>CM073535.1:15185000-16590105 GCA_037074615.1 Leucaena leucocephala | reverse complement strand
AAAGTTCCTAATTAATCTAATGGGCCACAAATTAACAAGTTAAAGAAATGGTGTTTGATGAGTTCTGATCTAACTACTGAAAGTAAATTCTATGCTATTGTTTATGATTTTAGTGTTTATGATGATGAGATGAATGAATGACAAGTGTGTTCCCTTGGAGATTACCTTACCTTCATTATCCATAGAATATGAAGAGTAGATAAGTTGAATTTGAATATGTTAGCTAACAACTCGCTAGCTAAATCTCAATCAAAGCTACAACTCATAGACATTAAAAGAGATTAAGAATCATTCAACTCATAGATAGTAGAATATGAATTAAACAGAATCACTTGAATTAATTATAACTATGTTCAACTCGATCAAAGATGCAAATCAATCAAAGGATTGTTATACAGAAATAAGAAATCCAACTCGATTTCCTACTTCTTTGTCCTCTACTACTCTAATTACATCGTTAATTATAGAATTAACTACATCAACTCGATACAATTAACTCTAAATTAAATATATAATGAACTCCCTGTTTAGCTTAAGGATTTAGGTTTAGCAAGATCTCTAAGAGAGCACAGTAGCTTAGCCTTGTATTGCTATCTGAACTTCAGTAGCAACAGAAAATGTAGCAATAGTCATAGTGAAAATGATAGAAGAAGACAAAAATGAACTGTAGAACTTGCCTCTGGTTCTATTGTCCATAATAGAGGAAAGTACATAATGGAAATAGAAATAGAATAGCGCCTAATATGGTGGAATGAAGGTGGAATTGGAGTTACATATCTGAATTGGAATGTCTGAATGGAGAATGGAACATAGTGCCTTTGTGAATTCCCCACTTTGCGGAAGCTGTGATACGTAATACATAGGGAAGTATAAAATAGGTGAGGTCATGTGTGGAATCATAATATGCAGATGGTATGTTAATATATGTATCAGCTCTTCCATGTGACAACACATGCTTTCCAGCAACTGTGATCCCCACTTACAATCTGTTGTGCTGCACATGTACTTGTGCTACTGAAATGTGTGATTCTATTAAGATCCAGTGTGTGTGTGTGAACAATATGTGAACAGTGCTCTACCATGTGCTAGCACATGCATTATCTCCCACTTGCAATCTATTATCAGATCTGGATCCAGCACATGTTCCATGTGATTCTGCAGCTCTTGGATCCAGGACATGCTTACATATCCAATTGTCAATTGATCTAACATGCTGATTGGTCACTGTAAAGTGAACATTTAATAGAATATTTCTCAAATTAATCACTAAAATCAAATTAATTAATTTCCACTTTCTTCATTTTAATTTTATTAATTAATTGATCGTCATATTGTTAAATAGGGATAAAATCAATAATAAAACTAACTTAAAACACACTAAAAATCACTACAAATATGAGTTTATCAATTAGTCAGCTTCTGTCTCTATCAATAGAGGAAATTATTCCTCTAACATTATCCTGCTTAGTCTAGCCACATCGTGATCAGAAACACAAGACCTCGACAGTAACGGCTAACTAAGACTAGTCTATCGTAATCATTTCCTTGAAGAATACCTCATAAAGCTATAAGATATGGGGTATAGTTCTATTTATCTAGGTGTTACTATCTCTTGTCTGAATACTTCTCTAAACAGTGAACAACATCCCTATATCTTATTCTAGGAAGGGAATCTCTTTGGTTCACTTAAGATCCACACTTAAATGATATTACATTTCCCGCTACTACCCTAACATTAACATAGTGTTAACTTCTTAGGTTTAGGGTCCATAAATTATCCTATCTGATGCCAAAAACTTTGCTCTAATACTAAAATGAAACATCCTTAGTTTTGTATGTCTTAGAGACCATTCAGTAGCATTTAAAACCCCTTACAACCCTTGAAAGCCTATTAGCTAAATATGGAAATTTACTCTTCTCAAGTTACTGTTTATATGGTATTCCAGATTTGATGATAAACTTCAAAAAATCATAATTAATTATAGAAAAATTAAAATAAAGTGGTTCAAAAAGCTACGTGAAAAAATCTTGAAATTTAAGGGAAAATAATTTATAGACTAAATTCTTAGTTAATTAATACAAATTATTCGTCAAAGTTTACTGTTTATGTGGATAAAAATTCTGAAAACAGATTCTGATCCCTTAATTTAGAAAATTTGTTCTCTTTGTACATACATCGAAATAAGGTGGTCTTGATATCAAAATGAAGCTTGACATGTTAACCAAATGTATGTAAAATTTCATACATTTATTCGATCATTTATTATTTTTCATTACTTCATGACCATCACTACTTACACTGGTCATATAGCAACATTACATATAATAATTCTTCACATAACATATATACTATCCAATCCCTAGCTTCTCTTCATGCTTCATCATCCTCTTTCATCACTTATAAACCTACTGGGATTTGGATTACATGGAAGGGGTGAGATTTCTGGGAAAATCTCAGTAGCAAATGGTACTAAACAATGCATCCATTAATGTAAATACTTGTGATTGTTTGTGAAAGGGTTAACATTGTGTAATGTGCATGCTTCCATGTAACATATGAAATACAATTGGCTAAAGTAATCATAGAAACAAAGCTTCGATCATAAACACATATGCAACATAATTCAACATAGCCATAGCACAACTAAGCATAACATTCAATACATACAAGTTTAGGATAAGTTTACTACCTCATATACTTGACTTTCTTCTTACTTTAACTTTACTTTGACTCTTTTTTCTTACTTTTCTTGGATGTGTGGCTGCCTCTTTAAGTCCACTGTCATATCCTGATTTTTCCCTATCTGTATAATACTGATAGTGGAAAGAGGTTTAGAAATGATTATGATGAAGATCAAAAGAAATGATAAAGTTTAAATGAGTCTTGAAGGAAGAAAGGGACCTAAACAAAAATTGGAAAAGTTTAAAGGCCAAAAGTTAAAGTAGAAACAAAAGTTAGGCCAAAAGTGGTAATTTCTGAAAGTTTAGGGACCTAAATATAAATATGCAAAAAGTTAGGGACATAAATGTAATTAAGAGAAAAGTTCAAGGGTAAAATTGTAATTATAGAAAGATTACCTCAGAAAGGGTTATAACTGCCCAAAAGTTTTTCAGTCCCACATTCCATCAGTAAATAGAGGAAGATATAATGGTCAATCTAGCATGATGCAGAAATTTTATTAGGGCTCTAGATAGTAGAAAATTATCTGATAGTCTAAAAGTTATCTGAAATTTTATCAGATTCCATGGACATCAGATATAAGTGGGGGAATTACAAGAAAGTGTGCCCTACAGTGTCAGATGTTATGAATCTGACAGAACCCCAAAAGAAGTCCTGTATAAAAAATTATTCCTATAACAGTGAATTTTGACGGGAGTTTGATAACACCCGTGATCCAATAATGGAACTTATGGGTATGTGAGCCTGGATAAAATGAGATCATATGACCTAATATATAGGCCTATGATGACGCCAAGGAGGGCCCAAAACCCAGGGTACCAGTTCATCAGTAGAAGGGGCTAGTGTCCAGAAAAGATGCAAAATTATGAAAATGCCCCTGCATGCCCAGATTGTACCAGAGATGGATGAAGGGCATTTTGGTCATCTGGGACAGACTAAAAATGTGGTACATGGTATAAATATTATTAGTTGATCTAGTATATGCCCTAAAGTAGTGCAAAGAGGGGTGAAATGACAACTATGCCCTTAGGGTCAATACAGTGCAAGAAAGGACACCAAGGGCATTTTGGTCATTTTCTAGGGGATCTGTAATTAAGTTGTGGCTCAGTACAAGTATGTCAATGGTGTGAGAAGCCTAGACATTGATTTCTAGGACAGAATACATATCCTGGTATATTATACAAAATTAGGAACAAAAAACAGTTTGGTTGCTGTGAAACTGATCCGATCGTACCGGATTGGACTAAAATTTTTCCATAAGCTTCCTACCATGATAATTTCATCACATAAGCCCATGAAGTGTCCCTTGATGTGTCCCTTGTGATGTCATGATGATGTCACAATTTGCTTTATGAAAAAATAAAATCCAAGATTAAATGTGAGCCCTTGGATCAAATAGTAACCAAATCAATCTTGGCCATTGATTTCCACCAAGATTTTTCTATAAATACCCCCTTCATTTCTGTAGAAAACCATAAGTTCATGGACCCTTAGGGAAACTCTTGCAAAATGAAAACTCAAGCCTAGACAAAGAAGATTCAAGGTACTAAAGTTCAAGCAAGCTAGAAATTAAAGGTAAGCAATCTCTCCTAGCTTATTTTCCTTGGATTTGAGACCTTAAACTTAGGCTTTTCATGGGGGAAAGTTGATTTTTCTCTAAGGGGAGGTGCTTCCCAAAAACCATAGATGAAAGGGGAAAGAAGAAATTAAAATTAGAAACTTATGATTGAAGCTTAAACAAGCTAGTTAAGTGACTGGTTGTTAAATCAAGTTGATATTCTTAACTTTACCATGGTGTTCCCTATTTGGTATGCACTTTTCATGAGGGAAGGAAATGGAATTTCAATGATTTAATGCTTCCATTGAGTTTATATGATGATTTTGTATAGGATTGGAAAGGTTTTGAACATTGGAAACATTAAAATCTCAAGGTTGTAGTCGTTGAGATTCCTTACAGTACTGTTCATTCACATGAACAGTGATTGGAATTTCATGATTTTGATGGTTCCAATGGTTTTAAAATGAAAAGTTGTGTGGGTAAAGTGGACAAAGAAGAATATGAAGCATAAGAATCAAAATGAGAGTTTTTGAAAGAATTGTATGCTTATGTTGAGTTCTGTACAGCAGGCCATGAAGGAGCTGGAATTTCATGATTCTACGCTCATAAATGGATTCAAAAGATGAAATTGTGTAGGGTAAAGTCAAGACATCAATTGGTTCAAGAGCCAAGTGGATTAGTGAAAATTAGAGAAATTTATGACAATAAAGAGTGTAACAAAGTTAGTCTTTAACATGATTGGAGTTCATGAGTCCTAATGAGTTATGTGATGAATATGAATATATTTAGGACCATGAAACATCCAAGAAGATGTTGGGAAGCGATGGACATAAAGGCTTCATGGTTGGAAAGCTAGGGGGAAGGGCTAAAGGTCAAGAGGAAAGCTTAAGTGCAAGGTAGTGAACTTACCTCTTTATGTGCTTGATGTGGTATGCTTATGTGTTGACATGTATATTATATTTGAATGATGTTGGGACATGATAAATGTTGTTGAATGTCTTATGAATAACATGTTTTCCATGGCCATGCACTTTATGTACAAGTATATAGCATGATGGCATGTCACTAATCAAAGAAAGTTTAATGAAATTACATATCATGCATTAGCATCTAGCTTGCATATTTAAGTGGTAATGTTTGCTACTGAGATTCCCTAGAATCTCACTCTCCCATAACCAACCAATTTAGGTCAAGCATGAAGGAAAATGTATACATGGAGAAGAGCTAAAGCATGGAAGAAGGAAAGTGAAGTATTTAAGATTCTAGCATAGGCTATGAATTATCCATGTATATAAATGCCATGTAAGTTGTGTATTTATGTGATGAAGCTATTTGAAATAATTATGGCATATGTACATGATGTATATGAATATTGAGAAGTTTATTTGATGGCTTATGTATGCTGAAACAATTATTGAGAGTAAAAGGAAGGAAAATGAAATGGTAAAAACGTCGGTCCTGAAGCAGTTTTTTTGTGGCTTTAGTTTGACCTAGCAAATGAAGGAATTATTTGATAAAATTTTATGAACATGTAGTACCCATCCATATCTTTAAATTCATAGGTATAATGTTTCAATTGTATGTGTATATCAAGAGAAATGAATTTCCAAAGTAAGGGACCAGAATTTGTTTCCAGAGTTTTTGACCAAATGAACAGTAAATTTTAACAAATAAACTGTATTAATTGGATAATCATTTGGTCTGGAAATTATTTTTCCCTTAAATTTCAAGATGTTGTATTCATTTATATTTTTGAACCACTTAATTTCGAGTTTTCTATAATTAATTATGATTTTTCAAAGTTCATTGCGTAATCTGGAATACCATATGAACAGTAACTAGAGAAAGAGTAAAATTCCAGATTTGGCTAATGGACTTCCAAGGTCTTATAAGTGGTTTCAAATGCTACTGAATGGTCCCTAAGACATATAAAAGTAAGGATGTTACATTCACAATCAAATCTTAATCTATTACAATCTAACTTTCTCTTGAACATTGAGCTCATTTAACTACATTAACTTTCCTTAATCTTAACTAATAGACTTGGCATTTGAATCAATTGATGTCTTGACTCTACCTTACACAATTTCATCTTTTGAATCCATTTATGAGCTTAGAATCATGAAATTCCCGCTCCTATGCACTGTTCTGGACAGATTTGAAAATATGCATAATTCTTCCAAAAATTCTCATTTTGATTCCAATGCTTCCCATACTTGTTTATCTACTTTATCCCACACAACTTTTCATTTTAAAACCATTAGAATCATTAAAATCATGAAATTGCAATTACTATTCATGCGAGTGAATAGTAATAGAGAAGAATTCTAAGAATTACAACTTTCAATTCCAATATTTCCAAGGTTCAAAACCTATCCAATCCTACACAAAATCATCATATAAATTCAATGGAAACATTATATCATTGAAATTCCATCTCTTTCTATCATGAATAGTGCAGACCAAAAGGTATCAACAATGGCAAAGTCAAGAATATCAACTTGATTCAACAACCAATCACCTAACTGCTTGTTTAAGCCTCAATCACATAACTCTAACTTTAATTTCTTCTTTCTCCTTTCATCTAAGCTTTTGGGCAGAACATACACCTTATGGAAAACTCAACTTTCTTCCATGAAAATACTAATTTCAAGCCCCCAAATCAAGGGAAAATAAGCTAGCATAGATTGCTTACCTTAATTCCTAGCTAGCTTGAAATTTAGTCCTTGAATTCTTCTTTGTCTTGGCTTGACTCTTCATTTGAGCATAACGTCCCCAAGTGTTCCAAGGGCCATGGTTTTGTGTAGAAAAATAGGGGTATTTATAGAAAAATTCCATGAAAAATATATGGTAAAGATCGCTTTATGCACTATTTGATCTAATGGCTCATAATTTCTCTTACATCAAACTTGCCCATCAAGCCAACCTGAGATAAGATCACATGACAAAAATCATCTCTTCTCCTTGCCTTATATGCCATGTGTAAAGTCATTGTGGCCCCACCATGTGCAACCCTAATTCTTGCTTTATTTCTTTTTATTTTTTTAAAAAATTCATAAATGATTCATTATTGGACTTGAGTCTCAAGGCAACTTTTGGCACTTATTGGGCTACTTTAGGAGAAAATATTGGGCTTCCCTATGCCTTCCTTGGATCCAATAGCTAATTGGCACAAATCCTAAGCCACTTTCCTTATACCGATATCCTTAAAATATCCTGATTTTGAAATAAATGATAGACACCTCTTTGAATGGTTATAACATTTTAGAAATTCATTCTAATATAAAATATATCCCCTACAAAGTCTCATAATTTTTTGAGACCTATAAATCTTGATAAAAATTTCCTATATTTGTTCAAAGCCCTTTACTAGAGCCCGATTTCACTTTAATTTATCAAAGGGCATTATCATCTTTTCACACTTCATCAAAGTATTCCATAACCTTGGTCAACTTTTTTGGGAACTCTCCTTGACTGTCTAACCTTAGTCAAATGACCAAAATACCCTTTATTTACCTCTGTCTCATTAACACAAAACAGTGGCACACTTAGTGGCATTTTCATAATTTTATATTTTTTCGGTCTTTATTAGCCCTAGCCCACATACTTATATAAAAATATTATTGGTCCTATAAGGCATCATTTTGGGCCCTCTACATGATCCACTACCTTCATGGGCTCACCTCTAGAGAAATTTCGTCGGGTGTTTTAATCTATTGTAAATTCTATAATAAATTCTACATAACTCCTTTTTGAGCTCTGTTAGTTTCATAAATTCTTATATTAATTATAAGAATTTACTATCAAATTTTATCTGATTCTGAGGTCTAGAGGATACTGTATTAATTTTCATTTCTTCAAAAATTAATATAATTCTTTTATGACCTCAAATCAAAATTCTATGTTACGTCAAACTGATCAAAATAATTTGCTCTATTTACTAGAAAAATTTGGGACTAATCTATTTCTGACATTTTTAGACATTTTCTGGCTAAACTTTCAATAATTACACTTTACACCATAGAACTTTTAGACTTTTCATTTTAGTTCCTCATCTTTGTACCTTCGTCTAATCATTATTTTTCCTTTCTATCCATCACCACCATCTGTATTATACAGATAGGGGAAAAAATAGGATAGGACAAGAGAAAAATAGATCTTCCATATGAAGAGAAAGAGATTAAAAGGTCAGATAGACCCAAGAGAGTCAGTATGAGAAGGGTCAAAGATAGTAAAGTACCAGGATTAGAGACTGTTAGCACCATGGCTTTAGATTTTTACTGCACTTTTTAGTTAAGAGTAGCCCAATGATAGGTGACCCCATGAGAAGTGATAAGAAAGGGTATAAATACTATAGAAGTTTGGAATATATGCATTAAGTTATGTAATGTGATACGTGATGAGAAATATATATTGAGAAGTATAATATGAAATGGCTTTGTAGCTAATTTTGTGAACAGATAAAGAGGCTCCCTTTTGATAAGGATAAGATGTTTCATGATATGCTACAAATGAAAGAACAAATAAGAGCTTTCACTCCTTGCATGAAATGCCATGCATTATATTATGTATGTAAATATGCTCAAGCTCTAAATGTTAGAGCTATGCAAGCTCTGAATGTTGAGCTATGTATATTAAGGAAATGAATGCTTGAGCTCTGATATTAGAGCTTTGCATTCATGAGCAGGTTTGTAGGCCTACAACATGTTGGACAGGAATTCTGCATGTCAGAGTATGTGCTCCTATATGCTTCTATTTGGCGATAAAGTAAAGAAAGACTAATTACATAAGTCCTCTCTCGGTACTATGCTAAATTATTAAAGATGATAAGAGCAATTAGAAAGATGATAAAAATTATAAGAATAAACGTACAATGATATGAAAACAAAATTTGAAGCTTCACGGATGTTAATAAACTCCACTAGATACTCATATAAGAAATAAAAGATGTACAATAAAGTATGATGAGTAGTTGATAAAAACTCCATAATACAGTAATATTGGAGAAAGTTTGATATGAAAGAAATGAACATACTCATAAGTCTAGTATAGTGAGATGTCCATATGCAAATAGATGTATAGTGTAATATCCTTACTTTCATACGTCTTAGGGACCATTCAGTAGCATTTAGAACTACTTACGATACCTTATAAGTTCATTAGCTAAATCTGGAATTTTTCTCCTTCACGGGTTACTATTCATATAGTAGTCCAGATTTCACAATGAACTTTGAAAAATCATAACTAATTCTATATAAATTGAAATGAAGTGTTTCAAAAAGTACGTGAAGATAACATCTTGAATTTTAAGGAAAAAATAATTTCCAGACCAAATTATTAGCCAATTAATACAGTTTATTCGCCAAAAGTTACTGTTTATTTGGTCAAAAATCCTGGAAACAGATTCTGGTCCCTTACTTTGGAAAATCAGTTCTCTTTGTACAAACATTCAAATAAAGCATTCTTGGTGTCAAAACGAAGCTTGGCATGTCATCTAAATATTTGTAAAATTTTATATATTTATTCTATCATTTACTATTTTTCATTACATCATGACCATCACTGCTTACATTGGTCATACAGTAGCATTACACATTCACATAACATATATACTATCCAATCCCTAGCTTTTCTTCATGCTTCATCATCCTCTTTCATCATTCATAAACCTGTGGGATTGGGATTACATGGAAAGGGATAAGATTTCGGGGGAAATCTCAGTAGCAAACATTACTAAACAATGCATGCATTAATGTAACTACTCGTGCTTGCTTGTGAAAGTGTTACTATTGTGTCATGTGCATGCTTCCATGTTACATATGAAATACAATTGGCCAAAGTAAATATATACACAGAGCTTCATACATAAGCACATAGGCAACACAATTCAATCAAGCCATAGCACAATCAAGCATAACATTCAATGCATACAAGTTTAGGATAAGTTTACTACCTTGAATACTTGACTTTCTTTCACCTTAACTTGCTTTTTTCTTCTCACTTTCATTGAACATGTGGCTGCCTCTCTTGGATCATACCAATCAATTCCTAACATCACATAATCATTCATCCATTATAATCTAACTTCCTTGAGCATTAAAGTCACTGTAACTAACATAACTTCTTCTTGAACATTAATCTCATTAACTTTCCTTAATCTTAACCAATGGACTTGGTCTTTGAATCAATTGATGCCTTGACTTTACCCTACACAATTTCATCTTTTGAATCCATTTATGAGCTTAGAATCATGAAATTCTAGCTCCTTCATCACATGCTGTACAGAACTAAAACTGCACTTAATTCTTTCAAACATCCTCATTTTGATTCCATTGCTTCCCATACTTGTTTCTCTACTTTATCTCACACAACTTTTCATTTTAAAACCATTGGAAGCATCAAAATCATGAAATTCCAATCACTGTTCATGTGAGTAAACAGTAATAGAGAAGGATTTCAAAAACTATAATCTTGGAATTTCAATGCTTTCAAGGTTCAAAACATTTCCAATCCTACACAAAATCATCATCTAAATTCAATGGAAGCATTAAATCATTGAAATTACATTTCCTTCCCTTATGAACAGTGCATAACGAACAGGTTCCATTAAGGCAAAGTCAAGAATATCAACTTGTTTCAACAACCAATCTCTTAATTAGCTTGTTTAAGCTTCAATCATATGTTTCTAACTTTAATTTCTTTTTTCCCCTTTCATCTAAGGTTTTTGGGCAGCACCTCCCCTTAGAGAAAAATCAACTTTTTCCCCATGAAAACCAGTTCAAGCTCCCAAATCAAAGGAAAATAAGCTAGGATCGATTGCTTACCTTTAATCTCTAGCTTGCTTGAACTTTGGAACCTTGAATCTTCTTTTGTCTTGGCTTGAGTTTTCATTTTGCAAGAGTTTCCCTAAGGTATCACAAGGCCACAGTTTTGGGCAGAATGAGGGGGTATTTATAGCTAACATCCATGAAAAATTAATGGCCAAGATTGATTTGGTTACTATTTGATCTAAAGGCTCACATTTAATCTTGGTTTTTACTTTTTCATAAAAGAATGATTATGACATCATGTGGGACAGATCATGGGACACCTAATAGGGCTAGGTGGCATGCTCATAGTGTAAGGAAGCTTCTGGAAAAAGTTTTAGTCCAATCCGGTACCGATCGGAGCAGTTTCACAACAACCGGACTATTTTCTGTTCTGAATTTTTTTATAATATACCAGGATATGTATTCTGTGTTAGAAATTGTGCCCTAGGGGACAATCATTGTCTTATGAACATTATTGATTTATGAATTTATTAATTGTGTTATCATATTATTTGAATGTTTACTGTGATAACCATCCTTGGATAATTCATGATCTTATCCTAAATGTCCCTGGTCGATCATCTATGCGGGAGCAGAGATGAAATAAAACTAATATGACTTTGAAGATGTATAGAGATATAAATCAAAGTCATAGGCACATGTAAGAGTACAAGGTGTTGGATCGACCTGCTATGAGAGAGCTGCATGGGTTACGTCATAAGCTTCTCTCATATACAAACCATGTCACTATGCCCTTTGACCTGAGATCATCATGGATTCCTACATGACAAACGCTCAGCTTTGACCTAGTCAAAAGTCATTTTTGACCGAGTGATCATAAAGACTATGTTCGGGCTTAGTGGTTCTTCATGCGGAGGAATGTGAATGGTCAAGATGGAATTTATCCCTCATATTCGTAGAGAGATATTACTGGGCCCCTCGATGAGTGAGTATGATAATGTATGGCCATACTGTAATGGAAAGGTAGTTCCATTTCTATAGTCAGACTACTGAGGGATCGAGAAAGTAATGGTCAGGAATAGGAGGATGACATTATCCATGCCTCATCCATGACCAAAATATCGTGTGACAGAAGGGACATGATATAGTTGTATAAAAGGTTACATCGTTTAACGATCCTCATATGATTTGGGTAGTCGTTATATATTGCTAGAGACCACTTGCGACTTGTGGGCCAGTATAGCAAATGGCCCACTGCCAACTTCATATGGGCCTACAGGGTCGCACACAAAATAGCCCAACACGAGCTATGATATCCAGATTCATTGAATCTAAGACATGTTCAGATTCAATGAATGATCCAGGGTGGATGTATATATTTATTTATATTTATATTCGTATATATATAAATTTGTATATATACATTATATATAAGAGATATATGAGATTTAATTTATAACGATAAATTAAATCTCTATCACGTTTGAATTTAAAATTCAAATTGATAGCATATCTCATATAAGAGATATTTATAAGATTTAATTGATAAGGATAAATTAAATCTATAT
Organism: Leucaena leucocephala; assembly: GCA_037074615.1. Classification (NCBI taxonomy): domain Eukaryota; kingdom Viridiplantae; phylum Streptophyta; class Magnoliopsida; order Fabales; family Fabaceae; genus Leucaena; species Leucaena leucocephala. Next base: position 16,577,529 of record CM073535.1, on the reverse strand, counting down.
CACGTTTGAATTTAAAATTCAAATTGAAAGGATATCTCATATAAGAGATATTTATAAAATTTAATTTATAAGGATAAATTAAATCTTTATCACGTTTGAATTTGAAATTCAAATTGATAGGATATCTCAAATTTGATTTATGAGAATAAATTAAATATAGTTCAGTCTTATCTTTATTTTAAGTTAAATAAATAGGTGACTTAAATCTGTGGGACAGATTCAATATAAACATTATTTATTTAATTAGTTTCTTATCAAATTATACAATATATATGATATTGTATTAATGTCAGAATTAATATAAGATTAACTCTAAAATCCAATTCGGTAGAAAAAATGCATAGCATCTTATATATCTGATTTTAGGAGCTACGTTTTGAACTATATAGAACACAGAAAGGCCGAAGGGGAATCTGTAAAAGGTTTGCAGATAAGAAACTGCCAAAATAGAGACGGAGAGGATGAATTCTTGAGAAAGCCCTGGAAGGACAGGAGACGCTAGCACGTCGTTTGTAGTTGGAACGCTGTTCGTGTGGATACCGATAGAGGAAGCCGACCTGAGTCATCGACTTCTTGCGATCAGAAAGGGAGCACGAGCCACAGAGAAAAGCTGTGAACGTCGTGACCAAAACCTGTGGAAGTCACTAAGAAATACTAAGGGTAATGCTTCTTCCCACTTGACTTAAACACATAGGTAGATCCTAGCAAGGAATGGAAAAATTTTTAAGTTAATTTCCACTGCGTGTCTTCCAATTCCTTACATTGGTATCAGAGACATGCCATTTTATGTTTAAGTTAGGCTTAATTGTTGATTCATATGATATGTGTTAGTAGTAGCCTATCATATCATATGCATTTTATGTGTGACATATGAGGGATCCGTGTTATGTATGACATAAAAGGAATCTAAAAGGGAATTGAAATCGGTGGTGATATGTTTTGATTTGATCAATTAACATAGATGGGGTCTCAGAAAATCGAATTCAGATTCGTGATTATTTAAGAAAACTCAATGCCTAGACCCTACCCGCTAAACGGCTAGCAGGACCGTCGTGGCTACCTATTCGTAGCGCAACATAACCGTAACATATATTACTTTGTGAATGTTTTAGATTTGAAACATGAATTGCCCTTCAATTAAACCTGAATGTTGATTCTTGAATGCTTGGGTATGGTGAACAATATGGCTCTAGATTGCAAGTGTTGTAATTTTTTTTAAATACGGCTTGCGTGTCGTGCCTTCCTATATATACTCTCAATGTACCTTCTCTTCTCATCTCACTCCCCTCGAATGTTAAAAGAGATTTCTATATGTAATTTCCCTCTTCTTACTAGAGAGCTTCTCTCATTGGCTTGAGGGGACTTAGGATAGGTGAGGCATATTGTATTATGTTTAAATTATGCATCTTATGATTATATCATAAACATGCATATTACTTATATGAGATACAAACTGAGAAACATGCATTCTTATAAACTAGATAGTTAAATTAAGCCCTCTAAATGAAATCTTAAGTCATAATGCCGTCAATTTATGAACACTTGTCAAAACCTCGATCGCTCAATTGTGGACTCCACCAAAGTGGGTGCTTTTGAGTTATCTTGGGGAGATAAGCAAGAGTAATGGTGCTACTCTCACATGTTTATTATTGTTTGACTTAATTGAGATTAACAAAATGGTTTTGGGTCTCAAGGCATTAGATGGGATTAAAAACATGACAGATCATATGATGATAGGAGCCCATGAACATATAAAAGTTACATTTGATGTAATTGGTAAAGGTGTTACCTACCTAAATAACTTAATTTAAGCATCCTGCCAAAGCGGACTTAAGTTTGAGCCAAATATGGATCTTAGCCCACAAACTATTGCATTGAGGGTTGTTTATTTAGTGGGAGATTGCTAATTAAATTGCATATTTTAATTGTAGACTCATGACGACTAGTAATACTGCTACATTATCGCTGCGATCTGTCCTTGAGAAGGATAAACTCAATGGGATAAACTTTGTTGACTGGTTTAAGAACTTGAGAATTGTTCTAAAGTAGGAAAGAAAGGCGAATGCCCTAGATCAACCCATTCCTGAGGAGCCAGCGGCCAATGCTCCTATAGCTCAGAGAGATGCTTACACGAAGCATAAGGAAGACTCTGTCGATGTGGGATGCTTGATGCTAGCCACCATGGTTCCAGAGCTCAAAAGAGATCTGGAACACATGGAGGCTTATGAGATGATTGTGCATCTCAAGGAAATGTTCTAGCAACAGGCAAGGCAAGAGAGGTATAAGACCACTAAGGCCTTATATTCCTGCAAGATAGTTGAAGGTGTATCAGTCAGTACTCATGTCTTAAAGATGAAAGGGTATATTAATCACCTTGAGAGGCTTGGATTTCCCATGAGCCAAGAGTTAGCTATGGATTGTTATGACCAGTTTGTCATGAACTACAACATGAACAACATGGAGAAATCTATTTATAAACTGCATGGGATGCTTAAAACTGCTGAGCCGAGTCTTAAGAAGAAGCCCAATACTGTTTTGATGGTTCAGAAAGGAAAGAGTATGAAAAATAAAGGCAAAGGCAAGGGGAAGGGTCATGGCTCATCAGGTAAGACCAAAGAGTCAGGTAAGCCCAAAACCAAGCCTGCACCAAAGAAGGCAAAGCCTCCGAAGGAAGGAGTCTGCTTCTTCTGCAATGAACCTGGTCATTGGAAGAGGAATTACAAACTCTACCTCGAAGATCTGAAAAAGATCAAGAAGGATAACGGGGCTATCGCTTCAGGTATTTATGTTATAGACATTCATCTTTCTACTTCCACCTCATGGGTATTAGATACTGCATGTGGTTCTCACATTTGTACAAATGTGCAGGGACTAAAGGAAGGTAGGAAGCTGAAAAAGGGTGAGGTTAACCTACGAGTTGGAAATAGAGCAAGGGTTGCTGCGTTAGCTGTAGGCACTTATGAATTAGTTCTGCCCTCTGGGCTTTTGTTAGTTTTAAACAATTGCTATTATGTTCCTGCTTTAAGTAGTAACATTGTTAGTTTTACTTCATTATTGGGAATAGTAGATGTTCTATTTATCGTAATGATGTTTTCTATGCTCATGGTGATTTGCATATTGATCATTACATATTAAATTTTGAACAACCCAATCATGGAAATATCTATAACATAACCGCCAAAAGGGTCAAACCAAACAATTTGAATCCCACATACTTCTGGCACTGTCGTCTAGGCCACATAAATGAGAAACGCATTTCCAAACTCCATCAAGATGGATTTTTAAACTTATTTGATTTTGAATCATATGACACTCGCAAGTCTTGCTTGTTAAGAAAGATGACAAAGTCACCTTTCACTGGGCACAGTGAGAGGGCCACTAATTTATTGGGCCTCATACATACAGATGTGTGTGGACCGATGAACACAAATGCTATAGGAGGTTATTCATACTTCATAATATTCATAGATGATTTTAGCAGATATGGGTATATCTATCTATGAAATATAAATCTGAATCTTTTGAAAAGTTAAAAATATTTCAAAATGAAGTACAAAACCAGATTGGGAAAACAATTAAAGCCCTTTAATCTGATCGGGGTAGTGAATATTTGAGCCAAGAGTTCATAGATCATCTTAGGAGTTGTGGGATAGTCTCACAATTGACTCCTCCAGGGACACCGCAATGGAATGGTGTTTCTGAATGGAGGAATCAAACACTATTAGATATGGTTTGATCCATGATGAGTTGAATAGATCTTCCGCCCTCCTTTTGGGGCCATGCCCTAGAGACAGTTGTGTTCACACTCAATTGTGTTCCATCTAAGGCAATTGAAAAGACTCCGTATGAGATATGGACTAGGAGGACGCCTAGTTTGTCTTTCCTCAAGATTTGGGGATGCGAGGTCTATGTTAAGCAACAAGCCTTAGACAAATTAGTGCCCAAATCCTCAAAGTGCCTTTTTGTGGGATATCCTAAGGAAACCAAGGGATATTACATCTACAACCCTGCTGATAACAAAGTGTTTGTTGTTAGAAATGGTATCTTTCTCGAATGAGAATTTATCTCTAAAAGAACCAGTGGGAGTAAGGTACACCTCGAAGAAGTTCGAGAGCCACAAGACACCACAAATTTTAGATGGAAAACAGAGAAAACTCACAACAAGTTGTTGAGACTCCTCAAGTCACGCAAGGTCCTCAGAAATCTAATAGGACACGACTTCAGCCTCAGAAAATGGATTTCTAATTTCTGATAGTCATGATGTGTTGCTCATTGAGCATAATGAGCCGACTACCTATCGATAAACTATAGTGGGACCAAACTCTGAAAAATGGCTTAATACCATGAAGTCTGAGATGCAATCCATGTACGACAATAAGGTTTGGACCTTAGTCGACCTGCCTGAAGGTGTAAAAACCATTGGGTGCAAGTGGGTTTTTAAGGAGAAAACTGACATGGATGGCAATGTAAATGTCTTCAAGGCATGACTGGTTACAAAAGGATTTACTCAAACTCATGGTGTGGACTATGATGAGACCTTTTTCCCAGTTCCAATGGCCAAATCAATCATAATCCTCTTTGCCATAGCAGCATATTATGACTATGAAATATGGCAGATGGACGTCAAGACAGCCTTCCTTAATGGAAAGCTCCTTGAGGACGTGTACATGACACAACCTGAAGGGTTTCTGCGTTCTGAGGACTCTGGTAAAGTGTGCAAGCTTCAAAGGTCCATTTATGGACTGAAGCAAGCCTCTCGGAGTTGGAATCATCATTTTGATGAAGTAGTCAAAGAGTTTAGATTTCTTCAAAACATTGATGAACCTTGTGTGTACAAGAAGGTTAGTGGGAGCACAGTTGTGTTTTTGGTACTCTATGTCGATGACATCCTACTTATTGGGAATGACATTCCTACCTTGCAGATTGTCAAGTCTTGGTTAGGAAAGTCTTTCTCGATGAAAGACTTGGGTGAAGCCACCTACATCCTAGGAATTAGGATTTATAGAGATAGATCTAAAAGACTTCTAGGACTCAGTCAGAGTACATACATAGATAAAATACTGCATATGTTCAGTATGCATAAATCAAATAGGGGTTTCATACCCATGTCTCATGGTAGTCACCTCAGTAAAGATCTATGTCCTAGTACATCTGATCAGCGAGGTCGCGTGAGTAAAGTTCCATATGCCTCGACCATAGGATCTATCATGTACGCCATACTATGTACTTGACTGGATGTCTTGTTTGCCTTAAGTATTACTAGCATATATCAACAGGACCCTGGTGAGGGCCATTGGACTGCTGTCAAGAATATCCTTAAGTACTTAAGAAGGACCAAGGACTTATTCTTGGTATATAGTGGATTGGATGACAAACTCTATGTAACCAGTTACACAGATGCAAGTTTCCAAACTAACTAGGATGACAAAAAATCGCAGTCTGGATATATATTCCTCCTCAATAATGGAGCAGTAAGATGGAAGAGCTCTAAGCAGGGCACTGTAGCAGATTCTGCAACAGAAGCTGAGTATATAGCAGCATCTGATGCAGCTAAGGAAGCCATTTGGATCAGGAAGTTCATTATGGAACTAGGGGTGATACCTACAATCTCAGATCCAATAACTTTGCTCTATGACAATAGCGGTGCCATTGCACAGGCCAAGGAGCCTAGGTCACATCAAAGGACCAAGCATATACTCAGGCAATTTCATCTCATCAGAGAAATCAATGATAGAGGTGATATAAACATATGCAAAGTAGCAGGAGAAGATAATGTTGCTGATTCTCTAACAAAGCCGCTTGTGCAGGCAAAGCATGAGCGTCATGTTAGGTCAATGAGAATTAGTCAAATTAATGATTGTACCTAGTGCAAGTGGGAGGTTGTTGGAAATCGTGCCATAAGGGCCAATCATTGTCTTATGAATATTATTGATTTATGAATTTATTAATTGTATTATCATATTATTTGCAAGTTTACTGTGATGACCATCCTTGGATAATTCATGATCTTATCCTAAATGTCCCTGGTAAGTCATCTATGCGGGAGTAGAGATGAAATAAGACCAGTATGACTTTGAATATGTATAGAGATATAAATCAAAGTCATAGGCACATGTAAGAGTACAAGGTGTTGGACTGACCTGCTATGAGAGAGCTGGATGGGTTACGTCATAAGCTTCTCTCATATACAAACCATGTCACTATGCCCTTTGACATGAGATCATCATGAATTCCTACATGACAAACGCTCAGCTTTGACCTAGTCAAAAGTCACTTTTGATCGAGTGATCATAAAGACTATGTTTAGGCTTAGTGGTTCTTCATGCGGAGGAATATAAATGGTCAAGATGGAATTTATCCTTCACATTTATAGAGAGATATTACTGGGCCCCTCGATGAGTGAGTCTGAGAAATGTATGGCCATACTGTAATGAAAAGGTAGTTCCATTTCTATAGTCAGACTACTCAGGGATTGAGAAAGTAATGGTCAGGAATAGGAGGATGACATTATCCATGACTCATCCATGACCAAAATATCGCGTGACAGAAGGGACATGATATGGTTGTATAAAAGGTTACATCATTTAACGATCCTCATATGATTTAGGCAGTCGTTATGTCTTGCTAGAGACCGCTTGTGACTTGTGGGCCAGTATAGCAAATGGCCCACTGCCAACTTTATATGGGCCTACAGGGTCGCACACAAAATAGCCCAACACGAGCTATGATATCCAGATTCATTGAATCTAAGACATGTCTAGATTCAATGAATGATCCAGGGTGGATGTATATATTTATTTATATTTATATTCGTATATATATAAATTCGTATATATACATTATATATAAGAGATATATGAGATTTAATTTATAAGGATAAATTAAATCTCTATCACGTTTGAATTTGAAATTCAAATTGATAGGATATCTCAAATAAGAGATATTTATAAGATTTAATTTATAAGGATAAATTAAATCTCTATCACGTCTGAATTTGAAATTCAAATTGGTAGGATATATCAAATTTGATTTATGAGAATAAATTAAATATAGTTTAGTCTTATCTTTATTTTAAATTGAATAAATAGGTGAATTAAATCTGTGGGACGGATTCAATATAAACATTATTTATTCAATATAAATATCGTAATTTCGCACTTTTTCTAGACACTGACCCCTTTTACTGATGAGCTGGTACCCTGGGTTTTGGGCACTTCTTGGCATCATCATGTACCTATATATGTAGTCATCTGATCTCATTCTATCCAGGCTTACATACCGATAAATTCTATTATCGGATCACGGGTGTTATCAAACTGCCTTCAAAATTCACTAATATATGAATAACTTTTTATACAGAACTTCTTCCGGGGTTCTGTCAGATTCATAACATCTGACACTATAGGGCACACTTTCCTATAATTCCCCCACTTATATCTGATTTCCATGAAATCTGATAAAAATTCAGATAATTTTTAGACTATTAGATAATTTTCTGCTATCTGGAGCCCTAATAAAATTTAAGTATCATGCCAGATTAACCAGCGTAACTTCCTCTATTTACTGATGGAATGTGGGACTGAAAAACTTTTGGGCTGTTATAACCCTTTCCGGGTTGATCTTTCTATAATTACAATTTTGCCCTTGAACTTTTTAATTAATTATATTTAAGTCCCTTAACTTTTGGAAATTACCACTTTTGGCCCAAATCTTGTTTCTACTTACACTTTTTGCCTTTAACATTTTCTACTTTTCATTTTAGTTCTTCTCTTTCTTAATGAATTATCTAACCTATATTATTTCTTTTGATGTTCGTCATAATTCTTTCCAAACCTCTTTCCACTATCAGTACTATACGGATAGGGAAAATTAGGATATGACATTTCTACCCCCCTTAAAATAAATTTCGTCCTCAGAATTTACTTAGCACCTTAGTCAACAATCTTGGATAGGTATCCTTGTCCTCTTTATGACTAAGAATTGGGGTATCTATCTCTTAAAATAAACATCTTAGCGGAGTACTTTTCATATCCGCAATTCTTTATATCTTTATTATGGTCATTCTTCTATTATGAATCAACTCAATCATAGTTGAACTCCAGTTCATTCTATTACTTACTTACTCGCTATACATCTATCTGCATATGGACTTCTCACCATGCTAGACTTGTGAGTAGTATCCATTTCTTTCATATTAAACTCTCTCGAATACTGCTATATTAGGGAGTTTCTGTTAATGATTCATCATACTTCTTAGAGCAATCATTTATGACTCATTTGAGTATCTAGCAGAATTCTCTGAACATCTGCATAACTTAACTCTCATTCTTATGTCATCATACATTCTTATCATCTTTAATATCTCATCATAATATAGATAGAGGACTTATATCATTATTCTTTCTTTCATTGCTCTACTACTAAATAGGAGCACACAAGAGCATATAGGAGCACATACTCTAACATGCATAATGCCTGGCCAGCATGCTGCAGGACTACATCCCTGCTCATGAATGCAAAGCTCTAACATCGGAGATCAAGCATTCCTTCTCTTAATATGTACAGCTCTAACACTCAGAGCTTGCACTGTTCTAACATTTGGAGCTTTAACATATTTTGTAAACATCACATAACATAACATAACATAACGTAGCATAATATAATGCCTGGCATTTCATGCAAGGAGTGAAATCTCTCATTTGCTCTTTCATCTGTAATATAAAATTTGAATATCTTATCCTTTTCAAAAGCAGAGCCTCTCAATCTGTTTACAAGGCTAACTATAAAGCCACTTCATATCGTACTTCTCAATACATATTTCTTGTTTCATATCTTATTACATACTTTTCATAACATATCTCATTTTATATCTTTCATGCCGTATCATGGCATATCTGACCAAATCTGGTTATATCATCGTCTATTTTTCAAATCTATTTCATTTGGACTTGACATAAGGGTTATAATCTCTTACTGTTCATAACCCTCTCTAGTTTTCCATAGCTCTTTTTTATCATTTTACATAACTCTATTCATATATGCCAAACTTCTGTGACATTTACTTTTTGTTTTCTATCACTTCCCAGGGGGTCACCCATCATTGAATTACCCTTGCCTGAGCACGCTTAATTGAAATATGCAGAGAAAAATCTAAAGCAATTATGCTCACAGGCTCCAACCCTGGTACTTTACTATCTTAGACCTATCTTATACTATCTCTCTTGGGTCTATCTGGCCTTCTAATCTCTTTTTATCCTCATCTGGAGGATCTACTTACCTTTATTTTTAGTCTTTGTAATCTCATTGTAAGGATCTCGTTATTCTCATTTGACCCTTTCTCAATCTTATGAAACATTCTCATAAATCCTTGGAACTCAGGATTAACAGCTTTAACTTTGATCACTTAGTTCCTGATACGTGTAAGGAGATTCTAAGTTCAGTCCCTAATAGTAATAAGGCTATCTAAAACTAACATCATGGATACTCTCTCTATTATGAGTTAACCAACTTGTGAAGCTTCTATACCTTAACTTTTCCTTGGTATTCGTCCTTCCAAACAATATTGTACTTATGGCTCATTACTTTCTTGCTCTAGCCTTGTTCTACTACAACCCTCGAGATCTACTGCGATCAACCGTAAGCCTCTTCAGGATCTAACTGTGACCTTGTGAGCCATACTAGGATCTAACTACAATCCTCCAGATTATACTGCGATTCCGTTGTACTGTATTCTCATCTCTGGAAGACCTAAACCAACGGACAAAGTTACTAGGTTAGTCACTTCCACATAGTTGTTAACTCCACAGATAATTCCCCAAAAATGATCATAGAAGCCAATATTATGTATTAGGACTTTACTCATTTTCCTATTACTCAGGAATTTCTCATATCATTCTCATCTTTTAATCTCATTCTCTATCCCATTGACTATCATAGTTTGATCATAAATTCTCTTTCTATCTTCTGAGAATCAAGTAGCTAACTTTCTAATTTAGCACTTTGCTATTGCTTCATCCTTGCTAAGTTGAATCATCTAATTGTATTTCGTAGGGCATGGGAGCAATATAACTTTCTCATCATATCTACTCTACCCTGCATGTAGTGTAAAGGGGAGTATTTTCCATCATAACATACTCAACAAGCATAATATGCAAAGAGATGTAATCATTTAAGCAGTATCTAACATGCGTGTCATCATATGATAACTACAAGGAGATGCAACTTCTCATCATATCTTATGGCAACATAAGCCATACCACTATCACATACATCTGCTCAACCATCCCTTATACTCATATTGCAATTAAATAATTAACCAAGTAGACTTTAAAGTATTTTGTTCCTTCATTACCTTAATCACTAGGTCCTGATCATTTATTCAGGAACCTGAATCATTTACTTGTTTCACTTAAATACCATAAATACCATAAAAATATAAAAAGGACTAGAGATGAATACCATATATAGGCCATTGTTAATAAATACCATAAAAATATAAAATTACAAAAATGCCATTGAGTATGCCCCTGTGTTGTAAAAAGGACTAGAGATGAATGGAGGGAATTTTGGTCATTTTGGACAATCCAAAATGCCAAGCCAAGTACAAGATGATTTATCAGAGTCAATATATGCCCTGATAAGTAATAAAGGAGCATGAAATGACAATTTTGCACTTAGGATTAATATAGTGCAAGATAGTGAACCAAGGGCGTTTCAGTTATTTACAAGGAATCTATAATTAAGTTTATACCTAGTCCAAGAATGTCAATGGTAGGAAGAATTTAGAAATGGATTTAAGGTCATAAAGCATATTATGGAATCTCAGAAAAATTAGATTAAGAAAACAATCTAATTTTTGGGAAATCGGACTAAGCCGGTACCGGATTAGACTGAAATTCTACAAAATGCTTCCTCCCTTTGCAATTTTGTCACATGGTCTATGAGGTGTCCTTTGATGATGTCATCTCATTGGCTTCTAGGGCAAGCTAATCCAAGATCAAATATGAGCCATTAGATCAAATAGTGCATAAAGTGATCTTCATCATTCATTTTCTATGGAATTTTTCTATAAATAACCCCATTTTTCCTCACAAAATTGTGGCCCTTGGAACCCTTGGGGAGGTTCTGTTCAAATGAAGAGTCAAGCCAAGACAAAGAACAATTCAAGGACCAAAGTTCAAGCTAGCTATGAATTAAGGTATGGTAATCTATCCTAGCTTATTTTCCTTTAATTTGGGGGATTGAACTTAGGGTCTTTATGAAAGAAATATGAGGTTTCTTTAGAGTGTATATGCTGTCCAAAAACCCTAGATGAAAGGAGAAAGAAGAAATTAAAGTTAGAGATATGTGATTAATACTTAAACAAGCTAGTTAGATGATTGGTTATTGAATCAATTTGTATTTTTAACTTTGCCAAGAAGGGGACCTTTCAGTCTGCACTATTCATGATAGAAGGATATGGAATTTCAATTATCTATTGCTTCCATTGAATTTATATGATGATTTTGTGTGGGATTGGATAGGTTTTGAACTTTGGAAGCATTATAATTGAAAGTTGTAATTGTAGGAATTCTTCTCTATTACTATTCACTTGTATGAACAATTATTTAAATTTCATGATTTTAATGCTTCCAATGATTTTAAAATGAAAAGTTGTGTGGGATAAAGTAGTGAAACAAGTATTGGAAGCGTTGGAATCAAAATGGGAATTTTTGAAAGAAAAATAGTAGTTGTGTAAATCTGTCCATAACAGTTCATAGGAGCTAGAATTTCATGATTCTAAGCTCATAAATAGACTCAAAAGATGAAATTATGCAGGGTAAAGTCAATACATCAATTGGTTCAAAGGCCAAGTCCATTAGTAAAGATTAAGGAAAGTTAATGTAGTTAAGTAAGCTCAATGTTCCAGAGAGCTAGTTTGTAATGAATGGATGGTAATATTATGTTAGGAATTGATTTGTGTGTTCAAAAGAGACAGGCACACATCAAGAAAAATAAGGAAAAGGAAAAGATAAAGTAAAGGAAGGTCAAGTAGGTGAGGTAGTATACTTATTCTAAACTAGTTATGCTATGGCTATGGCTATGTTGAATAGTGTTGCATGTGTTTTGTCATATCCTGATTTTTCCTATCTGGATAATACTAATAGTGGAAAGAGGTTTGGAAAGGATTATGACAATGATCAGAAGAAATAATAAAGGTTAAATGTGTCTTGAATGAAAAAAGGGACCTAAACGAAAATTGGAAAAGTTTAAAGGCCAAAAGTTAAAGTAGAAACAAAAGTTAGACCAAAAGTGGTAATTTCCAAAAGTTTAGGGACCTAAATGTAAATATGGAAAAAGTTAAGGGACTTAAATATAATTAAGTAAAAAGTTCAAGGGCAATATTGTAATTATAGAAAGATCAGCCCGAAAAGGGTTATAACTGTCCATAAGTTTTTTAGTCCCATATTCCATCAGTAAATAGAGGAAGTTACGCTAGTTAATCTAGCATGATACATAAATTTTATTGGGGTTCCAGACAGCAGAAAATTATCTGATAGTCTAAAAGTTATCTGAATTTTTATCAGATTCCATGGACATCCAATTTAAGTGGGGGAATTATAGGAAAGTGTGCCCTACAGTGTTAGATGTTATGAATCTGACAGAAACTCGAAAGAAGTCATGTATAAAAAGTTATTCCCATAACAGTGAATTTTGACTGGAGTTTGATAACAACCGTGATCCGATAATAAAACTTACCGGTATGTGAGCCTAGATAGAATGAGATCAGATGACCTCATATATAGGCCCATGATGACGCTAAGAAGGGCCCAAAACCCATGGTACCAGTTAATCAGTAGAAGGGGCCAATGTCTAGAAAATGTGCGAAATTACGAAAATGCCCCTAGATGCTTGGATTGTACCAGTGATGGATGGAGGGCATTTTGGTCATCTATGATAGGCTAAAAATGGGACACATAGAATAAATATGACTAGTTGAGCCAGTATATGCCCTGAGGTAGTACAAAGAGGGGTGGAATGACAATTATGCCCTTAGGGTTAGTATAGTGCAAGAAAGGATACCAAGGGTATTTTGGTCATTTTCCAAGGGATAGATGGCAGATAAATCTTCAATATATCATTGTCAATGGCATGAGAAGTCTAGACATTAATTTCCAACACATAATACATATCCTAGTATATTATAAAAAAAATTAGGAACATAAAATAGTCTGGTTGCTGTGAAACTGCTCCGATCGGCACCGGATTGGACTAGAATCTTTCTAGAAGCTTCTTCCCCCTAAGATTTCGCCACATAAGCCCATGAAGTGTCCCTTGAGGTGTCTCTTGTGATGTCATGATGATATCACAATTTGCTTTATGAAAAAGTAAAATCCAAGATTAAATGTGAGCCCTTGGATCAAATAGTAACCAAATCAATCTTGGCCATTGCTTTTCACCAAGATTTTTCTATAAATACCCCCTTCATTCCTTGGGGAAACTCTTGCAAAATGAAAACTCAAGCCTAGACAAAGAAGATTCAAGGTACCAAAGTTCAAGCAAGCTAGAGATTAAAGGTAAGCAATCTCTCCTAGCTTATTTTTCTATGATTTGTGAGCTTGAACTTAGGGTTTTCATGGGGAAAAAGTTGAGTTTTCTCTAAGGGGAGGTGCTGCCCAAAAACCATAGATGAAAGCGGAAAGAAGAAATTAAAATTAGAAACTTATGGTTGAAGCTTAAATATGCTAGTTAAGTGATTGGTTGTTGAATCAAGTTGATATTCTTGACTTTACCTTAGTGTGCCCTGTTCAGTATGCACTGTTCATGAGGGAAGGAAATGGAATTTCAATGATTTAATGCTTCCATTGAGTTTATATGATGATTTTGTGTAGGATTGAAAATGTTTTGAACCTTGGAAACATTAAAATGTCAAGGTTGTAGTCTTGGAGATTCTGTACGGTACTATTCACTATCATGAACAGTGATTGGAATTTCATGATTTTGATGGTTCCAATGGTTTTAAAATGAAAAGTTGTGTGGGGTAAAGTGGATAAACAAGTATGGGAAGCATTAGAATCAAGATGATAAGTTTTGAATGAATTATATGCTTATGTTCAGTTCTATACAGCAGGCCATAAAGGTGCTGGAATTTCATGATTCTAAGCTCATAAATGGATTCAAAAGATGAAATTGTGTAGGGTAAAGTCAAGACATCAATTGGTTCAAGAGCCAAGTGGATTAGTGAAAATTAGAGAAAGTTATGACAATAAAGAGTCTAACAAAGTTAGTCTTGAACACGATTGGAGTTCATGAGTCCTAATGAGTTATGTGATGAATATGAATGTGTTTAGGACCATGAAACATCCAAGAAGATGTTGGGAAGTGATGGACATAAAGGCTTCATGGTTGGAAAGCTAGGGAGGAAGGGCTAAAGGTCAAGAGGAAAGCTTAAGTGCAAGGTAGTGAACTTACCTCTTGATGTGCTTGATGTGGTATGCTTATGTGTTGACATGTATATGATATTTGAATGATGTTGGGACATGATAAATGTTGTTGAATGTCTTATGAATAACATGTTTTCCATGGCCATGCACTTTATGTACAAGTATATAGCATGATGGCATATCACTAATCAAAGAAAGTTTAATGAAATTACATATCATGCATTAGCATCCAGCTTGCATATTTAAGTGGTAATGTTTGCTACTGAGATTTCCTAGAATCTCACTCTCCCATAACCAACCAATTTAGGTCAAGCATGAAGGAAAATGTCTACATGGAGAAGAGCTAAAGCATGGAAGAAGGAAAGCGAAGTATTTAAGATTCTAGCATAGGCTATGAATTATCCATGTATATAAATGCCATGTAAGGTGTCCATTTATGTGATGGAACTATTGTAATACTTATGGCATATGTACATGATGTATATGAATGTTGAGAAGCTTAGTTGATGGGTTGTGCATGCTGAAACAATTATTGGAAATGAAACAAAAGAAACTGAAATGGTAAAAACGTCAGTCCTAAAGCAGTTTTGTTGTGGCTTCAG
Source organism: Leucaena leucocephala (assembly GCA_037074615.1). Taxonomy (NCBI): domain Eukaryota; kingdom Viridiplantae; phylum Streptophyta; class Magnoliopsida; order Fabales; family Fabaceae; genus Leucaena; species Leucaena leucocephala. The sequence continues at coordinate 16,562,504 of CM073535.1, read as the reverse complement.
TTTGACCTAGCAATTGAAGGAATTAGTTCACAAAATTTTATGACCATGTAGAACACATATAGAGCTTTAAATGCATAGGTATAACGTGTCATTTGGATTTGTATAACTAGAGAAATGAATTTCCAAAGTGAGGGACCAGAATATATTTCTAGAGTTTTTGACCAAATGAACAGTAAAGTTTAACGAATAAACTGTATTAATTGGATACTCATTTGGTCTGGAAATTATTTTTTCCTTAAATTTCAAGATGTTATCTTCACGTACCTTTTTGAACCACTTCATTTCGAATTTTCTATAATTAATTATGATTTTCCGAAGTTTGTTACGTAATCTGGGATACCATATGAACAGTAACCAGAGAAAGAGTACAATTCCAGATTTGGCTAATGGACTTCCAAGGTCTTGTAAGTGGTTCCAAATGCTACTGAATGGTCCCTACGATGTATAAAAGTAAGGATGTTACATCCACAATCAAATCCTAATATCACATAATCATTCATCCATTACAATCTAACTTTCTCTTGAACATTGAGCTCATTTAACTACATTAACTTTCCTTAATCTTAACTAATAGAATTGTCATTTGAATCAATTGATGTCTTGACTTTACCCTACTCAATTTCATATTTTGAATCCATTTATGAGTTTAGAATCATGGAATTCCCGCTCCTATGCACTGTTCTAGAAAGATTTGAAAACATGCATTATTCTTCCAACAATTCTCATTTTGATTCCAATGCTTCCCATACTTGTTTATCTACTTTATCCCACACAACTTTTCATTTTAAAATCATTGGAATCATTAAAATTATGAAATTCCAATTACTATTTATATGAGTGAATAGTAATAGAGAAGAATTCCAAGAATTATAACTTTCAATTCTAATGTTTCCAAGGTTCAAAACCTATCCAATCCTACACAAAATCATCATATAAATTCAATTGATTATAGAAAAATCGAAATGAGTTGGTTCTAATTTCTAATCAAAAATATATTTCATTTAAATTTGAGGAAAAAATATAAAACTGAGGTTCCATTGTCCCAATGAAATCAGTTTATTCGTTGAAAAACGCTGTTCATTTGGTAAAATCTGGAAGTTCCAGTTTCTGTGCCTTAACTTCAAAAATTAATTTCTCTTTCATTTCTTGTCCAAATGAACCGTGTTACATATGGATCTAAAGCTCTGGACGTCCTCTTTAAGCTCAAAAAAATTCATAGAAAGATCCGTTCATTTACTATATGAAATTAACATCAGAACATTTCTGCCTCCAATTGCTTACTTTATCTCTATTCTAGATTGTAAATCTAACTTTGGAAAATCATAACAATTCAAATACTTGTCTAATTGAGGCATTCTTGGTGTTCATTTAAATCTCTGTATCTTAACTATAACCATACCAAACTTCAGATCCAAACTAATTGGTTTAGGTGTCATAATCATCGTCACAACGTCACAGCCTAAAAACACAATTACAGAATCATACATCATGCATACTATCATATCCTTCCAAAGTGTCATGTAAGTACTATAACTTTTTGTACAAGTTCATCCATCTATGTTTACCCTTTTTCCTTGTGAAGATCCAGCACCTATAACATGGTTATGCATATGGAAGGAATGAGATTTTGTCACATCCTTACTTTTAACCTCAATTATACTCCATTAGAGGTGATTGAAACCAATTACATGATCATTTGCTTTGAAAACATCCATTTCCAAAAGATTTGCTCTCGGGTACTATTCACTTTTACTGTTTATTTGGTAATTCCAGAACATGTACCTTACTTTGAAAAATTATAATTAATTGTAGAAAAATTGAAATAATGTGGTTCTAATTTCTAATGAAATCTATTTGATAAATATTTTAGGGAAAAATATGAAATTGAGGTTCTCTTGTTCACACGAAATCAATTTATTGGTTAAAAATCACTATTCATTTGGTAAAATCTGGTAGTTCGAGTTTCTTTGCCTTAAATTTGAAAAATCATTTCTCTTTGGTTACTTATCCAAATGAACCTTGTTACCTATGGAATTAAAGATCTAGATGTCTTCTTTAATATCACCAAATTTTAGAGAAGAATTCGTTCATTTGATATAGAAAATCATCACGTGAACATCAATGTCTCTAATCATTTACTTTATCTCAATTCCAGATTTTAGTTCCAATTTTGGAAAATCATAACAATTCGGTTACTTATCCAATTATGGAGTTCTTTGTTTCCATTTAAATCTATGTATCTTAGCTACCCTCACGATAAATTTCAGACTAAAACTCGTTCATTTACACATCCAAATTATTGTCACATCACCACGGCCTCACAACAGAGTTACAGAAACATTCACCATGCATGCTAGCATATCATCCCATAGTGTCATGTGAGTCATATAACTTATTATACAAACTTAATCATCAACATTTACTCTCTTCCCTTGAGAGGATCCAGCACCTAAAACATATTTATGCATGTGGAAGGAATGAGATTTCATAGAAATTCCTTAGCAAGTTACACAAACTATAATATCATGCTTGAATAATTGAATGCTTAACATGTTATCATGTGATGGTAGCTACTTCATAATGGTACATAAGCAAACTCTAATATGCATATTGTCATGACATAACTTGCAAGGAGTTGCAATCATTCATACTTCATCATAACATGATGACATAAGCTCAAGCTCAACCAAACATCATAATCAACAAGCAAGCAAAACAATTAAACAAACATGAGTTATAGTTAGGTATCCTTGCTACCTCTTACCTATCTTGGTCAAGACCTTCTTGGGATGATTTCCTTCCTTCACAAATGTCAAAACCTGGCAATTACAAAATAATACCAAGTTACAACTCAACTTGAACACAAAACCAATACTAGGTTTTCACTAGCTCCCTTTCTTTCTCTACTTTATGTTTCCTACTTCCATCTTTCCAAAATAAATTCTCATGGTTCATTTCCACATAATTTTTCAGGTAGAATCCAAATATGAAATCAGAATTTCCAAAATCAAAACATACCAATTGCTACAGTACCAAACCGAAATGGATGTCCCTTTTTCCAAAAATTCACATTTTGATTCCAATGCTTCCAATACTTGTTCTCCTACTTTATCCCCACACAATTTTCCATTTTAAACTCATTGGAAGCATCAAAATCATGAAATTCCATCATATGAACAGTACTACGTACAGTACCAGCAAGAACACAAAACCCTAAATCCAAACATACTTGAATTCCCAAGCTTATACCACTTGATTCTAGCTTGTTTAAGCTTGTCTAAACTATTCATAACATAAAACTCATAGTTGAACCATATATGAGAAGCACTTCCAGCAGTAACCATAAGGCAAATATAGCATGAAAACCCCTTAAAACCATGAGCTAACTTGCTAGAACAAAGCTCAGGATCAAGGGAGATGATTACCTTGCTTGTTACTTCACTTTGGTTGCTTCTTTCTTGGTTGAATGGAAATTTTGCAAGAGTTTCCCTATGGTTCTCAAGGATGCCACACATGGTCTGAAATGAGGGTGTATTTATAGAAAAATTTGGGTTGAAATGGTTGGCCAAGATTGATTTGGTTACTATTTGATCCAAGGGCTCACATTTAATCTTGGATTTAACTTTTTCTAAAACGAATAATTATGACATCATGTGGGACAGCTCATGGGACACCTAAGAGGGCTAGGTGGCGTGCTGTACATGTAAGGAAACTTTTGGAAAAATTCTAGTCTAATCCAGTACCGATCGAAGCAGTTTCACAACAACTGGACTATTTTCTATTCCGTTTTTTTTAATATACCAGGATATGTATTCTATCCTGGAAATCAATATATAGGATTCTGATACCATTAACATGGTTATACTAAATATTTATCTGTCATCCATCCCTTAAAAATGACCAAAATACCCTTGGTGTCTTTTCTTGCACTGTACTAACCCTAAGGGTATAATTGTCATTTCACCCCTCTTTACACTGCCTCAAGGCATATATTGACTCTGATTAATTATATTCATACTATGTCCCACATTTTTTGTCTACCCAGAATGACCAAAATGCCCTCCATCCATCATTGGTACAATATGGGCATCTAAGGGCATTTTCATAATTTTACACTTTTTCTGGACACTGGCCCTTTCTGCTGATGAACTGGTACCCTGGATTTTGGGCCCTCCTTGGTGTCTTCATGGGCCTATATATGAGGTCATCTGATCTCATTCTATCTAGGCTCACATACTAATAAGTTCCATTATCAGATCACGGGTGTTATCAAACTCCTGTCAAAATTCACTATTATGGGAATAACTTTTTATACAGGACTTCTTCTGGGGTTCTGTCAGATTCATAACATCTGACATTGTAGGGCACACTTTCCTATAATTCTCCCACTTATATTTGATGTCCATGGAATCTGATAAAAATTCACATAACTTTTAGACTATCAAATAATTTTCTCCTATATGGAGCCCTAATAAAATTTCTGTATCATACCAGATTAACCAGCATATCTTCCTGATGGAATGTAGGATTGAAAAACTTTCGGGCAGTTATAACCCTTTCTAGGCTGATCTTTCTATAATTACAATTTTACCCTTGAACTTTTTACTTAATTACATTTAAGCCCCTTAACTTTTGGAAATTACCACATTTTGCCCAACTTTTGTTTCTATATTTACTTTTTGCCTTTAACCTTTTCTACTTTTCATTTTAGTCATTCTCTTCCTTAAAGACTTATCTAACATTTATTATTTCTTCTGATCTTTGTCATAATCCTTTCCAAGCCTCTTTCCACTATGAGTATTATATTGAGAGTGAAAAATCAGGATATGACAGATTTCATGGAAATCTCAATAGCAAGTTACATAAACCATAATATCATGCATGATTAATTGAATGCTTAACAAGTTATCATGAGATGGGAGAGACTTCATAATGGTACATAAGTAAACTCTAACATGCATATTGTCATGACATAACTTTCATGGAGTTGCAATCATTAATAACTCATCATCAACATGATGACATATTCTCATGCTCAACCAAGCACCATAATCAACAAGCAAGCAAACAATTAAACAAACATGAAACTATAGTTAGGTATTCTTGCTACCTCTTAGCTATCCTTTTCAAAGCCTTCATAAAGTGATTTCCTTCCTTCACAAATTTCTAAACCTAGCCATTACAACCCAACTTGAACAAAATCCAAGACTAGGTTTTCACTAGTTTCCATTCTTTCTCTATTTTATGTTTCATACTTCCATCTTTCCAAAATAAATTCTCATGGTTAATTTCCACATAATTTTTCATTTAGAATCCAAATATGAAGCTAGAATTTCTAAAATCAAAGCATGTCACAAAATGCTGTATAGAACTGAAACACACCCTTGATTTTCCAAAAATTCACATTTTGATTCCAATACTTCCAATACTTGTTCTCCTACTTTATCCCCACAAAATTTTCCATTTTAAACCCATTGGAAGCATCAAAATCATGAAATTCCAACATATGAACAGTGTCACATACAGTAGCAGCCATGAACAGAAACTTCTAACTTCATGCATACTTGAATTCTCAAGCTTATACCACTTGATTCTAGCTTATTTTAGCTTATCTAAACTATCCATAATATAAAACTCATATTCTAACCATATATGAATAGCACTTCCAAAAGCAACCACAAGGGAAATAGGGCACAAAAACCCCTTAAAATCAAGAGCTAGCTTGCTAGAATAAAGCTCAAGATCAAGGGAGATAATTACCTTACTTGTTTCTCCAAGTTGTGTGCTTCTTTCTTGGTTAAATGGAAATTTTACAAAGCTTCCCCATGGTTTCCCAAAGCTACCGAGTACATGTTGAAATGAGGGGGTATTTATAGAAAAAGTTGGGTGGAAATAGATGGCCAAGATTGATTTGGTTACTATTAGATCTTATGGTCTAGATTTATTCTTGAACCAAACTTGCCCTAGAAGCCTTAGTATTTTCATCATCCATGACATCATTAGGGCCATGTTTGGGTAGAAAAAGTAAAATATACTGAAAGGCAAAATTCTAGTCCAGTTTGGTACCGATCAGACTATTTTCTGTTCCTAATTTTAATAATATTCCAGGATACGTATTCTATCCTAGAAATCAATGTCTAGGTTCCTCATACCATTGACATTGTTAGATTGAGAATTTATCTGTCATCCATTGTCATATTCTAATTTTTAGGCCTTAAAGCCCAGTATATAGCCTGAAAAAGGGATGCTACCAGACCTATTGAGCAGAGGTATCAATAAATAGAGAAAATTATGATGATCAGTTTGATGCAACACAAAATTTTGATATGAGGTCTCAAAAGATTTATATTAATTTTTGAAGAGAAGGAAAATTAATACAGTATTCTCCAGACCTCATAATCAGATGAAATATGGCAGTAAATTCCTATAATTAATATAAGAATTTCTGAAACTGACAGAGCTCAAAAAGGAGTTATGTAGAATTTATTACAAAATTTACAGTGGATTAAAAGACCCGATAAATAGGTTTCGGGGGAATTTCTCGGGAATTGAGCCCATGAAGATAGCGGATCATACGGAGGGTCTAGAATGGCACCTTATAGGCCCAATGATATTTTCAGATAAATATGTGGGCTAGGGCTAATAAAGACTGAGAAAAATAAAGAATTACGAAAATGCCACTGAAGGTATGCCACTGTGTTGTGTCATTAAGTCTGAGTCAGACGAAGGGCATTACGATCGTTTGACTAAGGTTAGACAGTCAAGAAAGGGTATCTGTATAGTTGACCAGGGTCAAGAGATACTCTTGTAAGGTATGAAAAGACAATAGTGCCTCTAGAAGGACTAAAAAGGTAGTAAGGGCATTTTGGTAATTTACAAAGGATGTTTCTTGGGAATCAAGCCACCAGAGTGTTTGGGCTTGGTTAGAAATCCAAGATGATATTTAAAGGCCCAAAAACGTAGCCAAGAGTAAAGTGGGCCCAAGAGGCATTAAAATAATGTTTTAGTGCTTTTTCAATAAAGTAAAGTGACCCGGTCCAAGATAGAACTGGGTAAAGTGATCTGGAATCATGAGATGACATAGATGGAGCCCACAAGATGACACATGGCATGATTACAGTAAAATAGGAAAAGCAAAGGACAAATGGCATGATTATAGAAAAAGGAGAAAAAGCAAGAGGACACGTGGCACGATCTCGACCGTCCATTCAGGGAAAAGACTCAGGAACTCTCTGGAAAGGCTGAGTCAGCTGGTGAGGTATCCCAAGGGCCCCACATTTTGCCACATATACCCTTGAGGTGTCCCTTGAGGTGTCCAAGATGATGTCATGAGTGGTGAGTCATCAAGGAGGGTGATGTCATCGTGATGATGCAGGCAAAGCTTCTTGAGGAAGCAAGCAATCTGAGCCATTCATTGTGAATCAATCTGGACCATTCATTCCACCTCCTCTCACCTATAAATAGGACACTCCCCTCCCATTCCAAGGCACACCACGGCCTAGCAAGGAAAAGGAAGATAAAGAAGAGAGAAAGAGAGAAGGAAAGAAAGAAAGGAAAGAAAGGAAGGAGTTCTGGTGGAGCCAGGAGCAGTCTAAGGAGCCGAGGGACTGGGCAAAGCTTAGGAATGAGGTAAGAAAGTTATCTAGTCCCTACTCTAATAAAGTAGAGGATTGCTCTTAATGGTTAGAATAGAGAAATATCTCTATTAATAAAGTTAGCTATAGATAGAAAGAAAGTTAGAGGAATGTCGGAGTAAGGATATTTCCCCTGGCTATGCATAAGTTAAATAGAGCTATACTGATAGAGTAATAATGAAGATATTATTATGCTATGTATAGGCTCTGACCTATGGAAAGAATGAACCTTAGAGCAAAGGCTAAGAGCTAGAAGGAAAGCTACATGTCAGGTAGTGAACTAATCCTAAACTTGTATACATTGAATGTTATGCTTGATGTGCTATGGCTTTGTTGAATTGTGTTGAATATATGCTTATGTATGAAGCTCTATTCCTATGATTACTTTGGCCGATTGTTTTTCATATGTAACATGGAAGCATGCACATTATGCAATGCTAACACTTTCACAAGCAAGCACAAGTATTCACATTAATGCATGCATTGTTTAGTGCTGTTTGCTACTGAGATTTCCCCAGAAATCTCACCCCTTCCATATCAATCCAATTACAGCAGGTCTTCTCAAGATGGAGGATATAAAGATGCATGAAAAAATGTTAATTGCTTAGCATGATTGATATGTGATTCATGTATGTATAATTGCTGGAAATTGTCACTATGAACAGTAACTCGTGATGGAGGCAGTGACATTTGAGCTGTAATTATAAATAGTAAATGATTGAATAAATGTATGATATTTTTTCAGTAAATAGTAGACATACCAAGATTTGATTTAATATATAGAATGTCTTATTTGGATGTCTACACATAAAGATATGATTGATCAAAGTTGGGACAGAATGCTGGAATCAGGGACAGGATGCTGGAGGAATTGTAAACTTCAGACATTGACCAACGTTGACCTGGTTAATTTATAGTCAAAGAGTCATTTTTCCCTGAAATATAATTATGTTAGCTTCGTGTAGCAATTTGAACCACTCCATTTTGATTTTTATAGAATTAGTTATGATTTTTCGAAGTCAGGTTACTCCTCTGGAATTCGCACAGTGAACAATACTCACTAAGAGTAAAATTCCAGATTGAGTAAATTGACTTCAACAGCCTTGGAAGTGGTTCCAGATGCTACTGTTTGGTCCCTAAAATGTATGAAAAGGAGGATGTTATATCCATCCCTTGGGAAATGATCAAAATACCCTTAGTGTCATTTCTTGTACTATATCAACCCTAAAGGCATAATTGTAATTTTACCCCTCTTTGTACTACCCCAGGGCATATACTAGCTCTAACTAATCATATTTATACTATATATCATGTTTTTAACCTATTCGTAATGACCAAAATATCCTCCAGCCATTATTGGTACAATATGGGTATCCAGGGGCATTTTTATAATTTCACACCTTTCCTGCACACTGGCCCCTTCTACTGATGAACTGATATCATGGGTTTTGGGCCCTCCTTGGCATCATCATAGGCCCATACATGAGGTCATCTTAGTTCATTCTATCCAGCCTTATTTACTGCTAAGTTCTAATATCGGATCACTGGTATTCTCAAACTCCCATCAAAATTCACTAATATGGAGATAACTTTACACACAGAGCTCCTTTTAGGGTTCTATCAGATTCATGACATCTGATGTCATAGGGCACACCTTTCTATAACTTTTCCACTTATACCTGAGATCCATGAGATCTTATAAAATTTTAGATAACTTTCAGACTATTAGATAAATATCCACTATTTGGAACCCCATTAAAATTTATGTATTATGCTAGATTAACCAGCATAACTTTCTCTATTTACTGATGAAATATGGGACTGGAATACTTCTAGGCAGTTCTAAGTCTTTTATGGATGAACTTTTCCATAATTATATTTAGGTCCCTGACTTTTTGCATATTTATATTTAGGTCCCTAAACTTTTGAAAATTACCACTTTTGGCCCAACTTTTGTTTCTACTCTAACTTTTGGCCTCCAACCTTTTCTAATTTTTGTTATGGTCCCTTTCTTTCTTCAAGACTCATTTAACCTTTATTATTTCTGCTTATCATCATCATAATCCTTTCCAAACCTCTTTCCACTACCAGTATTATATAGATAGGAAAAATTTAGGATATGACAAAACAAGTATGCGAAGCATTGGAATCAATATGAGAATTTTTGGAAGAATTATACATGTTTTTCAAATCTGTCCAGAACAGTGCATAGGAGCTAGAATTTCATGATTCTAAGCTCATAAATGGATTCAAAAGGTGAAATTGTGTAAGGTAAAGTCAAGACATCAATTGGTTCAAAGGTCAAGTCAATTAGTAAAGATCAAAGGAAGTTATGTTAGTTAAAGTAAGTTTAATGTCCAAGGAAGTTAGATTGTAATGGATAGATGATTATGTGATGTTAGGATTTGATGAAGGACTCCAATGGGGCAGCCACACATCAAAGAGAAGTGAGAAGAAAGAGGCAAGATAAAGTGAAAGAAAGTCAAGTATATGATATAGTAAGCTTATCCTAAACTTGCATGTATTAAATGTATGCTTGGTTGTGCTATAGCTATGTTGAATTTTGTTACATTTGTGTTTATGTTTGAAGCTCTGTCCCTATGCTTACTTTGATCAATTGTATTTTATATGTTACATGGAAGCATGCATATTACACAATGTTAACACTTTGACAGGCAAGCACAAGTATTTACATTAATTCATACATTGTTTATTACCGTTTGCTACTGAGATTTCCCCAGAAATCTCACCCCCTCCATGTAATCCCAATCCTAGTAGGTTTATGAATAATGAAAGAGGATGATGAAGCATGAAGAGAAACTAGGGATTGGATAGTATAAATGTTATGTGAAGAATTGTTATGTGTAATGTTGTTATATGACGTTTTTAAGCCTCAATGTTCATAATGTATTGAAAAATAGTAAATGATGAGATAAATGTACCAAATTTTATAGATATTTAATTAACATTTCAAGCTTCATTTTGACACTAAGAACACCTTATTTTGATGTATGTACAAGGAGAATGAATTTTCCAATATAAGGGACTACAATCTATTTTCAAAATTTTTGACAAAATGAATTCTAAACTTTGATGATTAAACTTATTAATTGGCTAAGCATTTGGTCAAGAAATTATTTTTCCCTTAAATTTCAAGATTTTATCTTCACATAGCTTTTTGAACTACTTCATTTCAATTTTTCTAGAATTAATTATGATTTTTCAAAGTTCATCGCCGAATCTAGAATACCATATGAACAGTAACTCAAGAAGAGTGAAAATTCCATATTTAGCTAATGGACTTCCAAGGTATTATAAGTGGTTCTAAATACTACTAAATGGTCTCTAATACGTACAAATGTAAGGATGTTTCATAAGACATACAAAAGTAAGGATGTTACAGGGTGAATGAATGTAATCCTGTTAAGGCTGATAGTATGATGTAATAACTACCTCATATTATTGAATAGATTAAGAGGATCTTGGAGATAGTAGACTCAAGATAATAGCCTTAGTTAATTTTTAGGGATCAAGATAAAGACACGATCAGAGATAGAGGATACAATAGACATGTATTGGGAGCTAGTATGATGAGAGATAAGTATGTTCCTGATGATGTTAATAGATACCCAATCTTAGGGCTAGGTTGAGATGGAAGTTATGGCATTAAGTTTTCTTAAGAATTGGGAAATAGTCCTCCAACACATAAATGATATTGCTCAAGATAGAGCAAGATACCTTATCTAAGTAGGAAGGGGATGTAGTTAAAATGGAGTTAATGTTGCTTAGACATAAGTAACATGTCCTCCAATGAGAAAATAGAATAACAACCAAGGCAAGGCAATCAGAGTTAACTTTATCCTAATAGAATTATGAATGGACAATAACAGAGCTAAGTTAAATGTCCCTAAGTTTAACAAAGTATGATAGTAAGAGAAAGAAGATAATGATATGAGTCCTCTCCCTATAACTATTTAAGTACATATAGCAAATTCAAATATAGATAGATAGAGAGGCTCCCTCTTGTATGATAAGATGTTTAAATGATATGCCACAAATGTAATAGCAAGTAAGAGCGTTCACTCCTTCCATTTAATGCCTATCATTATGTTATGAATATGAAAAATATGCTAAAGCTCTAAATGTTAGAGTTATGTAAGCTTCAACTGATAGAGCTATACAAGCTTAGAGTGCTATATTAAGTAAAGGAATACTTGAGCTCTGATGTTAGAGCTATGCATTAATGAGCAAGTATGTAGTTCATATAACATGTTACCCAGGAATCATGCATGTTATAGTAAGTACACATACTAAAAGTAAAGCAAAGAAAAGAGCAGTTACATTGGTCCTCTCTGTACCTTTTAAATAAGTTAAAGATAGTAAGAGCATCTAGAGGAGTAAAACCACTCCTAAGGAAAATTGATTGAGGCATAGTATGTGGTCTAAGCCAGACCTCAAGAGATAGATAGGTAGGTGGCTTAGGGAGAGTTTTGATAAGGCATAAGGTAGACTTAAAGGGATAGTTAGTTGGCTAAAGAATGATTAGGCCTAAGAGAATAATATTGGTTTATGGGAATAGTGATAGAACACAAATTGTGTATGATTTCTGTAACATTTTTAGGGTCTTATTAAGACTTTACCATTCATTTTATGCCTATATTTGTGCTTTCGTTGATACATGATTGTGCTTAGCAATATGCTAATTAAGGGATAACATGGTAAATTAACCCTTACAAACTAGATAAATATTGTTCCCTACTAATTTAGACTTTTATAGTGAGCTTTGATTTTAAATTGAAGGTATTTTGGGGAGAATCAAGGACTAATGTGAGCATAAAGGAAATCACAAGACAAAGAAAATCAGATAATGCCTCTATGCTTTTTAGATACGACCACATTGTCCACAGGTCGCGACCTCATTTCTTCTGGGAAGTTTATGTGTTTATAGCTCATTACTAAAACATGGATCTAGTTGCGACTAAAATAGACAATTGATGAAATTGCATATTTTAGATTAGGTAATGTGGGAATAAAAGGGAGCTGAAGTTGCAAACGTCGGGGGGGCTAGTTTTTGATTAGATTAGGCTAAGAAACAGTACTCGAATCCTCTCTACACCTTCTCCCACCTACACACTCATCTTCCATTGTTCTGCACCTTTGCATAGAATCATATTTCTATATCATTAACCCATCACCTTTTTTCTGCTTTCTTCATGACATCATATCTGGACAACGATTACAGCACAGTAGGAGTAATGAGAGGCTAAATCCTTAGTATCTTGGTGATGGATATGATATCTTGAGCTCATAGACTACACTGGGAAGTTTTCTGTTTTAATCTACACCTATTTCATGTTTTGATACTGCTAGATCTAGGGTTTTCATTATATGAACAAGGGATTGAAAGTCACTCTATTATTCTCATATTAGACAATTGTAATTTACTTCGGATGAATTGGATATTGATCTTTAATGTATCATTTCAGTTTAAATTTTAAGATAGTTGGACTATTATCAACTATCGTTGTTAAATAATTCAATTGCTTGAAATCTATGGTCATCGATCGATGATCATTCGAGGGCATTTTCATAATCTAATTTAATAGCATGCTAAGTAGTTTTTAATAATTCATTAAGAGTTTTGGAACTAGCTTTGATTAAAGGAGTTTAAGAATTATTAATGCTCTAGACTCAATCGATCGATTGAGATTTTATTTAAGACTTGGTCATTTCAAAACTCCTATATCAAATTAAGAGCACGGATAGATAGACCCCCATAATCAAGAGTCTTTCATAATAGATTTCTTTCACAATCCACTGAATTTCAATCTTAATCAAAAATACAAAAACATTTAATTTACTGCACCCTTACTTGATTGCATCAAAAATCAATCAAACACCAAAACCCATTTTACTTTCACTCAGGTTTTCAATGGTTTTGTCACATATTTGCTAGGTTTCCAATAAAAAGCTCCTCAAGAAGAATGATAAGGTTGTGCCTTATACTACATTAATAGGGTAAAATTATTTTTATTTTGATGAGTCAGACGATGACAATCCGTGCTTCAAATCAATGGCACCATTATCGGGGAGCCAAGTAATTGGTTCATTAGCAATTGGTTGTCAATTTCATTACTTACTTGAGTAAATTTTTTTGTTTGAATTTTAGTTTTTGCTGTTTACATTGCATAGCATTCTGCATTTTTCTTTTCTTCCAAGTCTTTGCAAATTTACTTTATGTGAAATACAGTCGCGACTTGGAATCCAATTTTAAGACCTTTTAGTCTCTGTGAACTCTAGTCGTGACAAGAATAACCTCTGGTCACGACTATTTTGAAAAATTTATTGTCTGTGACTTTTGGTTGCGACTAGACAATACTTAGTCACAATACGGAACCACATTTTTTAGAACTTTTATTCTCTATATAATTGGGTCACGACCTGTTGAATTTTTCTGCTCTAAAACTCGTGTCTAATTTTGATTCCTTGCCTGGTTATTCTTGATTGTTCCTATGTTGTATGCATACAAGAACTAAACCATTAGTGTATTTTGAACCTGAAATTGAGAGACAACTTAGGAAACTAAGGAGAGAATTTAGAGAAGAAGCAAGATCAGCAGAATCTAGTTCACCCTCTAGTGTCCCTAAATCTAAAATTGAACTCGATTTAGAGATTCCATTAGAAATTTCTAACATGGATGAGATTAATCCTAATGGGCATGATGGGCATATTAGATAAGGAGAAAAAGAAATGCCAATAAATGTAGAGGATAATAGAAGTGTAAGGGAAATAAATCATTCGCATGTGAATTATGATCCATATGGCTTTACACTTAAGAGGCCAATTTTGAAATTAAATGAGCTTTGATTGCAATCTTACTTAAATTTCATGGTTTTGCAGGAGAATGCCTATATTGACACTTACAAACCATGCATATGATATGCTCTTCGATAAAGCCTCCATTGACTGTATTGGATGATGTCTTAAGAAGGTGTTTGTCACATCCTACTTTTTCCCTATCTGTATAATGCTGATAGTGGAAAGAGATTTGGAAATGATTGTGATGATGATAGAAAGGAAAAATAATGATTACACAAAGGTATAATTATGAAAAAGTTGAGGCCTAAAGTGTAATTTTCAAAAGTTCAGGGCAAAATGTTAATTATTGAAAGTTGAGCCAGAAAAGTCCTAAAAATGCCTAGAATCATATTAGTCCCAATTGTTTCTAGGTAATAGAGAAAATTATTCTAATTAGTTTGACGCAACACATAATTTTGATATGAAGTCCTGAAAAATTTATATTAATTTGTAAAAAAAGGGAAATTAATATAGTATCCTCTGGACCTTAGAATCTGGTGAAATTTGGCAGTATAATCCTATAACTAATATGAGAATTTATGAAACTGACAGAGCTCAAAAAGGAGTTTTGTAGAATTTATTATAGAATTTATAGTGTATTAAAACACCTGATAAATATGTTTCAGGGGAATTTATCAGGAGTTGAGCCCATGAAGGTATTGGATCATGTAGAGGGCCCAAAATGGCATCTTATAGGCCCAATAATATTTTTAGAGAAGTATGTGGGCCAAGGTTAATAAAGACCAGGAAAAATATAAAATTACAAAAATGCCACTCAGTATGCCACTGTGTTATGTCATTGAGTCAGAGTCATACGAAGGGCATTTTGGTCAGAGTCAGAGTAAATAAAGAAGAACCAAGGGATGTTTCGATAAATTGCCAAGGGATATGTAATTAAGTTTAGGCCCAGTCCATGAATGTCAATGGTAGGAAGAATCCGGATACTGGATTTAAGGTTAGAAAGCATATTATGGAATCTCATAAAAATTAGAAATACAAAACAGTCTGGTTTTTGGGAAATCAAACGGAGTCAGTACCGTATTAGACTGGAATTTTTTTAGAAGTTTCTTTCCCTTGCAATGGTGCCATATAACCCTATGAGTTCTCCCTTGATGATGTCATGGATGATCATGAAGTTAGCTTTTTATAAAAGTTAAATAAAAGATTAAATGTGTGCCCAAAGTGATCTTGGTCATTCATTTTTCATGAGATTTTTCTATAAATGCCCCCACATTTCAGCTTCAAAACCATGGCATGAGAACCCTTGGGGAACCTCTTGCAAAATGAAAACTCAAGCCAAGACAAAGAAGGTTCAAAGTATCAAAGTTCAAGCAAGCTAGAGAGATTAACGGCAAGCAATCTATCCTAGCTTATTTTCCTTTGATTTGGGAGCTTGAACTTAGGGTTTTCATGGAAGACAGTTGAGTTTTCTCTAAGGTGTATATGCTGTCCAAAAACCTTATATGAAAGGAGAAAGAAGAAATTAAAGTTAGAGATATGTGATTGAAGCTTAAACAAGCTAGTTTGGTGATTGGTTATTGAATCAAGTTGATATTCTTGACTTTTCCATGGTTGAACCATTTTGGTCTACACTGCTCATGATAGAAGGAGATGAAATTTCAATGATCTAATGCTTCCATTGAATTTATATGATGATTTTGTGTAGGATTTGATAGGTTCTGAACCTTGGAAGTATTGGAATTTCAAGTTGTAGTTTTTGAAGTTCTTCTCTATTACTGTTCGCTCATATGAAAAGTTATTGGAATTTCATGATTTTGATATTTCCAATGGTTTTAAAATGAAAAGTTGTGTGGGATAAAGTAGAGAAACAAGTATGGGAAGCATTGGAATCAAAATGAGAATTTTTTAAAGAATTATGCATGTTTTTCAAATCTGTCAAGAACAGTAAATAGGAGCTGGAATTTCATGATTCTAAGCTCATAAATGGATTCAAAAGGTGGAATTGTGTAGGGTAAAGTCAAGACATTAATTTGTTCAAAGGCCAAGTCAATTAGTAAAGACGAAAGGAAGTTATGCTAGTTAAAGTAAGTTTAACGTCTAAGGAAGTTTGATTTTAATGGATGAATGATTATGTGATGTTAGGATTTGATTGTGGACTCCAAAGAGGTAGCCACACATACAAGAGGAGTAAGAAGAAAGAGGCAAGGTTAGAGTGAATGAAATAAAGCAAGTAAGGTAGTGAACTTATCCTAAACTTGTATGTATTGAATGTTATACTTGGTAGTGTTATGGCTATGTTGAATTGTGTTGCATATGTGTTTATGATTGAAGCTCTATTTCTATTATTACTTTGGCCAATTATATTTCATAAGTTATATGGAAGCATACACATTACACAATGTTAACACTTTCACAAGCAAGCACAAGTATTTACATTAATGTATGCATTGTTTAGTACTATTTACTACTGAGATTTCTCCAAAAATCTCACGCCTCCATGTAATCCCAACCCTATCAGGTTTATGAATGATGAAAGAAGGTGATGAAGCATGAAGATGAGCTAGGGATTGGATAGTATATATGTTATGTGAGGAATATGTAATGTTGCTATATGACCAATATAAGTAGTGATGGTCATGATGTAATAAAAAATAGTAAATGATGGAATAAATGTATAACATTTTACAGACATTTAGTTAACATGTCAAGCTTTATTTTGACACCAAGAATGCCTTGTTTTGATGTCTGTACCAGGAGAATGAATTTACCAAAGTAAGGGACCAGAATATGTTTTTAGGAATTTTGACCAAATGAACACTAATCTTTGATGATTAAATTGTATTAATTGGCTAAGTATTTAGTCAGGAAATTATTTTCCCTTAAATTTCAAGATGTTATCTTCACGTAGCTTTTTGAACCACTTATTTTTTTATCTTTCTAGAATTAATTATGATTTTTCAAAGTTCATCGCCGAATCTAGAATACCATATGACTAGTAACTCGTGAAGAGTAAACTTCCAGATTTAGTTAATGGACTTCTAAGGTCTTGTAAGTGGTTATAAATGCTACTGAATGGTCCCTAATACGTACAAAAGTAAGGATGTTTCAATGTTTTCATTTCACTTTGGAAGGGAAGGCTAAGGAGTGGTTATACAATATACCAACTCATTTCTCCACCTTTACATGGGATCAGTTGAAGTCAACATATCTAGAACAGTTATTCCAGGCCTCTAAGACAACTCGGATTAAGGAGATTACAAACATTCTACAACAGGATGGAGACTTATTACATGAATATTGGACAAGATTTATCAGTTTGTTGGCTTGTTGTCCGCATCACAACATGATAAAGGGTTATCCAATAGACATTTTCTTTGATGGTCTACTCTCTCACAATCAGGTATCTTTGAATACAACAGCAAATGGCTCTTTGAGAGATAAGACCCTATAAGCAAATTGGGAGTTATTATAGAAGATGGCTAATGAAGACCATCAGACTAGGGATCCAAGGAGAATGCCCTCATTATCTTTAGGTATTCAAAAGAAATTTTGGTAGAAATAGCAGCTTTGGGAAACCAAATGGAAAAGATGATGAATTTTATTGAAAGAGAATTGCATTCCACAAAGCAAGTTCTTGCAGTGGGAATCTCACAAGCACTAGTTATAGGATGTGAGTTATGCAGTTCAATGATGCATGCTACTAGTACATGTAACAGACAATATGAAGAAGTAACAGTAACGTATCAAGGGAGAGAAAATCAATACTAGAAGAGAGACCCATACTCTAACATATATAACCTTGATTGGAGAGACCACCCAAATTTCAGGTGGGGGAGTGGGGAAAATAGGCTAAACCAATTCCAAGGAGGTAATGCTTCCACAAGTAACTACCAAAATAATGCAAGGTCTATAGTTCCAACTCACCCTAATGCTTTAGTGGCATCAAGACCAGATGAGACTTCTCAGTGGTTGAAGAGTATGGCTGCACTAATAAATAACATGGATGGTAGAATGACCATTATAGACTATAATGGTCAATTCGCCTCCATAGCTTCAAGCTCTCAAAGTATGTAGAAGAATAATGCTGATGTACACAGGAAACTTGAGGAGTTAAGTTCCAAGAATGCAGATATTATATGTCATTTAACTCAAGTTGCCAATACAGTGAGTAGCATCCAAATGAAGAGCAGTGGCAGCATACCTTCGAATATTGTCATTAAACTGAAGGGTCTGAATGCCATATCACTCAGAAGTGGGAGAGAAGTCCGATTTAAGGAAGATGAAATAGCAAGGGAGGCTATGGAAGAGTCTGAAGTTGAAAATTTAGCAATGTCATAGATGAAGATTGGGAAATCAGAGAGTATTAAAGAATAATAGCTCTTGATCAAGAAGGTAACCCACGAGAACTTACAAGCACAAGAGGAAACACAAGAGAAGCAAGAAGAGGAAGTGATAATTCCAAGTCCAGCATACAAGGGAAAGCAAATTGAGGATAAGGCAAAGTCGAGCAAGCAAGGAGCCTCTATGCATACAGGTAAGGAGGTAAGTATAAAGGATCTCCCTTTTCCTAAATATTTTCTTGCTGGAAAGAAAAATATTGATTCTAAATTTGCAAAACATGCTTTCAATCTCTTCAATAAGTTAGAAATAAACATCCCTATGGTTAAATTCCTCAAAAGAAATCCTAAATATGCTAAATTTTTAAAAGAGTTGTTGCTGATAAGAAAAAGGTTAGGCCTCTTGAGAGAATTTAGGTGAGTGCTAATGTGTCATCACTTTTTAAGGCTGAATTAAGGGTCAAGTGCCAAGACCCAGGATCTTACAGAATCCCATGCACTATAGGAAATGTTCATATTAAGGGAGCGTTATTAGATCTAGGGGCTGCCATTAATGTAATGACTTAGTTGGTATACTTAGCCTTAGGTATTAACAATCTTAGAGACACAAGTGTAGCGTTCTAATTAGCTAATAGATCAATTAGGTACCATAAGTGAATTCTAGAGGATATTCTAGTGCAGGTTAAGGATTTAGTGTTCCCAACTAATTTTTATGTTCTGGACATGTCCATTGAACTAGTGAATGAGAGCACTTTGATCCTAGGTAGAACTTTCCTTCAAACTTCCAAGAAAATCATTAGTATGAAGCATAGTTCCATTACAATGGAAGTTGGAGGACATGTAGTGACTTTGAATATGAATGAAGCAATGAAACATCCTTTTGATAATTCTACTTTTGTTGGGTTGAATGCTATTGATTATGCTATTGCAAAGACTAGGGATGAGTATGAATTGAATTTGCATGATGAGTACTATCCTATGTTGCATAATTCTCAGATTTCCCATGAAGCATTTCAGGAGTGTAAGGATTCAAATTCATCTTTGAGTGCTTATGATAACTATTTTGAATCTCTTTCCTCTATTTATTCTTTTTCTTGCTCTTGTGAAAGCAATGCATCATGTTTTCATTGTTTTGATGTGAATAACATGCTTTCAATCTCCAAGGATTTCTCATTCCCATCTAACTTTGATACATTTTCATCATTCTTTAGTGATAATGTCTTTGGAAAGGAATTTGTGAGTGATTTTACAGGAATACAAGATATTGTGGAAGCTGGAAGTCGAACAAATAAAGAGGGGTCGACTTTATGTGAACACAAGTCGTGACTCCAAGACCTCGATGTCGCGACTAGATATAAACATGGGAGGGAGAGACTCTCTGTGCAATGGAGTAGCGACAGGATGATTGTGTTAAATAATTTGCCTCCTCCTCACTCACATTCTAAAATGACCTTTCATACCTTAAGATTCTTAAATATTTTGATCTCTACTAATGATACAGGTAGGAAAGAGAGTGATCTCAACTATGTTAAAGTTACAGACCAACCTCAGCTTGGTGCAACATTTGATAAACTAAGCAGCAAGATAGGGAATCTAACCAAGCTGAATAAGAGCGATTTCAAGAAATTTACAAAGGATGTGAAGGGAACATCACCCAAGTTTGTTGCTTCTACATACCAACCACAGTTGGGAAAGTTCAAGTTTAAATGGGGAAAATTCAAGACAATCTTGGATGGACTTCATGATGTAGTTAGAGTGCATGATCTTGGGATGCTAAAATGGAGGGAGAAGGCAATGGTGGAGACTTTCTTATCACACAGCCATCCCCTGAAGTCTTATGAGTTCCCATCGCCTCCTGAGGCCAGGTCGTCCCATTCCTCTACTTTACTTTCCATATGCAATTATCAATTGTAAATATCTTGTTGCATATGACGATTTAATGATTGGAAAGGGATGCACAGTAGTAGTAGTAGTTAATTTTTTTGCTTGATGATTCAATAGGATAATGTTTAATCATAGTTTGTTTCTATATTTGAATAATACCCCTGTGTTGCCCATGTGCTGTGTAACACTTTACTTTTGTACATCTTAGGGACCATTCGATAGCATATAGAACTACTTACAAGTCCATTGAAGTTCAATATGGTAATTCCAGATTAAGTGATGAACTTCAAAAAATCATAACTAATTCTAGAAAAATTGAAATGAAGCAGTTCAAAAAGATGCACAAATCTAACATATTAAAATTTAAGGGAAAAATAGTTACTTGGACCAATTGATCAGTTAACTAAGTCAACTCTGACGTCAAAATTTACTGTTCATTTGGTCAAATTTATGGAAAATAGTTCCTGGTCCCAAACTTTTAAAATTTTGTTCTCCTTGTATAGATGTCAGAATAAGGCATTCTTAGTGTCAAAATAAAGCTTGAAATGTTAAATAAATACAAATAAAATATCATACATTTATTTGATCATTTACTTTTTTTAATTATAGCAACTATTGTACTACTTTTAAGTAAATATTACATGCATACATCACATAGATCATAACATATCATTAGGTACAATCAATCATGACATCTATCTCCTAACTCCTCTTCTTGCATCTTTGAAGAACCTGTTGGTTTTGGGGTGACATGTAGGGGATGAGATTTCAGGGGAAATCTCAGTAGTAAACAGAAAGCATATAATGTATGCAATTATAGGCTTGATGTTACTATGCATGCACTTAATGATCATGCTTGCATAATGATACTTACATGATTTCATGTCCCTTAATTATAACATATGGCCATAGCATAAAAAGAAATAGAGCATTATTTAATCATACATGCTTCACATCTTCAAAGTAAGCAAACATCACATAAAACATCCAAGTAACATACGCATACAAGTAGGTAAGTTCACTACCTCATACTCCTTGCTTTCCTTATCCTTTTCCTTTACCTCTTGCTTCCTACTTCTTGATGTATGACTTCCCTCTTTGAGCACGCAAACCAAATCCTAAATATCACATATTCATTCATTCATTCATCATTATTCAACTCAATTGGCATATAAGGGCATTAAACTTCACTTAATCAATTAACCCCTATATTTCTTAATTTGGGTTAATTGTCTTGTCCTTTGAATTAATTTGTGTCTTGACTTTACCCTACACAATTTCATCTTCTAAATCCATTTATGAACTTAGAATCATGAAATTACAGCTCCTTCATGGCTTGCTTGGCAGAACCAAAAATCTGTACATAATTATCTAAAAAATTCTCATTTTGATTCCAATGCTTCCAATACTTGTTTCTCTATATTACCCCACACAATTTTTCATTTTAAAACTATTGGAAGCATCAAAATCATGAAATTTCAATCACTGTTCACGAGTATGAACAGTACAGATAAGGCTTAAAAATTACAACTTTAAATTTGAATACTTCCAAATCTATTCAATCCTACACAAAATCATCATATAAATTTAATGGAAGCATTAGATCATTGAAATTCATTCTTCTTGGTCCAGAACATACCTAGGCTGAATGCCTCCATCAATGACAAAGTCAAGAGCACAACTTAATTCAATAACCAATCATCAAAACCAACTTATGTAAACCTTAATCACCTATTTCTACCTTTATTTTCTTCTTCCTCCTTCAACTTACAATTTGGACAGCAAGCATACTCTAGATTTAATAGAATTTCCAACCACTAAAACCTAGGTTTTGCCCTTCCAAAAGACATCTAAATAAACTAGGAAGGCTCACATACCTTATGCTTGACTACCTTGATCTCTAAGTGCCGTTAATTGCCTTTATCATGATTGAGTTTTCAAATGACAAGTGTTTCTCCAAGGGAACCAAGGGTGCACGATTTTGTGAAGAATAGGAGGGGTATTTATAGTCAAACTGTTGGCACCTTGGGTCTATAATAACCCCATTTTTTCTAATTATTACCATAGCTTAATCTTGAATTTGATTGGTTGATTTTTGGATTAATTAACTTTAATCACCAGTAGGTTAATTCTTATATTATTTTATTTCATTCTAGCACATGTACAAACTCTTATTCCTTATTCTTGCTTCCAAGTGGTGTATTGCACATGGTGTATGGGTCCCACCATGTGCAACTTCCTTATCTCTTACATTATCTTGGATTTTCTCCATTTTTTATTTAAAATTTATAAAATATCCAAAACTGTCATAAGCTCCAAGACTTTATCTTGGGCTTATTGGGATTCTTATTGACACCATATTATGTCTCTTTTAGGTCCAATAGCTAATTGGCACAAATCCCAAGACACTTTCCTTATACCGATATTCTTAAATCACCTTGATTTTTGGGATAAATGCTAGACACCTCTTTTAATTGTTGTAAAAAATTTATAAATTCATTCTAATATAAAATGAATTCCTTGCAAAGTCTCATAATTTTCTGAGACCCAGAAGTCCTGATAAAAATTTCTTACATTTCCTCACTGTAAATTTTATAATGAATTATACAGGACTCCTTTTTTACTTCTGTCAGTTTCATAAATTCTTATATTAATTATAAGAATTTATTGTCAAATTTTATCTGATTATGAGGTCCAAAAGATATTACAATAATTTGCCGACTTCAAAAATTTATATCAATTTTTCAGGACCTCAAATCAAAATTATGTAATGCATTAAATTATGATAATAACCTTATCTATTTTATGGTAAAATTTATAACTAAAATGCTTATGGGAAATTTTTGGCCTTTTTTGGCTCAAATTTCTATAATTACTACCCTTGAACTATTGGAAATTGGACTTTAGGCCCTCAACTTTTCATAATTATACTTAATAGCCCAAAGCTTATGTCTACTTCCATTTTACACCATGGAACTTTTAAAATTTTCACTTTAGTTCATTTCTTTTTCAAAATGACCATTTGAAACTTTCACTAATTGCAATTTAGTCCGTAAACTTTTTGTCAATTGCAATTTAACCCTTTGCTTTACAAGTTTATACCTTCTCTCTTTCTTTTGCTTAATACTTATTTTAATCATTATATTTTGTTCTTATTACCATCTCAATCTCTTTATAACCTCTTTCCTCTATCAGTCTTATACAAATAGGGAAAAGTTGGGATGTTACATGCTGTTTCTTTATAGATGGTTATTTGAGGTGTGACACACTCAATTACATGCTATAGTTTACCCATCTTGTCATGTTTGCTTTCTTTGTATTACGATGTATGATTTGAATGACTGTATGCTTCATTGTTGAATTTGCATTGAGTTGTGTGTTAGTTTATTGTGGGAGAAATCTATTATGCTAATAGTGAGGACACTGTCAAGTTTAAGTGTGGGGGAGATGTTATTGTTTCTATGCTAATTAATGCAAATTCTTCGATTAATCCAGCCTTTCATCATAAATTTTTTTGGTTTTTGATTTTAATGAATGATAAATTGCTGAAAATTGGATCCCCACTTTAAACTATTTTGTGGTTAACCAAAAAGGTTTCAATGTAAAAGATGTTTTGAGCTTCGGAAAGCATTAAGTGGTAGTCTTTGTTGTATTTCGTCAAGACCTATGTACTTCATGGTTGCGACTTGACATGGAACTTTGAACTTAATTTGCTTGTTGTGAAAATTAGTCACGACAAGAGGAAAATCAGTCATGACAATAACTCTCTATTTATTGTTGTCACGACTGAATCATTCCTGGTCGCGACTATCTGCTTTAAGTTAAAGGTAAACACTCACTGTGAATTTTGGTAGTGACCTTCAATGCTTTAAGTCACGACCTGAGTGTGAAAATGTCCATTTACCTTCTCTTTGCTTTGTGCAATGTTGTATAGAAGGATTTCTTTTGAGCTACTAAAGTTTTTATAAATGATTTATTGCCCTCTTATTTTCAACCTTTTGCATGAAATAGTTTATAGAAACAATTGTCACCTTTGTGCTAGGTGGAATTGAGCAAAAGAATGATGTTTGGTCCTGATAAAGTATATCAGACAATAACACAAATCGATATGATTAGAAAAATACTATTGATGGCTAAAGCAGATAGAAGAGTTATGCTGATGTCAGAAGAAAGCCGTTGGAGTTTGAAGAATGAGAACATGTATTCCTTAAGTTGACTCCAATGATAGGAGTTGGACAATCGATCAAAGTGAAGAAGTTGTATCCTAGATACATTGGGCCATTCTAAATCCTCACAAGGATAGGATCAGTGGCTTACAAGTTAGCTCTTCCTCATAATCTCAGCAAAATACATGATGTATGTAAGGAATTGGAAGACACGCAGCAGAAATTAACTTAAAAAATTTTCCATTCCTTGCCAGGATCTACCGTATGTGTTTAAGTCAAGTGGAAAGAAATATTACCCTCAGTATTCAGTCGCGACTTTCTCAGGTTCTGTTTGTGACGTCTACAGCTTCTCTTTGCAGCTCATTATCTCTTTTCGATCGCAAGAAGTCAACGACTCAGGTCAACTTCCTCTATTGGTATCCACACGAACAGCGTTCCAACCACGAACGACATGCTAGCGCCTCCTGTCCCTCCAGGGCTTACTCAAGAATTCGTCCTCTCCGTCTCTATTTTGGCAGTTTCTTATCTGCAACCTTTTGCGAATTCCCGTTCACACTTTTTGATGTACCAACCGTAGCTCCTAAATATCAGATATATAGGATGCTATGCGTGTTACCACTGACTTGGATTTTTGGAATTAATCTTATATTAATTCTGAAATTAATATAATATCATATATTGTATAATTTGATAAGAAACTAATTAAGTAAATAGTGTTTATATTAAATCCATCTCACAGATTTAATTCACCCATTTATTTAATTTAAAATAAAGATCAGACAGAATTACATTTGATTTATTCTTATAAATCAAATTTGAGATATCATATGAATTTGAATTTTAAATTCAAACGTGATAGAGATTTAATTTTATCCTTATAAATTAAATCTTGTAAATATCTCTTATATGAGATATTATATCAATTTGAATTTCAAATTCAAACGTGATAGATATTTAATTTTATCCTTATAAATTAAATTTTGTAAATATCTCTTATATGAGATATTATATCAATTTGAATTTCAAATTCAAACGTGATAGAGATTTAATTTATCCTTATAAATTAAATCTTGTAAATATCTCTTATATGAGATATTATATCAATTTGAATTTCAAATTCAAACATGATAGAGATTTAATTTTATCCTTATAAATTAAATCTTGTAAATATCTCTTATATGAGATATCATATCAATTTGAATTTTAAATTCAAACGTGATAGAGATTTAATTTTATCCTTATAAATTAAATCTTGTAAATATCTCTTATATGAGATATCATATCAATTTGAATTTTAAATTCAAACGTGATAGAGATTTAATTTATCCTTATAAATTAAATCTTGTAAATATCTCTTATATGAGATATTATATCAATTTGAATTTCAAATTCAAACATGATAGATATTTAATTTTATCCTTATAAATTAAATTTTGTAAATATCTCTTATATGAGATATTATATCAATTTGAATTTCAAATTCAAACGTGATAGAGATTTAATTTATCCTTATAAATTAAATCTTGTAAATATCTCTTATATGAGATATCCTATCAATTTGAATTTCAAATTCAAACGTGATAGAGACTTAATTTTATCCTTATAAATTAAATCTTGTAAATATCTCTTATATGAGATATCATATCAATTTGAATTTCAAATTCAAACGTGATAGAGATTTAATTTTATCCTTATAAATTAAATCTTGTAAATATCTCTTATATGAGATATCATATCAATTTGAATTTCAAATTCAAACGTGATAGAGATTTAATTTTTCCTCATAAATTAAATCTTGTAAATATCTCTTATATGAGATATCATATCAATTTGAATTTCAAATTCAAACATGATAGAGGTTTAATTTTATCCTTATAAATTAAATCTTGTAAATATCTCTTATATGAGATATCATATCAATTTGAATTTTAAATTCAAACATGATAGAGATTTAATTTATCCTTATAAATTAAATCTTGTAAATATCTCTTATATATAATATATATACGAATTTATATATATACGAATATAAATATAAATGAATATATATATCCACCCTCGGTCATTCATTGAATCTGGACATGTCTTAGATTCAATTAATCTGGACATCATAGCTCGTGTTGGGCTATTTTGTGTGCGACCCTGTAGGCCCATATGAAGTTGGCAGTGGGCTATTTACTATACTGACTCACAAGTCGCAAGCAATCTCTAGCAAGACATCACAAGTACCCAAATCATATGAGGATCGATGAATGATGTAACCTTTTATCCAACCATATCATGTCCCTTCTATAATGTGATACTTTGGTCATGAATGAGGCATGGATAATGTCATCCTCCTATTCCTGACCATTACTTTCTCGATCCCTGAGTAGTCTGACTATAGAAATGGAACTACTTTTCCATTATAGTATGGCCATACATTTCTCAAACTCACTCATTGAGGGGCCAGTAATATCTCTGTACGAATGTGAGGAACAAATTCCATCTTGACCATTCACATTCCTCCCCATGAAAAACCACTAAGCCCGAACATAGTCTTTATAATTACTCGGTCAAAAGTGACTTTTGACTAGTTTAAAGCTAAGCGTTTGTCATGTAGGAATCCATGATGATCTCAGGTCAAAGGACATAGTGACATGGTTTGTATATGAGAGAAGCTTATGACGTAACCCATGCAGTTCTCTCATAGCGGGTCGGTCCAACACCTTGTACTCTTACATGTGCCTATGACTTTAATTTATATCTCTATACATCTTCAAAGTCATACTGGTCTTATTTCATCTGTGCTCCCGCAGAGATGACCGACCAGGGATATTTAGGATAAGATCATGAATTATACAAGGATGGTCATCACAGTAAACATGCAAATAATATGATAACACAATTAATAAATTCATAAATCAATAATGTTCATAAGATAATGATTGGCCCCTAGGGCACGATTTCCAACAGCTCTCTCATAGCGGGCCGGTCCAACACCTTGTACTCTTACATGTGCCTATGAATTTGATTTATATCTCTATGCATCTTCAAAGTCATACTGGTCTTATTTCATCTCTGCTCCTGTATAGATGACCGACCAGGGACATTTATGATAAGATCATGAGTTATCCATGGATGGTCATCACAGTAAACATGCAAATAATATGATAACACAATTAATAAATTTATAAATCAACAATGTTCATAAGACAATAATTGGCCCCTATAGCACAATTTCTAACAATGTATTCCATGTTTCCCAGTTAAAGAAGTATATTCCACATCCATCACATGTGATTGAGCAGGATGATATTGCAATGCAAGATGACTTAACTTATGAAGTTGGGCCAGTAAAGATTGTAGATTAAAAGGTAGAGTGTCATATCTCCATTTTTCTTATCTGATATGTGTACACAGTTTATCTGCAATGGATGTTTGATTCTTGGAATAAATTGTATCAAATTGAGAAAGGAAAGGGAAGGATTAATAACTAAGGAAAGAATAGGGACCAAAACACAAATTAGAAAAGCTTGAAGGTAAAAAGTGAAAGTAGAAGAAAAAGGAGGGACCTAAATGCAATGAATGAAAAGTTCAGGGACTAAAGTGAAATTATTCAAAAGTTGAGGGACCTAAATGTAAATATGGAAAAGTTGAGCCAAAACAGGCCAAAAAGGCCTAAAATCATATCAAACCCAAATTTTACCAGTAGATAGACAAAAATATTCTGGTTAGTTTAACACATCACATAATTTTGATTTGAGGTCCCGATTAATTGATATAAATTCCTGAAGTCGAAAGAAATTATTGCAGTATTTTTAGATCTTAGAATTAGATGAGACCTTACAAGAAATTCATATATTTAATATAAGAATTTATCAAATTTACAGAGTCAGAAAAGAAATCCTATAGAATCCATATGGGATTTTACAGTGAAATAAAATACCCGATAAATAGGATCAGGAGAGTTGTATTGTGAATTGGGCCATAAAGAAAATACAGGCAATGAGGCCATATTAAGGCCCAAATGGTGCCACCATGAGCTTAATAAGGTAATGAGACAGTTAAGTGGGTCAGAGTCTAGAGCAGTCCAGGAAAAGTGCAAAATTACGAAAATACCCCTAGACATACAATACCAGTGATGGATAGAGGTCATTTTGGTCATTTTAGATAGGCCAAAAATGTGGCACATAGTATAAATATGATTAGTTAGAGCCAGTATATGCCCTGAGGCAGTGTAAAGAGGGGTAAAATGTCAATTATGCCCTTAGGGCTAGTACAGTGCAAGAAAGGAAACTAAGGGTATTTTGGTCATTTTCCAAGGGATGGATGGGAGATAAATACTCAGTCTAACATTTTCAATGGTATCATAGGCCTAGACATTGATTTCCAGGACATAATACATATCCTGATGTATTATAGAAAATTAGGAACAGAACACAGTCCAGTAGTTGTGAAACTGCTTCGATCGGTACTGGATTAGACTTGAATTTTTTCATAAGCTTCCTTACATGGAAATCATGCCACATATCCCTATGATGCATCCCTAGAGCTTTCCCACATGATGTCATAATTATTCTTTTTAGAACAAGTTAAATCCAAGGTTAAATGTGAGCCCTAGGATCAAATAGTAACCAAATCAATCTTGGCCATCCATTTCAACCCAAATTTCTCTGTCAATATGCACCCTATTCCAATCACTTCAGCATGCATGGTGAACCATAGGGAAACTCTTGCAAAATTTTCATTCAACCAAGAAAGAAGCAACCAAAGTGAAGTAACAAGCAAGGTAATCATCTCCCTTGATCTTGAGCTTTGTTCTAGTAGGTTTGTTTATGGTTTTAAGGGTTATTGTGCTACATTTCCCTTATGGTTACTGCTGGAATTTCTGCTCATATATGGTTAAAATATGAGTTTTATGTTATGGATAGTTTAGATAAGCTTAAACAAGCTAGAATCAAGTGTTATAAGCTTGGGAATTCAAGTATCTTTGAATTTAGGGTTTTGTGTTCTTGCTGGTACTGTACATGACACTGTTCATATGATGGAATTTCATAATTTTGATGCTTCCAATGAGTTTAAAATGGAAAATTGTGTGGGGATAAAGTAGGAGAACAAGTATTGGAAGCATTAGAATCAAAATGTGAATTTTTGGGAATCAAGGGCTTCATTTCGGTTTGGTACTGTAGCAACTGAAGTGTTTTATTTTGGAAATTCTAGTTTCATATTTGGATTCTACATGAAAAATTATGTAGAAATTAACCATGAGAATTTATTTTGGAAAGATGGAAGTAAGAAACATAAAGTAGAGAAAGAAAGGGAGCTAGTGGAAACCTAGTCTTGGTTTTGTGTTCAAGTTGAGCTGTAAGTTGATATTATTATGTAATGGCTAGGTTTTGAAATTTGTGAAGGAAGGAAAGTACATCAAGTAGACCTTGACAAGGATAGCTAAGAGGTAGCAAGGATACCTAACTATAACTCATGTTTGTTTAATTGTTTGCTTGCTTGTTGATTATGGTGTTTGGTTGAGCTTGAGCTTATGTCATCATGTTATGATGAAGTAAGAATGATTGCAACTCCTTGCAAGTTATGTCATGACAATATGCATGTTAGAGTTTGCTTATGTACAATTATGAAGTAGCTCCCATCTCATGATAACATGTTAAGCATCCAATTAATCATGCATGATATTATAGTTTGTGTAACTTGCTATTGGGATTTCCATGAAATCTCATTCCTTCCACATGCATAACTATATTTTAGGTGCTGGATCCTCTCAAGGGAAGAGATTAAATGTTGATGATTAAGTTTTATAATAAGCTACATGACTTACATGACACTATGGGATGATATGCTAGTATGCATGGTGTATATTTTTCTAACCCTGTTATGAGGCTGTGGTTATGTGACGATGATTTTGATGCGTAAATCAATGTATTTTAGTATGAAATTTGGCATGAGCAAATTTAAGATACAGATATTTGAATGAACACTAAGAACACCTCACTTGGATAATTATCCGAATTGTTATGATTTTCCAAAGTTGGAAGTAAGATCTGGAATTGAGATAAAACGAGTGCTGAAAGGCAGTGACATTCATGCAATGATTTCATATATCAAATGAACAATTTTTTCTATGAAATTTTATGATATTAAATAGTACTTATAGAGCTTCAAATCCATAGGTAACACAGTTCATTTGGATAAGTAACCAAAGAGAAATAAATTTTTGAAATTAAGACAAAGAAACTAGAACTTCCAAATTTTACCAAATGAACAATGATTTTTAACTAATAAACTGATTTCATTTGGACAAGAAAACCTCAGTTTTATATTTTTCCCTCAAATATCTATGAAATAGATTTCATTATAAATTGGAACCACATTATTTCAATTTTTCTACAATTAAGTATGAATTTTCAAACTAGGGTACATGTTCTGGAATTACCAAAGGAGCAGTAATAGTGAACAGTACCTGAGAGTAATTCTTTTGGAAATGAATGTTTTCAAAGAAAATGATCATGTAAATAGTTCCAATCACTTCTAATGGAGTATAATTGAGGTTAAAAGTAAGGATGTGACATTTTGGTATCAGAGCATAGGATTCTGGTTTAAGAAATGCTCTGAATAGATTATGTATAGATTGATACATAAGTAAACAATTGCATAACTGACACAAAGTTGGTTATTGTAGGGTAAAGATGACTGACTATAGGACTAGATCTGGATCAGAGACTACAGTAAATTAGGGAGACCTGATACTTGAGGTATTTAGTTCAGATAGGTCAGGTCTGAACCCAGAAGTAGTAGAGGCTTTAGTATATGATCCAGAATATGGATTGCCTCCAGTAATCCACATTCATGATTCTAGCAGTGAATCAGAATTGGCCAGGTTAGATAGTTCTTCAGTTGGGCCAAATGGAACAGATGAGTTATCAGATGAGGAACCTATTCTATCCCCGCCTATTAATATGGTACCCCTGAGGAAGCTAACCCTAATAGAGAGGGAGATATAGATCAAATAGATGACATAGAGATGGAAGATCCTCAGGAAGATTAGGTTGATGAGGGGTACTCTTATGTTTTGGGAATTGTAGAACCTGTACCCAGACAGGCTACTGAGATAAATGTCCCTAATATAAATCAAGTGCCTGAACCAGTTGATGAACCTAGACCCAGTGATACAGTTGACATACCTGGACCTAGTCATATACTAGACTAGATAGATATCCCTGGTCCCAGTGGAACAAAGAAGCCAGTAGTATAAATATACCTTGATCCTAACTATGTTATAGAGTTAGTACCAGGAAAGAATATGACAGAGGATCGGTTCAAGAAAGTGGTGGAATTAGCTGGGCAGCTGTATGACTTGAGAAGAATGTTGGTTAGAGAAATAGACCAAGATTATAGAACTTACATGGATTTCATACCTAGAGTGCGAGAAGTTTATCAGGCATATGATCCAGATACCCTTACCCTCATTGATTGGATTAATATCATGGATGATATTTTGCCTCTTACAGCAACACGGAGAGAAAGTCTAGATCAGTACTTTGAAGAGGAACCCTTTGAGGATATCCATGATTGGATCTACATGGTAGGGAAATTTATTAGGATCCATTATGAGAAAACATAGTGTAATAGTTGTATCTATGAACATGACTGTAATCTATGTACCCATGACTAGTGATGATGTTGTGTATGTATGTATGTTATAAAAAGTCTATGTAATGCTATTAAACTTGTTGTATGCTATGTTTTGAATGAAATATGAGTTATGTTAGTTATGATATTCCTTTCCTAGTACAATAGTAGAATAAAATGGTAAGAACAAGAAGAGCTAGTTCTTCGGGTGAACCCAAAAATGCCAGAGACATTAACCAGTTGATTTTAGAACGACTAGAACAGCAACAGAAGCTGATAGAGGAAGTAAAAGCTGCTCAAGCAAGGAGTGAATATGAAAGGGATGCTGCTATAGCAGCGACTGTAGTGAAAGCGGTGGAGAATTTATGGCAACCAGAATCTGTTGGTATAGCTAATATAGAACTAGAGATGGTTCAATAAACAATAGAGCCACCAAGACAGACAGGACATACAGTAGATCCTACTGGTATTCAATAGTGGATGGCTAAGTTCTGTAAGCATAGTCCTTCGACATTCCAAGGAATGTTCGATATATAGAAAGTGGAGGATTGGATCAGCAGACTAGAGAAGATCTTTAAGGTACTAGGTTATCTGTCTGAGAATAAAGCACATATGGCAATCTACCAGGTAGAGAGAGATGTTGATAGATGGTGGAAGAATACAGATCTAGTATTGCAAGCAAGGTACATTCCTATCACGTGGGAAGTATTCCTGGAAAAATTTTATGAGAAGTATTTTCCCCAGTATGTACGAGATGAACGAGAAGTAGAATTCCTTGTACTAAGACAAGGATAAAAAGAATCTTTTGACGAATATTTGGCTAAGTTTATCCGTCTTTCCCAGTATTCCATTTACCTGCGACAGGTAGACAATAAACGGTGGATGACGGAGAGGATGATCAGGGGATTGAATACTACTCTAAAAGACAAGATGACTCCCCAATAGTACAACCAGTTTAATAGCGCAGTAGAGGCTTACAGGATCATTGAGAATAGCCTGAATCAACAGATACTGATGAGACCGGTGAGCAGAGAGACTGCTGCTCCTGAGAGAACTAACCAGAACAGAAATACAGCCAGTAGCAGTGGCTATAATAGAAAAGAAAAAGACAGTGGCAGCAGAATAAGAAGCCTAACAGAGGAAACTACAGGGGCAATGCAAATAATAAAGACTAGTGGTCTAGAGTACGCGACAAATGAGGGAAGAACCATGGAGATAGACCATGCTTGATGGGGCAGAATGTCTGTTACACATGTAGGAAGCTTGGACATTTTCCCATAAATTATCCCCAGGAAGCTAATGATCAAAGGACACACACTCAAGGATGAGTGTTTGCAATGACAAGGTAAGAAGCACAAAGATCACCTGAGATGATCCAAGGTATCATCTATCTCAATAATCATGCTGTGATTACTATGTTTGATTCGGGTGCAAGTCATCCCTTTGTTTCTATGAATGTGTTAAACATTTGGGCCTTACAATTAGCAAGCTACATTATGCCATATGTGTCACAACCCATACAAATGCTAAAATAGTTACATCAGATGTCTGCCTAAATAGTGTCATTCAATATAAATGTTATTGCACTACTCTTGACCTAATAGGCTTGCCATTCTGTGAAATTGATGTCATAATTGGATTGAATTGGTTATCTGCCAATAATGTAATGCTGGATTGTGAAAACAAAACTCTAGTTCTTTGTCCACATGCCTCAAATGTAAATCCATAAGTGAAACTGAATTTCCTGACAGAGGATTAGGTAGATGGATGTCTAAGAAAAGGATGTCAGGGATATATAGTCTTCTTTTCTGTCCTAGCAGAAGTGGAAGAAGGAATTGAAGCAATTCCAGTGGTTAAAGAATTTCCTGAAGTCTTTCCAAAGGAGATTCAAGGCTTGCCTCCAGAACGAGAAGTGGAGTTTGCAATCGATATTATACCTAGAGTTGGACCAGTATCTAAAGCCCCATAACGGATGCTCCAAACGAGATAATTGGGCTAAAGAAACAAATAGAGGAGCTTTTAGAGAAGGGTTTTATCTGACCTAGTATTTATCTGTGGGGTGCTCCAGTGTTATTCGTTAAGAAGAAGGATGGTAGTCTAAGACTATGCATTGACTATCGGGAATTGAATAAGATTATAGTTAAGAATAAGTACCCTCTTCCTAGAATTGATGATTTGCTAGACCAGTTGGTTGGAGCAAGCTTATTCTCTAAGATTGATATGAGATCAGGTTATCACTAACGCATAACCAAAGTAGATGATATTTCAAAGACTACGTTCAGGACTCGATATGGTCATTTCCAATTTCTGGTAATATACCCTTTAGTCAGACGAATGCGCCTACAATTTTCATAGATTACATGAACAGGATCTTCAGGCCTTACCTATATCAGTTTGTGGTAGTTTTCATTGATGATATCTTAGTGTACTCCAAATCTGCTGAAGAGTATGAAGAGTATTTGAGGATTATTCTTAGTACTCTTAAAGAGAAATGACTCTATGTTAAGCTTAGTAAATGTGAGTTTTGGCTGCAAGAAGTCAAATTTCTCGGTCATGTCATATCCCATGAAGGGGTAGATATAGATCCTAGCAAAGTTGAAGCAGTGCTAAGCTGGGAAAAACCAAGGACAATGACAGAGATCAGAAGTTTTCTGGGCTCAGTAGGGTATTACAGAAGGTTTATTAAGGACTTTTCTCGAATTGCTCTACCGTTAACCAAGTTGACTGGAAAGAATCAACAGTTTAAGTGGGATGAGAAGTGTGAGGCTAGTTTTCATGAACTAAAGCAGAGATTAACCATGACTCCTGTGCTGATTATTCCAGACCCAACTCAGACTTATGTAGTCTATACTAATACTAGTAACCAGGGGTTGGGATGTGTGCTGATACAACAGGGATGAGTGGTAGCCTATGCTTCTCAGCAGTTAAAGCCACATGAAGAGAATTATCCCACTCACGATCTAGAGCTTACAGTGGTAGTATATGCTCTCAAGATATGAAGACATTACTTGTATGGAGCTACCATAGAGTTGTATTGTGACCACAAAAGCCTAAAGTACCTGCAAGAACATAAAGAATTGAACATGAGGCAACAGAGATAGATGGAATTTCTAAAGGATTATGATTTCCATATCAAATACCATCTAGGAAAAGTTAATGTAGTGGCTGATGCCTTGAGCAAAAAGGTGGTGCAGGTTGCTAGTCTCATGATTAAAGAGCTAGAACTGATAGAAAAGGTTCGAGATCAGAGACCTCTGTTTCAAATACAGACAGCAGAAAGTTTTTATGGAGGAATACAAATTAAAGCTTTTATTGAGGATAAGATAAAAGAGGCTCAGGAGCAGGATAGGCTCGCTGAGATTTTAAAGAGTAAGCTGGAAATAGGAGAAACTAAGAATTTTGATGTGTCTCAAGATGGGTTGCTACGATTTAGAGGGCGGCCATATATTCCCAATGCAATGGGATTGAGAGAGAAAATCCAAGATTAGGCACATAAAAGCAAGTATACAATACATCCAGGTATGACCAAATTGTACAATGATGTTAAAGGTTTATTTTGGTGTTCTGGGTTGAAGAAAGATGTTATGGCTTATGTGTCTAAATGCCTGATATGTCAGAAAGTGAAGGTTGAGCACTAGAGGCCAGCAGGGAAGCTACAACCACTGGAGATTCCTGAGTAGAAATGGAACAACATTGCCATGGATTTTGTTGAAGGACTGCCCATGACTCCTACTAGACGTGATGTTATATGTCATATCCTGATTTTTCCCTATCGGTATAATACTGATAGTGGAAAGAGGTTTGGAAAGGATTATGACGAAGATCAGAAGAAATCATAAAGGTTAAATGAGTCCTGAAGAAAGAGAAGGACTAAAACAAAAATTAAAAAAGGTTAAAGGCCAAAAGTTAAAGTAGAAACAAGATTTGGGCCAAAAGTGGCAATTTTCAAAAGTTAAGGGACTTAAATGTAATTAAGTAAAAAGTTCAAGGGCAAAATTGTAATTATAGAAAGATCAGCCCAGAAAGGGTTATAACTGCCCAGAAGTTTTTCAGTCCCACATTCCATCAGTAAATAGAGGAAGTTATGCTGGTTAATCTGGCATGATACAGAAATTTTATTAGGACTCCAGACAATAGAAAATTATCTGATAGTCTAAAAGTTATCTGAAATTTTATCAGATTTCATGGGCTTCAGATTTAAGTGGGCAAATTATAGGAAACGGTGCCCTACAGTGTCAGATGTCCTGGATCTGACAGAACTCCAGAAGAAGTTCTGTATAAAAAGTTATTCACATATTAATGAATTTTGATGGGAGTTTGATAACACCCGTGATCCGATAATAGAATTTATTGGAATATAAGCCTGGATAGAATGAGATCAGATGACCTCATATATAGGCCCATGATGATGCCAAGAAGGGCCCAAAACCCAGGGTACCAGTTCATCAGTAGAAGGGGCCAGTGTCCAGAAAAAGTGTGAAATTATGAAAACGCCCCTGGATGACCCGATTGTACTAGTGATGGATGGAGGGCATTTTGATCATTCTAGACAGGCCAAACATGAGGCCTATAGCATAAATATGATTATTTAGAGACAGTATATGCTCTGAGATAGGGTAAAGAGGGGTGAAATGACGATTATGCCCTTAGGGTCAATATAGTGTAAGAAAGGACGCCAAGGGTATTTTGGTTATTTCTCAAGGAATAGATGGCAGATAAATACTCAGTATAACCATTTCAAGGGTATGAGAAGCCTAGACATTGATTTCCAGGACAGAATACATATCCTGGTATATTATAGAAAAATTCGGAATAGAAAACAGTCCGGTTGTTGTGAAACTGCTCTGATCGGTACCGGATTGGATTGGAATTTTTCCAGAAGCTTCCTTACACTATGAGCACACCACCTAGCCCTCTTAGGTGTCCCATGAGCTGTCCCACATGATGTCATAATTATTCTTTTATGAAAAAGTAAAATCCAAGATTAAATGTGAGCCTTTAGATCAAATAGTAACCAAATCAATCTTGGCCATTGATTTTTCTTGGATTTTAACTATAAATACCCCCTCATTCTTCCCAAAATAGTGTCCTTGTGATACCTTGGGGAAACTCTTGCAAATGGAAACTCAAGCCAAGACAAAGAAGATTCAAGGTTCCAAAGTTTAAGCAAGCTAGAGATTAAAGGTAAGCAATCTATCCTAGCTTATTTTCCTTTGATTTAGGAGCTTCAACTTAGGGTTTACATGGGAGAAAAGTTGAGTTTTCTCTAAGGGGTTATGCTGCCCAACAACCTTAGATGAAAGGGGAAAGAAGAAATTAAAGTTAGAAACAGATGATTGAAGGTTAAACAAGCTAATTAAGAGATTGGTTGTTGAATCAAGTTGATATTCTTGACTTTGCCTTAATGGAACCTGTTCAGTTTGCACTGTTCATGAGGGAAGGAAATGTAATTTCAATGATTTAATGATTCCATTGAATTTAGATGATGATTTTGTGTAGGATTGGAAAGGTTTTGAACCTTGAAAGCATTGAAATTCCAAGATTGTAGTTTTTGAAATCCTTCTCTGTACTGTTCACACTCATGAACAGTGATTGTAATTTCATGATTTTAATGCTTCCAATGGTTTTAAAATGAAAAATTGTGTGGGATAAAGTAGAGAAAAAAGTATGAGAAGCATTGGAATCAAAATGAGAATTTTTGAAAGAATTGAGTGCAGTTTCGGTTCTGTACAGCATGTGATGAAGGAGCTAGAATTTCATGATTCTAAGCTCATAAATGGATTCAAAAGATGAAATTGTGTAGGGTAAAGTCAAGACATCAATTGATTCAAAGACCATGTTCATTGGTTAAGATTAAGGAAAGTTAATGAGATTAATGTTCAAGAAGAAGTTATGTTAGTTAAAGTGAGTTTAATGCTCAAGGAAGTTAGATTGTAATGGATGAATGATTATGTGATGTTAGGAATTGATTGGTATGCTCCAAGAGAGGCAGCCACATGTTCAAGGAAAGTGAGAAGAAAGAAGCAAGTTAAGGTGAAAGAAGGTCAAGTGTTCAAGGTAGTAAACTTATCCTAAACTTGTATGTATTGAATGTTATGCTTGATTGTGCTATGGCTTGATTGAATTGTGTTGCCTATGTGCTTATGTATGAAGCTCGGTTTATATGTTTACTTTGGCTAATTGTATTTCATATGTAACATGGAAGCATGCACATGACACAATAGTAACACTTTCACAAGCAAGCACAAGTATTTACATTAATGCATGCATTGTTTACTACCGTTTGCTACTGAGATTTCCCCCGAAATCTCATCCCTTTCCATGTAATCCCAATCCCACAGGTTTATGAATGATGAAAGAGGATGATGAAGCATGAAGAAAAGCTAGGGATTGGATAGTATATATGTTATGTGAATGTGTAATGTTGCTGTATGACCAATGTAAACAGTGATGGTCATGATGTAATGAAAAATAGTAAATGATGGAATAAATGTATGAAATTTTATAGACATTTAGATGACATGCCAAGCTTCGTTTTGACACCAAGAATACTTTATTTGGATGTCTGTACAAAGAGAAATGATTTTCCAAAGTAAGGGACCAGAATCTGTTTCCAGGATTTTTGACCAAATAAACAGTAAACTTTGACCAATAAACTGTATTAATTGGATAATCATTTGGTCTGGAAATTATTTTTCCCTTAAATTTCAAGATGTTATATTCACGTATATTTTTGAAACACTTCATTTTGATTTTTCTATAATTAGTTATGATTTTTTGAATTTCATTGCATAATCTAGAATACTATATAAACAGTAACCCGAGAAAGAGTACAATTCCATATTTTGCTAATGAACTTCCAAGGTCTTGTAAGTAGTTCTAAATGCTACTGAATGGTCTCTAAGATGTATAAAAGTAAGGATGTTACATTATATGGGTAGTAATTGACCGATTAACCAAGTCGGCTCATTTCTTGGCAATCAACAAGAAGGATTCTCTTGAGAAGCTAGCAAAATTATATATAAAAGAGATTGTTAGACCACATGGTATTCCCAGTAGTATCATATCTGACAGAGATCCACAATTTATGTCAAATTTTTGGCAACCTTTACATAAAGAAATGGGCACTACTCTCAAATTCAGTATAGCTTACCATCCTCACACAAATGGTCAATCTGAGAGAACGATCCAAACGCTAGAAAATACACTGAGATCATGTGTCTTGGATTTCAAAGGGAGTTGGGATGTCCATCTGCCATTGATAGAGTTTGCCTATAACAATAGCTATCAGGCTAGCATTCAGATGGCTCTGTTTTAAGCACTTTATGGATGGAAGTGTAGATCTCCCTTGTGCTTGTAGAGTTGAGCGAAAGGAGGATGTTTGGTCCTGACATAGTAGACCAGACAGCATAACAGATCGATAAGGCTAGAAAGAGATTACTAACAGCTCAAAGCAGACAGAAAAGTTATGTTGATGTCAGAAGGAAGCCGTTGGAGTTTAGAGAATGAGAGCATGTATTCCTTAAGTTGACTCCAACGACAGGAGCTGGACGATCGAAAGTTGAGGGACCTAAATGTAAATATGGAAAAGTTGAGCCAAAACAGGCCAAAAATGCCCAAAATCAAATTAGACCTAAATTTTACCAGTAGATAGACAAAAATATTCTGGTCAGTTAATGCAACACAGAATTTTGATTTGAGGTCCTAATTAATTGATATAAATTCCTGAAGTCAGAATGAATTATTACACTATTTTTCAGATCTCAGAATCATATGAGACCTTACAAGAAATTCATATATTTAATATAAGAATTTATAAAATTGACAGAGTCAGAGAAGGAATCATGTAGAATCCATACGGGAATTTACAGTGAAATAAAATACCCGACAAATAGGATATGGAAAGTTGTATTGTGAATTGAGCCATAAAGGCAATACAGGCAATGAGTCCATATTAAGGCCCAAATGGCGTCACTATAAGCCCAATAAGGTAATGAGACAGTTAAGTAGGCTAGAGTCCAGAGCAGTCAAGGAAAAGTACAAAATTATAAAAATACCCCTGGATGCCCATACTGTACCAGTGATTGATTGAGGTCATTTTGCTCATTCTGGATAGGCCAAAAACATGGTACATAGTATAAATATAATTATTTAGAGCCAGTATATGCCCTGAGGCAGTGTAAAGAGGTGTAAAATGACAATTATGCCCTTAAGGCTAGTACAATGCAAGAAAGGACACCAAGGGTATTTTGGTCATTTTCCAAGGAATGGATGGTAGATAAATACTCATTCTAACATTGTCAATGGTATGAGAGGCCTAGACATTAATTTTCAGGATAGAATACATATCCTGGTATATTATAGAAAATTAGGAACAGAACATAGTCCGATTGTTGTGAAATTGCTTCGATTGGTACCAGATTGGACTAGAATTTTTCTAGAAGCTTCCTTACATGGAAATCATGCCACATACCCCTATGAGGTGTCCCTTGAGCTGTCCCACATGATGTCATAATTATTCTTTTTAGAAAAATTTAAATCCAAGATTAAATGTGAGCCCTTGGATCAAATAGTAACCAAATCAATCTTGGTCATCCATTTCAACCCAAATTTCTCTATAAATAACCCCTATTTAGATCAATTTAGCATGCATGGTGAACCATAGGGAAACTCATGCAAAATTTCCATTCAACCAAGAAAGAAGCAGCTAAAGTGAAGTAAAAAGCAATGTAATCATCTCCCTTGATCTTGAGCTTTGTTCTAGTAGGTTAGCTCATAGTTTTAAGGGGTTTTGTGCTATATTTCCCTTATGGTTGCTGCTGGAAGTGCTGCTCATATATGGTTAAAATATGAGTTTTATGTTATGGATAGTTTAGATAAGCTTAAACAAGCTAGAACCAACTGTTATAAGCTTGGGAATTCAAGTATGTTTGAATTTCGGGTTTTGTGTTCTTGCTGGTACTGTGCATGACACTATTAATATGATGGAATTTTATGATTTTGATGCTTCCGATGAGTTTAAAATTGAAAATTGTGTGGGGATAAAGTAGGAGAACAAGTATTGGAAGCATTGGAATCAAAATGTGAATTTTTGGGAATCAAGGGCTTCATTTTGGTTTGGTACTGTAGCAACTGAAGTGTTTTGATTTTGGAAATTCTAGTTTCATATTTGGATTCTACATGAAAAATTATGTGAAAATTAAGAGTGAGAATTTAGTTTGGAAAGATGGAAGTAAGAAACATAAAGTAGAGAAAGAAAGGGAGCTAGTGAAAACCTAGTCTTGGTTTTATGTTCAAGTTGAGTTGTAACTTGATATTATTGTGTAATGGCTAGGTTTTGACATTTGTGAAGGAAGGAAAGAACCTCAAGAAGACCTTGAAGTGGATAGCTAAGAGGTAGCAAGGATACCTAACTATAACTCATGTTTGTTTAATTGTTTGCTTGCTTGTTAATTATGGTGTTTGGTTGAGCTTGAGCTTATGTCATCATGTTATGATGAAGTATGAATGATTGCAAATCCTTGCAAGTTATGTCATGACAATATTCATGTTAGAGTTTTCTTATGTACCATTATGAAGTAGCTCCCATCTCATGATAACATGTTAAGCATCCAATTAATCATGCATGATATTATAGTTTATGTAACTTGCTATTGGGATTTCCATTAAATCTCATTCCTCCCACACGCATAACTATGTTTTAGATGCTGTATCCTCTCATGGGAAGAGATTAAATTTTGATGATTAAGTTGTATAATAAGCTACATGACTTACATGACACTATGGGATGATATGCTAGTATGCTTGGTGTATGTTTTTATAACCCTGTTCTGAGGCTATGGTGATGTGACGATGATTTTGATGCCTAAATCAACGTGTTTTAGTCTGAAATTTGGCATGAGCAAAGTTAAGATACAGATATTTAAATGAAAACTAAGAACGCCTCATTTGGATAATTACCCTAATTGTTATGATTTTCTAAATTTGGAAATAAGATCTGGAATTGAGATAAAACGAGTGCTGAGAGACAGTGACGTTCACACAATGATTTCATATACCAAATGAATGTGTTTTTCTATTAAATTTTATGAGCTTAAAGAGGACGTCTAGAGCTTTCATAGATAAAACAGTTCATTTGGATAAGTAACCAAAGAGAAATGAGTTTTTTAAATTAAGACAAAGAAACTGGAACTTCCAAATTTTATAAAATGAACAGTGATGTTTAACCAAAAAACTGATATCATTTGGACAAGAAAACCTCATTTTTATATTTTTTTCCTCAAATATATATGAAATATCTTTCATTAGAAATTGGAACCACATTATTTTGAGTTTTCTGCAATTAATTATGAATTTTCAAAGTAGGGTACATGTTGTGGAATTAGCAAAGGAACAGTAATGATGAACATTACTTGAGAGTAATTCTTTTCAAAATGAATGTTTTCAAAGCAAATGATATTGTAATTAGTTCAATCACTCATAATGGAGTATAATTTAGGTTAAAAGTAAGGATGTGACATCAAGCAGTTATGGAATAAGCATATCTCTCTAGTGAAGGTGATGTGGAAAGGATTAACAGATAATGAAGCTACCTGGGAAGGAAAGGAAAGGATGAAAGAAGCATATCCCGAACTATTTCCTTAGTGTATATGTAATGTAAATTTTGAGGATGAAATTTATTAAGGGGAGAGAAATGTCATATCCCCAATTTTCTTACCTGATGTAACTATACAGTTTATATGAAATGGATGAGATTCTTGGAATAAA
This sequence comes from Leucaena leucocephala, assembly GCA_037074615.1. Taxonomy (NCBI): domain Eukaryota; kingdom Viridiplantae; phylum Streptophyta; class Magnoliopsida; order Fabales; family Fabaceae; genus Leucaena; species Leucaena leucocephala. Next base: position 16,519,271 of record CM073535.1, on the reverse strand, counting down.
CTGTATCAGATTGAGGTTGGAAATAAAGGGATTATTAACTAAGGAAAGTTTAGGGACCTAAACGCAAATTAGAAAAGGCTGAAGGCAAAAAGTTAAAGTAGAAACAAAATTTGGGCCAAAAGTGGTAATTACCGAAAGTTTAGGGACCTAAATGTAAATAAGCAAAAAGTCAGGGACCTAAATGAAATTATGAGAAAGTTGAACTGAAAAAGGCTAAAAAATCCCAAGAATCATATTGGACCCAAATTTTACTAGTAGACAGACAAAAATATTTCGGTCAGTTTAACGCAACACAGAATTTCGATTTGAGGTCCCGATTAATTGATATAAATTCCTAAAGTCAGAAGGAATTATTACAGTATTTTTTAGACCTCAGAATCATATGAAACCTTACAATAAATTCTTATATTAAATATATGAATTTATAAAATTGAGAGAGTCAAAAAAGGATTCTTGTAGAATTCATTAGGATTTGTGCCATAAAGGCAATGAGCCCATACTAAGGCCTAAATGGTGCCATCATGAGCCCAATAAGGTGAATGGACAGTTAAGTGGGCCAGAGTTCAGAGCAGTCCAAAAAAGTGCGAAATTATGAAAATGCCCTTGGATGACTAGATTGTACCACAGGTAGATGGAGGGCATTTTGGTCATTCTAGATAGGCTAGAAACGTCTCACATAGTATAAATATGATTAGTTAGAGCCAGCATATGCCCTGAGGCAGTACAAAGAGGGGTAAAATGACAATTATGACCTCAAGGTTAATATAAGGCAAGAAAGGACACCAAGGGTATTTTGGCCATTTCCCAAGAAATGGATGGCAGATAAATACTCAGTCTAATAGTGTCAATCGTATGAGGAACCTATACACTGGTTTCTAGGACAAAATGCATATGGAACAGAAAACAGTTTGGTTTTCGTGAAACTGCTCTGATCGATATCAAACTGGACTAGAATTTTTCCTATCAGTATAATTGCCCTTTTCAAGCCAAACATGCCCCTAAATGATGTCATGCATGGCATCAAAAGGCAAGGCTTCTAGGGCAATCTTGTGCAAGAATGAATATGGACCATTAGATTAAATAGTAACCAAATTAATCTTGGCCATTAATTTCAACTGAAGCTCATTTATAAATACCCCCTCAAATCAGACCAATTTGGCATGCTTAGAGAAATATAGGGAACCTTTTGCAAAATTTCCACTCAACCAAGAAAGAAGCACACAACTTGAAGCAACAATCAAGGTAATCATCTCCCTTGATCTTGAGCTTTGTTCTAGCAAGTTAGCTCTTGGTTTTAAGGGATTTTTGTGCCATATTTCTCTTATGGTTTCTACTGGAAGTGCTATCCATATATTGTTAGAATATGATTTTGATGTTATGGATTGTTTAGATAATCTTAAACAAGCTAGAATCAAGTGGTATAAGCTTGGGAATCCAAGTATGCATGAAGTTAGGATTTTGTGTTCATGACTGCTACTGTGCATGACACTGTTCATATGTTGGAATTTCATGATTTAGATGCTTCCAATGTGTTTAAAATGGAAAATTGTGTGGGGATAAAGTAGGAGAACAAGTATTGGAAGCATTGGAATCAGAACGTGAATTTTGGAAAACAAGAGCATTCACTTCGGTCAAGGGCAGCAACTTGTGATGAGTTTTTATTTTGGAAATTCTAGTTTCATATTTGGATTCTACATGAAAAATTATGTGGTAATGAACTATCAGAATTTATTTTGGAAAGATGGAAGTATGAAACATAAAATAGATAAAGAATGGAAGTTAGTGAAAACCTAGTCTTGGATTTGTTTTCAAGTTGAGTTGTAACTTGATATTACTTTGTAATAACTAGGTTTTGAAATTTGTGAAGGAAGGAAATCACCTCAAGAAGACCTTGACAAGGATAGCTAAGAGGTAGCAAGAATATCTAACTATAGTTTCATGTTTGTTTGATTGCTTGCTTGCTTGTTTATTACGACGTTTGGTTGAGCATGAGATGTGTCATCATGTTGATGATGAAGTATGAATGATTGCAACTCCTTGCAAGTTATGTCATAACAATATGCATGTTAGAGTTTACTTATGTACCATTATGACTCCCATCTCATGATAACATGTTAAGCATCCAATTAATCACGCATGATATTATAGTTTGTATGCCTTGCTATTGGGATTTCCATGAAATCTCGTTCCTTCCATATGCATAACCATTTTATAGGTGCTGGATCTTTACAAGGAAAAAGGGTAAACATAGATGTATGAGTTTGTATAATAAGTTACATTACTTACATGACACTATGAAATGATATGATAGTATGAATGGTGTATGTTTAAGTAGTGTTATTCTAAGGCTGCAACCTTGTGATTTTTATTATGATGCCTTAATCCATGAGTTTTAACTTGAAATTTGGTATGGCAATAGCTAAGATATAGAGCTTTAAATGAATACAAATAATGCCTCAATTGGTTTAGTATTCGAATTGTTATGATTTTCCAAAGTTAGGGTTAAAATCTGGAATAGAGATAATGTAAGCAATTGGTAGCAGTAATGTTCTGATATTAATTTCCTATAGTAAATGAACGAATTTTTCCATGAAATTTTGTAAGCACAATGATGACGTCTAAACCTAGTCTATAGGAAATGGTGCCTCAGTTTTATATTTTTTCCTCAAATTTCAATGAAAGATCTTTCATTAGAAATTGAAACCACCCTATTTATATTTTTTCACATATTTTTAAATTTTGGTACATATTCTAGAATTACCAAATGAACAGTACATGAACAGTACCCGATAGTATTTCTTTTGAAAATGAATATTTTTAAGGCAAAAGGCTATGAAATGGGTTCCAATAACTTCTAAATAAGTATAATTGTGGTTAAAAGTAAGGATACCACACAAATTCCCAGGAGCAAGTATATAAATAAAGTTAGAGGCTTCAAAAGAGTCTCCAGGGCACAGAAAGAGGACAATGGAAGGAAGGACTAAATTATAGTAAAAGAAAGTCCTTACGGGCCTAAATAAGAAATCAAAGGGACTAGTATGTAAAGTATAAAAGTTCCAAGGCTTAAAGTAAAAGTAGTGACAAGTCTTGGGTACATAAGAGTAATTATGAAAAATTAAGCAACATGGATGTCATTCTTGGAAAAGATATGGACATAGGCACCATTTTTTAAAAAGTTCCTAGATTTTAGGAGAAGATAGAGGGGATTTCTTGAGCTATTAGACTAACAGTAGCATTTTTATTTAAGTACCCGATTAATTGATAAGAATTTATGAAGAAATAGAAATTTTTAGGAATGTTAGATCAAATATCTAACAAATAATTGTTGGTTTTGGCTATATCACCAAAAAGGGGTGAATTGAGTATTTTAAAACTTTTGAAAACTCTAAGAATATTAAAATGAAATCAAAAATTAGAGTTTAGAATGATATTACCGATGAAGAAAGATTATGAAGAACTATTACATAGAGATGCTTTATAGTACTTTAGCCCAATCCACTTAGCGTACGTCCAGTCCCTAGAGTGTGTCTGAGAGTTCAAATATCTCCCAAAGATTAATCGGGCTCTTGGTACCTCAGTATATAAACATGAGAATCCTTCTCACTCCCCTTTAGAACCTGTAAGGTTATACCAGTGAGAATACCTCTCAATCCTCTTTACAAACTGTAAGGTTAAACTTCACTCAAGAGTTCCACACTCTCAAGCAATTCAAAAAATGATTTATACACATATAAATCTCTCCCAACTAGAGGAATTGTGATAATTACTTAAGCACATAATCTCAAAATTTCTCTTTCTCAAGAATATGATATGCTCCATACCAAATAGGAGAAACATAGTGAAATATAGATACAATTACTGAATATAATCCAAGTGCATATTGAGTATCTCTTGTTTTTCTTTTCATCTCACTCATCTGTTGGAAATCGTGCCCTAGGGGCCAATCATTGTCTTATGAACATTATTGATTTATGAATTTATTAATTGAGTTATCATATTATTTGCATGTTTACTATGATGACCATCCTTGGATAATTCATGATATTATCCTAAATGTCCTTGGTCGATCATCTATGCGGGAGCACAGATGAAATAAGACCAGTATGACTTTGAAGATGTATAGAGATATAAATCAAAGTCATAAGCACATGTAAGAGTACAAGGTGCTGGACTGACCAGCTATGAGAGAACTGCATGGGTAACGTCATAAGCTTCTCTCATATACAAACCATGTCAATACGCCCTTTGACCTGAGATCATCATGGATTCCTACATGACAAAACGCTAAGCTTTGACCTAGTCAAAAGTCACTTTTGACCGAGTGATCATAAAGACTATGTTCGGCCTTAGTGGTTTTTCATGCGGAGGAATGTGAATGGTTAAGATGGAATTTGTCCCTCACATTCGTAGAGAGATATTACTGGGCCCCTCGATGAGTGAGTCTGAGAAATGTATGGCCATACTGTAATGGAAAGGTAGTTCTATTTCTATAGTCAGACTACTCAGGGATCGAGAAAGTAACGGTCAGGAATAGGAGGATGACATTATCCATGCCTCATCCATGAATAAAATATCGCGTGACAGAAGGGACATGATATGGTTGTATACAAGGTTACATCGTTTATCGATCCTCATATGATTTGGGTAGTCGTTATGTCTTGCTAGAGACCGCTTGCGACTTGTGGGCTAGTATAGCAAATGACCTACTGCCAAATTCATATGGGCCTACAGGGTCGCACACAAAATAGCCTAACACGAGCTATGATGTCCAGATTTATTGAATGTAAGACATGTCCAGATTCAATGAATGATCCAGGATAGATGTATATATATTTATTTATATTTATGTTCGTATATATATATATATATAAATTCGTATATATATATTATATGTATATATGAGATATATGAGATTTAATTTATAAGGATAAATTAAATCTCTATCACGTTTGAAATTCGAAATTCAAATTGATAGGATATCTCATATAAGAGATATTTATAAGATTTAATTTATAAGGATAAATTAAATCTCTATCACGTTTGAAATTCGAAATTCAAATTGATAGGATATCTCATATAAGAGATATTTATAAGATTTAATTTATAAGGATAAATTAAATCCCTATCACGTTTGAATTTGAAATTCAAATTGATAGGATATCTCAAATTTGATTTATGAGAATAAATCAAATATAGTTTAGTCTCATCTTTATTTAAAATTAAATAAATGGGTAATTAAATCTGTGGGACAGATTTGATATTATTTATTTAATTAGTTTCTTATAAAATTATACAATATATGATATTGTATTAATTTTGGAATTAATATAAGATTAACTCCAAAAATCCAATTCGGTTGAGAGAGGAAAAACGCATAGCATTCTATATATCTGATTCTAGGAGCTGCGTTTTACACAGAGAAACATATAGAACACAGAAAGGCCGAAGGGGACTCTGCAAAAGGTTTGCAGATAAGAAACTGTCGAAATAAAGACGGAGAGGATGAACTCTTGAGAAAGCCCTGGAGGGACAAAAGAAGCTAGCACGTCGTTCATGGTTGGAACGCTGTTCGTGTGGATACCAGTAGAGGAAGCCGACCTGAGTCGTCAACTTCTTGTGATCAAAAAGGGAGCACGAGCCGCAGAGAGAAGCTGTAAACGTCGTGACCGAAAGCTGTGGAAGTCGCTGAGGCACACTAAGGGTAATACTTCTTCCCACTTGACTTAAACACATACGGTAGATCCTGGCAAGGAATGGAAAAATTTTTAAATTAATTTCCGCAGCGTGTCTTCCAATTCCTGACATCATCATCATCAACTTTTCTCTTCAGCTTCTTTTATAGATGAGCTCTTCATGAATCATTTAGGTAGCCATGAAATAGCTATTGGAAAATATAACCGTTATGGTTGACATTTGCATCTAGGAAAAGTTAATGTAGTGGCCCTGAGCAAAAAGGTGGTGCAAGTGGCTAGTCTCATGATCAAAGAGTTATAACTGATAGAAGATGTTCGAGATTAGAGACCTCTGTTTCAAATACAGACAGCAGAAAGTTCTTATGGAGGAATGCAAATTAAAGCTTTTATTGAGGATGAGATAAAATAGGCTTAGGAGCAGGATAGGCTCGCTGAGATTTTAAAGAGTAAGCTGAAAATAGGGGAAACTAAGAATTTTGATGTGTCTCAAGATGGGTTGCTACGATTTAGAGGGCGGCCATATATTCCCAATGCAATGGGATTGAGAGAGAAAATCCTAGATTAGGCATATAAAAGCAAGTATACAATACATCCAGGTATGACCAAATTGTACAATGATGTTAAAGGTTTATTTTGGTGTTCTGGATTGAAGAAAGATGTTGTGGTTTATGTGTCTAAATGCCTGATATGTCAGAAAGTGAAGGTTGAGCACCAGAGACCAGCAGGGAAGCTACAACCACTAGAGATTCCTGAGTAGAAATGGGACAGCATTGCCATGGATTTTGTTGAAGGACTGCCCATGACTCCTACTAGACGTGATGTTATATGTCATATCCTGATTTTTCCCTATCGGTATAATACTGATAGTGGAAAGAGGTTTGGAAAGGATTATGACGAAGATCAGAAGAAATCATAAAAGTTAAATGAGTCCTGAAGAAAGAGAAGGACTAAAACAAAAATTAGAAAAGGTTAAAAGCCAAAAGTTAAAGTAGAAACAAGATTTGGGCCAAAAGTGGCAATTTCCAAAAGTTAAGGGACTTAAATGTAATTAAGTAAAAAGTTTAAGGGCAAAATTGTAATTATAGAAAGATCAGCCCAGAAAGGGTTATAACTGCCCAGAAGTTTTTTAGTCCCACATTCTATCAGTAAATAGAGGAAGTTACGCTGGTTAATCTGGCATGATACACAAATTTTATTAGGACTCCAGACAACAGAAAATTATCTAATAGTCTAAAAGTTATCTGAAATTTTATCAGATTTCATGGGCTTCAGATTTAAGTAGGCAAATTACAGGAAACTATGCCCTACAGTGTCAGATGTCCTGGATCTGACATAACTCCGGAAGAAGTTATGTATAAAAAGTTATTTACATATTAATGAATTTTGACGGAGTTTGATAACACTTGTGATCCGATAATAGAATTTATCAGTATGTAAGCTTAGATAGAATGAGATCAGATGACCTTATATATAGGCCCATGATGACGCCAAGACGGGCCCAAAACCCAAGGTACCAGTTCATCAGTAGAAGGGGCCAGTGTCCAGAAAAGGTGTGAAATTACGAAAATGCCCCTGGATGCCCCGATTGTACTAGTGATGGATGGAGGGCATTTTGATAATTCTAGAAAGGCCAAACACATGTCCTATAGCATAAATATGATTATTTAGAGACAGTATATGCTCTGAGGTAGGGCAAAGAGGGGTGAAATGACGATTATGTCCTTTGGGTCAATATAGTGTAAGAAAGGACACCAAGGGTATTTTGGTTATTTCTCAAGGAATGGATGGCAGATAAATACTCAGTATAACCATTTCAAGGGTATGAGAAGCCTAGACATTGATTTCTAGGACAGAATACATATCCTGGTATATTATAGAAAAATTCAGAACAAAAAACAATCTGATTATTGTGAAACTGCTCCGATCGGTATCGGATTAGACTAGAATTTTTCCAGAAGCTTCCTTACACTATGAGCACGGCACCTAGCCCTCTTAGGTGTCCCATGAGCTATCCCACATGATGTCATAATTATTCTTTTATGAAAAAGTAAAATCCAAGATTAAATGTGAGCCTTTAGATCAAATAGTAACCAAATCAATCTTGGCCATTGAGTTTTCTTGGATTTTAGCTATAAATACCCCCTCATTCTGCCCATAACTGTGGCCTTGTGATACCTTGGGGAAACTCTTTCAAATGGAAACTCAAGCCAAGACAAAGAAGATTCAAGGTTCCAAAGTTTAAGCAAGATAGAGATTAAAGGTAAGCAATCTATCCTAGCTTATTTTCCTTTGATTTGGGAGCTTCAACTTAGGGTTTACATGGGAGAAAAGTTGAGTTTTCTCTAAGGGGTTGTGCTTCCCAACAACCTTAGATGAAAGGGGAAAGAAGAAATTAAAGTTAGAAACAGATGATTGAAGGTTAAACAAGCTAATTAAGAGATTGGTTGTTGAATCAAGTTGATATTCTTGACTTTGCCTTAATGAAACCTGTTCAGTCTGCACTGTTCATGAGGGAAGGAAATGGAATTTCAATGATTTAATGCTTCCATTAAATTTAGATGATGATTTTGTGTAGGATTGGAAAGGTTTTGAACCTTGAAAGCATTGAAATTCCAAGATTGTAGTTTTTGAAATCCTTCTCTGTACTGTTCACTCTCATGAACAGTGATTGGAATTTCATGATTTGAATACTTCCAATGGTTTTAAAATGAAAACTTGTGTGGGATAAAGTAGAGAAACAAGTATAAGAAGCATTGGAATCAAAATGAGAATTTTTGAAAGAATTGAGTGCAGTTTCGGTTCTGTACAGCATGTGATGAGGGAGCTCGAATTTCATGATTCTAAGCTCATAAATGGATTCAAAAGATGAAATTGTGTAGGGTAAAGTCAAGACATCAATTGATTCAGAGACCAAGTCCATTGGTTAAGATTAAGGAATGTTAATGAGATTAATGTTCAAGAAGAAGTTATGTTAGTTAAAGTGAGTTTAATGCTCAAGGAAGTTAGATTGTAATGGATGAATGATTATGTGATGTTAGGAATTGATTGGTGTACTCCAAGAGAGGCAGCCACATGTTCAAGGAAAGTGAGAAGAAAGAAGCAAGTTAAGGTGAAAGAAGGTCAAGTGTTCAAGGTAGTAAACTTATCCTAAACTTGTATGTATTGAATGTTATGCTTGATTGTGCTATGGCTTGATTGAATTGTGTTGCCTATGTGCTTATGTATGAAGCTCTGTTTATATGTTTACTTTGGCCAATTGTTTTTCATATGTAACATGGAAGCATGCACATGACGCAATAGTAACACTTTCACAAGCAAGCACAAGTATTTACATTAATGCATGCATTGTTTAGTAATGTTTGCTACTGAGATTTCCCCCGAAATCTCATCCCTTTCCATGTAATCTCAATCCCAGAGGTTTATGAATGATGAAAGAGGATGATGAAGCATGAAGAAAAGCTAGGGATTGGATAGTATATATGTTATGTGAATGTGTAATGTTGCTGTATGACCAATGTAAACAGTGATGGTCATGATGTAATGAAAAATAGTAAATGACGGAATAAATGTATGAAATTTTATAAACATTTAGATGACATGCCAAGCTTCGTTTTGACACCAAGAATGCTTTATTTGGATGTCTGTACAAAGAGAACTGATTTTCCAAAGTAAGGGACCAGAATCTATTTCTAGGATTTTTGACCAAATGAACAGCAAACTTTGGCCAATAAACTGTATTAATTGGATAATCATTTGGTCTGGAAATTATTTTTTCCTTAAATTTCAAGATGTTATCTTCACGTAGATTTTTGAACACTTTATTTCGAGTTTTCTATAATTAGTTATAATTTTTCAAAGTTTGTTACGTAATCTGAAATACCATATGAACAGTAACCCGAGAAAGAGTACAATTCCAGATTTAGCTAATGAACTTCCAAGGTCTTGTAAGTAGTTATAAATGCTACTAAATGGTCCCTAAGACGTATGAAAGTAAGGATGTTACATTATATGGGTAGTAATTGACCGATTAACCAAGTCGGCTTATTTCTTGGCAATCAACAAGAAGGATTCTCTTGAGAAGCTAGCAAAATTATATATAAAAGAGATTGTTAGACCACATGGTATTCCCAATAGTATCATATCTGACAGAGATCCACGATTTATGTCAAATTTTTGGTAGGCTTTACATAAAGAAATGGGCACTACTCTCAAATTCAGTATAGCTTACCATCCTCAGACAAATGGTCAATCTGAGAGAACGATCCAAACGCTAGAAGATATACTGAGATCATGTGTCTTAGATTTCAAAGGGAGTTGGGATGTCCATCTGCCATTGATAGAGTTTGCCTATAACAATAGTTATCAGGCTAGCATTCAAATTGCTCTGTTTTAAGCACTTTATGGATGGAAGTGTAGATCTCCCTTGTGCTGGGTAGAATTGAACGAAAGGAGGATGTTTGGTCCTGACATAGTAGACCAGACAACATAACAGATCGATGAGATTAGAAAGAGATTGCTGACGGCTCAAAGTAGACAGAAAAGTGATGCTGATGTCAGTAGGAAGCCGTTGGAGTTTAGAGAAGGAGAGCATGTATTCCTTAAGTTGACTCCAACAACAAGAGCTAGACGATCGAAAGTTGAGGGACCTAAATGTAAATATGAAAAAGTTGAGCCAAAATAGGCCAAAAATGCCCGAAATCAAATCAGACCTAAATTTTACTAGTAGATAGACAAAAATATTCTGGTCAGTTAATGCAACACAGAATTTTGATTTGAGGTCCTGATTAATTAATATAAATTCCTGAAGTCAGAATAAATTATTACAGTATTTTTCAGATCTCATAATCAGATGAGACCTTACAGGAAATTCATATATTTAATATAAGAATTTATAAAATTGACAGAGTCATAAAAGGAATCATGTAGAATCCATACGGGAATTTACAGTGAAATAAAATACCCGATAAATAGGATATGGAAAGTTGTATTGTGAATTGGGCCATAAAGGCAATACAGGCAATGAGTCCATATTAAGGCCCAAATGGCGCTATCATAAGCCCAATAAGGTAATGAGACAGTTAAGTGGGCCGGAGTCCAGAGCAGTCCAGGAAAAGTACGAAATTATAAAAATACTACTGGATGCCCATACTATACCAGTGATTGATGGAGGTCATTTTGCTCATTCTGGATAGGCCAAAAATGTGGCACATAGTATAAATATAATTATTTAGAGCCAGTTTATGCCCTAAGGCAGTGCAAAGAGGTGTAAAAAGATAATTATGCCCTTAAGGCTAGTACAATGCAAGAAAGGACACCAAGGGTATTTTGGTCATTTTCCAAGGAATGGATGGTAGATAAATACTCAGTCTAACATTGTCAATGGTATGAGAGGCCTAGACATTGATTTTCAGGATAGAATACATATCCTGGTATATTATAGAAAATTAGGAACAGAACATAGTCCGATTGTTGTGAAACTACTCCGACTGGTACCGGATTGGACTAGAATTTTTCTAGAAGCTTCCTTACATGGAAATCATGCCACATACCCCTATGAGGTGACCCTTGAGCTGTCCCACATGATGTCATAATTATTCTTTTTAGAAAAATTTAAATCCAAGATTAAATGTGAGCCCTTAGATCAAATAGTAACCAAATCAATCTTGGTCATCCATTTCAACCCAAATTTCTCTATAAATACCCCCTATTTAGATCACTTCAGCATGCATGGTGAACCATGGGGAAACTCTTGCAAAATTTCCATTCAACCAAGAAAGAAGCAGCCAACGTGAAGTAACAAGCAATGTAATCATCTCCCTTGATCTTGAGCTTTGTTCTAGTAGGTTAGCTCATGGTTTTAAGGGGTTTTGTGCTATATTTCCCTTATGGTTGCTGCTGGAAGTGCTGCTCATATATGGTTAAAATATGAGTTTTATGTTATGGATAGTTTAGATAAGCTTAAACAAGCTAGAATCAAGTGTTATAAGCTTGGGAATTCAAGTATGTTTGAATTTAGGGTTTTGTGTTCTTGCTGGTACTGTGTGTGACACTGTTCATATGATGGAATTTCATAATTTTGATGCTTCCAATGAGTTTAAAATGGAAAATTGTGTGGGAATAAAGTAGGAGAACAAGTATTGGAAGCATTGGAATCAAAATGTGAATTTTTGGGAATCAAGGGCTTCATTTCGGTTTGGTACTGTAGCAACTGAAGTGTTTTGATTTTGGAAATTCTAGTTTCATATTTGGATTCTACATGAAAAATTATGTGGAAATTAACCATGAGAATTTAGTTTGGAAAGATGGAAGTAAGAAACATAAAGTAGAGAAAGAAAGGGAGCTAGTGAAAACCTAGTCTTGGTTTTGTGTTCAAGTTGAGTTGTAACTTGACATTATTGTGTAATGGCTAGGTTTTGACATTTGTGAAGGAAGGAAAGCACCTCAATAAGACCTTGACAAGGATAGCTAAGATGTAGCAAGGATACCTAACTATAACTCATGTTTGTTTAATTGTTTGCTTGCTTGTTGATTATGGTGTTTGGTTGAGCTTGAGCTTATGTCATCATGTTATGATGAAGTATGAATTATTGAAAATCCTTGCAAGTTATGTCATGACAATATACATGTTAGAGTTTTCTTATGTACCATTATGAAGTAGCTCCCATCTCATGATAACATGTTAAGCATCCAATTAATCATGCATGATATTATAGTTTATGTAACTTGCTATTAGGATTTCCATGAAATCTCATTCCTTCCACATGTATAACTATGTTTTAGATGCTGCATCCTCTCATGGGAAGAGATTAAATTTTGATGATTAAGTTGTATAATAAGCTGTATGACTTACATGACACTATGGGATGATATGCTAGTATGCATGGTGTATGTTTTTATAACCCTATTCTGAGGCTGTGGTGATGTGATGATGATTTTGATGCCTAAATCAACGTGTTTTAGTCTGAAATTTGGCATGAGCAAAGTTAAGATACATATATTTAAATGAACACTAAGAACACCTCATTTGGATAATTACCCTAATTGTTATGATTTTCTAAATTTGGAAGTAAGATCTGGAATTGAGATAAAACGAGTGCTGAGAGGCAGTGACATTCACACAATGATTTCATATACCAAATGAACGTGTTTTTCTATTAAATTTTATGATCTTAAAGAGGACTTCTAGAGATTCAAATCCATAGGTAACACAGTTCATTTGGATCAGTAACCAAAGAGAAATTAAGTTTTTAAATTAAGACAAAGAAACTGGAACTTCCAGATTTTACCAAATGAACAGTGATGTTTAACCAATAAACTGATATCATTTGGACAAGAAAACCTCAGTTTTATATTTTTTCCTCAAATATATATGAAATATCTTTCATTAGAAATTGGAAACACATTATTTTGAGTTTTCTACAATTAATTATGAATTTTCAAAGTAGAGTACATGTTCTGGAATCAGCACAGGAACAGTAACAGTGAACAGTACTCGAGAGTAATTCTTTTCAAAATGAATGTTTTCAAAGCAAATGATCTTGTAATTGGTTCAATCACTTCTAATGGAGTATAATTTAGGTTAAAAGTAAGGATGTGACATCAAGCAGTTACGGAATAAGCATATCTCTCTAGTGAAGGTGATGTGGAAGGGATTAACAGAGAATGAAGCTACCTGGGAAGGAAAGGAAAGGATGAAAGAAGCATATCCCGAACTATTTCCTTAGTGTATATGTAATGTAAATTTCGAGGATGAAATTTATTTTACAGGGGAGAGAAATGTCATATCCCCAATTTTCTTACCTGATGTAACTGTACAGTTTATATGAAATGGATATGAGATTCTTGGAATAAACTATATCAGATTTTGGTAGGAAATAAAGGGATTATTAACTAAGGAAAGTTTAGGAACCTAAACACAAATTAGAAAAGGTTTAACGAAAAAAAGTTAAAGTAGAAACAAGATTTGGGCCAAAAGTGCTAATTATCAAAAGTTTAGGGACCTAAATATAAATAAGGAAAAAGTCAGGGACTTAAATATAATTATGAGAAAGTTAAATTGAAAAAGGGTCAAAAATACCCAGAATCAGATTGGACCCAAATTTTACTAGTACATAGACAAAAATATTCTGGTCAATTTAATGCAACACATAATTTTGATTTGGGGTCCCGATTAATTTATATAAATTCCTGAAGTCAGAAGAAATTATGACAGTATATTTTAGACCTCATAATAAGATGAAACCTTATAGTAAATTCTTATATTAAATATATGAATTTATCAAATTGACAGGGTCTAAAAAGGATTCCTGTAGAATTCTTACGAGATTTTACGGTAGAATAAGATACTCGATAAATAGGGTCAGGAGAGATTCATTTGGATTTGTGCCATAAAGGCAATGAGCCCATACTAAGACCCAAATGGCGCCATCATGAGACCAAAAGGTGACTGGACAATTAAGTGGGCCAGAGTCCAGAGCAGTCCAAGAAAAGTGCAAAATTACAAAAATGCCCCTAGATGACCATCTTGTACCAGAGGTGGATGGAGGGCATTTTGGTCATTCTAGATGGACTATAAATGTCTCACATAGTATAAATATGATTAGTTAGAGCCAGTATATGCCCTGGCAATTATGCCCTTAGGGTTATTATAGGGCAAGAAAGGACACCAAGGGTTTTTTCTTCATTTCCCAAGGGATGGATGGCAGATAAATACTCAGACTAATAGTGTCAATGGTATGAGGAACCTAGAAACTGGTTTCAAGGATAGAATATATATCCTAGAATATTATAAAAATTAGGAACAGAAAAAAATTTGGTTTTTGTGAAACTGCTCCGATCAGTACCAAACTGGACTGAATTTTTTTCTATCAGTATAATTGCCTTTTCTAGCCAAACATACCCCTAAATGATGCCATGAATGGCATCAAATGGCAAGGGTTATAGGGAAAGCTTGTGCAAGAATGAATATAGACCATTGATCAAATAGTAACCAAATCAATCTTGGCCATCCATTTCAACTCAAGCTCATCTATAAATACCCATTTAAATCACACCCATTCAACATGCTTGGAGAACCATAGGGAACCGCTTGCAAAATTTCCATTCAAACAAGAAAAAAGCACACAACTTGAAGCAACAATCAAGGTAATCATCTCCCTTAATCTTGAGCTTTGTTCTAGCAAGTTAGCTCTTGGTTTTAAGGGGGTTTTGTGCCATATTTCTCTTATGGTTGCTACTATAAGTGCTGTCCATATATGGTTAGAATATGATTTTGATTTTATGGATAGTTTAGATAAGCTTAAACAAGCTAGAATCAAGTGGTATAAGTTGGGAATCCAAGTATGCATGAAGTTAGGATTTGGTGTTCATTGCTGATACTGTGCATGACACTGTTCATATATTGGAATTTCATGATTTAGATGCTTCTAATGAGTTTAAAATCGAAAATTGTGTTGGGATAAAGTAGGAGAACAAGTATTGGAAGCATTGGAATCAGAACGTGAATTTTGGAAAATAAGAGCATTCACTTCGGTCAAGGGCAGCAACTTGTGATGAGTTTTGATTTTGAAAATTATAATTTCATATTTGGATTCTAGATGAAAAATTATGTGGAAATGAACCATGAGAATTTATTTTGTAAAGATGAAAGTATGAAACATAAAATAGATAAAGAATGGAAGTTAGTGAAAACCTAGTCTTGGATTTGTTTTCAAGTTGAGTTGTAACTTGATATTACTTTGTAATGACTAGGTTTTGACATTTGTGAAGGAAGAAAATCAACTCAAGAAGACCTTGACAAGGATAGCTAAGAGGTAGTAAGAATACCTAACTATAGTTTCATGTTTGTTTGATTGCTTGCTTGCTTGTTGATTACAGCGTTTGGTTGTGCATGAGATGTGTCATCATGTTGATGATAAAGTTTGAGTGATTGCAACTCCTTGCAAGTTATGTCATGACAATATGCATGCTAGATTTTGCTTATGTACCATTATGAAGTAGCTCCCATCTCATGATAACATGTTAAGCATCCAATTAATCACGCATGATATTATAGTTTGTATGCCTTGCTATTGGGAATTCCATGAAATCTCATTCCTTCCATATGCATAACCATGTCATAGGTGCTGAATATTCACAAGAAAAAAGGGTAAACATAGATGGATGAGTTTGTATAATAAGTTATTTTACTTACGTGACACTATGGAATGATATGATAGTATGCATGGTGTATGTTTAAGTAGTGTTGTTCTAAGGCTACGACCTTGTGATTATTATTATGGTGCCTTAATCCGCAAGTTTGAACTTGAAATTTGGCATGGAAATAGATAAGATACAGTGCTTTAAATGAACAATAAGAAAGCCTCAATTGGTTCAGTATTCGAATTGTTATGATTTTCCAAACTTAGGGTTAAAATCTGGAATAGAGATAAAGTAAGCAATTAGGAGCAGTAACATTCTGACATTAATTTTATATAGTAAATGAACGAATTTTTCCATAAATTTTTTTGAGCTTAAAGAATACATCTAGAGACTTAAATCCATATGTAACACAGTTCGTTTGGACAAGTAATGAAAGAGAAATGAATTTTTTAAGTTAAGGCAAAGAAATTGGAACTTTCAGATTTAACCAAATGAACAATGTTTTTCAACGAATAAACTAATTTCATTGGGACAATGAAACCTCAGTTTTATATTTTCCCTCAAAGTTAAATGAAAGAGCTTTCATTAGAAATTAGAACCACCCTATTTCTATTTGTTTACATTTAATTATGAATTTTCAAATTTGGGTACATGTTCTAGAATTACCAAATGAACAATACATGAACAATACCCAATAGTATTTCTTTTGAAAATGAATGTTTTTAAGGAAAAATGCTATGAAATGGGTTCCAATAACTTCTAAATGAGTATAATTGAGGTTAAAAGTAAGGATATCACATTTTGGTATCAGAGCAAAGAATTATGGCTTAAGAAATACTCTAAATAGATTGTTTATAAACTAATGCATAAGTAAATAATTGCATAATTGACACTAAGTTAGTGATTACAGGGTAAAGATGATGGAATCTAGGACTAGATTAGAAACCACAGTAAACCAGGGGATCCTATACTTGAGGTATTTAGTTAAGATAGATCAGGGTTAAACCCAGTGGTAGTTGAGGCTTTGGTAAATGATCCGGAGTTTGGGATTCCTCCAGTGATCAATATTCGAGATTCTAGTAGTGAATCATTACTAGGCAAGTTAGATAGCTCATCAGTTGTCTCTAATAGGATGGATGAGTCATCAGATGATGATGTACCTGAGGAACCTATTCCAGCCCCACCTATTAACATTGTACCTCCTGAAGAAGCTAACCCTAGTATAGAGGGGGATGTAGATGAGGTAGATGATAGAGATATGGTAGACCCTCAGGAAGAATAGTCTGATGTGGGTTAGTCTTATGCTGGGGTGCTACAGAACCTGTACATAGGCAGGCTTCTGAGGTAGATGTTCCTGGTCCAAGTCAAGTGCCTAACCCAGTTGATGTACTTGGACCTAGTCATACAGCTGATGTACCTGGACCTAGTCATATACCAGACTATACAGACATCCCAGGTCCTGGTGGAACCAAGAAGCCAATGGTGAAGATATGTTTGGACAACTACCAGGTTGTAGAGCTAACCCCTGGGGAGGATATGAATGAAGAATATTTTAGGAAAGCTGTGAAACTAGCTAGACAGTTGTATGACATACGAAGAATGCTGATTAGAGAAGTAGATCAGGACTATAGAATTTACATGGACTTCATAACAAGAGTACGAGAAGCCTATCGAGCTTATGATCCATATACCCTTACTCTTGCAGCTTGGACTAATATCATGGATGATATCTTGCCTCTCACAGCGATGTGGAGAGTGGGGTTAGACTAGTATTTTGAAGAGGAACCTTATGAGGATATCCATGACGGGATCTATATGGTAGGAGAGTTTATTAGAATCCATTATGAGAAAGCATAATATAATAGTTGTGTCTATGAATATTACTGTGATCTATGTACTTATGAATAGTGATGATATTGTACATATATGTATGTTATGAAAGATATATGTAATGCTACTGAACATGTTGTATGCTATGTTTTGAATGAAATATGAATTATGTTAATTATAGTATTCCTTTCCTATTATAATAGTAAAACAAAATGGTAAGAACAAGGAGAACTAGGTCTTTGGGAGAACCCAGAATGCTGGAGACGTTAACCAGTTAATTCTAGAATGATTAACACAATAACAGAAGCTGTTCGAATAAGTGAAACCATCTTAGGTAAGGAGCAAAGAGGAAAGGGATGCTGCCATAGTAGCAGCTGTAGCGGAAGTGATAGAGAATTTATGGCAACCAGAATCAGCGGGTACAACAAATATAGAACCAGAAATGGTTTAACAGATAGTAAAGCCACCAAGACATAAGGGACAAACAGTAGATCCTGCTGGCATTCAACAATGGGAAGTGTTTCTTGAATAGTTTTATGAGAAGTATTTCCCTCAGTCTGTACAGGATGAAAGAGAAGCATAATTCTTGGTGCTGAGACAAGGGGAAGAGAATCTTTTGATGAGTACCTGGCTAAGTTCATCCGTCTTTCTCAATATTCTACTTATCTACGACAGGTGGATAATAAACGTTGGATGATAGAGAGAATGATCAGGGGACTAAATGTTACTCTGAAAGATAAGATGACTCCCCAAGAGTACAACTAGTTTAATAAAGCAGTAGAAGCCTACAGAATAATTGAGATTAGTCTGAATCATCGGATGTTAATGAAACTGATGATCAGAGAGACTGCTCTTCCTAAAAGAGCTAGCTAGAACAGAAATATGGCTGGTGGCAGTGGCTATAATAGAAAAAGAAAAAGGCAGTGGCAGCAGAACATAAAACCTAATAGAGGAAACTTTAGGGGTAACACAAATAATAGAGACCCAAGATTCAGAACATGTGACAAGTGCAGGAAAAGTCGTAGAGATAAACCATGCTTGATGGGGCAGAATGTCTATTACATATGTGGGAAACCTGGACCTTTTTTCAGGAATTGTCCGCAGGCAGCTGATGATCCGCACTCAAGGGCGAGTGTTCTCATTAACAAGGGAAGATGCGTAAAGTTCACCCGAGATGATCTAAGGTATCATCTATCTCAATAATCATTCTGTGATTGCTATGTTTGATTCAAGTGCAAGTCATTTCTTTTTTTCTTATGAATGTGCTAAACGGTTAGGCCTTACAATTAGCAAGTTGCATTATGCTATATGTGTGACAATCCTACGAATGCTAAAGTAGTTACATTAGATGTCTGCCTAAATAGTGTCATTCGATATGAGTGTTGTTGTACTACTTTAGATCTAATATGTATGCCCTTTCATGAGATTGATGTTATAATTGGACTGAATTGGTTGTCTACCAATAATTTAATGTTGGATTGTAAGAACAAAACTCTAGTTGTTTGTCTACAGCTACAAATGTGAATCCAGAAGTGAGACTTAATTTCCTAACAGAGGCTCAGGCAGATAAATATCTACGAAAAGAATGTAAGGGATATATGGTATTCTTTTATGTTTAAATAGAAGTAGAAGAAGGGATTAAAACAATTTTAGTAGTTAAAGAATTTCCTGAAGTCTTTCCAAAGGAGATTCAAGGATTGCGTCCAGAATGAGAAGTGAAGTTTGCAATAGATATTATACCTAGAGCTGGACCAATATCCAAAGCCCCATATTGTATGCCTCCAAACAAGATGATTGAGCTAAAAAAATAGATCGAGGAGCTTCTAGAGAAGGGTTTCATCTGACCTAGTGTTTCTCTGTGGGGTGCTCTAGTGTTGTTTGTTAAGAAGAAAGATGGTAGTCTCATATTATGCATTGACTATTAGGGGATGAATAAGATTATAGTTAAGAATAAGTACCCTCTTCCTCAGATTGATGATTTGCTTGACCAGTTGGTAGGAGCAAGTCTATTCTCCAAGATTGATCTGAGATCAGGTTATCACCGACTCAGAATCAAAGCAGATGATATTTTAAAGGCTACATTCAGGACTCGCTATGGTCATTTCAAATTCCTAGTAATGCCTTTTGGTCTGACGAATGCGCCTGCAATTTTCATGGATTATATGAACAGGATCTTTAGGCCTTATCTAGATTAGTTTGTTGTGGTCTTCATTGATGATATCCTTGTTTACTCCAAATCTGTAGAATAGCATTTGAGAATTGTTCTGAGTACTCTTAAAGAAAAATGACTATATGCTAAGCTTGGTAAATGTGAGTTTTGGCTTCAAGAAGTCAAATTTCTCGGTCGTGTCATATCCCATGAAGGGGTAGTTGTAGATCCTAACAAAGTTGAAGCAGTGTTAAGCTGGGAACAGCCAAGGACAGTGATGGAGATTAGAAGTTTTCTGGGCTTAGGAGGATATTACAGAAGATTTATTAAGGACTTTTCTCGAGTTGCTTTGTTGTTAACCAAGTTAACCAGAAAGATCTAGCTGTTCAGGTAGGATGATAAGTGCGAGGCTAGTTTCCAATAACTAAAACAGAGATTAACCATGGCTCCTATGCTGATTATTCCAGACCCAACTCAGACTTATGTAGTCTATACTGATGCTAGCAAGCAGGGGTTAGAATGTGTGTTAATGCAGCAAGGTCGAGTGGTAGCCTATGCTTCTCAGCAGTTAAAGCCACATAAAGAGAACTAACCCACTCATGATCTAGAGCTTGCAACGGTTGTGTATGCTCTCAAGATCTAGAGACATTATTTGTACGGAGCTACCATAGAGCTGTATTGTGGCCATAAAAGCCTGAAGTATTTGCAGGATCATAAATAATTGAACATGAGGTAGCGGAGATGTATAGAATTTCTGAAGGATTATGATTTCCAGATAAAGTACCATCCAGGAAAAGCAAATGTGGTAGCCGATGCCTTAAGCCAAAAGGTGGTGCAGGTGGGGAGTCTAATGATCAAAGAGCTGGAATTAATAGAAGATGTATGAGATTAGAGTCCTTTATATCAAATGCAGACAGTGGAAAGCTCTTATGGAGGAATGCAGATTAAAGCTTTTATTGAGGATGAAATAAAATAAGCTCAGGAGCATGCTAAGCTCACAACAATCTTCAAGAATAAGCTGGAAAGAGGGGAAACTAAGAATTTTGATGTATCCCAAGATGGATTGCTACGATTTAGGGGACGACCCTATATTTCCAATGCAATGGGATTGAGAGAGAAGATCTTAGATGAGGCTCATAAAAGCAAATATACAGTATATCCAAGTATGACCAAGATGTATCATGATGTGAAAAGTTAATTTTGGTGGCCTAGAGTAAAAAAGGATTTTGTGGAGTATGTGTCCAAATGCTTAACATGTTAGAAGGTGAAAGTTGAGCACCAAAGGCCAGCAGGAAAATTGCAACCACTAGAGATACCTGAGTGGAAATGGGACATCATTGCCATGGATTTTGTTGAAGGATTGCCCATGACTCCTACTAAGCATGATATTATATGGGTAGTAATTGACCGATTAACTAAGTCGGTTCATTTCCTGGTAATCAACAAGATTCTCTTGAGAAGCTAGCAAAATTGTATGTGAAGGAGATTGTTAGATTACATGGTATTCCAAGTAGTATCATATCTGATAGAGATCCTCAATTTACGTCAAATTTTTGGTTGGCTTTACATAAAGAAATTGACACTACTCTCAGATTTAGTATAGCTTATCATCCTTAGATAGATGGTCAATCTGAGAGAACGATCCAAATGTTATAGGATATGTTAAGAGCATGCGTGTTAGATTTCAAAGGGAGTTGGGATGTCCATCTACCATTAATAGAGTTTGCCTATAACAACAGTTATTAGGCTAGTATTCAGATGGCCCTATTTGAAGAACTTTACGGACAAAAGTGTAGATCTTCTTTGTGCTAGGTGGAATTGAGTGAAAGAAGGATGTTTGGTCCTAATATAGTAGATCAGACAACAGTAAAGATATATAAGATTAGAAAAAGACTACTGACGGCTCAAAGTAGATAGAAGAGTTATGCTAATGTCAAACGAAAGCCGTTGGAGTTTGAAGAAGGAGAACATGTATTCCTTAAGTTGACTCCACCAATAGGATCTGGACGATCGATCAAAGTGAAGAAGTTACATCCTAGATACATTGAGCCATTCCAAATCCTCATAAGGATAAGATTAGTGGCTTACAAGTTAGCTCTTCCTTCAAATCTCAGCAAAATACATGATGTATTCCATGTTTCCCAGTTAAAGAAGTATGTTCAAGATCCATCACATGCGATTGAGCAGGATGATGTTGCACTGCGAGATGACCTAACTTATGAAGTCTGGCCAATACAGATTGTAAATTGAAAGGTCAAGTAGTTACGGAATAAGCAAATATCTCTAGTTAAGGTGATCTGGAAGGGACTAACAGAGAATGAAGCTACCTAGGAAGCAAAGGAAAGGATGAAAGAAGCATATCCTAAACTACTTCCTTAGTGTATATGTAATGTAAATTTCGAGGACGAAATTTATTAAGGGGGAGAGAAATGTCATATCCCCAATTTTCTTACCTGATGTAACTGTACAGTTTATATGAAATGGATATGAGATTCTTGGAATAAATTGTATCAGATTGAGGTAGGAAATAAAGGGATTATTAACTAAGGAAAGTTTAGGGACCTAAATGCAAATTAGAAAAGGTTGAAGGTAAAAAGTTAAAGTAGAAACAAAATTTGGGCCAAAAGTGGTAATTATCAAAAGTTTAGGGACCTAAATGTAAATAAGGAAAAAGGCAGGGACCTAAATGAAATTATGAGAAACTTGAACTAAAAAAGGCTAAAAAATGCCAAGAATCATATTGGACCCAAATTTTACTAGTAGACAGACAAAAATATTTTGGTCAGTTTAACGCAATACAGAATTTCGATTTGAGGTCCCGATTAATTGATATAAATTCCTAAAGTTAGAAGAAATTATTACAGTATTTTTTAGACCTCAGAATCAGATGAAACCTTATAGTAAATTCTTATATTAAATATATGAATTTATAAAATTGAGAGAGTCAAAAAAGGATTCTTGTAGAATTCATTAGGATTTGTGCCATAAAGGCAATGAGCCCATACTAAGGCCTAAATGGTGCCATCATGAGCCCAATAAGGTGAATGGACAGTTAAGTGGGCCAGAGTCTAGAGCAGTCCAAAAAAGTGCAAAATTACGAAAATGCCCTTAGATGACTAGCTTGTACCACAGGTAGATGAAGGGCATTTTGGTCATTCTGGATAGGCAAGAAACGTCTAACATAGTATAAATATGATTAGTAAGAGCCAGCATATGCCCTGAGGCAGTACAAAGAGGGGTAAAATGACAATTATGCCCTCAGGGTTAATATAGGGCAAGAAATGACACCAAGAGTATTTTGGTCATTTCCCAAGAAATGGATGGTAGATAAATACTCAGTCTAATAGTGTCAATCGTATGAGGAACCTAGACACTAGTTTCTAGGACAAAATGCATATGGAACATAAAATAGTCTAGTTTTCGTGAAACTGCTCCGATCGATATCAAACTGGACTAGAATTTTTCCTATCAGTATAATTGCCCTTTTCTAGCCAAACATGCCCCTAAATGATGTCATGCATGGCATCAAAAGGCAAGGCTTCTAGGGCAATCTTGTGCAAGAATGAATATGGACCATTAGATTAAATAGTAACCAAATCAATCTTGGCCATTAATTTCAACTGAAGCTCATCTATAAATACCCCCTCAAATTAGACCAATTTGGCATGCTTGGAGAAATATAGGGAACCTTTTGCAAAATTTCCATTCAACCAAGAAAGAAGCACACAACTTGAAGCAACAATCAAGGTAA
Source organism: Leucaena leucocephala (assembly GCA_037074615.1). Lineage (NCBI taxonomy): Eukaryota > Viridiplantae > Streptophyta > Magnoliopsida > Fabales > Fabaceae > Leucaena > Leucaena leucocephala. Next base: position 16,495,708 of record CM073535.1, on the reverse strand, counting down.
TCATCTCCCTTGATCTTGAGCTTTGTTCTAGCAAGTTAGCTCTTAGTTTTAAGGGATTTTTGTGCCATATTTCTCTTATGGTTTCTACTGGAAGTGCTATCCATATATTGTTAGAATATGATTTTGATGTTATGGATAGTTTAGATAATCTTAAACAAGCTAGAATCAAGTGGTATAAGGTTGGGAATCCAAGTATGCATGAAGTTAGGATTTTGTGTTCAAGACTATTACTGTGCATGACACGGTTCATATGTTAGAATTTCATGATTTAGATGCTTCCAATGTGTTTAAAATGGAAAATTGCGTGGGGATAAAGTAGGAGAACAAGTATTGGAAGCATTGGAATCAGAATGTGAATTTTGGAAAACAAGAGCATTCACTTCGGTCAAGGGCAGCAACTTCTGATGAGTTTTTATTTTGGAAATTCTAGCTTCATATTTAGATTCTACATGAAAAATTATGTGGTAATGAACTATCAGAATTTATTTTGGAAAGATGGAAGTATAAAACATAAAATAGATAAAGAATGGAAGTTAGTGAAAACCTAGTCTTGGATTTGTTTACAAGTTGAGTTGTAACTTGATATTACTTTGTAATAACTAGGTTTTGACATTTGTGAAGGAAGTAAATCACCTCAAGAAGACCTTGACAAGGATAGCTAAGAGGTAGCAAGAATACCTAACTATAGTTTCATGTTTGTTTGATTGCTTGCTTGCTTGTTGATTACGACATTTGGTTGATCATGAGATGTGTCATCATGTTGATGATAAAGTATGAATGATTGAAACTCTTTGCAAGTTATGTCATAACAATATGCATGTTAGAGTTTACTTATGTACCATTATGAAGTAGCTCCCATCTCATGATAACATGTTAAGCATCCAATTAATCACGCATGATATTATAGTTTGTAGGCCTTGCTATTGGGATTTCCATGAAATCTCATTCCTTCCATATGTATAACCATGTTATAGGTGCTGGATCTTTATAAGGAAAAATGGTAAACATAGATGTATGAGTTTGTATAATAAGTTACATTACTTACATGACACTATGAAATGATATGATAGTATGCATGATGTATGTTTAAGTAGTGTTATTCTGAGGCTGCAACCTTGTGATTATTATTATGATGCCTTAATCCATGAGTTTTAACTTGAAATTTGGTATGGCAATAGCTAAGATATAGAGCTTTAAATGAATACAAATAATGCCTCAATTGGTTTAGTATTCGAATTGTTATGATTTTCCAAAGTTAGGGTTAAAATCTGGAATAGAGATAATGTAAGCAATTGGTAGCAGTAACGTTCTGACATTAATTTCCTATAGTAAATGAACGAATTTTTCCATGAAATTTTGTAAGCACAAAGATGACGTCTAAACCTAGTCTATAGGAAATGGTGCCTTAGTTTTATATTTTTTCCTCAAATTTCAATGAAAGATCTTTCATTAGAAATTGAAACCACCCTATTTATATTTTTTCACATATTTTTAAATTTTGGTACATATTCTAGAATTACCAAATGAACAGTTCATGAACAGTACCCGATAGTATTTCTTTTGAAAATGAATGTTTTTAAGGCAAAAGGCTATGAAATGGGTTCCAATAACTTCTAAATGAGTATAATTGTGGTTAAAAGTAAGGATACCACACAAATTCCCAGGAGCAAGTATATAAATAAAGTTAGAGGCTTCAAAAGAGTCTCCAGGGCACAGAAAGAGGACAATGGAAGGAAGGACTAAATTATAGTAAAAGAAAGTCCTTACGGGCCTAAATAAGAAATCAAAGGGACTAGTATGCAAAGTATAAAAGTTCCAAGGCTTAAAGTAAAAGTAGTGACAAGTCTTGGGTACATAGAGTAATTATGAAAAATTAAGCAACATGGATGTCATTCTTGGAAAAGATATGGACATAAGCACCATTTTTCAAAAAGTTCCTAGATTTTAGGAGAAGATAGAGGGGATTTCTTGAGCTATTAGACTAACAGTAGCATTTTTATTTAAGTACCCGATTAATTGATAAGAATTTATGAAGAAATAGAAATTTTCAGGAATGTTAGATCAAATATCTAACAAATAATTGTTGGTTTTGGCTATATCACCAAAGAGGGTGAATTGAGTATTTTAAAACTTTTGAAAACTCTAAGAATATTAAAATGAAATAAAAAATTAGAGTTTAGAATGATATTACCGATGAAGGAAGATTATGAAGAACTATTACATAGAGATGCTTTATAGTACTTTAACCCAATCCACTTAGTGTACGTCCAGTCCCTAGAGTGCGTCTAAGAGTTCAAATATCTCCCAAAGATTAATCGGGCTCTTGGTACCTCAGTATATAAACATGAGAATCCCTCTCACTCCCCTTTAGAACCTGTAAGGTTATACCAGTGAGAATACCTCTCAATCCTCTTTACAAACCGTAAGGTTAAACTTCACTCAAGAGTTCCACACTCTCAAGCAATTCAAAAAATGATTTATACACATATAAATCTCTCCCAACTAGAGGAATTGTGATAATTACTTAAGCACATAATCTGGAAATTTCTTTCTCAAGAATATGATATGCTCTAGACCAAAGAGGAGAAACAGAGTGAAATATAGATACAATTACTGAATATAATCCAAGTGCATATTGAGTATCTCTTGTTTTATTTTCATCTCACTCATCATCATCAACTTTTCTCTTCAGCTTCTTTTATAGATGAGATCTTCATGAATCATTTAGGTAGCCATGAAATAGCTATTGGAAAATATAACCGTTATGGCTGACATTTGCATCTAACTTTTTGCTCTTTATTCAATCTCTTCGTTTGATCATGTTTTCATCCTGCAAATGATCTTCAAATATGCCTTAGAAAAGATATATAATCAGTATAAGCATATAATAATCGTTTCCAAATGATGTAGTTTTATATATAGATTAAAATATGTCAAAGTGTAGTTTTGGAAATCAATTCAGTATCAGTTGAATATTATCGAAGTTTTCATCGAATATGTGCCTTATCGGAAAGGACTTCCTTTGAAACAATTGTTAGATTTTTTTAATTAGACTTCGATCGACAACCTTACTGAAAAGATCTTCGATAAATCTTTAACGAATTTCAGTCAAATAGTTTTGGATTTATCGAATAAGACTTTGATAAATAGCCTTATCAAAAATCTTTTTGAAAAATATTTTCTCAAAATATATGCTTTCATACTTATCGATATAGTTCAAAATATTTCACAATACCTTATTTATCGAAGTGTTATTCAATAATGGGTTATCGATAAATGCTGAAGAATAGACTTTCAATCATTCTTTGATCTTTTAATCTTTTCTCAAACCATGTAATATATTTGGAAATAAGAATTCATAAGATCATTTAGCAAATCCAATCAAGTTATGAGCTTATTAAGATCACACAAAGAATTATTTGATAAACTTTAATAACTTCATAATCAAAATTTTCTTCTATTTATTGAAGTGCTTATAAAAAAAGACCCTTATCAAAAATAACTTCGATAAATGGCCTTATTGATCAATCTATTATTAGAAAAATACTTCAATAAAAGCATTCATATAAAAACTGAGTCATTTTCCATTTATCAATGGCTTCTTAAATAAATAACCTTATCGAATAAGTCTTCAAAGAGATAAGTTTCAAATTAGACTCAATTTTTTCTAAAATATATTTTGTTATTAATTTATCAAAGGATTTATCGATAAGTAGTCATATAGAATAGGACTTCAATAAATGCATGTCAAAAAACTCTTTTTCTTCACAAATTTCTTTCTCATTTATCGAAGAGCTTATTCAGTAGACCTCTTATGAATAAACTTATCAATAAATATTCTTTATTAGTTAAAATGCTTTTTGAAATCTTTGCTGAATTGTAATCATCAAAACACTGTAGTCTAACATTTATCCCCCTTTTTGACGATGACAAAACTCAATTGAAGAACTGATAAAGATTGAAACAATTTAAAAATTAATGACTGAGAAAAATTTTTAAAGTGAGTGAAAGCATAAGTGACACAAAAGCATACAGAAAGCACAGAAGCAGTTGCTTTAATGTAAGAACAAACAGACAATCAGAATAAGAAAAACACTAGACTATTCCTATCTCAGTTCATCTTATCTCACCCTTTGTTGTCATTCATTAAAAATTGAATCATGGGGGGAAGATTGATTATGTTCAATTGAATAAAAAAACTAGTGAAGTTAGTTCAGAGGGAGGAAGAATTTGTTCTGTGGTAGAAGAAATAGTTGGTTCAGTAGACAATGGCTCTCAGGTGAAAGGAGGAAGATTAGATACAGAAGGAGTAGCTTGGTTAGTTTTCAAATGTGTAGAGAGAAATATGAGTAGGGATAGTAGTTTAGAAAGTTTGAGCATTGGCATGTGGAGTATTTAGAAAGTCTTCAACATAGAAGTAACTATTAAAGCTTGTGACTTTGTTCTTCAAATCAATTACTTTATCTATTAGCACCTAATAAGTATATATGATCCCCAATGTTGATCTTTTCACCATTGATGATCCTTGTCAGTAGTAGGTATCCTCCTGAGTGAGATAGGTGAAGCTTCTAGCTTTATTCACCATAAATGTAGTGGATTATCCTATGATAATCACACATGTCCTTCGGCAAAAACTTGAGATCCCTATGAATCTGTCAGTGAGTATAACATTCTCCTTTTCTTATATCTTAGGGACCATTCAGTAGAATTTGGAACCACTTCTAGGGCCATTAAAGTCAAATCATATAATCTGGAATTTTACTCCCAATGAGTACTATTCACTGTGTAAATTCCAGCGGAGTGACCTGACTTCGAAAAATTATAACTAATTCTATAAACATCAAAATTAAGTGGTTCAAATTGCTACTCGAAGATAACTTAATGTTATTTCAGGTAAAAATGACTTGTTGACCATGACTTGACCAGGTCAACGTTGGTCAACGTTCTGAAATCACTGTTCCTCCAGCGTCCTGTCCCTAATTCCAGCATTATGGTCCCAACTTTGATCAATCATATCTTTATGTGTAGACATCCAAATGAGACGTTCTATATATCAAATAGAAGCTTGACATGTCTACTATTTACTGGAAAAATATCATACATTTATTCAATTATTTGCTAGTTATAATTACAGATCAAATATCACTGCCTCCATCATGAGTTACTGTTCACAGTGACAATTTCCAGCAATTATACATACATGAATCACATATCAATCATGCTAAGTAATTAACATCTATTTATGCATCTTTATCTCCTCCATCTTGAGAATACCTGCTGTAATTGGATTGATATGGAAGGGGTGAGATTTCTGGGGAAATCTCAGTAGCAAACGATACTAAACAATGCATGCATTAATGTGAATACTTGTGCTTGCTTGTGAAAGTGTTAACATTGTCTAATGTGCATGCTTCCATGTTACATATGAAATACAATTGGCCAAAGTAATCATAGGAACAGATCTTCATACATAAGCACATGTTCAACACAATTCAACAAAGCCATAGCACATTAAGCATAACATTCAATGCATATAAGTTTAGGATAAGTTCACTATCTAGCATGTAGCTTTTCTTCTAGCTCTTAGCCTTTGCTATAAGGTTCATTCTTTCCATAGGTTAGAGCCTATACATAGCATAATAATATATTCATTATTATTCTATCAGCATAGCTCTACTTAACTCATGATTAACTAGGGATGATATCCTTATTCTGTCATTCCCCTGGCTTTCTCTCTACCTTTAGCTACCTTTATTAATTGAGATATTTCTCTATTCTAACCACTAAGAGCAATATTATAATTTATTAGAGCAGGGACTATATAACTTTCTTACCTCAATCCTAAGCTTTGCCCAGTCCCTCGGCTCCTTAGATTGCTCTTAGTTCCACCAGAACTCCTTCCTTTCTTGCCTTTCCTTCTTTCTTCCTCTCTTTCTCTCTTTCTCTCTTCTTTCTCTTCATTTTCTTGCTAGATCCGTGGTGTTCCTTGAAATGGGAGGGGAGTGGGCCTATTTATAGGTGAGAGGAGGTGGAATGAATGGTCCAGATTGATTCGCGATGAATGGCTCAGATTGCTTGCTTCCTCAAGAAGCTTTGCTTGCATCATCACGATGACATCACCCTCCCTGATGACTCACCACTCATGACATCATCTAGGACACCTCAGGGGTATATGTGGTGAAATGTGGTGCCCTTGGGATACCTCACCAGCTGACTCAGCCTTTCCAGAGAGTTCCAGAGTCTTTTCCCTGAATGGACGGCCGAGGTTGTGCCATGTGTCCTCTTGCTTTTTCTCCTTTTTCTATAATCATGCCATGTGTCCTTTACTTTTATTCTTTTTCTATAATCATGCCATCTGGCACATTGTGGGCCCCATTTATGTCCCCTCGTGATTCCATATCACTTTACCCAGTTCTATCTTAGACCGGGTCACTTTACTTTATTGAAAAAGCACTAAAATAATATTTTAATGCCTCTTGAGCCCACATTACTCTTGGGCTACGTTTTTGGTCCTTGGATTGTCATCTTGGGTTTCTAACCAAGCCCAAGCACTCTGGTGGCTCAGTTCCCAAGAAGCATCCTTAGTAAATTACCATAATGCCCTTAGTAACTCTTTAGTACTTATAGGGGCACTATTGTCTTTTCATATCTTACCAGAGTATCTCTTGACCCTGGTCAACTATCCAGATACCCTTTCTTAACTGTCTAACCTTAATTAAATGATCATAATGCCCTTCATCTAACTCAAGGACACAACATAGTGGCATACCTTCAGTGGTATTTTCGTAATTCTTCATTTTTCTCGGTCTTTATTAGCCTTGGCCCACAAATTTATCTGAAAATATCATTAGGCCTATAAGGTGCCATTCTGGACCCTTTGTATGATCCCCTATCTTCATGGACTCAATTCCCAAGAAATTTCCCTGAAACCTATTTATCGGGTCTTTTAATCCACTGTAAATTCTGTAGTAAATTCTACAGAACTCCTTTTTGAGCTCTATCAATTTTAGAAATTCTTATGTTAATTATAGGATTTTACTGCCACATTTCATTTGATTCTGAGGTCCAGAGAATACTATATTAATTTTCCTTCTTCTTTAGAAATTAATATAAATCTTTCGGGACCTTATATTAAAACTCTGTGTTGCATCAACTGATCATCATAATTTTCTCTATTTACTGAGACCTCTGCTCAACAGGGTCTAGTAGCATCCCTGTTTCAGGCTATATACTGGGCTTCTAAGCCTAAAAATTGGGATATGACAGTGAGCATGAGAATTTTGTAAATTTTCTTCAGGAATAACTCAGGTCCTTTCTCATGGTCAGTGGTCTTGAGTAGGAGGTTAATGATCACCTTATCAAGCTTAATCTTTCTTCCTCTCAACTGAGTAATCATATAGCTACTTATCACTTCTCTATCATTATTGATCTCTTCAGCTATCCTCATGTTACAATAGAACCTTCTCACTACCTTTGGACTAAAGCTCATATTAATTCCCAGCCAATTTTTATAGTACTTCATCAGGTTAGAGAGATCTAGCAGAATCTTGTCATTATACTTCAGATAGTCTAGGTTCACATAGACTACTTGACAAAATTCTCTTTCTGCAAATTCTGCCTTAAATTTTCCTTTATATACCCTTTATCTAAATCCCTTGATAAGTTTCATCTCTACTTCTTCTTGCCATTTATGGGAAATATAAATGATGAATAGAGGTTGCTAAGAGAGGGTAATTTGAGGTTTTTAAGAGGAAATTTGTCATATCCTAATTTTTAGACATAGAAGCCCAGTATGTAGCCTGCAAAATGTATGATACCAGGCCCTGTTGAGTCATAGAACCCCACCATTTCACCACCTAAGCATGTGAGGTGTTCCTTGATGATGTCTGTAACATCCTTACTTTTATACGTCTTAGGGACCATTCAGTAGCATTTAGAACCACTTACAAGACCTTGGAAGTCCATTAGCCAAATCTAGAATTTTACTCTTTCTCGGGTTACTGTTCATATGGTATTCCAGATTACGCAACGAACTTTGAAAAATCATAATTAATTCTAGAAAACTCGAAATGAAGTGGTTCAAAAATCTACATAAACATAACATATTGAAGTTTAAGGAAAAAATAATTTCTAGACCAAATGATTATCCAATTGATACAGTTTATTCGTTGAAGTTTACTGTTCATTTGGTCAAAAACTCTGGAAACAGATTCTGGTCCCTTACTTTGAAAAATCATTTCTATTGATATACACATCCAAATGAAACGTTCTACCTATGAACTTAAAGCTATGGATGTGTGCTACATGTTCATAAAATTTCATGAAATAATTCCTTCATTTGCTAGGTCAAACTGAAGCCACAACAAAACTGCTTCAGGACCTACGTTTTTACCATTTCAGTTTCTTTTCTTTCATTTCCAATAATTGTTTCAGCATGCACAGGCCATCAAATAAGCTTCTTAACATTCATATACATCATTTACATATGCCATAAGTATTACAATAGTTTCATCACATAAATGGACACCTTACATGGCATTTACATACATGGAAAATGCATATCATATGCTAGAATCTTAAATACTTCACTTTCCTTCTTCCATGCTTTAGCTCTTCTCCATGCATACCTTTTCTTCATGCTTGACCTAAATTGGTTGGTTATGGGAGAGTGAGATTCTAGGGAATCTCAGTAGCAAACATTACCACTTAAATATGCAAGATGGATGCTAATGCATTGTATGTAATTTCATTAAACTTTCTTTGGTTAGTGACATGCTATCATGCTATATACTTTTACATAAAGTGCATGGCCATGGAAAACATGTTATTCACAATACATTGAACATCATTAATTATGTCACAACATCATTCAAATATCACATACATGTCAACACATAAGCATACCACATCAAGCACATAAAGAGATAAGTTCACTACTGGAATCCCGGATATTGATCACTGGGGGAAGACCAAACTCTGGATCATGTATGAAAGCATCTATCTCTTCTGAGTTCCACCCTGAACTATCAGAACTATAGACTGTGGGTCTAGGGTCCCCCTAGTTCACTGTAGTCTCTGATGTTCTAGACTCAGTCATTGGTATCCTGCAATAATTAACTTAGGGTCAATTATGCAAATCTCTACTTATGTTTCAGTCTATAAATAATGTAATCAGAGCATTTCCTAAGCCAGAATCCTTTGCTCTGATACCAAAATGTCATATCCTTACTTTTAACCTCAATTATGCTTCATTAGAAGTGATTGGAACCAATTACATGATCATTTGCTTTGAAAACATCCATTTCCAAAAGATTTGCTCTCGGGTACTGTTCACTTTTACTGTTCATTTGGTAATTCCAGAACATGTACCTTACTTTGAAAATTCATAATTAATTGTAGAAAAATCGAAATAACATGGTTCCAATTTCTAATGAAAGCTATTTCACATATCTTTGAGGGAAAAATATGAAACTGAGGTTTTCTTGTCCCAATGAAATCAGTTTAATCGTTGAAAATCACTGTTCATTTGGTAAAATCTGGAAGCTCCAGTTTCTTTGCCTAACTTCAAAAAATCATTTCTCTTTGGTTACTTATCCAAATGAACTGTGTTACCTATGGATTTGAAGCTTTAGACGTTATCTTTAAGTTCATAAAATTTCGTAGAAAAACGCGTTCATTTGGTATATGAAATCTTTGTGTAACCGTCACTGCCTCTCAGCACTCGTTTTACTCAATTCCAGATCTTACTTCCAACTTTGGAAACTCATAACAATTCAGATACTTATCCAAATGAGGCATTCTTGGTGTTCATTTAAAGCTATGTGTATTAAATTTAAGCAGCCCAAGTTTCAGATTAAAACTCGTTGATTTAGATGCCAAAAACATTGTCAAATCACCATGGCCTCAAAACAGGACTAGAGAAACATACACCATGCATACTAGCATATCATCCCATAGTGTCATGTAAGTCATGTAGCTTATTATACAAACTTATTCATCAACATTTACTCTCCTCCCTTGAAAAGATCCAGCACCTAAAACATAGTTATGCATGTGGAAGGAATGAGATTTCATGGAAATCCCAATAGCAAGTTACACAAACTATAATATCATGCATGGATAATTGTATGCTTAACATGTTATCATGAGATGGGAGCTACTTCATAATGGTACATAAGCAAACGCTAACATGCATATTGTCATGACATAACTTGCAAGGAGTTGCAATCATTCATACTTCATCATAACATGATGACATAAGCTCAAGCTCAACCAAACACCATAATCAACAAGCAAGCAAAACAATTAAACAAACATGAGTTATAGTTAGGTATCCTTGCTACCTCTTAGCTATCTTGGTCAAGACCTTCTTGAAGTGCTTTCCTTCCTTCACAAATGTCAAACCCTAGCCATCACAACATAATATCAAGTTACAACTCAACTTGAAACCAAATCCAAGACTAGGTTTTCACTAGCTCCCTTTCTTTCTCTAATTTATGTTTCCTACTTCCACCTTTCCAAAATAAATTCTTATGGTTCATTTCCACATAATTTTTCATGTAGAATCCAAATATGAAATCAGAATTTCCAAAATCAAAACATATCAATTGCTACAGTGACAAACCGAAATACATGCTCTTATTTTCCAAAAATTCTCATTTTGATTCCAATGCTTCCAATACTTGTTCTCCTACTTTATCCCCACACAACTTTCCATTTTAAACTCATTGGAAGCATCAAAATCATGAAATTCCATCATATGAACAGTACCACGTACAGTACCAGCAAGAACACAAAACCCTAAATCCAAACATACTTGAATTCACAAGCTTATACCACTTGATTCTAGCTTGTTTAAGCTTGTCTAAACTATCCATAACATAAAACTCATATTTTAACCACATATGAGCAGCACTTCCAGCAGTAACCATAAGGGAAATATAGCATGAAAACCCCTTAAAACCATGAGCTAACCTACTAGAACAAAGCTCAAGATCAAGGGAGATGACTACCTTGCTTGTTACTTCACTTTGGTTGCTTCTTTCTTGGTTGAATGGAAATTTTGCAAGATTTTCCCTATGGTTCACCATGCATTCCGAAGTGATCTGAATAGGGGGGTATTTATAGAGAAATTTGGGTTGAAATGGATGGCCAAGATTGATTTGGTTACTATTTGATCTAAAGGCTCACATTTAATCTTGGATTTAACTTTTTCATAAAAGAACAATTATGACATCATTTGGGACAGCTCATGGGACACCTAAGAGGGTTAGGTGGCGTGCTGCCCATGTCAAGAAGGTTCTGGAAAAATTCCAGTCCAATCCGATACCGATCGGAGCAGTTTCACAACAACCGGACTGTTTTCTATTCTGATTTTTTTTATAATATACCAGGATATGTATTATGTCCTGGAAATCAATATTTAGGCTTCTCATATCATTGAAAATGATATATTGAATATTTATCTGCCATCCATTCCTTGAAAAATAACCAAGATACTCTTAGTGTCCTTTCCTGCGCTGTACTAACCCTAAGGGCAAAATTATCATTTCACACCTCTTTACACTGGCTCAGGGCATATATTGACTCTATATAATCATATTTATACTATGTCCCACGTTTTTGGCCTATCCATAATGAACAAAATGACCTCCATCCATCACTGGTACAGTATAGGCATCCAGGGGCATTTTCGTAATTTTGCACTTTTCCTGGACTGCTCTGGCCTGTGGCCCATATAACTGTCCAGTCACCATAATGGGCTCATGATGGTGTCATTTGGGCCTTATTATGGGCTTATTACTTATATTGCCTTCATGGCCCAATTTACTGTACAACTCTCCCGATCATATTTATCAGGTATTTTATTTCACTGTAAAATCCCGTATGGCTTCTACAGGATTCCTTTTCTAATTCTGTCAATTTTATAAATTCATATATTAAATATATGAATTTTCTATAAAGTCTCATCTAATTATGAGATCTCAAAAATACTGCAATAATTCCTTCTGACTTCAGGAATTTATATCAATTAATCGGGACCTCAAATCAAAATTCTGTGTTGCGTTAAACTGACCGGAATATTTTTGTCTATCTACTGGTAAAATTTGGGTCTGATATGATTCCGGGCATTTTTGGCCTGTTTTGGTTCAACTTTTCCATATTTACATTTAGGTCCCTTAACTTTTGAATAATTGCACTTTAGTCCCTGAACTTTCCATTAATTGCATTTAGGTCCCTCTTTTTATTTCTACTTCAACTTTTTGTCTTCAAACTTTTCAATTTGCATTTTGGTCCCTATTCTTAGTTATTAATCCTTCCATTTCTTTTTGCAATCTGATACAGTTTATTCCAAGAATCTTATATCTATTACAGATAAACTGTACAGGTACATCAGGTCAGAAAATAAGCATCAATTGGTTCAAGAGCCAAGTGGATTAGTGAAAATTAGAGAAAGTTGTGACAATAAAGAGTGTAACAAAGTTAGTCTTGAACATGGTTGGAGTTCATGAGTCCTAATGAGTTATGTGATGAATATGAATATGTTTAGGACCATGAAACATCCAAGAAGATGTTGGGAAGTGATGGACATAAAGGCTTCATGGTTGGAAAGCTAGGGAGCAAGGGCTAAAGGTCAAGAGAAAAGCTTAAGTGCAAGGTAGTGAACTTACCTCTTTATGTGCTTGATGTGGTATGCTTATGTGTTGACATGTATATGTTATTTGAATGATGTTGTGACATGATAAATGATGTTGAATGTATTGTGAATAACATGTTTCCATGGCCATGCACTTTATGTAAAAGTATATAGCATGATAGCATGCCACTAATCAAAGAAAGATTAATGGAATTAAATATCATGCATTAGCATCCATCTTGTATATTTAAGTGGTAATGTTTGCTACTGAGATTCCCTAGAATCTCACTCTCCCATAACCAACCAATTTAGGTCAAGCATGAAGAAAAGGTATGCATGGAGAAGAGCTAAAGAATGGAAGAAAGGAAGTGAAGTATTGAGATTTTAGCATATACTATAAATTGTCCATGTATGTAAATGCCATGTAAGGTGTCCATTTATGTGATGAAACTATTGTAATACTTATGGCATATGTACATGATGTATATGAATGTTAAGAAGCTTATTTGATGGCTTGTGCATGCTGAAACAATTATTGGAAATGAAAGAAAAGAAACTGAAATGGTAAAAACGTAGGTCCTGAAGCAGTTTTGTTGTGGCTTCAGTTTGACCTAGCAAATGAAGGAATTAGTTCACGAAATTTTATGAGCATGTATCACACATCCAGAGCTTTAAATGCATAGGTGGAACGTTTCATTTGGATGTGTATATCAAGAGAAATGAATTTCCAAGTTAAGGGACCAGAATCTGTTAGCACTAAACAATGTATGCATTAATGTGGATACTTGTGCTTGCTTGTGAAAGTGTTAGCAATATGTCATGTGCATGCTTCCATGTTACATATGAAATACAATTGGCCAAAGTAATCATAGGAACAGAGCTTCATACATAGGCACATATTCAACACAATTCAACAAAGCCATAGCACATCAAGCATAACATTCAATGCATACAAGTTTAGGATTAGTTTACTACCTGACATGTAGCTTTTCCTTCTAGCTCTTAGCCTTTGCCCTAAGGTTCATTCTTTCCATAGGTTAGAGCCTATACATAGCATAATAATATCTTCATTATTATTCTATCAGCATAGCTCTATTTAACTCATACATAGCTCAAGGGTAATATCCTTAATCTGACATTCCCCTGGCTTTCTCTCTACCTTTAGCTACCTTTATTAATAGAGATATTTCTCTATTCTAACCACTAAGAGAAATCCTATACTTTATTAGAGAAAGGACTAGATAACTTTATTACCTCATTCCTAAGCTTTTCCCAGTCCCTCAGCTCCTTAGACTGCTCCTGGCTCCACCAGAACTCCTTCCTTCCTTTCCTTTCTTTCTTTCCTTCTCTCTTTCTCTCTTTCTCTCTTCTTTCTCTTCCTTTTCTTACTAGATCCGTGGTGTGCCTTGAAATGGGAGGGGAGTGGCCTATTTATAGGTGAGAGGAGGTGGAATGAATGGCCCAGATTGATTCACAATGAATGGCTCAGATTGCTTGCTTCCTCAAGAAGCTTTGCCTGCATCATCATGATGACATCACCCTCCTTGCTGACTCACCACTCATGACATCATCTAGGACACCTCAAGGGACACCTAAGGGGTATATGTGGCGAAATGTGGGGCCCTTGGGACACCTCACCAGCTAAGTCAGCCTTTCCAGAGAGTTCCAGAGTCTTTTCCCTGAATGGACGGCCGAGATCGTGCCACGTGTCCTCTTGCTTTTTCTCCTTTTTCTATAATCATGCCATGTGTCCTTTGCTTTTCCTCTTTTACTATAATCATGCAATGTGGCACATTGTGGGCCCTATTTATGTCCTCTCATGATTCCAGATCACTTTACCCAGTTCTATCTTGGACCGGGTCACTTTACTTTATTGAAAAAGCACTAAAACATTATTTTAATGCCTCTTGGGCCCACTTTACTCTTGGGCTACGTTTTTGGGCCTTTAAATATCAACTTGGGTTTCTAACCAAGCCCAAGCACTCTGGTGGCTCAGTTCTCAAGGAAAATCCTTAGTAAATTACCATAATGCCCTTACTGCCTCTTTAGTACTTATAGGGGCACTATTGTCTTTCCATACCTTACCAGAGTATCTCTTGACCCTAGTCAACTATCCAAATACCCTTTCTTGACTGTCTAACCTTAGTCTAATGATCATAACGCCCTTCGTCTGACTCTAACTCAATGACACAACACAGTGGCATACCTTCAGTGGCATTTTCGTAATTATTCATTTTTCTCGGTCTTTATTAGCCCTGGCCCATATATTTATCTAAAAATATCATTGGGCCTATAAGGTGCCATTCTGGACCCTCTGTATGATCCCTTATCTTCATGGGCTCAATTCCCGAGAAATTCCCCCAAAACCTATTTATCGGGTCTTTTGATCCACTGTAAATTCTGTAGTAAATTCTACAGAACTCCTTTTTGAGCTCTGTCAGTTTCAGAAATTCTTATATTAATTATAGGAATTTACTGCCACATTTCATCTGATTCTGAGGTCTAGAGCATACTGTATTAATTTTCCTTTTCTTTGGAAATTAATATAAATCTTTCATGACCTCTTATCAGAACTTTGTGTTGCATCACACTGATCAACATAATTTTCTCTATTTACTGAGACCTCTGCTCAACAGGGTCTGGTAGCATCCCTTTTTAAGGCTATATACTGGGCTTCTAAGCCTAAAATTTGGGATATGACATTTCTCCTCCCCTTAAATAAATTTCGTCCTCGAAATTTCAGGGCTAAATCTCTATTCATCCTTCGATGAAGAGTTCCTTTGAGGAGAATGTCCCTTTCTTCCATACTAAACTTTCTCATATACTCCTATATTCTGGAGTTTTTGTTGACTACTCATCATGATTCTTAGTGCAATCACTTATTACTCATCTGAGTATTCAGCAGAATTCTCTAAATTGAGAGGTATGAATGCCACAAGAGGTTGGCACATATGTACACAGAATTATAGAAAGAGTTATGAAAAGTTGAAAGGGTTGTGAACAGAAAGAGACTAGAACCCTTATGTCAAGTCCAAATAAAATGGATTTGAAAGATGACTATGATATAGCCAGATTTGGCCGGATATGCCGTGATATGACATAAAAGATACGTGATGAGATATGCCATGAAAGATATGAAAAGTATGTGTTAAGAAGTATAACATGAAGTGGCTTTATAGCTAGCCCTATAAACAGATTGAGAGACTCTGATTTTGAAAGAGAAAAGATGTTTGAATGTTAAGATACGTGTGAAAGAGCAAATGAGAGCTTTCACTCCTTGCATAAAGTGCCAGGCATTATGTTATGTTATGTTATGTTTGTAAAATATGCTAAAGCTCCGAATGTTA
Source organism: Leucaena leucocephala (assembly GCA_037074615.1). Taxonomy (NCBI): domain Eukaryota; kingdom Viridiplantae; phylum Streptophyta; class Magnoliopsida; order Fabales; family Fabaceae; genus Leucaena; species Leucaena leucocephala. Next base: position 16,479,724 of record CM073535.1, on the reverse strand, counting down.
GAGCAGTGCAAGCTTTATATGATAAAGCTATGCAAGCTCCGAGTGTTAGAGCTGTGCATATTAAGAGAAGGAATGCTTGAGCTCTGATGTTAGAGCTTTGCATTCATAAGCAGGTATGTAGTCCTGCAGCATGTTGTCCAGGCATTATGCATGTTAGAGTATGTGCTCCTATATGCTCATATGTGCTCCTATATGCTCCTATGTGCTCCTATTTAGTAGTAGAGCATTGAAAGAAAGAATAATGATATAAGTCCTCTCTCTGTATTATGATGAGTTAGTAAAGATGATAAAAGCATATGATGATATGAGAATGAGAGATGAAGTTTGAAAACATCCATTTCCAAAAGATTTGCTCTCGGGTACTGTTCACTTTTACTGTTCATTTGGTAATTCCAGAACATGTACCTTACTTTGAAAATTCATAATTAATTGTAGAAAAATTGAAATAACATGGTTCTAATTTCTAATGAAAGCTATTTCACATATCTTTGAGGGAAAAATATGAAACTGAGGTTTTCTTGTCCCAATGAAATCAGTTTAATCGTTGAAAATCACTGTTCATTTGGTAAAATCTGGAAGCTCCAGTTTCTTTGCCTAACTTCAAAAATTCATTTCTCTTTGGTTACTTATCCAAATGAACTGTGTTACCTATGGATTTGAAGCTTTAGACGTTATCTTTAAGTTCATAAAATTTCGTAGAAAAACGCGTTCATTTGGTATATGAAATCTTTGTGTAACCATCACTGCCTCTCAGCACTCGTTTTACTCAATTCCAGATCTTACTTCCAACTTTGGAAACTCATAACAATTCAGATACTTATCCAAATGAGGCGTTCTTGGTGTTCATTTAAAGCTCTGTGTATTAAATTTAAGCAGCCCAAGTTTCAGATTAAAACTCGTTGATTTAGATGCCAAAAACATTGTCAAATCACCATGGCCTCAAAACAGGACTAGAGAAACATACACCATGCATACTAGCATATCATCCCATAGTGTCATGTAAGTCATGTAGCTTATTATACAAACTTATTCATCAACATTTACTCTCCTCCCTTGAAAAGATCCAGCACCTAAAACATAGTTATGCATGTGGAAGGAATGAGATTTCATGGAAATCCCAATAGCAAGTTACACAAACTATAATATCATGCATGGATAATTGTATGCTTAACATGTTATCATGAGATGGGAGCTACTTCATAATGGTACATAAGCAAACTCTAACATGCATATTGTCATGACATAACTTGCAAGGAGTTGCAATTATTCATACTTCATCATAACATGATGACATAAGCTCAAGCTCAACCAAACACCATAATCAACAAGCAAGCAAAACAATTAAACAAACATGAGTTATAGTTAGGTATCCTTGCTACCTCTTAGCTATCTTGGTCAAGACCTTCTTGAAGTGCTTTCCTTCCTTCACAAATGTCAAAACCTAGCCATCACAACATAATATCAAGTTACAACTCAACTTGAAACCAAATCCAAGACTAGGTTTTCACTAGCTCCCTTTCTTTCTCTAATTTATGTTTCCTACTTCCACCTTTCCAAAATAAATTCTTATGGTTCATTTCCACATAATTTTTCATGTAGAATCCAAATATGAAATCAGAATTTCCAAAATCAAAACATATCAATTGCTACAGTGACAAACCGAAATACATGCTCTTGTTTTCCAAAAATTCTCATTTTGATTCCAATGCTTCCAATACTTGTTCTCCTACTTTATCCCCACACAACTTTCCATTTTAAACTCATTGGAAGCATCAAAATCATGAAATTCCATCATATGAACAGTACCACGTACAGTACCAGCAAGAACACAAAACCCTAAATCCAAACATACTTGAATTCACAAGCTTATACCACTTGATTCTAGCTTGTTTAAGCTTGTCTAAACTATCCATAACATAAAACTCATATTTTAACCACATATGAGCAGCACTTCCAGCAGTAACCATAAGGGAAATATAGCATGAAAACCCCTTAAAACCATGAGCTAACCTACTAGAACAAAGCTCAAGATCAAGGGAGATGACTACCTTGCTTGTTACTTCACTTTGGTTGCTTCTTTCTTGGTTGAATGGAAATTTTGCAAGATTTTCCCTATGGTTCACCATGCATTCCGAAGTGATCTGAATAGGGGGGTATTTATAGAGAAATTTGGGTTGAAATGGATGGCCAAGATTGATTTGGTTACTATTTGATCTAAAGGCTCACATTTAATCTTGGATTTAACTTTTTCATAAAAGAACAATTATGACATCATGTGGGACAGCTCATGGGACACCTAAGAGGGTTAGGTGGCGTGCTGCCCATGTCAAGAAGGTTCTGGAAAAATTCCAGTCCAATCCGATACCGATCGGAGCAGTTTCACAACAACCGGACTATTTTCTGTTCTGAATTTTTTTATAATGTACCAGGATATGTATTATGTCCTGGAAATCAATATTTAGGCTTCTCATATCATTGAAAATGATATATTGAATATTTATCTGCCATCCATTCCTTGAAAAATAACCAAGATACTCTTAGTGTCCTTTCCTACGCTGTACTAACCCTAAGGGCAAAATTGTCATTTCACACCTCTTTACACTGGCTCAGGGCATATATTGACTCTATATAATCATATTTATACTATGTCCCACGTTTTTGGCCTATCCATAATGACCAAAATGACCTCCATCCATCACTAGTACAGTATAGGCATCCAGGGGCATTTTCGTAATTTTGCACTTTTCCTGGACTGCTCTGGCCTGTGGCCCATATAACTGTCCAGTCACCTTAATGGGCTCATGATGGTGTCATTTGGGCCTTATTATGGGCTTATTGCTTATATTGCCTTCATGGCCCAATTTACTGTACAACTCTCCCGATCATATTTATCGGGTATTTTATTTCACTGTAAAATCCCGTATGGCTTCTACAGGATTCCTTTTCTAATTCTGTCAATTTTATAAATTCATATATTAAATATATGAATTTTCTATAAAGTCTCATCTAATTATGAGATCTCAAAAATACTGCAATAATTCCTTCTGACTTCAGGAATTTATATCAATTAATCGGGACCTCAAATCAAAATTCTGTGTTGCGTTAAACTGACCGGAATATTTTTGTCTATCTACTGGTAAAATTTGGGTCTGATATGATTCCGGGCATTTTTGGCCTGTTTTGGCTCAACTTTTCTATATTTACATTTAGGTCCCTTAACTTTTGAATAATTGCACTTTAGTCCCTGAACTTTCCATTAATTGCATTTAGGTCCCTCTTTTTATTTCTACTTCAACTTTTTGTCTTCAAACTTTTCAATTTGCATTTTGGTCCCTATTCTTTTCTTAGTTATTAATCCTTCCATTTCTTTTTGCAATCTGATACAGTTTATTCCAAGAATCTTATATCTATTACAGATAAACTGTATAGGTACATCAGGTCAGAAAATTGGGGATATGACAATGTCACTTTGATGAGTCATTGAGGATGATGATATCATCATGATGATGTAGGCGAAGCTTCTTGAGATAGCTAAGCGGTCTTAGCCGTTCATCGTGATTCGATCTGGACTGTCCATTCCACCTCCCTCCACCTATACATACCCCACCCCTCCCTCATTCCATTCAAGGCTAGCAAGAGGAAAAGAAGGAACCTTAAAGAAAAGGCTAAGAGCTAGAGGAAATGCTACACGTCAGGTAGTAAGCTTATCTACTTGTATGCTTATGTTGCTTGGATGTTTTATGTGATGTTTACTTACTTTAATAATGTGAAGCATGCATGATTAAGTAATGCTCTATTTCTTTTTATGCGATAGCCATATGTTATAATTAAGGGATATGGGAGCATGTAAGTTATCATTATGGAAGCATGATCATTAAGTGCACACATAGTAACATCAAGCATATAGTTGCATACATTGTATGGTTTCAGTTTGCTACTAAGATTTCCCTAGAAATCTCACTGCTTCCATATCAATCCAATAACAGCAGGTCTTCTCAAGATGGAGGAGATAAAGATGCATGAAGAGAAGTTAATAATTATTTAGCATGATTGATATTTGATTGATATATGTATAATTAGTTGCTGGAAATTGCCACTGTGAACAGTAATTTGCAGTGAGTCAGTGACAATTAAACTGTAATTATAAATAGTAAATAATATAATAAATATATGATATTTTAGCAGTAAATATTAGACATACAAAGCTTCAATTTGATATATAAAATGTCTGATTTGGATGCCTACACATGGAGATATAATTTTTGAAATTTGTGACCAAAATGCTGGAATCAAGGGAAGGATGCCGAATGAATAGTAAACTTTGAGTAGTGACTAACGTCGACTAGGTTAAGGCATGATCAACAAGTTATTTTTTCCTTAAAGAGCATTAAGTTAGCTTTGTGTATCAATTCTAACCACTTCATTTTGATTTTTCTAGATTTAATTATGATATTTTGAAGTCAAGTCGCTCCTCTAGAATTTACACAATTAACAGTACTCGGTAGAGTAAAATTTTAGATTGTATAATTAGACTTCAATGACCTTAAAAGTGATTTCAGATACTACTGTTTGGTCCCTAAGACATAAAAAAATTAGGATGTTACAAAATTTGTTATTGAAATGTTGGGGAACTTTTCTTAGAAGATTAATTGAAGAGATAAAGGTATACAAGTATACATTATTTTCTGGGTTCAGAGAGCAAGTGAGATTTTTTGAGGAAGAATTCGATCAACTGAATCAGTAACGGTCATATTCTTCCTAAACAACTTATAATTTATTGATAAGATCTTCGATAAGTGCCTTATTCAAAGTGTTTATTGATAATTGTCCAAATATCTATTTGATAAATGACAACCTTTTTCAACCAAAACACACAAGATTTGTTGTAAATTCTTGCATAAACACTCTTATCGAAAGGTTATTTGATTAGTAACATCAATTGTTTAATTAGACATACTCATTTTATCAAATATCTTTTTGATAAGTGTCCTTATCGATAAGTTGTTCGATAATTTCAAACTTTTTCATACATTTTATCGAATAACATTTGAATGTGTTCTTATCAAACAAATTATCGATGAAGAGCAACACTTGAACAATTCATAACACCAATTAATTTATCAATTAGCTTATTGATGAAAACCTTTATCAATAAGATGTTTGATAAATTTTAAGAATAAACACTTGTAAAAACTCAAAATCAGTTCATTCTTATCGAAGACATGTTCAATATATGACTTATGAAATTAATTTTCAAAAAGATTTAGTTCAAATCAAAATTGCTTTACTTTTATATCATGTTTTATAGAAGCCTTTATCGATAAGAATCTTTGTCGATAACCTCTTTGATAAATGTAACACTTTACTTTCGTATGTCTTAGGAACCAATCAGTAGCATTTAGAACAACTTAAATATCTATTGAAGTTCAATTACAAAATCTGAAATTTCCAAGTTCACGAGGTATTGTTCATTTGGTATTTCCAAATTTGGAGATTAACCTAACAAAATCATAATTAATTTTAGAAAAATTGAAATAAAGTGGTTCAAAAGGATGATTGAATATAACATAATGAAGTATAAGGGAATAATACTTCCCATGACAAATACTCAGCCAATCAATACAGTTAAATTGTCAACGACCATTGTTCATTTGGTCAAAAATTCTGAAAAATAGTTTCTAGTCCCTAACTTCGAAATTTTCGTTCTCTTTATAAAAATATCAAAATAAGATATTCTTGATGTCAAAATGAAGCTTGACATGTGAACTAGTCACTTGTAAAATATTATATATTTATTTGATCATTTACTATTTTTAATTACAACTCAAATGTCACTGCCTCCTCACAAGTTACTACTCACAGTGACCAGTTCCAACTACTAACTTTACATACATATACACATAAATCATGCAACTAATTCCTATCTTTTCTTTATGCATCTTCATCTTCTTCCTTATAAGAAATTCCTACTATAATTGTGCTATGGAAGGGGTGAGATTTTGGGGGAAATCTCAAGAGCAAATGGAAACCATACAATGTATACAACTATATGCTTGATATTAATATGTGAGCACTTAATGATCATGCTTGTATGATGATAACTTACATGCTTCTATGTTCTTTAATTATAACATATGGCTATAGCATAAAAAAATAGAACATCACTTAATTATACATGCTTCTCATAATCAAAGTAAGCAAACATCACATAAAACATCCAAGCAACATAAGCATACAAGTAGGTAAGTTTACTACCTTTATTCCTTGCTTTTCCTTACTCTTTTCCTTTCTCACTTTTCCTTGATGTGTTGCTTCCTTCTTTGACCACAAAAGTCAATTCCTAAACATTGCATAATCATTCATTCATCATAACAAAATTGCCTAACATTCATGACACTAAACTCAATTAACCACTTAATCCCTAACTTTGTTTCTTTATGGTTAATTGTCTTGTCCTTTGAATTCATTTGTGTCTTGACTTTACCCTACACAGTTTGGCCTTCTAAAACCATTTATGAGATTATAATAATGAAACTCTAGATCCTTCATGACCTACTATACATACCCAAAAGAAGACTACATTTTTTCTCAAAATTTCTCATTTTGATTTAATTGCTTCCAATATTTGTTTCTCTACTTTATCCCACACAATTTTTCATTTTAAAACCATCAAAAGTATCAAAATCATAAAATTCACATCACTGTTCATGCATATAAACAATAATAGAAATGGTTTAAAAATCCCTTCTTTCAATGATAATGCTTCAAAAGTTCCAATACTATCCAATCCTATATAAAATCATCATTTAAATTCAAGGGAAGCATTAGATCATTGAAATCCATTCTTCTTCGTTCTAGTTCTACACTTGACCAAAATTTGCAAAATAAAGAATTTCAATCTAATACAATAACTAACCATCCACTCTAGCTTATATAAGTGTCATCTACATAGTTCAAACTTTATTTTCTTCTTCCTTCTTTATTACACTTTTTTTGATAGCAGCATATCATAAGGAATATCTCACTTTTTGTCCATTAAAATATAGGTTTTATCCTTTGAAAACACTTATAAATAAACTAGGAATGATTGCTTACCTTAATTATTAGCTACCTTGAATCAAGGCCCCTTGAATCTTATCTTGAAATTGCTTTGGAATAGTTGAGTTTTCATTTGGCAATAGGTTACCCTAAGGGTCCAAGAGCATCACAGTTTTGTGTCTAAAGGGAGCGGGTACTTATAAAAATTTTTTAAGGCTCCTTTGACTAATCTACCCTCCTTCAACTAATTATTACAATGCCTTAATCTTGAATCTCATTAGTTACTTCTTGATTAATTATCCTTAATTATCATCAACTTAATTCTTATATTATTTTAATATAATATATCACATGGCATAATCTCTCTTTCCTTGTCTAGCTTGCCCACAAGGGATACCTCACATGCCACCTTATATTCTTGATAATTTTCTTTGATTTTCTATATTTAAAAATTCCTAAAATATCTAAAAATCAACTTGTGCTCCAAGAAACATTCTTAGACCATTGGGCTACCTCACTTGATGCCATATTGGGTCTCTTTTACGTCTAATTAGCTAATTGACACAAATCCCAATGAATTCCCTATATTGATATCGATAGATTATCCTAACTTTTTAAATAAATTTTAGATACCTATTTTAATGATTCTAATATTTTTAGAAATTTGTTCTAATAGAAAATGAATTTCTTACAAAGTTTTATAATTCTTTTAGACCCATAAGTCCTAATAATAAGTACATACATTTCTTTTAAAACCTTTATTGGTGTCCTTTCTTTAGCGTAAATTCCATAATTAATTTTATAAGACTCTCTTTTTACTTCTGTTAGTTTTATAAATTTTTATATTAATTATAAGAATTTATTACAAAATTTCATATGATTATGAGATCCGAAAGAAACTGTACTAATCTCTAAACTTTATAAATTAATATCAATTTACTGGGACATTAAATCATAATTATGAGATATATGCCTGGCCTAATTTTTATTCTCTATATACTAGTAAAATTTGGAACTGTAATATTTCTGGGCAGTTTAGGGCCTTTTTTAGGTAAATTTTCTCACAATTACCATTTTGCCCCTGAATTCTTAAAAATTACACTTTAATCCCTCAACTTATCATAATTACATTTAATAGCCCATAACTTATGTCTACTTCTACTTTGCACCATGGAACTTTAAGGGTTATCACTTGAATCCCTTTATTTTCAAAATGACCATTATGCCTTTGGAACTTACACTTAATGGCCTTCTAGAGCTCATAAAATTCTTCTGTCTGCTCCATAATTATCCTTTAATTATATGGAAACTTTATGAATTTTCCTGGGCTATAGCTCTTTTTCTAACTATTCTATAATCACCCCTTTTAGCCTGAAACTTTTAAAAATAATGATTTTGCCCCTACTTGGGCTCATCATAAACTATCCCTTTGAGGTCTTTATCTCAACCTTATACCTCTAATTAACTCTTCTTTTTCTATGCCCAGGAGACTCTTCTGAAGTCTCTAACTTATTTATATATTTTCCCCAAGGACTTTCAATATTTACAACTTAATCCTGAACTTTCATTATTTGTAGTTTAATCCCTAAATATCATTTGCATATTTCTTGGACTTTTGCTAAAAGGGGCCTGTTAGCCTACTTATTTCATACTATATACTGGGCTTCTAGGCATAAAAATTAGGATATGACAATAAAATCATGACATCTTTTATAGCTTAATATAATATTTAAAACATCAACTTTTAAGAACAATTTCCTTAAAATATAATGCATCAGAGGACCATTTTTATCAAAAGTATATAGACACATAGGCAAGAAAATATTATCACCAAAATATCTCATATATATAAGGAAAAGGTTTAGAAATGTTCTTTTAGTTTTTGACAATCTAATGAATTGATCTATGAAGTTCTTTTGCCTCCCTCTCTTGAGCATAGTTTTTGTTAGTGTCATGTCCTTATTTTTACCTTCAATTATGCTTAATTGGAAGTAGTTTGAACCATTTTTAGATCTCTTTAGCTCAAAAGAGTGATTTTCACAAAGTAAAATTTATAGTTACTGTTCACTTGGGAATCCCATATTATAGATCAAACTTTGAAAATTCATAAATAAAACTAGGAAAATTGAAACGAAGTGGTTAAAAATTCTTTTGAAATCTATTTCATTAAATATTGAGGGAAAAATATAAAAGTGAGGTTTCATTGTCCAAATGAATATAGTTTATTCATTGAAAAAATACTGCTACTTGGGGAAGAACTCCAGAAGACTGAAAGGAAGGGAGGAAATTAAAAGAAAAGGAAGTAGAGCACTGGACAGACCAGTTAACGCATTATAGAAAATTAAAATGCATGCAAAGGGGATGTTCTGGAATGAACTAAAAGGTGATAGAACCAGCCAATCTTAGCTCATCATAAGAGGCAAGGATATGAAACAATAAAAGAAAGCTTAAGTAAAGAAAACTGACATGAAAACCTTATTAAAGAATAACACTTACAAGAAGAAGAAGGGATACAGAAAGAGAAGGAGGAGGAGAAGACTCACTCTCTAGACTCAGAGTATCTCTCTCTAAGTGTAAGTGAGGGGTAATTGAGCCTGCCTAAAGAAGGAAATGAATCTGACTTAAATAGACAGGGGAAGTTACTGTTTGAACAGTGCTCTGATGTGGATAACTGTTTAAATAGTACTAATACAATGATATTATTGTTTGAACAGTACTTTTTATAATTTACCAAAAACTTAAGACAAATTTCTCTATCAAACTAAGTCTCTAGAAAGTTTTAATCTTTATCTAAGTCTATGACAAATTCTTCTTCATCTTCTTTCTCTAAAGGTGGTACTGGATCTGTCTGACTTGTAGAAGGAGTTTTCTCCTGTTGTTGTAAGAGTTGGAGCATGGAACTCACTTGATAGATAAGGCTAACCTTATCATTTGTTGGAGTGAGGATGGCTTGAACTCTTGTCTTCTAGTTTAGGAACTTACTGTGTTATGTCATACAGAGCTATTGGGGATTTTGTTTGAACCATCTCTCGACAACTTGATTGTTTATTCTTGAAAGATCAAATTTGGGCCACTATTTTACAGATGGTAGTTGTTGGAGTATTGGTGAGAACTGGGATCATTCTGTGTTTGAAAACCTGTAATTATAGAAAAAGATCAAGGACACAGGTAAGTTTAAAAAATAGTAAAGTTTAATAGGAAAAGGTTTTTCTTCAATGTTGAACTTCTGTTTAAAGAGCTCAAAAGCCTAAACTACCTCTGAAGGAAATATCTCTAGTATAGGTCCAAAGAATTCCCACTAGTGTCCAAATCATTGAGGAAAGTTGTACTTGGTTTTTGTTTTAAAATAAACAAACCAAGTATGTTTGAAAAGTTTATTTTGATCCCATAACACATGGTACCATGCATCAACATAGTCCTAATAGTTGTATCCAATAGGATCAAAGTTTATCCCAGAATTTTTTATTTTATACAAATCTTGTCCCAACTAGGATGGAGTAAGGACTTTTAAGATCTGTAGGATACAATGAGTTATTAAAGACTACTCTGTTTTGTCAGCATTCTTTTTTATTGCTTATGACTCAGAGTGAATCAATATTAATTTATAATACTCCCTAGTTTTGTTTAATTTTTTTGGCCTAAAATAAAAATGTTTTGGAAAAATATTTAAAGCCACTTGGTTTGGGTGTTTGTGATAGAATTCTGGTTCTATCTGGACAATATTTATAGCCTTATTTTGTTTGGAAAAGACTAAAGTGTCCATTTTTGAGAGACAAAAGTAGAAACTATCTGAGTTTGAGAAGGGTTGATTTGCAAAACCTTTGGTTGTTGGTCAGGTAAATCATATTGATTTTTTGTTAATTCCTTTGAAGCAATTAGAGGAAGGGCCAATTTTTGGGCAAATGTTTTTTCTGGGAGTATCTTCTAAGCATAACTATGGGCATAAGATTCCAACGTCTTTTTAGAAGATGCTCTTATTTGAATAAGCTGGGTTGATGACCCAGATGGAGTGGATAACTCTGATTTTGTTTGGGGTTTATGGACTTTAAAATCCAGATGGAGTGGATGACTCTGTTTGAGTTTGTTGGGCTCCAGATTGGAACCTATATATTTTCACCACCGCTTGGATGATGGCCTCAAGTTCAGAACTCAAGACTGTTTGACTTTAGGCATCCTGTAGAATACCCTTTTACTTCTGGTTTTCACTAGGTTTATCTCCAGGTTTCTTTTTCATCGGCATTTTTGTTTTGTTTTTCTCTCAGACTTCTACCTACCCTGTAAGAACTCACGGGGGAGAATGTTTAGAAGGGAGTTTGAAGTGCCTTTGATAAAATCAATTTCAAAATAAAAAACACTTCAAATTACTTGCCAATTGGCAAAGACTTGTTTTGATGTAAGATTTTTAACATCTTTTTGTAAAACATCCTTTACTGATTTACAATCGATGTGAAGTAAAAATCTTTTGTTTAATAAATCAGATTGAAATTTAGAAATGCATAAAACAAGTGCCAAAATTTCCTTTTAATTGTGGAATAATTTTGTTGAGTGATATTCCAATGTTTGGACGTAAAAGAAACAATCTTCTCTTTTCTGTCAAGACGTTGTTTAAGAATGCCTCCATAACCTATGCCACTGGCATCAGTTTCAATAATTTTGTAGGCAGTTGGATCAGGAAGGATAAGACAAGGAAGCTCCTTAACTTGGGATTTGATTTGCCTAACAATGTTTGAATAAAGGTCAGTCTATAGAGGCAGATTGTCGTTGAGTCACTAATAAAGCAATTTAATGAAATTGCTGAGATGAGGAATAAAGCCAGTAACATAGTTTAAATATCCCAAAAATCTTTGAAGTTGTGTTTTATCAATGATTGGATTGGGAAATTTATCTGCAAATTGAATTGCTCTTTCAATTGGTATAATGGACCCTTGATATATCTAATGACCCAAAACACATATTTTAGTTTGAAACAAACTAATTTTAGGTTTTGATACCACTAATCCATTTATTTCTACAATCCTAACAAATTTAGAGATATGTTTAAATATTGGTCTATAGAATGACTATAGACTAATACATCATTGCTATAGTCAATAATATATTGACTATAATCATTAAAGATCTCATTCGTAATTCTCTAGAATTTGAAAGGAGCATTTTTTAAACCAAAAGGCATAACATTCCACTCATATTGACTAAGAGGCACAGTAAAACTAGTTTTATACCTATCATTTTTAGAAATTTGTATTTGCCAAAAACCAGTTTTTATTTCAAATTTTGAAAAGATTTTTACAAAATACAAACATTTTAGTAGATCATATTTGCTTGGGATTGGATATCTAATCTATTGCAAAGCTTCATTTAGAGGTTTGTAATTAATTACTAGTCTAGGAGCTTCACGGTCAATCTTTGCATTTTTATTTACATAAAAGCAGCACAAGACCATGGGCTTCATGACTTGTGAATTAACCTTTTGTTTAAGAGATCTCAAATCTCTATTTTACAAGTTTTCAAAAGCTCTGAGCTCATCTAAATGGGCCTGGACTTTGTTGGGATTTTCTTTTCAAAAAAATCCTTTTCATACGATAAATCTACCACATGTTGTTTTCTAGTCCAAAAAGCGTTTGGTAAGTCAGAACAAATATTTTTGTGGATTTGTTCAAGACAAGTTTGAATTTTCTTTTGAACATCTTTTTGACATAAATGCCTTTCTAAATGTTAAAAACAAATTTCTTTGTTTAAAAAGTTTATTTGTTGTTGTTTAGAAGTCAAAAGATTGAGCTCCTTGATCCTGGGTTTCTGAGTAAAAGGAAATAGAATCGTTTTGCCCAAATATTCTTTTGAAATTCCATTTTCATCAGTCATATATGGGAATAATAACTTCACAAAAGACACACCTAGAATAATCTGGGTTCCCATATTTTTAACCAATATAAATGGAACTTCATTTTTTAACTCTTGGTTTTCAACAACTTTTGAAATTTTGTATTTTACATCTAAGCGTGAGCCATTGATGCCATTAAACCTTTCAGTTGTTTTTTCAAAATATTTGGTTGGAATGATTCCTTCATTAAAACAATTAGAATTAGCTCCTATGTCAAATAAGACAGTTTGTTCCAAGACAAAATTATTATGAATAATAATCTTGGTATGGATATAATTTTTTTTATCAAAATTCTTGAAATCAAATTGAAGAAAGTTTGATCTTCCTCATTACCATCGTTAGATGTGATTTCAAGATTTTCTTCAGTTTTGCCTATAAGTTGTATATCTTGAAGTTGAGATATAGCTCCTGCATGTGTTTCTTATTGAAGTTTAATTAGAGGTATTTTAGTATTGAGTTTGATAACTTCTTGGTGGAGTTCCTGGAGGGTTGTTGGTTTAACAGAATATTGAAATTTGTTTAAAATATCTGTTAAGTTAAATTTGTTTACAGAGAAAATAGGTTTTGATTTTGAAGAAGATGGTTGTTGATTAACCAATTCTCAAAACTTAAACAAATATTCTCCTGTTTCAGAATCTGGTAGTTTGTCAATGATATCAAAAAGTAAGTCTTGTTCCTTCGAGATAACATTGATCGAAGATGAAAATTCGGGATATCATTATTTCAAACATTTGACTTTACTTTGTTCAGGAAAATTGACCTTTGGTTTGGATATAAATTCCTGTTTCAACCTAGGGAGAGGTGTGTTTTGGTTATATCTTTGATAGATATGGTTTTTCCTTTTATGATAGGAAGGTTTCCTATGTTTTTTTGTTTGTTTATAGGCTGGGAGGCCGAATTGTTCATAAAAAGTACCTAACTCTCTACGGTTTATGGCTTTCTGTTTGGCCAATTGATGTTAGATGCTATCATCCTAACAAATTTTAAGAGCAATTTTTTGAACATAAGAGATTAATTCTCCGTATGTCAAGTGCTCATAAGGGATTATGCCATCATTTTGATTTTTAAATTTTTCTCTAACTTTATCACCTAAAGATTTAGGTAATCCAGCGAGGAATTTTTCTTTCCAAAATTGTTGTTTGGCATCATCTCTTGTGAGAACTCGAGTAAGGAAGTATCCCTATACCATCTAAAATCAGACAAGGTTCTACACTTGAGATTTGATAATAATTCAGCTGATCTATCATTTCAAATATACGGATCACAAACAAAACGTTTGACAATTGTAAAGATTAGAGTTTGAATAGAATCTGAATGTGTTTCACCATTATACAAAATAGGTATTCCATCATATTCGATTTGTAAAGATGAAAAAATAGTTTGTTTATCTTCAGGAGTAAGATAATGATCCCACCAATTTTTCAATTGTCCAGTAAAACTAGATACCAAAAAATTAGTAATTTGTTCATCTGTATAGTTGTTTTGGGTTTGATACGTAGTACACAACATTCTCATCTGCTGCATCGTTGAAAGAATATTAGCTTCATTTTGACCATCTATGTTCCATTCATAGATGTTCTCTCTATTAAATGACTTAAGGGTTTAGTTAACTCGTTCTTCAACCATAATATCTGGAGGGTTTGCCCTAGGGTAATACAATTTGGAGGGTTATTTCCAGTGTTGTTGGTTGATTTGGAGTTGTGATTAAGAGGAATCAGTTTGAGAAGGTATTTAGGATTCCTTTTCCACGTTAGCTACTTGCCTAGTAAAAGAGGTTGACTCACTTGGGGTATTTCTGGGACAGTCATGGTTTAAGATATTTGGTGAATCTTTTGATTGATTTTGTCAATAAAATTATATTTGTTTTGGTTGTATATTTTAGACTTCATTTATGGGTTGAGCTAAAATGGTTTGAAAATTGAGTTTTCAATCCTTGGTTTTGATTGTTCTAAAACAATGTTTGAAGATGATTGTGCAAAATGATCACCTAATTGTTATAAATACAAATTAGTATAATTATTTTGTTCAACTATCTTTTTTACGTAAGTTGAATCAATAGGTTGATCCACATTTTAAATCAAAAAGGTGCAACAAGTATAGGTTAACCTAAATCATCCTTAGTTTGGGGAATTAGCACCGTTTTAGGAGGAAGAAATTTAGAAGAGATATTTTCTCCTTTGGAACTTTTTCCATTGTTTAATGACATCAATAGTTTGAACAAATGGATAATCCATTTTCATAGTCTTAGCGTATTTGCTAAACCAATCAAAAAATAAAATATTCACTTGTGCTCTTTCAAGGAATCTGTAGAAATTTTCTTGAATTTGTTTTCTATTAGATCCTTTGAAGTTTTGTAAAAGCCATTTCCTCTAAAGATTGTATTCTTCAAAGTAAAATTATTTTTGCAAAGTTTACTTGTCAATTTGAAAATAATTTTCTGACATTTATTTCTCTTATGTCTAGTGACGAATAATTTAGAGACTCAACTTATCTTAAGTCAGATCTCAAGTCTTCATCTTTTTCATACACCATTTGGGGAATGTTTGTAGAATTATCAATTCCTTGGATTTAAGCACTAGTAGTTGGTATAGTTTGGGTAACTACTATGGGTGTTTCATATGCCATTCCATATATGACAGAAGGAGGTATAGGAATTGAAGAACTAAATAATCTAGATGACTCTATTTTGACATATCTATAGTCTTCATATATTGAAGCCTCATATCTTTGAGTTTGGAAAATTGATCTTCTAGATCAATTAAAGGATAACCTCACAGATCCATCAGAAGTTTGAGTAATTTTTCTTAACTGGGAAATGGGTTTTAGAGTAGGCTGTGTAGCTTTTTCTATTACACACTGTTCTGTTAATACAACATCCTCCCACATGATTACTTTATGAATTGTTATATTAACATTTTGAAAATCAGTTAAGAAAATTGTTGTTTGGTCAGTTTCAAAAGGAATTTGAACATAAGAAGTTGACATGTTTGAGATCTTATACTGTATCCTGTAAATTAGGGTAACAGGTATAGATCCTGGCAACATGTTCAAACCATGAAGTTTTATGTTTAGTTTAAGATCTTTGAGGACATGTTCATCCTTTAAATCAATCATCTTGTCTGTATAACAGTTAAAATAAACAGGTCCTGCATGTAGGCCAGTTTTTGCCATTGCCAAAATAGCATCCTAGTATATATTATGTCTACCATCTAAAAGACAGAGTAAACATGATATATTCAGGCCTTTTCTAAAAAGAGGTTTGATTGCTATTTGAACGCTACCGATATATAAAAAGTTGTATTCTTTTCTGTGCCGTTCAATCAATTTTCTAGAAAGAAGGAAAAAAATCCTCTTTTTCAGGTTGGATAGAAACTAATTCTTCAATAGTCTTGATTATATAATCAGATTTAAAAAACCATTGTTTATCCTCTGTTTGTGCATAAAGCGAGTTTATGGCAATAGGTGGTAGAGTTCAATTGTCAATTGTTTGGTTTATGTTTTGAAAAGAAATTTCTTCTTTAAAAATTCTCTTGTTTGAAGCATTTGTTGATTTGTTTAATTCCTCATCATTTAAAGGAAGGTTGGATGAAGAAATGGAGCAAGAATTTCCACATCCTCATTTAAAGGAAAAGGAACATAATAAAGATATAATTAAAAAGCAAAAAGTAAATAAATAGAATAAGTAAAAGTAAAAGCAGAATAATAAAGCAAAAAGTAGAAAGAACAATAAAAGAAGAACATATTACAGCAAAGAATAAAAATAAAGTAAAAAGCGAACTCAATAATTGCTTTTCTCCCTTATACTAGTATCTAACTAGCCACAATCTAGCCAATGCCACTAATATAGTGCATACATGTATTAAGTTTATTACACACTACTACATACGATGTTCCACCTACCTCAGTCCTTCGGGTCTTACAATCCATTTTTGTACGGATGGTCTCATGTGTAATAAGTTTTAGCCTGTACTAACGTGCTATCGATATATGACAATCATATCATACTAACAAGCTTAACAATTATCCTGATATCATAAAAAAAGATCTAGATTTATTTAACACATCTCTACTTCACCTTCTGGCTTTGATACGAATGAATAAACTATATTCATTTGGTAAATTTGAAAAATTCCAGTTTTTTTCCTTAAATTCAAACATTTCTCCTTGATCCCTTATCCAAATGAGCCATGCTATACATGGATTTAAATCTCAAGACATATTCTTTAACCTTGAAAATTTTGGTAGAAAAATTATTCATTTGTTATTTTAGAACATCACTTGAACCTCATTGCCTATGGACAATCATTTTATCTTATTCTAGATTTTATTTCTAAATTTAAAACATCATAGTAAATTAAAAACTTAACCAATTGTGACATTCTTGCTGTCCATTTAAAGATCTATATCTTATCTATATTCATGCCAAATTTCAAGTCATAACTCATACGTTAAGTTGTTGAAAACTCCATCATAAAGGTCACTAACTTATATTACATACAAGCCATAATTACTAGTACATGTTATAAAGTCTTGTAGTCACATTATATCATAATACCAGTTCATTCATTCATATTCAACCCTTTTCCCTTTGAGGTTATAGAACCTATGACATGGTTATTCATATGGAAGGAATGAGATTTCATTGAAATTTCAATAACAAGTCATACAAACTATAATATCATGCATGCTTAATTAATTTCCTAACATGTTATCATGATATGAGAACTACTTCATGATCATATTTAGGAAATCTCTAACATGCATATTTTCATGACATTTAGTACAAGGAGTTGCATTCATCCATACATTATCATTATCATGATAGCATTATTTCATGTTCAACCAAAAATCAAAACTAAAATGCAAGCATAAGATTATTGTCATATCCTTATTTTTTCCCTATCCGTATAGTACTTATAGCAGAAAGAGGTTTGGAAAGGATTATGACGAAAATCAAAAGAAAAGATAAAGGTCTAATAAGTCTTGAAGAAAAAGAAGGACTAAAACGAAAATTAGAAAAGGTTGAAGACAAAAAGTGAAAGTAGAAACAAAAGTTGCGCCCTTAAGTGCAATTTTCAAAAGTTAAGGGACTTAAATGCAAATATGAGAAAGTTGAGCCAAAACAGGCCAAAAATGCCCAGAATCAGATCACACCCAAATTTTACTAGTAGATAGACAAAGTGATTCCGGTTAGTTTAAAGAGTCACAGAGTTTTGATTTGAGGTCCCGATTAATTGATATGAATTCCTGAAGTCATAAGGAATTATTGCAATATTTTTGGGATCTCAGAATCAGATGGAACTTTATCATAAATTCTTATATTTAATATATGAATTTATAAAACTGACAGAGTCAGAAAAGGAATCCTGTAGAATTCTTACGGGATTTTACGGTAGAATAGAATACCTAATAAATAAGATCAGATAGATGTCTTGGGATTTGTACCATAAAGGGCATAAAGGCAATGAGCTCAAACGAAAGCCCAAATGTCTTATCCTAATTTTTCCCTATCCGTATAGTACTGATAGTGGAAAGAGGTTTAGAAAGGATTATGACGAATATCAGAATAAATAATAAAGGTTAGATGATTTTTTAAGGAAGAGAAGGACCAAAATAAAAAGTAGAAAAGGTTAAAGGAAAAAAGTGAAAGTAGAAACAAAAGTTGGGCCAAAAGTGGTAATTTCTAAAAGTTAAGGGACTTAAATGTAATTAAGTAAAAAGTTCAAGGGCAAAATTGTAATTATAGAAATATCAGCCCGAAAAGGGTTATAACTGCCTGAAAGTTTTTCAATCCCATATTCCATTAGTAAATAGAGGAAGATAGGCTGGTTAATCTGGCATGATACAAAAATTTTATTAGGGCTCCAGACAGCAGAAAATTATCTGATAGTCTAAAAGTTATATGATTTTTTATCAGATTCCATGGACATCAGATATAAGTGGGGGAATTATAGGAAAGTGTGCCCTACAGTGTCAGATGTTATGAATCTAACAGAACCCCAGAAGAAGTCCTGTATAAAAAGTTATTCACATAACAGTAAATTTTGACGGGAGTTTGATAACACCCATGATCCGATAATAGAACTTATCGGTATATGAGCCTGAATAGAATGAGATCAGATGACCTCATATATAGGCCCATAATGATGCTAAGGAGGGCCCAAAACCCAGGGTACCAGTTCATCAGCAGAAGGGGTCAGTGTCCAGAAAAAGTACAAAATTACGAAAATGCCCCTAGATGGCCATATTATACCAGTGATAGATGAAGGGCATTTTGGTCATCTGGGACAGGCTAAAAATGTGGTATATAGTATAAATGTGATTAGTTATAGCCAGTATATGCCCTGAGATAGTGTAAAGAGGGGTAAAATGATAATTATGCCCTTAGGGCTAGTATAATGTAAGAAAGGACACCAAGGGTATTTTGGTCATTTCCCAAAGGATTGATGGTAGATAAATATTTATTATATCATTGTCAATGGTATGATAAGCCTAGACATTAATGTCCAGGTCAGAATACATATCTTGTTATATTATAAAAAATTAGGAACAAAAAACAGTTCGGTTATTGTGAAATTGCTCCAATCGGTACTGGATTGGACTGGAATTTTTCTAGAGGCTTCCATACATGAAAATGGAACTAAATACCCCCACGAGGGGTCCCTTGAGTTGTCCCTCATGATTTCATAATTATTCTTTTTGGAAAAAGTT
This sequence comes from Leucaena leucocephala, assembly GCA_037074615.1. Taxonomy (NCBI): domain Eukaryota; kingdom Viridiplantae; phylum Streptophyta; class Magnoliopsida; order Fabales; family Fabaceae; genus Leucaena; species Leucaena leucocephala. The sequence goes on along the minus strand of CM073535.1, from coordinate 16,460,094 downwards.
AAATTCAAGATTAAATGTGAGCCTTTATATCAAATAGTGCACAAATCAATCTTGGCCATCCATTTCAACCCAAATTTCTCTATAAATACCCATTATTCAGATGTCTCCAGTATGCATGGTGAACCATAGGGAAACTCTTGTAAAATTTCCATTCAACCAAGAAAGAAGCGCACAAAGTGAAGTAACAATCAAGATAATCATCTCCCTTGATCTTGACCTTTGTTCTAGCAAGTTAGATCATGCTTTTAAGGGTTTTCATGCTATATTTCCCTTATGGTTGCTGCTGGAAGTGCTGCTCATATATGGTTAACATATGACTTTTATGTTATGGATAGTTTAGTTAAGCTTAAATAAGCTAGAATCAAGTGGTATAAGCTTGGGAATTCAAGTATATTTGGATTTAGGGTTTTGTGTTCTTGCTGGTACTGTGCATGACACTATTCATATGATGGAATTTCATCTTTTTGATGCTTCCAATGAGTTTAAAATGGAAAATCGTGTGTGGATAAAGTAGGAGAACAAGTATTAGAAGCATTGGAATTAAAATGTGAATTTTTGGAAAAAGGAGAGCTTGCTTCGGTTTGGTACTGTAGCAATTGGAATGTTTTGATTTTTGAAATTATAATTTCATATTTGGATTCTACATGAAAAATTATATGGTAATTAACCATGAGAATTTATTTTGGAAAGATGGAAGTATGAAACATAAAGTAGAGAAAGAAAGGGAGTTAGTGAAAACCTAGTCTTGGATTTGGTTTCAAGTTGAGTTATAACATGATATTACTTTGTAATGGCTAGGTTTTCACATTTGTTAAGGAAGGAAATCATTCCAAGAATACCTTGACAAAGATAACTATGAGGTAGCAAGAGTACCTAACTATAGTTCATGTTTGTTTAATTGTTTGCTTGCTTATTGATTATGGTGTTTGGTTGAGCATGAGAATGTGGCATCTTGTTGATGATGATGTATGAATGATTGCAACTCCTTGCAAGTTATGTCATGACAATATGCATGTTAGAGTTGGCTTATGTACCATTAGGAAGTAGCTCCCTGTAAGGAATTGGAAGACAAGCAGCATAAATTAACTTAAAAATTTTTTCCATTCCCTGCCAGGATCTATCGTATGTGTTTAAGTCAAGTGGAAAGAAGTATTACCCTCAGTATTCAGTCGCGACTTTCTTAGCTTCTGGTTGCGACGTCCACAGCTTGTCCTCGCGGCTCGTGATCTCTTTTCGATCGCAAGAAGTCGATGACTCATGTCGGCTTCCTCTACTGGTATCCACACGAACAATGTTCTAACCACGAACGATGTGCTAGCGCCTCCTGTCCCTCCAGGGCTTACTTAAGAATTCGTTCTCTCCGTCTCTATTTTGGCAGTTTCTTATCTGCAAACCTTTTGCGAATGCCCATTCACACTTTTTCTATTATACCAACCGTAGCTCCTAAATATCAGATATATAGGATGCTATGGGTGTTACCACAGACTTGGATTTTTGGAATTAATCTTATATTAATTCTGAAATTAATATAATATCATATATTGTATAATTTGATAAGAAACTAATTAAATAAATAGTGTTTGTATTAAATTCATCCCACATATTTAATTCACCTATTTATTTAATTTAAAATACAGATAAGACGGAATTACATTTGATTTATTCTCATAAATCAAATTTGAGATATCATATCAATTTGAATTTCAAATTCAAACGTGATAAAGATTTAATTTTATCCTTATAAATTAAATCTTGTAAATATCTCTTATATGAGATATCATATCAATTTCAATTTCAAATTCAAACGTGATAGAGATTTAATTTTATCCTTATAAATTAAATCTTGCGAACATCTCTTATATGAGATATCATATCAATTTGAATTTCAAATTCAAATGTGATAGAGATTTAATTTATCCTTATAAATTAAATCTTGTAAATATTTCTTATATATAATATATATACGAATTTATATATATACGAATATAAATATAAATAAATATATACATCCACCCTGGATTATTCATTGAATCTGGACATCATAGCTTGTGTTGGGCTATTTTGTGTGCGACCCTGTAGGCCAATATGAAGTTGGCAGTGGGCCATTTACTATACTGACTCACAAGTCGCAAGTGATCTCTAGCAAGACATCACGTCTACCCAAATCATATGAGGATCGATGAATAATGTAACCTTTTATACAACCATATCATGTCCCTTTTGTTACACGGTACTTTGGTCATGGATGAGGCATGGAGAATATCATCATCCTATTCCTAACCATTACTTTCTCAATCCTTGAGTAGTCTAACTATAGAAATAGAACTACCTTTCCATTACAGTATGGCCATATATTTCTCAGACTCACTCATCGAGGGGCCCAGTAATATCTCTCTACGAATGTGAAGGACAAATTCCATCTTGACCATTCACATTCCTCCGCACGGCAAACCACTAAGCCCGAACATAGTCTTTATGATCACTCGGTCAAAAGTAACTTTTGACTAGGTCAAAGCTGCGCATTTGTCATGTAGGAATCCATGATGATCTCAGGCAAAGGGCCTAGTGCCATGGTTTGTACATGAGAGAAGCTTATGACTTAACCCATGCAGCTCTCTCATAGCGGGTCAGTCCAACACCTTGTACTCTTACATGTGCCTATGACTTTGATTTATATCTCTATACATCTTCAAAGTCATACTGGTCTTATTTCATCTCTACTCCCGCATAGATAACTGACCTGGGACATTTAGGATAAGATCATAAGTTATCCAAGGATGGTCATAACAGTAAACATGCAAATAATATGATAACACAATTAATAAATTCATAAATCAACAATGTTCATAAGACAATGATTGGCCCCTAGGGCACAATTTTCAACACTCCCATCTCATGATAACATGTTAAGCATCCAATTATTCATGCATGATATTATAGTTTGTGTAACTTGATATTGGGATTTCCATGAAATCTCATTCCTTCCACATGCATAACTATGTTTTAGGTGCTGGATCCTCTCAAGGGAAGAGAGAAGATGTTGATGATTAAGTTTGTATAGTAAGTTACATGACTTACATGACACTATGGGATGATATGCTAGTATGCATGGTGTATGTTTCTGCAACAATATTCTGAGGCTGTGGTGATGTGACGATGATTTTGAAGCTTAACTCAACAGGTTTTAGTCTGAATTTTGGTATGGTAATATCTAAGATATAGATCTTTAAATGGACACCAAGAACGCCTTAATTGGATAAGTATCCTAATTGTTATGAGTTTCCAAAGTTGGAACTAAAATCTGGAATTGAAATAAAGTGAGTGATTAGAGGCAACGACGTTCACGCGTTGATTGTATATAGCAAATAAAGGAGTTTTTTCTATGAAATTTTGTGATCTTAAAGAGGACATCTAGAGATTTAATTTCATAGGTAACACGATTCATTTGGACAAGTAAATCAAGAGAAATGAATTTTTGAATTTAAGGCAAAGAAACTGGAACTTCCAGATTTTACCAAATGAACAGTGATATTCAACTAATAAAATGATTTTATTTGGACAAGAAAACCTTACTTTCATACTTTTCCCTCAAATATCTGTGAAATAGCTTTCATTAGAAATTGGAACCACATTATTTCAATTTTTTTAATTAATTATGAATTTTTAAAGTAGGGTACATGTTCTAAAATTACCAAATGAACAGTGAAACTAAACGGTACCCCTGAGAGCAATTCTTTTGGAAACGGATGTTTTCAAAGCAAGTGACCATGTAATTGGTTCCAATCACTTCTACTAGAGTATAATTGAAGTTTAAAGTAAGGATGTGACATATAGATCCTGGCTTCATGTTTAAACCGTTTAATTTATTTTAAAGTTTAAGACATTCTAGGACATGTTGATCTTTTAATTCAACCATCCTGTTAGGATAGCAATTAAAATAAACAGGTCCAACGTGAAGGCTGATTTTTGTTATTGCAAGAATAGAATTCTGTAATACTTTATGTCTAGTGTATAAAAGACAAACTAAACATGATACATTAAAGCCTTTATCAAAAAGTGATTTAATTGCAATTTGAACACATGATGCATAAGAAATTATATTCTTTAAGGTGACATTCAATTGACTTTTTAGAAAAAAGGAAGAATTCTTCTCTCTCAGGTTAGACAGAAACTGATTCTTCAACAGGTTTGATTATGTAATCAGATTTGGATTACCCTTTTTGTCCTCTATTTGTGCATGAAACGTGTTTATGGTAATTGGAGGAAAAGTCTAATTTTTAATGTTTTGGTTTATGTTTTAAAAAGAAATGTCTTCTATGAATTTGTTTGTTTGAAGAGTTACAGCGTTTAATTCCTCATCATTTGAAGGGTAGTTTGAAGAGGAAGTAAAGGAAGAACTTTTACTACCTCGTTTGAAATAGAAGGAATGAAATAAAGACATAATTTGAAAATGAATAACAGAAAGTAAATGAACAGAATAAATAAAAAAAAGCAACGAAATAAGAAAGCAGGAAGTAAAGAGTACAAAGAAAGAATAGATAGTAGCAAGAAATAAGAATAGAGAAAAATATAAGGAAAACTCAATAATTGTAATTATCCCTTGCGTTATTATCTTTACCTTCTGGATCTATAGTGGTATGATGAATAAAAATTTACCTGTCTTTATGGATTTGGAAAACTTGTTAGGTGGTTAATATAATTGAATCTAACCAACCATAGTTCTAGCCAATGTCACCTTCTGGTGCATACATATGCTTGGTTTAGTATACACTACTATGGGATGATATGCTAGTATGCATGGTGTATATTTCTGCAACAATAATAAACTAAGGTTCGTATATAGGTCCCAGGTTTAGTATCCACCTACCTTAGTCCGTCGGGTCTTAAGGTCCAATTTCGTACGGATTGACTCATGTATAATAAACTAAGCTTGTACTAGACATATTATCGATTTATGACGGTCAAATAATATTAACAGCTCAACAAGTATCTAGATGTCATAAAGATAAATCTAGATTTATTTACCATATCCCTACTTCACCTTCTAACTCTGATACCAACCTGGGACCTATATACCAACCTTAGTTTATTATGTACTATTGCTTATGATGTTCCACTTGCCTCAGTCTGTCGAGTCTTAGAGATATATATAGAGTAAATAATATTTAAAATATCTCTAGCATTGGAGCAATATTTTATTTTCTCATAATAATTCTCCATTAATCCTCTATACAGAATATTTATTGCTCTAATATTGAAGAAACACATTTTCTTTTACTTCTTAGTCAAATCCTTTCTAATTTTGAAATCAAAATCATTTGTTAAAACGTATCTTATATCAAAATCACTAGTTTTCAAAAATATCATCATTCGAGTTTTCCAAAAATAGAAATCGATATTTGTTTTAGAAAATGAGGTATAGTTTAATTAGAACCTTCAAATATAGCCATGATATTTACACTTGAGATCGTTATATCCTTTAAACAAGTTATCGGCTCTGATACCAAATATTAGTTTTGACTATATAACCCAAGAGGGGGTGAATTTAGTAATTTAAATATTTTTGAAAGCTCTATGAATATTAAAATGAGATAAAAGAGTAGAGTTTATATTGATATCACTGATGAAGGAAGATGATGAAGAAATATTGCATAGAGACTATTTATACTGGTTCGTTCCAATCTACTTAGCCTACGTCTAATCCTGAGATCATTTTTTAGAGTTCCACTATCTCCTTAAGATTAATCAAGCTCTTGGCACCTCAGTACATCAACATCATAATCTCTCTTACTCCCATTTACTAACTATAAGGTTACACTCCACTCAAGGTTACACTCCACTCAAGAGTTCCACACTCTCGAGCAATTTAGAAAATGATTAACACAAAGATAAATCTCTGTCAACTAAAGGAATTATGATAATTACTCAAGCACAGATTCTCTAAATTTCTCTCTCAAGAGTATAATATGATGTGTACCAAATTACTAAATGTCACGTCCTAAATTTTACCTATTTGTATAAAAGTGATAGTAGAAAGAGGTTAGGAAGATATTGTGTCATATCCTACTTTTTCCCTATCTATATAAGACTGATAAAGGAAAGAGATTTGCAAAGGATTGTGATGATAAATAGAGAGAAAAATGATTATTAGACAAATGTATAAAGAAAATAGACTAAATAAAATTTGGGCCATTAAGTGAAATTATGAAAAATTGAGGGCTTAAAGTGTAATTTTTAAAAGTTCAAGGAAAATATGGAAATTATTGAAAGTTGAGCTGAAAAATGCCCAAAAATGCCCGAAATCATATTAGTCCCAAATTTTTTCAGTAAATAGAGAAAATTATTCTGATTAATTTGACGCAACATTGAATTTAGATTTGAGGTCCCAAAAACTTGATATAAATTTATAAATTAAAAGAAATTAATATAGTATCCTCTAGGCCTTAGAATCAAATGAAATTTGGTATTAAATTCTTATAATTAATATAAGAATTTATGAAATTAACAGAGCCTAAAAATGAGTTTAGTAGAATTTATTATGGAATTTACAGTGGATTAAAACACGTGATAAATACGTTTCTGGGAAATTTCTCGGGAGTTGAGCCCATGAAAGCAGTGGACCTTGTAGAAGGCCCAAAATGGCGGCTTGTAGGCCCAATAATATTTTTAGATAAGTATGTGGGCCATGGCTAATAAAGACCTAGAAAAATATAAAATTACGAAAATGCCACTGAGTATGCCACTGTATTGTGTCATTGAGTCAGAGTTAGACGAAGGGCATTTTTGTCATTTGACTAAGGTTAGATAGTCAAGGAGAGTTCCCATAATAGTTGACCATGGTTAGGAAATACTCTGATGAGATGTGAAAAGACCATAATGCCCTTGAGGTATTAAAGTAAATCAAGAACTAAGAGGCATTTTGGTAATCTGCCAAGGGATCTGTAATTAAGTTTAGACCAGTACAAGAAATTCAATGGTAGAAAGAATCTAGATACTAGATTTAAGGTCATAAAGTATATTATGGAATCTCAGAAAAAGTAGATCAAGAAAACAGTATGGTTTTTGGGAAATCAGATTGAGTCGGTACTAGATTAGACTGAAATTTTTCCAGATGTTTTCTCCCTTTGTAATTTTGTCACATGGGCTATGATGTATCATTTGATGATGTCATAGATGATTTCATCTCATTGGCTTCTAGGACAAGCTAATCCAAGATCAAATATGAGCCATTAGATAAAATAGTGCACAAGGTGATCTTGGCCATTAATTTTCCATTGGATTTTTCTATAAATACCACCATATTTCTGATTCAAAACTATGAAGGAAGAACCCTTGGTGAGGCTATGTCAAAATGGAAACTCAAGCCAAGACAAAGAAGAATCCAAGGTCCATAGTTTAAGCTAGCTAGAGATTAAAGGTAAGCAATATATCCTAACTTATTTTCCTCTAATTTAGGGACTTGAACTTAGAGTTTTCATGGAAGAAAGTTTGGTTTTCTCTATGGTGTATGTGCTGTCCAAAACCTTAGATGAAAGGAGAAAGAAGAAACTAAAGTTAGAGTTATGTGATTGAAACTTAAATAAGCTAGTTAGGTGACTGGTTGTTGAATTAAGTTGAGATTCTTAACATTGCCATTGTTGAGACCTTTCAATTTGCACTATTCATGATAGAAGGAGATGGAATTTCAATGATCTAATGCTTCCATTGAATTTATATGATGATTTTGTGTAGGATTTGTTAGGTTTTGAACCATGGAAGCATTGGAATTGAAAGTTGTAACTACTGGAATTCTTCTCTGCTACTATTCACTCATATGAACAGTGATTAGAATTTCATGATTTTGATTATTACAATGGTTTTAAAATGAAAATTTTTATAGGATAAAGTAAAGAAACAAGTATGGGAAGCATTGGAATGAAAATGAGAATTTTTGGAAGAATTATGCATATTTTTCAAATCTGTCGATAACAGTGCATAGGAGTTAGAATTTCATGATTTTAAGCTCATACATGGATTCAAAAGATGAAATTGTGTATGGTAAAGTCAAGACACCAATTGATTCAAAGGCCAAGTCCATTAACTAAGATTAAGGAAAGTTAATGTAGTTAAATGAGCTCAATGTTCAAGAGAAAGTTATATTGTAATGGATGGATGATTATGTGATATTAGAATTTGGTTGTGGACTCCAAAGAGGAAGCCACACATCAAGAAGAAGTCAGAAGAAAGAGGCAAAGCAAAGTTAAAGTGAAAGAAAGTTAAGTATACAAGGTAGTAAACTTATCCTTAACTTGTATGTATTGAATGTTATGCTTGGTTGTGCTTGTAAGGAATTGGAAGACACGCAGCAGAAATTAACTTAAAAATTTTTCTATTCCCTGCCAAGATCTACCGTATGTGTTTAAGTCAAGTGGAAAGAAGTATTACCCTCAGTATTCAGTCGCGATTTTCTTAGCTTCTGGTTGCGACGTCCAGAGCTTGTCTCCGCGGCTCGTGATCTCTTTTCGATCACAAGAAATCGATGACTCAGGTCGGCTTCCTCTACTAGTATCCACACGAACAGCATTCCAATCACGAACGACGTGCTAGCGCCTTCTGTCCCTCCGGGGCTTACTCAAGAATTCATCATCTCTGTCTCTATTTCGGCAGTTTCTTATCTGCAAACCTTTTCCGGATTCCCATTCACCCTTTTTCCTGTCCCAACCGTAGTTTCTAAATATCAGATATATCGGATGCTATGCGTGTTACCACAGACTTGGATTTTTTTTGGAATTAATCTTATATTAATTATGAAATTAATACAATATCATATATTGTATAATTTGATAAGAAACTAATTAAATAATTAGTGTTTGTATTAAATCCGTCCCACATATTTAATTCACCCATTTATTTAATTTAAAATAAAGATAAGACGGAATTACATTTGATTTATTCTCATAAATCAAATTAGAGATATCATATCAATTTGAATTTCAAATTCAACCGTGATAGAGATTTAATTTATCCTTATAAATTAAATCTTGTAAATATCTCTTATATATAATATATATATACAAATATAAATATAAATAAATATATACATCCAACCTGGATCATTCATTGAATCAGGACATGTCTTAGATTCAATGAATTTGGACATTATAGCTCGTGTTGGGCTATTTTGTGTGCGACCTTGTAGGCCCATATGAAGTTGGCAGTGGGCCATTTACTATACTGACTCATAAGTTGCAAGCGGTCTCTAGCAAGACATCATGACTACCCAAATCATATGAGGATCGATGAACGATGTAACCTTTTATACAACCATATCATGTCCCTTTTGTCACACGATATTTTGGTCATGGATGAGGCATGGAGAATATCATCCTCCTATTCCTAACCTTACCTTCTCGATCCCTGAGTAGTCTAACTATAGAAATAGAACTACCTTTCCATTACAGTATGGCCATACATTTCTCAGACTCACTCATCGAGGTGCCCAGTAATATCTCTCTACGAATGTGAGGGACAAATTCCATCTTGGCCATTCACATTCCTCCGCATGAAAAACCACTAAGCCCGAACATAGTCTTTATGATCACTCGGTCAAAAGTGACTTTTAACTAGGTCAAAGCTGAGCGTTTGTCATGTAGGAATCCATGATGATCTCAGGTCAAAGGGCATAGTGCCATGGTTTGTATATGAGAGAAGCTTATGACTTAACCCATGCAGCTCTCTCATAGCGGGTCAGTCCAACACCTTGTACTCTTACATGTGCCTATGACTTTGATTTATATCTCTATACATCTTCAAAGTCATACTGGTCTTATTTCATCTCTGCTCCCACATAGATAACCGACCAGGGACATTTAGGATAAGATCATGAGTTATCCAAGGATGGTTGGTCATCACAGTAAACATGCAAATAATATGATAACACAATTAATAAATTCATAAATCAATAATGTTTATAAGACAATGATTGGCCCCTAGGGCACAATTTCCAACAACCTCCTACTTACACTAGGTACAATCATTAATTTGACTAATTCCCATTGACCTAACATGACGCTCATGCTTTGCCTGCTCAAGCAGCTTTGTTAGAGGATCAGCAACATTATCTTCTCCTGCTACTTTGCATATTTTTATATCACCTATATCATTGATTTCTCTGATAAGATGAAATCACCTGAGTATATGCTTGGTCCTTTGATGTGACCTAGGCTCTTTGGCCTGTGCAATGGCACCACTATTGTCACAGAGTAAAGTTATTGGATCTATGATGGTAGGTATCATCCCTAGTTCCGTGATAAACTTCCTTATCCAAACAGCTTCCTTAGCTTCATCAGATGCTGCTATATACTCAGCTTCCATTGCAGAATCTGCTACAGTGCCCTGCTTAGAGCTCTTCTAGCTTACTGCTCCATTATTGAGGAGGAATATATATCCAGACTGCAATTTTTGGTTGTCCTGGTTAGTTTGGAAACTCGCATCTGTGTAACCAGTTACACAGAGTTCATCATCCAATCCACCATAGACAAAAAATAAGTCCTTAATTCTTCTTAAGTACTTAAGGGTATTCTTGACAGCAGTCCAATAGCCCTCACCAGGGTCCTGTTGATATCTGCTAGTCATACTTAAGGCAAATGAGACATCTGGTCGAGTACATAATATGGCGTACATGATAGACCCTATGGCCGAGGCATATGGAACTTTACTCATGCGACCTCGCTGATCAGATGTACTAGGACACATATCTTTGCTGAGGTGAATACCATGAGATATGGGTATGAAACCCCTCTTTCATTCGTGTATACTGAACCTATGCAGTATTTTGTCTATGTATGTACTCTGACTGAGCTTTAGAAGTCTTTTAGATTTATCTCTATAGATCCTGATTCCTAGGATGTAGGTGGCTTCACCCAAGTCTTTCATCGAGAAAGACTTTCCTAACCAAGACTTGACAATCTGCAAGGTAGGAATGTCATTACCAATAATTAGGATGCCATCGACATAGAGTACCAAAAACACAACTGTGCTCCCACTAACCTTCTTATACACACAAGGTTTATCAATGTTTTGAAGAAATCCAAACTCTTTGACTACTTCATCAAAATGATGATTCCAACTCTGAGAGGCTTGCTTCAGTCCATAAATGGACCTTTGAAGCTTACACACTTTACCAGAGTCCTCAGAACGCACAAACCCTTCAGGTTGTGTCATGTACACATCCTCAAGGAGCTTTCCATTAAGGAAGGTTGTCTTGACGTCCATCTGCCATATTTCATAGTCATAATATGCTGCTATGGCAAAGAGGATTCTGATTAATTTAGCCATTGCAACTGGGGAAAAGGTCTCATCATAGTCCACACCATGAGTTTGAGTAAATCCTTTTACAACCAGTCGTGCCTTGAAGACATTTACATTGCCATCCATGTCAGTTTTCTCCTTAAAAACCCACTTGCACCCGACAGTTTTTACACCTTCAGGTGGGTCGACTAAGGTCCAAACCTGATTGTCGTACATGGATTGCATCTCAGACTTTGTGGCATTAAGCCATTTTTTAGAGTTTAGTCCCACTATAGCTTCACGATAGGTAGTCAGCTCATTATGCTCAATGAGCAAAACATCACGACTGTGAGAAATAAGAAATCCATATCTCTAAGGCTGAAGTCGTGTCCTATTAGATTTCTGTGGACCTTGCGTGACTTGAGGAGTCTCAACAACTTGTTGTGAGTCTTCTTTATTTTACATCTGCAGTTTTGTGGTGTCTTGTGACTCTTAAACTTCTCCAAGGTGTGCCTTTCTCCCACTGGTTCTTTTAGAGATAAATTCTCGTTCAAGAAAGATATCATTTCTGACAACAAATACTTTGTTATCAGCAGGGTTGTAGACATAGTATCCCTTGGTTTCCTTAGGATATCCCACAAAAAGGTACTTTGAGGATTTGGGCGCTAATTTGTCTGAGGCTTGTTACTTAACATAGACCTTGCATCCCTAAATCTTGAGGAAAGATAAACTAGGTGTCCTCCTAGTCCATATCTCATATGGAGTCTTTTCAATTGCCTTAGATAGAACACGATTGAGTATGAACGTAGCTGTCTCTAGGGCATGTCCCTAAAAGAAGGGTGGAAGATCTGTTTGACTCATCATAGATCGAACCATATCTAATAGTGTTCGATTCCTCCGTTCAGAAATGCCATTCCATTGTGGTGTCCCTGGAGGAGTTAATTGTGAGACTATCCTACAACTCCTAAGATGATTAATGAACTGTTGACTCAAATATTCACCACCCTGATCAGATCGAAGGGCTTTAATTATTTTGCCAAGCTGGTTTTGTACTTTATTTTGAAATATTTTGAACATTTCAAAAGATTCAGATTTATGCTTTATCAGATAGATGTACCCATATCTGCTAAAATCATCTATGAATGTTATGAAGTACGAATAACCTCTTATCATCTTTCCTAACAAGCAAGACTCGCAAGTGTCATATGATTCAAAATCAAATGAGTTGAGAAATCCATCTTGATAGAGTTTGGAAATGCGTTTCTCATTTATGTAGCCCAGACGACAGTGCCAGAGGTATTTCAGATTCAAATTGTTTGGTTTGACCCTTTTAGCAGTTATGTTATAGATATTTCCATGATTGGGTTGTTCCAAATTTAATATGTAATGATCAACATGCAAATCACCATGAGCATAGAAAACATCATTACGATAAATAGAACATCTACTATTCCCAGCAATGGAAGTGAAACCTTCCTTATCCAAATAAGAAAGTGAAACTATGTTACTACTTAAAGCAGGAACATAATAGCAATTGTTCAAAACTAACAAAAGCCCAGTGGGCAGAACTAATTCATAAGTGCCTACAGCTAACGCAGCAACCCTTGCTCTGTTTCCAACTCATAGGTCAACCTCGCCCTTTTTCAGCTTCCTACTGTCCTTTAGTCCCTGCACATTTGTATAAATATGAGAACCACATGCAGTATCTAATACCCATGAGGTGGAAGTAGAAAGATGAATGTCTATAACATAAATACCTAAAGCGATAGCCCCGCTATCCTTCTTGTTCTTTTTCAAATCTTTGAGGTAGAGTTTGCAATTCCTCTTCTAACGACCAGGTTCATTGCAGAAGAAGCAGCTCCTTCCTTTGGAGGCTTTGCCTTCTTTGATGTAGGCTTAGTTTCGGGCTTGCCTGACTCTTTGGTTTTACTTGATGAGCCATGACTTTTCCCCTTGCCTTTGCCTTTCTTTTTCATACCCTTTCCTTTCTGAACCATCAAAACAGTACTGGGCTTTTTCTTAAGACTCGGCTCAGCAGTTTTAAGCATCCTATGCAGTTCAGAAATAGATTTTTCCATGTTGTTCATGTTGTAGTTCATGACAAACTGGTCATAACTTTCCGGGAGGGGGTTCAAGACCAAATATGTAGCTAACTCCTAGCTCATGGGAAATTCAAGCCTCTCAAGGTGATCAATGTATCCTTTCATCTTTAAGACATGAGTACTGACTGATGCACCTTCAGCCATCTTGCAGGAATGTAAGGCCTTAGTGGTCTCATACCTCTCTTGCCTTGCTTATTGCTGGAACATTTCCTTGAGATGCACAAGCATCTCATAAGCCTCCATCTGTTCTAGATCTCTTTGGAGCTCCAGAACCATGGTGGCTAGCATCAAGCATCCCACATCGACAGAGTCTTCCTTATGCTCTGTGTAAGCATCTCTCTAAGCTCTAAGAGCATTGGCTACTGGCTCCTTAGGAATGGGTTGATCTAGGACATGTGCCTTTCTTTCCTACTTGAGAACAATTCTCAAGTTCCTAAACCAGTCAAGAAAGTTTGTCCTATTGAGTTTGTCCTTCTCAAAGATATATCATAGCGATAATGTAGCAGTATTACTAATCATCATGATTCTACAATTAAAATATGCAATTGAATTAGCAATCTCCCACTAAATAAACAACCCTCAATGCAATAGTTAGTGGGCTAAAATCTATATTTGGCTCAAACTTAAGTCCGCTTTGGCAGGACGCTTGAGTTAAGTTATTTAGGTAGGTAACACCTTTACCAATTACATCAAATGTAACTCTTAGATGTTCATGGGATTCTATCATCATATGATCTGGCATGTTTTTAATCCCATCTAATGCCTTGAGACCCAAAACCGTTTTGTTAATCTCAATTAAGTCAAGCAATAATAAACGTGTGAGAGTAGCACTATTACTCTTGGTTATCTCCCCAAGATAACTCAAATGCACCCACTTTGGCGAAGTCCACAATTGAGCGATCGAGGTTTTGACAAGTGTTCATAAATTGACGACATTATGACTTAAGATTTCATTTAGAGGGCTTAATTTAACTATCTGGTTTATAAGAATGCATGTTTCTCAGTTTATATCTCATACAAGTAATATGCATGTGCTGATATAATCATAAGATGCATAATTTAAACGTGATATAATATGGCTCACCTATCCTAAGTCCACTCAAGCCAATGAGAGGAGCTCTCTAGTAAGAAAAGGGAAATTACATATAGAAACCTCTTTTAACATTCGAGGGGAGTAAGATGAGAAGAGAAGGTACATTAAGAGTATATAGAGGAAGGCACAACACGTAGGTCGTATTTAAAAATTATAACACTTGCAATCTAGAGCCATATTGTTCACCATACACAAACATTCAAGAATCAATATTCAGATTTAATTAAAGGGCAATTAATGTTTCAAAACTAAAACATTCACAAAATAGTATGTTACGGTTATGTTGCTCTACGAACAGGTAGCCACGGTGGTCCCGCTAGCCGGTTAGCAGGCGGGGTCTAGGGCAGCGGCCCGAGATTTTTTTTTCATAAATAATCACGAATCTGAATTCATTTTTCATAGACCCTATCAATATTAATTGATAAAATCAAAACGCATGCACCACCGATTTCAATTCCTTTTCAGATTCCTTATATGTCATACATAAAACGGATTCCTTATATGTCACACATAAAATGCATGTTATCATATGATCGGCTATGACTAACACATATCATATGAATCAACAATCAAGCCTAACTTAAACACAAAATGGCATGGCTCTGATACCACTATAAGGAATTGGAAGACACGCAGCGGAAATTAACTTAAAAAATTTTCCATTCCCTGCCAGGATCTACCGTATGTGTTTAAGTCAAGTGGAAAGAAGTATTACCCTCAGTATTCAGTTGCAACTTTCTCAGCTTCTGGTTGCGACGTCCACAACTTCTCTCCGCAGCTTGTGAACTCTTTTTGATCACAAGAAGTCGACGACTCAGGTTAGCTTCCTCTACTAGTATCCACACGAATAGCATTCCAACCACGAACGACGTGCTAGCACCTCCTGTCCCTCCAGGGCTTACTCAAGAATTCATCATCTCTATCTCTATTTCGACAGTTTCTTATCTGTAAACCTTTTACGGATTCCCATTCACCCTTTTTTCCAGTCTGAACTGTAGCTTCTAAATATCAGATATATCGGATGCTATGCGTGTTACCACAGACTTGGATTTTTTTTGGAATTAATCTTATATTAATTCTGAAATTAATACAATATCATATATTGTATAATTTGATAAGAAACTAATTAAATAATTAGTATTTGTATTAAATCCGTCCCATAGATTTAATTCACCCATTTATTTAATTTAAAATAAAGATAAGACGGAATTACATTGGATTTATTCTCATAAATCAAATTTGAGATATCATATCAATTTGAATTTCAAATTCAAACGTGATAGAGATTTAATTTTATCCTTATAAATTAAATCTTGTAAATATCTCTTATATGAGATATCATATCAATTTGAATTTTAAATTCAAACATGATAGAGATTTAATTTTATCCTTATAAATTAAATCTTATAAATATCTCTTATATGAGATATCATATCAATTTGAATTTCAAATTCAAACGTGATAGAGATTTAATTTATCCTTATAAATTAAATCTTGTAAATATCTCTTATATATAATATATATATATACAAATTTATATATATACAAATATAAATATAAATAAATATATACATCCACCCTGGATCATTCATTGAATCTGGACATCATAGCTCGTATTGGGCTATTTTGTGTGTGACCCTGTAGGCCTATATGAAGTTGCCAGTAGGCCATTTACTATACTGACTCACAAGTCGCAAGTGATCTCTAGCAAGACATCACGTCTACCCAAATCATATGAGGATTGATGAACGATGTAACCTTTTATACAACCATATCATGTCCCTTTTGTCACACGGTACTTTGGTCATGGTTGAGGCATTGGGAATGTCATCCTCCTATTTTTAACCATTTCTTTCTTGATCCCTGAGTAGCTTGACTATAGAAATAGAACTACCTTTCCATTACAGTATGGCCATACATTTCTCAGACTCACTCATCGAGGGGCCCAGTAATATCTCTCTACGAATGTGAGGGATAAATTCCATCTTGACCATTCACATTCCTCCGTACGGCAAACCACTAAGCCCGAACATAGTCTTTATGATCACTCGGTCAAAACTAATTTTTGACTAGGTCAAAGCTGAGCATTTATCATGTAGGAATCCATGATGATCTCAGGTCAAAGGGCATAGTACCATGGTTTGTATATAGGAGAAGCTTATGACTTAACCCATGCAGCTCTCTCATAGCGGGTTAGTCCAATACCTTGTACTCTTACATGTGCCTATGACTTTGATTTATATCTCTATACATCTTCAAAGTTATACTGGTCTTATTTCATCTCTGTTCCCCCATAGATGATCGACCAGGGACATTTAGGATAAGATCATGAGTTATCAAAGGATGGTCATCACAGTAAACATGCAAATAATATAATAACACCATTAATTAATTCATAAATCAACCATGTTCATAAGACAATGATTGGCCCCTAGGGCACAATTTCCAACAGTGTTATGGCTATGTTGAAATATATTGCTTGTGTATATGATTGAAGCTCTATTTTTATGATTACT
Source organism: Leucaena leucocephala (assembly GCA_037074615.1). Lineage (NCBI taxonomy): Eukaryota > Viridiplantae > Streptophyta > Magnoliopsida > Fabales > Fabaceae > Leucaena > Leucaena leucocephala. The sequence goes on along the minus strand of CM073535.1, from coordinate 16,443,115 downwards.
TTGGCCAATTGTACTTTATCTATTACATGGAAGCATGCACATTGCACAATGTTAACACTTTCACAAATAAGCACAAGTATTTATTGTAATACATACATTGTTAGTACCGTTTGCTATTGAGATTTCCCTAGAAATCTCACTCCATCCATGTAATCCTAATCCCAACAGGTTTATTAATGATGAAAGAGGATGAAGAAGTATGAAGAGAAGTTAGGGATTGGATAATGTGAATGTTGTATGATGAATGTATAAACTGTTGCAAGTAATGATATTATATGACATTTTTGAGGCACAATGCTCTTCATGTAATGAAAAATAGCAAATGATGAGATAAATGTATAAAATTTTATAGACATTTAGTTAACATGCCAAGCTTCTTTTTGACTCTAAGAACATCTTATTTTGATGTCTGTACAAAGAGAAAGAATTTTCCAAATTTAGGGACCTGAATATGTTTTCAAGATTTTTGACCAAATAAACAGTAATATTTGACGATTAAACTGTATTAATTGACTAAGAATTGGGTCATGAAATTATTTATCCCTTAAAGTTCAAGATGTTATCTTCATGTATCTTTTCTAACCACTTTATTTCTACTTTTCTATAATTAATTATGAATTTCTGAAGTTCGTCACAGAATCTAGAATACCATATGAACAGTAACTCTAGAAGAGTAAAAATTCTAGATTTAGCTAATAGACTTCCAAGGTCTTGTAAGTGGTTCTAAATGCTACTGAGTGGTCCCTAAGACTTACGAAAGTAGGGATGTTTTATTTTGGTATCAGAGCAGAAGTTTCTAGCACAATATAAGACAGTCCCCATACCCTAACTCTAAGTAGTAAGTACTTTATTAAGTTAGGGTATTTATTGGGATAGCTAGTATTGCTTATTTAAGTAATTCATGCAAAAGTAGATATAGGATTTCATAAAGTTAAGTCAGAGCCATCAGTTAATAAGGGAGACCCCCAGCCATAAATGATATATGATGATAATGTACATTTAGACTATGATCCTCTTTCAGATAATGAAGAGAGTTCAGTTGATAGTATAGAGGATCAGTCAGGAAGATCTATAGTAGAATATCCTATAGATATTTCTGTAGACTCAAACCTATAGTCTGGAGGTTATATAGAGATTCAGTATAAAGTTGTGAATGTACTAGATGATGTTGAGTCTGGTGACTCTATATAACATGATTTTGTTAGAGTACCCTCTAACCCTGATGTAAGTTCTATTCCTCAAATGAGATGACATATTATACTTGAGGAAGTTGAGTACTAGTACTGGATTACATGTAGATCAGATATTATTCCTCCTTCACTAGAGTTTGAGGATAAATTTGATATAAGTAACCTATAATAGTTCCTCAATGTTGTAGCAGGGATGATAAATAGATATACAATAGAGGGCATTGACTTGAATCAGGTTTACACTCTAGAAGATTGGCATGAGATGGTAGAAAGTTAGATACTACCATATACCCTTACATGGCACGTAGAGCTAAGTGAGTTTTTGGAAAATGATCCACCAATTGATGATGTATAAGGGTAGCATTTTTATATGCAGAAGTATTTACAGTTCACTATTCCCTAGAAAATAATGTAAAAAGATATGAGGGGTAATGTAAATTTGTAAATAGTGTAAAGTTAAGTAATTACATAGATTTATAATAGTTATGACTTACCCCGTATATGTAATTGACATGTATGTAATGTATGTACAAATGTTATGGTGCCATAAAATATGAGTTTTGATGTGATATAATAAATTATAGTTGGTTAAATATCTATAAGAATATGTTTCCTATTTAATGTGATCATGATAGATAAATATGAATGAGTTTCAATTGACTCAAGCTCAATAAAGTTAAGAACAAGAATCAGCCATTGCTAGAGTGAAGACTAGACAAACAATATTAAAAGAGAATGTTCAAAGAAAGCTATGTCCAGGTTGTGACTGGAAGGTATTTAAGTCGTGACTAGTAGTCATAGAGAAGTGAAGTTATGGCAAATTAAGACATGAGTTGCGACAAATATTCACAAGAGGTATTTTGGTCATGACGAGTAAAAAACATTGGTCGTGACAGGAATTTCTAAAGCTATCAGGTCACAATGACTCAAGTCATAGGAGCGACTAATATATACAGGGCAATTCAAGTCGTGACATGAAAAGACCTTGCTCAGGATTAAAGGGCACAGAGCTATCATGTCGTGATGAGTATATTGAGATGGTTATGACTAAAGTTTACAGGGAGTATAAGTCACGACTAGCCAGTACTCAGGTTGTGACTATAATGCACATAGACCTGATGACGAGAATAAAGATGCCGACCTCACTGAAGTTTTTTAGTTAGAGATTTAGCACAGCTTGCAGGCAAGCCAAATAGTATGAGGCACTAAGATATAGAAGATCAGCTTAAGAAAATGTTCAAAAGTAGATCCCCCGTATGATCACCAGGAGTTGATATATGTTACGAAAGATTTATTCAGCTAGTCTTCACTGAACAGAATAATAAAAAGTTAGAATGATACTTGCCTAATAATGAGCCTAATACATGGCTTAAGGTTAGAGATGTAATGGTTAATAGATAAAAAGTTAAAGTTCCTAGAACAAAAGGATACCATCATGAAGAGACAGTAACCTAGCCGACCTAGGGTATAGCACCCTAGAGAACAAAAGTAATAGTACTAGATAATAAATGAGATCCAAGTGATTTAAGTTAGTTATCCATAGTTGAAAAGATAAAGTGATTCCCCTATTCCCTATGTAAGAAAGAGTAATGAAAGGTTGAGTCTATACCTTAATAAGAGGGTAACATGGCAACCTAAGTTAGATAAATAGTTATTTCAGGTTCTTGAATAAATTGTTAGATCCTGATTAGATAATGTGATAGATAGTCTAATAGAGGAAATAATGCTTTAGAGTTTACCTAGTTAATTGTTTAATTGCAGTATTCGATAATGGGTGGTTAAGAAACTTATGTGATGATGTTATGGCTTATGTTGCCATAAGTTATTATGAACAGTTGCATCTCTTTCCAGTTATCATATGATGACATGCATGTTAGAGAATACTTAAATGATTGCATCTCCTTGCATAATATGCATGTTAGGGTATGCTATGATGAATGAATACTCCCTTTTTACATTTCATGAAAGGTAGAGTATATATGATGAGAAGATTATATTGCTCCTATACCATACGACATGCAATTAAGTAATTCAACTTGGTAATGATAAAGCAATAGAAAAGCAATAAATAATATAAGAGATGAAGGTTAGTAGTGAATTGATAGATAAATGATTACAGTACTCAAGACATATCCCTTCAGTAGGGATAAGATACATGAATGATGTACCATGAACATGAAATGAAATGAGACATAGTTATGAAAGATGATGTAGCTAGTTATGAAAGATGATGTAGCTCTAAGAGGGAGTAGCGTCTATGTAATAGAAGTTAAGGTTCTAACAATAGAGCTAGATTGCTCTTGTAATAGTGTCAGATTGCTATTGAGATAGAGCCAAGAATGGATAGTGTAGCTCATGTAGATTAATATCCACTAGATGAGATGTACAAATTATGATAGCTATGTGCATGGTAGAGCCTGTGTAGCTCTCTACAATGCTTGATGTAGTAAAGTTATGAAAGATGGGATGATATTAGAAATTACTGAGTGATAGAGGAAATTAGTACATTCCTGTGATCATTCTTGGGGAATTATCTATTGAGTTAATAACTAAGTGGAAGCGGATAACCTTGTAACTTAGTTTGTTAGTTAGATCTTCTAAAGATGAGAATACAGTACAACATAATTGTGGTAGATTCTAGAGGATTAGAGTTAGATCCTAGCATGGCTCATAGAGAATAGAATTCTAAGGTCACAGTTAGATCCTAAAGAGGCTTACGGTTGATTATAGTAGATCCTGAGGGTCGCAGTAGACCTAGCCTGAGAAAATGAATGAGCCATAAGTATAGTATCTCTTTGTAAGGACGAATTACCCAGGACAAGGTTAAGGTAGGGAGCCTCACAAGTGGTTAACACATAATAGAGAGAGTACCCCTGATGTTAGATTCAGATAGCCTTATTATTATGATGGACTAAACTCATAATCTTCTTATACGAAAAAGTAATTAAGTAATTAAAGTTAAAGTTTTTAGTCTTGAGTAACATATATTTTTGAGTCTGTAGTAATATGCCTACAGAAGAAAAGAATGAGAGACAAATAAATCCTCCAGATGAGGATAAAGAGATTAGAAGGCCAGATAGACCCAAGAGAGACAGTATAAAAAGGGTTTAAATGCCACAAAGTTTGGCATATATGCACAGAGTTATGTAAAATGATAGAAAGAGTTATGAAAAGTTAGAAAGAATTATGAATGGTAAGAGACTAGAACCCTTATGTCAAGTCCAAATAAAATGGATTTGAAAGGAAATATTTAGAAGCGTTTTCTCAAAAGCTAGCAAAATTATAAGTTAAAGAGAATGTTAGACTTATGGTATCTTAGGATACGCCATGATAAGGCAAGATAGACCATGATATAGCCAGATTTGGCCAGATGTGCTATAATATGGCATGAAAAATATGTAATTAGATATGTTATGAGAAACATGTTATATAGCTTTATAGATGTCAAGAAAAATCTGCAAGATACTTAGAGAACTAATAAGAGATATGTGTCAAATGTATGATGAGTAGTTGATGAAAACTCCAGAATACAACAGTATTCGAGAAAGTTTTATATGAAAGAAATGGACACTACTCACAAGTCCAATATAGTGATAAGTCCATATGCAAATAGGTGCATAGCAACTAATCAAGTAACATAATGAAGTAAAGTTGATTCAGAAAAGAAGAGTAATGATAATAAAGATATGAAGATATGGGGATATGAGAAATACTCCGCCAGATGTCAAGATATACGATAAAAGATAGATACCCCAATCCTTAGTTATAAAGCAGGAAGGGATATAAAGAGGATGTATATCCAAGATAGTTGACTATGAGGCTAAGTAAATTTTGAGGACAACATTTATTTTAAGGGGGTTGAAATGTCATATCCTACTTTTTCCATATATGTATAAGACTGATAGAGGAAAGAGGTTTGTAAAGGATTCTGATGATAAATAGAGAGGAAAAATAATTATTAGACAAAGGTATAAAGAAAAGTGACTAAATTGAAAAGTCTAAAAGTTTTATAGTACAAAAATGAAAGTAGAAATAAACTTTGGGCCATTTAAGTGTAATTATGAAAAGTTGAGGGCCTAAAGTGTAATTTTCAAAAGTTCAAGAGCAAAATGGTAATTATTGAAAGTTGAGCCAAACAAGCCCAAAAATGTCTAGAATTAGATTAGTCCAAAATTTTCCTAGTAAATAGAGAAAATTATTCTGATCAGTTTGACACAACACTAAATTTTGATTTTAGGTCCAGAAAATTGATATAAATTTATGAAGAAAAAGAAATTAATATAGTATCCTCTAAACCTTAGAATCAGATGAAATTTGGTAGTAAATTCTTATAATTAATATAAGAATTTATGAAACTAGCAGAGCTCAAAAAGGAGTTATGTATAATTTATTATGGAATTTATAGTGTATTAAAACACCCGATAAATACATTTCAAGAGAATTTCTCGGGAGTTGAGTCCATGAAGGTAGTGGACCATGTAGAAGGCCCAAAATGGCACCTTATAGGCCCAATAATATTTTTAGATAAATATATGGGTCAGGGCTAATAAAAACTAAAAAATGTAAAATTACAAAAATGCCACTGTGTTGTGTCATTAAATCAGAGTTAGAGGAAAAACATTTTGATCATTTGACTTAGGTTAGACAATCAAGGAGAGTTCCAATAATAGTTGACTAAGGTTAGGGAATACTCTGATGTGACATGAAAAGATGATGATGCCCTTGAGATATTAAAGTAAATAAAGAAGAACCAAGGGGCATTTTGGTAATTTGTTAAGGGATCTGTAATTAAGTTTAGACCAGTACAAGAAATTTAATGGTAGGAAGAATATGGATACTAGATTTAAGGTCAGAAAACATATTATGGAATCTCATAACAATTAGATTTAGAAAATAGTCTGATTTTTGGGAAATCAGACTGAGTTGGTACTTTATTAGACTAAAATTTTTCCAGATGCTTCCTCCCTTTGTAATTTTGTGACATGGGCTATGAGGTGTCCTTTGATGATGTCATGTATGATTTCATCTCATCGGCTTTTAGGGCAAGCTAATCCAAGATCAAATATGAGCAATTAGATCAAATAGTGCACAAAGTAATCTTGGCCATTAATTTTCCATTGGATTTTTCTATAAATACCCCCATATTTTTTATTCAAAACTATGAAGCAAGAACCCTTGTGGAGGCTATGTCAAAATGGAAAGTCAAGCCAAGACAAAGAAGAATCTAAGGTCCAAAGTTCAAGCTAGCTAGAGATTAAAGGTAAGCAATCTATCCTAGCTTATTTTCCTCTAATTTAGGGGATTGAACTTAAGGTTTTCATGGAAGAAGCTTGAGTTTTCTCTAAGTTGTATGTGCTGTCCAAAACCTTAGATGAAAGGAGAAAGAACAAATTAAAGTTAGAGTTATGTGATTGAAGCTTAAACAAGCTAGTTACGTGATTGGTTGTCGAATTAAGTTGATATTCTTGACTTTGCCATTGTTGAGACCTTTCAGTCTGCACGATTCATGATAGAAGCAGATGGAATTTCAATCATCTAATGCTTCCATTGAATTTATATGATGATTTTGGGTAGGATTGGATAGATTTTGAACCTTATAAGCATTGGAATTGAAAGTTATAATTCTTGGAATTCTTCTCTACTACTGTTCACTCATATGAACAGTTATTGGCATTTTATGATTTTGATGATTCCAATAGTTTTAAAATGAAAAGTTGTGTGGGATAAAGTAGAAAAATAAGTATGGGAAGCATTGGAATCAAAATGAGAACTTTTGGAAGAATTATGCAAGTTTTTCAAATATGTCTAGAACAATAGGAGTTGGAATTTCATGATTCTTAGCTCATAAATGAATTCAAAAGATGAAATTGTGTAGGGTAAAGTCAAGACATCAATTGATTCGAATGCCAAGTCAATTAGTTAAGATTAAGGAAAGTTAATGTAGTTAAATGAACTCAATGTTCAAGAGAAAGTTAGATTGTAATGGATGGATGATTATGTGATGTTAGGATTTAGTTATGGACTCCAAAAAGGCAGCCACAAATCAAGAAGAAATCAAAAGAAAGAGGCAAATCAAAGTGAAAGTGAAAGAAAGTCAAATATATGAGGTAGTAAACTTATCCTAAACTTGTATGTATTGAATGTTATGCTTGGTTGTGCTATGGCTATGTTGAACTTTGTTGCTTGTGTATATGATTGAAGCTTTGTTTATATGATTACTTTGGCCAATTGTATTTCATATGTTATATGGAAGCATATACATTACACAATGTTAACAATTTCACAAGCAAACACAAGTATTACATTAATGCATGCATTGTTTAGTACCGTTTGCTACTAAGATTTGCCCAAAAATCTCACTCCATCCTTGTAAACACAATTCCAATAGGTTTATTAATGATGAACGAGTATGAAGAAGCATGAAGTGAAGTTAGGGATTGGATAATGTAAATGTTATATTTTGAATGTATAAATTGTTGCAAGTAATGATGTTATATGACGTGTTTGAGCCATAATGCTCATGATGTAATGAAAAATAGCAAGTAATGAGATAAATGTATGAAATTTTATAAACATTTAGTTAATATGCCAATTTTGTTTTGACTCTAAGAACATCTTATTTCAATGTCTGTACAAAGAGAAAATTTTTTCCAAAATTAGGGACCTGAAAATGTTTTCAGGATTTTTTACCAAATGAACAGTAATATTTGACGACTAAACTGTATTAATTGACTAAGAATTTGGTCATGAAATTATTTATCCCTTAAAGTTCAAGATGTTATCTTCATGTTGCTTTTTGAACTACCCCATTTTAATTTTTCTATAATTAATTATGAACTTATGAAGTTCATCGCAGAATCTGGAATACCATATGAACTGTAACTCGAGAAGAGTAAAAATTCCAGATTTAGCTAATGGACTTCTAAGGTCTTATAAGTGGTTCTAAATACTACTTTATGATCCCTAAGACATACAAAAGTAATGATGTTTTAGATTGTGATGATAATTAGAAGAAAAGATAATAGTTATGTAAGTTTTAAGTTGAAGAAAGAAAGGAAAATATAAAGTTATAAAGCCAAGAGACATAAACGTTATTTGGGCAAAAGTTAAATAGAGAAATTCAAAAGAAAAATAGAAAAGGACATAAATAGAGTTTTGAAATTTCATGAATTAAATTGGAATTTCAAAAAGTATAGTAAGTGAATAAAATAGAATTTGTGAAATTTAGAGACTAAAGTGTATTTTACCAAATCAAGGACAAAATTGTAATTATGATAAAGTTGAACCAGGAATGACCTAAATTTTCCTTGAAGTATTTCAATCCCAAATTTTATCAGTAAGTAGGGAACAACATTTAGGAGACCCATATCTTTCAGAATTCTGTTTTGGGGTCCCAAAAAATTGATATTAATTTATGAAGTTTAGAAATTCTTATAGGACCTTATGGACCTCAGAATCAGATAAAATTTTGCAAGAAATTCTTATATTAATTATAAGGATTTATAAAACTAACAAAACTAAAAAAGAGGTTTTGTAAAATTTATAATAAAATTTAAGGTAATTTCTGAAGTTCTTAGAAATATATAGAATTTTTATCAGGACTTTTGGGTCTCAAAAATTTATGAAACTTTGTTAAAAATTCATTTAATAGTAGAATACATTTCTAAAAATATCAAGACCCATAAAAGAGATTTATATAATTTATATCAAAATTTAAATTATATTAGGGCAATCGATGAAGGAAGTTCCTTGGGATTTATGCCAACTAATGGGTTTGACTGAAATAAAGCCTAAAATAGCATGATATAAGGGGCCCAAGATGCTAAAAAATTTTCTTGTGGTGGATTTTTAGAGATATTTTCATGAATTTTATAAAAAAAAGAAAAGAATGCAAGATAATTTAAGAGAATGTGAGGTGGCTAGTGAGGTGGCTGTTGGAAATCGTGCCCTAGGGGCCAATCATTGTCTTATGAACATTATTGATTTATGAATTTATTAATTGAGTTATCATATTATTTGCATGTTTACTATGATGACCATCCTTGGATAATTCATGATATTATCCTAAATGTCCCTGGTCGATCATCTATGTGGGAGCACAGATGAAATAAGACCAGTATGACTTTGAAGATGTATAGAGATATAAATCAAAGTCATAAGCACATGTAAGAGTACAGGGTGTTGGACCGACCCGCTATGAGAGAACTGCATGGGTAACGTCATAAGCTTCTCTCATATACAAACCATGTCAATATGCCCTTTGACCTGAGATCATCATGGATTCCTACATGACAAAACGCTCAGCTTTGACCTAGTCAAAAGTCACTTTTGACCGAGTGATCATAAAGACTATGTTCGGGCTTAGTGGTTTTTCATGCGGAGGAATGTGAATGGTCAAGATGGAATTTGTCCCTCACATTCGTGGAGAGATATTACTGGGCCCATCGATGAGTGAGTCTGAGAAATGTATGGCCATACTGTAATGGAAAGGTAGTTCCATCTCTATAGTCAGACTACTCAGGGATCGAGAAAGTAACGGTCGGGAATAGGAGGATGACATTATCCATGCCTCATCCATGACCAAAATATCGCGTGACAGAAGGGACATGATATGGTTGTATAAAAGGTTACATCGTTTATCGATCCTCATATGATTTGGGTAGTTGTTATGTCTTGCTAGAGACCGCTTGCGACTTGTGGGCTAGTATAGCAAATGGCCCACTGCCAACTTCATATGGGCCTACAGGGTCGCACACAAAATAGCCCAACACGAGCTATGATGTCCAGATTCATTGAATCTAAGACATGTCCAGATTCAATGAAAGATCCAGGTGAATGTATATATATTTATTTATATTCGTATATATATAAATTCGTATATATATATATATTATATATATGAGATATATGAGATTTAATTTATAAGGATAAATTAAATCCCTATCACGTTTGAATTCGAAATTCAAATTGATAGGATATCTCATATAAGAGATATTTATAAGATTTAATTTATAAGGATAAATTAAATCTCTATCACGTTTGAAATTCGAAATTCAAATTGATAGGATATCTCATATAAGAGATATTTATAAGATTTAATTTATAAGGATAAATTAAATCTCTATCACGTTTGAAATTCGAAATTCAAATTGATAGGATATCTCATATAAGAGATATTTATAAGATTTAATTTATAAGGATAAATTAAATCTCTATCACGTTTGAAATTCGAAATTTAAATTGATAGGATATCTCAAATTTGATTTATGGGAATAAATCAAATATAACTCAGTCTCATCTTTATTTAAAGTTAAATAAATAAGTAATTAAATCTGTGGGACGGATTTAATATTATTTTATTTAATTAGTTTCTTATAAAATTATACAATATATGATATTGTATCATTTCGGAATTAATATAAGATTAACTCCAAAATCCAATTAGGTCAGGTGGAAAAACGCATAGCATCCTATATATCTGATTGGAGGAGCTACGTTTGAAAATAACATAGAACACAAAAGGCCGAAGGGAATCTGCAAAAGGTTTGCAGACAAGAAACTGCCGAAATAGAGACGGAGACTTGTGAAAGCCTTGGAGGGACAGGAGACGCTAGCACGTCGTTCGTGGTTGGAACGCTGTTCGTGTGGATACCAGTAGAGGAAGCCGACCTGAGGTGTCGACTTCTTGTGATCGGAAAGAGACCACCGTCCGCGGAGAGAATCTGTGAAGGTCACTGAGGAACACTCCATCGATTTCTTGCGATCAGAAAGAGATCACCACCCACGTAGAGAAGCTGTGAAACTCGCTGAGCAACACTAAGGGTAATGATTCTTTCCACTTGACTTAAACACATACGGTAGATCCTGGCAAGGAATGGAAAATTTTTAAAGTTTATTTCCGCTGCGTGTCTTCCAATTCCTTACAGTGGTATCAGAGCCATGCTGTTTTGTGTTTAAGTTAGGCTTGATTTGTGATTTATATGATATATATTAGTAGTAGCCGATCATATAATAAGCGTTGTATGTGTGACATATATGGAATCCTTGTTGTGTATGACATAAAAGGAATCTAAAAGGAAATTGAAATCGGTGGTGATGCTTTTTGATTTGATCAATCCGCATAGATGGGGTCTAAGAAAACCGAATTCGAATTTGTGATTATTTGTGAAAACCGAATTCAGATTCGTGATTATTTATGAAACAAAAAACAAAAAAAAAATTTCTTCCGGGGCGCTGCCCCAGAGACCCCGCCCGCTAACCGGCTAGCGGGACAGCCGCCCGCTAACCGGCTAGCGGGACCGCCGTAGCTACCTGTTCGTAGCGCAACATAACCGTAACATATGTTACTTTGTAAATGTTTTTTGCCCTTCGATTAGATCTGAATATTGATTCTTGAATGTTTGGGTATGGTGAACAATATGGCTCTAGATTGCAAGTGTTGTAATTTTTAAAAATACGGCCTGCGTGTCGTGCCTTCCTCTATATACTCTCAATGTACCTTCTCCTCTCATCTCACTCCCCTCGAATGTTAAAAGAGGTTTCTATATGTAATTTCTCTTTTCTTACTAGAGAGCTCCTCTCATTGGCTTGAGGGGACTTAGGATAGGTGAGCCATATTGTATCACGTTTGAATTATGCATCTTATGATTAGATCAGCACATGCATATTACTTGTATGAGTTACAAACTGGGATACATGCATCCTCATAAAAACAGATAGTTAATTAAGCCCTCTAAAAGAAATCTTAAGTCATAATGCTGTCAATTTATGAACACTTGTCAAAACCTTGATCGCTCAATTGTGGACTCCACCAAAGTGGGTGCTTTTGAGTTATCTTGGGGAGATAAGCAAAGAGTAATGGTGCTACTCTCATAGGTTCATTATTGTTTGACTTAATTGAGATTAACAAAACGGTTTTGGATCTCAAGGCATTAGATGGGATTAGAACATGCCAGATCATATGATGATAGGATCCCATGAATATCTAAGAGTTACATTTGATGTAATTGGTAAAGGTGTTACCTACCTAAATAACTTAATTTAAGTGTCCTGCCAAAGCGGACTTAAGTTTGAGCCAAATATGGATCTTAGCCCACTAACTATTGCATTGAGGGTTGTTTATTTAGTGGGAGATTACTAATTACATTGCATATTTTAATTGTAGAATCATGACGACTAGTAATACTGCTACATTATCGCTGCGATCTGTCCTTGAGAAGGACAAACTCAATGGGACAAACTTTCTTGACTGGTTTAGGAACTTGAGAATTGTTCTCAAGCAGGAAAGAAAGGCGCATGTCCTAGATCAACCCATTCCTGAGGAGCCAGCCGCCAATGCTCCCAGAGCTCAGAGAGATGCTTATATGAAGCATAAGGAAGACTCTGTCGATGTGGGATGCTTGATGCTAGCCACCATGGTTCCGGAGCTCCAAAGAGATCTGGAACACATGGAGGCTTATGAGATGATTGTGCATCTCAAGGAAATGTTCCAGCAACAGGCAAGGCAAGAGAGGTATGAGACCACTAAGGCCTTACATTCCTGCAAGATGGCTGAAGGTGCATCAGTCAGTGCTCATGTCTTAAAGATGAAAGGGTACATTGATCACCTTGAAAGGCTTGGATTTCCCATGAGCCAGGAGTTAGCTACAGATTTGATCTTAAACTCACTCCCGGAAAGTTATGACCAGTTTGTTATGAACTACAACATGAACAACATGGAGAAATCTATTTCTGAACTGCATGGGATGCTTAAAACTGCTGAGCCGAGTCTTAAGAAGAAACCCAGTAGTGTTTTGATGGTTCAGAAAGGAAAGGGTACGAAAAAGAAAGGCAAAGGCAAGGGGAAGGGTCATGGCTCATCAGGTAAGACCAAAGAGTCAGGCAAGCCCGAAACCAAGCCTGCACCAAAGAAGGCAAAGCCTCCGAAGGAAGGAGTCTGCTTCTTCTGCAATGAACCGGGTCATTGGAAGAGGAATTGCAAACTCTACCTCGAAGATCTGAAAAAGAACAAGAAGGATAGCGGGGCTATCGCTTCAGGTATTTATGTTATAGACATTCATCTTTCTACTTCCACCTCATGGGTATTAGATACTGCATGTGGTTCTCACATTTGTACGAATGTGCAGGGACTAAAGGACAGTAGGAAGTTGAAAAGGGGTGAAGTTGACCTACGAGTTGGAAACAGAGCAAGGGTTGCTGCGTTAGCTGTAGGCACTTATGAATTAGTTCTGCCCACTGGGCTTTTGTTAGTTTTGAACAATTGCTATTATGTTCCTGCTTTAAGTAGTAACATTGTTTCACTTTCTTATTTGGATAAGGAAGGTTTCACTTCCATTGCTGGGAATAGTAGATGTTCTATTTATCGTAATGATGTTTTATATGCTCATGGTGATTTGCATGTTGATCATTACATATTAAATTTGGAACAACCCAATCATGGAAATATCTATAACATAACCGCCAAAAGGGTCAAACCAAACGATTTGAATCCCACATACCTCTGGCACTGTCGTCTGGGCCACATAAATGAGAAACGCATTTCCAAACTCCATCAAGATGGATTTCTAAACTCATTTGATTTTGAATCATATGACACTTGCGAGTCTTGCTTGTTAGGAAAGATGACAAAGTCACCTTTCACTGGGCACAGTGAGAGGGCCACTGATTTATTGGGCCTCATACATACAGATGTGTGTGGACCGATGAACACAAATGCCAGAGGAGGTTATTCGTACTTTATAACATTCATAGATGATTTCAGCAGATATGGGTACATCTATCTAATGAAACATAAATCTGAATCTTTTGAAAAGTTCAAGATATTTCAAAATGAAGTACAAAACCAGCTTGGCAAAACAATTAAAGCCCTTCGATCTGATCGGGGTGGTGAATATTTGAGCCAAGAGTTCATAGATCATCTTAGGAATTGTGGGACACTCTCACAATTGACTCCTCCAGGGACACCACAATGGAATGGCGTTTCTGAACGGAGAAATCGAACACTATTAGATATGGTTCGATCCATGATGAGTCGAACAGATCTTCCGCCCTCCTTTTGGGGCTATGCCCTAGAGACAGCTGCGTTCACACTCAATCGTGTTCCATCTAAGGCAATCGAAAAGACTCCGTATGAGATATGGACTGGGAGGACGCCTAGTTTGTCTTTCCTCAAGATTTGGGGATGCGAGGTCTATGTTAAGCAACAAGCCTCAGACAAATTAGCGCCCAAATCCTCAAAATGCCTTTTTGTGGGATATCCTAAGGAAACCAAGGGATATTACGTCTACAACCCTGCTGATAACAAAGTGTTTGTTGTCAGAAATGGTATCTTTCTTGAACGAGAATTTATCTCTAAAAGAACCAGTGGGAGTAAGGTACAACTCGAAGAAGTTCGAGAGCTACAAGACACCACAGAACTGCAGATGGAAAATAGAGAAGACTCACAACAAGTTGTTGAGACTCCTCAAGTCACGCAAGGTCCACGAAAGTCTAATAGGACACGACTTCAGCCTCAGAGATATGGATTTCTGATTTCTGATAGTCGTGATGTGTTGCTCATTGAGCATAATGAGCCGACTACCTATCGAGAAGCTATAGTGGGACCAAACTCCGAAAAATGGCTTAGTGCCATGAAGTCTGAGATGCAATCCATGTACGACAATAAGGTTTGGACCTTAGTCGACCCGCCTGAAGGTGTAAAAACCGTCGGGTGCAAGTGGGTTTTCAAAGAGAAAACTGACATGGATGGCAATGTAAATGTCTTCAAGGCACGACTGGTTGCAAAAGGTTTTACTCAAACTCATGGTGTGGACTATGATGAGACCTTTTCCCCAGTAGCAATGGCCAAATCAATCAGAATCCTCTTTGCTATTGCAGCATATTATGACTATGAAATATGGCAGATGGACGTCAAGACAGCCTTCCTTAATGGAAAGCTCCTTGAGGATGTGTACATGACACAACCTGAAGGGTTTGTGCGTTCCGAGGACTCTGGTAAAGTGTGCAAGCTTCAAAAGTCCATTTATGGACTAAAGCAAGCCTCTCGGAGTTGGAATCATCGTTTTGATGAAGTAATCAAAGAGTTTGGATTTCTTCAAAACATTGATGAACCTTGTGTGTACAAGAAGGTTAGTGGGAGCACAGTTGTGTTTTTGGTACTCTATGTCGATGACATCCTACTTATTGGGAATGACATTCCTACCTTGCAGATTGTCAAGTCTTGGTTAGGAAAGTCTTTCTCGATGAAAGACTTGGGTGAAGCCACCTACATCCTAGGAATCAGGATCTATAGAGATAGATCTAAAAGACTTCTAGGACTCAGTCAGAGTACATACATAGACAAAATACTGCATAGGTTCAGTATGCACGAATCAAAGAGGGGTTTCATACCCATGTCTCATGGTACTCACCTCAGCAAAGATCTGTGTCCTAGTACATCTGATCAGCGAGGTCGCATGAGTAAGGTTCCATATGCCTCGGCCATAGGATCTATCATGTACGCCATGTTATGTACTCGACCGGATGTCTCGTTTGCCTTAAGTATGACTAGCAGATACCAACAGGACCCTGGTGAGGGCCATTGGACTGCTGTCAAGAATATCCTTAAGTACTTAAGAAGGACTAAGGACTTATTCTTGGTCTATGGTGGATTGGATGATGAGCTCTGTGTAACTGGTTACACAGATGCGAGTTTCCAAACTGACCAGGACGACCAAAAATCGCAGTCTGGATACATATTCCTCCTCAATAATGGAGCAGTAAGCTGGAAGAGCTCTAAGCAGGGCACTGTAGCAGATTCTGCAACGGAAGCTGAGTATATAGCAGCATCTGATGCAGCTAAGGAAGCCGTTTGGATCAGGAAGTTCATCACAGAACTAGGGGTGATACCTACCATCTCAGATCCAATAACTTTGCTCTGTGACAATAGCGGTGCTATTGCACAGGCCAAAGAGCCTAGGTCACATCAAAGGACCAAGCATATACTCAGGCGATTTCATCTCATCAGAGAAATCAACGATAGAGGTGATATAAAAATATGCAAAGTAGCAGGAGAAGATAATGTTGCTGATCCTCTAACAAAGCCGCTTGTGCAGGCAAAGCATGAGCGTCATGTTAGGTCAATGGGAATTAGTCAAATTAATGATTGTACCTAGTGCAAGTGGGAGGTTGTTGGAAATCGTGCCCTAGGGGCCAATCATTGTCTTATGAACATTATTGATTTATGAATTTATTAATTGAGTTATCATATTATTTGCATGTTTACTATGATGACCATCCTTGGATAATTCATGATATTATCCTAAATGTCCCTGGTCGATCATCTATGTGGGAGCACAGATGAAATAAGACCAGTATGACTTTGAAGATGTATAGAGATATAAATCAAAGTCATAAGCACATGTAAGAGTACAGGGTGTTGGACCGACCCGCTATGAGAGAACTGCATGGGTAACGTCATAAGCTTCTCTCATATACAAACCATGTCAATATGCCCTTTGACCTGAGATCATCATGGATTCCTACATGACAAAACGCTCAGCTTTGACCTAGTCAAAAGTCACTTTTGACCGAGTGATCATAAAGACTATGTTCGGGCTTAGTGGTTTTTCATGCGGAGGAATGTGAATGGTCAAGATGGAATTTGTCCCTCACATTCGTGGAGAGATATTACTGGGCCCATCGATGAGTGAGTCTGAGAAATGTATGGCCATACTGTAATGGAAAGGTAGTTCCATCTCTATAGTCAGACTACTCAGGGATCGAGAAAGTAACGGTCGGGAATAGGAGGATGACATTATCCATGCCTCATCCATGACCAAAATATCGCGTGACAGAAGGGACATGATATGGTTGTATAAAAGGTTACATCGTTTATCGATCCTCATATGATTTGGGTAGTTGTTATGTCTTGCTAGAGACCGCTTGCGACTTGTGGGCTAGTATAGCAAATGGCCCACTGCCAACTTCATATGGGCCTACAGGGTCGCACACAAAATAGCCCAACACGAGCTATGATGTCCAGATTCATTGAATCTAAGACATGTCCAGATTCAATGAAAGATCCAGGTGAATGTATATATATTTATTTATATTCGTATATATATAAATTCGTATATATATATATATTATATATATGAGATATATGAGATTTAATTTATAAGGATAAATTAAATCCCTATCACGTTTGAATTCGAAATTCAAATTGATAGGATATCTCATATAAGAGATATTTATAAGATTTAATTTATAAGGATAAATTAAATCTCTATCACGTTTGAAATTCGAAATTCAAATTGATAGGATATCTCATATAAGAGATATTTATAAGATTTAATTTATAAGGATAAATTAAATCTCTATCACGTTTGAAATTCGAAATTCAAATTGATAGGATATCTCATATAAGAGATATTTATAAGATTTAATTTATAAGGATAAATTAAATCTCTATCACGTTTGAAATTCGAAATTTAAATTGATAGGATATCTCAAATTTGATTTATGGGAATAAATCAAATATAACTCAGTCTCATCTTTATTTAAAGTTAAATAAATAAGTAATTAAATCTGTGGGACGGATTTAATATTATTTTATTTAATTAGTTTCTTATAAAATTATACAATATATGATATTGTATCATTTCGGAATTAATATAAGATTAACTCCAAAATCCAATTAGGTCAGGTGGAAAAACGCATAGCATCCTATATATCTGATTGGAGGAGCTACGTTTGAAAATAACATAGAACACAAAAGGCCGAAGGGAATCTGCAAAAGGTTTGCAGACAAGAAACTGCCGAAATAGAGACGGAGACTTGTGAAAGCCTTGGAGGGACAGGAGACGCTAGCACGTCGTTCGTGGTTGGAACGCTGTTCGTGTGGATACCAGTAGAGGAAGCCGACCTGAGGTGTCGACTTCTTGTGATCGGAAAGAGACCACCGTCCGCGGAGAGAATCTGTGAAGGTCACTGAGGAACACTCCATCGATTTCTTGCGATCAGAAAGAGATCACCACCCACGTAGAGAAGCTGTGAAACTCGCTGAGCAACACTAAGGGTAATGATTCTTTCCACTTGACTTAAACACATACGGTAGATCCTGGCAAGGAATGGAAAATTTTTAAAGTTTATTTCCGCTGCGTGTCTTCCAATTCCTTACAGTGGCCTTGTGGGATCCACTTTGTGCCACATGTCATTCCATACAAGGGGAAGAATTCTCACATGTGCTTTATAATATTAAAATAATGTAATAATTAAGTTAAGTATTATTATGTTTAATTAATTTGCAATATAACCAATAAGGAATATGATTAGGCTATTGTAATAATTAGATAATAGAAGGATAAATTAGTCCCAATATGCCAAAATTTACTTTATAAATACCCCATCTTTCCCTTGTAATGATGCCAAGCTAAGGAGCATAAGGGGAAACTCTTGTCAGATCAAAACTCAACGTATTCAAGCTTGAACCAAGGGAGATCTAAGGCACAAAATTTCCAAGTTAATTAGGAATCAAGGTAAAGAATTTATCCTAGCTTATTTTACTTCAATTTATAAGCTTGAAACTAGGAATTTAATGGTTAAATTTTGGATTTATTCTCATATATGTATGCTGGCCAAAACCTTAGGCTAAATAGGAAAGAAGAAAATTAAGTTAGAACTATATAACTGACACTTAGATAAACTATAATTGATGATTGGTTATCATACTGAATTAATTTGTGTTATTGGCTTTGCTCTTTGTGGAGGCCATTCGACTAGTACTATTTTGTACAAGAGGAGTTTGATTTTCATTGTTATGATTCTTCCATTTAATCTAGATGATGATTTTGTGTAGGAATAAATAAGATTAGAGTCTTGGAAGCATTGGATTGAAAAGGAAATTTTTAGAAAATTGGTATGCATTGTTTCAGTTCTATTATGTCCAGTACACCAAGGAGGAGTTAGAATTTGTTAATTTTGACTTTATATTTGGATTCCTTGGGAAAAATTGTGTGAGATATAGTCAATGCACAGATATAGTAAAGTCACAAATTAATTCAAAGGATAAGGCAATTAACCACAAATAAACAAAGATAAGGGTTTATCGGTTTTGGAGAATAAAACTAAAGTTATTGAGCTAGGTATAAACTGAATTAAGATGGATTGAAACATGTGTGTTATTTTATTATGTTTAGCCTTTGACATTTATGAAAGAGGTGGCAAAAAGAAAGAGAATACAAGGTTAAAGGAGAGCTCTTCCAAGGTAGTAAACTTACCTAACTTGTATGTTTAACTTGCTTGGATGTTTCAATTGATGGTAACTTACTTTCATTATATGAAGCATGTATGATTAAGTGATGCTCTATTTCCTTTTATGCTATGGTCATACATTATAATTTAAGGAACATGGAATCATATAAATACATTATTATGCAAGCATGATCATTAATTGCACACATATTAACATCAAGCATTGAGTTGGATACATTGTCTGGTTCTTTTTGCTACTCAGATTTTTTCAAATATCGCATCCCTTTCCATTATACAAAAATCACAAAAGGACCCTCTCTTGGAAGCAATGAAGCTGAATGAAGATGTTATGATGTGTAAATGGATTATTATATATATGATGTGGCTTTTATGTAGGCATGTAATATGTAATAAAGTATAATCTACTACTATTGTAGCGACATTTTGTGGAAACTTATGAAAAATAGTTAACCTTTGAATAAATGTACTATAATTTATAGATGTTAGTAGACATGTTAAGCTTCATTTTGATATATAAAAATGCCTTATTTAGACATCTGTATGCAAAGAAATAATTTTCCAAAATCAGAGGACCAAATGTACAAAACTGGGAAACTAACTAAATGAACAGTGATTTTCCACACTAATACTATATTAATTGGTCCAGGTTTTGATTAGATTTATATTTTCCCTTTAAATAGGATGAAGTTAGGTTCGCGAAGTAGATTGAACCACTTTATTTTGAACTTTCTAGAATTAATTATGAAATTTTCAAGTTGAGTCGCCTGTGTGGAATTTTTACCAAATAAACAGTAACTCATGGACATAAATTCTAGATTGTGACTTCATTGACCTTATAATTGGTTCCAGATGCTATCATTTGGTCCTTAAGATGTAGAAAAATTAAGGTATTACATTTTGGTATTAGAGCAAGAGGTTTGAACCTTAGTTTCGGTTAGAAATTTCTCTGATTTGGTTAGTTTATCTATCTTAGACAAGTCAGTTATTCATTTAAGTTGGTTTTGTAGGAATAGATAATGGTTGTTCCTAGGCAGGACTCCATACCCTCAGTAAACCAAGTTGATTCCCTTCCTTTGGTAGTATGTGAGGATGCTTGGCATGTAAATGATAAGGAAGTCTTAGACCTTTATCCTCCTATACTGGGCAGTCAACTCTAGAATAGTCAAGACAGTCTTCTAAAGGCTTGAACATGCAGTTTGGAGAGCCAGTAGATGAATATGGTAATGATGTTGAATTAGGTATTTACCTTCAGCTGATTATAGTATCCCTCCTGTAGTTCCTGTAGATGAATATGGTAATCCATACCTAGAATCATTATGTCCAAAATAGTTTATATTATACGAAGATGTTTGCTTATATTAGGTTTGCCCATACCCAGAGTCCTAACCATGGTATCTAGTAACCTCCTTATCATGCAAACCCTAGCCCATATAATTTTATCGACTTTCACCAATTTGATGTCCCTAGTTCAAGTAGGACATTACTCCTTATATTCTATGTACCTGAAGCTAAGTATGCATGACTAAGTAAGACAAAGCCTAGGGAGTTATTCCTTCATCAGGATGAAGTTGTTAATAACTGGACTGGAGTCAAGAAAGTTGTGAAAAGTGAGCTATTAGAGTTGGGCAATGGGATGGATAGAAACTGGAATCAAGATTAGATAGTATATCTATTTTGGATACAGTGTTAAGACTTTACCTTCGCTATTAAAGCTTAGGTACTAATCTCGACTGAGTATACATTATAACATTGTGGTAAGAGTTGATGGCAAGCCAAATACTTATGCATATGATGATATGGTAATCAAGCTTTAGGGAGTACATTAAGCACAATCCTCCAAGCAATATTCAAGAATGGATCCATAGTATAAAGAAATATATGTGGCTAGTTCTTCCTAAAAAGCGTACCTGAGTTAGAAGGTCAAGGCTTGCCTAGAAGTATAAGTATAATGTGAAGTAGGGTGCTTGATGTATATTATATGATGATGATATATCCTATATGGTTTCTATAAGACAGTTGACTATGGCTTACATATGTATGTATATGGTATGAAAACTCGGTTTACTAATACGTATGATTATTGTTCTATTGCATGTATATATGTTTGATGATGAATATATGGAAGTTATTATACATACATTTGATTGTTTTTTCTCAATTATAGACTAGAGAGAATAAAGACAATGGTTAACACAAGTAAAACAGTTAGACCTCCATTTGCATAGCCCCATAATGAGGGGACTAGTAGTCAAGATGTAACATCCTTATTTTTCTATATCTTAGGGACCATTGAGTAGCATTTAGAACCACTTACATGACCTTTGAAATCCATTAGCTAACTATAGAATTTCACTCTTTAAGAGTTACTGTTCATATGGTATTTCCAGATTTGGCGATGAACTTTAAAAAATCATAATTAATTATAGAAAATTGAAATTAAGTGATTCAAAAAGCTACATAATGCTAATAGTATAGTTTAATTGTCAAAGATCACTATTTATTTGGACAAATTTTATGGAAAATAGTTTCTGGTCCCTAACTTTGAAAATTTTGTTCTTATTGTACAAACACTGAAATAAGGCTTTTCATGTTAACTAACTACTGCTAAAATATCATACATTTATTACATCATTAACTATTTTTAATTATAGACCAAAAGTCATAGCTTAACATTTTTTATAGTTCAAGTGTAGAATTTTAACAACTTTACATACATTCATTTCAAAACTTGACCACAACATAACCATACAAGAAAACCATATCATCATCTATCATTCTGCTTCTCTAATGCTTGAGGTTCCTGCTGATTGGAGATATAAATTGGTGTGAGATTTCTGGGGAAATATCAGTAGTAAATAGTACTAAACAATATATGCATAAATACTTGGTATTTGTGCTTGCTTGTGATCTTGTTAACATAATGTATTATGCATGCATCCATGTAAAATATAAAATACAATTGGCTAAAGTAATCATAGCATAGAATAACAAAATCAAGTGTAGAATAACACAATCAATCAAGCCATAACACAATCAACTATTCAATCAACACATACAAGTTTATGTAAGTTTACTACCTTGATGCTTTACTTTTCTTTATCTTTTTCTTGTCACCTTTCCTTGATATAAGGTTGTCTTGATCACACAAATCAAATCCTAACATTTCATATTTACACATGCATTAAAATCTCATTTCAATCAAATTTTAGAAACACTGAACTTGGTTAACTAACTAACCCTTAACTTTCTTTATTGGTGGTTAATTATTTTATCCTTTGAATTAATTTATGTCTTGACTACACCCTATACAATTTTGCCTTTTGAAGCCATTTATGAACTCAGAATTTCCAAATTCAGCAGTTGTACCCTATTCTAGATAGAACCAAAAATCTTCCATTTTCTTTCATAAATTCTTATTTTGATTCTAATACTTCCAATATTTGTTTATCTACTTAATCCCATAATTTTTTATTCTCAAAACATTAGAAACATCAAGATCATGAAATTCACATCATTGTTCATGTGTATGAATAGTAATAAAAAGGTTTTGAAATTCCCTTTTCCAATTCTAATGCTTCCAAAGTTTCAATCTTATCCAATCCTACACAAAATCATCATCTAAACTCAATTGAAGCATTAGATCATTGAAATTTCATCTATTTATATCAAAATTAGTGGAGGCAGAAAGTTTTTTCAATAGCAAAGTCAAGAATATCAACTTAATTCAATAATCAATTGTCATATCCCCAATTTTCTGACCTGATGTACCTGTACAGTTTATCTGTAATAGATATAAGATTCTTGGAATAAACTGTATCAGATTGCAAAAAGAAATGGAAGGATTAATAACTAAGAAAAGAATAGGGACCAAAATACAAATTGAAAAGTTTGAAGACAAAAAGTTGAAGTAGAAATAAAAAGAGGGACCTAAATGCAATTAATGGAAAGTTCAGGGACTAAAGTGCAATTATTCAAAAGTTAAGGGACCTAAATGTAAATATGGAAAAGTTGAGCCAAAACAGGCCAAAAATGCCCGGAATCAGATCAGACCCAAATTTTACCAGTAGATAGACAAAAATATTCCGGTCAGTTTAACACAACATAGAATTTTGATTTGAGGTCCCGATTAATTGATATAAATTCCTGAAGTCAGAAGGAATTATTACAGTATTTTTGAGATCTCATAATTAGATGAGACTTTATAGAAAATTCATATATTTAATATATGAATTTATAAAATTGACAGAATTAGAAAAGGAATCCTATAGAAGCCATATGGGATTTTACAGTGAAATAAAATACCCGATAAATATGATCGGGAGAGTTGTACAGTGAATTGGGCCATGAAGGCAATATAAGCAATAAGCCCATAATAAGGCCCAAATGACACTATCATGAGCCCATTAAGGTGACTGGACAGTTATATGGGCCACACGCCAGAGCAGTCCAGGAAAAGTGCAAAATTACGAAAATGCCCCTGGATGCCTATACTGTACCAGTGATGGATGGAGGTCTTTTTGGTCATTATGAATAGGCCAAAAACGTGGGACATAGTATAAATATGATTATATAGAGTCAATATATGCCCTGAGGCAGTGTAAAGAGGTGTGAAATGATGATTTTGCCCTTAGAGTTAGTACAGCACAGGAAAGGACACTAAGAGTATTTTGGTTATTTTTTTTAGGAATGGATGGCAGATAAATATTCAATATATCATTTTCAATGATATGAGAAGCCTAAATATTGATTTCCAGGACATAATACATATCCTGATATATTATAAAAAAATTCAGAACAGAAAATAGTCCGGTTGTTGTGAAACTGCTCCGATTGGTACCGGATTGGACTGGAATTTTTCCAGAACCTTCTTGAAATGGGCAGCACGCCACCTAACCCTCTTAGGTGTCCCATGAGCTGTCCCACATGATGTCATAATTGTTCTTTTATGAAAAAGTTAAATCCAAGATTAAATGTGAGCCTTTAGATCAAATAGTAACCAAATCAATCTTGGCCATCCATTTCAACCCAAATTTCTCTATAAATACCCCCCTATTCAGATCACTTCGGAATGCATGGTGAACCATAGGGAAACTCTTGCAAAATTTCCATTCAACCAAGAAAGAAGCAACCAAAGTGAAGTAACAAGCAAGGTAGTCATCTCCCTTGATCTTGAGCTTTGTTCTAGTAGGTTAGCTCATGGTTTTAAGGGGTTTTCATGCTATATTTCCCTTATGGTTACTGCTGGAAGTGCTGCTCATATGTGGTTAAAATATGAGTTTTATGTTATGGATAGTTTAGACAAGCTTAAACAAGCTAGAATCAAGTGGTATAAGCTTGTGAATTCAAGTATGTTTGGATTTAGGGTTTTGTGTTCTTGCTGGTACTGTACGTGGTACTGTTCATATGATGGAATTTCATGATTTTGATGCTTCCAATGAGTTTAAAATGGAAAGTTGTGTGGGGATAAAGTAGGAGAACAAGTATTGGAAGCATTGGAATCAAAATGAGAATTTTTGGAAAACAAGAGCATGTATTTCGGTTTGTCACTGTAGCAATTGATATGTTTTGATTTTGGAAATTCTGATTTCATATTTGGATTCTACATGAAAAATTATGTGGAAATGAACCATAAGAATTTATTTTGGAAAGGTGGAAGTAGGAAACATAAATTAGAGAAAGAAAGGGAGCTAGTGAAAACCTAGTCTTGGATTTGGTTTCAAGTTGAGTTGTAACTTGATATTATGTTGTGATGGCTAGGTTTTGACATTTGTGAAGGAAGGAAAGCACTTCAAGAAGGTCTTGACCAAGATAGCTAAGAGGTAGCAAGGATACCTAACTATAACTCATGTTTGTTTAATTGTTTTGCTTGCTTGTTGATTATGGTGTTTGGTTGAGCTTGAGCTTATGTCATCATGTTATGATGAAGTATGAATGATTGCAACTCCTTGCAAGTTATGTCATGACAATATGCATGTTAGAGTTTGCTTATGTACCATTATGAAGTAGCTCCCATCTCATGATAACATGCTAAGCATACAATTATCCATGCATGATATTATAGTTTGTGTAACTTGCTATTGGGATTTCCATGAAATCTCATTCCTTCCACATGCATAACTATGTTTTAGGTGCTGGATCTTTTCAAGGGAGGAGAGTAAATGTTGATGAATAAGTTTGTATAATAAGCTACATGACTTACATGACACTATGGGATGATATGCTAGTATGCATGGTGTATGTTTCTCTAGTCCTATTTTGAGGCCATGGTGATTTGACAATGTTTTTGGCATCTAAATCAACGATTTTTAATCTGAAACTTGGGTTGCTTAAATTTAAGACACAGAGCTTTAAATGAACACCAAGAACGCCTCATTTGGATAAGTATCTGAATTGTTATGATTTTCCAAAGTTGGAAGTAAGATCTGGAATTGAGTAAAACGAGTGCTGAGAGGCAGTGACGGTTACACAAAGATTTCATATACCAAATGAACGCGTTTTTCTACGAAATTTTATGAACTTAAAGATAACGTCTAAAGCTTCAAATCCATAGGTAACACAGTTCATTTGGATAAGTAACAAAAGAGAAATGAATTTTTGAAGTTAAGCAAAGAAACTGGAACTTCCAGATTTTACCAAATGAACAGTGATTTTCAACGATTAAACTGATTTCATTGGGACAAGAAAACCTCAGTTTCATATATTTCCCTCAAAGATATGTGAAATAGCTTTCATTAGAAATTGGAACCATGTTATTTCTATTTTTCTACAATTAATTATGAATTTTCAAAGTAGGGTACATGTTCTAGAATTACCAAATGAACAGTAAAAGTGAACAGTACCCGAGAGCAAATCTTTTGGAAATGGATGTTTTCAAAGCAAATGATCATGTAATTGGTTCCAATCACTTCTAATCAAGTATAATTGAGGTTAAAAGTAAGGATATGACATCAATCATCTAAACAAACTTTTCTAAGCACTAATTACATTATTCTAACTTCATTTTCCTCTTCCTTCTTTAACTTAAAATTTGGACAGCAAGGTTACCAAAGGAAGAATGAAGTTTCTAACCATTGAAACCTAGGCTTTATCCTTCCAAAACACTTATAAATAAACTAGAAAATATTGCTTGCATTAATCCTTAGATACCTTGGACCAAAGTTCCTTGGATCTCCTCTTGAATTTGCCTTGGAATGGTAGACTTTTCATTTTGCAAGAGGTTCCCCTTAGTCCTTCAAGAGCATCACATTTTTGTGTAAGGGGTATTTATAGCAAATTTTCAAGGTCTTGGGACTAAAATATCCTCCCTTGTCCTAATAATTATAACTCCTTAATCTTGCTTCATATTCGTTGGTTTTTTAATTAATTATCCATAATCACAATTAGTTAAATTCTTACATTATTTTAATATAATTTATAACATGGGATAATGCTTCCTTCATGCTCTTGGTGGCATATGGTAGATGTGTAGGGCCCTAAAGGACACCTCACATGCCAACAGATGCTTCTTGATAATTCTCCTTATTTTTTTATAAAAATAGCATAAAAGTCCCATTTGACCTCTAACATTTCCTCATCACCTTCAGACTTCATATGACACCATCTTGGCTTTTATAGGACTAACAAAATATCATGATTTACATTTAAACATGTTAAAATTGTTTATTTTTGTATTTTAAATTATGTTTTTGGGACTTTATTCAAGAGTAGATTATTTGGTTTCAGATAGCCCAGTTGACCATACTCCTCCAGCTGAGCAGTGAAGAGCATCACGTTTGAAACAAAGCGTTGATTTTTGGCAAAACTCCTTTTAATGTAATTATAATTTGTGAAAAACTTGTATGGTTTTGTTGAAAGGATAGGTTCTCCACATAGTCTATAGATAAGATTCTAGTCATTTTGGAAAAATGTTATAGATAATTTGAAAAATTTGTAGTCTGTTGTAGGATTATCTGGAGGTCAATATACAACGATGATCTTGCTGAAATTCCTACAGAGGACTGGCCTTTTGATTAACATTGTAATAGATAATGATTTTTGTTTCAAATGTTTTATCTAAGGTTTTAGGCTTAAGGAATATGAATTTATTCATATTCTGTGCCTGTCACGGCTCAAATTTTAGAATGTGACAGTTTGGTTTTAGAGCAAAAGTTTTCCATGGCTTAGTGGAGTAGGGATGCTTCAGAAGGGTCTCAATTATCATTATGAACCCGGGCATAATTATAGTTGAGGTATCATTGAAGATTCTTTAGTAATTTAAAAGTGTTTTGTTCTCTTATCGTTTTAAAAGTATATTTCCCTTGAAATTGAATATTTTCTATGTTTTGTCTATAGCTAAATGCCGCCTAAATGTCTACCATCTAGAAGAAGCTTTAGGAGTGATAGGTCTTGTAACATCCTTACTTTTATACATTTTAGGGACCAATCAGTAGCATTTAGAACCATTTACAAGACCTTGGAAGTCTATTAGCCAAATCTGGAATTTTACTCTTTCTCGGGTTACTGTACATATGGTATCCCAAATTACACAACAAAATTCAAAAAATCATAATTAATTGTAGAAAAATCAAAATGAAGTGGTTCAAAAATCTGCATGAAGATAACATCTTAATATTTAAGGAAAAAATAATTTCCAGACCAAATGACTATCCAATTAATACAGTTTATTCATTAAATTTACTGTTCATTTGGTCAAAAACTCTGGAAACAGATTCTGGTCCCTTACTTTGGAAATTCATTTCTCTTGTTATACACATCCAAATTACACGTTCTACCTATAAATTTAAATCTCTAGATGTGTGCTATATGCTCATAAAATTTCGTGAACTAATTCCTTTATTTGCTAGGTCATCCTGAAGCCACAACAAAACTGCTTTAGGACCTACGTTTTTACCATTTCAGTTTCTTTTCTTTCATTTCCAATAATTGTTTCAGCATGCACAACCCATCAAATAAGCTTCTCAACATTCATATACATCATGTACTTATGCCATAAGTATTACAATAGTTTCATCACATAAATGGACACCTTACATGGCATTTACATACATGAACAATTTACAGTATATGCTAAAATCTCAATACTTCACTTCCTTTCTTCTATTCTTTAACTCTTCTCCATGCATACCTTTTCTTCATGCTTGACCTGAATTGGTTGGTTATGGGAGAGTGAGATTCTAGGGAATCTCAGTAGCAAACATTACCACTTAAATATGCAAGATGGATGCTAATGCATGATATGTAATTTCATTAAACTTTCTTTGATTAGTGACATGCTATCATGCTATATACTCTTACATAAAGTGCATGCCATGGAAAACATGTTATTCACAATACATTGAACATCATTAATCATGTCACAACATCATTCAAATATCATATACATGTCAACACATAAGCATACCACATCAAGCACATAAAGAGGTAAGTTCACTACCTTGCACTTAAGCTTTCCTCTTGACCTTTAGCATTTGCTCTCTAGCTTTCCAACAATGAAGCCTTTATGTCAATCACTTCCCAACATGTTATTGGATGTTTCAAGGTCCCAAACACATTCATATCCATCACATAACTCATTAGCAATCATGAATTCCAACAATGTTCAAGACTAACTTTGTTACACTCTTTATTGTCATAACTTTCTCTAATCTTCACTAATCCACTTGGCTCTTGAACCAGTTGATGTCTTGACTTTACCCCACACAATTTCATTTTTTGAATCCATTTATGAGCTTAGAATCATAAAATTCCATCTCCTTCATGGCCTGCTGTACAGAACTGAACATAAGCATACAATTCTTTAAAAAATTCTCATTTTGATTATAATGCTTCCCATACTTGTTTCTCCACTTTACCTCACATAACTTTTCATTTTAAAACCATTGGAACCATCAAAATCATGAAATTCCAATCACTATTCATGTGAGTGAACAGTACCATACGGAATCTCAAAGACTACAACTTTGAGGTTTTAATGTTTCCAAGGTTCAAAACCTTTCCAATCCTACAGAAAATTATCATATAAACTGAATGGAAGCATTAAATCATTGAAATTCCATTTCCTTCCCACATGAACAGTACAGAATGAACAGGGCACACCATGGCAAAGTCATATCAACTTGATTCAACAACCAATCACTTAACCAACTTGTTTAAGCTTCAATCATAAGTTTCTAATTTTAATTTCTTCTTTCCGCTTTCATCTATAGTTTTTGGGCAGCACCTCCCCTTAGAGAAAACTCAACTTTCCCCCCATGAAAACCCTAAGTTCAAGCTCCCAAATCAAAGGAAAATAAGGTAGGAGAGATTGCTTACCTTTAATCTCTAGCTTGCTTGAACTTTGGTACCTTGAATCTTCTTTGTCTTGGCTTGTGTTTTCATTTTGCAAGAGTTTTCCCAAGGGTCCATGAACTTATGGTTTGCTGCAGAAATGAAGGGGGTATTTATAGAAAAATCTTGGTGGAAATCAATGGCCAAGATTGATTTGGTTACTATTTGATCCAAGGGCTCATATTTAATATTGGATTTTACTTTTTCATAAAGCAAATTGTGACATCATAATGACATCACAAGGGACACCTCAAGGGACGCTTCATGGGCTTATGTGGCAAAATCTTAGGGGGAAGAAGCTTCTAGAAAAATTTTAGTCCAATCTAGTACCGATCAGTGCAGTTTCACAGCAACCAGACTGTTTTCTATTCGTAATTTTTTATAATATACCAGGATATGTATTCTGTCCAGGAAATCAATGTATAGGCTCCTCATACCATTGACAATGATATATTGAATATTCATCTATCATTCATCCCTTGGGAAATAACCAAAATACCCTTGGTGTCCTCTTCTATTGAGGAACTGGTACCCTGGGTTTTGGGCCCTCCTTGGCGTCATCATGGGCCTATATATGAGGTCATCTAATCTCATTCTATCTAGCCTCATATACTGATAAATTCTATTATCGGATCACGGGTGTTATCAAACTCCCGTCAAAATTCACTGTTATGGGAATAACTTTTTATACAGGACTCCTTCCAGGGTTCTGTCAGATTCATAACTTTTGACACTGTAGGGCATACTTTCCTGTAATTCCCCTACTTATATCTAATGTCTATGGAATCTGATAAAAATTCAGATAACTTTAGACTATTAGATAATTATCTGCTGTCTAGAGCCCTAATCAAATGTCTATATCATGTCAGATTAACCAACATATCTTTCTCTATTTACTGATGAAATATGGGACTGAAATACTTTCGGGTAGTTATAACCCTTTTTGGGCTGATCTTTTTATAATTACAATTTTGCCCTTGAACTTACTTAATTACATTTAAGTCCCTGAACTTTTAAAAATTACCATTTTGGCCCAACTTTTGTTTCTACTTTAACTTTTGGCCTTTAAACTTTTCCAACTTTCGTTTAGGTCCCTTTCTTCCTTCAAGACTCATTTAACCTTGATTATTTCTTCTAATCATCGTCATAATCCTTTCCAAACCTCTTTCCACTATCAGTATTATCCAGATAGGGAAAAATTAAGATATGACAGGTATTCAGACAGAGGCTTTGTTTAGCAAAGTGACTTGCCCCTAGAGACAGAGGATAAGGTCATAGGGGAGCTAGGACTCAGAGAGATCAACCCCTTAAACCTCTTCAAGATATCCTATCTGAAGTAAAACCTTCTAATCCACAATCCCCAAAAATTTCCACTTCACCCAGACACTAGACTCGATGAAAGACACAACATGTTATAAGGGATGATAATGTAATAGTCAAGTTGTCAGAATTCATTAAACTAGATCCGCCTAAGTTCTCAGGTTTTGATCATCAAGAGGAACCTATGGATTTTCTAGAAGGTATTGATAAGAGATAATGAGCCCTGAGATGTCCTGATATTTAGTATGTAGAGTT
The DNA here is from genome assembly GCA_037074615.1 of Leucaena leucocephala. Taxonomy (NCBI): domain Eukaryota; kingdom Viridiplantae; phylum Streptophyta; class Magnoliopsida; order Fabales; family Fabaceae; genus Leucaena; species Leucaena leucocephala. The sequence goes on along the minus strand of CM073535.1, from coordinate 16,411,772 downwards.
CACCTTATTTTGGATAGAGGGGATAGCTAATGCTTGGAGCAAGACAATGCCAAGTTTACAGGGATATAGAGTACCATTGTTATCATGGGCTGATTTTAAGGATATTTTCCTCAAGTGCTACCTTCCTCAGAGTAAAAAAGTATGCCAGAATCAAGGAATTTCTATTGTTAAAGTGCATTTCAGGAATGACCATTGCTGAATATGAGAGGAAGTTTATAGAGCTTTCTTCTTATGCATCGACATTGATTCCTTCAAAGAATGATAGGATTTGCACATTCATTCAGGCATCATCGATATATATACATGATATTATGGCCCCTATGTTGAATCATTTTGCTTCATATACTGATGTGGTTGATTGTACATTGAGGATTGAGCTAAGGCATATTGAAGAAGAAAGGGTATCTAAGAAGTAGAAGATAGGGAGTAGAAGATTCCAAGGGACCCTCCATAGGCATTTCAGATATAAGACCTAAGTTTGGAGGTGCTAGACCTCAGTCTGCGGTGAGCCAGTCTAACTATTCCAGGTATCCTTATGCTATGTGTGGTAAGTATCATTCAGGGGTCTGTTCTAAGACCATGGGTATATGTTATGGATGTAGACTGCCAGGTCATATGAAGAGAGAATGTCCTTTTGCCTAGTCTACTTTGAGTTATGGATCAGCTTAACTTTCTCCCCACCCTGCTACTTTTGTAGCTCTGTCTATTAGAGCAACTTCTACCCTAACAGGTAGAGGTATATCAGGAAGACCTTCAGGAAAAAGGGCATAACCTTCTAGGGCAAGGACAATCAAGGGTATATACTATGACGAGGTAAGATGCTTGGGCCTCTAATGTTGTGGTCACAGGTATTATCACTATATGTTCTCAAAAAGCTTATGCATTATTTTACCCTAGATTGACACATTCTTATGTTTCAATATATTTTGCTAAAAGGTTGGGTAAAGATTCTGTCAGACTTGATTGTCCTTTTTTCAATTGCTACCCCGGTCGGGGAATCTTTGTCAGTTTCACAGGTGTATAAATGTTGTGAAGTGTCTTTTGAGGATAGAGAAAGTCTTGTTGATTTAATGATTCTTGGCATGATTGACTCTGATGTGATATTAGGCATGGACTAGTTAGCCTCTTGCTATGCGACTGTTGATTGCCACTTGAAAGTGGTAAAATTTAATATTCCAAGTGAAACTCCTTTTGTGTCACAAGGGAATAAAGTAGAGAGGTTAACTAACTTGATCTCTACTTTAAAAGCCCAATGATTGTTGACAAATGTCATATCCTGATATTTTCCCTATCTGTATAATACTAATAGAGGAAAGAGGTTTGGAAAGGATTATGATAAAGATAAGAAGAAATAATAAAGGTTAGATGATTTTTTAAGGAAGAAAAGGACTAAAATGTAAAGTAGAAAAGGTTAAAGGCAAAAAGTGAAAGTAGAAATAAAAGTTGGGCCAAAAGTGGTAATTTCCAAAAGTTAAGGGACTTAAATGTAATTAAGAGAAAATTTCAAGGGCAAAATTGTAATTATAGAAAGATCAGCCCAGAAAGGGTTATAACTGCCTGAAAGTTTTTCAGTCCCGTATTCCATCAGAAAATAGAGGAAGATATGCTGGTCAATCTAGCATGATACAGAAATTTTATTAGGGCTCCAGACAGCAGAAAGTGGGGGAATTATAGGAAAGTGTGCCCTATAGTGTCAGATGTTATGAATCTAACAGAACCCAATAAGAAGCCCTGTATAAAAAGTTATTCCTATAATAGTGAATTTTGACGGGAGTTTGATAACACCCGTGATCCGATAATAAAACTTATCGGTATGTGAGCCTAGATAGAATGAGATCACATGACCTCATATATAAGCCCATGATGACGTTAAGGAGGGCCTAAAACCCAGGGTACCAGTTCATCAGTAGAAGGGCCAGTGTCTAGAAAATGTGCGAAATTACGAAAATGCCCATAGATGCCCAGATTGTACCAGAGATAGATGAAGGGCATTTTGGTTATCTAGGACAGGCTAAAAACATGGTATATAGTATAAATGTGATTAGTTAGAGCTAGTATAGGCCCTAAGGCAGTATAAAGAGGGGTAAGAAAGGACACTAAGGGTATTTTGGTCATTTCCCAAGCAATGGATGGCAGATAAATATTTAGTATAACCATGTTAATGGTATGAGAAACCTAGATATTGATTTCTAGGACAGAATACATATCCTGGTATATTATAAAAAAATCCAGAACAAAAAATAGTCCAGTTGTTGTGAAACTGCTCCGATCGGTATCGGATTAGACTGGAATTTTTCCAGAAGCTTCCTTACACTATGAGCATGCCACATACCCAATGAGGTGTCCCATGAGCTGTCCCACATGATATCATAATTATTCTTTTATGAAAATATAAAATCCAAGATTAAATATGAGCCTATAGATCAAATAGTAACCAAATCAATCTTGGCCATTGATTTTTCTTGAATTTTGGCTATAAATACCCCCTCATTCTGCATCAAAACCGTGGCTTCATGGACCCTTGGGGAAACTCTTGCAAAATGAAAACTCAAGCCAAGACAAAGAAGATTCAAGGTACCAAAGTTCAAGCAAGCTAGAGATTAAAGGTAAGCAATCTCTCCTAACTTATTTTCTTTTAATTTGGGAGCTTGAACTGAGGGTTTTCATGGGAAAAAGTAGAGTTTTCTCTAAGGTGTTGTGCTGCCCAAAAACCATAGATGAAAGGGGAAAGAAGAAATTAAAGTTAGAAACTTATGATTGAAGCTTAAACAAGCTAGTTAAGTGATTGGTTGTTAAATCAATTTGATATTCTTGACTTTGCCATGGTGTGCCCTGTTCGGTATGCACTATTCACAAGGGAAGGAAATGGAATTCCAATGATTTAATTCTTCCATTGAGTTTGCATGATGATTTTGTGTAGGATTGGAAAGGTTTTGAACCTTGGAAACATTAAAATCTTAAGGTTATAGTCTTTGAGACTCCTTAAGGTACTGTTCACTCGCATGAACAGTGATTGGAATTTCATGATTTTGATGGTTCCAATGGTTTTAAAATGAAAAGTTGTGTGGGATAAAGTGGAGAAACAAGTATGGGAAGCATTAGAATCAAAATCAGAATTTTTGAAAGAATTATATGCTTATGTTCAGTTATGTACAGCAGGCCATGAAGGAGCTGGAATTTCATGATTCTAAGCTCATAAATAGATTCAAAAGATGAAATTGTGTAGGGTAAAGTCAAGACATCAATTGGTTCAAGAACCAAGTGGATTAGTGAAAATTAGAGAAAGTTATGACAATAAAGAGTGTAACAAAGTTAGTCTTGAACATGGTTGGAGTTCATCAGTCCCAATGAGTTATGTGATGGATATGAATGTGTTTAGGACCATGAAACATCCAAGAAGATGTTGGGAAGTGATGGACATAAAGGCTTCATGGTTGGAAAGCTAGGGAGCAAGGGCTAAAGATCAAGAGGAAAGCTTAAGTGCAAGGTAGTGAACTTACCTCTTTATGTGCTTGATGTAGTATGCTTATGTGTTAACATGTATATGATATTTGAATGATGTTGTGACATGATACATGATGTTGAATGTATTGTGAATAATATGTTTCCATGGCCATGCACTTTATGTAAAAGTATATAGCATGATGGCATGTCACTAATCAAAGAAAGTTAATGAAATTACATATCATGCATTAGCATTCATCTTGCATATTTAAGTGGTAATGTTTGCTACTGAGATTCCCTAGAATCTCACTCTCCCATAACCAAATAATTTAGGTCAAGCATGATGGATAATGTATGCATAGAGAAGAGCTAAAGCATGGAAGAAGAAAAATGAAGTATTTAAGATGTTAGCATATGCTATGCACTTTCCATGTATGTCAAAGTCATGTAAAGCATCTATTTATGTGATGAGATTGTATGAAACAATTCTTGTATAACCCCATGATGTATATGAATTCATAAAAGGCAAAAGAGATTATTCATGTATGCTAGAAAAAGTATTGAAAGTAAAAGAAAGGAAACAGAAATGGTAAAAACGTAGGTCCTGGAGCAATTTTGTTGTGGCTTCAGTTTGACCTAGCAAATCAAGGAATTATTTCACAAAATTTTATGAGCATGTAGTACACATCCATATATTTAAGTGTATAGGTAGAATGTTTCATTTGGATGTGTATATCAATAGAAATGAATTTCCAAAGTAAAGGACCAGAATCTGTTTCTAGATTTTTTGACCAAATGAACATTAAACTTCAATGAATAAAATGTATTAATTGGCTAATTATTTGGTCTGAAAAGTATTTTTACCTTAAATTTCAAGATGATATCTTCACATAGCTTTTTGAACTACTTCATTTTGAGTTTTCTAGAATTAATTATGATTTTTTGAAGTTCGTTACGTAATCTTGAATACCTTATGAACAGTAACTCGAGAAAGAGTAAAATTCCAGATTTGGCTAATGGACTTCCAAAGTCTTGTAAGTGGTTCTAAATGCTACTGAATGGTCCCTAAGATGTATGAAAGTAAGGATGTTACAACAAAGGGTTGTCAGGGATTTTTGGCTGTAGTCCAAGATGCCGATAAGCCTACTATCAATTTAGATCAAATTCCAGTTGTTCAGGAATATCCTGACATCTTTCCAGAAGAATTGCCTAGTTTACCTCCAGTTAGAGAAATAGAATTTGGTATTGATGTCATTCCTGGCACTTAGCTAATTTCTATTCTGCCTTATAGGATGGCACCCTCAGAGTTAAGGGAATTAAAGACTCAACTACAAGAATTGTTAGATAAGGGGTTTGTTCGATAAGGCATCTTATCAATAAAGACTTTTATAAATCAATCAAATGAGATTTATGAAAATTTTGAGTCCCGATATTCTTAAAACTGAAATTATTTGAAGCTATATTTGATAAGTGGATTTATTGAATAAGCCTTTGATAAATTTTGAAAAGACTCAGTTTGTTTATGAAAAGTTTTATTAAAGAGTTAATCGAACAATGGATTTATTGATAAGATATTTAAATGTATGTCAAGTGGATTGGACCGAACTAGTATAAACTAACTCATGCAAACTTTCTTCAACAACTTCTTCCTTCAGTGATATCATTTTTAACTCTACTTTCTATTTATATTCAAATATCTTTATAGTTTTTAAAAGTTTAAAATTACCCAATTCACCCCTATTGGGTGATACAACCAAATTTAACAACCTTAGCTGATCCAAGGTATGAATTGAATTAATACTCATGCTCTACTCCCATTGGCATAAGAACAATTACATCTCATATTTAAATTGTATGTCCAATGTGCATACTCTATGTTACTCTAGACCTTGTGTGTTACATTTATTTGATATGGAAAAGAGTTTTACCTTGAGAAGACAGGTAAGAGTAGAACAAATAAAAGTAGAGGTAGAGATATATAAGATAGTCAACCATAGTTAATCTTTAAGGAATCATATTGAATTTAAGATTATAATAAGAGCTTGTTATGAGATGACAACAACCAATTGAGCAAGGAACTGGAGTAAAGGAATTGCTTGAAAGCTTTTAGTAAAGATATTATAAGCATACCCATAGAAATATTATTACAGTACTCAAGACAGATCCCTCTAATAGATATATGAGATATAAATGATGTATAATGAACATGAAATGAAATGAGATACAATTATGAAATTACTGATGCAGCTTTGAGAAAAAGCAGCGTATATGCAATGTATGATATTACTCGTGAAATATAGCCATATTGTTCTAGAGATAGAACCACTTGAAAGAGATGGAATGTGCAGCTCAGGATAAAGATATGTCGACTAGATAAGATGAAAAATATTCTTTAGTAGCTTTGCGCAAAGCCATTAAAGAAAATGATGATATGAAGAACTTCACTAATGCTAAGTAATAGTCAGAGAGAGAAAGTAAAGTCCTAAGTGATAGAGGAAATTAGTAAGTCTAAATAGATAATAGTGGATTTTATAAATTATCTTGGGTAACTATCAACGAGAGGAAATGGCTATCATTATGACTTAGTCCATTGGTCTTGAATCTTCTATAAGACTGTGATATGATACTAACATGGTTTTCATCAAATAATATTTCAAAATTCCATAAATCCTAAAAAAGGCTTAGGGTAATTGCGGGTGATTCTGAATCACCTAGACTGCGATAGGAAAAAGTGAGCCATGGAAATTGGTGAAAACATAGTATTTCTCATATATCATTCAATAATTTAGGCTCTCACCACAAATCACTCTCTCTCTCTTACTAATCGATACTTGCAAAGAAGGTTTAAAAAAACCGGTGGTATTTTTGTAAATAAGATGAAATAGTTACATTGGATGTACACATAACTAGTGTAAAATATAATTACTAATCTGGAGACTAATATCAATATGTAGATTAGCTGCGTCATATTCTGACTCTTCAATTTCTTGTTTATACTTTCCCGCTTATTTTCTTTAACTTCTTTCGACCTTGCGGAGAAGCTTTATAACCAATGATTAGTGTCATTTTTGTAAATAAGATTAAATATTTACACTGGATTTACATTGAATTGGTGTAAAAGATATATAACCGGTGTTAAATATACCTTTAATTCTGACTCTTAGTTTCTTGTCTATGCTTTCCTGCCTCTTTTCCTGTACCTTCTCAGGCCATCCATTTCACTTCTTCAGTTCCTAATATTTGTACTCATTATGATAGAAGGCCAATTGCATTCTTCAATATTCTTTTATAAAACCGTTCTTATTCCTCAACCATATGTATACCATTCCTATGATCAGTACTTTTTGTCTCATAACTTTATCTCTATTTTATTTTATTTTCTTCTCTCTGAATACTCGAATGGCTTCTTCCTCATGTACACCTCATTCTCCGCTGCACAAAAGAAACAAAGACGATTTTAAAGACAAACATCTAGACCCTCACCCTATAGTTCCTTCTCCTTTTCCCCTGGTTGTTACTCTGATAGAGCACCTTGAGGAACTCATCATGCGCTTCAATTCCATAAAGGACTCAGTGGAAGAACTATCTCATAAAGTTACCAGATTGAAAGACAGTTTTAGAGCTTTCTGCTAGGAAGTTCGTCATCATAGAGAGAATGATAGCTTGTATCACCCTATTGATCCTACCGACTCTAATGAATCCTAGACCTTTGAGTATGCTAAGGAGTGAAAGCCTGCAACCTTTATTTACCCCTCCTATTTTATTTTGTGTACTTAATGACAAAAAGAGAGAATATATTATATATTCTAATAGATATTATTTTGGAAATTTCATACTTTTGATGTAAAGTTATTAGTAAAGCTGAATGAATGAAGTTTCTTCTTCTGATGATATGTTGTTATTTTATTTTTTTAAAAATGCAATAGATTGAAACCAAACATGTCAATGTTAGGTGTAAAATATAATGACATGTTTAGGACAAGTTATTTCTACACCGGTCTTCCACTTCATTTTGTGTAGAGTTGTTCGATTTATATTATTTTATACTGGTGTAAAAGTGATTGTGTAGAATGTAATGTCTAGTTTAGAAAAAAGTTATCTCTACACCAGTGTTGCATTTTATCTGGTGTAGATTTGCTTATGAAATACACTTTAATTTAATTGAAAGCCCCTTCATGCCTCCCATCTGTCATTTTCACTTGTTCACAAGTTTAAGTCTTCTCGACCCTTCACAGCCAGTGAGTTTTGTTTTAAACTCCTTGTCTCGAGAACTGAAGATTTATGCACTACTAGTAGTACATTTTGCCATTATTTATGCTGGATTTATTGCTATCATTTACTTATTTAATTTGGTGAGTTCTTCCACTTGTGCGTGGTATATTCTCTCCCATAATTAGCTACAAGCTAGGTTTTCTTGTTTTCTAATTTCCTAGTCTTTTAGTCTTCCACAAATATGGATTGTAGCTGGATAAATGCTAAACGAACAAGTGTTGAGTATGCTGAGGGGGTGAAGGAGTTTTTTGGATTTCGATAAACAAAATGGTGAAGATGAAAATGGAAGGTTTTATTATCCTTGTGTGAGTTGTTTGAATGAGAGGAAACAAAGTCCTACAGATATGTACACTCATATAATTTGTGAGCAGTTTTGCAAGAGTTACATAGTATGGTATGTCATGGTAAAAATGTGAAAAGGTCGAGTACATCTAAACAGTTGGAACAAACCTTTGATGATGACATTCATACTAATGATCGGGTAGAGGACATGATTCGTGATATTGGAGAAGATGCTTTTATGCAGTTACATGCATATGGTACTATGTGCAATTATGCAAAAAAAAACTCTATACCCAGGGTGCAAAAAATACAACCTGTTGAATGTGGTGTGGAGATTGGTAAATATGAAAGCACAACATAGGTGGAGTGATAGAGGTTAGAATTGCTTGAGTTGTTGCAAGGCATGTTTCCGGAAGAAAATGTGTTACCCAAATGCTCCTATGATGCTAAAAAAATAATGTCCTTTAGGCATGCAGTATAGAAAGATTCATGCATGCCCAAATGATTGCATATTATACAGGAAAGATTTTGAAGATGAGGAGAAATGTCTAATATGTAATACACCAAGGTATAATCAAACAAGTCTCCTACAGAGGTGTTATGGTATCTTCCAATTATACCAAGGTTTAAGCGGCTTTTTGCTAATGAAGTTAATGCAAAAAAAATGTTATGGATGCGATTGAAAGGATTTGTGATGGAGAGCTTTATCATCTGGCTAATTCTTTACAATGGAAGAAGATTGATGACTTATTTCTTGAGTTCGGCAAGGAACCATGAAACCTAAGGCTTGGACTTAGTACATATGGCATGAACCCTTATGGTAGCTTTAATAGTATACATAGTTCATGGCTTGTCCTTTTGGTGGTTTACAACCTATCTCCCTTGTTATGTATGAGTCACAAGTATGTAATATTGTCTATGTTGATCTCAAAATCGAAACAATTGGGAAATGACATAGACATTTACCTAATACCCTTGATCAAAGATTTGAAGAAGCTATGGGAAGGTATTTGATATATAGGCCATGATATTTTGAGACTAAAAAGTTGGATGAATTAGAGCACAAGGGTTATGTTTTTTGTGCCAACTTGAAAAACTATTTCTTCCAGGCTTTTTTGACATCATGGTACACCTCATCATTCATCTAGTGCGAGAGATAAAACTATGTGGCCCTGTATACTTACAATGGATGTACCCATTTGAAAGATACATGAAAATCCTTAAAGGGTACATGAAGAATCTATTGTTGAAAAATATGTTTTTGAACAAACTATAGATTTTTGTCAACACTACCTATCTAAAGTAAGACTTACCAGTCTCGCTAAACCCCGTGCCAAACAGGGGGTCAATGCAAAATGCCGGTGAAGAGTGTTGATCGTAATGAATTGCAGCAAATACACTTACAAATTTTGAATAACATTGATGAAGTTCAAGACAATATAGCTGTTCATAAAGAGCTTGTCTGGAAACAAAATAATAGAATGACAGAGAAAAAGTTGATTAGAGAACACAACAAATCTTTTGCACTTTGGTTCAAACAAAAGGTTGAAAATGATGATTGTGTATCTGATTCAGTTAGATGGTTGGCATATGGTCCAAAATTTAGTGTGATATGTTGGAATTCATTTGATATCAACAGTCATTCCTTTTATACGAAGTCTCTAGATGATAAAAGTAGTGTGCAGGAAATTAGTGTTATGTTAGTAGCTGAAGCTATGCACTTCTCTAGTTCAAAAGACAATAATCCTAAATTAGCAGCCATCCCTTATTATGGCATCCTTAAAGAGATTTGGGACTTGGACTATACCAAATTCACAGTTCCCGTGTTCAAATACAAGTAGGTTAATGTAAACAACGGTGTTATGGTAGATCGGTTAGAATTTATACTAGTTGATTTGAATAGTACAAGTTTTGGGAATGAACCTTTCATTATAGTAGACCAAGTAAAGCAAGTGTTCTATATCACTGATCTAGAAAATAAAAGATGGTCTGTCGCTCTCTAAGGAAAAATGGTTTTTGATGATGATGATTCAATTTGTGAGATTCCTTTTTCAGAAGGTTTACCAAAATTGAATGAAGAAGAAGTGAATTCTGATTGATTTGTATGTGATTTCATATATTGTTTTGATTTAATAATAGCACAAGTATATTGTTTTGATTGCATATATTGTTTTGTTGTAACTTAAAAGTGATGGGTTAATAAAGGGTTGGTTTGAAAACATAACTCCAATATTTAAGTCGGTTATACATGTTATTCAGTGTAAAAAGTGATATGAAAAACTAAAGGTCACATTTGTAACATCCTTACTTTCATACGTCTTAGGGACCATTCAGTAGCATTTAGAACCACTTACAAGACCTTGGAAGTCCATTAGCCAAATCTGGAATTTTACTCTTTCTCGGGTTACTGTTCATATGATATTCCAGATTACGTAACGAACTTCAAAAAATCATAATTAATTTTAGAAAACTCAAAATGAAGTGGTTCAAAAAGATACATGAAGATAACATCTTGAAATTTAAGGGAAAAGTAATTAACAGAACAAATGATTAGCCAGTTGATACAGTTTATTTGTTGAAGTTTACTGTTCATTTGGTCAAAAACTCTGGAGACAGTTTCTGGTCCCTTACTTTGGAAATTCATTTCTCTTGATATACAGATCCAAATGAAACGTTCTACCTATGCACTTAAAGCTATGGATGTGTACTACATGCTCATAAAATTTCTTGAAATAATTCCTTCATTTGCTAGGTCAGACTGAAGTCACAACAAAACTGCTCCAGGACCTAGTTTTTTTTACCATTTCAGTTTCCTCTCTTTCACTTTCCATAATTGTTCCAGCATACATACATAATCTCTTTTGCTTTTTTTGAATTTATATACATCATGGGGTTATACAATAATTGTTTCATACAATCTCATCACATAAATAGATACTTTACATGGCTTTGACATACATGGAAAGTGCATAGCATATGCTAACATCTTAAATACTTCACTTTTCTTCTTCCACGCTTTAATTCTTCTCCATGCATACATTATCCATCATGCTTGACCTAAATTGGTTGGTTATGGGAGAGTGAGATTCTAGAGAATCTCAGTAGCAAACATTACCACTTAAATATGCAAGATGGATGCTAATGCATGATATGTAATTTCATTAACTTTCTTTGATTAGTGACATGCCATCATGCTATATACTTTTACATAAAGTGCATGGCCATGGAAACATATTATTCACAATACATTCAACATCATGTATCATGTCACAACATCATTCAAATATCATATACATGTCAACACATAAGCATACTACATCAAGCACATAAAGAGGTAAGTTCACTACCTTGCACTTAAGCTTTCCTCTTGATCTTTACTTAAGCTTTCCTCTTGATCTTTAGCCATTGCTCCCTAGCTTTCCAACCATGAAGCCTTTATGTCCATCACTTCCAAACATCTTCTTGGATGTTTTATGGTCCTAAACACATTCATATCCATCACATAACTCATTAGGACTGATGAACTCCAACCATGTTCAAGACTAACTTTGTTACACTCTTTATTGTTATAACTTTCTCTAATTTTCACTAATCCACTTGGTTCTTGATCCAATTGATGTCTTGACTTTACCCTACACAATTTCATCTTTTGAATTCATTTATGAGCTTAGAATCATGAAATTCTAGTTCCTTCATGGCCTGCTGTATAGAACTGAACATAAGCATACAATTCTTTCAAAAATTCTCATTTTGATTCTAATGCTTCCCATACTTGTTTCTCCACTTTACCCCACACAACTTTTCATTTTAAAACCATTGGAACCATCAAAATCATGAAATTCCAATAACTGTTCATGCGAGTGAACAGTAACCGTAAGGAATCTCAAAGACTACAACCTTGAGATTTTAATGTTTCTAAGGTTCAAAACCTTTCCAATCCTATAGAAAATCATCATACAAACTCAATGGAAGCATTAAATAATTGAAATTCATTTTCATTCCCTCATGAATAGTGCATACCGAACAGGGCACACCATGGCAAAGTCAAGAATATCAATTTGATTCAACAACCAACCACTTAACTAGCTTGTTTAAGCTTCAATCATATAGTTCTAACTTTAATTTCTTCTTTCCCCTTTCCTTTAAGATCTTTGGGCAGCACCACCCCTTAAAGAAAACTCAACTTTTCTCCCATCAAAACCCTAAGTTCAAGCTCCTAGATCAAAGGAAAATAAGCTAGGAGAGATTGCTTACCTTTAATCTCTAGCTTGTTTGAACTTTGGAACCTTGAATCTTCTTTGTCTTGGCTTGAGTTTTCATTTTGCAAGAGTTTCCCCAAGGGTTCTTTGCTCACAGTTTGGCTGCAGAATTGAGGGGCTATTTATAGAAAAATTCCATGGAAAATGAATGGCCAAGATCACTTTGTCCACTATTTGATCTAATGGCTCATATTTGCTCTTACATCAAGCTTCCTCTCCAAGCCAACTTGAAATAAATTCACATGACAAAAATCTTCTCCTCCCCCTTGTCTTGTACGCCAAGTGTGTGGATGTGTGGGTCCCACCATGTGCAAGCCATAATTCACACTTTATCCCTTTTTTTTCTTTTAAAAAATTCAGAAATTATTCATTATTGGACTTGGGCTCCAAGACAACTCTTGGGACTTAATGGGCTGCCCTAGCACAAAATTTTGGGCTGCCATAGGCCTTCCTTGGGTCCAATAGCTAATTAGCACAAATCCCAAGGTACTTTCCTTATACCGATATTCTTAAAATATCCTGATTTTGAAATAAATGTTAGACACCTCTTTTAATGGTTCTAACATTTTTAGAAATTCATTCTAATATAAAATAAATTCCCTGAAAAGTCTCATAATTTTCTGAGACCCAGAAGTCTTGATAAAAATTCCCTATATTTCCTTTAACCCTTTATCGATGTCCGATTTTACTTTAATTTCTCAAAGGGCATTATTGTCTTTTCAAACATCATCATACTATTTACTGGCTCTAATTAATCATCTTTATACCATCTTACACATTTTTAGCCTGTCCAGAATGACCAGAATACCCTCCATCCATCACTGGTACAATAGGGCATCCAGGGGCATTTTCGTAATTTCGTACTTTTCTTGGACTGCTCTGGACTCTAGCCCACATAACTGTCTCACTACTTTATTGGGCTCACTATGGCACCATTTGGGCCTTGGTATGGTCTCCTTAGCCTCATTACCTTTATGGCACAATTCACAATAAATATCACCCGATCCTATTTATCGGGTATTTTATTTCACTGTAAAATCTCATAAGGCTTCTATAGGATTCCTTTTCTGACTCTATCAATTTTATAAATTCTTATATTAAATATGGGGATTTCCTATAATATCCCATATGATTCTGATGTCTGAAGAATACTGTCATAATTTTTCTGACTTCATAAATTTATATCAATTAATCGGGACCTCAAATCAACATTCTGTGTTGTGTTAAACTGACCGGAATAATTTTGTCTATCTACTGGTAAAATTTGAGTCTGATATGATTCTGGGCATTTTTGGCCTATTTTGGCTCAACTTTTCCATAATTACATTTAGGTCCTTGACTTTTTACTTAATTACATTTAAGTCCCTAAACTTTTGGAAATTATCACTTGTGGTCTAACATTTATTTCTACTTTAACTTTTGGCCTTTCACCTTTTCCAATTTTCGTTTAGGTCCTTCTCTTTCTTCAAGACTTATTTAACCTTTATTATTTCTTCTGATCTACATTATAATCCTTTCTACTTTTGGTCCAACATTTATTTCTACTTTAACTTTTGGCCTTTCACCTTTTCCAATTTTCGTTTAGGTCCTTCTCTTTCTTCAAGACTTATTTAACCTTTATTATTTCTTCTGATCTACATCATAATCCTTTCGAAACCTCTTTCCACTATCATTATTATACATATAGGTAAAAAGTGATATGAGAAACACCTTTTTTCCACTTCAAGACTTATTTACACCGATTGTACATGTTACCTGGTGTAAAAAGTGATATGAGAAACACATTTTTTACACTGGATTTATAAGTTATCCAGTGTAGAAAGTCTTTTAAAATTCAAAGTATTAGTCGTTTCATATTCAAAATATATTTTTTACACTGGATTTAAATGTTAACCTGTGTAAAAAGTCTCAATGAACATACTTTATTGAAGCCTGCCCCTTGGCGCATCTCTTCATTTCTCATTTCTCAGGTTGTATTCAGTCTTATTTTTTATGCTGTCTATCATTATGCTAGTTATCGTGCTCTATGGTTTTCGTCGGGCTTCGCTGTGGTCAGTTATTCTTCTCTGTTATCGCTCCCGTTATGCTTTGCCATGTATGTGTTTTAGAAACTTATTTTCTCGTGTACGTGCTTTGCCTTTTATGTGTTCATTTAATCTAGATTTTATAGTTTTTTGCGATAAATGCTTGCACTTCTTCCGCTGTGGTTAGTCGTTCTTCTCTGTTTACCATGTTTGTTTTTATTATTACGTATATAGGAATATGGGGGTAGTGGTAATTAGAATAAAGCTAACGATGCTCCAAGTGACTCTAAGCAAAGGAAGGAAGGGAAATTACTACCGATTGAGTTTGACACACGTTGTAACCTAATTAGTGAACACAAGACCAAATACATGAGTTATATCAGGCTCCTAGTAAGTAACAAGACTAACATCGCCATACAGACTTGGTATGCTGTTGATAATCTCGTGAAGAATCAAATTTGGGACTCTATCTGGGTATAAGAACTTACTAATATATATTGTATGCAGACCAAAACCAAAAAATAACTATTTGTTGATAACTCTGCTTTCAATGGAAATTATTGCAGCTTACTTATGATGTTCCTAACAATAAAGTATTGAAGAAGACATTGTCTTATTGTGCTGAGCGTTGGAGGGTAAAACATCCTCCTTTTCATACATCTTAGGGACCAAATGGTAGCATCTAGAACCACTTTTAAGGCTATTGAAGTCAAATTACTCAATTTGGAATTTTACTCTTAGCGAGTACTATTCACTATGTAAATTCCAGTAGAGTGACCTAAAACATTCTCCTTTTCATACGTCTTAGGGACCAAACGGTAGCATTTGGAACCACTTCTAAAGCTATTGAAGTCAAATTACTCAATCTGGAATTTTACTCTTAGCGAGTATTGTTCACTATGTAAATTCTAGAGGAGTGTCCTGACTTTAAAAAATCATAACTAATTATAAAAAAATAGAAATGTAGTGATTCAAATTTCTACATGAAGCTAACTTAATGGTCTTTCAGGGAAAAATAACTCGTTGACCACGCCTTGACCAAGTCAACATCAGTCAACGTTTGAAGTTTATTGTTCATCTTGTGTTTTTCCCTGATTCTAGCATTTTGGTCCCAACATTGCACTATCCAATCCCCAGCTTCTCTCCATGCTTCTTCAGTCCTCTTCTAACATACCTGTGGGATTGGGATTACATGGAAGGGGGTGAGATTTATGGGGAAATCTCAGTAGCAAATGGTAACCATACAATATATGCAACTATATGCTTGATGTTACTATGTGTGTATTTAATGATCATGCTTGCATATAATTATACATGCTTCACATCATCAAGGTAAGAAAATATCACATAAAACATCCAAGCAGTATAAGCATACAAGTAGGTAAGTTTACTACTTGGCGTGAAGCCTTTCCTTCCAGCTCTTAGCCTTGCCTCTAAAGTTCCTTCTTTTCATAAGTCAGAGCCTATACATAGTATAATAATATCTTTATTATTGTGCAGTATAGCTCTACTTAACTCATGCTTAACTTGGGGTAATATCCTTACTCTGACATTCCCCTAACTTTCTTTCTCTCTTTAGCTACCTTTATTAATAGAGATATTTCTCTATTCTAACTATTAATAGCAATCCTCTACTTTATTAGAGCGGGGACTAGATAACTTACTTACCTCATTCCTAAGCTCTGCCCAGTCCCTAATCTCCTTAGACTGCTCCTGGCTCCGCCAGAACTCCTTCCTTTCTTTCTCTTCCTTCCTTTCTTTCTCTTTCTCTCTTTCTCTCTTCTTTATGCCATGCTTAGCCTTGGATTTCCTTGAGGTAGGGGTGGCCTATTTATAGGTGAGTGGAGGTGGAATGAATGGCTCAGATTGAATCGTGAAGAATAGCCTAGATCGCTTAGCTTCCTCAAGAAGCTTCTCCTACACCATCACGATGACATCACCCTCCTTGATGACTCACCAACATGACGTCATCCAAGGACACCTCAGGGGATACCTCAGGGGGTATGTGGCATAATTGGTGGGGCTCTTGGGACACCTCACCAGCTAACTCAGCCTCTCCAGAGAATTCTAAAGCCTTTTCCTAGAATGAGTGGCTGAGATTGTGCCACGTGTCATTTTTACTTTTTCTCCTTTTTCTAATCTCATGACATGTGTCCTTAAATTTTCTTCTTTTCCTATAATAATGCCATGTGGCACCTTGTGGGTCCCATAAGGACACCTTTCTTGCCACCTCATGGTCTAAAGTCATATCTGATCACTTTTCCCAGTTATATCCTTAATCAGGTATCTTTACTTTATGTAAAAGCACTAAAATATTATTTTAATGCCTCTCAAATTCCCATAACTACTGGGCCTATGTTTTAAGGCTTTGGATTGCTATCTTGGGTTTCTAACCAATCCCAAGCACTCTGGTGGCTCGGTTCCCAAGAAACACCTCTTACTTTTCCATTATGCCCACAGGGACTTTCACTATTTTCCCTGAATTTTCACTTTCTTACAGTTTAGTCCCTAAACATCATTTGTATGCTTCTGGGACTCCTGTATAATAGGGTCTAGTAGTCTACCTTTTTCAGGCTCCATACTAGGCTTCTAGCCTAAAAATTGGGATATGACATTTCTCCTCACCTTAAAATAAATTTCGTCCTCAAAATTTCAGGGTCAAATCTCTATTCATACTTTGAATAGTTTCCTCTAAGGAGAATGTCCCTTTCATTTCATAACATTTTCTTAACTTTCTTAACTCTTCTTAACCTTTCTTACAATCTTTCACAACTTTGTGTATCTATGCCAAACTTTTGTGGCATTTACACCTTTTTCATATAACTGCATTCTATCTTTACTCTATCTTAGACCCTTTTCTTTTATTCTTACTAGCCTTTTAATCTCTTTATCCTTATCTGAAGGATTTATCTACTCATACTTTTGCATTCTAAAAAATATGGGGTTCTCTTCTCTTTTCCTCAGGCATACTTCTATAAAACTTTTTGAATACCAGCACTTAGACTTGAACTTTGACTCCATCTTCATAAGGGTAAACTAACTTTAGTCTGTATATAATTATGACATCATAAAGGACAACTCAAGGGACACCTCATGGGGGTATGTGGAAAAATTCTCATGTAAGGAAGCTTATGGAAAAATTCAAATCCAATTCGGTACCGATCGAAGCAATTTCACAAAAGATCATACTTTTTATGTTCCTAATATTTATAATATACTAGGATATGTATTCTATCCTAGAAATCAATGTCTAGGCTTCTCATACCATTGAGATACTTGTACTAGGCCAAAACTTAATTGAAGATCCCTTGAGAAATGACCAAAATACCCTTTGTGTCTTTTCTTGCACTATATTGACCCAAAGGGTAAAATAGTCTTTTCACCCTTCTTTGTACTGCCTCAGGACCTATACTGGTTCTAAATAATCATACTAAGGCTATATCCCACATTTTTAGCCTATCCTAGATGACCAAAATGCCCTCCATCTATCTCTGGTACAATGTGGGCATCTAGGGGCATTTTCGTAATTTTGCACTTTTTCTTGACACTGGCCCCTTCTACTGATAAACTGGTACCCTGGGTTTTGGGTCCTCCTTGGCATTATCATGGGACTAGATATGAGGTCATCTGATCTCATTATATCCAGGCTTACATACCGATAAGTTCTATTATCTGATCATGTGTGTTATCAAACTCATGTCAAAATTTACTAATATAACTTTTTATACAAAACTTCTTCTAGGGTCCTATTAGACCCATGACATCAGACACTGTAGGGCACACTTTCCTGTAACTCTCCCACTTATATCTGGAGTTCATGAAATATGATAAAATTTCAGCTAATTTTTAAACTATCAAATAAATATATGCTGTCTGGAGCCCTAATAAAATTTTTGTATCATGCCAGATTAACCAGTGTAACTTCCTCTATTTACTGATAGAATATGGGACTAAAATACTTTCGGGCAGTTCTAACCCTTTCCGAGCTGATCTTTCTATAATTATAACTTTTCCCTTGAACTTTTTACTTAATTACATTTAAGTCCCTTAAATTTTGGAAATTACCACTTTTGGCCCAACTTTTGTTTCTACTTTAACTTTTGGCATTTAAACTTTTCTAATTTTTATTTAGGTCCCTTTCTTCCTTCAAGACCCATTTAGCCTCTATTATTTCTTTTGATCATCGTCATAATCCTTTCCAAACCTCTTTCCTCTATCAGTATTATACAGATAGGGAAAAATTAGGATATGACATTTCTACACCCTTAAAATAAATTTCGTCTTCGAAATTTACTTAGCACTTTAATCAAGGATTGGGGTATCTATCTCTTTATCTTCTATTTTGACATCTTAGCGGAGTATTTTTCATATTCGCAGATCTTCATATCATTACTATGATCATTCTTTTGTTCTGAATCAACTCACTTAGAGTTGAATTCTACTTCATTCTATTACTTACTTACATGCTATGCATCTATCTATATATGGACTTCTCAACATACTAAACTTGTGAGTAGTGCCCATTTCTTTCATATCATATTTTCTTGTATACTACTATATTCTGAAGCTTATGTCAACTACTCATCAAACTTCTTAGTGCAATCACATATTACTCATATGAATATCTAGCGGAATTCTCTGAACATCTGCAACACTTTATCTCTTATTTTCATATCATCATATTTCTTATTATTTTTAATAACTCATCATAATACAGAGAGAGGACTTATGTCATAATTCTTTCTTTCGTTGCTTTACTACTAAATAGGAGCATATAGGAGCACATACTCTAACATGCATAATGTTTGGCCAACATATTGCAGGACTACATACATGCCCATGAATGCAAAGCTCTAACATCGGAGCTTAGGCATTCCTTTTCTTAATATGCACAGCTCTAACACTCGGAGCTTGCACAACTCTAACACTCAGAGCTTGCACTGCTCTAACATTCGAAGCTTTAGCATATTCTATAAACATAACATAATGCCTAGCAATTCATGCAAGGAGTGAAAGCTCTCACTTGCTCCTTTATCTGTAACTTATCATTCAAACATTTTATCCCTTTCAAAAATAGAGCCTCTCAATTTGTTTACAAGGCTAGCTATAAAGCCACTTCATATCGTACTTCTTAATGCATATTTCTCATAACATATTTCATTATGTACTCTTCATAGCATTTCTCATTTCATATCTTTCATGCCATAACATGCCATATCTAGCCAAATCTGGCTATATCATAGTCTATCTTTCAAATCCATTTCATTTGGACTTTACATAAGGGTTCTAGTCTCTTACTATTCATAACCTTTTCTAGCTTTTCATGGCTCTTTCTATCATTTTACATAGCTTTGTGCATATATGCCAACTTTTATGGCATTTATACCTTTTCCTATCACTTCCCAGGGGGTCACCCATTATTGGGCTACTTTTGCCTAAGCATACTTAACTGAAATATGCAGATAAGAATATGAAGCATTAGTACTAACAGGCTCTAACCCTAGTACTTTACTATCTTAAACCCATATTATACTATCTCTCGAGCCTATCTGTCCTTTTATTCTCTTTATTTTCATCTGAAAGATATACTTGTCTCTCATTTTTATTCTTTGTAATCTCATCATAGGGATCTCTTTATTCACATTTGACTCCTTCTCACATCTTATGAGATATTCTCATAAATCCTTGGTACTCAGGATTAACAACTTTAACTTGGATCACTTAGTTCCTATTGTGTGTGGGAATATTCTGAGTTTAGTCCCTGATAGTAATAAGGCTATCTAAAACTAGCATAATGGGCACCTCTCTGTTATAAGTTAACTAACTTGTGAAGCTTCTATACCTTAACTTTTCCTTGGTATTCATCTTTCTAAAGACATATTGTACTTATGGCTCAATACTTTCTTTCTCTCGGCTAGGTCTGCTGTGAATTTCAGGATCTACTACGATCAACTGTAAGCCTCTTCAGGATCTAACTGTGACTTCTCTAAGAGTCATACTAGGATCTAACTGCAATCCTCTAGAATATACTACGATTTTGTAGTAATGTATTATCACATCTGGAAGATCTAAACCAACGGACAAAGTTACAAGGTTAGTCTCTTCCACATAGTTGTTAACTCAACAGATAATTCCCCAAAAATGATCACAGAAGCCAATATTATCTATTAGAACTTTACTTATTTCCTCTATCACTTAGGAATTTCTCATATCATTCTCATCTTTTATAACTTTACTATATCCATTACTGCAAATAGCTACACAGGCTCTACCATGCACATATCTATCATTATTATCTATATCATCAGAGTGACCTTACTCTATCTGAGTTATACTATCCTATTTCTTGGCTTTATTTCAAAAGCAATCTTACTCCATCACAAGAGCAATTTAGCTCTATTGCAAAAATATTAACTTATATTACTTATAAACTGCCCATTCTTAGAGCTGCATCATCTTTCATAACTGCATCTTATTTCCTTTCATATTCATAGCACATCATTCATATATCTTATCCCTACTGAAGGGATATGTCTTGAGTACTATAATCATTTATCTATAAATTAACTATTAATCTTTCATCTTTAATATTTTTCTCTATCCCATTGACTATCATTGTTTGATCATAAATTCTCATTCTATTCTTTGGGAATTAACTGGCTAACTATTTTGTTCATCACTTTTCTATTACTCTATCATCATCAGGTTAAATTATTTAATTGCATGTCGTAGGATATGGGAGCAATAAATTTCTCAAAACTTTCTCATCATATCTACTCTACCCTGCATGTAATGTAAAGGGGAGTATTCATTCATCATAGCATACTCAACATGCATAATATGCAAGGAGATGTAATCATTTAAGCATTCTCTAACATGCGTGTCATCATATGACAATTACAAGGAGATGTAACATCTCATCATAACTTATGGCAACATAAGCCATATCACTAATACATAGTTTGCTCAACATCCCTTATACTCACATTATAATTAAACAATTAACTAGGTAAATTTTAAAGTATTCTATCCCTTAATCACCTTAATCACTAGGTCCTGATCATTTTTTCAGGATCCTGAATCATTTACTTGTTTCACTTAGGCTGCCACATCACCTTCTTATTAGGGTATAGACCCAACCCTTCTTTACTCTTTCTTACATAGGAATAGGGGAGTAACTTTATCTTTGAATATGTGGCTATCTTACTAGGCCATATTCATTCTTATCATAACATTTCTCATCGCCTGTAAGACTTTTATATCTCTAACCTAAAGGACTTCTGTGTCCTTGGCCTCACCATAATCTAGCGGTAATCCATAACTGAGTCAGCTATTTCCTTTCAGCTAACTGAGGAAGGGCTTGTTCTTTATGCCATTTATACTTTTAAGTTTTCCCTTATCCTCTTGGATTATTAACAGGCGAGAGAATATCTCCTATTATGCCTCAACGTTCATGTGGATGAACTTAGCTAAGTATTTATTAAAGAGTTTCTCTTTCTTTTGCTCTAACTCTTAGCCTTACACTTACCTCTATCTATTTAAGAGGAATGCCTCTTTTAAACTTCTTCAAGAAAAACTCCTCAAGTGAGTGAATCACTCTCCATCTTGTATGGAGTAACTTCTGTATCTCTCTACTATCTTTTAACTCTTTTTGTCTGTCTGTCTCAGTCTGCTCTTGATTGGACTGTGTTTCCTCCTGGTCTGTCTTTAGATCCTGACTAATTTAAGTCACTTGGATCTCATTCATCACCTAGCATTACTATTTATGTTCTCTAGGGTAGAGCGTTAGGTTACTATCTCTTCGTGATGGAATCCCTCTACTTTAGGAACATTAATCTTCTATCTATTAGCCATCATGTCTTTATCCTTAAGCCATGTATTAGATCATTCTTAGGTAAGTCTTATTCTAACTTCCTATTATTCTGCTCAATAAAGACTAGTTGCACAAAGTATTTCATAATGTTGATCAACTCCTGATGATCATATGGAGGATCTATTTCTATACCTTTTCTTAAACTAATCTTTTATATCTTAATGCACCATATTATTTAGCTTGCCTGCACTCTGTGCTAAACCTCTAACTGATAACCTTCAGTGAGGTCAACATCTTTAGAGTCAAATAAGTCTCATTCATGTCTATACATCATAATCACATTTCAATGGGGAACATATTCACATAAATGTTCAACCAACAATCATATTTCATGTTGCCATAACATTTGTACATACATCATATACATGTCAATTACATATTCGGGGTACATTATAACTACTATACATATGAGTAATTACTTTACTTTACACTTTACATATTTACATTACCCCTTATCTATTTCTACATTTCTTTCTAAGAAATCATAGATTGCACATACTTTTGCATATAGAAATGCCACTCCTGTATATTAGCTGGTGGATCCCTTGCCAGATACTCGCTTAGCTCTATATGCCATGTAAGGGTATATGGTAGTACTTGACTCACTACTATCTCATGCCAATCCTCTAGAGTATAAATTTGATTTAGGTTAAGGCCCTCCACTGTGTATCTGTTCATCATCCTTGTTACGGCATTGAGGAACTATAGGTAAACTAACTGCTCTTGATTTCTACTTATATCCATCCCCTGACCTAAACTAAGTAATTTACTTTCCACAGATTTCTTGAGATTGATGCAGTCAGCGTTATCTGTCTTTAACAAAGAAGGATGGGGTTGACTAGGACCAGGAACATCACGCTGATCTTTCTCTATAAAGTCATATATTCCTGGACTTTGGGAATGGATAGGAACTGTCATAAAATTTGACTGGATGTATGAATTAGGGGACTGTGATCTATTACTCATAACAACTCTATCCTCAAACTCTGGTGGAGGAGGAATAATATCTGGTCTACCCATAATCCAGTACTAGTACTCAGCTTCCTCAGTCGTAATCTGTCCTCTTATCGAAGGAATAGAGCTTACATCAGGGTTAGAGGGCACTCCAACAAACTCATACTATGTAGAGTTACTAGACTTAACATCATCTGGTACATACACAGCTTCAGGATAAATCTCTACATGACCTCCAGACTACAGGTTTGAGTATATATAAACATCTATAGGATATTCTATTGTAGACTTTTCTGATTGATCCCCTATACTCTCATCTGAACTCTCTTCATTATCTGAGGGATGATCAAAGTCTGGATGTACATTATCCTCGCATATTATTACTGGCCAGGGGTCTCCCTTATTAACTGAAGCCTCTGACTTAACCTTATGAAATCCCATATCTCTCTTGCAATATTTGCTTAATTAAGCAATGCTAACTATCTCAACATATACCCTAACTTAACAAAGTACTTACTATTTAGAGTTAGGGTATGGGAAATATCTTAAATCATACTAGAAACTTTTGCACTGATTCCAAAATGTAACATCCTTACTTTTATACGTCTTAGGAACCATTCATTAACATTTGGAACCACTTACAAGACCTTGGAAGTCCTTTAGCCAAATCTGAAATTTTACTCTTTCTCGGAATACTATTCATATGGTATTTTAGATTACGCAATAAACTTCAAAAAATCATAATTAATTCTAGAAAAAATTAAATGAAGTGGTTCAAAAAGGTATGTGAAGATAACATCTTGACATTTAAGGAAAAAATCATTTCCAGACCAAATGACTCGTCAATTAATATAGTTTATTCGCCAAAATTACTGTTCATTTGGTCAAAAATTCTGGAAACAGATTTTGGTCCCACAATTTGGAAAATTCATTCTCTTTGTACAGACATCCAAATAAGGCATTCTTGGTGTCAAAATAAAGCTTGGCATGTTAACTACATGTCTATAAAATTTCATACATTTATCTCATCATTTACTATTTTTCTTTCCATCATGACTATCACTACTTACATTGGTCATACAGCAACATTACCCATTTACATAACATATATACCATCCAATCCTTAGCTTTTACTTCATGCTTAATCTTTCTCTTTCATTATTCAAAAACCTGTGGGATTGGGTTTACATGAAAAGGAATGCAATTTCTAGGGAAATCTCAGTAGCAAATATTACTAAACAATGCATACATTAATGTAGATACTTGTGCTAGCTTGTGAATGTGTTAACATTGTGTAATGTGCATGCTTCCATATAACATATGAAATACAATTGGCCAAAGTAATCATAGCAACAGAGTTCCATACATAAGCACATATGCAACACAATTCAACAAAGCCATAGCACATTCAAGCATAACATTCAATGCATACAAGTTTAGGATAAGTTTGCTACCTCATATACTTGATTTCTTTCATTTTATCTTGCTTCTTTCTTCTCACTTATTTTAACTAACATAACTTCCTCTTGAACATTAAGCTCACTTATTTTCCTTAATCTTAACTAATGGACTTGGCCTTTGAATTAATTGATGTATTGACTTTACCCTACACAATTGCATCTTTTGAATCCATCTATGAGCTTAGAATAATGAAATTCCAGCTCCTTCATGGCCTGCTGTACAGAACTGAACATATGCATACAATTCTTTCAAAAATTCTCATTTTGATTCTAATGCTTCCCATACTTGTTTCTCCAATTTATCCCACACAACTTTTTATTTTAAACCCATTGGAAGCATCAAAATCATGAAATTCCAATCATTGTTCATGTGAGTGAATAGTACCGTGAAGAATTTCAAAAACTATAATATTGGAATTTCAATGCTTTCAGGGTTCAAAACCTTTTCAATCCTACACAAAATCATCATATAAATTCAATTGAAGCATTAAATCATTGAAATTCCATTTCCTTCCCTCATGAACAGTGCAGACCGAACAGGTTCACCCATGGCAAAGTCAAGAATATCAACTTGATTCAACAACCAATCACTTAACTAACTTGTTTAAGCTTCAATCATATGTCTCTAACTTTAATTTCTTCTTTTCCCTTTCATATAAGGTTTTTGGGCAGCACAACACCTTAAATATAACTAAACTTTCTTTCACAAAAACCCTAAGTTCAATCTCCCAAATCAAAGGAAAATAAGTTAGGATAGATTGCTTACCTTTAATCTCTAGCTTGCTTGAACTTTGGTACCATGAATCTCCTTTGTCTTGGCTTGAGTTTCCATTTTGCAAGAGTTTCCCCTAGGTTCCATGGCTCACGGTTTGGATGCAGATTTGAGGGGGTATTTATAGAAAAATTCATGGAAAATCAATGGCCAAGATTACTTTGTGAACTATTTCATCTAAAGGCCCACATTTAATCTTGAATTTAACTTTTTCCAAAAAGAATAATTATGACATCATAAAGGACAGCTCAAGGGACACCTCATGTGGGTATGTGGCGAAATTCTCATGTAAGGAAGCTTCTGGAAAAATTCTAGTCTAATCCGGTACCGATCGAAGCAGTTTCACCAAAAACCAAACTGTTTTCTGTTCCTAATTTTTATAATATACCAGGATATGTATTATGTCCTAGAAATCAATGTCTAGGCTTCTCATACCATTTAAATACTTGTACTGGGCCAATACTTAATTAAAGATCCCTTGAGAAATGACCAAAATACCCTTGGTGTCATTTCTTGCACTGTATTGACCCTAAGGGTAAAATCGTGTTTTCACCCTTCTTTGTACTACCTTAGGGCCTATACAGGTTCTAAATAATCATAATAAGGCTATATCCCACATTTTTAGCCTATCCCGGATGACCAAAATACCCTCCATCCATCTCTGGTATAATCTGGGCATCTAGGGGTATTTTCGTAATTTTGCATTTTTTTTGGACACTGGCCCCTTCTACTGATAAACTAGTACCCTGGGTTTTAGGCACTCCTTGGCATTATGATGGACCTATATATGAGGTCATCTGATCTCATTCTATCCAGACTTACATACCGATAAGTTCCATTATCAGATCACAGGTGTTATCAAACTTCTATCAAAATTCACTATTATATGAATAACTTTTTATACAAAACTTCTTCCGGGGTCTTGTCATATCCATGACATCTGACACTGTAGGGCACACTTTCTTGTAACTCTCCCACTTATATCTAAAGTTAATGAAATCTGATAAAATTTTAGATAATTTTCAGACTATTAGATAAATATATGTTGTCTGGAGCCCTAATAAATTTTTTATATCATGCCAGATTAACCAGTGTAACTTCCTCTATTTACTGATAGAATGTGGGACTGAAATACTTTCGGGTAGTTCTAACCCTTTCCGGGCTAATTTTTCTATAATTACAATATTGCCCTTGAACTTTTTACTTAATTACATTTAAGTCCCTTACTTTTGAAAATTACCATTTTTTGCCTAACTTTTGTTTCTACTTTAACTTTTGGCATTTAAACTTTTTTAATTTTTGTTTAGGTCCCTTTCTTCCTTGAAGACCCATTTAACCTTTATTATTTCTTCTGAACATCGTCATAATCCTTTCTAAACCTTTTTACTCTATCAGTATTATACAGATTAGGAAAAATTAGGATATGACAATGCGCATGGCTAGGACAAAGATGGTCAGCCTCATCCTTCTCCATACAGCAAGTATCAATTCATTGAAGAAGCTACTTCGGAAGAAATTGTTAGGCTTCGGACTACGACAATATCTTTGGTGAGTTGATATGTCGTGAAAAAGGAGTATTGCATTTCCCATGTTTCTTCCTTTTATATGTATTGATTTTAACTACTTCAAGTCTGTAGGAAAAACGAGCAAAAGCCATTGAACACGTTCTAAAGAATGACCGCCCCACATAATGTCTCGAGGGGGTTACATGAAGGGTGAAAGAGACTTTTTGGGAGCCAAGAGAAAGAAGCTGAAAGATAATAATGAGGTTGATCCTAGTGTTACTCTTGCTCCCCCATCTCTAATACATCGTGAAGATAAATGGTTATACGCTTACCAAAAAAGGAGTGGATCATTTACAAGATATCATGCTCGGATAATTGCTAAAAAATTTAAGTACTAGTTTTATTTTGTTTTAGTAGACTAATTATATTATTTATTATGTTTGACCTTTTTATATTATAGGTTGATCTTAAAAAAATAGAAGCCCATGGCTCCTTCAAGTTAGATAGTAGGAATGATATCTTGACTATTACCACAGGCAAGCAAGAGCATGGGGCCGTGTCAAGGGAGTTGGAGGAGGTGTTAGTATAAGAGATTTTCTTAGAGCATCTCCACGACATTCCCCATATGTGTCAAGGGTAGAGATGGAATCATTGTTATCCACCATGAGGGCAGATACTAAGGTAGAGGCTTGGGCAGAGGCTAGGGCATAGGCAAAAGCTTTAATTGAGGCACGATTATAAGAGGGGTTGGCAAAGATCAAGGAAGAAATGTTATCCATGATGGCATCAAGGCAACAGGAGCCAAGTACCCCCAAATGCTCTCACATGCAACCCGTCCTAGCACTAAAGGGAGATATTACATGGCCAGGTCGATATTAGAGGATACTAAACCATGTGATCTAAATATGGAGGATCCTATCAAAAGGTTAGTGGCACATGGTTTCATCCATATCTTAGGGGCAACTGCCAACCACATCAAAATTTAGGACTATTAGTTAAGGGTGGAAGTTGAAGACGTGATAATTGAAGATGCTCTTGTCCAAATTGCAACTGATGAGGTGAAGACTATGAGTCAGGCACAGGGGACTATCATATTATGGCCAAATCATCTTATTTAGATCACATCGCGTTATCCCCAAACGAACTTCCCATACCTCCCAATTTGATTGCCATGTAACGTGTAATTCAATTGGCATATGACAAAACATTCAATATAGATGTGTTGCTTATGGATATAGTTGTGGGTGACATGGGGGCACCTGCCTTTATTGACTATGCAGATATGAAATATGTTATTACTCCTAGAAATGAACTAACCTCCTAGTGCATCCAAGTGTTTCTTATGTAAGTCTAATTTAAATGTAAATATATGTAATAACAAAATTCATGCAAGCTGAGTGTTTGCATTAACTATAGGTACATGTAAGCTGAGTTGGTTTTCAAGGGCAAACAAGGTCAATTCGGATTCTTATACCTATTTTAGATTTATTCAAAAGGGACCTCACAATCTTCAAGACTTCAGTACATTTCAAAGAGGCTTGGTGAAACCGATATTGATTGTTTCTTTGCACCATATATGCAAGAGTAAGAATAATAATATTTCAATTTTTTTCATACTAGGTTTGTATTTTCTTAATGCTAATAATCATTATTGTTTAATTATTTTCTACAGCAATCATTAGCAATTGATCATACTATGAAAGCATACTTATAAAATTTTCTTCTTATGCTCTCTCTACTATAAGCCATCGGTTGATGCCAAGAAGATTATAAACATGTGAGTTTTCTTCCTTACAGAACAATGGTGTTTGTAATAAATTAAATATGGTCTTTGTAATAAAACGGTTACTAAGTTCATAGCTTTGGTCATAGGTCTATGAGGATGTTTACAATTACAGCTCAAATGTCACTACCTCCATCACGAGTTACTGTTCATAGTGACAATTTCCAACAATTATACATACATGAATTACATATCAATTATGCTAAATAATTAACATCTCTTCATGCAACTTTATCTCCTCCATTTTGAGATTACCTGCTATAATTGGATTGATATGGAAGGGGTGAGATTTCTAGGGATATCTTAGTAGCAAACGGTACTAAACAATGCATGCATTAATATGAATACTTGTGCTTGCTTGTAAAAGTGTTAACATTGCGTAATGTGCATGCTTCCATGTTATATATGAAATACAATTGGCCAAAGTAATCATAGGAATAGAGCTTCATACATAAGCACATATTCAACACAATTCAACAAAGCCATAGCACATCAAGCATAACATTCAATGCATACAAGTTTATGATAAGTTTACTACCTCACATGTAGCCTTCCTCTACATCTTAGCCTTTGCTCTAAGATTCCTTCTTTTCATATGCCAGAGCCTATACATAGAATAATAATATCTTTATTATTATCCAGTATACCTCTACTTACTCATGCTAAACTTTGGGGTAATATCCTTAATCTGACATTCCCTGGCTTTCTTTCTACCTTTAGCTAACTTTGTTAACAGAGATATTTCTCTATTCTAACCATAAAGAGGAATCCTATATTTTATTAGAGCAGGGACTAGAAAACTTACTTATCTCATTCCTAAGCTTTGCCCAGTCCCTCAGCTCCTTAGATTGCTCCTGGCTCCACCAGAACTCCTTCCTTCTTTCTCTTCCTTCCTTTCTTTCTCTCTTTCTCTCTTCTCTCTTCTTTCTCTTTGTTTTGCCTTGCTTTGGCTGTGAATGGAATGGAAGGAGGGGTGGGGTATTTATAGGTGAGAGGAGGTGGAATGAATGGTCTAGATTGATTCGCGATGAATGGCTCAGATTCCTTTCTTCCTCAAGAAGCTTTGCCTGCATCATCACAATGACATCACCCTCCTTGATGACTCACCACTAATGACATTCTCCAGGACACCTCAGGGGGTATGTGACATAATGGAGGGGCCCTTAGGACACCTCACCAGCTGACTCAGCCTCTCCAAAGAATTCCAGAGTCTTTTCGCTGAATGAACGGCCGAGATTGTGCCACGTGTCCTCTTGCTTTTTCTCCTTTTCTTGTAATCATGGCATGTGTCCTTTGCTTTTCTTCTTTTACTGTAATCATGCCATGTGGTGCCTTATGGTCCCCATTTATGCCATCTCATGATTCCAGATCACTCTACCCAGTTCTATCTTTGACCGGGTCACTTTATTAAAAAAGTACTAAAATAATATTTTAATGCCTCTTGGGCCCACATTACTCTTGGGCTACATTTTTGGGCCCTGGATTATCATCTTGGATTTCTAACCTAGCCCAAGCAATCTGGTGGCTCGGTTCCCAATAAACATCCTTAGTAAATTACCAAATGCCCTTAGTTCCTCTTTAGTACTTATAGGAGTACTATTATCTTTCCTTACCTTACCAGAGTATCTCTTGACCATGGTCAGCTATCCAGATACCCTTTCTTGACTGTCTTACCTTAGTCAAATGATCATAATGCCCTTCACCTAACTCTGACTCAAGGACACAATACAGTTGCATACCTTTAGTGGCATTTTCGTAATTCTTCATTTTTCTAGATCTTTACTAGCCCTGGCCCACATACTTAACTGAAAATATCATTGGGCCTATAAGGTATCATTCTGGATCCTCTGTATGATCCACTATCTTCATGGGCTCAATTCCTGAGAAATTCCCCCGAAACCTACTTATCTGGTATTTTAATCCTTTATAAATTCTGTAATAAATTCTACAGAACTCCTTTTTAGGCTCTGTTGCATTCTTTGATATTCTTTTATGAAACTGTTCTTATTCCTCAACCATATGCATATCATTCTTATGATCAGGACTTTTCATCTCATCACTTTATCTCTATTTTCTTTTCTTTTCTTCTATCTGAACACTATAATGGCTTCTTCCTCATGCACACCTCCTTCTCCGCCGTACAAAAGAAATAGAGACAATTTTGAAGACAAACATCCTAACCCTTACTCTTCAATTCCTTTTCCTCCACCCCTAGTTGTCACTCTAATGAAGTGGCTTAAAGAACTCATCATACACTTCAATGCCCTAAAGGACTCCGTGGAAGAACTGACTTAGAAAGTTGAAAGACTAAAAGACTATTTCAGAGCTTTCTGCTCAGAAGTTCACCACCATCAATAAAATGATAGCTTCTATAATCCTATTGATCTTACCCACTCTGAATCATAAAGCTCAGAATCTGATAAAAAGTAAAAAGAGAGAATATATTATATATTCTAATAGATATTTTTTTGAAGTTTCAAACTTTTGATGTAAAGTTATTAGTAAAGTTGAATGAATAAAGTTTCTTGTTATGATGATGACATGGTGTTCTTTTACTTTTCAAAAACAAAAAATACAACAAATTGAAACGGGATATGTCAATATCAATTGTAGATTATCACATTTTCTACACTAAATACAAATTTCATCCAATATAGGTTTGTTTATTAAATAATTAATTTTTAATATTTTACACCGGTTATAAAAGTGACAGGTGTAGAATATAATGTCTGATTTATAAAAAGTTATTTTTACACCGGTGTTCCATTTTAGTCAGTGTGGATTCATGTAATTTATAATATTTTACACCGATTGTAAAAGTGACTGTTGTAGAATATAATGTTAGGTTTGAAAACTTATTTCTACACCAGTGTTCCATTTTATCTGGTGTAGATTTGTTTACAAAATACACTTTAATTTAATCAAAACCCCCTTCATGCCTCCTGTCTCTCATTTTTTTATTGGTTCACGCTTTTAAGTCTTATATGGAAAAATGAAGTGAAGCAATTGATGTTCTAGCATATGCTATGAATTTTCCATGTATGTAAATGCCATATAAGGTGTCTATTTATGTGATAAAAAATGTATGAAATAATTATAGCATAACCCTATGATGTATATGAATGTATGAGAGGCAAAGTAAAGGTTTATACATGCTGGAACAATTGTTAAAAATCAAAGAAGTATTTTTGTTATGGCTTTAGTTGAACCTAGTAAATGAAGGAATTAATTCACTAAATGTTATGAGCATGTAGGACACATCCAGATATTTAAATTCATAGGTAATACACCTCATTGGGATGTGTATATCAAGAGAAATGAATTTTTAATGTTAAGAGATAGAATCTGAAATTTCCAGAATTTGCCATATAAACAGTAAAAGGTAAGGATTTAACTGTATTTATTGGCAACGCAAATGTACATATTTATATTTTTCTCTTAAATAACTATGAAAGAGATTCAATTAGGAATTTGGACCATCTCCACACAATTTTTCTATAATTAGTTATGAATTTTTAAATTTGGACTGTCAATATAGAAATTACCAAATAAACAGTACCCACTAAGTAAGTTTTAAAAATTTAATTTTTAGGCTAAAGTAATACTTCTGCTGATCAAATACACTTTTGAATATGTACTCTAAGAGGTGAAAAGTAGGTTATTTTAGAGATTCCATTAGAAATTTATAATATGGCTGAGATTAACCCTAATGGGAATAATGGACATAACAGACTGGGAGAAAATGAAATATCAATTAATGTAGAAGATAATAGAAGTGTGAGGAAAATAAATCATTCTCATGTGAATTATGACCCTTATGGTTTTTACATTGAAGAGGCTAATTTTGAAATTAAAGGAGCTTTGATTGTAGCCTTACTTAAATTTCATGGTTTTCCAGGAGAATGTCCACATCGATACTTACAAATTATGAATATGATCTGCTCTTCAATGAAGCCTCTGATGACTATATTGGATGACATCTTAAGGAGGTGTTTCCATTTCACAATGGAAGGGAAGGCTAAGTAGTAGTTATACAATCTGCCAACTCATTTCTCAACTCTTACATGGGTTCAGTTAAAGTTAACATTTTTATAACAGTTCTTCCTAGCCTTTAAGACAACTCAGATGAAGAAGGAGATTAGAAACATTTTGTAACAGGATGGAGAGTCATTACATGAATATTGTACAAGATTTATCAATTTGTTGGATCAATGTCCATATCACAACATGTCAAAGGCTGATTAAGTAGAAATTTTCTTTGATGGTCTACTTCCTCCCAACAAGGTATTCTTGATTACAGCAGCAAATGGATCTTTGAGAGATAAAACTCCACAAGCAAGTTGGGAGGTATTCTAGAAAATGGCTAATGAAGATCATGAGAGTGAGGATCCGAGAACAATCCTTACATCATCTTCGGGTAATTCAAAAGAGATTTTGGCAAAAATAGCAGTTTTAGGAAATCGAATGGAAAAGAGAATGGCTTTACTTGAAAGAGAGTTGTATTCTATAAAGCAAGTTCATGAAGTGGAAACCTCACAAGCATTAGTTATAGGGTGTGAGTTATGCGGTTCAATGATGCATGCTACAAGTACATATAATAGACAGTATGAAGAAGTAGCAGCAATGTATTCAGGTAGAGACAATTAATCCTAGAAGAGTGACCCATACTCCAACACATAATCTTGGTTGAAGAGACCACCTAAATTTTAGGTGGCGGAGGTAGTGCTTCTTCAAGCAACTACCAAAGTAATGCAAGGTCTATGGTTCCTACACAACCTAATGCTTTAGCAGCATGAAGACCATATGAGACTTCTCAATTGTTGAAGAGTATGGTTGGACAAATGAATAACATGGACGGTATAATGACCAATATAGATAATAAGCTCAAAGAGAATGATGGTCAAATTATCTCCATAGCTTCAATTCTTTAAAGTATGTAGAAGGATAATATAGATGTATACAGTAATCTTAAGGAGTTAAATTCTAAGAATACTAATATTACAAATCATTTAACTCAAGTTTCCAATATAGTGAGTGATATCCAAACAAAGAGCAGTGGCAGTATACCATCGAGTACTGTTATTAATTTGAAGGGTCTAAATGCTATATCACTCAGAAGTAGGATAAAATTTCATTTTAAGGAAGATGATGCACCAAGGGAGGATATGGAAGACCTTGAATTTGAAAATACATCATTGCCACATATGAAGATTGGGAAATTAAAGAGTGTGAAAGAACAACAACTTATGTTTAAGAAACCTACCCAAGAGGAGAACTCACAAGAGGAAATACAAGACAAACAATAAGAAGAAGTGATAATGTAAAGTTTAGAATATAAAGGGAAAAAGTAGAGGAGAAGGCAGAGTCAAGCATGTAAGGAGCCTCTATGCCTATAGGTAATGAGGTAAGTATAAAGGATCTCCCTTTTCCTAACGCTTATATTGCTAGAAAGATAATGATTGAACCTAAATTTGCAAAAGATGCTTATACTCCTTTTAATAAAATGAAAATAAACATTTTTATAGTTGAATTTCTTAAAAGAAACCCTAAGTATTCTAAATTTTTGAAGGAGTTGTGTGTTGATAAGAAAATATTTAGGCCTCTATAGAGAATTCAGGTGAGTTCTAATGTGTCATCACTTTTTAAAGCTGAATTACTGGTTAAGTTCTAAGACAATAATACATACTTACTTCAAGGAAAGGTGGCAAGAAAGAGGATAAGGAAAATGTAAAGTATTAAGGTAGTAAACTTACCTAAACTTGTATGTGTTGAATGTATGGTTGATTGTGTTGTGGCTTGATTGATGTGTTGTGGCTTGGTTTTGATGATTGGTTACTGAATTAAGTTGTGCTCTTGACTTTATAATTGATGGAGGCATTCATCCTAGAGCTATTCTGGACTAAGAAGAATGAATTTCAAAGATCTAATGCTTCCATTGAATTTATATGATGATTTTGTGTAGGATTGGACATATTTGGAACCTTGGAAGCATTGGAATTGAAAGTTGTGATTTTTATGTCTTCTCTGTTACTGTTCACACACATGAACAGGTATTGGAATTTCATGATTTTGATGCTTTCAATGGTTTTAAAATGAAAAATTGTGGGGGACAAAGTAGAAAAACAAGTATTGGAAGCATTGGAATCAAAATGAGAAGTTTTGAAAGAATTATGTACCTATTTTTGGTTCTGCCCAATAGGCCATGAAGGAGCTGTAATTTCATGATTCTAAGTTCATAAATGGATTTATAAGATGAAATTGTGTAGGGTAAAGTCAAGACATAGATTAATTAAAAGGACAAGACAATTAACCGTAAATTAAGAAAGATAGGGGTTAATTAATTAAGTTTAATGTCCTTATATGCCAATTGAGTTGAATCATGATGAATGAATGAATCAATATGTGATGTTTAGGATTTGATTGTGTATTCAAGAATACAACCTTCAAGGAAAGGTGGAAAGAAAGAGGATAAGGAAAAAGTAAAGTATTAAGGTAGTAAACTTACCTATACTTGTATGTGTTGAATGTATGGTTGTTGGTGTTATGGCTTGATTGATGTTGTTCATATATAAATGTTGAAGCTCTGTGCTATGATTACTTTGGCCAATTGTATTACATTATGTTGACACAATTACAAGCAAGCACTAATACCAAGCATTAATGCATATATTGTTTAGTACCATTTACTACTGAGATTTGCCCAGAAATCTCACCCAAAATTATATCTCTAATCAATAGGAACCACAAGTATGAGAGAGGAAGAATGTTAGATGATGATATGGTTTGCTTATATGGTTGTTATAGACAAGTTTTGGGATGAATGTATGTAAAGTTGTTAAAATTCTGCATTAGAACAAAAGACAATTTTGAGCTATGACACTTGGGCTGCAATTAAAAATAGTTAATGATATAATAAATATATGATATTTTAGAAATAGTTTTTTAACATGCTAAGCGTCATTTTGACACCAAGTACGCGTTATTTTGATGTCTATACAAAGAGAAAGAATTTTCCCAAGTTAGGGACCAGAATATTTTTTAGAATTTTGACCAAATGAATAGTAATCTTTAATGATTAAACTATATTAATTGGTTAAGCATTTGTTTAGGAACTTATTTTTTCCTTAAATTTGAAGATATTAGCTTTGAGTAGAATTTTCAGCCACCTCATTTTGATTTTTCTAGAATTAATTATGATTTTTCATAATTCATTACTTAATCTGGAATTAATTTATGAACAATACTCATAAAGATTGAAATTTCCAGATTTTGTAATTGAACATTAATGGACTAGTAAATGTTTTCCAAATGCTACCAAATGGTTCCTAAGACGTATGAAAGTAAGGTGTTACATGTAACAAGGCCTCCATAGGTGAACTTGAGGAAGGATTATTGTCGATGCCCCGTAATAAGAGCAACCCGTGACCATGTCTCCCACACACTATGCGCAAAGCCTGTGCTAGCACGGAGGCCTAGCCCTAGCTCTAACAACCAATCTCGATGCCGCAGGTACCAAGGAAGAGCGACTAAGTGACCATGTCGCTGGACGGCCTAGAAATGGCTCCAATGACCCAGCATTGCGTCTCCTAAAATTTGCATCCAAAATGGCTCTCAATAATGGATATCTCATGAACTATCGAGTCTTTGAATGCAAGTTGTGCCTGAAGCCATTAAGCTGAGGGCATGTATGCCTGGGTGTGATGCAATGTCACCATTGCCCATCCCTAGGGAGCGGTAGATGATGGCTTCCCAGGAGCCCCGTCTCCTAGCCTGCCAAAAAAAGGGCCCAACATGGATGAGTTAGCTGCAAGCCATCGAGGTTAGGCATGATTGTGTCATGCCATAGTAGTGTCTAGTTTCTAAGGCCACTCACTAAGTTTAAGCATATCAATAGACAAAGGAAAAGAAACTATTAAGGATTAACTTATTAACGGCGAGCAAATTGGGAATAGCCCACCTTGAGAATTGGTCGCCCCTACATCTGATTTGTAGTATGGAGAAGTGTCCTTAGTGGTGGACAGGCCCAAGTCCCCTGGAAGGGGGTGCTAGAGAGGGTAAGAGCCCAATCATGCCTGGACCCTATCGCACCACGAGGTACTGTTGAGGAGTCAGGTTATTTGGGAATACAACCCCAATCGGGCAATAAATTTTATCCAAGGCTAAATACTGGTGAGAGACCGATAGTAAACAAGTACCGCTAGGGAAAGATAAAAAGGATTTTGAAAAGAGAGTCAAAGAGTACTTGAAATTCTTTAGAGGAAAATAAATAGGGGCTGGCGATGCATCCCAGTCAGATGTGGAATAGTGCTAGCCAGTCCACTGATCAACTTGTGTCACATCCTTACTTTTAACCTTAATTATACTCCATTAGAAGTGATTGGAACAAATAACATGATCACTTTCTTTGAAAACATCCATTTACAAAAGAATTGCTCTAGGGATTGTTCACTTTTACTGTTCATTTAGTAATTCTAGAACATATACCCTACTTTAAAAAAATCATAATTAATTGTAAAAAAATTAAAATAATGTGGTTCCAATTTATAATGAAATTTCTTTAATAGATCTTTGAAGGAAAATATGAAACTAAGGTTTTCTTGTCCACATGAAATCAGTTTATTGGTTAAAAATAACCGTTCATTTGGTAAAACCAGGTAGTTCCAGTTTCTTTGCCTTAAATTCAAAAATTTATTTCTCTTTGGTTACTTGTACAAATGAACCTTGTTACATATGGATTTAAAGATCTAGACATCCTCTTTAATATCACAAAATTTCACAAGAGAATTCGTTCATTTGCTATATCAAATCAACGCATAAACGTCATTGCCTCTCAACACTCATTTTATCTCAATTCCAGATCTTAATTCCAACTTCAAAAACTCATAAGAATTCGAATTCTTAACCAATTGAGGAGTTGTTGGTTTTCATTTAAATATCTGTGTCTTAAATATAATCATTTCAAATTTACAAGTTAAAAATCATTGATTAAGGCATCCTAACCATCGTCACACCGTCACTGCCTCAAAACAGAATTACAGAATCATCTACCATACCACCATACATGCTATCATATGCTTCCATAATGTCAAGTAAGTATTGTAACTCATTATACAAACTCATCCATCTATGTTTACCCTTTTTTGTTGTGAGGTTCCATAACCTATAACATGGTTATGTATATGGAATGAATCAGATTTCATAGAAATCCCAATAGCAAGTTACAGAAACTATAATATCATGCATGATTAATTGAATGCTTAACATGTTATCATGAGATGGGAGCTACTTTACAATGGCACATAAGCAAACTCTAACATGTATATTGTCATGACATAACTTGCAAGGAGTTGCAATCATTCATACATCATTATCAACATGATGACACATTCTCATGCTCAACCAAACACCATAATATCTTGGTCATACCTAGATGTACTGTATACTTGCTTTTATGTGCCTCATCTAAGATATTTTCTCTTAATCCCCTTACATTGGGAATATATGGTCATCCCCTAAATTGTAGCAATCCATCTAGGGACACCTAAAAATTCTTAGTTTCTCCTCTTTCTAGCTTTTTCTTGAAAATTGCTGCAAGCTTATCTTGCTCCTGAGCTTCTTTTATTTCATCTTCAATGAAATCTTTAATCTGCGTTCCTCCATAAGAGCTTTCTGGTGTCTGTATTTGATACAAAGGACTCCAATCTTGGATATCTTCTATTAATTCTAGCTCTTTGATCATGAGATTTGCCACCTGCACCACCTTTATGCTTAAGGCATCAGCCACCACTTTGGCTTTTCCTGGATGGTACTTGATCTAAAAATCATAATCCTTCATAAATTACATCCATATTTGCTTCCTCATGTTCAATTCTTTCTGATCTTACAGGTACTGCAGGCTTTTGTGGTCATAGTATAGCTCTATGGTAGCTCCATACAAATAATGTCTCCATATCTTGAGATCATAAACTACCACTACAAGTTCCAGATCATGAGTGGGATAGTTCTCTTCATGTGGCTTTAGTTACTGAGAAATATAGGCTACCACTCGTCCCTGCTGTATCAGCACACATCCCAACCCTTGCTTACTAGCATCCATGTAATGTACATAAGTCTGAGTTGGGTATAGAATAATCATCACAGGAGTCATGGTTAATCTCTGCTTTAGTTCATGAAAACTAGCCTCACACTTCTCATCTGCCTTGAACTGCTGATTCTTTATGGTCAACTTAGTTAACAGTAGAGAAATTTGAGAAAAGTCCTTACTAAATCTTCTATAATACCCTGCTAAGGCCAAAAAACTTCTGATCTCCGTCACTATCCTTGGTTGTTCCCAGCTTAGCACTGCTTCAACTTTGCGAGGATCTATAGCTACCCCTTCATGGGATATAACATGATCGAGAAACTTGACTTGTTACAGCCAAAACTCACATTTACTAAGCTTAGCGTATAGTCATTTCTCTTTAAGAGTACTAAGAACAATCCTCAAATGCTCTTCAGTAGATTTGGAGTACACTAGGATATCATTAATGAAAACTACCACAAACTGATCTAGGTAAGGCCTAAAGATACTGTTCATATAATCCATGAAAATTGCAGGCGCATTCGTCAGACCAAAGGGCATTATCAGAAATTTGAAATGACCATATTGAGTCCTAAACGCAGTCTTTGAAAAATCATCTGCTTTGATTCTGAGTTGGTGATAACCTAATCTCAGATTAATCTTAGAGAATAAGCTTGCTCCAACCAACTGGTCCTACAAGTCATCAATTCGGGGAAAAAGGTACTTATTCTTAACTGTAATCTTATTCAACAACCGATAGTCAATGCACAATCTGAGACTGCCATCCTTCTTCTTGACGAATAACACTGGAGCACCCCACAGAGAAACATTGGGTCAAATGAAACCCTTCTCCAAAAGCTCCTCAATATGCTACTTCAGCTCAGTTATCTTATTAGGAGTCATATGATATGGGACTTTGGATACTGATCCAGCTCTAGGTATAATATCAATGGCAAACTCCACTTCCCATTCTGGAGGTAATCCTTGAATCTCCTTTGGAAAGACTTTAGGAAATTCCTTGACTACCGTAATTGCTTCAATTCCTTCTTCTACTTCTGCTTGAACAGAAAAGAAAACCATATATCCCTGACATCCTTTCCGTAGACATTTATCTGCCTGAGCCTCTGTTAGGAAATTCAATTTCACTTCTGGATTCACATTTGTAGCTTGTGGACAAAGAACTAGAGTTTTGTTCTTACAATCTAGCATTACATTATTGGCAGACAACGAATTTAATCCAATTATGACATCAATTTCATGGAAGGATGTCATATCCTGATTTTTCCCTATCTATATAGTACTGAAAGTGGAAAGAGGCTTAGAAAGGATTATGATGAAGATCAGACGAGATAATAAAGGTTAGATTTGTCTTAAAGAAAGAGAAGGACCTAAACGCAAATTGGAAAAGGTTAAAGGCCAAAAGTTAAAGTAGAAATAAATGTTGGGCCAAAAGTGGTAATTTCCAAAAGTTTAGGGACCTAAATGTAATTAAATAAAAAGTCAGGGACCTAAATGTAATTATGGAAAAGTTGAGCCAAAATAGGCCAAAAATGCCCAGAATCATATTAGACTCAAATTTTACCAGTAGATAGACAAAATTATTCCGGTCAGTTTAACACAACACAGAATTTTGATTTGAGGTCCCGATTAATTGATATAAATTTATGAAGTCAGAAGAATTATTACAGTATTCTTCAGATATCAGAATCAGATGGGATATTATAGGAAATTCCCATATTTAATATAAGAATTTATAAAATTGATAGAGTCAGGAAAGGAATCCTGTAAAAGCCTTACGGGATTTTACGGTGAAATAAAGTACCCGATAAATAGGATCGGGTGAGATTTATTGTGAATTGTGCCATAAAGGTAATGAGGCTAAGGAGACCATACCAAGGCCCAAATGGCGCCATAGTGAGCCCAATAAAGTAGTGAGACAGTTATGTGGGCTAGAGTCCAGAGCAGTCCAGGAAAAGTGTGAAATTACAAAAATGCCCCTGGATGCCCTATTGTACCAGTGATGGATGGAGGGTATTCTGGTCATTCTGGATAGGCCAAAAATGTGTAAGATGGTATAAAGATGATTAATTAGAGCCATTAAATAGTATGATGATGTTTGAAAAGACGATAATCCCCTTTGAGAAATTAAAGTAAAATCGGACACCGATAAAGGGTTAAAGGAAATGTAGGGAATTTTTATCAGGACTTTTGGGTCTCAGAAAATTATGATACTTTACAGGGAATTTATTTTATATTATAATGAATTTCTAAAAATGTTAGAACCATCAAAAGAGGTGTCTAGCATTTATTTCAAAATCAGGATATTTTAAGAATATCGATATAAGGAAAGTACCTTGGGATTTGTGCCAATTAGCTATTGGACCCAAGGAAGGCCTATGGCAGCCCAAAATTTCGTGCTACGGCAGCCCATTAAGTCCCAAGAGTTGTCTTGGAGCCCAAGTCCAATAATGAATAATTTCTAAATTTTTGAAAAGAAAAAAAAAGGGATAAAGTGTGAATTATGGCTTGAACATAGTGGGACCCACACACCCACACACTTGGCGTACAAGACAAGTGGGAGGAGAAGATTTTTGTCATGTGGATTTATCTCAAGTTGGCTTGGAGAGGAAGCTTGATGTAAGAGCAAATATGAGCCATTAGATCAAATAGTGGACAAAGTGATCTTCGCTATTCATTTTCCATGGAATTTTTCTATAAATAGCCCCTCAATTCTGCAGCCAAACCATGAGCAAATAACCCTTGGGGAAACTCTTGCAAAATGAAAATTCAAGCCAAGACAAAGAAGATTCAAGGTTCCAAAGTTCAAGCAAGCTAGAGATTAAAGGTAAGCAATCTCTCCTAACTTATTTTCCTTTGATTTGGGAGCTTGAACTTAGGGTTTTTATGGGATAAAAGTTAAGTTTTCTCTAAGGGGTGGTGCTGCCCAAAGACCTTAAAGGAAAGGGGAAAGAAGAAATTAAAGTTAGAACCATATGATTGAAGCTTAAACAAGCTAGTTAAGTGGTTGGTTGTTGAATCAAATTGATATTCTTCACTTTGCCATGGTGTGCCCTGTTCGGTATGCACTGTTCATGAGGGAAGGAAATTGAATTTCAATGATTTAATGCTTCCACTGAGTTTGTATGATGATTTTGTGTAGGATTGGAAAGGTTTTGAACCTTGGAAACATTAAAATCTCAAGGTTGTAGTCTTTGAGATTCCTTATAGTACTGTTCACTCGCATGAACAGTGATTGGAATTTCATGATTTTGATGGTTCCAATGGTTTTAAAATGAAAAGTTGTGTGGGGTAAAGTGGAGAAACAAGTATGGGAAGCATGAGAATCAAAATGAGAATTTTTGAAAGAATTGTATGCTTATGTTCAGTTCTGTACAGCAGGCCATGAAGGAGCTGGAATTTCATGATTCTAAGCTCATAAATGGATTCAAAAGATGAAATTGTGTAGGGTAAAGTCAAGACATCAATTGGTTCAAGAGCCAAGTCGATTAGTGAAAATTAGAGAAAGTTATGACAATAAAGAGTGTAACAAAGTTAGTCTTGAACATGGTTGGAGTTCATGAGTCCTAATGAGTTATGTGATGAATATGAATGTGTTTAGGACCATGAAACATCCAAGAAAATATTGGGAAGTGATGGACATAAAGGCTTCATGGTTGGAAAGCTAGGGAGCAAGGGCTAAAGGTCAAGAGAAAAGCTTAAGTGCAAGGTAGTGAACGTACCTCTTTATGTGCTTGATGTGGTATGCTTATGTGTTGACATGTATATGTTATTTGAATGATGTTGTGACATGATAAATGATGTTGAATGTATTGTGAATAACATGTTTCCATGGCCATGCACTTTATGTAAAAGTATATAGCATGATGGCATGTCACTAATCAAAGAAAGTTTAATGAAATTACATATCATGCATTAGCATCCATCTTGCATATTTAAGTGGTAATGTTTGCTACTGAGATTCCCTAGAATCTCACTCTTCCATAACCAACCAATTTAGGTCAAGCATCATGAATAATGTATGCATGGAGAAGAGTTAAAGCATGGAAGAAGAAAAGTGAAGTATTTAAGATGTTAGCATATGCTATGCACTTTCCATGTATGTCAAAGACATGTAAAGTATATATTTATGTGATGAGATTGTATGAATCAATTATTGTATAACCCCATGATGTATATAAATTCAGAAAAAGCAAAAGAGATGATTTATGTATGCTGGAACAATTATGGAAATGAAAGACAGGAAACTGAAATGGTAAAAAACTAGGTCCTAAAGCAGTTTTGTTGTGGCTTCAGTCTGACCTAGCAAATTAAGGAATTATTTCAAGAAACTTTATGAGCATGTAGTACACATACAGAGCTTTAAGTGAATAGGTATAACATTTCATTTGGATGTGTATATCAAGAGAAATGAATTTCCAAAATAAGGGACCAGAAACTATTTCAAGAGTTTTTGACCAAATGAACAGTAAACTTCAACGAATAAACTGTATCAATTGGCTAATCATTTGGTCTGGAAATTATTTTTCCCTTAAATTTCAAGATGTTATGTTCGTGTAGCTTTTTGAACCACTTCATTTCAAGTTTTCTAGAATTAATTATGATTTTTTGAAGTTCATTGCGTAATCTGGAATACCATATGAATAGTAACCCGAGAAAGAGTAAAATTCCAGATTTGGCTATTGGAATTCCAAGGTCTTGTAAGTGGTTCTAAATACTACTGAATGGTCCCTATAACGTATAAAAGTAAGGATGTTAAAAAGGACATACATATTAGATCTAGAGTAGTGCAGCAACATTCATATCGAATAACACTATTTAGGCAGACATCTGATGTAACTACCTTAGCATTTATGGGAGTTGTCACATATATAGCATAATGCAATTTGCTAATTGTAAGGCCTAACCGCTTAGCACAGTCATAAGAAACAAAGGAATGACTTGCACCCGAATCAAACATAGCAATCATAAAATGATTATTAAGATAGATTATACTTTGGATCATCTCAGGTGATCTCTGTGCATCTTCCCTTGTTAATGTGAACACTCGCACTTGAGTGTGTAGCCTTTGATCATTAGCTGCCTAGGGACAATTTTTAGAAAAATGTCCAAGCTTCCCACACGTGTAATAGATGTTCTGCCCCATCAAGTACGGTCTTTCTCCATGACTTTTCCCGCACTTGTCACATGTTCTGAATCTCGGATCTCTATTATTTGTATTTCCCCTATAGTTTCCTCTGTTAGGCTTTCTGTTTGGTTGCCACTGCCTTTTCCTCTTCCAGTTATAGCTACTGCCACCAGCTACATTTCTGTTCTAACTAGTTCTGTCTAGAATAGCAGTCTCTCTGCTCATCGATCTCATCAGCATATGATGATTCAGGTTGTTCTCAATAATTCTACAAGCCCCTACTGCTTTATTAAACTGGTTATACCGTTGGGGAGTCATCTTATCTTTCAGGGTAGCATTCAATCCCCTTATCATTCCCTCTGTCATCCAACATTCATCATCCACCTGTCGTAGGTAAGTGGAATACTATAACATCCTTATTTTCTTACGTCTTAGGGAGCAAACGGTAGCATCTGGAACCACTTCTAAGGCTATTGAAGTCAAATTACTCAATCTGGAATTTTACTCTTGGCGAGTACTGTTTA
The DNA here is from genome assembly GCA_037074615.1 of Leucaena leucocephala. Classification (NCBI taxonomy): domain Eukaryota; kingdom Viridiplantae; phylum Streptophyta; class Magnoliopsida; order Fabales; family Fabaceae; genus Leucaena; species Leucaena leucocephala. Next base: position 16,367,414 of record CM073535.1, on the reverse strand, counting down.
CTGTGCAAATTCCATAGGAGTGACCTGACTTCAAAAAATCATAACTAATTCTAAAAAAATTAAAATAAAGTGGTTCAAATTGCTACACGAATCTAAAATAATTATCTTTAAGGGAAAATTGACTCGTTGACGACTTCTTGACCAGGTCAACTTTGGTCAATGTTCTGAAATCACTATTCCTCCAGCGTCCTGTCCCTGATTCCAGCATTCTGGTCCTAAATTTGATAAATCATATCTTTATGTGTAGACATCCAAATAAGACGTTCAATATATCAAATTGAATCTTGGAATGTCTACTATTTACTGGAAAAATATCATACATTTATTCAATCATTTACTATTTATAATTATAGCTCAAATGTCACTACCTCACCATGAGTTACTGTTCACAGTGACAATTTCCAGCAATTATACATATATGAATCACATATCAATTGTGCTAAGCAATTAACATCTCTTCATGCATCTTTATCTACTCCATCTTGAGAAGACCTACTGTAATTGGATTGATATGGAAGGGGTGAGATTTCTGGGGAAATCTCAGTAGCAAACGGAAAACATACAATGTATGCAACTATATGCTTTATGTTACTATGTGTGTACTTAATGATCATGCTTGCATCATGATAACATACATGCTTCCATGTTACTTAATTATAACATATGGTCATAGTATAAAAAGAAACAGAGCATTGCTTAATCATACATACCTCACATCTTCAAGGTCAGAAAACATCACATAAAACATCCAAGCAGTATAAGCATACAAGTAGGTAAGTCTACTATCTGGCGTGAAGCCTTTCCTTCCAGCTCTTAGCCTTGTCTCTAAAGTCCCTTCTTTTGATATGTTAGAGCCTATACATAGCATAATAATATCTTTACTATTATCTAGTATAGCTCTACTTTACCCATGCTTAACTAAGGGTAATATCCTTACTCTGATATTCCTCTAACTTTCTTTCTATCTATAGATAACTTTATTAATAGAGATATTTCTCTATTCTAACCACTAAGAGCAATCCTCTACTTTATTAGAGCAGGGACTAGATAACTTACTTACCTCATTCCTAAACTCTGTCGAGTCCCTCAGCTCTTTAGACTGCTCCTGGCTCCACCAGAACTCCTTCCTTCCTTTCCTTTCTTTCTCTTTCTCCCTTCTTTCTCTTCTTCCTTTGGCTCTTGGCTGTGATGTGCCTTGAAATAGGAGGGGAAGGGTCTATTTATAGGTGGAGGGAGGTAGAATGGATGGCTCAGATTGCTTGCTTCCTAAAGAAGCTTTGCTTACATCATCACGATGACATCACCCTCCTTTATAACTCACCACTAATGAAATCATCCAAGGACACCTCAAGGGGTATGTGGCACAAATGGTGGGGCCCTTAGGACACCTCACCAGTTGACTCAGCCTCTCCAGAGAATTCCAGAGCCTTTTCCTGGAATGAGCGGCCGAGATTGTGCCACGTGCCCTTTTTACTTTTTCCCCTTTTTCTAATCTCATGACATGTGTCATTAACTTTTCTTCTTTTCCTATAATCATGCCATGTGACCCTTGTGGGCCCCATTTATGCCATCTAAAGATTCTGGATCACTTTCCACAGTTCTATTTTTGACCGGGTCACTTTACTTTATTTAAAAAGTACTAAAATAATATTTTAATGCCTCTTGGGCACACATCCCTCTTGGGCTACGTTTTTGGACCTTGGATTGTCATCTTGGGTTTCAAACCAAGCCCAAGCACTCTGGTGTCTCAGTTCCCAAGAAACACCTCTTACTTCTTCTTTATGCCCACAGGGACTTTCACTATTTTCCCTGAATTTTCACTTTCTTACAGTTTAGTCCGTGAACATTATCTGTATACTTCTGGGACTCCTGCACAATAGGGTCTAGTAGCCTTCCTATTTCAGGCGCCATACTAGGCTTCTAGGCCTGAAAATTGGGATATGACAAATATTGAGAAAGAGGATGAACTTGCCCAAGTACTCATCAAAAGATTCTTTTTCTCCTTGTCTTAGAACAAGGAATTATGCTTCTCTTTCATCCTGCACTGACTGGCGAAAATACTTCTCGTAAAATTGCTCAAGGAATACTTCCCATGTGATAGGAATATGTCTAGTTTGTAACACCAACTCAGTGTTCTTCCACCATCTATTGGCATCTCTTTCTAGCTGGTAGATTGCCATATGTGCTTTACTCTTAGACAGACAACCCAGTACCTTGAAGATCTTCTCTAATCTACTGATCCAATCTTCCTGCTCTCTGTACCTCAAACATTAGAGGATTATGCTTATAAAATTTAGCCATCCACTGTTAAATGCCAGCGGGATCTGTTGTATGTCTGTTGAACCATTTTTTGTTTTATATTAGCTGTACCCGCAGATTCTAGTTGCTGTAAATTTTTTACTATTTCTGCTACAGCTGTAGCTATGGCAGTATCCCTTTCCTATTCACTCCTCACCTAAGCAACTATTACTTCATCAATCAGCTTCTGTTGATGTTCCAGTCGTTCTAGAATCAACTGGTTAATGTCTCCAGTATTTTGGGCTTCGCCAAAAAACTAGTTGTTCTTGTTCTTACCATTTTATTTTACTATGGTAATAGGACAGGAATATTATAATTAACATAATTCACCTTTCATTCACAACACGGCATACAATAAGTTTAACAGCATTACATAGACTTTTCACAACATATACACATACATTTACAATGTCATTACTAGTCATGAGTACATAGATTATAGCAACATTTATAAATACAGTTGTATCGCTAGCTCCACAGCTTTCTTGAAGTGTTCTTCCTCCATATCCTGTCCAGGGGTTAGCTCTATAACCTGATCATTATTAAGACATATCTCTACCATTGGTTTCTCAGTTCCACTGGGACCTAGGATATCTGTAGGGTCTGGTCTATAACTAGGTCCAGGTATATCAACTTTATAGCTGGGTCTAGGTTCATCAACTGGATTAGGGACATTTATCTCAGTAGCCCGTCTAGGCACAGGTTCTACAGTTCTCACAACATAGGAGTACCCCTCCTCAACTTGTTCTTCCTGAGGATCTCCTATCTCTATATCATCCATATGATCTATATCTCCTTCTCTATTAGGGTTGGTTTCCTCAAGAGGTGCCATATTAATAGGTACGACTGGAATAGGTTCATCATCTAATGACTCATCTATCCCATTTGATCCAACTGAGGAACTAACTAACCTGCCCAGTTCTTATTCACTACTAGAATCCAAGATGTTGAACACTGGGGGAAGTCAAAACTCAGGATCATATACCAAAGCATCCACCTCTTATGAGTTTAACCCTGATCTATCTGAACTAAAGACTTCTGGTATAGGGTCCCCCAGTTTACTATAGTCTATGAGGTCCTAGACTCAGTCATCTTTATCTTGCAATAATTAACTTAGTGTCAATTATGCAGAAGTTTACTTATGTATAAGTATATAAATAATCTAATAAGAGCATTTCCTAAGCCATAATCCTTTACTCTGATACCAAAATGTCACATCCTTACTTTTAACCTTAATTATACTCCATTAGAAGTGATTGAAACCAATTACATGATCACTTTCTTTGAAAACATCCATTTCCAAAAGAATTGCTCTCTCGACTGTTCACTTTTACTGTTCATTTGGTAATTCTAGAACATGTACCCTACTTTGAAAATTCATAATTATTTGTGAAAAAATCGAAATAATGTGGTTCCAATTTATAATGAAATCTCTTTCATAGATCTTTGTGGGGAAAATATGAAACTGAGGTTTTCTTGTTCACATGAAATCAGTTTATTGGTTAAAAAACTGTTCATTTGGTAAAATCTGGAAGTTCCAGTTACTTTGCTTTAACTTCAAAAATTTATTTCTCTTTACTTACTTGTACAAATGAACCGTGTTACATATGGATTTAAAGATCTAGATGTCCTCTTTAACCTCACAAAATTACAGAAGAGAATTCGTTCATTTACTATATCAAAGCAATGTATAAACGTCGTTGCCTCTCAAACTCGTTTTATCTCAATTCCATATCTTAATTCCAACTTCGAAAAATCATAACAATTCGAATTCTTAACATATTGAGGCATTCTTGGTGTTCATTTAAAGCTCTGTGTCTTAAATATAATCATACAAAAATTTAAGTTCAAAATCAATGATTAAGGCATCCTAACCATGGTCACACAGTTAAGGCCTCAAAACAGAATTACAGAATCATCCACCATACCACCATACATGCTATCATATGCTTCCATAATGTCAAGAAAGTATTGTAACTCATTATACAAACTCATCCATCTATGTTTACCCTTTTTCCTTGTGAGTTTCCAGCACCTATAACATGGTTATGCATATGGAAGGAATGAGATTTCATGGAAATCCCAATAGCAAGTTACACAAACTATAATATCATGCATGATTAATTGAATGCTTAACACATTATCATAAGATGGGAGCTACTTCATAATGGTACATAAGCAAACTCTAACATGCATATTGTCATGACATAACTTGCAAGGAGTTGCAATCATTCATACATCATCATCAACATGATGACACATTCTCATGCTCAACCAAACACCATAATCAACAAGAAAGCAAGCAATTAAACAAACATGTAATATAGTTAGGTATCCTTGCTACCTCTTAGCTATCTTTGTCAAAGTCTTCTTGGGATGATTTCCTTCCTTCACAAATGTCAAAACCTAGTCATTACAAAATAATATCAAGTTACAATTCAACTTGAAACCAAATCCAAGACTAGGTTTTCACTAACTTGCTTTCTTTCTCCCTCTTATGTTTCATTCTTCCATCTTTCCAAAATAAATTCTCATATTCCATTTCCACATAATTTTTCATGTAGAATCCAAATATAAAATCAGAATTTCCAAAATCAAAACACATCAAAATGTCCTGCCCTTGACCGAAGTACATGCCCTTGTTTTCCAAAAAGTCACATTTTGATTCCAATGCTTCCAATACTTGTTCTCCTACTTTATCCCCACACAATTTTCCATTTTAAACTCATTGGAAGCATCAAAATCATGAAATTTCATAACATGAACAGTACCACGTACAGTACTAGCAAGAACACATAACCCTAAATCCAAACATACTTGAATTCCCAAGCTTATACCACTTGATTATAGCTTGTTTAAGCTTGTCTAAAATATCCATAACATAAAACTCATATTCTAACCATATATGAGCAGCACTTCCATGCTCTCCTTCTTCAAACTCCAACGGCTTTCTTCTGACATTAATATAACTCTTTTGTCTGCTTTGAGCCGTCAACAATATCTTTCTGATCTTATCGATCTGTACTGCTATCTGGTCTACTATATTAGGACCAAACATCCTCTTTTCGCTCAACTCTACCCAGCACAATGGAGATCTACACTTCCATCCCTAAAGTGCTTCAAATGGGGCATCTGAATACTAGCCTGATAACTGTTGTTATAGGCAAACTCTATCAATGGCAGATAGACATCCCAACTCCCTTTGAAATCCAAGACACATGATTTCAGCATATCCTCTAGCGTCTGAATCATTCTCTTAGATTGACCACCTGTCTGAGGATGGTAAGTTGTATTGAATCTGAGAGTAGTGTCCATTTCTTTATGTAAAGCTCACCAAAAATTTGATGTAAACTGAGGATCTCTGTCAGATATGATACTACTTGGAATACCATGTAGTCTAATAATCTCCTTTACATATAATTTTCCTAGCTTCTCTAGAGAATATTTCTTATTGATTGCCAGGAAATGAACCAACTTCGTTAATCGATCAATTACTATCCATATAGCATCATGCTTAGTAAAAGTCATGGGCAGTCCTTCAACAAAATCCATAGTAATACTATCCCATTTCTATTCAAATATCTCTAGGGGTTGCAATTTCCCTACTGCCCTCTAGTTCTCAACTTTCACCTTTTGAAATGTTAGGCACTTGGACACATAAGCCACAATATCCTTTTTCAATCCAAGCCACCAGAATAAACTCTTAACATCATAGTACATCTTGGTCATACTTGGATGTACAGTATACTTGCTTTTATGTGCCTCATCTAAGATCTTTTCTCTTAATCCCCTTGCATTGGGAATATATGGCCATCCCCTAAATCGTAGCTATCCATCTTGGGATACCTCAAAATTCTTAGTTTCCCCTCTTTCTAGCTTATTCTTGAAAATTGTTGCAAGCTTATCCTGCTCCTGAGCTTCTTTTATTTCATCTTCAATGAAAGCTTTAATCTGCATTCCTCTATAAGAGCTTTCTGCTGTCTGTATTTGATATAAAGGATCCAATCTCAGATATCTTCTATTAATTCTAGCTCTTTGATCATGAGATTTGCCACCTATACCACCTTTCTGCTTAAGGCATTGGCCGCCACATTAGCTTTTTCTGGATGTACTTGATCTGTAAATCATATTCATGCAGAAATTCCATCCATATTCGCTACCTCATGTTCAATTATTTCTGATCTTGTAGGTACTTCAGGCTTTTGTGGTCGCAGTATAGCTCTATGGTAGCTCCATACAAGTAATGTCTCTATATCTTGAGAGCATAAACTACCGCTGCAAGCTCCAGATCATGAGTGGGATAGTTATCTTCATGTGGCTTTAGTTGCAGAGAAGCATAGGCTACCACTCATCCCTACTGCATCAGCACACATCCCATCCCTTGCTTACTCACATCAGTATAAACTACATAAGTCTGAGTTGGGTATGGAATAATCAGCATAGGAATTGTTGTTAATCTCTACTTTAGTTCATGAAAACTAGCCTCACACTTTTCATCCCACTTGAACTGTTGATTCTTTCTGGTCAACTTGGTTAACTGTAGAGCAATTCGAGAAAAGTCCTTAATAAATCTTCTATAATACCCTGCTAAGGTCAGAAAACTTTTGATCTCCATCACTGTCCTTGGCTGTTCCTAGCTTAGCACTACTTCAACTTTGCTAGGATCTACAGCTACCCCTTCATAGGATATGACATGACCAAGAAACTTGACTTCTTGTAGCCAAAACTAACATTTACTAAGCTTAGCATATAGTCATTTCTCTTTAAGTGTACTAAGAATAATCCTCAAATGCTCTTTATGTTCTTCAGCAGATTTGGAGTACACCAAGATATTATCAATGAAAACTATCATAAACTCATCTAGTTAAGGACTAAAGATCCTATTCATATAATCCATGAATATTGTAGGCGTATTCGTCAGACCAAAGGGCATTACCATAAATTTGGAATGACAATATCGAGTCTTGAACGCATTCTTTGAAATATCATCTACTTTGATTCTGAGTTAGTGATAACCTGATCTCAGATAAATCTTAGAGAATAAGCTTGCTCCAACAAACTGGTCCAGCAAATCATCAATTCAGGGAAGAGGGTACTTATTTTTAACTATAATCTTATTCAACTCCCTATATTCAATGCACAATCTGAGACTACCATCCTTCTTCTTGACGAATAACACTAGAGTACCCTATAGAGAAACACTGGGTCGAATGAAACCCTTCTCCAAAAGCTCCTCAATCTGCTTCTTAAGCTCAGTCATCTCATTAGGAGCCATACGATATGGGGCTGTAGATACTGGTCCAGCTCCAGGTATAATATCAATTGCAAACTCCACTTCCTGTTCTGGAGGCAATCCTTGAATCTCCTTTGGAAAGACTTCGGGAAATTCCTTGACTACAGGAATTGCTCCAATTCCTTCTTCTACTTCTACTTGAACAGAAAAGAAAACTATATATCCCTGACATCCTTTCCGTAGACATTTATCTACCTGAGCCTCCATCAAGAAATTTAGTTTCACTTCTGGATTCACATTTGTAGCTTGTGGACAAAGAACTAGAGTTTTGTTTTTATAATCCAATAATACATTGTTAGCAGACAACCAATTCAATCCAATTATGACATCAATTTCATGGAAGGGCATACATATTAGCTGCCTAAGGACAATTTCTGGAAAAAGGTCCAGGCTTCCAACACGTGTAATAGACGTTCTGCCCCATCAAGCACGGTCTATCTCTATGACTTTTCCTGTACTTGTCACATGTTCTAAATCTCAGATCTCAATTATTTGTATTTCCCCTGTAGTTTCCTCTGTTAGGCTTTTTGTTTGGTTGCCACTGCATTTTCCTCTTCCTGTTATAGCTACTACCACTAGCAGTATTTCTGTTCTGAACAGTTCTGTCTGAAACAGCAGTCTCTCTACTCATCGGTCTCATCAGCATCTGATGATTTAGGTTATTCTCAATGATTCTACAAGCCTCAACTGCTTTATTAAATTGGCTATACTATTGGGGAGTCATCTTATCTTTTAGGGTAGCATTCAATCCCCTTATCATTCTCTCTATCATCCAACGTTCATCATCCACCTATCGTAGGTAAGCGGAATACTGAGAAAGACGGATGAACTTAGCCAAGTACTTATCAAAAGATTCTTTTTCTCCTTGTCTCAGCACAAGGAATTCTGCTTCTCTTTTATCCCGCACTAATAGGGGAAAATACTTCTCCTAAAATTGCTCAAGGAATACTTCCCATATGATAGGAATATGTCTACCTTGTAACACCACCACAGTGTTCTTCCACCATCTATCAGCATCTCTTTCTAGCTAGTAGATTGCCATATGTGCTTTATTCTTAGACAGACAACCCAGTACCATAAAGATCTTCTCCAATCTACTGATAGGAATATGTCTAGATTGTAACACAACCCAGTACCTTAAACTGCTCAAGGAATACTTCCCATGTCATAGGAATATGTCTAGCTTGTAACACCAGCTCAGTGTTCTTCCACCATCTATCAGCATCTCTTTCTAGCTGGTAGATTGCCATATGTGCTTTATTCTTAGATGGACAACCCAGTACCATGAAGATCTTCTCCAATCTACTGATAGGAATAAGTCTAGCTTGTAACACAACCCAGTACCTTAAACTGCTCAAGGAATACTTCCCATGTGATAGGAATATGTCTAGCTTGTAACACCAGCTCAGTGTTCTTCCACCATCTATCAGCATCTCTTTCTAGCTAGTAAATTGCCATATATGCTTTATTCTTAGACGGACAACCTAGTACCTTGAAGATCTTCTCCAATCTACTGATATAAGCTTCCGCTCTCTATACCTCAAATGTCAGAGGACTATGCTTACCAAATTTAGCCATCTATTGTTGAATGCCAGTGGGATCTGTTGTTTGTCCTATCTGTCTTGGTGGCTCTACTATCTGTTGAACCATTTCTGGTTCTGTATTAGCTGTAGCGGTAGATTATGGTTGCCGTAAATTTTTTATTACTTCTGCTATAGCTGCAGCTATGGTAGCATCCCTTTCCTATTTGCTCCTCGCCTGAGCCGCTCTTACTTCCTCAATCAGCTTCTGTTGTTGTTCCAGTCATTCTATAATCAACTAGTTAATGTCTCTGGCATTTTGTGCTTCACCCGAAGAACTAGCTCTTCTTGTTCTTACCATTTTGTTTTACTATGGTAATAGGAAAGGAATACTATAATTAACATAATTCACATTTTATTCACAACACGGCATACAGCAAGTTTAACCACATTACATAGACTTTTCATAATATACACACATACTTATACAATATCGTTACTAGTCATTAGTACATAGATTACAGCAATATTTATAAATGCAGCTATTACATTATGTTTTCTCATAGTGGATCTTATTGAACTCCCCTATCACATTGATCCAATCATGGATATCCTCAAAAGGTTCCTCTTTAAAGTACTGATCTAGACCTTCTCTCCATGTTACTATAAGAGGCAAAATATCATCCATGATATTAACCCAAGCTTATAGGGTAAGGGTATCTGGATCATACGCTCGATACGCCTCTCTTACCCTTGCTATGAAATCCTTGTAAACTCTATAGTATTGATCCACTTCTCTTACCAGCATTCTTCCTATATCATATAGTTGTCTCGCTAGCTCCACAGCTTTCTTGAAGTGTTCTTCCTCCATATCCTCTCCAGGAGTTAGCTCTATAACCTGATATTATTAAGATGTATCTCTACCATTGGTTTCTCAGTTCCACTGGGACCTGGGATATCTGTAGGGTCTGGTCTGTGACTAGGTCTAGGTATGTCAACTGTATAACTGGGTCTAGGTTCATCAACTAAATCAGGGACATTTATGTCAATAGTCTGTCTAGGTACAGGTTCTACAGTTCTCACAACATAGGAGTACCCCTCCTCAACCTGTTCTTCCTCAGGATCTCCCATCTCTATATCATCCATCTTATCTATATCTCCCTCTCCATTTGGGTTGGCTTCCTCAGGAGGTACCACATTAATAGGTATGGCTGGAATAGGTTCCTTATCTGATGACTCATCTATCCCATTTGATCCAACTAAGGAACTAACTAACCTGCCCAGTTCTGATTCACTGCTAGAATCCAAGATGTTGATCACTAGGGGAAGTCCAAGCTCAGGATCATGTATCAAAGTATCTACCTCTTCAGAGTTCAACCCTGATCTACCTAAACTAAAGACTTCTGGTATAGGGTCCCCCTAGTTTATTATAGTCTATGAGGTCCTAGACTCAGTCATCTTTATCCTGTAATAATTAACTTAGTGTCAATTATACAAATGTTTACTTATATATCAGTCTATAAATAATCTAATTAGAGCATTTCCTAAGCCAAAATCCTTTCCTATGTTACCAAAATATCACATCCTTAGTTTTAACCTCAATTATACTCCATTAGAAGTGATTGGAACTAATTACATGATCACTTGCTTTGAAAACATCCATTTCCAAAAGAATTGCTCTCTCGACTGTTCACTTTTACTATTCATTTGGTAATTCCAGAACATGTACCACACTTTGAAAATTCATAATTAATTGTAAAAAAATTTAAATAATGTGGTTCCAATTTATAATGAAATATCTTTCATAAATATTTGAGGAAAAAATATGAAACTGAGGTTTTCTTGTCCACATGAAATCAGCTTATTGGTTAAAAATCACTGTTCATTTGGTAAAATTTGGAAGTTCCAGTTACTTTGCCTTAAATTCAAAAATTCATTTCTCTTTGGTTACTTGTACAAATGAACCGTGTTATAATGGATTTAAAGCTCTAGACATCCTCTTTAAGCACACAAAATTTCACAAGAGAATTCGTTCATTTGCTATATCAAATCAACGCATAAACGTCATTGCCTCTCAACACTCATTTTATCTCAATTCCAGATCTTAATTCCAACTTTGAAAAATCATAACAACTCGAATTCTTAACCAATTGAGGCACTCTTGTTTTTAATTTAAATCTCTGTGTGTTAAATATAATCATACCAAATTTCAAGTTCAAAATCATTGATTAAGGCCTCCGAACAATCGTCATACTGTCACAACCTCAAAACAGAATTACAGAATCATCCACCATACCACCATACATGCTATCATATGCTTCCATAATGTCAAGAAAGTATTGTAATTCATTATACAAACTCATCCATCTATGTTTACCCTTTTTTCTTGTGAGGTTCCAGCACCTATAACATGGTTATGCATATGGAAGGAATGAGATTTCATGAAAATCCCAATAGCAAGTTACACAAACTATAATATCATGCATGATTAATTGAATGCTTAACATGTTATCATGAGATGGTGGCTACTTCATAATAGTACATAAGCAAACTCTAACATGTATATTGTCATGACATAACTTGCAAGGAGTTACAATTATTGGAAATCGTGCCCTTGGGGCCAATCATTGTCTTATGAACATTATTGATTTATGAATTTATTAATTGTGTTATCATATTATTTGCATGTTTACTGTGATGACCATCCTTGGATAATTCATGATCTTATCCTAAATGTCCCTGGTCGGTCATCTATGCGGGAGCAAAGATGAAATAAGACCAGTATGACTTTGAAGATATATAGAGATATAAATCAAAGTTATAGGCACATGTAAGAGTACAAGGTGTTGGACTGACCTGCTATGAGAGAGCTGCATGGGTTATGTCATAAGCTTCTCTCATATACAAACCATGTCACTATGCCCTTTGACCTGAGATCATCATGGATTTCTACATGACAAATGCTCAGCTTTGACCTAGTCAAAAGTCACTTTTGACAGAGTGATGATAAAGACTATGTTTGGGCTTAGTGGTTTTTCATGCGGAGAAATGTGAATGGTCAAGATGGAATTTGTCCCTCATATTTGTAGAGAGATATTACTGAGCCCCTCGATGAGTGAGTCTGAGAAATGTATGGCCATACTGTAATGGAAAGGTAGTTACATTTCTATAGTCAGACTACTCAGGGATCAAGAAAGTAATGGTCAGGAATAGGAGGATGACATTATCCATGCCTCATCCATGACCAAAATATCGCGTGACAGAAGGGACATGGTATGGTTGTATAAAAGGTTACATCGTTTAACGATCCTCATATGATTTGGGTAGTAGTTATGTCTTGCTAGAGACCGCTTGTGACTTGTGGGCCAGTATAGCAAATGGCCTACTGCCAACTTCATATAGGCCTACAGGGTCGCGCACAAAATAGCCCAACACGAGCTATGATGTCCAGATTCAATGAATGATCCAGGGTGGATGTATATATTTATTTATATTTATATTCGTATATATATAAATTCGTATATATATATTATATATAAGAGATATATGATATTTAATTTATAAGGATAAATTAAATCTCTATCACGTTTGAATTTGAAATTCAAATTGATATGATATCTCATATAAGAGATATATGAGATTTAATTTATAAGGATAAATTAAATCTCTATCACGTTTGAATTTGAAATTCAAATTGATAGGATATCTCATATAAGAGATATTTATAAGATTTAATTTATAAGGATAAATTAAATCTCTATCACGTTTAAATTTGAAATTCAAATTGATATGATATCTCAAATTTGATTTATGAGAATAAATGAAATATAGTTCAGTCTTATCTTTATTTTAAGTTAAATAAATAGGTGAATTAAATCTGTGGGACGGATTTAATATAAATATTATTTATTTAATTAATTTCTTATCAAATTATACAATATATGATATTGTATTAATTTTGGAATTAATATAAGATTAACTCCAAAATCCAATTCTGTAGAGGAAAACGCATATCATCCTATATATTTGATTTTAGGAGCTACATTTTAAAACATATAGAATACAGAAAGGCCGAAGGGGAATTTGCAAAAGGTTTGCAGATAAGAAATTGCCGAAATGGAGACGGAGAAGACAAATTCTTGAGAAAGCCTTAGAGGGACAGGAGACGCTAGCACATCATTCGTGGTTGGAACACTATTCATGTAGATACCAGTAGAGGAAGCTGACCTGAGTCGTCGACTTCTTGCGATCAGAAAGGGAGCACGAGCTGCGGAGAGAAGCTGTGAATGTCGTGACCAGAAGCTGTGGAAATCACTGAGGAACACTGAGGGTAATGCTTCTTCTCACTTGACTTAAACACATACGGTAGATCCTGGCAAGGAATGAAAAAAATTTTAAATTAATTTCCACTGCGTGTCTTCCAATTCCTTACAGCAATCATTCATACATCATCATCAACATGATGACACATTCTCATGCTCAACCAAACACCATAATCAACAAGCAAGCAAGCAATTAAACAAACATGTAATATAGTTAGGTATCCTTGCTACCTCTTAGCTATCTTTGTCAAAGTCTTCTTGGGATGATTTCCTTCCTTCACAAATGTCAAAACCTAGCCATTACAAAATATTATCATGTTACAATTCAACTTGAAACCAAATCCAAGACTAGGTTTTTACTAACTTGCTTTCTTTCTCCCTCTTAAGTTTCATTCTTCCATCTTTCCAAAATATATTCTCATAGTTCATTTCCACATAATTTTTCATGTAGAATCCAAATATAAAATCATAATTTCCAAAATCAAAACACATCAAAATGTCCTGCCCTTACCGAAGTGCATGCCCTTGTTTTCCAAAAATTTATATTTTGATTCCAATACTTGTTCCCCTACTTTATCCCCACACAGTTTTCCATTTTAAACTCATTGGAAGCATCAAAATCATGAAATTCCATCATATGAACAGTGTCATGCACAGTACCAGCAAGAACACAAAACCCTAAATCCAAATATACTTGAATTCCCAAGTTTATACCATTTGATTCTAGCTTGTTTAAGCTTATCTAAACTATCCATAACATAAAACTCATATTCTAACCATATATGAGTAGCACATCCAGAAGCAAACATTAGGAAAATATAGCATAAAAACCCCTTAAAACCATGAGCTTGCTTACTAGAACAAAGCTCAAGATCAAGGGAGATGATTACCTTGGTTGTTGCTTCACTTTGTGTGCTTCTTTCTTGGTGGAATGGAAATTTTGCAAGAATTTCCATATGGTTCACCAGGCATACTGAAGCCATCTGAATAGGGGGTATTTATAGATGAATTTGGGTTGAAATGGATGGCCAAGATTGATTTGTGCACTATGTGATCTAAGGGATCACATTTAATCTTGAATTTAACTTTTTCCAAAAAGAATAATTATGATATCATAAGGGACAACTCATGGGACACCTCATAGGGGTATGTGGCCCCATTCTCATGCAAGGAAGCCTCTGGAAAATTTTTAGTCCAATCCGGTACTTATCGGAGCAGTTTCACAACAACCAGGCTATTTTTTGTTCCTAATTTTTTTACAATGTATCAGGATATGTATTCTATCCTAGAAATCAATGTTTAGGCTTCTCATACCATTGAAATTGTTATACTGAGTATTTATCTGCCATCCATCCCTTGGAAATTGACCAAAATACCCTTGGTGTCCTTTCTTTCACTATATTGACCCTAAGGGCATAATTGTCATTACACCCCTCTTTGTACTACCTCATACCATATACTGGCTCTAAATAATAATATTTATACTATGTACCACATTTTTAGCCTATCCCAGATGACCAAAAGGCCTTCCATCCATCACTAGTACAAAATGGCATCTAGGGGCATTTTTGTAATTTCGTACTTTTTCTGGACACTAGCCCTTTCTACTGATGAACTAGTACCCTGGGTTTTGGGCCCTCCTTGGCGTCATCCTAGGCCCATATATGAGACCATCATAGTTCATTCTATCCAGGCTTATTTACTGATAAGTTCTATTATTGGATCATAGGTGTTTTCAAACTCCGTCAAAATTTACAAATATGGGGATAACTTTTTATACAGAACTCCTTTTAGGGTCCTATCATACCCATAACATTTGGCACTATAGGGAACACTTTCCTATAATTCCCTCACTTATATCTGAAGTCCATGAAATCTAATAAAATTTTAGATAACTTTCAGACAATCAGATAAATATCTGCTGTCTGGAGCCCTAATAAAATTTTTGTATCATGTTGGATTAACCAGTGTAACTTCCTCTATTTACTGATGGAATGTGGGACTAAAGTACATTTGGGCAGTTCTAACCCTTTCTGGGCTGATCTTTCTATAATTACAATTTTGCCCTTGAACTTTTTACTTAATTACATTCAAGTCCTTTATGTTTTGAAAATTACCACTTTTGGCCCAACATTTATTTCTACCTTAAATTTTTGCCACCAACCTTTTCAAATTTGCGTTTTAGTCCCTAAACTTCCTTAGTTCATAATCCCTTTTCTTTCCTTTCCCAATCTAATATAGTTTACTCCCAAAATTTCATATCTATTACATATAAACTGTACAGTTGCATCAGGTAAGAAATTTAGGGATATGACAACTTGGGGCATGGACCAACACATATCATGGTGGTGGTCTAAGTCCAGGTTATTGTTATGATCGCGGATACTTCATGGCGTGACTTGGCACCTGCATGCTCCTAGCCTCGTCCTATGAGCTCCCTATTTGGCCCATATTGAAATATAGACTAAGGAGTTTGACATGTGTATGAGTCATTGGATGAGTAAACCTGTAAGTAACAAGGAAGCTAATTGGTGGGATCCCATGTGGCAAGCACCATCGTTTAACCTTGATATTTTGTGAAGGTTTCGAGTGAGAGCATACCTATCAGGACCCGAGAGATGCTGAATTATGCCTGAGTGGGGTGAACCCAGAGGAAACTATGGTGGAGGTCCGTAGTGGTACTAACATGTAAATCATTCATCTAAAGGATCGAGTGCCTCTCACACCTAGTTGTACTCATAACTGTACAAGTCTCTAAGGTGAATAGCCTTTGGTTAATAGAACAATGTATGTAAAGGAAGCTGACAAAATGGATCCGTAACCTCAGGAAAAGGATTGGCTTTGAGGGTCCCAGCCCTAAACCCCTTCAGCTATTAGTGGATTGCTCGAGCTACTCACGTGGCAAGAATGGGTTATTACATACAGGCTAAGAGACGAACTGGAAATGGGCCCTTTAGGTTCCCTTCCCTATGTGACGAACATTCAACTTAGAATTAGTATAAATAAGGGGAATCTGACTGTTTAATTAACATAAAGTATTACAATGGTCCTTGCGGATGTCGACGAAATGTCATTTATGCCCAATGCTCTGAATGTCAAAGTGAAGAAATTCAATCAAGCATGGGTACACTGTCCTTGTCTATTATCCAACGAAACCACAGCCAAGGGAACGAGCTTGGCAGAATCAGCTGGGAAAGAAGACCCTGTCGAGCTTGACTCTAGTCCAACTTTGTGAAATGACTTGAGAGGTATAAGATAAGTATGAACTAGAAATGGTGAGAGTGAAATACCACTACTTTTAATGTCATTTTACTTATTCCGTGTATTGGAAGAGGGGCACCACCCCTCCTTTTAGACCTAAGCCTCGCTCTATGGGCTGATCTAAGAGAAAGAAATTATTAGTGGGGAGTTTGGCTAGGGTGGCATATATGTTAAAAGATAACGTAGGTGTCCTAAACTGAGCTCAACGATAATAGAAATCTCATGTAGAACAAAAGGGTGAAAGCTCTTTTAATTCTAATTTACAGTACGTATATGAACCATGAAAGCGTGGCCTATTGATCCTTTAGTCCTTCAGAATTGAAAGCTAGAGGTGTCAAAAAAGTTACCATAGGGATAACTGGCTTGTGGTAGCCAACATTTATAGCGACATTGTTTTTTAATCCTTTGATGTCAGTTCTTCCTATCATTGTGAAACAAAATCCACCAAATATTGGATTGTTCACCCACCAATGGGAATATGTTTAGACCGTCATGAGACAGGTTAGTTTTAGCCTACTAATGATAGTGTCATAATAGTAATTCAACCTAGTATGAGAGAAACTGTTGATTTGCATAATTGGTCATCGCACTTGGTTGAAAAGCCAGTGGCACGAAGCTACTATGTGCTAGATTATGACTGAACACCACTAAATCAGAATTTGGGCTAGAAGCGACGTATGCGCCCGCAACCCATTTATTGACTATTAGTAAGGGCCTCAATCCCTAAAGCCATGTGTCATTAGTAGGACCCTTACGGCGGATGGGTCACAAAGGATGCCCTAATGAAATTCCAACCGAGCTCTGGGTAGAATCCTTTACAGATGACTTAAATATGTGACTGGGTATTGTAAGTGATAGAGTGGCCTTACTGCCACTATCTATTGAGATTCAGCCCAAGTCGCTCCAATTTATCCCTCCCCTAAACCCTATCCACCTCTCACATATCACATGGGAAAGCTCACGAGGTTGCAAATGAGTTGGGTAAGGAGCCCAGGCTCTAGCCAAGTATAGGTAAGGTGATGGCTTTGCTTAGATCAAAGCTAAGGCAAGATAGAGGCAACCTTGGCCAAGGTCCTAGCACTTATGTCCAAGGTGGTGTCAAGTGTAGGTAATGTATTGGCAAGTGTAGGCAAAGTATTGGCAAGTGTGGGCAATATTGCGATACTCATATACAAGGTGTGCCATGTCTGGGCAAGGTGGTGGTAAGCGTGGGCAATATCCTAGCACCCATGTACAAGGTGGTGTTAGGTGCGGGCAAGGTCCTGGCACCCATGTGAAAGGTGGTGCCAAGTGCGAACAAGGTGGTGGCAAGTATTCGCAAGGTCCTGGCACCCATTACAAGGTGCTGCCAAGTGGGGGCAAGGTGGTAGCAAGCATGGGCAAGGTCCCGGCACCCATATGTAAGGTGGTGCCAAGTGTGGGTAAAAGATCACTAAGTTTTAGTTTCTAATAACGACTTCGATAAATCAATCATACTTACTTGAACAAACTTTTTAGTCATACTTAAATTATTTGTAGCTCTATTCGATAAGTGAACTTACCTAATAAGCCTTTAATAAGTTTGAAAAGGCTCAGTTTGTTTATAAAAAAAATTGTGAAGAGTTTATCAAACAAAAGATTTATCAATAAGATATTTGATCAATCAACTTTATATTTCAAAAGAAGAAATTATGCTTTTAAAGAGTCATTTATCGAAGGACTATTCGATAAGATGATTTATTGAATAACTCTTCCATAAGTAGGGAAAAAATTTTGATTATTCAAAAGCACTGGTAAATTTTTTTCACATATTTCACTATTTAATTTAGACATTATGTTTTGTAAAATCTTGTGATCAAAGATTTGAAAAGGATTATAGGTTTAAAAATCTTATCATTGAAAATCTTTTAATAAAGATCACTGAAGCTTTGTTTTCAAAATTGATTTTCATAGTGATCTAATTGATGAATTCTCTTCTTCTCAAATTGATATGAGAAAACCTGGTTTGTAAATCTACAAGATCAATTTGAAGAAAGAGAAGAAAAATTATTTCAAACTTAAATTACTAGACTTTCTATCTGATAAATGTTTTGACGGTGATTTGATTGTTTAAAACATTGTTGAAGATGATTTTATACTTATAGTGTTTAATCTATCTATTTGAATCATCTGTAGTTGGTTTAGACATGAAGTTATGAAGCTTAGATTATTCATGATTGAATCAAAGTCTAATTCATTATGCTTTTATCTATGAACTACTCAATCAGGCCATTTATCAAAGAAATCTTCGATAAGATCCTTTGTTAAGTTTAATCTATTGAAACTCTTATTGATAAGTCCTAGAATAACTTTAACAAGATTATGAAGTATTTAAATTTGTTGAATGAATGATCTTCATAAGTTTATGTCTAATTTTATTTAACCTACTTGTTGATTATTATAAGCTCATAAATTGTTTTGACTTTTAATGAACCCATCAAGCTTATAATCTAATATCTTGTAAAAATTGCTCTAATGTGTTAAATGATATTCTTGATATCATTTAATGAATGATCTTATGAGTGATGATTTCCAAATGTATTACATACTTATTTGAGAAAATTTCAAAATGATTTAAAGTCTATTTGAAAATGTTTGAAAAGAATGTTCTTTAGTATTTATCGATATGCTATTCAAAGAACCCATTTATTGAAGAACACTTCGATAAATGATGTATTATGAAATATATCGATAAGTCTAAAAGTATATGTTTTGAAAGAATGTTTTTCAAAGAGTTATTCGATAAGGACATTTATCCAATGCCTATTCGATAAATTATGAACTCTCTTCACAATTTATTGAAGATTTATCGAAATCCTTTTTGATAAGGCTGATTATCGAATTGCTCGATAAGATTTAAACTGTTTCAAATATAATTATTCAGTAATTTATTGAAGACTTTTTCAATAAGAGTGTTCTTTGATAAGTGAAGCCAATTTTCTTAAAGAATTTAAAAACAGACTTTATCAGATTTTGATATTTATTTCTAAATAATTTGGAAACACTTGCTATATGCTTACGCTAGTTATATATCATTACTAAAGATGTTTTAAGATCATTTGCATAATCAATTGAAGAAAATGATCACAGAAAAAAAGAGCAAAATGTCTACGTCAGCAAATAACGGCTATATTTGACAAATTGCTACCTCAATAGGCAGCTTCAATTCTTCAACAGATTTATGAAAAATGAAGTATAAAAGAACAAGAAGCCAATGTGAGAAAGTTGAAGAAGTTGAGAGACTTAATAAGAGATTTTCATCATGAACTTCGATCATGTACATTAAGTCTCTGTTCCACTATGTTTCTTGTCTTTTGATTTAGAGCATATCATATTCTTATAAAGAGAGAAAGTTGAGAGATTGAGCTTAAGTGTTTATCCCATCTACTCTACTGAGAGAGTTTGATTTGATTGTATCAATCATAATTCTAAATTGCTTAAGAGTGGGAATCTCTTTAGTGGTTTGTAACCTTACTAGTTATATAGTAGAGTGAGAGGGATTCTCACGGGAAAAACCTTATAGGTTATTGTAAGGGGGAGTATGAGGGATTGACACGTCGATTGTGCTGAGGCACCAAGAGCCCACTGAATCTTAGATTATAGTGGAACACTCAGAGCGGAGCTCTGGGGACTGGACATATGTCAAGAGGATTAAACTGAACCAGTATAAATTGTCATGTGCAATCTTTCATTATCAATTTCTTCATTTAGTGATATCATTTATAAACTCTACTCTTTAAATTTGTTTTAAATATTTTTAAAGATTTTCAAAAGTTCTAAAATCACCCAATTCACCCCTTCTTGGATGATACAACCTATTTTAACATTTGGTATTAGAGCAGGTAATTTGTTTAAAGGATCTAACAATCTCACATGCAAAGATCATGGCTATAAAATATTTTTGAATGTTTTGATATTAATATTCCTCATGTTTTAGAAAATTCTAAGTTTTTATATTGGAAATGTCGGATGACCATATTTTTTAAAACTCCCGATTGTGATATAAGGAATTTTTTTCAAATGATTTTGATTTTAAACTAACAAAAAATTGGAGTGAAAATAATACAAAATTCTTTTCGCTGAACCTTAGAGCAATGAAAATCTTATACAAAGCTTTATCTGAAAATGATTATTTAAAAATCAAACTTTGCTATAATGTCAAAGATATTTTTAATACTCTTGATTTTATCTATTCCTCTAACGATTATGTTAAAGTTGATAGTGTTGATAGTTCATCTAGGACTAAAAGTTACAAACCTTCTACTAATGAACAAATGGAAGATGGTTCTAATAAAGGAGAAATCATGGAATATCTTCATAAAATGATCAACACAGAAGAACAAGATAGAGAAGATAATCAAGAAGCTCAATGCGTGTAAATATGATGAATCATCATCCAGAGCTCAAAAAATGTCAATAGTAAACTATCCCTCTTGTGAATTTAAGAAAAATGATTTTAAAAATTTTTATAATATGATTTTTAAGCCGATTATTTATTATATTTTGAAAACCAAAAATGTTTTACATTCTAAATATGATATTACTAAGAAATTTGTTAGGAATAAAAAAATTTTGCATAATAATTCTAAATTGCTTTTAATAGATCAACATAATTTTTGTATATATACTTCCAAAGTTCATCATTATGTTATCTGCAATTATTATGGAAAACAATGTCTTATTTCTCATACGTTATATTATAATAAATTCAATTGTGAAAAATTTAGTTTGGGTTCCCAAAGAACAAGTAAGATCCAATGCTAACAATCAAGGATCTAAGAATAAGTGGATACCAAAACGTCCTAGCACTCTGTTTTTGTAGGATATATCCCAAAATGGACAGATTGACCCAAAGACAAAGAAAGTGCCTAAGAGATCAATTCACACGATGAACAAGAGAACTCTTACTGCACCCATTACTCAAGCAACACAGAATATACATAATAAAAAGCAATAGAGAAAGGCCCAAGGAGTATGTTCTACCTCAATAATGTCCTACCATGCTGTACCATTCAATTATCTTGAGGAAAATAGACGAAGAAAAATCTCTCATACTTCAAAGTTATATCAGTAGAGAGACCATTGCAAGCATTCAAAAGAAATTCAAAAAATGCAATGGATATGCAAGGCAATCCTCCTTCCATAAATGGTAAAGGTTCAAAGGTTCAAAGGTTCAAAGGTCTACATTATCATGCTTAACAATTATTTGAGGTTTACATCTGCATCCTTAGAAATGAATATTGCAACTAATCTTAAATATTTTGATTAATAAATATTTTGTAAAGGAGTAAAAGACAATGCTCGCTAGGTAAACATGCTCGCTAGGTAAATATTTATGCATACATATTTCTGAAAATGAAAAATATCTTTCTATACGCATAAAGTAAACATACTCAGTTCATTTGAATTAATTACATATAGATCATGAAAATTGTATTATTATGTTTTCTACAAATGAATTAATTATGGATCCAAACAAAGTTGGATACCAGAAAAAGATCCAATTCAATTGTTTTGTAGGAAATCTGGTTGACAAAGTTCATCTCAAAATTAATGGAGACAAAGAGAGATAATCTAAATCTTGAAGAAGATGAACCAATGAAGCTTGATTTTGGCAATAAAGTAAAGTTCAAATTCAACTTTCCCAAATCAAGCAAGCTTATACCAGGATGAGAAGGATTACAATGAAATTTGAACCTTATCTCCTTACTATCACTGATTGAATTCTAAATTATATTAATGATTACTTGTTCCTTATTGTATTCCTTTTGCAATCAATATTGTTTTCATATTAGTAAATGAGTGCATAACATGTTTTTCAAAAAAAATTCAATAATGTTTTATGAGTTTCAATTCATAGATTGTTTTCAATTTATAAACATGCATATTTTCAAATCCTTCCATCAAATGACTTAATTCTGCAAAATACATGAAAATGATTTGAAAAACTATAATAAGGGCTTAAACATTGGAGATCGATACATCTAAATGGAAATTTTGAATTCCTCAAAATTCATTTGAAAGAATTATTTCCTCTTAGCTATAAATTGCTTGACCTCTTTATTCTCGAATGACTTAATCATTCATGTGAAGTTCAAGCCTATCCATTAAGAAATAGAAATATTCCATAACATCAAAGCCTTAAGCTTAAAAGTGTTTGTCTACTGGAATATATTTGTTACTCTAGTCATTTGGACTAAGGAGTTAATGTGCTTCATATCAACTATCATTTGTAAAATGAGCAAAGTCTCTAAGTTTTCATTCTTAATATCCTATCTGACCAGTGCTCCTAGGAAATATCTCAAGAGAATATCTCACTTTTCTTCTCTTAAAACTTAGGTTTTATCCTTCCAAAACTCAAACAAATAAACTAGGAATGATTGCTTACCTTAGGTACTTGTTTGGATAGCTTCTCCTTGATCTTATTTTGAGTTCTCTCTTCATTTTGGTATGGTTTCCCCAAGGTTTCATGATAGCACAAAATTTAAGAGAATGGAGGGATATTTATAATGAAATGTTAAGGTTGGATGGACCATTATGCCCCTAAGCTCCTAATTATTACATTTCCCTAATCTTGCTTCCTATTGGTTACTTTCTTGATTAATTAAACTTGATCATCATTAACTTAATTCTTACATTATTTTAATATAAATTATCATATGGAATAATGCTTCCTTCATGCTCTTGGTGCCATGTGGTGGATGTGTTGGCCCATAAGGACACCTCACATGCCACCTTGTATTCTCTTAGATTTTTCTTTTCTTTTTCTATTTTAAAATTTTCTAAAATACCTAGAAACTAACTTGTGCTCCAAGACACTTTTTTGGAACATTGGGCCTTGTGGTTGTATATCATATTGGGCCTAAATTGGGTCCAATTGCTAATTGGCATAAATCCCAAGGCACTTCCCTTTACTAGATATCTTAAACCTTCCTGTTTTTTAAATAAATTGTATATAACTCTTTTAATAATTCTAATATTTTTAGAAATTCATTATAATATAAAATATTTTTTTTGTAAAGTCTTATAATTTTCTAAGACCCAAAAGTCCTATTAAAAGTTGATACATCTTTTTCAAATCCTTTATTTGTGTCATTTCTCACCTTAAATTCTTTAATTAATTCTACAAAACTCCTTTTTAACTCCTATCAGTTTTATAAATTCTTATATTAATTATAATAATTTATTACCAAATTATATTTGAGTTGAAGGTCCAAAAGATTCTATAATAATTTTTAGACTTAAGATATTTATATCAATTTATCAGGACCTCATCATAATTTTGTGTCGCGTTAAACTAATTAAAATAATTTTCTCTATTTATTGGTAAAATTTGGTGGCAAAACATTTCTAGGCAATTTTGGGCATTTTCTGGCTCAACTTTTCATAATTACTATTTTACCCATGAAATCTTAAAAATTACACTTTAGGCTCTCAACTTTTTATAATTACATTTAATAGCCTAAAGCTTATGTCTACTTCAATTTTGCACCATGGAACTTTTAGGTTTTCACTTTAATCCATCTTCTTTATACCCTTGTCTACTCATTATCTTTCTCTCTATTATTGTCACAATCGCTTCTAAACTTCTTTCCTCTATCAGTCTTATACAGATAAAGAAAAAATAGTGTGACATTTCCACCCCCTTAAAATAAATTTTATCCTAGAAATTTGCTTGGCGCCATAATTAAATTATCTTGGATATATCTCCTCTTTATATCCCTTTTTGCTTTAT
The DNA here is from genome assembly GCA_037074615.1 of Leucaena leucocephala. Taxonomy (NCBI): domain Eukaryota; kingdom Viridiplantae; phylum Streptophyta; class Magnoliopsida; order Fabales; family Fabaceae; genus Leucaena; species Leucaena leucocephala. The sequence continues at coordinate 16,342,967 of CM073535.1, read as the reverse complement.
GACTAAAGCTTGGGATATCTATCTACTCATACTTATGGACAACTCACTAGACTGAACTTGTGAGTAGTGTCAATTTCTTTCATATTGAACCTTTTAAACTTTGCTATACTCTGAGGTTTTTGTTAGCTACTTGAAATATTTTTCTATCTATTTATCTCTTTCTTTCTAAACATTTCTTCTCATACGGTTCCTCTATTTGGAACTAATACAAGGGATAATGACGTCCCTTATTCCTTAGTACTTAGCACTTATGCTATTCTCTCTTTCCTAGTATATTATAACTCTTTCTAACTTTGTGACTCAACACTGTACTTCCCAGTGGGTCACCCAACTTTAGACATCTTTGAGCCCTAGTAAACTCTTTCCCAATTGCAGGGTTAGGGCTAGGTTACATTTCATATAGCTCTGAGCCTTAGCAATCTCTTTCTCATATAATTGTGTTCTAAATGTACTATATCTTATACCCTCTTCTCTAGGTCTCTTTGGCCTTTTAATCTCTTTATTCTCATTTGGAGGATTTATCTGCTCATACTTCTATGTTCTCAAAACATATAAGGTTCTCTTCTCTGTTCCTCAAGCATACTTCTATAAAACTTTAAATATCAACATTCAGATTTGAACTTGGACTCCATCTTAGTTTAAGAGAAAACTAAGTTCAGTCTATATATAATAGAGGCGATCTGGAAAAAATATTATAAATACTTTATTCAAATGATGTCCTTGGAAATCATCTTTCCAGAGAGATACTGCATTGTACTCATATCTTTATAGCTCATTACTTTCCTTAGGCTAGGTCTGCTATGACCTTAGGATCTAACTACGATCTATCGTAAGTCTCTTCAGGATCTAACTACGACCCTAGAGCCATATTAGGATCTAGCTGTAGTCCCCTAAAATCCTTTGTGATTCCATTATAATGTACCATCATCTCTAGAAGATCATAAAACTAACAGACTAAGTTATAAGGTTAACTGTTTCCACTTGTTATTACATCCAGTATACCATATTATTTATCAAGACTTTACTTATTTCCTCTCTTACTCATGAGTTCCTTCTCATCTTTCTTATTCTATTTTGGCTTATCATAGGTTGTCTCCATATGTAATTATGGTATAACTACCTGCCATTGCATTATCTTATTATGGCCATATCATAACTTCTCATTTCAATATGTGCTCTAACTGTGAGCAATTTATATCTAAATTGTGTATCTAGAGCATTTTGTATCATATCTAACTAGTATCTAAAGAGTGATATGAACTTATCATAATCTAACTCTATCTTAGAGCTATCTATTTCATATCTAACTCTTATATGAAGAGTGGTCTAAAAGTAATCCCTTTACTATTGTCTACTGTTCTTTCTATATACTATTTATTTTGATAGAGCTATAACACTACCACCTTCTTGGTACTTGTTGTAACCCTAACATAAGAAATGGCCCTGAGTACTGTGTCATATCCTAATTTTTCCTTATCTGTATAATACTGATAGAGTAAAGAATATTGGAAAGGATTATGATGATGAATAGAAAGTACAAGCAATAATTAGACAAAGGAATAAAGATGAGGGACTAAAATAAAAATTTTAAAAGTTCTATGGTAGAAAATGAAAGTAGAAAGAAAAGTTGGGCCAAAAGGTGTAATTACCAAAAGTTAAGGGACTTAAATGTGATTTATCAAAAGTTCAAAGGCAAAAATGTAATTATGAAAAAGTTGAGCCAGAAAAGGTTTAAAAATGCCCAGAACCATATTAGTCCCAAATTTTATCAGTAAGTAGATAAAATTATCCTGATCAGTTTGATGTAATGCAGAATTTTGATATGAGGTCCCAAAAATTTATATTAATTTCTGGAGTCAAGAAAAATTGTTATAGTATTTCTCGAACCTCAGAATCAGATAAAACTTGAAAGTAAATTCCTATAATTAATATGAGAATTTATAAAATTGATATGGTCATAAAAATAATCTTGTAGAATTTTTAAGGGAATTTACGGTGTAATAAAATACCCGATAAATACTTTCGGGAGAGATTTTCTGGAATTAAACCATGAAGGTAGTGGATCATGTAGAGGGCCCAAAATGGCATATGTCACATCCTTACTTTTAACATCAATTATACTCCATTATAAGTGATTGGAACCAATTATATGATCATTTGCTTTGAAAACATCCATTTCTAAAAAATTTGCTCTCGGGTACTGTTCACTATTCCTGTTCATTTGATAATTCCAGAACATGTACCCTACTTTGAAAATTTATAATTAATTGTAGAAAAATCAAAATAATGTGGTTCCAATTTCTAATGAAAGCTATTTCATAAATATTTTAGGAAAAAAAATATGAAACTGAGGTTTTCTTGTCCACACGAAATCAGTTTATTGGTTAAACATCACTGTTCATTTGGTAAAATTTGGATGTTCCAGTTTTTTTGCCTAACTTTAAAAATTCATTTCTCTTTGGTTAGTTATCCAAATGAACCATGTTACCTATGGAATTAAATATTAGATGTCCTATTTAATATCCCCAAATTTCATAGAAGCATTCGTTCATTTGATATATAAAAGCATCGCGTGAATGTCACTGACTCTAAACATTTACTTTATCTCAATTCCATATTTTAGTTCCACATTTGGAAAATCATAACAATTCGGTTACTTATCCATTTAAGGTGTTCTTGATGTCCATTTAAAGCTCTATATCTTATCTACAGTCACACCAAATTTCTGACTAAAACTCGTTGAGTTACACATCAAAATCATCATCACATCACCACGGCCACACAACAGAGTTACAGAAGCATACACCATGCATGCTAGCATATTAACTTATTATACAAACTTAATCATCAACATTCACTCTCTTCCCTTGAGAGGATCCATCACCTAAAACATAGTTGTACATGTGGAAGGAATGAGATTTCATGGAAATCCCAATAGCAAGTTACACAAACTATAATATCATGCATGAATAATTGTATGCTTAACATGTTATCATGTGATGGGAGCTACTTCATAATGGTACATAAGCAAACTCTAACATGCATATTGTCATGACATAACTTGCAAGGAGTTGCAATCATTCATACTTCATCATAACATGATGATATAAGCTCCAGCTCAACCAAACACCATAATCAACAAGCAAGCAAAACAATTAAACAAACATGAGTTATAGTTAGGTATCCTTGCTACCTCTTAGCTATCTTGGTCAAGACCTTCTTGAAGTGCTTTCCTTCCTTCACAAATGTCAAAACCTAGCCATTACAACATAATATCAAGTTACAACTCAACTTGAAACTAAATCCAAGACTAGGTTTTCACTAGCTCCCTTTCTTTCTCTAATTTATGTTTCCTACTTCCACCTTTCCAAAATAAATTCTCATGGTTCATTTACACATAATTTTTCATGCAGAATCCAAATATGAAATCAGAATTTCCAAAATCAAAACATACCAATTGCTACAGTACCAAACCAAAATGGATGTCCCTTTTTCCAAAAATTCACATTTTGATTCCAATGCTTCTAATACTTGTTCTCCTACTTTATCCCCACACAATTTTCCATTTTAAGCTCATTGGAAGCATCAAAATCATGAAATTTCATAACATGAACAGTACCACATACAGTACCAGCAAGAACACAAAACTCTAAATCCAAACATACTTGAATTCCCAAGCTTATACCACTTGATTCTAGCTTGTTTAAGCTTGTCTAAACTATCCATAACATAAAACTCATATTTTAACCATAAATGAGCAGCACTTCCAGCAGCAACCATAAGGGAAATATAGCATGAAAACCCCTTAAAACCATGAGCTAACTTGCTAGAACAAAGCTCAAGATCAAGGGAGATGATTACCTTGCTTGTTACTTAACTTTGGTTGCTTCTTTCTTGGTTGAATGGAAATTTTGCAAGAGTTTCCCTATGGTTCACCATGCATTCTGAAGTGATCTGAATAGGGGGTATTTATAGAGAAATTTGGGTTGAAATCGATGGCCAAGATTGATTTGGTTACTATTTGATCTAAAGGCTTACATTTAATCTTGGATTTAACTTTTTCTAAAGAGAATAATTATGACATCATGTGGGACAGATCATGGGACACCTAAGAGGTTTAGGTGGCGTGCTTCCCATGTAAAGAAGGTTCTGGAAAAATTCTAGTCCAATCCGGTACCGATCGGAGCAATTTCACAACAACCAGACTGTTTTCTGTTCTGAATTCTTTTATAATATACCGGGATATGTATTATGTCCTAGAAATCAATATCTAGGCTTCTCATACCATTGAAAATGATATACTAAATATTTATCTTCCATCCATCCCTTGGGAAATGACCAAAATACCCTTGGTGTCCTTTCCTGCACTGTACTAACCCTAAGGGCAAAATCGTCATTTCACACCTCTTTATACTGCCTCAGGGTGTATATGGGCTCTAAATAATCCTCTTTATACTATATGACACGTTTTTAGCCTGTCTAGAGTGACTAAAATGACCTCCATCCACTACTGGTACAGTATGGGCATCCAAGGGCATTTTTATAATTTTGCACTTTTCCTGGACTGCTCTGGTCTCTGGCCCATATAACTGTCCAGTCACCTTAATGGGCTCATGATGGCGCCATTTGGGCCTTATTATGGGCTTCTTGCCTTTATGATCCAATTTACAATACAACTCTCCTGATCCTATTTATCGAGTATTTTATTTCACTGTAAAATCCCGTATGGTTTCTACAGGATTCCTTTTCTAACTCTCTCAATTTTATAAATTCATATATTAAATATATGAATTTTCTATAAGGTCTCATCTGATTCTGAGATCTGAAAAATACTGTAATAATTCCTTCTGACTTCAGAAATTTATATCAAGTAATCGGCACCTCAAATCAAAATTCTGTGTTGCGTTAAACTGACCGGAATATTTTTGTCTATCTACTGGTAAAATTTGGGTCTGATCTGATTCCGAGCATTTTTGGCCTATTTTGGCTCAACTTTTTCATATTTACATTTAGGTCCCTTAACTTTTGAATAATTGTACTTTAGTCCCTGAACTTTTTATTAATTGTATTTAGGTCCCTCCTTTTATTTCTACTTCAACTTTTTGTCTTCAAACTTTTCAATTTTCATTTTGGTCCCTATTCTTTGCTTAGTTATTAATCCTTCCTTTTCTTTTTGCAATCTGATACAGTTTATTCGAAGAATCTTATATCCATTGTAGATAAACTATATAGGTACTTCAAGTCAGAAAATTGGGGATATGACAGCATCTTATAGGCCCAGTGATATTTTTAGATAAGTAAGTGGGTCAGGGCTAATAAAGATCGGAAAAAATGTAAAATTATGAAAATGCCACTGAAGGTATGCCACTGTTGTGTCATTGAGTCAGAGTTAGACAAAGGGATTTTCGGTCATTATGGACAGGCCAAAAATGTCCAAGAAAGTATAGGGGTGATTAGTTAGAGCCAGTATATACTCTGATGAAGTATAAAGATGTGTGGAATGACAATTATGCCCTTAAGATTAATATAGTGCAAAACAGTGAACTAAGGGCATTTCTGTCATTTGATAAGGGATCTGTAATTAAGTACTAATCCAGTACAAGAGTGTCAATGGTAGGAAGAATCCAAATACTAGATTTAAGGTCAGAAAGCATATTATAAAATCTCATAAAGATTAGATTTATAAAACAGTCTGGTTGTTGGGGAATCGAACTGAGCTGGTACCGGATTGGACTGAAATTTTTCTAGAAGCTTCTTCCTCTTGGAATAGAGCCACCTAGCCCTATGAAGTGTCCCTTGATGATGTCATGGATGATTTCATAATTATCTTTTTAGCAAAGTTAAATCCAAGATTAAATGTGAGCCATTAGATCAAATAGTGCACAAACTAATCTTGGCCATTAATTTTCCATGGGATTTTTCTATAAATACCCCCACAAAATCTGAAGCAAGCCATGGTATGACAACCCTTAGGGAAACTCTTGCAAAATAAAAACTCGAGTCAAGATAAAGAAGATTCAAGGTACCAAAGTTCAAGCAAGTTAGAGATTAAAGGTAAGCAATCTATCCTAACTTATTTTCCTTTGATCTGGGAGCTTGAACTTAGGGTTTTCATGAAGGAAATTTGAGTTTTCTCTAAGGTGTTATGCTGTCCAAAAATTTTAGATGAAAGGAAAAAGAAGAAATTAAAGTTAGAGATATGTAATTGAAGCTTAAGCAAGATAGTTAAGTGATTAGTTGCTGAATCACGTTGATATTCTTGACTTTGCCATAGTTGAACCATTTCTGTTTGTACTATTCATGATGGAAAGAAATAGAATTTCAATGATATAATGATTCCACTGAATTTATATGATGATTTTGTGTAAGATTGGATAAGTTTTGAACCTTGAAAGCATTGGAATTTCAAGTGTAGTTTTTGAAGTTCTTCTCTATTACTGTTCACTCACATGAACAGTGATTGGAATTTCATGATTTTGATGCTTCCAATGGTTTTAAAATGAAAATTTTTGTGGGATAAAGTGGAGAAACAAGTATGGGAAGCATTAGAATCAAAATGAGATTTTTTGAAATAAAAGAGGGTGTTATGTAATTTTTTATAGAACAGTGTATAGAAGCTGGAATTTCATGATTCTAAACTCATAAATGGATTCAAAAGATGAAATTGTGTAGGGTAAAGTCAAGACATCAATTGGATCAAATGCCAAGTTAGTTAGTAAAAGATTAGAGAAAGTTATGTTAGTAAAGAGTTTATCAAGGTTAATCTTGAATATTGTTGGAGTTCTATCATATCCTAATTTTTTCTATTTGTATAATACTGATAGTGGAAAGAGGTTTGGAAAGGATTATGACGATGATCAGAAGAAATAATAAAGGTTAAATGAGTCTTGAAGAAAGAAAGGGACCTAAACGAAAATTAGAAAAGGTTGAAGGCAAAAAGTTAAGGTAGAAATAAATGTTGGGCCAAAAGTGGTAATTTCCAAAAGTTAAGGGACTTAAATGTAATTAAGTAAAAAGTTTAAGGGAAAAATTATAATTATAGAAATTTCAGCCCGAAGAGGGTTAGAATTGCCCAGAAGTTTTTTAGTTCCATATTCCATCAGTAAATAGAGGAAGTTACGCTGGTTAATCTAGCATGATACAGAAATTTTGTTAGAGCTCCAGATAACGTATATTTATCTGATAGTCTAAAGGTTATCTAAAATTTTATCAGATCTTATGGACTTCAGATATAAGGGGACAAGTTACAAGAAGGTGTGCTTCATGACATCATATGTTATGATTCTGACAAGACCCTGAAAGGAGCTCTATAGGAAAAGTTATCCCCATATTAGTGAATTTTGACATGAGTTTAAGAACACTCGTTATCCGATTATAGAACTTAGCAATAAATAAGCCTGGATAGAATGAACTCATATGGCTTCATATATATGCCCAAGATGACACCAAGGAGGGCCCAAAACCCAAGATACCAGTCCATCAGCAGAAAGGGCCAGTGTCCAGAAAAAGTACGAAATTATGAAAATACCCCTATGTTGTCAGAATATACCAGAAATGGATGTAGGGCATTTTGGTCATCTGAGATAGGCTAAAAACATGGGATATAGTATAAATATGACTAGTTAGAGCCAGTATAGGCCCTGAGGTAGTACAAAGAGGGGTGAAAAGACGATTTTAAACTTAGGGTCAATATAGTGCAGGAAAGGACACCAAGGGCATTTCAATCATTTCCCAAGGGATCTGTAATTAAGTTGTGGCCTAGTACAAGAATTTCAATGGTAGGAAGGATCCAGATACTGGATTTAAGGTTAGAAAGCATATTATGAAATCTTAGAAAAATTAGACTTATAAAACAGTCCAGTTTTTGGGGAATTGAACTGAGCCGATACTGGATTGGACTGGAATTTTTTTTAAAGGTTATCCCTCTAGATATGGCTGCACATAACCCCCATGAGTTGTCCCTTTTGATGTTATGTATGATGTCATAATTCTTCTTTTTGAAAAAGTTAAATCCAAGATTAAATGTGGGCCTTTAGATCAAATAGTGCACAAAGTAATCTTGACCATTGATTTTCCATGAATTTTTCTATAAATACCCCCTCAAATCTGGTTCAAAACTGTGGCCTCATGAACCTTGGGAAAGCTCTTGCAAAATGGAAACTCAAGCCAAGATAAAGAAGATTCAAGGTACCAAAGTTCAAGCAATCTAGAGATTAAAGGTAAGCAATCTCTCCTAGCTTATTTTCCTTGGATTTGGGATTAAACTTAGGGTTTTCATGGGGAAAAGTTTAGTTTTCTCTAAGGGTTGTGCTTCCCAAAAAGCTTAGATAAAAGGGAAAGGAAGAAATTAAAGTTAGAGACATATGATTGAAGCTTAAACAAGCTAGTAAAGTGATTGGTTGTTGAATCAAGTTGATATTCTTGACTTTGCCATGGATGAAATTGTGTAGGGTAAAGTCAAGACATAAATTGCTTCAAGAGCCAAGTTGAATAGTAAAGATTAGAGAAAGTATGATAATAAAGAGTGTAACAAGGTTAGTCTTGAGTATGGTTAGAGTTCATAAGTTCTAATAAATTATGTAATGAATATGAATGTGCTTATAACCTTGAAACATCCAAGAAGATGTTGGGAAGTGATGGAGATAAAGGCTTTATGTCATATCCCAATTTTTAGGCCTAGAAGCCCAGTATATAGCCTGAAAAAGAGATGCTACCAGGCCCTGTTGAGCAGAGGTCTCAGTAAATAGAGAAAATTATGCTGATCAGTTTGATGCAACACAGAGGAAAGATTTATATTAATTTTCAAAGAGAAGGAAAATTAATATAGTATTCTCTGGACCTCAGAATTAGATGAAATGTGGAAGTAAAATCTTATAATTAATATAAGAATTTCTAAAACTGACAGAGCCCAAAAAGGAGTTATGTATAATTTATTACAGAATTTATAGTGGATTAAAATACCCGATAAATAGGTTTCGGGGGAATTTCTCAGGAATTGAACCCATGAAGATAGTGGATCATACAAAGGGTCCAAAATGTCACCTTATAGGCCTAATGATATTTTCAGATAAGTATGTGGACCAGGGCTAATAAAAGACTGAGAAAAATGAAGAATTACGAAAATTCCACTGAAGGTATGCCACTGTGTTGTGTCCTTAAGTCAGAGTCAGACGAAGGGCGTTATGATCATTTGACCAAGGTAAGACAGTCAAGAAAGGGTATCTGGATAGCTGACCAGGGTCAAGAGATACTCTGTTAAGGAAAGGAAAGATAATAGTGCTCCTATAAGTACTAAAGAGGAACTAAGGGCATTTTGATAATTTACTAAGGATGTTTCTTGGGAACCTAGCCACCAGAGTGCTTGGGCTAGGTTAGAAACCTAAGATGACAATCCAAGGCCCAAAAATGTAGCCCAAGAGTAATATGGGCCCAAGAGGCATTAAAATATTATTTTAGTACTTTTTCAATAAAGTGACCCGGTCAAAGATAGAATTGGATAGAGTGATCTGGAATCATGAGATGGCATAAATGGGGACCACAAGGCACCACATGGCATGATTATAGTAAAAGAAGAAAAGCAAAGGACACATGTCATGATTACAAGAAAAGGAGAAAAAGCAAGAGGACACGTGGCACAATCTCGGCCGTTCATTCAGGGAAAAGACTCTGGAATTCTTTGGAGAGGCTGAGTTAGCTGGTGAGGTGTCCCAAGGGCCCCACCATTGTGCCACATACCCCCTGAGGTGTCCCCTAAAGTGTCCTATATGATGTCGTTAGTGGTGAGTCATCAAGGAGGATGATGTCATTGTGATGATGCAGGCAAAACTTCTTGAAAAAGCAAGCAATCTGAGCCATGAATCGTGAATCAATCTGGACCATTCATTCCACCTCCTCTCACCTATAAATACCCCACCCATCCTTCCATTCCATTCACGGCCAAAGCAAGGCAAGAAGAAGAGAAAGAAGAGAGAAGAGAGAAAGAGAGAAAGAAAGGAAGGAAGAGAAAGAAGGAAGGAGTTCTGCTGGAGCCAGGAGCAATCTAAGGAGCTGAGGGACTGGGCAAAGCTTAGGAATGAGGTAAGTTATCTAGTCCCTGGTCTAATAAAGTAGATGATTACTCTTAGTGGTTAATAGAGAAATATCTCTGTTAATAAAGTTAGCTATAGATAGAAAGAAAGTTAGAGGAATGTCGAAGTAAGGATATTACCCCTAGTTAAGTATGAGATTAAAGTAGAGCTATACTGGATAATAATGAAGATATTATTATGCTATGTATAGGCTCTGACCTATGAAAAGAAGGAATCTTAGGGCAAAGGCTAAGAGCTAGAGGAGGGCTATATGCCAAGTAGTAAACTTATCCTAAACTTGTATGCATTGAATGTTATTCTTGATGTGCTATGGCTTTGTTGAATTGTGTTGAATATGTGCTTATGTATGAAGCTCTGTTCCTATGATTACTTTAGCCAATTGTATTTTATATGTTACATGGAAGCATGCACATTACGCAATGTTAAAACTTTCACAAGCAAGCACAAGTATTCACATTAATGCATGCATTATTTAGTACCATTTGTTACTGAGATTTTCCTAGAAATCTCACCCCATACATATCAATCCAATTCCAGCAGGTCTTCTCAAGATAGAGGAGATAAAGATGCATGAAGAGATGTTAATTACTTAGCATTATTGATATGTGATTGTATAATTGCTAAAAATTGTCACTGTGAATAGTAACTCGTGATGGAGGTAGTGACATTTGACCTGTAATTATAAATAGTAAATAATTGAATAAATGTATGATATTTTTCCAGTAAATAGTATACATGTCAAGCTTCAATTTGATATATAGAACGTCTTATTTGGATGTCTACACATAAAGATATGATTTATCAAAGTTGGGACCAGAATGCTAGAATCAGGGACAGGACGCTGGAGGAACAGTGATTTCGGAACATTGACCAAAGTTGACCTGGTCAAGGCATGATCAACAAGTTATTCTTTCCTGAAAGAGCATTAAGTTAGCTTCGTGTAGCAATTTGAACCACTTCATTTTGATTTCTCTAGAATTAGTTATGATTTTTCGAAGTCAGGGCACTCCTTTGGAATTTGCACAGTGAATGGTACTCGCTAGAGTAAAATTCCAGATTGTATGATTTGGCTTCAATAACCTTAAAAGTGGTTCTAAATGCTACCATTTGGTCCCTAAGACGTAAGAAAATGAGGATGTTACACTTTATGGTTGGAAAGCTAGGGAGCAAGTGCAAAAGATAAAGAGGAAAGTTTAAGTGCAAGGTAGTGAACTTACCTCTTTATGTGCTTGATGTGGTATGCTTATATGCTGGCATGTATATGATATTTGAATGGTGTTGTGACATGATAAATGATGTTGAATGTATTGTGAATAACATGTTTCCATGGCCATGCACTTTATGTAAAAGTATATAGCATGATGGCATGTCACTAATCAAAAAAAGTTTAATGAAATTACATATCATGCATTAGCATCCATCTTGCATATTTAAGTGGTAATGTTTGCTACTGAGATTTCCTAGAATCTCACTCTCCCACAACCAACCAATCTAGGTCAAGCATGATGGAAAAGGTATAATTGGAGTAGAGCTAAAGAATGGAAGAAAGGAATGGAAGTAATTGAGGTCTTATTATGTGCTATGAATTATCTATGTATGTAAATGCCATGTAAGGTGTCTATTTATGTGATGAAACTATTTGTAATAACTATGGTATATGTAAATAGTGTATATGAATATTGAGAAGCTTATTTGATGGCTTATACATGTTGGAACAATTATTGGAAGTGAAAGAAAAGAAATTGAAATGGTAAAAACGTATGTCCTGGAGCAGTTTTGTTGTTGCTTCAGTTTGACCTAGCAAATGAAGGAATTATTTCACAAAATTTCATGAGCATGTAGCACACATCCAGAGCTTTAAATACATAGGTAGAAGGCTTCATTTGGACGTGTATAATAAGAGAAATGAATTTCCAAAGTAAGAAACCAGAATCTGTCTTCAAAATTTTTGACCAAATGAACAGTAAAATTTGACAAATAAACTGTATTAATTGGTTAAGCATTTGGTCTGGAAATTATTTTTTCCTTAAATTTCAAGATGTTATCCTCAAGTAGCTTTTTGAACCACTTCATTTTTATTTTTCTAGAATTAATTATGATTTTTTGAAATTCATTGCGTAGTCTGGAATACCATATGAATAGTAACCCAAGAAAGAGAAAAATTATAGATTTAGCTAATGGACTTCCAAAGACTTGTAAGTGGTTCTAAATGCTACTTATTGGTCCCTAAGACATATAAAAGTAAGGATGTTTCAAGTTCATGGTCCTAATGAATTATGTGATGAATATGAATGTGTTTAGGACCTTGGAACATCCAAGAAGATGTTGGGAAGTGATGCACATAAAGGCTTCATGGTTGTAATGCAAGGGAGCAAGTGCAAAATATCAAGCGAAAAGTTTAAGTGCAAGGTAGTGAACTTACCTCTTTATGTGCTTGATGTGGTATGCTTATGTGTTGACATGTATGATATTTGAATGATGTTGAATGTATTGTGAATAATATGTTTTCTGTCATTTCCTAAATTTTTCCTATCTGTATAATACTGATAGTGGAAGGAGATTTGGAAAGGATTATGATGAAGATCAGAAGAAATGATAAAGGTTAAATGAGTCTTGAAGAAAGAAAAGGACCTAAACGAAAATTAGAAAAGGTTAAAGGCAAAAAGTTAAAGTAGAAACAAGATTTGGGCCAAAAGTGATAATTTCCAAAAGTTTAGGGACCTAAATGTAATTAAGTAAAAAGTCAGGGACCTAAATGTAAGTGTGGAAAAGTTTAGCCAGAAAAGGCTTGGAACTGCCCGAAAGTATTTCAGTCCCACATTCCATCAGTAAATAGACAAAGTTATGCTGGTTAATCTAACATGAACAGTGATTGAAATTTCATGATTTTGATACTTCCAATGGTTTTAAAATGAAAAGTTATGTGGGATAAAGTGGAGAACCAAGTATGGGAAGCATTAGAATCAAAATGAGAATTTTTGAGAGAATTATGTACATGTTTTGGTTTAGTACAGAAGGCCATGAAGGAGCTGGAATTTTATGATTCTAAGCTCATAAATGGATTCAAAAGATGAAATTGTGTAGGGCAAAGTCAAGACATCAATTGTTTCAAGAGCCAAGTGGATTAGTGAAGATTAGAGAAAGTTATGATAATAAAGAGTGAAACAAGGTTAGTCTTGAACATGGTTGAGTTCATGAGTCCTAATGAATTATGTGATGAATATGAATGTGTTTAGGACCTTGAAACATCCAAAAAGATGTTGGAAAGTGATTGACATAAAGGATTCATGGTTGAAAAGTTAGGGAGTAAGTGCTAAAGATCAAGAGGAAAGCTTAAGTGCAAGGTAGTGAACTTACCCCTTTATGTGCTTGATGTGGTATGCTTATGTGTTGACATGTATATGATATTTGAATGGTGTTGTCATGATAAATGATGTTGAATGTATTGTGAATAACATGTTTTCCATGGCCATGAACTTTATGTAAAAGTATATAGCATGATGGTATGTCACTAATCAAAGAAAGTTTAATGAAATTACATATCATGCATTAGCATCCATCTTGCATATTTAAGTGGTAATATTTTCTACTGAGATTCCCTAGAATCTCACTCTCCCATAACCAACCAATTTAGGTCAAGCATGATGGAAAAGGTATACATGGAAAAGAGCTAAAGAATGGAAGAAAGGAATGGAAGTAATTGAGGTCTTATTATGTGCTATGAATTATCTATGTATGTAAATACCATGTAAGGTGTCCATTTATATGATGAAACTATTTGTAATAATTATGGCATATGTACATGATGTATATGAATATTGATAAGCTTATTTGAGGGCTTATACATGTTGGAACAATTATTGGAAGTGAAAGAAAATAAATTGAAATGGTAAAAACGTATATCCTGGAGCAGTTTTATTGTTGCTTCAGTTTGACCTAACAAATGAAGTAATTATTTCACAAACTTTTATGATCATGTAGCACACATCCATATCTTTAAATGCATAGGTAGAACGCTTCATTTGGATGTGTATAACAAGAGAAATGAATTTCCCAATTAAGGGACCAGAATCTGTCTTCAAAATTTTTGACCAAATGAACAGTAAGCTTTGACGAATAAACTGTATTAATTGGTTAAGCATTTGATCTGGAAATTATTTTCCCTTAAAGTTCAAGATGTTAGCCTTAATTAACTTTTTGAACCATGTCATTTTGATTTTTCTAGAATTAATTATGATTTTTTGAAGTTCGTTACGTAGTCTGGAATACCATAAGAACATTAACCCGAGAAAGAGAAAAATTACAGATTTAGCTAATGGACTTCCAAAGACTTGTAAGTGATTCTAAATGCTACTTATTGGTCCCTAAGACATATGAAAGTAAGAATGTTTCAAGTTCATGGTCTTAATGAATTATGTGATGAATATGAATGTGTTTAGGACCTTGAAACATCTAAGAAGATGTTGGGAAGTGATTGACCAAAAGGCTTCATGGTTGGAAAGGTAGGAGCAAGTGCAAAAGATCAAGAGAAAAACTTAAGTGCAAGGTAGTGAACTTATCTCTTTATGTGCTAGATGTGGTATGCTTATGTGTTGACATGTATATGATATTTGAATGATGTTGTGACATGATAAATGATGTTGAATGTATTGCGAATAACATGTTTTCCATGGCCATGCACTTTTATGCAGAAGTATATAGCATGATGGCATATCACTAATCAAAGAAAGTTTAATGAAATTACATATCATGCATTAGCATCTATCTTGCATATTTAAGTGGTAATGTTTGCTATTGAGATTCCCTAGAATATCACCCTCCCATAACCAACCAAATTAGGTCAAGCATGAAGGAAAATGTATGCATGGAGAAGAGCTAAAGAATGGAAGAAAGGAAGTGAAGTAATTGAGATCCTAGCATATGCTATGAATTATCCCTGTATGTAAATGCCATGTAAGGTGTCTATTTATGTGATGAAACTGTATGAAATAATTATGGCATAACCCCATGATGTATATGAATGTATGAAAGGCAAAAGAGATGTTTTTTGCATGCTGGAACAATTATTAAAAGTGAAAGAAAGGAAACTGAAATGGTAAAACCGTAGGTCCTAAAACAGTTTTGTTGTGGCCCCAGTTTGACCTAGTAAATGAAGAAATTAATCCACAAAATTTTATGAGCACATAGTACACATCTAGATATTTTAATTCATAGGTAAGACACCTCATTTGGATGTGTATGTCCAGAGAAATGAATTTTTAAAGTTAAGAGACAGAATATGGAATTTCTAGAATTTGCCATATGAACAGTAAAAAGTAACGATCGAACTGTATCAATTGGCAAGGTAAAAGTCTATATTTATATTTTTCCTTTAAATTTCTATGAAATAGCTTCAATTAGAAATTTGGATCACCTCCATATGATTTCTCTACAATTAGTTACAAATTTTTAAAGTTAGACTATAAATCTAGAAATCACCAAATAAACAGTACCCGAGAAGTAAGTTTTAAAATTTTAATTTTTGGGCTAATGTAATCCTTCCGCTAATCAAATATACTTCCGGATACGTAATATGAGGTGGTAAAAATAGGATATTTCATTATGTATTCACCAGCCTATAGAAATACCTGATTAACCCCAAGTCATGATGTTGTAATTGACTGTCCCACTCACTAAGAATGTCTATCATCCTAGGTACATTCCTATTACTTTATCATTATTGAGTTAAATTATCTAATTGCATGTCATATGGTATGATAGCAATATAACTTTCTCATCATATATACTCTACCACGCATATATTGCGAAAGGGGAGTATTCATTCATCATACCATACTTTAACATGCGTGTCATCATATGAGAACTGCAAGGAGATGCAATATTCATCATAAATGACGGCAACATAATGCCATATCATCACCACATAATTTGCTCAACCATCCATCTTATTCACACTATAATTAAACAACTAACTAGGCAAATTTTTAAAGCATTATTTTCCTCTATCACATTATTTTTCAGATCCTGATCATTTATTCATGAACCTAAAATAATTACTTATCTAACTTAGGCTGCCAGGTTACCCTCATACTAGGTGATAAACTCTTATTTGTATTGATTTAGTTGTTTAAAGAGATTTCTATTATTAATTTTTATCCCCATTTATCAATATGTTGAGCAATTAATAAATAATATAAAAATGGAACAAGTGGAAATTAAGTGATTAATTAGAAAAATAATCTACTTTATTTTAATTTTCCAATACATGCCAATGCAGTAACTAATAGATTAGGTGGAGATTAGTGAGAATGAACTAAATGGACAGTTGGACAAAAGGAGGATTAAGCATGTGTTGGAGGGGAGAAGTTAATAGATTGGGTATGTACTGGACTGAACAAGTAGGCTAATAAATTAGCAAACAGATAATGGTATATGGCTAATTAAAACATGTGATGAAGGAAGATTGATTTGCATGAGCTATTGTCATCCTATGCATCAAAATAAGATTAATTGCACCATATTAATGTAGTATAAGACGCAACCCTATCGTTCTTCTTGAAGAACCTTTTTATTGGAAACCTAGCAAACTGATGACAAAAACATTGAAAACTTGAGTGAAAGTAAAATTTGGTTTTTGGGTTTGATTGATTTTTGAAGCAATAAAATAAGGGTGCAGTACTTGATTAAATTGGAAAATGAGTGGATTTTGAAAGGAATATGTTGAGACAGACTCTTGATGATGCAAAAATATCTATCCTTACTCTTAATATGATATGGGGTTTTAAAATCACTAAGTCTTAAAAGAAACATCATTCGATCGATTGAATCCAGAATATTAACATTCCTTAAACTCCTTTGATCAAAGCTAGTTTAAAAACTCTTAATGAACTATTAAAAGTCACTTAGCGTGCAATTTAAATCAGATGATGTAGATGCCCTCAAATGATCATCGATCGATGACCATAGATTTCAAGCAATTGAATAGTTAGCAATCATCGTTGATAAAAACCCAATTATCCATAAATTGAAACTGAAATATTCATATTAAATCAACATCCAAATCATCCAAATTCAATTACAAAACTTAATCTCTGAATAATCGATCGATATCTAATCCTTACTCAAAATCAAAACCCTATATCTAGGAATTCCAAAAACATAAGAAAGGTGAGATTAAAACAGAAAACTCCCCATGTGAACTATAGTCCATGAGCTTAAGATATGCGATCCATCACCAAGAAACTAAAGATTTAGCTTCTCATGACTCCTACTGTGCCACAATCGCTGTTCATATATGATACCATGAAGAAAGTAGAAAAAGGTGATGGATTAATGATGTAGAGATGTGAGATTCTGTGGCAAGGTGCAAGAAGATAGATGAGTGTGTAGGTTGTGGTGAAGGTGTAAAGAGAATTCGAGTACTGCTTCTTAGCCTAATCAGGTCCAAAAACTAGCCTCCCTCTCGTTTGCAACTTCCTATTCCTTTTATTCCCACATGCCCTAATCCAAAACTCACAGCTTCAGCAATTGTCTCTTTTAGTGTCCATGGTCGCGATCTATAAACACAGAGAACTTTCCAGAAGAAAATATGTATTGACCTTTGGACACTTTGGTGGCGACTAAAAAGCACAGAAGCATGATCAGATTTTCTTTATCTTGTGATTTCTTTTATGCTCATGTTAGTCCTTGATTCTCCTCCAAAATACCTACGATTCAAAACCAAAGCTCACTGTAAAAGTCCAAATCAGTGGAAAACAATATTAATGCAGTTTGGAAGAGTTAATTTACCATTTTTCCCTTTAATTAGCACATTACCAAGCACAATCATGTATTACCACAAAAGCATAAATGTAGGCATAAAATGAATGGTAAAGTTGTAATAAGACCCTAAAAATGTCATGAAACCATACACAATTTGTGTCTTATCAGAGATACAGGCATGTGTTATAATATAATGCAGAACAAGATTCACGTATGACATACTCACACACGAGCTGATGCTTAGTCACAATAAAAAAATTAGTGTTTAATTCATATTTACTCTCAGTGATTTTTAGTTGCAACTAGAGTGACATTTGGTCACAACCAGAAACTTCTAATTTGAATCATTTGCTTTCTGTGATTTTTAGTCATAACGAAAGTGATATTTGGTCATGACCAAAAATTTTGATTCAAAAATTTTGCTCTCTGTGACTAACAGTCACGATATGAAGTTCATTTTTGCCGTGATCTCTACTTTCTGTGATTGTTAGTCGCAATCTAATATTTTTAACTGTGATTATTTGATCTCAATTTCTAAAATTACTATATTTGTGATATACTTGATATCCTACATAATTATTAAGTGTGATTTGTGTGACAAGAAGTTCTGAATTCTTTCCTTTAGTGATATCTTAGATAATCATTTTGTCATTGAGCATGTTAATGTGGGTGAAGCTCATACTCATAATCAGAATAATCAAAATAAGCAACATTAAGAAAATAACATGAATAATAGAAGGGCACATAGGAGCATAAGAGAACTCACTTCTTCTAATACAAACTTTGATCCTTTTTCGTATTTGTCCTATTTTATATGTTAATTTTGAGTTGAAAGGTCATTTGTTAAGTAACTTACCAAACCTGTAAACTATGCATGTTTTGAGTTGAAGACTATGCAGTGGGTTTGCTCATCCATGAAACCTGTAGGTGCGGATATAGATGCTGTGCAGAGATAAGTATTCCATTTTACACTTGATGACAAGGCAAAGGAATGGTTTTATATGCTGCCACATCATACACCTCAAGCCTTGAACTCTTGGAATAACTTGAGGAATGCTTTCTTAGAAAGATACTTCCAATACTGCTACAATAAGGAAGGACATTTTTGTTGTAAAACATTATGCTCAAGAATCATTTTATGAATTTTGGGAAAGATTTCAAGAGCTACTAGCTAGATGTATGTACCACCAGATTCCAAATGAGTATTTGGTGTAATATTTTCATTCAGCATTACACATTGCATACAGAAATAATTTAGAAGTAGTTGCTGGGGGTTCCATTAATGATTTAACTCCTGATGAAGTATGGAATTTGATTGAGAAGATAACAAACAAAGACCAACATTATGGGGGCTATGATGTTAGGCAAGTTCACGAGGTTTTTGCAAGGTCTTCTCAAAATTATAATAGCTTATCTTCTCAAGTTGCTACTATGAATGCTCATATCAACAATTTAGTTATGAGCTAATAAGTTCTCAATGTAATAATTACAATATACTGCATTCTAACCCTATTCATAGGGGCTTCAACTTGGAATTTTTAGATATTTTAGGGCTATAGAAATTGAAGGATATTACGCAATATCAACAAAATTGCACTACTAGAACTTTAAAGCTTAAACTGTTACAAGTTGCTAAATTATGCAATCTAGGGAATATTGATTTTAATTCTAAATTTACTTCTGAATTGGGAATTTCTAAGGATTATTATGCACCTAACATTGATTTCCATTGCTTTTTAAAAGGTGTTTTGGGAGCTCTCTTGCCTAATCAAATTATGGAACCCAAACTAAACTGCAAGAGAGAAGTTACTACTATGTGCGGTATGCATAACTCAAAGAACAATGCATCTAGAGTAGAGCCTAAGAAGTTAATTACATTAGTGATTCAAATTCCAAGGAATCTAAAATATGCATATCTTACTGAAAACAACAAACTACCATTTTGGAGCAAAAAATTTGAATGGTCTCTCATGTTATTTCTTATGCATAAATAACAATGCAAGGTGAATGGTAATTTGCTAAAGTTGTACAAAGAGAACTTCAAACCCCCATAATGTTCAGGTAGTCTCTTTCCTTGTTTCCCAACTTATAATAGTCTATTTTACATAGTTTTACTTATATACTTGAGATGTTATTTGTTGATGAAGTGTGAGAGAGGAGATCAAGTCAGTAGGGGTAGATATTGTTGGAAATCATGCCCTAGGGGCCAATCATTGTCTTATGAACATTATTGATTTATGAATTTATTAATTGAGTTATCATATTATTTGCATGTTTACTATGATGACCATCCTTGGATAATTCATGATATTATCCTAAATGTCCTTGGTCGATCATCTATGTGGGAGCACAGATGACATAAGATCAGTATGACTTTGAAGATGTATAGAGATATAAATCAAAGTCATAAGCACATGTAAGAGTACAGGGTGTTGGACCGACCCGCTATGAGAGAACTGCATGGGTAACGTCATAAGCTTCTCTCATATACAAACCATGTCAATATGCCCTTTGACCTGAGATCATCATGGATTCCTACATGACAAAACGCTCAGCTTTGACCTAGTCAAAAGTCACTTTTGACCGAGTGATCATAAAGACTATGTTCGGGCTTAGTGGTTTTTCATGCGGAGGAATGTCAATGGTCAAGATGGAATTTGTCCCTCACATTCGTGGAGAGATATTACTGGGCCCCTCGATGAGTGAGTCTGAGAAATGTATGGCCATACTGTAATGGAAAGGTAGTTCCATTTCTATAGTCAGACTACTCAGGGATCGAGAAAGTAACGGTCGGGAATAGGAGGATGACATTATCCATGCCTCATCCATGACCAAAATATCGCGTGACAGAAGGGACATGATATGGTTGTATAAAAGGTTACATCGTTTATCGATCCTCATATGATTTGGGTAGTTGTTATGTCTTGCTAGAGACCGCTTGCGACTTGTGGGCTAGTATAGCAAATGGCCCACTGCCAACTTCATATGGGCCTATAGGGTCGCACACAAAATAGCCCAACACGAGCTATGATGTCCAGATTCATTGAATCTAAGACATGTCCAGATTCAATGAAAGATCCAGGTGAATGTATATATATTTATTTATATTTATATTCGTATATATATAAATTCGTATATATATATTATATATATGAGATATATGAGATTTAATTTATAAGGATAAATTAAATCCCTATCACGTTTGAATTCGAAATTTAAATTGATAGGATATCTCATATAAGAGATATTTATAAGATTTAATTTATAAGGATAAATTAAATCTCTATCACGTTTGAATTTGAAATTCAAATTGATATGATATCTCATATAAGAGATATTTATAAGATTTAATTTATAAGGATAAAATTAAATCTCTATCATGTTTGAATTTAAAATTCAAATTGATATGATATCTCATATAAGAGATATTTACAAGATTTAATTTATAAGGATAAAATTAAATCTCTATCACGTTTGAATTTGAAATTCAAATTGATATGATATCTCAAATTTGATTTATGAGAATAAATCCAATGTAATTCCGTCTTATCTTTATTTTAAATTAAATAAATGGGTGAATTAAATCTATGGGACGGATTTAATACAAATACTAATTATTTAATTAGTTTCTTATCAAATTATACAATATATGATATTGTATTAATTTCAGAATTAATATAAGATTAATTCCAAAAAAAATCCAAGTCTGTGGTAACACGCATAGCATCCGATATATCTGATATTTAGAAGCTACAGTTCAGACTGGAAAAAAGGGTGAATGGGAATCCGTAAAAGGTTTACAGATAAGAAACTGCCGAATGTTTTTTGGGACCGCCGTAGCCACCTGTTCGTAGCGCAACATAACCGTAACATATGTTACTTTGTGAATGTTTTTTGCCCTTCGATTAGATCTGAATATTGATTATTGAATGTTTGGGTATGGTGAACAATATGGCTCTAGATTGCAAGTGTTGTAATTTTTAAATACGGCCTGCGTGTCGTGCCTTCCTCTATATACTCTCAATGTACCTTCTCCTCTCATCTCACTCCCCTCGAATGTTAAAAGAGGTTTCTATATGTAATTTCTCTTTTCTTACTAGAGAGCTCCTCTCATTGGCTTGAGGGGACTTAGGATAGGTGAGCCATATTGTATCACGTTTGAATTATGCATCTTATGATTAGATCAGCACATGCATATTACTTGTATGAGATACGAACTGAGAAACATGCGTTTTATAAACCAGATAGTTAAATTAGGCCCTCTAAAAGAAATCTTAAGTCATAATGCTGTCAATTTATGAACACTTGTCAAAACCTTGATCGCTCAATTGTGGACTCCACCAAAGTGGGTGCTTTTGAGTTATCTTGGGGAGATAAGTAAAGAGTAATGGTGCTACTCTCATAGGTTCATTATTGTTTGACTTAATCGAGATTAACAAAACGGTTTTGGATCTCAAGGCATTAGATGGGATTAGAACATGCCAGATCATATGATGATAGGATCCCATGAATATCTAAGAGTTACATTTGATGTAATTGGTAAAGGTGTTACCTACCTAAATAACTTAATTTAAGCGTCCTGCCAAAGCGGACTTAAGTTTGAGCCAAATATGGATCTTAGCCCACTAACTATTGCATTGAGGGTTGTTTATTTAGTGGGAGATTACTAATTACATTGCATATTTTAATTGTAGAATCATGACGACTAGTAATACTGCTACATTATCGCTGCGATCTGTCCTTGAGAAGGACAAACTCAATGGGACAAACTTTCTTGACTGGTTTAGGAACTTGAGAATTGTTCTCAAGCAGGAAAGAAAGGCGCATGTCCTAGATCAACCCATTCCTGAGGAGCCAGCCGCCAATGCTCCTAGAGCTCAGAGAGATGCTTACACGAAGCATAAGGAAGACTCTGTCGATGTGGGATGCTTAATGCTAGCCACCATGGTTCCAGAGCTCCAAAGAGATCTCGAACACATGGAGGCTTATGAGATGATTGTGCATCTCAAGGAAATGTTCCAGCAACATGTCACATCCTTATATTTATACATCTTAGGGACCATTCAGTAGCACTTAAACCACTTTCAGGGTCATTGAAGTCTAAACACTTAATCTGGAATTTTATTCATATCGAGTACTGTTCACTGTGGCAAATTCCAGATGAGTGACCTGATTTTGAAAATTTATAACTAATTCTATAAAAATCGAAATGAAGTGGTTCAAATTGTTACATGAAGCTAACTCAAATATATTTCAGGGAAAAATCATTGGTTGACCAATCCTTGACAAATTTCACGTGGGTCAACGTTTCAATCTTACTGTTCATCCAATGACTTTCTCCTGAATCCAGCATTCTGGTCCCAACTTTAACAATTTATATCTTTTCGTGTATACATCCAAATTAGACATTCTATATATCAAATTAAATCTTAGTATGTCTACTTTTTACCCTAAAACTTTCGTACATTAATTCAATCATTTACTATTTTTAATGATTTATCAAACATGAATGGGTCTTCACGAGTTACTGTTCACTGAGCCTATTTTCAGCATTTAGTATTTACATACTCAAGCATACAGCCAACACATATCAGTCATACAGGCCAGATAACAATTAATATCAAATAATCAACTGTTATAAATTAGTGCATGATTAACTCCCTCATATTTTATTACATCCTTTTCTGTCTAACAACCGGCAGCATAACTGCTACAATTCTTCTTTAGAAAGTAACCGATGTTGTATCGATTCGGTAATTCCCTTATGTGAACTACCATTCTACGTAGTACCCAGAAAAGACTGGATGAACCTGCTGGGTCCACTCACTTCCAGCCTCCTTAGACAGCACTACGTACACAGTACGTATCAGTTCCTTTCTTTGTTCCGTCTTCGTTGTCGGAATTTAGGCAGCCTACCGGCGTCTCTTAAGATTTCCAAATTTTATTTTGACAGAACCTCCCCTGTAATGTTATGTTTGGGAATGAGATTCAAAAGAATCCCAGTAACAACAATCATAACAAAATATGTAATGCAAAGTGACGGTGCTTGCTTGTGACTGTGTATAGATAAGTATGCTGCATGCTTCCATATTCAATAACATATGATCATAGCATTGGAATAGAGCTTCAAGCATAACATATAGGACAACAATCAACCAAACAAAACAACACTTCACAAAGACATTACATAAGAGCTAGGATTAGTTATTACCTCAAAAGCAGAGCTTCAGAACTTCCTTACTACTTCCAACTCCACCAGAACTTCCTTTCTTTCTTTCTTTCTCCTTCTCTCTCTTCTTTCTCTCTCTTTTCTTGCCAAAAACGTGGGATGCATAAAATGGGAGGGGAAGGGGGTATTTATAGCTTTAATGGATGGCATTCTTGTAATTTTGAAGCCATCTGAACATGTGGTCCTGGTTTTTCCTGGAATTTCCTATTTTCTTTAATTCTTTTTACTACATCACCCTGGACACCTCATGGGACACCTCATAGGACACCTCACCACCCATATTCTTCATGTGACGAAATTTGGAGGTTCTGGAAGCTTTCCGATCCAATTTGGTACCGGCCCGGTCTATCGCCTCGAAAAACGTGCCGTTTTCAGAATCTGATGTTTCTGAAGATCCTTTTTATGTCTACTGACCTCACATTTAGTATATAGACCCTTTATATCATTAACTTTTTAATACTGGGTCCAGACTCAATTACAGATCCCCTGCAAAATGACCAAAATGCCCTTGGTGCCCTATCTTGTCCTATTTTAATCCCTAAGGGCAAAATCGTCATTTCACACCTTTCTGGACCCGGTCAAAGCTTATACTGGCTCTAGTCAACCTTATTTAGACATGTCTTGACCTCTGGGTCTGTCCAAAATGACTAGAATACCCTATATTCATCTGCTGCCCTTTTTGTACAACATAGGGGCATTTTCGTAATTTCGCACTTTTCCGGGTTCTGCTGGACACTGGCCCACCTATCAGTCCAAGAGTCTTATTGGGCCTCTAATGGCGCCATTTTCGGGCTTCCTGGGTCCATTACCTGTATGGCACGCATTACGAGGAATCTTCCTTTAACACAATTCATTGAATATTTTAACTATTATTTACCGAGTATATACCTTTTCCGGACACCGGCTCTTTTTCCCAGATATAGTGTCCTACTGTGTTCAGGCATCCTTGGGGGTTATAACGGTCATCTGACCGAAGTCATCCGATCGCATTCAGCCTCTTTAAAAATACTGATAAATCTCCTACCCGGATCCCCGGAGGCCTCACACTCCGTCTGGATTTTTTTATTTTGTGAATAACTTTTCCTACAGACCTCCTATCGGTATCCTGTCAGTTTCCCGACATCCGCCCATAAAGGCGCATCATCCTGTATTTTCCCACTTATATCTGAAATCTAGGGTATCCGGTATAAATTTTTATAACTTTTGGACGATCAGTCCATTTCTGGCTATCTGGAGTCTTCAAAAATTCCGGTATTAGGCTTGGTTACCCGGCGTCACCTGCCCTACCTTCTGGTAGAATCTGGGACTGAAATGCTGTCGGGCGGTGCAAATCACTTCTGGCCTATTTTCTTTAATTATACTTTAGCCCCAGGGAACTTTTCCTTCTTTATAATTAAGTCCCTTAATTTGGCTAAAATTACACTTTAAGACCCCATATTTTTGTCTTCCTTTCATTCCTAACTTTAAACTTTCCATAATTGCATTTAGGTCCCTTAATTTCCTTTCTTTTGCAATTTAATCCTTTTCTTTACATAAAGGTACACATGTTTTTCCTGAAACAGAGCTCATATATTCCGTTTAATCTGTACATAGGAACCAGTACAGAAAATTAAGGATATTACATTTCTCTCCCCCTAAAAATAAATTTCGTCCCCGAAATTTACTTAGCACCTTAGTCAGTGATTGGGGTATCTATCTCTTATCTTTTATCGTGACATATTAACGGAGTTCTTTTTATATCCGCAATTCTTCATATCTTACTATGATCATCCTTTTGTCATGAATCAACTCACTCAGAGTTGAACTCCAGTTCATTCTATTACTTACCTTCTTGCTATGCATTTATCTATATATGGACTCCTCACTATACTGGACTTGTGAGTAGTGTCCATTTCTTTCATATTAAACTCTCTCGAATACTGCTATATTCGGGAGTTTCTATTAACAACTCATCATACTTTTTAGTGCAACTACTTCTTTCTCATCTGAGTATCTAGCAGAATTCTTTGAGTATCCGCACACTTTAACTCTCATTCCCATATCATCATGCATTCTTATCATCTTTAATAACTCATCATAATACAGAGAGAGGACTTATATCATTATTCTTTCTTTCAATGCTCTACTACTAAATAGGAGCACATAGGAGCATATAGGAGCATATAGGAGCACATACTCTAACATGCATAATGCCTGGATAACATGCTACAGGACTATATACCTGCTTACGAATACAAAGCTCTAACATCGGAGCTCAAGCATTCCTTCTCTTAATATGCACAGCTCTAACACTCGGAGCTTGCACAGCTTTATCATATAAAGCTTGCATTGCTCTAACACTCAGAGTTTTAGCATATTTAACAAACATAACATAACATAATGCCTGGCACTTTATGCAAGGAGTGAAAGCTCTCATTTGCTCTTTCATATGTAACGTATCATTCAAATGTCTTACCCCTTTTAGCAGGGAGCCTCTTTATCTGTTTACAAGGCTAGCTATTATGCTACTTCATATCGTATTTCTCAATACACCTTTCTCATAACTTATCTCATTTCGTATCTTTTATATCATAACATGACATATCTAGCCACATCTGGCTATATCATAGTCTATCTTTCAAATCCATTTCATTTGGACTTGACATAAGGGTTCTACTCTCTTATTATTCATAAACCTTTTTAGCTTTTCATAGCTCTTTCTATCATCTTACATAGCTCTGTGCACATATGCCAATTTCAATGGCATTTACACACTTTTCCATCACTTCCCAGGGGTCACCCATCATTGAATTACCCTTACCTGAGCACGCTTAACTAAAATGTGCAGATAAAAATCTAAAGCACTGGTGCTTACAGGCTTTAACCTTGGTACTTTATTATCTTAGACCCATCTTATACTATCTCTTTTGGATCTATCTGGCCTTCTAATCTCTTTATCCTCATCTAGAGGATTTACTTGTCTCTTATTTTCTATAATCTTATCATAAGGATCTCTTCTTATATCTTACGTAATATTCCCATAAATCCTTGGGACTCAGCATTAACAGCTTTAACTTTGATCACTTAGTTCCTGATACGTGTAAGGAAATTCTGAGTTCAATCCCTGATAGTAATAAGGCTATCTGAAACTAGCATCATGGGTACTCTCTCTATTATGAGTTAATCAACTTGTGAAGCTTCTATACCTTAACTTTTCCTTGGTATTTGTCCTTCCAAAGAAATACTGTACTTATGGCTCATTACTTTCTTCCTCTAGGCTTAGTCTACTGCGACCCTCGGGATCTACTGCGATCAACCGTAAGCCTCTTCAGGATCTAACTGCGACCCTGTGAGCCATACTAGGATCTAACTGCAATCTTCCAGAATCTACTGGATTCTGTTGTACTGTATTCTCATCTCTGGAAGACCTAAACCAACGGACAAAGTTACAAGGTTAGTCACTTCCACATAGTTGTTAACTCCACAAATAATTCCTCAAAAATGGTCACAGAAGCCAATATTATCTATCAAGACTTCACTCATTTCCTCTATCACTCAGGAACTTCATATACCATTCTTATCTTTATAACTTTATTACATTTAACATTGCAGGGAGCTACACAAGCTCTACCATGCACATATTTGTTGTCATCTATTTATCTCATCAGAGGGACTTTACTCTATTGTAAGAGCAATCTAGCTCTATTGCAAAAACATTAACTTATATTAGTTAAAAACTGCTCTTTCTTAGAGCCATATCATCTTTCATAACTGCGTCTCATTTCCTTTCATCTATCTTATCCCTACTAAAGGGATATGTCCTAAGTATCATAATCATTTATCTGTAGGCTCACTACTAATCTTCATCTTTAATCTCATTCTCTATCCCATTGACTATCATAGTCTGATCATAAATTCTCTTTCTATCTTCTGAGAATCAAATAGCAACTTTCTAGTTTAGCACTTTGCTATTGCTTCATTCTTGCTAAGTTGAATTATTTAATTGCATGTCATAGGGCATGGGAGCAACATAACTTTCTCATCTGGTATACTCTACCCAGTACGTACTGCATAAGGGGAGTATTCATTTATCATAGTATACTCAACATGCATAATATGCAGGTAGATGCAATCAATTAAGCATTCTCTAGTATGTGTGTCATCACATGACAACTGCAATGAGATGCAATTTCTTATTATACCTTATGGCAACATAAGCCATGCATCATTATATAGTTTGCTCAATCATCCCTCATACTCACATTGCCATTAAGCAATTAACTAGGTAGACTTTAAAACATTTTGTTCCTTCATTACCTTAATCACTAGGTCCTGATTATTTATTCAGGAACCTAAATCATTTACTTGTTTCATTTAGGTTGCCACTTTACCCTCTTATTAGGGTAAAGACTCGACCCTTCTTTACTCTTTCTTACTAGGAATAGGGGAGTCACTTTATCTTTGAATCTATGGCTACCTTACTAGGCCATATTTATTCTATCATATCATCCCTTATTGCCTGTAAGATTTCTATGTCTCTAGCCTGAACGATTTATGTGTCCTTGGCCTCACAACAATCCATAACTGAGTCAGCTATTCTCTTTCAGCTAACTGAGGAAGGTTTGGCTCCTATCTTTATGCCATCTGTACTTTTTCGTTTTTCCCTAATCCTCCTGGATTACTAACAGGCAAGAAAGTATCTCTTATTAAGCCTCAAGGTTCATATGAATGAACTCGATTAAGTATCCATCAAAAGAGTTCTCTTTCCTTAGCTCTAACCCTTAACTTTATGCTCACCTTTCTCTAATTGAGAGGAATGCTTCTTTTAAACTTTTTGAGAAAAACTTCTCAAGTGAGCGGATAATTCTCCATCTCGTATGGAGTAACTTTTGTGCCTCTTTGTATCTCTTAACTCTTTTTGTCTATCAATCTCAGTCTACTTTAGACTAGATTGTTATTCTTTTCTGGTCTTCCTCTATATCCTGACCAATTCAGGTCACTTGGATCTCATTCATCACTTAATATTACTATTTATGTTCTCTAGGTCAGAGCGTTAGGTTACTATCTCTTCGTGATAGAATCCCTTTGCTTTGGGAACATTAACTTTCTATCTATTAACCATCACGTCTTTAACCTTAGGCTGTGTATTAAATCATTCTTAGGCAAGTCTCATTCTAACTTCTCATTATTCTTTTCCGTAAAGACTAGCTATACAAAGTCTTTCGTACTATAGATCAACTCCTGATGATCATATGGAGGATCTACTGTTGAACATCTTCTTAAACTGATCTTTTGTATCTTAGTGCTTCATACTATTTAACTTGCCTATACTCTGTGCTAAATCTCTAACTGATAGACTTCAGTGAGGTTGGCATCTTTAGTCTCATGACACTTGACTTACTATCATCTCATACTAATCCTCAAAAGTATATTAGGTTAATGCCCTCTACTGGATGTCTGTTTATCATTCCTGCTACGGCATTGAGGAACTGCAGATAACTAACTGTTCTTAATCTATACTTTTGTCCATCCCTTGACCTAGACTAAGTAATTCACTTTTCACAGCTTTCTTCAGACCAATATGGTCAACACTATTTTTCTTTAATGAAGAAGGCTGGGGTTGACTAGGACTAGGAATATCCCACTGATCTTTCTCTATAAAGTCACATATTCTTGGACTTTGGGAATGGACAAGAACTATCATAGGCTCTGACTGGATGTTTGAATTAGGGGACTGTTGTATCTTAATTATCTTAAATCTATCCTCAAACTCTGGTAGAGGAGGAATAATATATGGTCTACCCATAATCCAGTACCAATACTCAGCTTCCTCAGCCGTAATCTATCATCTCGTAAAAGGGATAAAGCTTATATCAAGGTTAGAGGGCATTCCAACAAACTTATACCGTATAGAGTCACTAGACTCAACATCAACTGGTGCATATTAGGCTTTAGGCTGAATCTCTACATCACCTCCAGACTGCAGGTTTAAGTCTACAGAAACGTCTATGGGACATTCCACTGTAGATTTTCCTGACTGATCCCCTAAACTCTCATCTGGACTCTCTTCATTGTCTAAGGGATGTGGATATATATCATCTTCATATATCACTATTGGTCTGGAGTCTTCCTTATTAACTGAAGCCTCTGACTTAATCTTATGGAATCTCATATATATTCCTGCAACATTTTCTTAATTAAGCAATGTTAACCATCCCATAACATACCCTAACTTGACAAAATACTTACTGTTTAGGGTTAGGGTCTGGGTATAATCTCATATCAATCCATAAATAATCTATTCAGAGCATTTCTTAAGCCAGAATCATATGCTCTGATACCAAAATGTCACATCCTTATATTTATACATCTTAGGGACCATTCAGTAGCACTTAAACCACTTTCAGGGTCATTGAAGTCTAAACACTTAATCTGGAATTTTATTCATATCGAGTACTGTTCACTGTGGCAAATTCCAGATGAGTGACCTGATTTTGAAAATTTATAACTAATTCTATAAAAATCGAAATAAAGTGGTTCAAATTGTTACATGAAGCTAACTCAAATATATTTCAGGGAAAAATCATTGGTTGACCAATCCTTGACAAATTTCACGTGGGTCAACGTTTCAATCTTACTGTTCATCCAATGACTTTCTCCTGAATCCAGCATTCTGGTCCCAACTTTAACAATTTATATCTTTTCGTGTATACATCCAAATTAGACATTCTATATATCAAATTAAATCTTAGTATGTCTACTTTTTACCCTAAAACTTTCGTACATTAATTCAATCATTTACTATTTTTAATGATTTATCAAACATGAATGGGTCTTCACGAGTTACTGTTCACTGAGCCTATTTTCAGCATTTAGTCTTTACATACTCAAGCATACAGCCAACACATATCAGTCATACAGGCCAGATAACAATTAATATCAAATAATCAACTATTATAAATTAGTGCATGATTAACTCCCTCATATTTTATTACATCCTTTTCTGTCTAACAACCGGCAGCATAACTGCTACAATTCTTCTTTAGAAAGTAACCGATGTTGTATCGATTCGGTAATTCCCTTATGCGAACTACCATTCTACGTAGTACCCAGGAAAGACTGGATGAACCTGCTGGGTCCACTCACTTCCAGCCTCCTTAGACAGCACTACGTACACAGTACGTATCAGTTCCTTTCTTTGTTCCGTCTTCGTTGTCGGAATTTCGGCAGCCTACCGGCGTCTCTTAAGATTTCCAAATTTTATTTTGACATAACCTCCCCTGTAATGTTATGTTTGGGAATGAGATTCAAAAGAATCCCAGTAACAACAATCATAACAAAATATGTAATGCAAAGTGACGGTGCTTGCTTGTGACTGTGTATAGATAAGTATGCTGCATGCTTCCATATTCAATAACATATGATCATAGCATTGGAATAGAGCTTCAAGCATAACATATAGGACAACAATCAACCAAACAAAACAACACTTCACAAAGACATTACATAAGAGCTAGGATTAGTTATTACCTCAAAAGCAGAGCTTCAGAACTTCCTTACTACTTCCAACTCCACCAGAACTTCCTTTCTTTCTTTCTTTCTCCTTCTCTCTCTTCTTTCTCTCTCTTTTCTTGCCAAAAACGTGGGATGCATAAAATGGGAGGGGAAGGGGGTATTTATAGCTTTAATGGATGGCATTCTTGTAATTTTGAAGCCATCTGAACATGTGGTCCTGGTTTTTCCTGGAATTTCCTATTTTCTTTAATTCTTTTTACTACATCACCCTGGACACCTCATGGGACACCTCATAGGACACCTCACCACCCATATTCTTCATGTGACGAAATTTGGAGGTTCTGGAAGCTTTCCGATCCAATTTGGTACCGGCCCGGTCTATCGCCTCGAAAAACGTGACGTGGATACCACTGATCAAATCAAAAAGCATCACCACCGATTTCAATTTCCTTTTAGATTCCTTTTATGTCATACACAACAAGGATTCCATATATGTCACACATACAACGCTTATTATATGATCGGCTACTACTAACATATATCATATAAATCACAAATCAAGCCTAACTTAAACACAAAACGGCATGGCTCTGATACCACTGTAAGGAATTGGAAGACACGCAGCGGAAATAAACTTTAAAATTTTTCCATTCCTTGCCAGGATCTGCCGTATGTGTTTAAGTCAAGTGGAAAGAATCATTACCCTTAGTGTTGCTCAGCGAATTTCACAGCTTCTCTACGTGGGTGGTGATCTCTTTCTGATCGCAAGAAATCGACGGAGTGTTCCTCAGCGACCTTTACAGATTCTCTCCGCGGACGGTGGTCTCTTTCCGATCACAAGAAGTCGACGCCTCAGGTCGGCTTCCTCTACTGGTATCCACACGAACAGCGTTCCAACCACGAACGACGTGCTAGCGTCTCCTGTCCCTCCAAGGCTTTCACAAGTCTCCGTCTCTCTTTCGGCAGTTTCTTGTCTGCTAACCTTTTGCAGATTCCGTTCGGCCTTTTTGTGTTCTGTGTTATTTTCAAACGTAGCTCCTCCAATCAGATATAGAGGATGCTATGCGTTTTTACACTTGACCTAATTGGATTTTGGAGTTAATCTTATATTAATTCCGAATTGATACAATATCATATATTGTATAATTTTATAAGAAACTAATTAAATAAAATAATATTAAATCCGTCCCACAGATTTAATTACTTATTTATTTAACTTTAAATAAAGATGAGACTGAGTTATATTTGATTTATTCCCATAAATCAAATTTGAGATATCCTATCAATTTAAATTTTGAATTTCAAACGTGATAGAGATTTAATTTATCCTTATAAATTAAATCTTATAAATATCTCTTATATGAGATATCCTATCAATTTGAATTTCGAATTTCAAACGTGATAGAGATTTAATTTATCCTTATAAATTAAATCTTATAAATATCTCTTATATGAGATATCCTATCAATTTGAATTTCGAATTTCAAACGTGATAGAGATTTAATTTATCCTTATAAATTAAATCTTATAAATATCTCTTATATGAGATATCCTATCAATTTGAATTTCGAATTCAAACGTGATAGGGATTTAATTTATCCTTATAAATTAAATCTCATATATCTCATATATATAATATATATATATACGAATTTATATATATACGAATATAAATATAAATAAATATATATACATTCACCTGGATCTTTCATTGAATCTGGACATGTCTTAGATTCAATGAATCTGGACATCATAGCTCGTGTTGGGCTATTTTGTGTGCGACCCTGTAGGCCCATATGAAGTTGGCAGTGGGCCATTTGCTATACTAGCCCACAAGTCGCAAGCGGTCTCTAGCAAGACATAACAACTACCCAAATCATATGAGGATCGATAAACGATGTAACCTTTTATACAACCATATCATGTCCCTTCTGTCACGCGATATTTTGGTCATGGATGAGGCATGGATAATGTCATCCTCCTATTCCCGACCTTTACTTTCTCGATCCCTGAGTAGTCTGACTATAGAGATGGAACTACCTTTCCATTACAGTATGGCCATACATTTCTCAGACTCACTCATCGAGGGGCCCAGTAATATCTCTCCATGAATGTGAGGGACAAATTCCATCTTGACCATTCACATTCCTCCGCATGAAAAACCACTAAGCCCGAACATAGTCTTTATGATCACTCGGTCAAAAGTGACTTTTGACTAGGTCAAAGCTGAGCGTTTTGTCATGTAGGAATCCATGATGATCTCAGGTCAAAGGGCATATTGACATGGTTTGTATATGAGAGAAGCTTATGACGTTACCCATGCAGTTCTCTCATAGCGGGTCGGTCCAACACCCTGTACTCTTACATGTGCTTATGACTTTGATTTATATCTCTATACATCTTCAAAGTCATACTGGTCTTATTTCATCTGTGCTCCCACATAAATGATCGACCAGGGACATTTAGGGTAATATCATGAATTATCCAAGGATGGTCATCATAGTAAACATGCAAATAATATGATAACTCAATTAATAAATTCATAAATCAATAATGTTCATAAGACAATGATTGGCCCCTAGGGCACGATTTCTAACACCTCATACATACAGATGTGTGTGGACCGATGAACACAAATGCCAGAGGAGGTTATTCGTACTTCATAACATTTATAGATGATTTAAGCAGATATGGGTACATCTATCTGATCAAACATAAATCTGAATCTTTTGAAAAGTTCAAAATATTTCAAAATGAAGTACAAAACTAGCTTGGCAAAACAATTAAAGCCCTTCGATCTGATCGGGGTGGTGAATATTTGAGCCAAGAGTTCATAGATCATCTTAGGAGTTGTGGGATACTCTCACAATTGACTCCTCCAGGGACACCACAATGGAATGGCGTTTCTGAACGGAGAAATCGAACACTATTAGATATGGTTCGATCCATGATGAGTCGAACAGATCTTCCGCCCTCCTTTTGGGGCCATGCCCTAGAGACAGCTGCGTTCATACTCAATCGTGTTCCATCAAAGGCAATTGAAAAGACTCCGTATGAGATATGGACTGGGAGGACGCCTAGTTTGTCTTTCCTCAAGATTTGGGGATGTGAGGTCTATGTTAAGCAACAAGCCTCAGACAAATTAGCGCCCAAATCCTCAAAATGCCTTTTTGTGGGATATCCTAAGGAAACCAAGGGATATTACGTCTACAACCCTGCTGATAACAAAGTGTTTGTTGTCAGAAATGGTATCTTTCTTGAACGAGAATTTATCTCTAAAAGAACCAGTGGGAGTAAGGTACAACTCGAAGAAGTTCGAGAGCTACAAGACACCACAGAACTGCAGATGGAAAATAGAGAAGACTCACAACAAGTTGTTGAGACTCCTCAAGTCACGCAAGGTCCACGAAAGTCTAATAGGACACGACTTCAGCCTCAGAGATATGGATTTCTAATTTCTGATAGTCGTGATGTGTTGCTCATTGAGCATAATGAGCCGACTACCTATCGAGAAGCTATAGTGGGACCAAACTCTGAAAAATGGCTTAGTGCCATGAAGTCTGAGATGCAATCCATGTACGACAATCAGGTTTGGACCTTAGTCGACCCGCCTGAAGGTGTAAAAACCGTCGGGTGCAAGTGGGTTTTCAAAGAGAAAACTGACATGGATGGCAATGTAAATGTCTTCAAGGCACGACTGGTTGCAAAAGGTTTTACTCAAACTCATGGTGTGGACTATGATGAGACCTTTTCCCCAGTAGCAATGGCCAAATCAATCAGAATCCTCTTTGCTATTGCAGCATATTATGACTATGAAATATGGCAGATGGACGTCAAGACAGCCTTCCTTAATGGAAAGCTCCTTGAGGATGTGTACATGACACAACCTGAAGGGTTTGTGCGTTCCGAGGACTCTGGTAAAGTGTGCAAGCTTCAAAGGTCCATTTATGGACTAAAGCAAGCCTCTCGGAGTTGGAATCATCGTTTTGATGAAGTAATCAAAGAGTTTGGATTTCTTCAAAATATTGATGAACCTTGTGTGTACAAGAAGGTTAGTGGGAGCACAGTTGTGTTTTTGGTACTCTATGTCGATGACATCCTACTTATTGGGAATGACATTCCTACCTTGCAGATTGTCAAGTCTTGGTTAGGAAAGTCTTTCTCGATGAAAGACTTGGGTGAAGCCACCTACATCCTAGGAATCAGGATCTATAGAGATAGATCTAAAAGACTTCTAGGACTCAGTCAGAGTACATACATAGACAAAATACTGCATAGGTTCAGTATGCACGAATCAAAGAGGGGTTTCATACCCATGTCTCATGGTACTCACCTCAGCAAAGATCTGTGTCCTAGTACATCTGATCAGCGAGGTCGCATGAGTAAGGTTCCATATGCCTCGGCCATAGGATCTATCATGTACGCCATGTTATGTACTCGACCGGATGTCTCATTTGCCTTAAGTATGACTAGCAGATACCAACAGGACCCTGGTGAGGGCCATTGGACTGCTGTCAAGAATATCCTTAAGTACTTAAGAAGGACTAAGGACTTATTCTTGGTCTATGGTGGATTGGATGATGAGCTCTGTGTAACTGGTTACACAGATGCGAGTTTCCAAACTGACCAGGATGACCAAAAATCGCAGTCTGGATACATATTCCTCCTCAATAATGGAGCAGTAAGCTGGAAGAGCTCTAAGCAGGGCACTGTAGCAGATTCTGCAACGGAAGCTGAGTATATAGCAACATCTGATGTAGCTAAGGAAGCCGTTTGGATCAGGAAGTTCATCATAGAACTAGGGGTGATACCTACCATCTCAGATCCAATAACTTTGCTCTGTGACAATAGCGGTGCTATTGCACAGGCCAAAGAGCCTAGGTCACATCAAAGGACCAAGCATATACTCAGGCGATTTCATCTCATCAGAGAAATCAACGATAGAGGTAATATAAAAATATGTAAAGTAGCAGGAGAAGATAATGTTGCTGATCCTCTAACAAAGCCGCTTGTGCAGGCAAAGCATGAGCGTCATGTTAGGTCAATGGGAATTAGTCAAATTAATGATTGTACCTAGTGCAAGTGGGAGGTTGCTGGAAATTGTGCCCTAGGGGCCAATCATTGTCTTATGAACATTATTGATTTATGAATTTATTAATTGAGTTATCATATTATTTGCATGTTTACTATGATGACCATCCTTGGATAATTCATGATATTATCCTAAATGTCCTTGGTCGATCATCTATGTGGGAGCACAGATGAAATAAGATCAGTATGACTTTGAAGATGTATAGAGATATAAATCAAAGTCATAAGCACATGTAAGAGTACAGGGTGTTGGACCGACCTGCTATGAGAGAACTGCATGGGTAACGTCATAAGCTTCTCTCATGTACAAACCATGTCAATATGCCCTTTGACCTGAGATTATCATGGATTCCTACATGACAAAACGCTCAGCTTTGACCTAGTCAAAAGTCACTTTTGACCGAGTGATCATAAAGACTATGTTCGGGCTTAGTGGTTTTTCATGCGGAGGAATGTCAATGGTCAAGATGGAATTTGTCCCTCACATTCGTGGAGAGATATTACTGGGCCCCTCGATGAGTGAGTCTGAGAAATGTATAGCCATACTGTAATGGAAAGGTAGTTCCATTTCTATAGTTAGACTACTCAGGGATCGAGAAAGTAACGGTCGGGAATAGGAGGATGACATTATCCATGCCTCATCCATGACCAAAATATTGCGTGACAGAAGGGACATGATATGGTTGTATAAAAGGTTACATCGTTTATCGATCCTCATATGATTTGGGTAGTTGTTATGTCTTGCTAGAGACCGCTTGCGACTTGTGGGTTAGTATAGCAAATGGCCCACTGCCAACTTCATATGGGCCTACAGGGTCGCACACAAAATAGCCCAACACGAGCTATGATGTCCAGATTTATTGAATCTAAGACATGTCCAGATTCAATGAAAGATCCAGGTGAATGTATATATATTTATTTATATTTATATTCGTATATATATAAATTTGTATATATATATATTATATATATGAGATATATGAGATTTAATTTATAAGGATAAATTAAATCCCTATCACGTTTGAATTCGAAATTCAAATTGATAGGATATCTCATATAAGAGATATTTATAAGATTTAATTTATAAAGATAAATTAAATCTCTATCACGTTTGAAATTCGAAATTCAAATTGATAGGATATCTCATATAAGAGATATTTGTAAGATTTAATTTATAAGGATAAATTAAATCTCTATCACGTTTGAAATTCGAAATTCAAATTGATAGGATATCTCATATAAGAGATATTTATAAGATTTAATTTATAAGGATAAATTAAATCTCTATCACGTTTGAAATTCGAAATTTAAATTGATAGGATATCTCAAATTGGATTTATGGGAATAAATCAAATATAACTCAGTCTCATCTTTATTTAAAGTTAAATAAATAGGTAATTAAATCTGTGGGACGGATTTAATATTATTTTATTTAATTAGTTTCTTATAAAATTATACAATATATGATATTGTATCAATTCGGAATTAATATAAGATTAACTCCAAAATCCAATTAGGTTAAGTGGAAAAACGCATAGCATCCTCTATATCTGATTGGAGGAGCTACGTTTGAAAATAACACAGAACACAAAAGGCCAAACGGAATCTGCAAAAGGTTTGCAGACAAGAAACTGCCGAAATAGAGACGGAGACTTGTGAAAGCCTTGGAGGGACAGGAGACGCTAGCACGTCGTTCGTGGTTGGAACGCTGTTCGTGTGGATACCAGTAGAGGAAGCCGACCTGAGGCGTCGACTTCTTGTGATCGGAAAGAGACCACCGTCCGCGGAGAGAATCTGTGAAGGTCACTGAGGAACACTCCGTCAATTTCTTGCGATCAGAAAGAGATCACCACCCACGTAGAGAAGCTGTGAAATTCGCTGAGCAACACTAAGGGTAATGATTCTTTCCACTTGACTTAAACACATACGGCAGATCCTGGCAAGGAATAGAAAATTTTTAAAGTTTATTTCCGCTGCGTGTCTTCCAATTCCTTACAGATATAAACTCTCATGAATTTATCTTAGATTCTGGTTAAGTTTTCATATTATTGTTTCCTTTGCATGTGTTTCATTAGTTCTTCACATTGAGGAACATGTAGCAATTAAGTGTGGAGGAGGATGAACTTTAGTGTGTGAGATTGGTGAATGAAAATCATATAATTGCTGTGATTTTGTGTCATTTAGTTGTGACCTTATGTTGCTCTTGTCATGACTAATGTGTGCGAATATGTCAAGTTTCTTCTCTATGAAAATTAGTCACAACCATTATACATTTTTGTCACGACCAGGAGTTCTTATTTTCTAGAGTTTACCTATATGTGATGTGTAATCGTGATATGTGCTTATCTTTGTCGCGAT
Source organism: Leucaena leucocephala (assembly GCA_037074615.1). Taxonomy (NCBI): domain Eukaryota; kingdom Viridiplantae; phylum Streptophyta; class Magnoliopsida; order Fabales; family Fabaceae; genus Leucaena; species Leucaena leucocephala. The sequence goes on along the minus strand of CM073535.1, from coordinate 16,303,946 downwards.
TGTAACTCTGTGAATTATAGACATAACTTGATTGAATTTAGGTCATGACTAGAGCATGTGTGGTTATCAAATTTACTCTGTGATTATGAGTCATGACCAATGTCCATTCTGTTGCGACCAATATTCCTTGTTTTATAAATATTTATTCTCTATGTAAAACAATCACGACTTCAATTCCTTTTTGTCATGACTAAAATTGATCCTCTACTAAAACAATTCTTTTATCTCATTTTGATTGTTGACGGGTCTATTGGAATTTACTATCATGGATTTAAAATTGAATTTTAAGCATATACTTTTGAACATTGGAAAATTTCATGCAATCTTGCCATGTGAGTAAATTAGGGTGAGTAAGCCAGATGGAAGGATTTTGAGCCTCCAACATATACTCATTTACATTGTGTGACACCATCTAGTTTGGTAACTTTACAGAACTTGTCTCAATCCTTAATTCAAAATCACATTAGCTTCTTATAATTGTGAATATGATAATGACATTTTTTTCAAAACCCTTTTGACCAAACAATAGCCACATAAATATTAAATCCATTGCTTAAACCCCTTGAGACCTTCACTTTCTTTTAAAATTCTATCCTTGATTAATGAATGTTATACAAGATATTTGTTACTGCAGTAAGTCTTTAATTGTGAGATAAATGTTAAGTTGCACCACTTGTTGAATATCTAAACCTCAATGTATTTGTTATCTGCCTCAATAGTTGAAAGAGAAAGAAAAAGAAGTACAGAGAAAAAGAAAAGAAAACAGGAAGAAGAGATAGATCATATGATAAGATGTGATATTCAACTTGTATGAAAGGAAGTTAGTTTATAACTTACAAGTTTTTACAGTTGCACAATTGGAACTGTGATCAAAAATTGAAATAGCTTGAAGAAATAAAATCATCTCTAGTATTTCATTAATCATTGACATACATTTCTATTTCATCATGTAGCCTTTCCAACATTATAACCTAATAAAGATCCTTTGATTCAAAATCCTTGTGGCACTTAGTGGTGGATATGTAGGATGGTTACAAGCCTATGGGAAGCCTAAGCTAGATAATTGAGTAAAAATCACCTTGATAGGAGAGTGAGTGAAACACTATACCTTGTGAGGAAATCTCAACCTAGTTACTTACTATGATTTAATTTCATGAGTTAGATTCATTGATTGATATGAGATTAGTATGGATTGTTGCCAATTGAAGGAAAAGATTGATGAATGCAAGTACTTATGATGAATCTGTTTTGCCAAGTTTGCTAGACATATGTGTTTGAATTTCAATTTTGATATATAATTTAACTCATAGTGCAAAAGCTAAATATGGGGGAATTGATAAACTCTTATTTGTATTGATTTTAGTGTGTTTAAAGAGAGTTTTATTATTGATTTTTGTCCCTATTTATCAATATGTTGAGCAATTAATAAATAATATGGAAATAAAACAAGTGGAAATTAATTGATATAATTCCAGTGATTAATTGGATAAATAATCAATTTCTTTTAATTTTCTATTACAGGCCAATGCAGTAACCAACTAACAGATTATGTGGAGGTTAGTGAGAATGAACTAAATGGATAGCTAGACAAAAGGAGGTTTAAGCATGTGTTAGAGGGGAAAAGTTAACAAATTAGGCGTGTCCTGAACTGAACAAGTGGGCTAACAGATTGAAAAACAGATAATTGTACATGGCTAATTAAAATATGTGATGAAGGGAGATGCAGGCATATACTATAATAGAATACAAAACAAGATTCACACATGACACACTCATTTACACACTAGCTTATTCTATTTTCTCACAAACCATTAATTAAGAGCATATCTTTCACGTAATATATATACCCAATGCCATTCACACATAAGGGGCACTCTCAATCATTTATGACATACACGCATCCCATATCACATACAGATCATACACCATCTTTCCATTATCATTTACTATCTCCACTTCATCTCTCCTATTTCTCTCTCACATCATTCCATCTAACTCCATCTCTATTCTCTCTCTTTCATCTGAAACTTTCCTCTTGTAAGCATAAAACAAGAGGAAAGTTCTACTTTCATCTTTATCTTGTCTTTCTACATTCACCATGATTGTTGCTAGACTTATTGCAACTGTTAAAGTTTTGACAGCAATGGAAGGCTAAAGTTGTTGTGCTCTCTTTGAGATGATGCTAAACCAAAATTCTTGATCTGAAATAGGGAGTTTCAATTGTGTCTTTAATATAGATTTAATTGTATTAAGTTGATGTAGTTAATTATGGTATTACTTATTCAATTAGAGTTAGTAGATGATAAATAATTAGGGAACCGAGTTGGATTTCCTATTTCTACATAATTGAGTTTTAATTGATTTTCATCCTTGAACTAGTTGGGCATAGTTGTGGTTAATTAGAGAAATTTTATAATAGAGTACAATTATATCTGTTTACTTTATCTTCTTCTACCTCTTGAGTTGAATGATTTATATTCAATGTCTGCAAGTTGTAGCTTTGAGTGAGATTTAGCTGGTGAATTGTTAGCTAACACATTCTAATTCAACTAATTAACTCCTCAAACTTGTGGATAATGAAGGTAAGGTAATGTCCAAGAAAATGCACTTGTCATTGATACATTTTATCATCATTAACACCTAATTTCATAAACAGTAGCATAGGATTTATATTCAAAAGTCATTCAATATCTCATCCCATAATTCATCTTATTAAATTGTTAATTTGTGGCTCATTAGATTAGTTAGTAACTTTAGCATCCATTTAGACTCCTTGTGAATCAATCTAGGTTAACTTCACTCTACTATTGGTTAGCTTAGCTTCTTGTTTGATAATTAAAATGACAATTATTATTAGGGTATAGACTCAACCTTTTATTACTCTATATAACTCTTGATCATTATTCTTTCTTAAATAAGGGAGTCTCCTTATCTTTTTTATGTTATGGCTACCTTTCTCTCCTATATCTCTTAAAATTTCTATCTATATATTAGTCCCAGTCTATTTTTGATGGGACTATAGTTCCTTTCTGGTCTTTTTCATGATCGTAGCAAACTTAAGTCGAATGGATCTCATTCATCATCTACTACTATTGCTTATGCTCTTTGGGGTGCTCTACCCTAGGTCTGTCAGATTATTGTTTCTTCATGATAGGTTCCTCTATTTTAGGAACATTAACTCTCTATCTAGAAACCATCACATCTCTAACTTTATGGCATGTGCTAGGTTCATTCCTATACAAGTCTCAATCTAACCTCTAATTATTCTATTCAGGAAAGACTAGCTAAACAAAGTCTTTCATAACATAGATTGACTCTTGGTGATCACACGGAGGCTATACTTTTCAACATCTTAAACTGATCTTCTCCATATATGTACCTTGTATCATCTACCTTGTCGGTATCCTGTGACCATCCCTATCAACTAAAGGTTGGCATCTTCATTCTCCTTGTTGCCATAACATTTGGTCTCTGTGTATCCCAGTCGTAACCTGAGTATTGGCTAGTTGCCACTCAAGTTTTATGTAAACGTTCGTCATGACCCTTTTATTTGACTCATCACAACCAGATGGTTTTGTGTTCTTCCGTCATGAGGAAAGGTCTTCTCCTGTCATGACCTAAACTCCTCTGTACATATTAGTCGCGACCTATGACCTAACTCGTTGCAACCTCACTTCTCTATGACTGCTAGTCACGACCTAAAGCACCTGATTGTCATAACTTGAACATATTTTTTCTCTAAACATTCTCTTCCTAAGATTCTTTATCTTAATCCTACTTTAACTAGTGAACCAATCATGAGGGGATCTTTTTGGTTCACTTATGATCTAGACATAAGTGGTATTAATTAAGCACCCTAACCTTAAAGTTAACTTCTTAAGTTTAGGGTCTAGGAATTATCCTATCTGATGCCAGAAACTTTATTTTGATACCAAAAATGCAACACTTTATTTTTCTACGTCTTAGGGATTATTCGGTAGCATTTAGAACCACTTACAAGTCCATTAAAGTTCAATCTCAAAATCTAAAATTTCCAAGTTCATAGTTACTGTTCATTTGGTAATTCAATATTCGATGACGAACTTCAAAAAAATCATAACTAATTCTAAAAAAAGTGAAATGAAGTGTTTCAAAAGGCTACTCGAAAGTTTACAAAATAAAGCCTGAATTTGGACCAATTGACCAGTCAACTAAGTCAACTCTAACATCAAAGTTTACTATTATTTGGTCAAAAATTCTAAAAAAGATTCTGGTCCCTGAATTTGGAAAATTTGTTCTCTTTATACAAACATCGAAATAAGGTGTTCTTGATTTCCAAATGAAGCTTAATATGTTAAATAAATGTTTGTAAAATTTTATAAATTTATTCTATCATTTACTATTTTTAATTATATCTTAATTGTCACTGTCTCCCTACAAGTTACTGTTTACAGTTACAAGTTTCAATAAATAAGTTTACATTCATATACATTTCAAACATGCAACTAATCCCTATCTCTTCTTCTTGCATCTTCATCTTCTTCCATCATTGCAAAACCTATTGGTGTTGGGGTGACAAGGAGGGCATGAAATTTTTAGGAAAATTTTAGTAGCAAATGGTACTAAACAGTGTAGGCATCAATGTAAATATTTGTACTTGCTTGTAAAAGTGTTAACATTGTGTAATTTGCATGTTTCCATGTAATATATGAAAATATAATTGCCAAAGTAATCATAGAAACAAAGCTTGAATCATATACACATATGTAACACCATTCAACATAGCCATAGCACAACAAAGCATAACATCTAATACATACAAATTTAGGATAGTTTACTACCTTATTGCTTTACTTTCTTTTACTCTTTTCCTTGTCCTCTTTCCTTGCTAAGTGGCTACCTTATTGAGTCCACAAAACAAAGCCTAAACATCATATACATTCATTCATCATGATCGAATTCAATTGGCATATAAGGACATTGAACTTAACTTATCAATTAACCCTTATCTTTCTTAATTTGTCATTAATTGTCTTATCCTTTAAATTAATTTGTGCATTGACTATACCCTACACAATTTCATCTTCTAAATCTATTTATAAGCCTATAATCCTAAAGTTCTAGCACCTTCACATCCTACTAGCCATAATTGAAAAAGTGTACATATTCTTCAAAAATTCTCATTTTGATTCTATTGCTTCAAATACTTGTTTCTCTACTTAATCCCACACAATTTTTCATTTTAAAACCATTGGAAGCATCAAAATCATGAAATTCTAATCACTATTCATTTGTGTGAACAATAACAAAGAAGACATAAAAATTATAACTTTCAATTATAATGCTTCCAAGGTTCCAAATCTGTCCATTCCTACACAAAATCATCATATAAATTCAATGGAAGCATTAGATCTTTGAAATTTTATTTCTTTCTATCCAAAATAGTGTAGGAAAAAATGCCTTATCCATGATAAAGTTAAGAATATTAACTTGATTCAATAACTAATCATCAAACTAGCTTATCTAAGTGTCTTCTACTTGATTCTATCTTACTTTTCTTCTTTCTTCATTTCTTCCAAATTTGAACAGCACCATGAACAAGAGAATATCTCACCTTTCTTCTCTTAAAATTTAGGTTTTATCCTTCCAAAACTCATACAAATAAACTAGGAAGGATTGCTTAATTAGGTACTTGCTTGAGTGGCTTCTCTTTCATCTTATTTTGAGTTCTCTCTTCATTTTGGCATGGTTTCCCTAAAGGTTCATGGCAGCACGAAATTGAAGAGAATGGAGGGTATTTATAATAAAATTTTAAGGTTGGATGGACCAATATGCCCCTCAAGTTCCTAATTATTACATTTTCCTAATTAAACTTAATCATCATTAACCTAATTCTTACATTATGTTAATATAATTTATCACATGGGATAATACTTCCTCGAATTCTTACATTATGTTAATATAATTTATCACATGGGATAATACTTCCTTCATTCTCTTGGTGCCATGTGGTTGATGTGTGGGGCCTACAAGGACACCTCACATGTCACCTTGTATTCTCTTAGATTTTTCTTTTCTTTTTCTATTTTAAAAATTCTTAAAATATCTAAAAACCAACTTGTGCTCTAAGACACTTTCTTGAAATAGTGGGCCTTATTGTTGGATGTCATATTGGGCCTAAATTGGGTCCAATTGCTAATTGACACAAATACCAAGGTACTTCCCTTTACCAGATACCTTAAACCTTCTTGATTTTTGAAATAAATTGTATATAACTCTTTAAATGATTCTAACATTTTTATAAATTTATTCTAATATAAAATAAATTTATAGTAAAATCTCATAATTTTTAGACCCAAAATTTCTGTTAAAAATTCATACATCTACTTCAAATCCTTAATCGGTGTACTTCTTCACCTTAAATTCTCTAATTAATTATAAAAGGCTCCTTTTTTAACTCCTGTTAGTTTCATAAATTCTTATATTAATTATAAGAATTTATTACCAAATGTAAGCTAATTTGAAGTTCCAAAAGATACTATAATAAATTTTTAAACTTTGAAAATTTATATCATTTATCGGGATCTCAAATTAAAATTTTGTGTCACGTTAAACTTATCAGAATACTTTTCTCTATTTATTGATAAAATTTGCTGCCAAAACATTTTTGACCAATTTTGAGCCTTTTCTGGCTCAACTTTTGATAATTATTATTTTACCCCTGAACTCTTGAAGACTACACTTTAAGCCCTTAACTTTTTATAATTATACTTAATGGCCTAAAACTTATGTCTACTTCCATTTTACACCATGAAACTTTTAGGATTTTCACTTTAGTTCATCTTCATTATACCATTGTCTACTCATTATATTTCTTTCTGTTTATCATCACAATCCCTTCCAAACTTCTTTTATATATTAGTCTTATATATATAGGAAAAAATTATGTGGTGACACTATCGACCAAAGTTAAACTTCTATTTGTAATTACCTAAAAAAGATATGATAGTTAAATTTTAATGATAATTAGAGATTTGGTTAGATTTTTTAATTTAATATTAATCTTTTACAATTAAATAAAATTAATATGTCAATATTAAATAATAAATAATAAAATAATTAACTTATACATCTTTAAATATAGTCTAAGAATCAAAAAAGAAAATCAATGCTTACCTTTCTTATTTTTATTAATATTTAAGTCATTAAAATTTGAGGGCAAAATAGAGTAATCTATTGATAGAAAATCTTCAACGGTATTCTTTCCCCACAAAAGTAAGAAAAAATTGCTTCTAGTTATAGGATTATTATATGTGCTTGTAAAAGGTAAATGTGATTTAAAAAAAACACTATGAACATACAACCCACGAGTATTTTTTAAAACAAAATCAGCTTTTTAATTGTTATTTTAAGCCGATTTTAGAACCCTCAACACGGTATAAAACTTAGAGAACTTGCAAACCCAACTCAACCAAAATATTTTGTTGTGAAGGGAAAAAAACCAATGTTGTAGCATGCTCAAATAAATTCAAATTCTTTCTGTATCCACTTCATTGTCGACTCTTTTGGAATCCATTCCAGAATGATAAAAATATAATAAGTAAGATGACTCTGAAATTTTGGATGTTGTAAAAGCGTGTTTGATCCATGGTCGAAAGGAACAGAAAAAATAAAATAAGCACTATGTAATATATACATTCAATCATAGAGCAATGATCATCCATGTCCGATTCAAATACTAGTAAAAAAATTACTTATCTAGTGTTTAATATAATATCTAATTAAGGGTTAATTTCAATCCTAAATATAAGATATCTTTTTTATTTAATTTTTCTCAAATTACTTCTATTGATATTCACTGGTACAAAATATGCTTTTTAAAACCCCATTTTTAAACCGATCCTTACGGAGACGGTCTAAAAAATATGACCGGTGGTATTTTTGTAAATAAGATGAAATAGTTACACCGATTAACATGTCACCAGTGTAAAATATAATTATTACGCTGGATACTAATATCAATAGGTGTAGATTAGCTGTGTCATATTCTGACTCTTCAGTTTCTTTTCTATACTTTCCCGCTTTTTTTCTTTAACTTCTTCAGACCTTGCGGAGAAGTTTTTAGAACAAATAAAATGTGATATTTTTGTAAATAAGATAAAATATTTACACTGACTTTAAATTGAACCAGTGTAAAATATATATAACGGTGTTAAAAATACTTTCTATTATGACTCTTCAGTTTCCTGTCTATGCTTTACCATTTCTTTTCTTTAACTTCTTCATACCTTACGGAGAAGCTTTTAGAACAAATGAAAGGTGACATTTTTGTAAATAAGATGAAATATTGACACCGGATTTACATTGAACAGGTGTTCAATATACTTTCTATTCTAACTCTTCAGTTTCCTGTCTATACTTTCCCGCTTCTTTTCTCTGTAACTTCTCAGGCCGTTCATTTCACTTCTTTGGTTTCCAATGTTTGTACTCATTATGATAGAAGGCCAATTGTATTCTTCGATATTCTTTTCTAAAATTGTTCTTATTCCTCAACCATATGTATACCATTCCTATGGTCAGTACTTTTATCTCATCACTTTATGTCTATTTTATTTTATTTTCTTCTATTTAAATGCTCCAATGGTTTCTTTCTCATGCACACCTCCTTTTTCGCTGTACAAAATAAATAGAGACAATTTTGAAGACAAACATCCTGACCCTCACCCTGTAGTTCCTTCTCCTCCTTCCCTAGTTGTCACTTTGATGGAGCACCTTGAGGAACTAATCATGTGCTTCAATGCTCTGGAGGACTTAGTGGAAGAATTATCTCTAAAAGTTACTAGACTGAAAGACATTTTCAAAGCTTTTCACTCAGAAGTTTACCCCATCAATAGCATGATAGTTTCTATCATCCTGTTGATCTTACCTACTCTGATGAATCCCAGACCTCTGAGTCTGATAAGGAGTGAAAGCCTGCAACCTTTATCTGTTGCCCCTCCTATTTTATTTTTTGTACTTTATGATAAAAGGAGAGAATATATTATATATTCTTATAGATATTGTGTTTGGAAATTTCATACTTGTGATGTAAAGTTATTAGTAAAGCTGAATAAATTAATAAAGTTTCTTGTTCTCTGAATGAATGAAGTTTATTGTTCTGATGACATGTTGCTCTTTTATTTTTCAAAAAAAATGCAATAGCTTGAAACCAGACATATCAATGTCAGGTGTAGAATATAATGACCGTTTTAAAAAAAGTTATTTCTATACCGGTGTTGCATTTTATCCAGTGTAGATTTGCTTATGAAATACCCTTTAATTTAATTGAAAGCCCCTTCGCGCCTCCCATCTGTCATTTTCACTTGTTCGCGCATTTAAGTCTTCTCGACCCTTCATAGCCGGTGAGTTTTGTTTTGAACTCCTTGTCTAAAGAACTGAAGATTTATGCACTACTGGCAGTACCTCTATTATTTGTGTTCGATTCATTGCTGTCATTTACTTGTTTCATTTAATTCATTACTGCAAGCTAGGTTTTCTTGTTTTCTATTTTTCTAGGTTTTTAGTCTTCCATAAATATGGATCGTAGTTGGATAAATACTAAACAAACAAGTATTGTGTATACTGAGGGGTGAAGGAGTTTTTGGATTTTGCTAAACATAATGGTGATGATGACAGTAGAAGGTTTTATTGTCCTTATGTGAGTTATTTGAATGAGAGGAAACAAAGTCCTGCAGATATGTACACTCATCTAATTTGTGAGGGGATCTGTAAGAGTTACACAGCATAGGTATGGCATGGTAAAAATGTGGAAAGGTCGAGTGCATCTAAACAGTTGGAACAGACCTTTGATGATGACATGGATACTGATGATTGGGTAGAGGACATGATTTGTGATATTGGAGATGATGCTTTAATTTTATTCAGTCACATGCATATGGTACTATATGCAATGGTGCAGAAAAATCTCTACACCTAGGGTGCAGAAAATACAACCTGTTGAATGCAGTGTTGAGATTGGTAAGTGAAAGCATGGCATGGGTGGAGTGATAGAGGTTTTTCAAAATTGCTTGAGTTGTTGCAAGCATGTTTCCAGAAGAAAATGTGTTACCCAAACGCTACTATGATGCTAAGAAAATAATATGTCCTTTAGGCATACAGTATAAAAAGATTCATGCATGCCCAAATGATTGCATATTATACAGGAAAGATTTTGAAGATAAGGAGAAATGTCTAATATGTAATACACCAAGGTACAATCAAACAAGTCTCCTACAGAGGTGTTATGGTATCTTCCAATTATACCAAGGTTTAAGCGGCTTCTTGCTAATGAAGATGATGCAAAAAAATGTTATGGCATGCGACTGAAAGGATATGTGATGGAAAGATTTATCATCCAACTGATTCTTTGCAATAGAAGAAGATTGATGACTTATTTCCCGAGTTCGGCAAGGAACCACGAAACCTAAGGCTTGGACTCAATACAGATGACATGAACCCTTATGGTAGCCTTAGTAGTATACATAGTTCATGGCCTATCGTATCCTTATTTTCAACCTCAATTATACTCAATTGGAAGTAACTTGAACCAATTACATATCCCTTTGCTTTAGAAATACAAATTTTCAAGAAATTTCTTCTCGGGTACTGTTCCTTTGATAATCCAGAATACATACCAAACTTTGAAAATTCATATTTAAATATAGCAAAATTGAAAGAAAGTGTTGCCAATTTATAATGTAAGCTCTTTCACTTAAATTTGAAGGAAAATATAAAACTGAGGTTTCATTATCCAAATGAAATCAGTTTATTCATTGAAAAATACTGTTCATTTGGTAAATCTAGAAGTTCCATCTTTTTTTGCCTTAAATTCAGATGTGTTCTTTAAATCCATAATATTCTGTAGAGAAATTCATTCATTTACTATATGAAATTAGTGATTGAACATCACTACCTCCAGTCGCTCACTTTATCTCAATTCCAGATTTTATCTCTAAATTAAAAAAATCATATTAAATCGAAAACTTCACCAATTGAGACGTTTTTTATGTCCATTTAAAGCTATGTATCTTAGATATTTTTATACCAAATTTCAAGTCCAAAATCGTTGGTTAAGTCATCGTAATTAATGTCATAATGTTACTGCCTCATAATACAAACACACTATAACATACTAGGTATTCCATCAAGTCATCTCATAGTGCCAAGTAGTAAGCATAACTTATTATACAAATTCAAACATCCACATTTAACCTTTTTTCTTGAGATGTTTCAGCACCTATAACATGGTTATACATATAGAAAGAATAAGATTTCACGAAAATCTCAATAACAAGTCATACAAACTATAATATTATGCAGGATTGATTAAAGGCCTAACATGTTATCATGAGATGGGAGCTACTTCTTAATAATACATAAGCAAACTCTAACATGCATATTTTAATGACATTAGTTGCAAGGAGTTGTAATCATTCATATTTCATCATCATCATGATGGCATAATCTTAAGCTCAACCAAATATCATAACTAACAAGCAAGCATACCATCAAACAAACATGAAATTATAGTTAGGTATTCTTACTACCTCTTAAGATATCATTGTCACACTCTTCTTGAAATAGTCTTCTTTACACACAAATGTCAAAACTGAACCATTACAAAGTAACATCAAGTTACAACTCAACTTCAAAAGAATTCCAAGACTAGGTTTTCACTAACTTCCATTCTTTTTCCATTTTATGTTCTATACTTCCATCTTTCTAAAATAAATTCTCATGGTTTATTTCCACATAATTTTTCATGTAGAATCCAAATGTGAAACCAGAATTTCCAAAATCAAAACACATCCTTGGCTGCTATATAGAACTGAAATGCCTCTCACATTTTCCAAAAATTCACATTTTGATTCCAATGCTTCCAATACGTGTTTCTCTACTTTATCCCCGCACAATTTTCCATTTTAAACTCATTGGAAACATCAAAATCATGAAATTCTAACACATGAACAGTGATTCATATAGTCACAGCTAAGAACACAAAATCCTAACTACATGCATACTTGAATTTCCAAGCCCATACCACTTGATTCTAGCTTGTTTAACCTTATCTAAACTATCCATAACATAAAACTCATATTCTTATCACATATGGATAGCATGCCCAGCAGCACCATCAAGTGAAACATGTCACAAAAATCTCTTAAAATCAAGACCCAACTTGCTAGATTAAAGTCCAAGAACAAAGGAACTAGTTACCTTTCTTGTTGCTTCAAGTTGTATGCTTCTTTCTTGCTTCAAAGGAAATTTTGGAAGAGGTTCCCTAAGGTGTCTAAGATGCCAAACAAGGTCTGAAATGGTGTGGTATTTATAGAAAAAATTGGGTGGAAATGGAAGGCCAAGATTAGTTTGGTTACTATTTGATTTAATGATCCATAATCCACCTTTCATCAAGCTTTCCCTATAAGCCTTATTAATGACACCATGCATGACCTCATTTAGAGCTGTGTTTGGCTGAAGAAAAGTATAAATACTGATAGGCAAAATTGCAGTCCAGTCCGATACTGATCTAAGCAGTTTCACAAAAACCAGACTGTTTTATGTTCCCTATTTTTATAATATTCCAGAATATGTATTATGTCATGAAAACCAGTGTCTAGGTTTTTCCTACCATTGACATGGTTAGATTGAGTATTTATTTGTCAACCATCCCTTGAGAAATGACTAAAATACCCTTATTGCACTTTCTTGCACTATATTAACCCTAAGGGCATAATTGTGATTTTACACCTCTTTATACTTCATCAGAGTATATACTAGCTCTAATTAAGCACCCATGTACTTACTTGGATGTTTTTGACCTATCTAAAATGACCAAAATGTCCTCCATCCTTCTCTGGTACAATCTTACAACATAGGGGCATTTTTGTAATTTCACACTTTTTCGGGGTTCCTCTGGTATGCCATTTTGGGTCTTTATATGGATCTATTACCTTTATGGCACAAATCCTAAGAAACCTCTCCCAAAGGTATTTATCGGGTATTTTATTACACTATAAATTCCCTTAAAAAATCTACAATATTCTTTTTCTAACTTTGTCAATTTTATAAATTGTCATATTAATTATAGGAATTTATTGCAAAGTTTCATCTGATTCTGAGGTCCAAAAAATATTGTAATAATATTTCCTAACTTTAGGAATTTATATCAATTAATCGGGACCTCAAATCAAAAATATGTGTTGCCTTAAACTGATCAGAATAAGTTCCTCTACTTACTGGTAAAATTTGGGACTAAATTGTTTCTAGGCAGTTTTAGACCTTTTATGGCTCAACTTTCTCATAATTATATTTTTGCCCTTCAAATTTTGATAAATTATATTTAAGTCCCTTAACTTTTGATAATTATACCTTTTGGCCTAACTTTTATTTCTACCTTTAGTTTTGGCCTTAAACCTTTTCTAAATTTTATTTAAGTCCTTGAACTTTCCTGAGTTACAAGTCACTCTCTTTCCTTCCTTAATCTAATATAGTTTACTTCAAAAATCTCATGTCAATTTCATATAAATTGTACATATATATCAGGTAAGAAAATTGGGGATATGACATGGCCCGTCCTCTTGGTGGTTTATAACCTATCTCTCTTGTTGTGTATGAGAGGCAAGTATGTAATGTTGTCTATATTGATCTCAGGACTAAAATAACTGGGAAATGACATAGACGTTTACCTAATGCCCTTGATCGAAGATGTGAAGAAGCTATAGGAAGGAGTGGATGTTTTTTATGCTATTAAGAAAGAGGTATTCAATATGCGGACCATGATCTTTTATACAATTAATGACTTTCCTGCATATGAAAATTTGTCAGGATATAGTGTTAAGGGCCATAAAGTATGTCCCATTTGTGAGGAAGGGACTTAGTACTATCAACTTTGTTATTGAAGAAAGACAGTTTACCTAGGTTTTAGGAGATTTCTAAGACAAGGCCACACATACTGTCGACTGAAGAAAAAAAAATTTAGCGGCCAAAAATTTGAAAATGCTCCAAAGCCATTGACAGGAGAACAAGTTTATGAAAAGGTGAAAGACATCAACATTACTTTCGGTAAGACTACCAAGAGAAGTGAGAAAAATATATGGAAACATCTTCAGGTAAGGTACTGTATTAATGTACTTTATGAAAAGGTGAAAGACATCAACATTACTTTCTTTGAGCTTCAATATTGGCAACATCTTCAGGTAAGGTACTATATTGATGTCATGTATGTGGAGAAAAATGTGTATGACAACATTTTTGGAACACTACTCAACCAACATGGTAGTTCCAAAGACGCTTTAAAGCCAAGATTAGATTTACAAGAAATGGGAATATGTGAGGATTTACATCCAAGGCCAGATGGTGAGGGAAGTTATTGTGTTTAAGAGATTAATATTTTGTCCAAGGATGAGAGAAGAAGTATTTGTGAATGTTTACAAGGAATCAAAGTTCCCTCTGGGTACTCATCTAATTTTAAGAATATTGTGTCGATAAAAGATTTGAGATTAGTAGGCCAAAAGTCTCATGATTGTCATGTCTTGATGCAACAATTACTCCCAATAGCTGTTCGAGGAATCCTTCAAGATGATTTGAGACACATTATAACTCGACTTTTCTTCTTCTTCAATGCTATATGTGGCAAAGTCTTTGAGACTAAAAAGTTGGATGAATTGGAGCACGAGGGTTATGTTATTTTGTGCCAACTTGAAAAACTGTTTCTTCCAGGCTTTTTTGACACTATAGTACACCTCATCGTTCATCTAGTGCGAGAGATAAAACTGTGTGGCCATGTATACTTATGATGGATGTACCAATTTGAAAGATACACAAAAATCCTTAAAGGGTACATGAAGAATCCAAATCGGCTCGAGGCATCCATTGTTGAAAAATATAGTTCTGAAGAAGCTATGGATTTTTGTTAACACTACCTATCTAAAGTATGACTTACCAGTCTCGCTAAACCTCGTGCCAAATAGGGGGTCAACGCCAAATGTCAGTAAAGAGTGTTGATCGTAATGAATTATAGCAAATACACTTACACATCTTGAATAACATTGATGAAGTTCAAAACTATATAGCTGATCATAAAGAGCTTGTCTGAAAACAAAATAATAGAATGACAAAGAAAATGCTGATTAGAGAACACAACAAATCTTTTGAATATTGGTTCAAACAGAAGGTTAAAAATGATGATTGTGTATTTGATTAGTTAGATGGTTGGCATATGGTCCTGAATTTAATGTGATATGTTGGAATTCATTTGGCATCAACGGGTATTCCTTTTATACTAAGGGCCCATTTGGATAGGATTTTGGAAACAGGCTTATGAAAAACAGGGCTTTTTGGCAGCTTATAGAAAAGGGCATTTAGAGAAGAGCTTATGAAAAAAAGTGGTTTTGAATAAAAGAGTGTTTGGATAGTTATTTCTAGAAGTACTTTTATTATTGGTAAATTACAAAAAAGGTTATGAGTATTAAATGAGGAGAGATAAGATATAAGAGGAGAGAGGAGAGAGGGTGTAAGAAAAGAAACGAGAGAGGGTGTAAGAAAAAGTAGGAGAGAGGAGAGAGGGTATAAGAAAAAGTAGGGGTAATATAGTAATTGGTTAGTTCATAGCTCTTTTACTGTTCCATAAGCTACTCTGACCAGCTTATCTAAAAACTTGGTTTTAAATCAGGGTTTAGTCCAAAAGTCTGCTTGAATAAATATAGCTGTTTGTTTTAAAATTTCTCAAAACCTAGGTTTTGTGTGTTTCCAAACACACACTAAGTCCCTAGATGATAAAAGTAGCGTGCAGAATAGTGGTGTTATGTTAGTGGCTAAAGTTATGCACTTCTCTAGTTCAAAAGACAATAATCCTAAATTAGCAGTCATCCCTTATTATGGCGTTGTTGAGGAGATTTTGGAGTTGGACTACATCAAATTCACAGTTCTCGTGTTCAAATACAAGTGGGCTAATGTAAACAACGGTGTTATGGTAGATCGATTAGGATTTATATAGGTTGATTTGAAAAGTACAAGTTTTAGGAATGAGCCTTTCATTATGGCAAACCAAGCAAAGCAAGTGTTCTATATCACTGATCCAGCAAATAAAAGATGGTCTATCGCTCTCCAAGGAACAAGGGTTATTGACGATGATGATTCAATTTATGAGACCCCTTCACTTTCAGTAGGTTTACCAAAATTGAATGAAGAAGAAGTAGATTTTGATTGATTTTTATGTGATTGCATATATTATTTTGTTGTAACTTACAAGTGATGGGTTAATAAAGAATTGTTTAGAAAAAACAACTCCAGTATTTAAACCGAATGTACATGTTATCCGGTGTAAAAAGTGATCTAAAAACTTTTTTACACCGGTTGTACATGTTATCTGATGTAGAAATTATTTTGAATTTTAAAATATTAGTCATTTCATATTCAAAATATGATTTTACACTAGATTTAAATGTTAACCGGTATAAAAAGTCTTAAATGAAAATACTTTATCGAAGCCCGCCCCTTGGCGCATCTCCTCCTTTCTCATTTCTTAGGTTGTATGCAGTCATATTTTTTATGTCGTCTATCATTACACCAGTCATCGTGATTTGTGGTTTTCATCTTGCTTTGCTATGGTTAGTCATTCTTCTCTGTTCTCGCTCTCGTTGTGCTTTGCCGTATAGTGTTCTGGACACTTATTTTCTTGTGTACGTGCTTCACCTTTTACATGTTCGTTTAATCTAGGTTTTGTAGTTTTCTATGATAAATGCTTGCACTTCTTTCCATTGATAAATTATTGCACTTCTTTCGCTATGTTCAGTTGTTCTTCTCTATTTATCATGCTTGTTTTTGTTATTGTGTAGAAATATGGGAGGGTAGTGGTAATCAGAATAAGGCTAGCGATGCTCCAAGCTACTCTAAGCAAAGGAGGGGCAGAAGTGCGACACGATTGAAAGACATTTCGAAAGATAGGATGGAAGGAAAAATACTACCGATTGAGTTTGACACACATTGGAACCTAATTGGTGAACACAGGACAAAGTACATGAGTTATGTCAGCCTTCTAGCACGCAATAAGACTAACATCGCCATACAGACTTGGGATGCTATTGATAATCGCATGAAGAATCAAATTTGGGACTCTATCTGGGTATAAGAACTCCCTATTGTATATTGTATACAAACCAATATCAAAAAACATAACTATTTGTTGATAACTCTGCTTTCAATGAAAATTATTGCAGCTCACTTATGATGTTCCTAATAATGAAGTCTTGAAGAAGAAGACGTTGTCTTATTGCGCTGAGCGTTGGATGGCATTCAAGACACAACTAGCTCATTAGTATGTGCCTAGCTGGGATAAAGATGGTCAGCCTCATCTTTCTCCATGCAGCAAGTGTCAATTCATTGACGAAGCTACTTGGGAAGAATTTGTTAGTCTTCGGACTACTACAGAAGCTATGGTGAGTTGATATGTTATGAAAAAGGAATCTTGCATTTCCCATGTTTCTTCCTTTTATATGTATTGGGGATTAACTACTTCAAGTCTTATAGGAAAAAATAGCAAAATACATTGAACATGCTCTCAAGAATGATTTCCCCCATACAATGTCTCGAGGGGTTATTGGAAGGCTGAAAGAGACTTGTTGGGGGCCAAGAGGAAGAGGCTGCTAAGTCTGATCCTAGTGTTACTCTCACTCCCCCATCTCCAATACATCGCGAAGATAAGTAGTTGTACATTCACTAAAAAAAGAGCGGATCATTTATAAGCGATCACGCTCGCATGATTACTGCAAAAGGTCAAAAAGGTGTCAAAGGATACTGAACCTTCTGATCTATATGTGGAAGATCTTATCAAAAGGTTAGTAGCACATGGTTCCATCCATATCTTAGGGGAAACTTCCCACCACATCCAAATTTAGGATGATCAGTTAAGGGTGGCAGTTGAAGACGTGATATTTGAAGATGCTCTTGTCCTAATTCTGACTGATGAGGTGAAGACTGTGAGTCAAGCAATGGGGATTTTCATATTATGGCCAAAGCATCTTGTTTTAGATCACGTCGCGTCATCCCCAAGCAAACTTCCCACACCTCCCAATTTGAGTTCCATGCAACGTGTGATCCAATTGGCATCTGACAAAACATTCCATGTGGATGCGTTGCCTATAGATTCAGTTGTGGGTGACACGGGGGCTACTGCCTTTGTTGCCCATGCAGATGTGAAATATGTTATCACTCCTAGGAATGAACTAACCTCCAGGTGCGTCCAAGTATTTTTAATGTAAGTCTAATTTCAGTGTAAATATATGTAATAACAAAATTCATGCAAGCTAGGTGTTTGTATTAACTAACATCGTGTTTGCATTAACTAGAGGTACATGCTAGTTAAGTTGGTTTCCAAGGGCAAACAAGGTCAGTTCAGATTCCTACGCCCATTTTAGATTTATTCAAAAGGGACCTCCCAATTTTCAAGACTTGAGTACATTGTAAGGAGGCTTGGTGAAACCGATATTGATTATTTCTTCGCACCATATATGCAGGAGTAAGAATAATAATATTTCAGTTTTTTTCATACTAGGTTTGCATTTGCTTAATGCTAATAATCATTATTATTTAATTATTTTCTACAGCAATTATTAGCAATTGATCATACTATGTAAGCATACTTATAAAATTTTTTTCTTATGCTCCCTCCACTACAAGCCATCGGTTAATGCCAAGAAGATTATGAACATGTGAGTTTTCTTCCTTATAGAACAATGGTGTTTGTAATAAATTAAATATGGTCTTTGTAATAAAATGGTTACTAAGTTCATAACATTGGTCATAGGGCTATGAGGACGTTTGCAATTGTAAAGGGTCTTAAGAAAGCTAACTCGATGAGGGACCTTAAATGGATCACATCGAAGGTAATAAAAGTGTTAAGTCTTATGCTACACGCAGTTTTTTGATGATGATGACATATAATTTTGTTCATATTTATATTACAAAGTTGAAGGCAACCCAAAGAAAGTAACTTGTGCGGCTTCTACATTATTAGACACAGGATCAATATCATCTTGTCAAATAGAACTGACCTAACTAAGGAGGTAAATTGTGTTTTTAATGATTTCATATATTTCTGGTCAATTTAATATATCTTAGTAATGCTTTAATTTCTTTTATTTTAATTTGGTGTTTCAGATGTTTAATCAATCTGACCCATTTTCTGAACAAGATATTGCGGACCTGCGCAATATTTGGGCTAAGTTTTTTATTCAAATCATTCCTTCTCAATAGTATTTGTCATTACCATAATATATTTTTTTATATTTCTTTTCAAATGATTGTATTTTTATTAAATTTATAATGTAATGAGCAATTGAAGATCTGTCTCTGCCATCTTAAACTTTGCCTCTACTGATATCTCTTTGAGTCTGTATATTTTGGCAGTTTATTCATGAAGATTCAAAGGATGGGGTTAATAAAACAATATATACACTGGCAAGAGTAGTAACAGTATATGTAAATATGACAACATATACACCAAGTGTAAATACAACCGGTGTAAATAATTCATTAATCTACACCAGGTGAAAATACAACCGGTGTAAAAAAGTCATAAATCTACAGCAACCATTCAAAAGGGATCTATTCAACTAGTGTAGATATTAGCAAATTCTACATTGGATTTCAAAAGGGACCGGTCTAAATTCTACACTTTCTACACCAGTAAATTGTCCGATTTAAAAAGTTTACACTTTCTAAACAGTTCATTTCTACACCGGTCATTGTCAGATGTAGATCACCATTTTCAACCGATTTAGAAAGCCTTTTTTGCAATAGTGATTTCCTCGAGGCCTCAACAACAATAATATTCAATAAATATATTATATTAACTAATATAACTAACTCCTGTAATCTAATCAATTTAATTATATATATCCTTTATTAAGGATCTGAGGAGTATTAAATAATTCTTATTCATTCACTTTAAAAACCTATGTAGTGATAGATTCTTATGGATCACATCTTGGTCCTATAGAATGGCTTTTTCTGTTTCCTTTTACATGACAATACATATAAATTAATTTTAAACTGCAGGGCTTTCAAATTATTTAAACTTACTCCTTTCAAGTTATACCCAATTGCTTTCAACTCTTTTTAGTTTATTCATTACATTAGTATCGCTAACAAGTAGAGCTGATTAAACGAGCTCAGCCTATTTTACATGTAAAAAAGGTGGGCATGTCAGCCCGTTTTGGGGCTGGCTCTGCAGCCCACCAGTCCATTTTTTTAATTATTAATATTATTATTTATTTTACTAAAATATTATTTTGAATACTCTTATTATCAAATACTAGTAAATATGGTTACTTATTTTTTGATATGTGTTGATATATTATAATTGATTAATATTATGTTAATATTTATTTAGATTTATAATTATAAAATTTGAGATTTTTTTAATAAAAAATAAGAATTTTTAAGAGTATAACATTAGCAATATTTTTATTATGTTAATATAACACTAGAAATTTTTTATTACTATTTTAAAATTTTAGAAATATTTTTTTAAAAATATTAAAAAATTAAAAAAATGGGGCGGGCCATATAGCTAGTAAGCTCGGGCTGAAAAAATGCCAGGCCATCCCTCCATCTAGATGGTTGTGGCAGGCGCCAAAAACTACAACCCACAGATTTGCCCATTTTTCTAGCATTAGACAAGCAGGCATTTATTATGAATTGCATTTATTTTATGCAAGACAAGCATGCACTTATCCTACTACTTTTTTATCTTTTATTTGTTTCCTATCATAGTTCTCATTTCTATGCTTATGAGTTTAGTTTCTTTCCACGTGCATGCTTTCTCCAATTCTAATAAATAATGCAAAATTTAATACTATTGACAAACTTCACTTTCTCTACTAACATAAAATTAATCTAACGATATAAAACATCGCTATATCCCTTTAGGTCTCGATTTAAATATCTATAGAAAATATTTATATTAAAATGAGTAGCCACGAATCCCAAAATAAGGATACCTAATAATAAGATAATGTTAATATTATCAAAAATTTCACTTTTCACATGCTCAAATTTCAAAAGTTGGTTTCACATGATGGAGGAACTAGATCACATCTGTAAAATATGAGGCCCATAATCCATAAAAAGATGCAAACTTAGAAAGAAGCAATCTCAATTATCCAAATTTGTTTTACCAAAAAAAAACTTTATCCAAATTTGCCTTGGCTGCCCTTCAATTTATGCCAAGTTCTCGTTCTTTTTTGTCCTTCAATACATTTGTGCCCTTTTGTTGATTCGGATTATAAATATTATCACCACCACAAATAACTATGATTATTGAGTCCCCTACCACAACTACATTTACATTATCATAAATATTTTCGATTTTCTTTAAACATTTTGTAAAAATAAAAGTGACCAAAATTTGTCTCATCATGCGAGGACAGTTCCAGGAGGATGGGGGGAGCGGTCTAAGAAGATGACAGCGTGGCGTTGTTGGAGAACTCTCATATCTCTTCTTCCATGAAAGAAGTACTACGACATCAGATCACTGTACGAGGATGACCAATTGTCTCACAGTGGAGGAGTGTGCACGAGGTTGGAAGGTAATGGTGGATAGGTGGTTAAGTTGAGGAGGGTTATATAGAGGAGGTAAAGGCAAATAATGTGTTTTTTCATATTCTCACATGTAATTCCTTTATATTGCATAAGTCTAACCAAATATCTGAATTAGATATTTGCATTAAGATTACGTATAATTTTCTTTTATAAAATAGAACCACAAGAGCCATAAGTTACCAATAGTCTCATCATGAATATATATATATATATATATATACTATTAAAAATATGAGAATTTAAGTTATTAATCTTTTAAAATGAAATAATTGTTTAAATGTAGTATAACCTAAACGATAATTTTTTTTAAAAACTCAGTTTGTTTATTACTACCACACCACTCTGTTACTCTTAATACCACAGATTACAATCCAAGTAAAGGAATACATATCAATTAGTTAAAATAATTTAAATTCTCCCACCGGGAAAAAAAAAACAGATTCACATAGGTGTATTTTTTTTTTCGGTTGAGAAGACAAAATAATCATTACGTAATCAAAAGCAAGTTACAAAGTGTTAAACAGAATTATAGGAAACAGAGCAAAAGAAGCATAAGAGAAGTTAACTACAAGAACTAGGACAATAGAAAAAGTAAAAGACTGATGATCTTGGAACAAATGAACAATGTCTTATAGCACCACATTAGAGCTTGTAAATTGGAAGTCTGATAGCTGGATAAAAAGGAGGTGTTTGAACACCACAAGCTAACGCCATCCCCAAAAATCTGATCGTTTATGCAGTATTGTTTTATCCAAAATAAGAGAGAATCTTTAAGCACAGGTGACGATTGTTCAAGTTTCTTTTCCTCCAGATAAATTGGTGAAGACCTGTACCATTATGACATTTATAACCATGACAACCCTTGAGGCGAGGTCTACCTTTTAACTTGTGTAGAATGAGTCCATCCCTTGACATTAAATTCACCATCATCATAATACTCTTGAATGACCATTATGAGGTTTGATCAGCAATCAGCATTAGGTCTGGAAAAGAGAGGAATCCCAGAATTTCTTGAATTAATCTGGAAGGGTGTTCAACTATTCCTTTGTGTAAAGCTATGTTATTCTTATTACATATAACATTCATCAGGATGATGTTCCCTTTGACAAGATTATGCTCACCAGCATTATGTAAGCTTAAGGGGGTGTTTCTTAACCAAAATTTGAAATCATAGTGGGAGAGATGGTTTAACTGAATTGAATAACATCCCTACCCGCCTGATTTCGCATGACAAGAAACGAAAAGATGTTCAAGAGTCTCATATTAAGACCCAGACGTAGCAACATATTTGATATATAGCATGATAGTGACGTTAATATTATACTAATATGAAATAGAAACAAAAACACTGGGATCCAAAGAAACAAGCATAAAACAATTAAGAAAAAATAACTGAAGGAGAAACTTATTGAAAAGAAAACGCATTAGTTAGAAATTATATGTACAACAACAAACTTGTTGCGAATGAGAAAGATTGAGAGAAAAACTTCAACCGGAAAAAGAGAACCATATATAATCTGAATGTACATTAAACATGAAGAAGATAATAAAAGCCGCAACTTGCAAATGGAGGCGGCAGTAACAACCAAAGAGGCGGCAAATCCAGAAAATGAAATCAAAACCAGGAAACAGATGTGACAATCATCTTTGTTGAATAGGTTAATCACAGAACCCACAATTTGTCTAAATATCTATAGACTATAAGACTCCAAATGTTATGTACACTATATTCTGAACTCTGATGTTGGCTCTTTTTGCTGCTGCACTATAATTTATCAGCAATTCTGCCAAGAGCATCTGCAAGCTTATCAAGAACAGCAACCAAGTGACTAGCATGGTCTTTCCGCTGTTCCCTATCCAACTGGAAATTTATGTTTTGAGCTTCAAGCTGGGTGCTCAGCATCTTCCCATTTCTCTCCAACACATCGATCAATTGATTTTGCAGAATTTCATCCTCCTCATCCGTTGTTGGAAACCGTTTCCTCTTCCGTCCTCCTTGAGACGTAGAACCCATTTCTGGATTTGGGCCTCGCTGTTTCTCGTTGCTCCCACCTATAAATTAAATGGATGTCATTAATGTCACTAAACCAGCTCCTTTCATCCAATGCGCTATTATGGGGAAAGCTCCAGCCATACCTAAAGCCAAGCTTAATGGCATGCAGAATGTCTGTATCTGAGAAACCGTAATCTTGAAAAAACTTGTTATTAAAGCACAAATTATGTGAGAGATTAAAGCCAATTTGGGTAAACCAGTCTCTTTTCCCAAGTATATATGATCTCTCTCTTGTTTAAAATGTTCCACTCAGCTCCCTTGAAAGTTTGATACTCATTACCAGAAAAAAGCTTTCCTATGTGATGATAAAGAAACTATCTTTATGCATGAGAGCATACTTTATTCTCAACAGGACAGTGAAAATACCTAGGTTGATATTGAAATTTAATATGGTAATGTAATTTATTCCATGACGGCATTATACAGAAGTTAAGTAATTTTATTTTTGAAAGGAACCATTCACTGATCAGTATGCTTCAATAATAAAAGATAAATAGGAGAGTCAAGTCTAATTCTTAAAATGAGGATTTTCAAGCATATTTTAACCAAATCTCAAGAAAGATTAGTTTATAGAAATACCATTTTTAAATAACAATTTGCCACAGATGATCAAGTTACTCAGATATGATTATGAATAAACTTTCAGAGAGCATTATCTCAGATGAAAAAAACTTTGATCTCATTCAGGTTCAGGGATGCATGTTATACATGTATTTGCAAGCAGCTAGAAGATAACTTTCAGCAAGCAGTGGCACATTGGGTAACATCATCTGGACTGATCCCCATGTCCACACAAACACAACGAACATCATGTTAATCGATGTTGAGAACTTGGATTTTTCAACCATGAAGGATGGATTTTTATCCCAGAAGAATGAATAACACAGAGCTGGAGAAAAGGATTCAATTATGGCATTATTGAAAATCAAATGTAATTCAGAAACAGATTTACATATAAATGAGCAGAAAGCTGATTTGTAGCAGGGAAAATCAGTAGCATCGATGAAAACAATTGATGATTTGATTTATCTATTTCAACTTGATAAACTCCAAGTTCACCGCCAATATGGCATGAAAAGGAAGTACCCTATTGCTATTAATTAATTTTCGATATAAAATCATATACGTCTGATGAGGTCAAAATTTAAGCCGGAACTAAAGACACCTAAAGAACATAATATTGAAGCCTCACTGTAGTGTAAAACATACTTAATCACTCAAATGTCCATCATAAAAAATATTTTCTTGCCAGAGGGAAATTGCCGTAAATAAAATCTCAATCAATCACAGAAAGGGAGTACAGAAGAATTTTCAAGGCAGTGGAAGTGCGTAGCATACCTTGAGCATTTCCTTCACCTTGACCGCTCCGCAGGAGTGGTTGATATTGCTTCTCTGTAAATTGAGAAGAAAACAGGAAGCAGACAAGCAGTATTTGAGAAATTAAGCAATCAGGTTGTCACCAAAAGAAAATAGACTAAGTAATCAGACAAGGGCGCGGTCGGATGTATAAGTTTTCCAGAAAGCCAACAAAAGCAGAGTTTTTTTCCTCTGGCTCCTTAGTCCATACCAAACATACAAAATTTATTTAAAATTCTGCAATAATTTGAACATCTACGCATATTTTAGAGTGTAACACTATATGGTATAACTATATACAAACCTGAGATGGGAATAGGCGCAGGAACAGGCGTCGTATGTGTTAAGACATCCTTCCTTGCCGCTTCCTTTACTGGACTCACTCCTGCCTCTTCCTGTTCGAAATCCGAGAACAAGCCATCCTCTCCGGCCGCGCTCCGACTATCATACAAGTGTGGCTCTGCATCAGCCTCCGCTTCCTCCGCCGCCACTCCCCTGCTGTCTTTCCCCTTCTCCCCCGGAACAGTTCCCGTTGCGGAAGCCGGTGCCAGAGCTAAAGATAACGCCGGCGCCTGCGATCCTGAATCGAGAATGTCATAGACCTCCTTATCGAAAAATCCCGGCAACTTCTTCTCTCTCCTTAAATCATTTCTCATCACCCAGAACGATTCCGAATCGTCCCTTATCTGAGATTCCCATTCTTTGATCTTCTTATAATCTCCGGCCAAATTGCTCCACCTTTTCCGGCACTGAACCGGCCCTCTATTCACCCCATGCTTCTTGCAGTACGATGAGACCGAAGCCCATTTCGGCTCCAGCTGACCCGTCCCGAATGGCAATCCCGCACTACGACTCCCTCGAATTTGGTTCTCCGCGTCCCTCTTCCCATGTATCAGCACCAGAATCTCCTGTCTCGTCCAACGAGGCAGCCTCGGGGCTTTGATGCCATCTTCTCCGCCGTCGGTGGACGGCGGCCGGACATTAACGCCGTTAGTGGTTCCGTCTGTTTGGCCGTCAACGGTATTCGGATTCGGGCCCAGTGACAATTGCTGCTCTAAGGCCATCAAACATAGAGCTTAGAGGTTTATGTATGAAGGCATGTGCTCGAAAAAAGGATGTTGGTAGTCCGTGACGGCGTTTTTAGATGTCCGTTACGCCGTTTAAGAAGAGAGAGTCAGCTCATCTTTCTCCGTAAGATGGAAGACGAAACAAAGGGAAAGAGGGATAGAGAGGGCTGAGTGGGAGGGGAGGGGGTTTTTGTTGCGGCTGCGTCTAATGCACCTTCTGTTTCAAATCAATATTTCTGTTATTTTCTTTTTTCTTTTTAAATATATTTTTTTTGCGCCCTTCTTACTGGCTATAGTATTCACTCTACAGCTATTGGCCCTTTAACCCTCTTAATAAGGGGTTATTTTTCTATAAAATAAATGTTATATATTAATGGATACTTATTGGGTCATATCTTTTACTTTAATTCTCAATTAATGAGATTTTCTTCATCAACAAAGGTTACTTGCCTGCCGTTGGTTTAACATGATCAAATTTCCCTTTCCCCCTTTGTATGTTTCTCCCTCTGTGTGGTTATTTTTTCTTTCTTTTTCTTCTTAAAAAAACACATTTTAGGTCATTTTCTGAGGATGCTGCTTAACGCCTCAGTAGGGGTACGGCGATGGAATATGTTTGAGGTAGTTTTAAAGCTTTGAAACGTCCACTTAAAAAACAGTTCCGTAATCGTATAATCAATTCATTAAAAGCAAGATAATACCGAATCCCTCCTTTTTTAATTAGTTTTCCAATCTTCACTAAAAGGCTTAGCTCCAATCCCATATATGGGGGTTTGATAAGGGCATGCTACCCTACCAGTAAGTTATATTGCTCAACCTCTCTAACCATGGACTCAATCTCATCCTCATTTTTAAGGATAAGCATGTAATCCATGTTTGTTTCAAAAGAGAATATATATTTGAACTGTTCAAATAATTTAATTTTTTAAGCTAAAATTATTTTGACATAATTGTAATTAGAGATTTCTCCCATTGCATGGGACGCAGGAAGAAATAGATTATAGTATAGGTTTTAAAATCTTTTAAATATTAAATTAATTTATAATTATTATAAATTATTATAATTAAAAAGATTTATAATATCATATAATCAGTTAATTAATGATATTATTCATCAATTAGGAGTTTAAAATTATTTAAAGATAAAAGTAAAATTATTGAGTGTGATTTATAGATAAAAGAATTAAAAGTATTGTACAAGATTTATTAAAATTTATTTTTAATTAAATTGTATATTATAAAATTTTAAAATTAGGTTGATGGATAATTGATTGATATTAAATTTATTATTTTATATTTATTTTATGAATATTAATAAAATAAAATTTAAATAATCTAATTTTAATCTGAATGGCTAAATATAAGATAAATACGCTTGTCAGCAATCCAATCAATTGCCTTTAATCACACTTTTTGTTTAATGGCATGGGCCCTCTCCATTAAATGCCTTTATTAGGGTACCACCAGGCACTAGGTTCGCCCTTTTTGTAAAATAAGCAAACAAAATCATGTACAAATCTTTTTCCCCATGGTGCTCACCCCTTCTTAATAAATCATGCGTCCAAGGTTGTATTCCCGAAATCCCTTGTCATTTCTTTAGGCAAAATAGGAACGGTTGGAAGGACGCATATGTCTGAAATGTTGTTTGGAAGGTTAGTGGCAGGTCACATTCTAGGGACCACCGACCTCATTAGGACTACCCACGCAAACTTATTAATACATCATCACCCACCAAATTTTTCCACAACACCTTCTTAACTATGCATTGGATTATGTTTAGCGCATCCTCATATGCTAGGATATGAGTCTAATTAAATAAGGGGTTGAGATATTATTTCTTTTATTTAAACAATAAAAAACAAATTAATTATTTAAGTAACTATAGGAGGCATTCATGGGAATGAGGAATTGTGGGAGTCAGTTTTCAAGACACGCTCAATAACTTCCAGAATAACTCTCCTCCTCTACGAAATGGCTCTTTTTATATCTCCCTCTGAATCAACCCTCTCCTCTCTTCTAATAGGAATCTGGGGCAATACTTTCACTTTACATAACACTAACCAAGTGGGAGGAGTCCCACCAGAGAAGAGACTGGAAGAAAGCAGGTGGCATTGTACATGACATTCAACCATTAAGCAGCACCTGTGTTATTTGCTGCCAGGATAATCAAAGTCCTGATCGTTGTTCCATACACAAAGGTCAATAATTGAATCTCCAACCACATATTTAAAGGATAAAAATTCTTACTATCCACATAAATCTGAATCGAAATTGATTGTGCAATAGTAATAAGCACTGTGAAACTGCAAGCGTATCAGCAATTAATGAAGACCACGTCTCGGCTAAAGAAAAAAAGGGCCACATCACTGTCCCTCTAATGAAAATTCTAGATAATGATACTATTCAATCAAGGGGAAAATCCTCAATAATTACCCATTTAATAATATAGGATGCAATTATATGATATATGACCGTTTAATTGACCATTTTGATTGTTTTTGTCGAGGTTGTGAAGATAATTGATTTTAATTGATCTCATGGTTTGATATTTCCCCCCACATAATTATTCGTATAGTCTCAAATGTTAAATTGTTATCTGTATGAACTTACAAATACAAGGTATATTTAAATAATAATTTGGTCATTTAATTGCATAAATATCAGATTAAAGATGCCTTAATCTCATTTAACATATCTAAACATTGTTCATATATTTAGTTTTTGGAACAGAATTTTTTAAAAAGGGATTAACTTCACCTACGATCCAATAGTAAAGCGAAATCTCCCTCATAAGTGATACCAATATCGGACAGGACACACTATCTATTAACCGTGTAAACCTAAATACTCAAGAACTAGAATACTTCCCCAAGCGTCGCGATTATAACTATAACAAAATAGCACTCTTAAAAGATCGAACACACTCTAAATAGTCATATATCTCACCCCTTCACTAGTTGAACTTACGAATGATGGGTAACATTGTTCATATATACTAATTCAATCAAACATGTATCAATCAAGGATGTGTAGCATGAAAAGTTGCACACAATGTAATCTTTGTATGCTTATTTTTCAACAGGTTCCACTTCACTTTTGTAAGATAATTATTGTAGCATAATTTGACAGTGAAATGTCAATAACTAAATAATACATCTAGGCAAGTGCTAGAACTAACACCTGTTGGTGCAGAGAATATTTATCATGAGTGATGTGATTAAACTAACAGGTGAGAAGCACTTGAGTTGTCAGAATTGATCAATGAACCTGAAATAAATCTTTAAGTTCAATAGGAAATGAATTGTTAAGCCTAAATGCATAAACCGAATGCGATCAGAATAGCACTTATTCGTTATGAATAAAAATATCTTGCCACCACAAGACTATTTCAAATAAACTACAATGATTTGGCTGTTTTACCCCATTTTGCCAAACCAAGTAATTTCTACAAACGTGCTGACAAATTAGGAGTTGGACGCTTTTCTTTGCAAGAGTTAGCTTACAAACCACTCCCCTCCAGTTCCATAAGCAGTAGGGGTGTGGGTTGTAAGCCTTCCAAGGTAACCCTTGTCACAATGTAATAACCTTGGAAAAGGTTACTTCATGCACAAGAATATCAGAAAGAATGAATGGCCAACCAAAAAAAAAGGTAACGTAGTAGCCGGAATCAAGTCCAAAGTTCTGATTATTAGTAAGCATTAATGATGACAAGCTTGGTAGTTGGGTCTTGTCTGAACAACATAAACTTCTGGACAATTGGTCACCCAACATCAAAAGTATAATCCACAAATGTCCATACATGGTTAGCTACAGTGCGGAGCAGC
This sequence comes from Leucaena leucocephala, assembly GCA_037074615.1. Lineage (NCBI taxonomy): Eukaryota > Viridiplantae > Streptophyta > Magnoliopsida > Fabales > Fabaceae > Leucaena > Leucaena leucocephala. Next base: position 16,274,031 of record CM073535.1, on the reverse strand, counting down.
TATGGCTCAAAGGGAAAAGGCTTACAAATGAGATCATGACACATCACTTTGGATAAAGGATATCATAGTGACCAGGGCGATATAGCAATGTGATGAAAGGATCGTTTGTCTCAGACTTACAGCTAGCATGTGTGCGATCACCAGCAACTGGTAAGAAATCATGATGATTCACGCTTACACCCCCGGTATCACATGAGCTGCGGTCAAGGTACATAACGCGGATTGGAATGCCCAATGCATCAGAAAGGGCAGTAATATGTATATGATCGCTCTCTTCACCCATTGGCTCCACAGATGATTTGCAAAACTAGATATAATGATGATTGAGTCAATGCACAGTTTTCCAAAAATGGAATCGGATAGTACTATTTCAGTTTTAACCAGATGCTAATTTTAAAAGCAACTTATGTTAAAGCACTTGCAATAACCAAAAAGCTAAGATAGTACAAACCTGCTCAACAGTTGAACTAGTTAAGCCCAGTATAAAAGGTTCAAAAAATTCTGAGCGCTTTTGTATCTCACCAGAGGTGACAAATCTGAAGAACATAACCACTAACGAAACAAATCTGTCAAGGCACATGGATAAAAAGAAATGCATCAAGGCATGTGGCATGAATTTCAAGTCACTCACCATAATCAGATATTGATTGATCTCGGCATCTAAGGACAAGCTCAGCATGACTGTGACATACAATAAAGTTTATTGGCAAGAAAAAGTTAGAGTTCATTAAACAGAAGATGCCGACATATAATTTAGGTACCAAATTATGCTTCCAACTCATGATTGTGAACGCAAATTCTTGGTAAAATAAGAAATTATCAGCACCTTACGGAAGTCTCTTTTCCTTGGATAACACATTCCAGCTGCTCAAGGAATAACTGGAAAATTTTCAACAGATATTAGAAATAAATATATAAGCTAAATATATGTAAATTAATATCCTCAACTGAGAAAAACAAAATATATTTTTATGCACACTTGAAATCTCATTCATCTTGATCTCTGTCACAAACTTGCACACCCATTAAGCATCACGCGTTTCCTATAACTTCACTTAATTCAACCTAAGTAGTATACTATAAAGTCATTCCCATCTCTTTTCATGAGTTTAGAGGATTGAGGAAGTTATACAAATTAAGTTGTGATTTAGAATGTTAGGTTCAGTGATTAAAGATTGAAAAGAAAGAAGAATTTAGAGGAAGTCAATGAAAGAAGGTAGAAGAAGAAGAACCAGAAAGAGGGTAGCGAAGAAGAAAGAATGCCAAGTAACTGTAACTAATTCACTAAGCCATTCTATTATCATAAAATCGTGACATCCACCCTTTCTTATTTATAAGCCTTAGTCATAGTAAGCTAAGGCTAGAGTCACAGGGCTATAATCTTATTACCGTGACAGTGACGGTAATATATTTTTTATAACACTAAACCCCCCCCCCTTTTTTTTAAAACCCTTGCCCTCAAGGGTTGGTTATTTGGAACTCAGGAAACTGCTGCTGTAAGCTGTAAAGAGAAATCCAAGAAGCTTCTTCCTCTGGATATCCCTCCATTGTACCAACACTTCTGTGATGATGCGCTTCTTTTTTCTGCCTACCCTAGTAGTTAACACCTTTTCAAGATACTGAGAATTAGGAATTGTGGGATAATCAATGGGAGGATGTCTCCGTTTGACACTAGGATCTAGACAAAGTTTCAATAGAGAGACATGAAATGTAGGATGAATCTAGACTCAAGTGGCAATTCCAATCTGTATGCAACTGGCCCTATTTTCCCTATCGCCTTATATGGATCATAAAACCTGGGAGCCAACTTCTGATTACTTCTAGTTGCTCCAGAAATTTGCCTATATAAGGTTGCAATTTCAAGAAAACCCATTGCCCTATCTGGAACTCTCGGTCTGATCTCTTAACATCTTCCCTTTGCTTCATAGTATTGACAGATTTATGTAAATAATGTTTTAAAACAGCTAGCATCCTTTCTCTTGCTGTAAAACTCCTATCTACAGCCTCAATAATAGCTGATCTAGTAATATAAGGAAGGTAAACTGGTGGTTTTGGCCATATAGTAATTCATATGGAGTTGCCTTAGTAGAAGTACGAAAAGTGGTGTTATACCACCATTCAGCCAAAGGTACCCACTGGCTCCATTCCTTAGGGTTTTCCCAACACATACACCTCAAATATTATTCCAAACAGCAATTCAGGACTTCCGTTTGCCCATCACTTTGGGGATGGTAAGCTGAAGATAATTTTTGCTCAATCTTCAAAATCTTAACAAACTCCTTCCAAAAATTGCTGATAAAAATAGGGTCCTTGTCACTTATTATCTCTACTGGTGCACCATGAAGCTTATATACTTGATCAAGGAAGATCTGAGCCAATGAGGACGCTGTAAATGGATGAGATAAATTGAGGAAATGGACGTACTTACTCACACAATCAACTATGACCCAAATCACCTCTCCCATTAGATTTAGGAAGACCCTCTATGAAATCCATTGATATACCCTCCCAATCCTTGCTGGGAATAGGAAGCGGTTGTAACAATCCTAGAGAGGCCCCTATTTCATATTTACATCGAGCACATGTATCACACCCCTTCACAAATTCCTCCACTTCCTTGGGAAGATTCTTCCACCAAAATAGACTACGAACCCTCTAATATGTAGCATTAATCCCTGAATGACCCCCTTGAACACTGGAGTGAGGCCATTCTAAATTCTGCTGCTTAGTATTAGCAACATTTCCCACAACAATCTTACCATCTCTGCGCAACATAACTCCATCCCATGAAAATCTCCCCAAGGAACATTGATTTGCTGTTTAACTTCTGCCAAAGTGACAGCTACCGCCAAATCATCTTCCCAGGAACTCTTAATTAATTCCAAAAGTTCAAGGGAAGCAGTATCAAGTGTCATCTACAAAATCTGAGAACCACGCAGCCTGGAAAGTGCATCAACTACCGAATTGTCACTTCCCGCTTATATTGAATCTCATAGTCACATCCCATTAGTTTAGCTATCCAGTACATTTGAAATGGTGTCTTAAGCTTCTGTCCTAGCAAATACTTAAGAGTCTGCTGATCTGTCCTGATGCTAAACGGGATCTCTCCAAATACTAATGCTAATTTTCTACTGCAAGGACCACTGCCATCAACTCTCTCATATATTGAGTTTAATATGTTGAGGGACCAATGCCTTGCTAAAAAAACCAATTGGTTGTCCTCCCTGCATGAGCATAGCACCTACCCCTACCCCACGCATCTGTCTCTACCACAAATCTTTTAGAAAAGTCTGGCAGAGCAAGTACAAGAGCTGAAACCAAAGCGCCCTTCAATTTTTGAAATGCAACACTAGCCTAGTCTAACCACTGGAAAGCATCTTTGCACGTAAGAAGAGTCAAAGGACGAGCCAATTCTCCATAACTCTTAACAACTCTTCTGTAATAACCAAATAGACCAAGAAATCCCCTCGATTGCTTCACATTCTTTGGTTCTGGCTAATCCACTACAGCCTGAACCTTCTTGGGATCTGTAGACACCTTCCCTGCTGCAATAATATGACCTAGATATTCAACATTCTTAGCAGCAAAAGGACATTTACTCAACTTAATGAAATATTGATGATCACGTAAGATGTTTAACACCATTCCTAAATGGGAAACATACTCCTCCATTGATGCATTGTAAATGAGAATATCATCAAAAAATATTAATACAAATTTTTTGAGGCAGGATCTGAAAATATCATTCATTGCTCCTTGAAATGTGGCTGGAGCATTGGTCAACCCAAAAGGCATGACCAACCATTCATAATGGCCAAAATGAGTCTTAAAAGCTGTCTTGTAGCAGTTAGCAGGTACCATTCTAATATGATGGTATCCTGCCGTTAAATCCAACTTAATAAACCATTTGACCAAATGCAATTCATCCAATAAACCTTCTACCGGGGGAATTGGGTACTGATTTTTAATGGTGTGTTTATTAAGTTCCCGATAGTCAATGCACATTCTCCATGACCTATCCTTTTTCTTTACTAGTACAATAGGGGCTGAAAAGGGTGAACAACTCTTTTGCAACACCCATTCTGCAGTAGACTTTCAATTTGTTACTCAATAATATCCTTTTGTACTGCCGAATAGCGATAAGGTTTAAGATTGATAAGGTTTGTACCCTCTTGGAAGATAACAGGATGGCTGTGGCCAGGTCTTAATGGTGGTAAGACTCGTGGTTGCTCGAATACATCTCCAAATGCAAATAGAACCTTTTGTACTTCTTCTAAGTTCCCCAGCACCTCGGCTTGAATTGCCAAACACTGGAGTTCGGCTTCTTCCTTTGGCTATAAAAGTTGAACCAGGAACACCTGCTGATCCTTGTTGCTTTGTGAACTCAACTTAGTTATAGGAACCACATCTAAGGTTTTGGGCCCAAACGCATGCAACTTGCACAACCTCCCCTTCTACCAAAAGTGCATCACCATTTGATCATACTCCAAATAGGTGTTCTTGATGGACCTCAAATATTCTAACCCAAGGACCACGTCATAAGTGTGCAGGTTGATAATTCTAAGCGTAGCTTCAAACTCCATACCCTGTATTCACCACCTGAAGGCTCTCCAAACTCCGTGGACCTTAATCTTACTCCCTCCCACCACTTGCACATAGGATATATCAGTACTCCCCACTTTCCATCCCATTGTCTGAGGTAAACTAAGGTCAAGGAAGTTATGAGTACTGCTGTTATCAACCATCACATAAATGCCTCTGTTACCTATACTCCCAGCAATCTTCATACTCTCGACAGTTTCCTTACCATGGATGGCATGCAATGAAAGCAAGGGAATCGAAACATCAATGTCTTCCACACCAGTAATAGTGCGTCCTTGGGTTTCATCATCTTCATCACATGCAAGGAAGTGTGGCTGCCTTTTCTTTCTTTCAGGACAACGATGGTCGCAAGAGAATTTCTCGTGACAGTAGAAGCATAAGTTCCTGGCATGATGCTTTGCTTCTTCCTCAATCGTTAGAGTCTTGATAGGACAGACATGTCTTGCAATGTTCTTGAGCCCCTAACCCACTTCCTTAGCAGTCATAGGTGCCTCATTGACCCGAGAACACCCTCCCCCATTTAACAGGGCATTCTTGTAAGGAGGCGACTGACTCGTTGAAGCTACGGACCCCGATACAAACCTCCCAATTCTTTCCCCAACAGCTCTATTGCTTCAATGGTTCATTGCAATTTCTTGAATTCTGGCCAGTCGCCACGCTTTAGCCAAAGATTGGGTGTCAAACATCTATAAGAATCTGAAATTTCTTCCTTCAGTGCCCCCACATACGCATCTACCAGATACATCTCCAAGAGGTCCGATCTCACCAAAATCGTATCAAACCTGATATTAAACTCCACCAGTGACCTTGACTGCCTAAGATGCGTTAATTTTGTCATAGGCTTCTCGTACGGTGGGCCAAAAGTCTTTGTCAAAAGTTCCACGTACTCTGTCCAAGTCGGCCGGTATTCCCCCCACTAAAGCTCCACGGCTAGCTGCTACTCGAAAGAGTCTCCATCTAAGTGCATCGCCGCAGCATCCACCTTCGACTCCTTTGGGATGTATTATAATCAGAAGTAGCATTCGCATTTCACGATCCAATAATGGATATTCCTCCTGTCGTATCTTGAGAATTCCATTCTAGTCAGTCGGGTTCGACGCCAGTCATCAGCATTCTCATTGTTCCTTTAGTGTACGTTACGATGGGGAGCCCTATGGGAGATATCGCGCATTTCTTACGCCATGGTCTGTAACTCTTGATGGAATGAATACCCCATCATTTGCATTTCTTCTCGAAAGCCCAACATTGTTTCTTGCAGATCATCTACCTTCAACAACTGCTGCTCCACGTTCTGTAGCCTGTCGTCCATCTTTCTTGCACTTTCTTGCCAACGGTTTTTTACCATTCAGTGTTGCACAGTGGAAAGTCTAAGGAAAGAGGGCTCTGATACCACTATTAGGTTCATGGATTAAAGATTGAAAAGAAAGAATTTAGAGGAAGGAAGTCAATAAAAGAAGGTAGAAGAAGAACCTAAAAGAGAGTAGCGAAGAGGAAAGAATGCCAAGTAACTATAACTAATTCACTGAACCATTCTATTTTCATAAAGTCGTTACATCCACCCTTTCTTATTTATAAACCTTAGTCATAGTCAGCTAAGGCTAGAGTCACAGGGCTATGATCTTATTACCGTGACGGTGACAGTAATATATTTTTTATAACAAAATGCAAGTCCTCTAACGTTTTTGCTTGATTGAGTTTTTTAACAAAGCAACTCATGGAATCAGGGAATAAATAGGTTTTGCAAGTAGGCTTTTGCCAATTAGTTTACTTTTGGTTCTATGCTCTTGCTCCTAGTCATTGTTCAAAGTCTATTACAATGGATCTACACTGGAGATTTTTTGGTTGCAATCTCAGGACTAGACTAGAACCCTGCCTTCCCATTTAAAAACAAAATTTTCCTGCAGGGAAGAGGGATTTAGGAGGAATGCTTAGGCAGGATGGATCCAATGTCATGAGAAGGTAAAAAGATCACCCAAACACCCCCCCAAAGAGAAACACAAGAAAAAACCAAAAAAATAAACAGGAACACAAGACCCAAAATAAATAAATTAATGGGTAAAAAAAGAACAATTAAGCCCAAGAAATTCTACTTCATATCAATTGACCATAACTACCATATTAACATTCAGATATTTATCAGAAACATTATAATTGAAATCACTGGACTAGATGAATGCCCGAATGCAATTAGCATCATGCACCAAAATTGCAGTACCCACTCATATTGAGAGTGACAAAAAAACAATAGACAACTTTGGCCAGGTGATAATGCACAAACATTGATCCTTGCTACAATTAGCACAACATATAAGTGCAAGTCCAAAAGAAGGCAATGACTCACTATATTGCGAGAGATTGTAATTGCAAAATCATATATAGAACAAAATAAGAATACCAACTCTTACAAAATTTAAATACAATAAAATCTGAAGAAAACAAACATAAAGACCGATGTAAAAGAAGGAATAAGAAATGAAGTTGATATAAGTTACCGCAAAAAAATCTTCAAAAGTCAAGTCTGCATAACCCAATTTTTGAAGTGTTTTCCTGCATTCTTCAACATTCACTTTGATGCATTCAACCTCTGCTTGGTCTTGACGTTCTAAAATATGCTCCTACAAAAGTTGTTGCAATAGAGTTATGGGCCAAAATAACAAAACCTTAAAATTTCATCCTTCAGGGACCAAACAGCTGTACTGTACATGTAAAGGATTCTTATAAGCTAAATATACCAAAACATACTAGGTATGAAAACATAAAACTCCGAAAGAAGCAGTTCCCATCTCCCCTGGTACGCCGAATGGCAGAATATTGTTCATCAAGCACCTGTAGGGAGGGTGAAGTGAAAAGGGCATGAGACACATGATAAGAAATCAAGTGAATACAGAGAATTCAAAGGGTTACAGAAAGAGAAGGGTGGTCAAACCTTTATTTTTTCCAGCAAGATAGGACTGCCCAATTCATATTCAGCTGCTAAGGAACTGAGGGGTTCCTGACATTTTTGTCAGAATAAATTCTTTTGCATATTATTAGGAGTATAACTACCCATCAGAATGAAAGAGACTATACACTATTCCTCACAAAAGTCAAACTCAGATTCATGAGAAAATTAATTATAAGCATTTTGACATACCAATAACAATGTAAACACACCACAAAACATAATAGAAAGGTGATCTAATCAGAAAAATCATGACATGACAGAACAAAGACTTTTCAGTACGTCACATGTTGGGACTTGCCTTGTCACCAACAAATGGAATTTTCTTGGCTTCCTCTGACTGAACAATAGAGTGTTGCTGCATTATGTCATCATCCCCAAAATTGGCCCACTCCTCAAATTCAGGCACCGGGGAAGAAACGGACTCTATCTGCCCATCTTCCTGAGTCTGTTCTCCGTTCTGCATATTTCTCTCAAAGTAATTTTGCTTTTTCCACAAGCAACAATTTGATCAGAGCTGGACCACCTACCAAAGATTATAATCCTTCCTGTCAGTTTATCTGGCAATGCTTACTCATCCACAACATAGATTCACAGAGACAGGAATACAATGCTCACGTCCATATTCAGAAAATTTAAGATAAATATCTAAGGACTGTTGCTAACCTGGTAAGTATCAGAAAGCAGAGAAAGAAAAAAGGAGAGTGGAAATAGAAAGAAAAAATTGTCTTCGATATATATGGCATACAACTAATGAACATGTATGTATACAAAGAGATTACAATTTCATAGGAGGATAACTAGTAAAACCGTCAATAAAGAGAATTTAGTTAGCATTGAGAACACTTTGTTTCTTTGATCAACAATTTCTTGAATAAGTTTTCGTGTAATTCAATAAAGAGATAAATATCAAGATCATCCAATTAGAGAGGACAGCGATAATACAAAACTCCCCAAGTGAAATCAGCAAACAAACCCAATTTAAGCCTAATATACGAGAGTAGACCATTAATCTAACTAGTTCTAGTCAGTAATGTTCTGAAATACACTGGACACAATGACCTTGCAACCTCATTTACCGATACTTTCTATGGCCATGTGTCAATCGTTTCATGCAGAAATCTATCTGTTGTAAGTTTATATATTGAACTCCAGCCATTTATAAACTCATAAGTACCATACAACCAAATAAATAAATAATCAAGAATCCAGAAACAGAAATGATAGAAACTAGTTTTAAAAATCGACAAATCTTGTTCTAAAGGTTATGCAGATCAATTTCCCGTACATAACAACACCAAAGAAAAAAAATCCCAAAGTTCTACATAAAATTCCGAAACCTCGATAGAAAGAGGAACTATTAGCCATGGAGGTGAAAGTTCAGAAACTGAAACTTGGAATAGAAATCTTCAACTTCTACCTGCTTCCTAAACCCCCTTTCCCACTCTCCTCAGATCCAATTTCAAATGGAATCCATGGCGCTCTCTCTCCCTCGCTATCGCTGGAATTCGTGCTCTTGCTCTTCTTTTTGGCCGCTGGTGCTTTCGGTTTTCCACTCCTAGTTACTTCGTCTGAAGAATTTATGCTCCGACGCAACGAAATAGCGGGGTATTAAACAGACTTCAGACTTACTCCCACCCCGAAGTCTTTCCCCCTGATTTTTTGTAGACTATGTTTTGGGCACAGATTATTTATTAAATTAATTTTGAAAAAAAGATAAAAAAAAAAACTATTTCAGAATGATAATTTAGACATTTGAATATTTAAAATGACAGATTAGGCAAGAGACCCAACTGTCATTTGTAAATTTGAGTGAAAAGATTAAATGGCTCTGGAAACATTTGAAGAAAAAGCTGAAGAATGAAACTCAGAATAGAATGAAGCAAGAGAAAAAGCAGGAGAACAGAACTAAATGGCCCTATTTCCTTCGCTAGTTCATCACGAACCTCACTACCCACCAGCCTTTGCTTACTCCATTTTAGGTTGTGATAAGATAAGGACCAGATCTTTAGGTTGTTGCTGGCAATTTATCATCCAAGGAATCGGTATCTTCTACATCTAGGGAGGGACGCGAATGATGAAGAAAGGCATGGGTTGGCTGCGGTAATTAAGTCAGTGCTTGCAATTAGTGATTTTGGGAATGTAGATATGGTATGCAAGGCCAATTGGGTTACCTACTTGGGCTCCACCAATATTGCCATTACACTACGAGCTGTGGTGAAATTGGATAGTGGGTGGAATTAGTTCTTCGCTTTGAATGCTCATGATTATCCCTTCATCACCCAGGATGATATGCTGATTCGGTAATCTATGCTTGTGTTTTTCTTTTGTTTTTTATTAATTTGTACTATGTACCTTGTGTTTTATTCTTAGATTCACAAACAATTTTGATTTAAGTGAACCTATTTTTTACCTTAGAATATCGTATTAAATGAAGGCTTAGTTTCTCTAGATTGATCGTTAATGCAGAATAGCTTGGTCACAGATGTCCGCATTTTCATTTTGCTTTTGACTTTTCCCAGTCTTCGGGAAAGTGTTTCCATAACTGCTGAGTCTCTGTTTTTTTAAGAGAATTGTATCATTCTATTTAAGTAATATTAGTTGTCTTAATTTTATATTTCTGAGGGTCCTAATTCTAGTTCCAAGTTGAGATTTTGAGTTTCTCCATTCTGTGCCATTTTTTGTTGTGTAGTCTAATGTTATTCTTGTTTTCTTCACAATTTTCTATCCTATATGCCTAGAATTTTGCAATTTTGATGGTTAGAGAAACTGATGGGAATAGAAGAGAAAATAAGTGTGGCCAAAATCTATATACAGAAGCCTTAACTTCATTCTTCGTTGATTAAATTATATGTCATACTTTGTTGACTGAAATATACAAAAATCCCAATAGTTGGTTGCGATAACACTCTAACATTTGATTTCCACCGTGTGCTGATAGTGGTTCTTCACAAAACCTGAAATTTTAAGTGTTGTTGTTGATTGAAGAATAAAGAAGCCACCTAACTTGTTCAAGTGGCTTGTTCATTCAGCAAGGTTAATGGGAGATTTTAGGTTTGGTATTAGTGGGTGTGATACCCGCAAAATATATTTTGCTTTGCTTTTCACATGTTAGAAAGGATTAGAAAATGCAAAGGACCTTGTACAGATTGAACAAGCCACTTTAGCAAGTAGAAGAGCTCCTCCAAGACTTAGATGCATATACCATTAACGGTCATCCATGTCCCATCTACAATTGCTCCACTAATGGTATATGAGATAGCAAACAATACTACAATATGATTATGATGAAGAATATGATATACTGTTATCTAGATTGCTTTGAATTATCTCACAGTGTGTTTTAATAACAATCCCTATAAAACAAAATGATTCATAACTTCAACCTGTTATAAACATATCTGATTAAAAGTGACTGCTCTTCTAATATAATATATCAAAACTTATAACTGCTTGTACTTGAAGTTTTGTCTCCCCTTTTCCTTTTTTCTCTCATATATGTTTTTTTTCAACATTTCAGATGTTCATAAAATAGATGTGATTACTGGGAAGACCTATATGTTAAAAATTATTAATGAAAAATATAAGTTTTAATCAACCCAAGTTGTCAATTCTGGAAGCTTAATATCGGAAGATAAATAGATCATATACTGAAGATTTTCCTGATGCACCCCCAAAGCTCTATGACTTTGTATATTAATAAAATTCGTTATGATACACAGTTATTGAATGGCATCAGAACAAAGTTCCTTAAATATGACAGTAAGGTGCAAATAATTTTGCAGGACACTAGTACAATAAACATTGAAAATCACCCAATGCATTTTCATGGCCATAGCTTTTATGTCATAGGTTATGGCACATGGAACTATAACCCACAAACTGCACAATTCAACTTAGTGGATCCCTTTTACATGAGCATAGTCGGAGTTCCAGTGGGTGGATGGGCATCAATTCCATTCGTTGCTGATAATCGGGGTATAAAAATGTAAAACAACTATCTTATTTGTCTTTTTAGCTGTTTGGCTTAACGTTTCTGTCATTTTTCTGTAGGGGTACGCTACATGCCTTGTCACATTGAAATACAACAGTCATGGGGACTATGAATGATGTTTATTGTGAAGAATGGAAAATGAGAGCGAGAATCCTTAGCACACCCTCCCACAGACATGCCACAACCTGATATGGATTATTTTTAAATTGTTGTAATGTCTAACTTTTGTAATGTTTCATTTTTGGAAAGTTCATGGAATATGATGTATAGTGTTAATGTTTGCTTGTCATTTATTCATATGTAATATAAATGCTGTCATGGGTAGGATATTTGTTGTAAGTGTCATAAGTTAAGTGGTCAATGTGATCAATGAAATTATACAGTATGGTATGGCTATAAGTTGTAAATACCATAGCAAGAGTTGCAAACTCATCAGAAGAGTGGTAAACCAACTGATTAGTTGCAGGTCTCATAAAATGAGTTACAAATCCTATTATGGAAGTTGCAAATACCATTGGAGGAGTTGCAAATCCTATTATGGCAGTTACAAATATCATTATCGGAGTTAGAAATCTAATTTTAGCAATTGGGAAAAAGACTATAGTTGACACTATAGGTTCGACTAGGTGAAGTTACAAATCCCATTGTAAGAAGTTGCAAATTCTGTAGGTGAAGTTACAAACCCATTTGGTAAAGTTGCAAATCCCATAGGAAAAGTTGCAAATCTTATTGATAAAGTTGCAAATCTCATTGGGAGAGTTATAAATACTATTAGCCAAGTTGAACACTAAAATACTATTGCAAATCTCATTCTTTAAGGGAACTTTACAAAAATTGAACATTGAAAAGTGATTAACTAAGTTAGAACATCAGTCGATCAATGGTTGAAGTTATTACAAATACTATTGCTTCTTCTCTGTTGTGGGAGTTATAACTATCATTGCGGGAGTTGCAAATACCATTGGTAAAGTTGAAAATCCCATTGTGGAAGTGGCAAATACTAGTATGAGTTATAAATACCATTGATAAACTTGCAAATATTATTGTGGGAGTTACAAATAACATTGGCAAAGTTGTTAATCCTATTGGCAAAGTTGCTTCTTCTCCATTATGGGAGTTGCAAATACCCTTAGCAAAATTGCAAATACCATTGTGGGAGTTGCAAATACTATTGGCAAAGTTGCTTCTTCTCCGTGGTGTGAGTTGCAAATATCATTACGGGAGTTGCAAATACAATTGGCAAAGTTCTAAATCCCATTGTAAAAATGGCAAATACTAGTGAAAATTACAAATACTATTGATAAACTTGCAAATAATATTGGCGAAGTTGCAAATATAATTGTGAGAGTTGCAAATACCATTAGCAAAGTTGCTTCTTCTCCATTGTGGAAGTTGTAAATATCATTCACAAAGTTACAAATTATATTGTATGAGTTACAAATATTATTGGTAAAGTTATTAATCCCATTGGCAAAGTTGTTTCTTTTCCTTTGTGGGAGTTGCAAATACCATTGCGGGAGTTACAAATATCATTATTGAAATTGCAAATACCACTATGGGAGTTATAAATACTATTGGCAAAGTTGCAAATACCATTGTCAAAGTTACAAACATCATTATCAAAGTTACAAATACCATTATCAAAATTGCAAATACTATTGTCAAAGTTATAAATACTATTATAGGAGTTGCAAATACCATTGTCAGAGTGGTTTGCAAATACCATTGGCAAAGTTGCTTCTTCTCCATTGTGGAAGTTGTAAATATCATTCACAAAGTTACAAATTATATTGTATGAGTTACAAATATTATTGGCAAAGTTATTAATCCCATTGGCAAAGTTGTTTCTTTTCCTTTGTGGGAGTTGCAAATACCATTGCGGGAGTTACAAATATCATTATTGAAATTGCAAATACCACTATGGGAGTTATAAATACTATTGGCAAAGTTGCAAATACCATTGTCAAAGTTACAAACATCATTATCAAAGTTACAAATACCATTATCAAAATTGCAAATACTATTGTCAAAGTTATAAATACTATTATAGGAGTTGCAAATACCATTGTCAGAGTGGTTTGCAAATACCATTGGCAAAGTTGCTTCTTCTCCATTGTGGAAGTTGTAAATATCATTCACAAAGTTACAAATTATATTGTATGAGTTACAAATATTATTGGCAAAGTTATTAATCCCATTGGCAAAGTTGTTTCTTTTCCTTTGTGGGAGTTGCAAATACCATTGCGGGAGTTACAAATATCATTATTGAAATTGTAAATACCACTATGGGAGTTATAAATACTATTGGCAAAGTTGCAAATACCATTGTCAAAGTTACAAACATCATTATCAAAGTTACAAATACCATTATCAAAATTGCAAATACTATTGTCAAAGTTATAAATACTATTATAGGAGTTGCAAATACCATTGTCAGAGTGGTAAATACCATTGGCAAAGTTGTAAATTGTATTATCAAACTTGCAAATACTATTGGCAAAGTGAAGGCTAATTTGGTATTTGCACACAAATTTGCAAATGACAGATTGGGCCTCCTAACCCCCAATCTGTTCTTTTCAATATTGAGATGCCCAATTTATCTTTTTAAAATTCAAATGAACTCTTTTTGTCTTTCTCCCATTAATTTTTATATAATATAAATAATATAAAGGTTAATCTATATTATATTTTTTATATGGAATTAATGTAGAATTTAACTTTAGATTATATTACGTATGAGAAATGGGAGTAGTAGAAGATACTTAATTAATATTTAATCTTAATCATACATAACTCTAAACAATCACCATAGTCATAATTAAACAATCCACAATTATATTTAGATTTAGCATACAATTATATCAAGAATGATTAGTGAAGATCCACTTAGTATGCGATAAATTAAACAACAAATAATTTATTCATCTAATATGGATATTCAACCGAACACCACATAACTAAATATGTGAACCAAACATTAATAATTATAAGTGAAAACTAAATATATTAAATAAAGAATATCAAATTATAAATTGAAATAATAAATCACAAGAGTTTGATCGCCCAGATGTGTTAACCAAGACCCTAGATATACATATATCAGAATCTAAATCTAGGAAATCATAAACTTGTATAAAGAAAAATGATCAATTCATAAAATTGTTCAATTCATACTCTAAGATACAGGAACTCAAGTTACTGCATCTCTCCCCAATAACTCTTAGAAGGAAAAGGATGGAACTGTGGAAAATATGAAGAGGATGATTGTGATGTTGTTGATTGGTGTATTGAATAGAGGAGCTTTAAAGTCATTTATATAGCTTTTAAGAGTAAATCCTATTTATGTGGATCTCTTCACTGATTGTCTCTTTAAAAGATAATGTTAATCTTCACTTATCTTTAGTATCTTTCAAAGCTATCATCTTTTCCAATATCTCTAGAGATAATTTTTTAACTCAAATATCCTATAAACAATTCAAACAAAAAGTAATAGGATAAAAGAGATAAAACAATTAATAAAAAATATAAAAGGATAACACATTTATCTATTATCCCCTTTGATTAAATTCAAATATTAGATATTGAAGAATTATATTTGAATTAATTCAAACAAAATATAATATAACAAAATAATAATATAATATAATATAATATAATATTATAAATTATCCTTCCTTATGAATATAATATAATGTAATTTTATAATAATTGATGTATGCTATAGCCTTTATTTATTTATTTTTCCTAATTTTCTAAAATGCATAAAAGGAAAATATCTTCATGCAAATCAATTTAATCAAGACAAATAATAAAATTAATAAAAACACAATAAAAATATATTTTTG
The DNA here is from genome assembly GCA_037074615.1 of Leucaena leucocephala. Taxonomy (NCBI): domain Eukaryota; kingdom Viridiplantae; phylum Streptophyta; class Magnoliopsida; order Fabales; family Fabaceae; genus Leucaena; species Leucaena leucocephala. Next base: position 16,258,649 of record CM073535.1, on the reverse strand, counting down.
ATCATTTAAGTCATATAATCAATTAAATCATAAAATAGCCACAACTACTATAATAATACCTATTAAATATGATAAATTCCTTGAAATAGATAGAAAATAATATGATAAAATATAGATTCATCAAATTCCCTCACACTTAAAACTTTACTCTCATGGGCAAAGCTTTGGTAATCATCCTGATAAACAACTAAAAATAAGTGGAGGAGTTAAACAAGTTTGAGCACAAGAGTAATAATACAATCAATCAAATCCTTCAAGTCAGCGATAGTCATAGAATGCAATGTGATCAATCTCAATGAACACAATTAAGACAGAGGAACATCATAGAAGAGAGTACACTCAGGGATATATCTATTTCACTCATCTCACATTTTATTGGGATTATTTCACTCAAATATGCCTATACTAGCCTCTACAGTAGAGTTGTAATAGTTCTAAGTCTTTGTCGTCTGTTACATGTACATTCTTCAATCAAGAGGACTTTATAAGTTTGTAATGTTGCTAATAGGCCAGGTGGAATAGATATGAAAGATAGAAAGTACTATATGTATGTAATAATGAATATATAGTATGGATTCATGTCATAAGAGATATAGGGGTGATAATTGTACTAATAAGAGATGATAATTGTTCTTTCTTCATTTCTCATTTCTCTTTTTTTTCCATTCTTTTCTTTGTTTTTTCCCTTCATTTTCTCTATTTTTTCTTGTATTTTTCTTGCACTATCTTTTTTTTATTTTTGTATAATATGCTTTTTCTCTTCTTGTTTTTTTGCACCTTGTATATAAAAGATATAGTACAACATCACAATAATAATAATTTTTTGATATGAATAAAAATTTTAAAAAATGTTCATGCATATATGAGTTTCTATAAATTTGATGAAAAAAGAAAAGTGATGGGCTCAAAAGGGGGTGACTACAGATATAATGTGTATGAGCTTGTGTGTGAGATAAAGGGGTTTATAATATGATGACCTCGATCATTTTAAAGAGTTGCACATGAGTTAGATACAAAATAATAGAACTATGACAAGTTATGAAAAGTAACTAGTGTATGAGGTACTCATTCAGTTTAGGAATTTAAGACCGAAAATCCTTCCAACAGGGTTATCTCTGTTCATTCCTATTCACAGAACCTCACTAAAGACTTAAACTATTCTCAATGCATTACATTATCTATTCTAGGATAACTCTTAGAATAGTGAGTAACTGAACTATCATAATCAACAATAGATTTGAAAGATTTTTACATATATCAGTGTAATCAAGATAATATTTTAATCTAAAATATGAGTGTTCAAAAGCATAAGTGTGAAAAAAGTTTAAAAATAAGTATTTTCAAGAGCTCAATCAACACAATCAATCAAATTCATTCCCTCCCCTACACTTAAATCAGGTGTTGTCCTCAACGCAACACTAAAGTATATATCAAAAGAAGAAAGGAAGAAGGCTAAAGAGTCATGTGTTAAGAGAGAATATTTTATTCAAAGAAAAACTAACCTAAAACTAAGAAATTTTTAGAATGCAACATATTCTAGGAAATTATTAGAAGACATAAAGCAATAAATCTACCTTTTACTACTGGGATTATCCTTCCCCTACACTTATGTCAAACAATAAAACTCCTAATATATAGAAGGATAAGATAAGGAAAGTGACAATCTGGTGCCTTTATGCCGCTTAAGGGTCTTAAAATTGAAATTCTCATTTATGATGAGGAACATGCTCTTATGAAAGTGTACCTTCCCTACACAATTTTCTCTAGTTGTTTGGGGTGGTGGCTCAGGGTCAATTTGTGGAGTTGCTGCAATATAAGGAGTATGGTCATGCCCATACAATTCTCCTAAATGAATTACTTACAAGAGATCTAACAAACTACTAGTAACACCTTTTCTAACTCCAAGTATGGGACAAGAATTAAAATACTTGAAGTCGTGAAAAGCCTTCAAGATGCAATGTTAGTAATTAAGACACAAAATGTGAGAATTCTATAAGATATATAAGAACACAAGTATTTCTCACATCTAGAAAAATTAATAAGACTCCCTTAAGTAAGAGTCTTGATTTCAACATGAGAAATTATAATATAATCATCAATGATTATTTTTTTTTTGGGTGACAAATCACATGATAATATCTCATCCTTACCAACATTGTCATTTTTATCCTCCTGAATGGTAGACACAATTTGCAACAGGTTGGGCTTGGTCTTAGCCTCCTTTTCTTTGTTCTATCATTTTCTAGTACTATAGTTACTTTCTCGATTGTTGCAGTAGCTTTTACTTTATCATGTGATTCCTTAAATCCTGTCAATACAACAAAGACACCTTCCTCAAGCTTTTTAGACCTATTAGAAATTATAGGAGTGCCATAATTATCAACTCCATCATGCTCATGCAATGTGGCTAGCATTCTAGATAATTCAATACAATTCATGCAAAGGGAACCATCACTACATGTACATGGAAATTATGTATGTGAGGTATCATTATTAGTATTTTTTTTAAGAACTTTATTTTCCCTATGTGCATGCAAGATGGGAGAAGGAGATTCAAACAAGTTCTTATTACAATATAAGTCAATATTAGCACTCAACCAAGGCTAAATGTTTGCAACATGTTCACTGTCGCCCCTAGTACAAGATGATACACTTGTAGTACTAAGAATACTAGGAAGAGAAACTTTAGCAAGCATATTATTATCATCACATAAAGAGGTAGAGTCATTGCAAGTAACACCTTTATTTAAGGTATTACTATTAGAATCAACCTCTTCAAGGATAAGAGCTATATTACTAAAGCGACAAGATGACTCCTCTGATATTTGTTATTGACTTACCTTTTGTTGACTGCTGTTCAAGGCTTTGTCTAAAGTTGTTATTTGCTTCTCACATGCATCTTGAGGACATGGCGTTCCTTCTTTTCCTTCAAATTCAATGTGGTCTATGTCGCTCAAAAGTTTATCTTATGTTCCTCCAATTCTTTAAACCTTCCAAACACCTTTGCTTCAATAAGTAATGTGAGGTATTGTGATACCAAGCTATCATATAGTTTTTTAATAAATTGTATCTCCTCATCCTTGAAAATAGAAAGGAATGAGGAATGTCTATGAGACTAAGATTCCCCATATGGCTTGCATGGTTGGGTTGGGGGTTAGTAAGGTGACACATGAGAGGTAAATAGAGGCTTAAAGTGGAGTCAATGGGGTGGGAATGATAGTTTATGATATAGTTGAGAGGGCAATTGAGTAATATATTATGGGTTACTCATGGTAAATGATCTAATAAGCCCCCAAGCTTTGTCTACAATTAGGTCCAACAAGTCTCCTCCAGCTGCACCATCTATTATTTTTTGGTCTTGCTTTTTCAATCCCCTAAGGAAATATAGTATGAGTTAGTCATCAGGTATTTGTTATGTGGGTACTTGTGCAAGATGTATTGGAATCGATCACAATATTCAGTAAAAGATTCATGGATGTTCTATGCAATGTAGTATATTTGCTTTTTTGCCTAATCCCTTGAGATATTATAACCTATGAAAGACTGGGAGTACATGGTTAGATTAGGATTATATTGATGATTATTAAATCAATCCATTATATAATTTATAGAAGGAAGAAAATGTAAATAACTGATAAATTAAAAAAATGGAAAAAATAAAAAATTTAAAGAAAAATAGAAACACTAACACAAATGTCCAAATTTGGCAAAAAAATGTTAGACCTAATAGCTAAAGATATTAAATGTTTAGAACATCGAAGACTTGCAGTATGAATTTTCTCAATTTTTTCTAGACAATTCATAAACATTTCCAGAAAAGCAGTGATGATTAAATCGAAATTTACTAAACCAAAAAATACCTAAAAACTAAACTCTACTACATACTAAGAAAATAAAAAGTAGAAAAAACACAATTAATTAACCTAAGAGTCAAGGGAATTGACCCTAGCCATGACACCAAAATTGGATATCACCTATCGTTAGGACTCAAATTATTTACTAAATTAATCTTTATATAGTATAGAAGTCAACCTAGACCGTAATTTTTACATTAAATCAATGCATGACTTAACTCTAGATTAAATTAAGTGTGAGAAGGGGGAGCATTAAAAGATAATTTAATTAATATTTTTAGAAAGTGTCAGGAGATAATAAGAAAAATAAAATAAAATAAAAGTAATAGTGTAGAATGATATCACCAATAAGACGAGTGCTCCCAAAGATTGATATATGGCTATCATCGTTTAATAATATATTATAGTTATTACAATTATATATGCTAAGTCTCTATCATGCAGAACCTTAGACAACCGCCATGGTCATAATCAAACCACAATTATACATAGATCTAGCACACAATTATATTAAGAATGATTAGTGAAGATCTATTTAGTATGTGATAAATTAAACAATAAATGATTTGTTCCTCTAACATAAATATTTAACTCAACACCCTATACCTAAGCATGTGCACCCAACATGAATAATTATAAGATAAAACTAAAGATATTAAATAAATAATACTAAATCATAAATTAAAATAATAAATCACAAGAGTTTGACCACACAAGTGTCTCAACCGAGACCCTAGATCCAACATATACAAATTTCATAACCTAAACTAGAAAATCATAAATTTGCATAAAAGAAAAAGATCAACTCATAAAATTGATAAACTCCTACTCTAAAGTATAAGAATTCAAGACACTACATCTTTCCTCAAGAATTCAAAAGGAAATGGATGGAATTATGGAAAACATGAAGAGGACGATTGTAATGGTGGTGATTGGTGTATTGAATAGAGGAGCCGTGGAGTCCTTTATATAGCTTTTGGGAGTGAATCCTATTGATATGAGTCTCTTTATTGATTGGCTCTCCAAAAGATAATAATAATCTCATTTATTTTCATTATCCTACAAAGCTGTCATCTTTTCCAATATTTCCAAAGATAATATTTTTAACTCAAATATCCTATAAACAATTCAAATAAAAAGTAATAAGATAAAAGAGATAAAACAATTAATAAGAAAATAGGAAAAGATAACACATTTATCTATTATCCTTTGATTAAATTCAAATGAAATATAATATAATAGAATACTAATATAATATAATATTATATTAAAGGAATTAATTAATATAATAAAATATAATATTATAAATTATCCTTCTTCATGGATATAATATAATATAATTTTATATTAGTTGATGCGAGTCATAGTCATCATTTATTTATTTTTCTTAATTTTCTAAACACATAAAAAGAAAATACTTTCATACAAATTAATTTAATAAAGAGAAATAATAAAATAATAAAAACACAAGAAAATGATATTTTTAATAAATTAATTCATATAATCAATTAAATCATAAAATAGTCACAACTATTATAATAATGTATATTAAATATGATAAATTCACTAAGATAGAAAATAATATGATAAAATAGGGATTCATTACCCACACCAACAATTACAGCTACATGGAAATAATTGGATAAAAAAAAAGATTTAATCACTACATTGCATTGGCCATAGAGCAATAATTACCCAAAAAATGGCTTCAATTTTAAATAGATAAAAATATAAAACGATAAAAAGAATGATATTTTACTATTTTTTTGTTGATATTAAAAAGTTAGAGTGAATTGGGTTTAAGGATTCACTAAAATCAGGGTATATCTTCAAATTTAAAGAGTACTTATAGAGGTATTTATAAGTTGCCCATTAACAAGGTTATCACATTGATATTAGGATTTGAACTTGTGACTTTTTAGGTTATGAACTAACACTTTATCAATTGAATCAATTTTGTTGATGAATAATATTTTACGATTTACTTCCACTATTGTTTAAAAAAGGGTAAAATGACATTTTTATTTTGAAAGTTTTTGTAAAGAAATTATAGGTACCTAGAAGTTTATTTTACAGCAATATTATAACGGGAGTGGCAAAATCTTAGTAATATCACCCTATTTAACATACCAAACGAACAAATGTTAATTCACCAGTTATGTACTGAGGTGGCATACCCATGGGTCATCCACCTCACTTTTTTTTTATAAGCTAAGTGGCAGGGGAGCGGTCATGTGGAAAATTTCCTTTTGGTTTCTCTTTCTTCTTCCTCCATAGTCCAGAAGCACCCACATCGTTTAATTCTCTTTTTTCATTGACAGCTTCTTCTCAACGGTTACTTTCTTTAGGGAAATGCTCTTATCAAGTTTTCCCACAAGCCTCCGATGATCACCCTCGAGAGTCCAACCGTAACCCTCCTCCTCCGAGTCCGTAATTCAAGAAGAAGACGGGAAGGTTATGGATTGTCTCAAGTCTATGCATATCAAATTTGATAAGTTTGAAGCGAATCTAAGTTAAAATTGATGCGAAACAATGTCATTTTAGGAGCAAGAAATCATCATTTTTTCTTTATTTTTAATTCTCTCACTTTCTCCTTCCCTCTCTGCTTCAAAATTAGAAAATACCTTAGATCATAAAATATTGACCTACGACGACCGCATGTTGTCTTTTCGTCAATTTCTGGCTACATGTTCTTCATTCCCCACTCTCGTCTGTGGGTTTGGCTCTTTTTCATTGTATTCATGGCTGCTATTGAAACTTTGTTATTGGGTTTTTCCCTTTTGCTACCCATTTTGGATACTTTTCCCTGTCGATTCTTTTTGTTCTTGTTCTTTATTATTCTTCAACAATGCATATGTTGAGTCAGGTGAAATCAATTTCAGGTTTTGATTCATTATTTTTTGTACATGTGAAACGTATTTCTATTTTTTTAAGTATATGTATCCATCTTTCTACATGTAATCACATTTGAAATACTGTTAGACACAAAATGACAAAATATATGCCTCTCTAAGTAAAAATTTAAAATTTAATTTGTCATATTACGAAGAATTTGTTTCTTCTATTAGACTTAACCTCTTGGTAGTAAAAGTTACTCTTATTAATTAGCTTAATCATTTGGTTTCATTCTTGGAATTGGAAGTGTAGGCTTTTCCAATGTGAATGTTTTCTGAATTCTTTATTTGTTTGGGTTGATTTTTTTACCTTCAATTTTCTTAGGTTGATTGAGGATACAAAAAATGGACTTGATGTTTTTAATATAATCACTCAGATTTGACATTTTCAATTTAATATGGAGTTCATCATTCCAGAAGAAGACGGGAAGGTTCATCATTAAAGATTCTTATTCATTTTCCTGGGTTCTTCAAGAAAGAGGATGATGCACCGAACGTCACAATCTAGAGGGTTATGAGAAAACGAGTGTTTTGATATTATCCTTAGTCTAATGTCGTCATTGAGATTCACAAGGAGGAGGAATCACCAATAAAAGAGCAAGGATTGCAATTTTATTATTATTTTTCTTATAAATCTGAGCTAGAAAGAACAATGAGGTGGATTGTCACGAAGACATGCTACCTTAGCATATAATTGGTCAACTAACTTTGACCATTTGAGTCTATTAAATAAGGCGACATTGATACAATTTTATCACTTTCAAGTGACATTACTCTAAACAAAACTCTCAAATACCCATAACTCATTTGTATAAACTTCCAACGTACAAATGACCTTTAACCTTTAAAAAACGTGACAATGTTTTTATTGCATCCTTACTTTTATACATCTTAAGGATCATTCAATAGCATTTGGAACCATTTATAAGATCTTGAAAGTCCATTAGCTAAATCTGGAATTTTACTCTTTCTCAGGTTACTATTCATATAGTATTCCAGATTTTACAACGAACTTCAAAAAATCATAATTAATTATAAAAAAAATTGAAATGAAGTGTTTCAAAAATCTACATGAAGATAACATCTTGAAATTTAAGAAAAAAATAATTTCTAGATCAAATGATTAGCCAAATAATACAGTTTATTCGTTGAATTTTACTATTTATTTGGTAAAAAATTCTAGAAATATATTATAGTCCCTTACTTTGGAAATTCATTTCTCTTAATATACACATCCAAATGAAACGTTCTACCTATAAATTTAAAGCTCTGGATGTGTGCTACATGCTTGTAAAATTTAATGAAATAATTCCTTCATTTGATAGGTCAAACTAAGCCACAACAAAACTTCTTTAGGACCTACGTTTTTACCATTTCAGTTTCCTTTCTTTCACTTTCAATAATTGTTCCAGCATGTATAAGCCATCAAATAAGCTTCTCAATATTCATATACATCATGTACATATGCTATAAGTATTACAAATAGTTTCATCACATAGATGGACATCTTACATGGCATTTACATACCTAGTTAGTCCATAGCATATGTTAGGATCTCAATTACTTCCATTACTTTCTTCCATTCTTTAGCTCTTCTCCATGTATACATTTTTCATCATGCTTGACCTAAATTGGTTGGTCATGGGAGAGTGAGATTCTAGGGAATCTCAGTAGCAAATATTACCACTTAAATATGCAAGATGGATGCTAATGTATGATATGTAATTTCATTAAACTTTCTTTAATTAGTGACATGCCATCATACTATATACTCTTACACAAAGTGCATGGCCATGAAAAACATGTTATTCACAATACATTCAACATCATTTATCATGTCACAATATCATTCAAATAACATATATATATCAACACATAAGTATACCACATCAAGTACATAAAGAGATAAGTTCACTACCTTGCACTTAAGTTTCCTCTTGATCTTTTGCACTTGCTCCCTAACTTTCCAACCATGAAGCCTTTATGTCAATCACTTTCCAACATCTTCTTGGATATTTCAAGGTCCTAAACACATTTATATTCATCACATAATTCATTAGGTTTATGAACTCTAACCATGTTCAAGACTAACCTTGTTACACTATTTATTATCATAACTTTATCTAATCTTCACTAATCCAATTGGCTCTTGAACCAATTGATGTCTTGACTTTACCCTACACAATTTTATCTTTTAAATCCATGTACGAGTTTAGAATCATGAAATTTGAGCTCCTTCATGGCCTGCTGTACAGAACCAAACATATGCACACAATTCTTTCAAAAATTCTCATTTTGATTCTAATGCTTCCCATACTTGTTTCTCCACTTTACCCCACATAACTTTTCATTTTAAAACCATTGGAAACATCAAAATCATGAAATTCTAATCACTGTTTATGCGAGTGAACAGTACCGTGAAGGATTTCAAAAGCTACAACCTTGAGATTTTAATGTTTCAAAGGTTCAAAACATTTCCAATTCTACACAAAATCATCATATAAATTCAATGGAAGCATTAAATCATTGAAATTCAATTTCTTTTCCTCATGAAAAGTGCATACCGAATAGGGTATACCATGGCAAAGTCAAGAATATCAACTTGATTCAACAACCAATCACTTAACTAGCTTGTTTAAGCTTCAATCAAATGTTTTTAACTTTAATTTTTTCTTTCCCCTTTCATCTAAGGTTATTGGGCAGCACCACCCCTTAGAGAAAACTAAACTTTTTCCCCATGAAAATCCTAAGTTTAAGCTCCCAAATCAAAGGAAAATAAGCTAGGAGAGATTGCTTACCTTTAATCTCTAACTTATTTGAACTTTGATATCTTGAATCTTCTTTGTCTTGGCTTGAGTTTTTATTTTGCTAGAGTTTCCCCAAGGGTTGACAAGCCACAGTTTGGATACAGATTTGAGGGGGTATTTATAGAAAAATCTTGGTGGAAATCAATGGCCAAGATTGATTTGGTTACTATTTGATCTAAAGGCCCACATTTAATTTTGGATTTAACTTTTTCAGAAAGGTAATTGTGACATCATCCATTTTATCACAAGGGACATCTCAAAGGGGTTATGTGGCAAACTTCTAATGGGGGAACCTTCTGAAAAAATTTCGGTCCAATCCAATACTGATCAGAGCAGTTTCACAACAACTAGACTGTTTTCTATTCCTAATTTTTTTTATAATATACCAAGATATGTATTATATCCTAGAAATCAATGTATAGAGTTCTCATACCATTGGCAATGATATACTGAATATTTATTTGCCATTCATCCCTTGGGAAATGACCAAAATACCCTTGGTGTCATTTCTTGCACTGTACTAGCTCTAAGGGCATAATTGTCATTTTATCCCTCTTTACACTGCCTCAGGGCATATACTGGCTCTAAATAATCATACTTAGGCTATATCCCACATTTTTAGCCTATCCCATATGACCAAAATACCCTCTATCCATCTCTAGTACAATTTGGGCATTTTCATAATTTTGCACTTTTCCTGGAATGCTCTAGACTCTGGGCCACTTAACTATCTTACTACCTTATTAGGCCTATGATGGTGCCATTTTGGCCTTAATATGAGATTATTGCCTTTATAGCCCAAATCCCAAGACACCTCTTTCGATCCTATTTATCGGGTATTCTATTCTACTGTAAAATCCTATAAGAATTCTATAAGATTCCTTTTCTGACTCTGTCAGTTTTATAAATTCATATATTAAATATAAGAATTTACTGTAAAGTTTTATCTAATTCCAAAGTCTGAAAAGTACTGTAATAATTCTTCTGACTTCAGAAATTTATATCAATTAATCGGGACCTCATATCGAAATTCTGTGACTCCTTAAACTGACCGAAATATTTTTATCTATCTATTAGTAAAATTTGAGTCTAATATGATTCTGGGCATTTTTGGCCTGTTTCGGCTCAACTTTCTCATATTTATATTTAGGTCCCTGAATTTTTGCATAATTGTACTTAGACCCCTGGACTTTTATCTATTTGCGTTTAAGTCCATTAACTTTTGAAAATTACACTTAAGGGCCTAACTTTTGTTTCTACTTTCACTTTTTGCCTTTAACCTTTTCTACTTTGCGTTTTAGTCATTCTCTTCCCTCAAGACGCGGCTAACCTTTATCTTTTCTTCTGATCTTCGTTATAATCCTTTTCAAACCTCTTTCCTCTATCAGTACTATACAGATAGGAAAAAAATTAAGATATGACAGTTTTCATTAAAAATTTAAGGGTTTATGTATAAATTTCCCCTAAAAGCTTTCATTCAAGAGCAAAATCGTCTCTTTTTAAATTCAATATCACTTGAAAATTTTAAAATCATAGCAATATTACTTTGGCTATTATCTACATTATGTTTGAGCATTAGTTGACCAAATTTTATGATTTGGCATATCCACATGGCATCCAAGTAATTTATTTTTAGGTTAAGGTATAAATATATCCTAAAATATTTTTCTTACGAGTGTTAGGTATTTGGAAATTTTTTTGTATTCAATATCGCCCCTTAAGTATTCAAATCATAGTAATATTTCCTTGACTATTATTCATGTTAAGTTTGACTAGTAGTTCACAAAATATATTGGGCTAGCAAATTCATATGTGATTCATTTTATTCTTTTAAAGTTAGATTTATAGATTAGGGGGAATTTGTTTCTTTTAAAAAAAGGATCCCGCTTGAAAGATTAGAGAAAATCGAATAGGGGAAAGCATTTTGTATGATAGAGAAAATTAAAGAGGTACTCTTATCTCAATGTCATTAGAGTATAGTGGTGGAGGATTGGACGGCCTTGTTCTAAGCATTCTCCCTCAATATCTCCTGCATATATAGTAGTTGAATATTCTTCTTCATTACTCAATGGAACGTGAACTCCTGCTTTATATGCTATTTCTTATTCTTTATTGTTCGCTCTATTAGGGCGATATTTGATCAACTATCTATCAAACTTAATTTAAATAAATATTAGGATAATATTACTATAATGTAAAAAAATTTCTTATGATATTGATCAAAAAAAAACTTTTGAAATGATATTGTTCCTAAATTTTAAAAATTTTAAGTGCAAATTTGCATCTAGGGGCATATAAAGACTGGGTTAAATTGGGTTTATCTTCAATTTGAGGCCTGGTCTAAAACCATATCAAATTAGAGCTCGTTGTGTAACTCGATGGCATATCAAGCCGGGTCTCATCTCCCAAGCTAGAGACTAGCCTACTAGACCATAGATCAGATTTTTTTTTTTAAAAAAATGAACTTGAGAGAGTTTCAATTTAGCTAGAAGAAAAAAATCAGATCAACATTCAAGAGATGGGGATATAAATACATAGATTTGATATGAAGAGACAATTTGTAGAAAGATATAAAGGAAAATACAAAAACAAAATCCACAATGTTGTAGCAGTTGGAAGGAGGCAAAGGTTGAAGGAGATGTGCAATAGCGAAAGAGCAAGAAGTAGAAGGTGCATCTTTAGGCTTTAGATACTAACCTTGAATCCTAGACCCCTACGCAGATTTTTATTACATTTGACTCATTGATAATAGAGACTCGCAGAGTAACAATGAGGGAAATAGATTTTGATGTGAAAGGTCCCTGCCACCAAAATAACGAGTCAGTTTGGATCAACCCCATTACAGTTATACAGTAATAATCATGATTGAATTACTAAAGAAATAGTGTTTGGTTGCTTTTTAGTATTGTAACAGGGATTAACATGATAATAATAATTACAAAAGTTTTGTAATAGATTTAAATGTCTTTTTTGCCCTCAATATCAAACATGAAAAAGACACAAAATACCCTCATCATCTAGCCGTCTGATCTCTTCGTCATTGACTCCGCTCTCCTTCTCTATCTTGTTGGCATTGACACCTTCACCCACCTTGTCGGCGTTAACACTGTCACTCACTCTTCCCCACTTGCCGGAATCAACATCGTCAATCATCTCCTCCACCATCAATTGTTGCTGAGCTTTCTTAACAATTTATTTTCTAACCGTGGCCGAACTTACACCTGTCCCACTCCGAGGTAACCATCTGTTTCACTCATACCCACTGTCGCTCACCTCCTTCTCCACTAGGTTCGAAGTCGTGAGCGGTGAATGTCATAGTCTCTGTCTCCCTCACTCTAGATCTCCACTGCCCACTCTTTATCAATGCTGGAAGTAAAGCTTGTAGCGATGATAGAAATGGAGCTGTACAGTTTCAGGGTACAATTGATAATTTTTATTCTTCATTTTTGAAGTCTGATGAAAGGATAGCGATTTGTTGGTATAAGCTTGTGGCACAACGAATATTCTTGTGATTGTGGCTTTTGGTGTCTTTCACTCTCCAGATCTGTCCTCTTTTTCTTTCTTCATTTGAATAAACTTGTTGATTTGGTTCTTGTTGAATTAACAAGATTTTTATGAACGAATTTTGGGGTTGTTTGAGGAAGAGGATGAACTTATGCCTGTGATTTTTGCCAAGACGACAATGAATATGGAGAAAGGGGTCGAAGTTTGTTTACCTTTTTGATGGAGGGTATGACGGTATTATAGACTTTTTGTGATTATTTTTATTTGAATAAATATAAAAAATATTTTTTACCAATCTTCCTAATAGAATACCAAACATATTGATGGTAATGATTCAATAAATATTGCATTACATACCATCACACTGCATTGCATTACCATATAAGGATTTAGTAATTGAACCAAACGGGTCAAATGTTGTGCTTGTAACTATCATTCATGTTTATGTTTTAAATAAAAAATAATAATATATCAAGTTAGAGAGGACTAAATGGTCCTTAGGATTAACCCGAAATATTATTTGACCTAATAGCCGACTCTGTTTAGTCTAATTTGTTTTTTAGTTTGAGCTATTTTTTTAAATTAAACTTAGACTTGGCCAGATTTTTTAAACATCCTTATTTGCACCTTAACCTAATATTTAAAAACGTAACAAGCAATAACACTATCTATTAATTACATATCATGCATTATATATACTCCATCCATCTCATTATTGTTTTCCTTTAAAGTTATTGCATACATTTGTTTGTAAAAATAGGATCCATTTGGTTCAATTGCATATCTATGTTAAGTTGTAATGCATTGCAATGGACTTTATAGTGATATCTTTGTTATAATGAATGTGTTTGATAGGTTATAAAACCAATACATTTATTTAAAATATAAAAAATTGGGAAATTATCATCTTACCTCTTTCCAATAAAAAAATTCCCTTATCTTCTTCGTCCAAACCTTCACCTTTTCACATGCTCACAAATTCATCAGATCTAGTAAATCAATCAAGATACTTCCTAAAACTAATGCAAATCTAGAAAAAGAGTCAAAATCATGCAACAAATGAACACAACTAGGCACTTTCTGCTATCTTCAAAACTAGGAAGAATATCTCATGAAACACTTTGATATGAGAATTACAAGTCGATGCTTTAGAAAGAGGCTTTTCTACAATTCAAGACGGGTTTATTTGCTGCAATGAATTATATAGGCATTAGCTAAAGAGGATGTTTGATGGAAAAAATATGAAGAAGAATCAGCTCCATAATGGCAGTAATTCAACACAAACGAGGTTCTCTAACATGGATAAAACAAACTTGAATTAGAATTTCTAAAAAATAAAGAGAAAATAATAAGAATAAAAAGCAAGATAAATGGAGGATATTACTATTATGAAGACAAGCACTCTCAAGGATTGATGCATGACTATCAACGTTCAATAATACCAGAGTTATAATTATATATATTAAGTCCCTAACATGCATAACCCTAAACAATAGTTATGGTTATAATTATAAAATCCACAATTACACCTAGATCTAGTATACAATTGCATTAATAATGATTATTTAAAAGATCCACTTAGCATGTAATAAATTGAACAATAAATGATTTGTTCCTCTAACATGTATATTCAACCAAAAACTCTATAACTAAACATGTGAAGCTAACATGAATAATTATAAAAGGAAACCAAAGATATTAAATAAATAGCACCAAATCATCAATTGAAATAATAAATCGCAAGAATTTGATACACAAGTGTCTCAACCGAGACCCCAAATCCAATATATACCAATCTCAAAATCTAAACTTAAGGAATCATAAACTTGCATAAAAAAAATCAAATCATAAAATTGTTCAACTCCTACTCTAAAGAACATTAACTCAAACTACTACATCTCTCATCAAGAATTTAGAAGGAAATGGATGGAATTGTGAAAAGATGAAGATGATGGTTGTGATGGTGGTGATTGATGTGTCAAATAGAGGAGTTGGGGTCCTTTAACTGGCCTTAGGCTGTGGCTTTAGTGTCTTCCTTGTTGATATGAGACTCTTCACTTATTGGCTTTCCAAAAGATTATGATTTATACTTAATTTATCTTCCATAATCTTCAATTATTTCGAGCCATCATCTTTTATAATATCTCAAAATATAATCCTTTTAACTCAAATATCCTAAAAACAATTCGAATAAAAAGTAATAGGATAAAGGAGATACAATAATTAATAATAAAATAGGAAAAAATAACACCCTTATTTATTATCCTTTAATGAAATTCAAATGTTGGATATTGAGGAATTATCTTTAAATCAATTCAAATGATATTGAATTAATATAAGATAACATAATATTAATATTATATTATATTAAAGGAATGAATTAATATAATATAATAAAATATAATATTATTGGAGGTATTTTGATTTTTTGTAATTAGATATTATAATTTCCTCCTTCAATTTAGCAAATCTTCAATTAACCTTCCTCATATAATATAATTGTGTAATAATTGATGTAGGCCCTAATCATCATTTATTTATTTTTACTAATTTCATAAAATATGTAAAAGCTAAATACCCTTATGCAAATCAATTTGATCAAGAGAAGTAATAAAATCAATAAAAATACAAGAAAATGACATTTTTAATAATTTAATTTATTTAATTAATTAAAGCACAAAGTAAACAAAACTATTACAATAATTCCTACTAAATATGATAAATTCTCTAAAATAGATTAAAAATAATATGATACAATAGGGATTCATCAATGGGTCTTTTCTAGATGTCAACCTTAAATTATCAAAGTAGGTGATAGGGGATGTTATAGAGATTTGAGTATCAGAAATGGTGCTTTTGTGATTGAATGGGTCTTCTCTATGATTATCACTACTTATTTCTAAGAAGGGAGAGTGAAGTCGACTATCATTATCACTCAAATTTATTACTAAATTAATCTCTATATAGTATAGAGGTCATCCTAAGTTGTATTCTTTTTGTGGAGTCAATACGTGACTTAACTCTATATTAGACTAAGTGTGAGAATGAGGGTAGTATAAGAGTAATTTTTAGAAAATAAAAAAGAAATAATAACAAAAATAAAATAAAAACAAGAGTATATAAGGATATTACCAAGAAGACGAGTGCTCCTCAGGATTGATGCGTGGCTATCGTCGTTTAATAATATATTGAAGTTTATAACAATTATATATGTTAAGCCCCTAACATTCAAAACCCTAGACAATCATCATGATCATAATGAACAAATCTACAATTATCCCTAGATCTAGCATATATTTGCATCAAGAATAATTATTTAAAAGTTTCATTTAGCATGTGATAAATTAAACAATAAATGAGTTGTTCCAAATATAATAGATTTCAAACGAAAACCCTATAACTAAACATATGAACCCAACATGAATAATTATAAGAGGAAACTAAAGATATTAAATAAAGAACACCAAATCATAAATTGAAATAATAAATTATAAGAGTTTGGTCACACAAGTGTCTCAACCAAGACCCTATATCCAACATATACAAATATCAAAATCTAAACCTAGGAAATCATAAACTTGCATAAAAGGAAAAAGATATTATTATAAAATTGTTTAAATCCTACTATGGAGCACAAGAACTCAAGCCACTACATCTCTCCTCAAGAACTTAGAAGAAAAAGGATGGAATTATGAAAAATATAAAGATGTATGTGATGGTGGTGGTGATTGGTGTATTGAATAAAGTAACCTTGGGGTCCTTTATGTAGCTTTTGGAAGTGAGCCCTATTGATGTGAGTCTATTCATTTATTGGCTCTCCAAAAGATAATGAGAATTTCTATTTATTTTTCGTATCCTTCCAAGCTGTCATATTTCCAACATCTTTAGAAATAATCTTTTTTAACTAAAATATCCTATAAACAATTCAAATAAAAAGTATTAGGATAAAAGAGATAAAATAATTAATAAGAAAATAGGCAAAAAATGTTAGACTCCAATATTTTGATGATGACAATAGAAAAAAAGTATTTCAAAACTGATAAAAAGTATTTATCGATAAACTTATTGATAAAAGATGTATTTGATAAACCCTCCAATAAATGAAGAGGAAATTTGTAAAATGTATTCATTTCTATAGTATATTTATCAAATACATATTCGATAAGTTTACTTATCGATAAGACCTTTGATAAATGAACTATTGAGAAACTCTGAGTCTTTGTTTTAAAATTATTTCTCTTCAAAGCTTATTTGATAAGGTTGTTTATCGATAAAACATTTGATAAATTTGAAAATGACTAAGTGTATTTTGTGAAAACATTTATCTAAGTATTTATTAATAAGAGTATTGATCGATAAAGACTTCAAATAGAAATAACTTTGGAAAAATATTCTTGAAGAGAATTTATTGAAGTCTTATTTGATAAATGGGTTTATCAGTAAAGCCTTTGATAAATGAAGTAATTCAAATGAATTCCCTGTTTGAAGAACTTTTCAATTTATTGATAAGCTATTTGATAAAAATAAAGTCGATCAAATTTTCAAAGAGTCAATTTATTGAAGAATTATTTGATATCAAAGAACACTTTGACAAGAATGAGAAAATTTCATTACAGACTCACTAAACTCAAACTTTGTAACAAGAAAAGGAATTTGAAGTGATTTATCGATAAATTATTCAATAAGATTGTTCTTTGAATAACTCTTCAATAAATTAGATATAGAAAATTTAAATTAAGTATGATTCAGTTATGATATTTGTCGATAAACTATTAAACTATAGCATTTATTGATAAAAGGTACAAATGTTCTATAAAGGATTTAATTCTAGATTTATCGAAGTTTTATTCGATAAACAATCTTATCGATGAACCCTCTAATAAATGCTATCAGATTTTCAAATAATTTTCAAAATTAGATTTTGATATATCAAATTAAACTTAGTGTAATCATTCCTATATGTTTCTTATCATTATCATTACATTCACAACATTTTCCTAGCATGTTTATGTTAAAGATACAAATATAGATGTTGCGACTAAAAAGCTAACTGTCAGAAAAATGCATTTAATGCTACTACCTATTATCGCCAATCGGCAACGGCATTATCTCGGCTTCACTCAAATGCTTTACTTGTCTAATAGATAACTTATGAGATGAAGCTATAAATATAAGGTGAATTGAATGCTGGAGTTAAGAAGCATAACAACCTACGAAGAACATTTACTTAACATTCATTTAATTCAGTACTTATACTTATCGTGAATGGAGAAATTTTCTGAGAAAATTTATTGTACTTTAGTGATTATCATATCTTCTCTATGAAAGAGACTTTTCAATCTCTATTTTCATTTTGAGTTGCTCAAGAGTGTAGGACTCTTGAGTTGTGTGTGACCTTAGGGGTTGCATGGGGAGTGAGAGGGAATTCTTACTATGATTGTACTGAGGCGCTAAGTGTCAGAGTAATCTTGGAGATTATAGTGTAAAAATCTCAGAGGGAATATGAGGAGTGGAAGTAGGCCAAGTGGATAGGCTGAACTATGATAAATCTCTGGTGTCAACTTCTTTTTTCTATTACTCTCGGTGAAATCACTCCTATCTTATCTATTTTATTTCCGAAGAGTTTTAAAGTTTTTAAATATACCCAATTCACCACCCTCTTGGGTGTAACCACCATTATAATATTTGGTATAAGAGCTTATCTCTTGGAGAAAAACTACAGTCTCAAGAGCTCTATGGCAGGATTTTGAGATAGTGTATTACCAGAAGGTAGCTCTACGACGTTCCAGCAAAAACGGTTGATGGAATAAACATTCCAAAGACTCTAAGAGAGTATGATAATACTGATAAAAAGATGATCATGGTCAATGACAAGGCAGTGAATATTTTGACATATGCTCTTAGTCAAAAGGAGTATTTCAAAGTATCAAGTCTAGAGACTACAAATGAAATATGGGAAGCTCTAGAGATTGCCCATGAAGGGACATCTGGAGTCAAGCAGAACAGGATAAATACATTTACCATTGAGTTTGAGCCTTTTCATATAAACTTAGGAGAAAACATCAGAGAGATAGAAGTTAGATTCTCACACCTCATGAATCACCTAACTATCATTGGCAAAAGATATAGCCAAGAGGATTAAGTTAGAAATATTCTAGATGGACTAACCAGAGAATATGATTCTAAGGTGACAAACATTGAAGAATCAAAAAGAGAAACTATAAGGTAAGTTGCTGCATTCTTTGGAAGTTTATCTGAGTTTGAGAGCAAGCAAAAATATAAGAAATACCTGAAAGAAAAACATCACAAAGGTATTGCTATGAAAGAACAAGAAAGTGATGAAGAAGATAGCTGGAAGATGAGGAGATGTGACTCCTAGTTAGGCAATTTTGAAAGTTTTATAAGAATAAAGCTAGAAGGAAAATTCAATCCAAACAGAATTTCCCTTCAACATCAACATCGGAGACTCAGGATCAAATTATATGCTATGAATGTAAGAAGCTAGGACATATCAAAGTAGACTGTCCTCAACTTTAGAATAAATATAAAAAGAAGAAGAAAGAAATATTTCAGAATAGAAGAGCCTTGTTGTCTTCCATCTTGGGAGATATTTCATTATCAGAATGAAGGTAGTGATCAGGAAGAAGTTGCAACTATCTGCCTTGTTGCTCAGGAGGAATCAGAAATTGTTGGGGTAAATCTTAAACCCACACACGTATATATATACAGAGTCATGCTATCGCTATAAATATACAGAGTCATTCCACACTTGAGGGGGGATCATATATTCATACGTCAAATACATTACACATCATTCCATATAGCCACACTCACATATCCTCATTCATTCACTCCATCCATATCTCACATAACCTCTTCATTCATCACTCCTTATCTACAATACTGCTTTGTTCTGGGCAAGAAAAGTATAGGAACTTATCACTTCCATCTCCATCTTCTCCTTATGCATTTCACCATGACTGTTGTTGGTTTTACTATTAATGTTGAAGTCTTGACAGTAATAGAAGGCTAGAGTTGCTATACTCTCTTGGAGATGATGTTGAACCAGAATCCTTAAGCTGAACAGGGAGTTCATTGTGCCTTTAATTCAAATTTAATTATATCAAGTTGATGTTGTTATTTTTATAATTATAGATGCAATTAGAGTTAGTAGATGATTAATGAGTAGGGAATTGAGTTGGATTTCCTATTTCTATATAATTGATGCTTTGATTGATTCTCATCCTTGGACTGAGTTGGACATGACTGTAGTTAATTAGAGTAAACATAAAATAGAGTAAAGTTGTATATGTTTACTTCATCTTCTTTTATCTCAAGTTGAATGATTGTTATTTCTTTATTCAATGTCTGCGAGTTATAGCTTTGATTGAGATTTTAGCTAGGGAGTTGTTAGCTAATATATTCTAATTCAACTGATTAACTTCAAATATTCTATGGATAATGAGGGTAAGGTAATCTCCAAGGGAACACACTTGTCATTGATTTATTTAATCATCATAAACACTTACATTCATAAACAAGTATCATAGAACTTACATTCAGAATTAGTTCAAACACCTTATCTTATAATTCATCTTATTAATTTGTTAATTTGTGGCTCATTAGATTAATTAGGTACCTTAGTATCCATTTAGGCTCCTTGTGAATAGACTTAGGTTAGCTTCGCTTTACTATTAGTTAGCTAAGTTTTGTTTGATAATTAAAATAACAATTATCAAGATGGCATCGTTGCTAGGGAGCCTTACTTGTTAAGGTTTCCTAAGCAATCTCCTAGGCTTTAGAAACATAAAAAGTAGATAGTTGTTTTAGTTTTTCTGCGAATTTAGTATTTTTATCTTGTTGAGTCGTGACCAATTGCCATTCTAGTCGCGACTAAATTGCAAAAAATTGATTTCTGAGAGTCTATGTAAACTTTAGTCATGACTAGAAACACATTTAGTCACAACCAAAAATTTGTTTTTAACTCATTTTGCTCTCTGTTACTTTTAGTCACGACTAGAGTGCTTTGTGGTCATAACCAAAAATATTTTTCATCAAGTTTTCTTCTCTATAATTTCTAGCCATAACCAAATTGACACTTAGTCACGACTAAAAAATAGTGTTTAAATCATATTTACTCTCTGTGATTTTTAGTCATGACCTGAGTAACAATTGGTCACAACCAGAAATTAAAACTTTTAAGCATTTGCTCTCTGTGATATTTAGTCGGAACCAATGTGACATTTAGTCGCGACCAAAAATCCCGATTAAAAAATTTTGCTCTCTATGACTAACAGTCATGATGTGAAGTTCATTTTTGTCGCGATCTCTATTCTTTGTGATTTTTAGTTGTGATCTATATACCTTTTAGTCGTGACCTAATTGTTTAAAAATACGATTGCTTGATCTGAATTTCTGAAATTACTACATCTATGATATATTGGATATCCTGCATCATTGTTGAGTTTTATTTGCATAACTAGAGGCTCTAAATTCTTTTCTTTGGATAGAGAAATCAATAGAACACTTAGGCAAATTAAGAAGGCTAAAATCTTAAATCAAGCTAGTGTTACATCTTCTGTTGAGCTAGTTCTTCTAGTGAATCTATTGCAGCTGAAACTGAATTTACATATGGTGCTATCTTAGATAATCATTTCTTATAGAGCATGTTAATGAAGCTGAAGCTCATACTTATAATCAGAATCATCAAAATGATTAATATGGAGAGAATAACATGAATAATAGAAGAGCACGTAGGAGCATAAGAAAACTCATTTCTTCTAATGCAAACTATGATCCTTTTTGCACTTGTCCTACTTTGGATGTTAATTTTGAGCTGGAAGGTCCTTTATTTAGTAACTTACCAAAGTTTATGGATTAGCATGTGATGATCCTTTCAAGTATTTGAAGACTATGCAGTGGCTTTACTCATCCATGAAACCTGTAGGTGCTGACATGGATGCTGTGCAGAGACAAGTATTCAATTTTACACTTGAAGGAAAGGCAAATGAATGGTTTTATATGCTATCACATCATACACCTCAAGCCTTGGACTCCCGAAATAACTTGAGGGCTTCTTTCTTAGAGAGATATTTCCCTACTTCCAAGATTGCTATATTGAGAAAGGAGATTTTTGCTGCAAAATAGTATGATCAAGAGTCTTTCCATGAGTTTTGGAAAGGTTTCAAGAGCTGCTAGCTAGAGATGTCCATATCATTAGATTCCATGTGAGCATTTAATGCATTATTTTCATTTAGGATTGTTCTATGCATGTAGAAAGAATTTGGATGTAGCTACTGGGGGTCCATTGATGATTTAACTCTAGATAAAGCATGAAACTTGATTAAGAAGATAGCAAACAATGACCAGAAGTATAGGGGCTATAATACTAGGCAAGTCCATGAGGTTTCTGCAAGGCCTTTTCAAGATTATAATAGCTTACCTTCTCAAGTTGTTGCTATGAATACTCAGATAAAAAATCTAGCTGATCAACTGAGTAATTCATATGTTCAAAGCTCATACTCTCAAACTCTTATTACTCCTAGTTGTTATCTTTGGTATTCTCCTATGCACACTACTATCAATTGTCCTACACACTGTGAAGATATATCAGCTATCTATCAAGGCAAATAGAACTAGTATCCATAAAGGAATCCATACTCTAACACATATAATGAAGGATGGAGGGATCATCCCAATTTCAGATGGAGGGATGGAGGTGGAGACAAGAATTTTGGGCAAAACATATTCAACAATGATAGACAAGTGGATGATCTTCTAGAGCTATAGAAGTCCCTTATGCTGTAAAGAATAATGGAATAGCTGAGATAATCAAGAGCATTAATATGATGAACTCAAATATTAATTCCATAAATATAAACTTCAGCTCTAACTTCAAGGACTTGAGATCTACTGTGGAGAACAACTAAGCAATGATAGAGTCTAAATTTGCTGTCTTGGAGACTAAAATAGAACAATAGGAAACAAAAGCTGTAAACATGAATGGCTATATATCACACCTAGTAAATTCAGTGAGTGATGTTCAGGCCAGAATTGGTGGAAATCTACCTTCAAACATAGTTGTTAATCCCAACCCTGTGAATGCTATAAACTTGATAAGTGGAAAAATAATGGGGAAAGATGTTGCTGGTGATTAAAAGGATAATGAAGTGAGCAGTATAACAGATTTGGAACTCAAGGGTTGATTGAAGAAAAACCTTCATTCATTCCAGAATTAAAAGGCAACAAAAATGAGGATATGTTGCAGCACAAAAATGAGCAAACTACATTGAAGGAGGCTAAGCAACCATATGTTATACATGATGCATTTGGTAGTTCTAGCAGTACAAGTCAGAAATCCAACAAGAGCCAGAATCGAAAGGATCATGAAGTTGTAGAATAGAAGGATAGAGAG
The DNA here is from genome assembly GCA_037074615.1 of Leucaena leucocephala. NCBI lineage: Eukaryota > Viridiplantae > Streptophyta > Magnoliopsida > Fabales > Fabaceae > Leucaena > Leucaena leucocephala. Next base: position 16,235,176 of record CM073535.1, on the reverse strand, counting down.
GTAAGTATTAAACACCTATATTTTCCTAATGTCATATCCTTGTTTTTAATCTCAATTATACTCAATTGGAAGTCATTTGAACCAATTACATATCCCTTTGCTTTAGAAACATGCATTTTCACAAGATTTCTTCTCGGGTACTGTTCACAGTTACTGTTCATTTGGTAATCCAAAACATATACCTAATTTTGAAAATTCATAGTTAAATGTAGAAAAATCAAAATAGGATGGTTCCAATTTTTAATGAAATCTCTTTCATTTATCTTTGATGAAAAAAATGTAAAACTGAGGTTTCATTGTCCAAATGAAATCAGTTTATTCATTAGAAAAAACTGTTTATTTGGTAAATCTGGAAGTTCCAGTTTCTTTACCTTAAATTCAAAAATTCAATTATCTTTGGTTACTTGTCCAAATGAAAAATGTTATCTATGGATTTAAATCTCCAGATGTGTTCTTTAGGCTCGTAAAATTTCATAGAAAAAAAATTCATTTACTATATGAAATTAGTGATTGAACGTCACTACCTCCAGTTGCTCACTTTATCTCAACTCCAAATTTGATCTCCAAATTAGAAAAATCATAATAAATCGAATACTTAACCAATTTAGGCATTCTTTACGTCCATTTAAAGCTCTGTATCTTAGCTATTTTCATGCCAAATTTCAAGTCCAAAATCATTGGTTAAATCATTATAAGTATCGTTATAAAGCTACTGCCTTAGAATACAAATACACTATATCATGCTAGGTATCCCATCATGTCATCATTATAGTGCCAAGTTATCAACATAACTTATTACATAAGTTCAACCATCTTCCTCTTTAATCATTGGTTAAGCCATCGTAAGTATTGTCATAATGCTCCTTAATCTACTTCTTTAATTCAATCATCTCATTGGGAGCCATACGATATGGGGCTTTGGACACTGGTCTAGCTCCAAGCACAATATCAATTGCAAATTCCACTTCTCATTTAGGGGGTAATTCTTGAATCTCCTTTGTAAAAACTTTAGGAAATTCCTTAACTACTGGAATTGTATCAATCTCTTCTTCTACTTCTGTTTGAATAGAAAAGAAGACCATATATCCTTGACATCCTTTTCTCAAATATTTATCTGCCTTATCATCTGTTATAAAATTCAGTCTTACTTTTGAATTATATCTGCAGCTTTTGGACAAGGAACTAGGGTCTTATTCTTACAGTCCAGCATCACATTATTGGCATATAACCAGTTCAATCCAATTAAAACATCGATCTCATGGAAAGGCATGCATATTAAGTCTAGAGTAGTGCAACAATGTTCATACCGGATAACACTATTTAGGCAAACATCAGATGTAACTACTCTAGCGTTTGTAGGGGTTGTCACACATATGGCATATGTAACTTGCTAATTGTAAGGCTTACACGTTCAGCACATTCATAAGAAATAAAGGAATGACTTGCACCCGAATCAAACATAGCAATCAGAGAATTATTATTGAGATAGATTGTACCTTGTATCATCTCGGGTGACTTCTGAGCATCTTCCCTTGTAAGTGCAAACACTTGACCTTGAGTTCCTGGCCTTTGATCATTCACTGCTTGAGGATAGTCCTTAGAAAAATGTCTAGGTTTTCCACATATATAGCAGACATTCTGTCCCATCAAATATGGCCTATCACCATGATTCTTTTCACACTTGTCACACACTCAGAATCTTGAGTCCCTATTGCCTCAAAAGTTTTCGCGAGTATGCCTTATGTTCTGCCACTACCTCTTACTCTTCTTATAATAGCTACCACTACTGGCAACATCTTGACTCTGATTGGTACTTTCGGGAATAACATTCCCTCTGCTTACTAGTTTAAACAACATCTGATGATTTAGACCATTTTTAATTATTTGACATGCCTCTACTGCTTTGTTGAATTGGCTATATTGTTGAGGAGTCATCTTCTCCTTCAAGGTAACATTCATCCCTCTAATCATTCTTTCTATCATCCATCGTTCATCGTCCACTTACCAAAGATAAGTGGAGTATTACAAAAGACAAATAAACTTAGCCAGATATTCATCAAAGGGCTCCTTCTTTCCTTGCCTTAGCACAAAGAACTCTAATTTTCCTTAAACCCCTTTGATCAAAGATGGTTTAATAACTATTAGCGAACTGTTAGAAACCACTTAGTGTGTAAGTTGAATTAGATGATAAAAATGCCCTTGAATGGTCGTCGATCGAAAACCCTAGATTTCAATCAATTGAATTAATTAACACTGATTGCTGGTAATAACCTAACTCTCTTAAAATCAAAACTGAAATATTCTATTAAAAACCAAACCTTCAAAGAATACGAATTCAATTATAAAGTCTAATCTGAGAATGATCGATCGATATTCAAAACTTGCTCATAAGATGAAAACCCTAGATCTAGCGGTAAATATAACATGAGAAGATGCAAATTAGAAGAGTAAAAACTCCCTGTTTTAGTCCATGAGCTCAAGATATCAGATCCATCACCAAGACACTAAAGATTTAACCTCTCATGACCTTGTTGTGCTACAATCGCTATCCAGATATGATACCATGAAGAAACAATGAGAAGACGGTAGATTGATTGTGTAGAGATGTGGAGAAGTCTGTGGAGAGGTGATAACGATGGAAGATGTGGAGAAGGTGATTAGAATATGCTCGAGTATTGCTTCTTATCCTAATCAGGTGAAAAACCAGCCTCCCTTTTTTACAGCAACCCTCCTATACTTTTATTTATGCATGACCTAATTCAAAACACGCAGTTTTAGCGATTTCGTATTTTAGTCGTGACCAGATCCATATTTTGGTCGCGACCTATAAACATAGAGAGACTTCTAGAAGAATCAAGGTCACAACCGGCAGACTCTTTGGTCACGACTAAAAGGTGTAGGAACGAGATTTCACTTTCATTGACTTGTGATTTCTTTCCTAGTCCTTCCTCTCTTCCAAAATACCAGCAATCCAACGTAAAAGCTCACTGTAAAAGTCCAAATATGTAAATAACAGAATATATAAAGTTTAGAAGAGTTAATTTACCATTTTACCCTTTAATTAGCATATTGCCACGCACAATCATGTATTACCACAAAAGTATAGTTTAAGGCATAGAATGAATGGTAAAGTTGTTATAAAACTCTTAAAAATGTCTCAAAAACCATATACAAAATGTGTCTTATCAATAACATATTTCTCAAACAAACCAACTCGTTTTCATCTTAATCAAAAATCCAAAAACATTTACTTTTCTGCACCCTACTTTTATTGAATCAATCACTAAAACCCCAAAAACCATTTTATCCCTGCTAAGTTTTTTCATTGATTTTGACATCCAATCTGCTAGGTTTCCAAATAAAAGGCTCTTTGAGAAGAACGATAGGGTTATGACTTATACTATATTATATTGGGTGCAATTAATTTTATTTTGATGGATTGGACCACGACAATCTGCACTCATCAAACATCAAGATCAATTTAAGAAAATATTCAAAAGTAGATCCTTCATATTATCACCAGGAGTTGATCTATGTTACGAAAGATTCTTTCAGCTAGTCTTTATTGAACAGAGTAATAATAAAGTAGAATGAGACTTGCTTAAGAATGAGCCTAACACATGGTTTAAGGTTAAAGACGTGATGGTTAATAGATAGAAAGTCAATGTTCCCAAAATAGAGGGATCTCATCACGAAGAAATAGTAATCTAGCAGACCTAGGGTAGAGTACCCTAGAGAACAAAAGTAATAGTGCTAGATGATGAATAAGATCCATATGACTTAAGTTATTCAAGATCCAGAGATAGACCAAAAAGGAATCACAGTCTAATCAAGAGTAGACTAAGATAGATATACAAATATAAAGAGTTAAGAGATAGTAGAGAGATGGAGATTGATCCGCTCACTTGAGAAGTTTTTCTTGAATAGTTTACGAGAAGCATTCCTCTCAGTTAGATAGAGATGAGCATGAGGCTAAGGGTTAAAGCAGGGAAAGAGAAACCCTTTGATGAATACTTAGCCAAGTTCATCTACATAAATAGTGAGAGTTGAATGATGAAGAAGTTAGTTCGCATATTGAATTCCGTGTTACGAAGAAAATTTTTCTCAGGTAGTTATAGAAGTTCAACAGAGCAGTAAATGTATGCAAGATAAGAAAAAAAAGTTTATGATGTTTATAGAGAGAAAGGTAGCCACAGTTAAAAAGATAAAGTGCCTATCCTATTTCCTATGTAAGAAAAAGTAATAAAGGGTTGAGTCTATACCCTAGTAAGAGGCTAACATGGCAGCCTAAGTTAGATGAATAGTTACTTCAGGATTTGACAATGATTTGATCAAATAATGTGATAGATAATTTGACATATAATATGACAGAGGAAGGAATGCTTTAAAAGATTACATGCAGGGTAGAGTATATATGATGAGAAAATTATGTTTCCCCCATACCATACGACATGAAATTAGATAATTCAACTTAGTAATGATAAAGCAATAGAAAAGCAATAAATAAGATTAGAGATAAAGGTTAGTAGTGAATTTATAGACACATGATTACAATATTGAGGACATATTCCTTTAGTAGGGATAAGATACATGAATGATGTACCATGAACATGAAATGAAATGAGACGTAGTTATGAAGGATGATATAGCTCTAAGAGGGAGTAGCATTTATGCAAAGAAGTTAAATTTCTCATAATAGAGCTAGATTGCACTTGCAATAGAGTGAGATTGCTCTTGTGATAAAGACAAGAGAAATAGGCAGTGCATCTCATGTAGAGTAATGTTCACTAGATGAGATGAATGTATTATGATAGTTATGTGCATGGTAGATCCTATATAGCTCTCTACAGTAATAGACATAGTAAAATTATGAAACATGGGAATGATATGAGAAATTCCTGAGTGATAGAGGACATAAGTAAAGTCCTAATATATAATATTGGCTTATGTGATCATTTTTGGGAAATTATCTGTTGAGTTAACAACTAAGTAGAAGTGGCTAATCTTGTAATTTTGTCTGTTGGTTAGGTCTTCCAGAGATAAGAATACAGTACAATAGAATCGCATTAGATTATAGAGAATTACAGTTAGATCCTAGCATGGCTCATAGAGAATAGAAATCCAAGGTCATAGTTAGATCCTGAAGAGGCTTACGATTGATCATAGTAGACCTAGCCTAGAGAAAGAAAATGAATGATCCATAAGTACATTATTTCTTTGGAAGGACAAATACTAAGGAAAAGGTTAAGGAGAGAAGCTTCACAAGTTGGTTAACTCATAAAAAAAAGAGTACCCATGATATTAATTTCAGATAGCCTTATTACTATTATAGACTGAATTCATAATGTTCTTACATGCAACAGGAACTAAGTGATCAAAGTTGAAGTTGTTAATCCTGAGTACTAAGGATTTATGTGAATATCTCATCAGATATGAGAAATGGTCAAATAAGAATAAAGAGATCCTTAAGATGAGATTATAGAGAATAAGAATAAGAGACAAATAGATCCTCCAGATGAGGATAAATAGATTAGAAGGCCAAATAGACCCAAGAGAGACAGAATGAGAAGGGTATAAGATAGAAATGTACTAGGGTTAGAGCCTATTAGCATCAATGCTTCAGATTTTTATCTGCACTTTTCAGTTAAGTGTGCTTAGGCAAGAGTAGCCCAATGATGGGTGACCCCATGGGAAGTGATGAGAAAGGGTGTAAATGCTATAGAAGTTTGGCATATATGCACAAAGTTATGTAAAATGATAGAAAGAGCTATGAAAACTTAGAAAGGGTTATGAACAGTAAGAGACTAGAACCCTTATGTCAAGTCCAAATAAAATGGATTTGAAAGGAAATATTTAGAAGAGTTTTCTCAAAAGCTAGCAAAGCTATAACCTAAAGAGAATGTTAGACTTATGGTATCTCAAAATACATCATGACAAGTATTTAATGAGATAGCATGAAAATATGTATTGAGAAGTACAATACGAAGTGGCTTTATAGCTAGCTCTATAAACAGATAGAGAGGCTCCCTTTTTGAAAGGGATATGATGATTATATGTTATGTTACAGATGAAATAGCAAGTGAGAGCTTTCACTCCTTGCATTAAATGTTAGGCATTATGTTATGTTTGTAAAATATGCTAAAGCTCCAAGTGTAAGAGCAATATAAGCTCCATGTGATAGAGTTGTGCAGGCTCCAAGTATTAGAGCTATGCATATTAAGAAAAGGAATGCTTGAGCTTTGATGTTAGAGATTTGCATTCATAGGCAAGTATGTAGTCCTGCAACATGTTGGCCAGACATCATGCATGTCAGAGTATGTGCTCCTATGTGCTTTTACCCAGCAGTAAAGTAAAGAAATAAAGAATAATCACATAAGTCCTCTCTCTGTATTACGATGAGGTATTAAAGATGATAAGAAGTAAAGAAGTACGATGATATGAAAATGAGATATAAATATTTGCGGATGTTAAGAAAATTCAGCTAGATACTCAGAGAAATAATAAGAGATACGTGTTAAAGGCATGATGAGTAGTTGATGAGAACTCCATAATACAATAGTATTTGAGAGAATTTTATATGAAAGAAATTGACACTACTCACAAGTCTAGTAAAACATCCTTACTTTCATACTTATTAGGGACCATTCAGTAGCATTTAGAACCACTTACAATACCTTGGAAGTCCATTAGTTAAATATGGAATTTTTACTTTTCTCGAATTACTGTTCATATGGTATTCCAGATTTGGCGATGAATTTGAAAAATTATAATTAATTCTAGAAAAATCGAAATGAAGTGGTTCAAAAAGCTACTTGAATATTACATCTTGCAATTTAAGATAAAAATAATTTTCTAATCAAATGATTATCCAATTAATATAGTTTAGTCAAATATTATTGTTCATTTGGTCAAAAATTCTAAAAAGAGATTCTGGTCCCTTACTTTGGAAAATTTGTTCTCTTTGTATAGATATTGAAATAAAGCGTTCTTGGTGTCAAAATAAAGCTTGACATGTTAACTAAATGTATGTAAAATTTTATACATTTATTCCATCATTTACTATTTTGCATTACATCATGACCATCACTACTTATATTGGTTATATAGCAACATTACATATAACAATTCCTCAAATAACATATATACTAACTAATCCCTAGCTCCTCTACATGCTTCATCATCCTCTTTGATCATTCATAAACTTTCTAGGGTTGGGATTACATGGAGGGGGTGAGATTTCTGGGGAAATCTCAGTAGCAAAAGGTACTAAACAATGCATGCATTAATGTAAATACTTGTGCTTGCTTGTGAAAGTGTTAACATTGTGTAATGTGCATGCTTCCATATTACATATGAAATACAATTGGCCAAAGTAATAATAGAAATAGAGCTTTAATCATAAGCACATATGCAACACAATTCAACAAAGCCATAGCACAACCAAGCATAACATTCAATACATATAAGTTTAGGATAAGTTTACTACCTCATATACTTGACTTTCTTTCACTTTATCTTGCCTCTTTCTTCTCACATCTCTTTGATGTGTGGCTGCCTCCTTGGAGTCCACCATGAAATCCTAACATCACATAATCATCCATCCATTACAATATAACTTCCTTGGACATTAAACTTACTTTAACTAACATAACTTCCTTTGATCTTTACTAATTGACTTGGCCTTTGAACCAGTTGATGTCTTGACTTTACCCTACACAATTTCACCTTTTGAATCCATTTATGAGCTGAGAATCATGAAATTCTAGCTCCTATGAACTGTTATGGATAGATTTGAAAAACATGCATAATTCTTCTAAAAATTCTCATTTTGATTCCAATGCTTCTTATACTTGTTTCTCTACCTTATCCCATAAAACTTTTCTTTCTAAATCCATTGGAATCATCAAAATTATGAAATTCTAATCACTATTCATATGAGTGAATAGTAATAGAGAAGAACTTTAAAAATTATAACTTGGAATTCCAATGCTTCCAAGGTTCAAAACCTATCCAATCCTATACAAAATCATCATATAAATTCAATGGAAGCATTAAATCATTGAAATTCCATCTCCTTCTATCATGAACAGTGAAAACTGAAATGGTTCAACCATGTCAAAGTCAAGAATATCAACTTGACAGCATTTAAGCTTCAATCACATATCTCTAACATTATTTTCTTCTTTCTCCTTTCATCTAAGGTTTTGGACAGCATATACACCTTAGAGAAAACTCAACTTTCTTCCATGAAAACCCTAAGTTCAAGCTCCCAAATCAAAGGAAAATAAGCTAGGATAGATTGCTTACCTTTAATCTCTAGCTTGCTTGAACTTTAGTATCTTGAATCTTCTTTGTCTTGGTTTGAGTTTTCATTTTTCAAGAGGTTCCCCAAGGATTCTTGCTCTACAGTTTGCATAAGAAATTGTGGGGTATTTATAGCCAAATTCCACAGAAAATCAATGGCCAATATCACTTTGTGCACTATTTGATCTAATGGCTCACATTTAATCTTGGATTTAACTTTTCTAAAAAGCTAACTATGACATCATCCATGACATCATCAAGGGACAACTCATAGGGCTATGTGGTTCCATTCCAAAGAAAAGAAGCTTCTGGAAAAATTCTAGTCCAATCCAGTACCTACTCAGTCTGATTTCCAAAAAACTAGACTATTTTATAAATCTAATTTTTTTAGATTCCATAATATGATGTATAACCTTAAATCCAGTATCCAGATTCTTCCTACCATTGAAATTCTTGGACTGGGCTAAACTTAACTACATATCCCTTAGCAATTTACCAAAACGCCCCTTACTTCTTCTTTATTTACTTTATCTTAAGGGCATTATCGTCTTTTCACATCTCATCATAGTATTCCCTGACCTTGGTAAACTATTATGGGAACTCTCCTTGACCATCTAACCTTTTTAAAATGACCAAAATGCCCTTCATCTGGCTCTGACTCAATCACACAACACAGTGGCATACTCAATGGCATTTTTCGTAATTTTATATTTTTCCCAATCTTTATTAGCCCTGGCCCACATACTTATCTAAAAATATTACTGGGCCTATAAGATGCCATTTTAGGCCCTTTACATGGTCCACTACCTTCATAGGCTTAAATTCCAAGAAATTCCCCTAAAACATATTTATTAGGTGTTTTAATACATTGTAAATTCCATAATAAATTCTACAAAACTCCTTTTTGAGCTCTGTTAGTTTCATAAATTCTTATATTAATTATAGGAATTTACTACCAAATGTCATCTAATTCTGAGGTATAGAGGATACTGTATTAATTTTCCTTTTTTTAGAGATTAATATAAATTTTTTGGGACCTCATCAAAATTCTGTGTTGCATCAAACTGATTAGAATAATTTTCTCTATTTATTTCGAAAATTTGGAACTAATATGATTCTAGGCATTTTTGGGCTTTTTTCGGCTCAACTTTTAATAATTACCATTTTGCCCTTGAACTTTTGAAAATTACATTTTACACCATAGAACTTTTAAACTTTTCATTTTAGTCCCTCATCTTTATACTTTAGTCTAATCATTGTTTTTCCTTTCTATTCATCATCACAATCATTTCCAAATATCTTTCCACTATCAATCTTATACATATACAGATACGAAAAAGAGTAAGATATGACATTTTTACCCCATAAAATAAATTTCGTCCTCGAAATTTACTTAACACCTCAGTCAACAATATTGGATAGATATCCTTTTCTACTTTATGACTAAGGATTGGGGTATTTATCTCTTATTTTCTATCTTGACATCTTAGCAGGGTACTTTCCATATCCACAGATCTCCATATCTTTGTTGTGATTATTCTTCTATATGAATCAACTCAGTGAGAGCTGAACTCTACTTTATTCTATTAGTTGCTTACTTGCTATGCATCTACTTGCATATGGACTTCTCACCATATTGGATTTGTGAGTAGTGTCCATTTCTTTTATATAAAACTCCCTCGAATACTATTGTATTATAGAGTTTTCATCAACTACTCATCATACCTTTAACACGTATCTCTTATTATTTCTCTGAATATCTAGCGGAATTTTCTTAACATCCGCAAAGATTTATATCTCATTTTCATATCATCCTACTTCTTTTCTTCTTATCATCTTTAATAACTCATCATAATGTAGAGAGAGGACTTATATCATTATTCTTTCTTTCTTTACTTTACTGCTGGGTAGGAGCACATACTCTAACATGCATAATGCCTGGCCAATATGTTATAGGACTACATACCTGCCTATAAATGCAAAGCTCTAACATTGGAATTCAAGCATTTCTTTTCTTAATATGCACAGCTTATCACTAGGAGCTTGCATAGCTCTATCACATAGAGCTTACACTGCTCTAACATTTGGAGCTTTAGCATATTTTACGAACATAACATAATGCCTAGCATTTCATGCAAGGAGTGAAAACTCTCACTTGCTACTTCATCTATAACATAACATTTAAACATCTTATCTATTTCAAAAAGGGAGCCTCTCTATCTGTTTACAGAGCTAGCTATAAAGCTATTTCGTATTGTACTTCTCAATACATTTTTCTCATAATGTATCTCATTACGTACTTTTCATGCCGTATCATGGCATATCTGGCCAAATCTGGCTATATCATGATCTATCTTGCCTTATCATAATGTATCTTGAGATACAATAAGTCTAACATTCTCTTTAACTTATAACTTTGCTAGCTTTTAAGAAAACTCTTCTAAATATTTCCTTTCAAATCCATTTCATTTAGACTTGACATAAGGGTTATAGTCTCTTACCGTTCATAACCCTATCTAACTTTTCATAGCTCTTTCTATCATTTTACATAACTCTGTGAATATACGCCAAACTTCTATGGCATTTACACTATTTTTTATCACTTCCCAGGGGGACACCCATCATTGGGCTACGCTTGCCTAAGCACACTTAATTGAAAAGTGCTGATAAAAATCTAAAACCCTGGTGCTAATAGGCTCTAATCCTAGTACTTTACTATCTTAGACCCTTATCATACTATCTCTCTTGGGTTTATCTGTCCTTCTAATCTCTTTATCCTCATCTAGAGAATCTATTTATCTCTCATTCTTATTCTCTGTAATATCATCATAGGGATCTCTTTATTCATATTTGACCCCTTCTTATATCTTATGAGATATTCTCATAAATCCTTGGTACTTATGATTATCAACTTTAACTTTGATCACTTAGTTCCTGTTGCGTGTTAGAAGATTATGAGTTTAGTTCATAATAGTAATAAGGCTATCTGAAATTACCATCATAGGTACTCTTTCTGTTATGAGTAAAGCAACTTGTGAAGCTTCTCTACCTTAAGATTTTCCTTGGTACTCGTCTTTCTAAAGAAATACTGTATTTATTGCTCAATACTTTCTTTCTCTAGGCTATATCTACTGCAACCCTTAGGATCTACTATGATCAACCGTAAGCCTCTTCAGGATCTAACTACGACCCTAGAATTTTATTCTCTATGAGCCATGCTAGGATCTAATTGCAATCCTCTGGAATCTACTGTGATTATATTGTACTGTATTCTTATCTCTGGAAGACCTAACCAACGGAGAAAGTTACAAGGTTAGCCACTTCCACTTAGTTGTTAACTCAACAGATAATTCCCCAAAAATGATCACAAAGACCAATATTATCTATTAGGACTTTACTCATGTCCTCTATCACTCAAGAATTTCTCATATCATTCCCATCTTTCATAACTTTACTATGTCCATTACTGCAGAGAGCTATATAGGCTCTACCATGCACATATCTATCATAATCTGGTAGACATTACTTTACATGAGCTGCATTGTCCATTCTCTTGGCTTTATCTCAAGAGCAATCTGAATCTATCGCAAGAGCAACCTAGCTCTATTGTGAGAACGTTAACTTCTATTACATAGACGTTGCTCCCTCTCAGAGTTACATTATCTTTCATAACTGTGTCTTATTTCATTTCATGTTCATGGTACATCATTCATGTATCTTATCCCTACTAAAGGGATATGTCCTGAGTACTGTAATCATTTGTCTATAGATTCGCTATTAACCTTCATCTCTAATCTCATTTATTGCTTTTTTATTGCTTTATCATTACCAAAGTTAAATTATCTAATTGCATGTCGTTTGGCATGGGAGCAATAAATTTTTTTGTTCAAAATTTTCTCATCATATCTACTCTACCCTGCATGTAATGCAAAAAGAGAGTGTTCATTAGTCATATCATACTCTAACATCCAGAATATGCAAGGAGATACAATCATTTAAGAATTATCTAACATGCATGTCATCATATTACAACTGCAAGGAGATGCAACTGTTCATTATAACGTATGGAAGCATAAGCCATATCACATAATTTGCTCAACCATCCCTCATACACATATTGCAATTAAACAATTAACTAGGTAAACTTTAAAGCATTCTTTCCTCTATCATATTATCTATCAGACTATCTATCACATTATCTGGTTAGATCATTGTCAAATTCTGAAGTAACTATTTATCTAACTTAGACTGCCACGTTACCCTTTTACTAGAGTATAGACTCAATGTAAGGAATTGGAAGACACGCAGCGGAAATAAACTTTAAAAATTTTCCATTCCTTGCCAGGATCTGCCGTATGTGTTTAAGTCAAGTGGAAAGAATCCTTACCCTTAGTGTTGCTCAGCGAATTTCACAGCTTCTCTACGTGGGTGGTGATCTCTTTCTGATCGCAAGAAATCGACGGAGTGTTCCTCAGCGACCTTCACAGATTCTCTCCGCGGACGGTGGTCTCTTTCCGATCACAAGAAGTCGACGCCTCAGGTCGGCTTCCTCTACTGGTATCCACACGAACAGCGTTCCAACCACGAACGACGTGCTAGCGTCTCCTGTCCCTCCAAGGCTTTCACAAGTCTCCGTCTCTATTTCGGTAGTTTCTTGTCTGCAAACCTTTTGCAGCTTCCGTTCGGCCTTTTGTGTTCTGTGTTATTTTCAAACGTAGCTCCTCCAATCAGATAGAGAGGATGCTATGCGTTTTTACACTTGACCTAATTGGATTTTGGAGTTAATCTTATATTAATTCCGAATTGATACAATATCATATATTGTATAATTTTATAAGAAACTAATTAAATAAAATAATATTAAATCCGTCCCACAGATTTAATTACTTATTTATTTAACTTTAAATAAAGATGAGACTGAGTTATATTTGATTTATTCCCATAAATCAAATTTGAGATATCCTATCAATTTAAATTTCGAATTTCAAACGTGATAGAGATTTAATTTATCCTTATAAATTAAATCTTATAAATATCTCTTATATGGGATATCCTATCAATTTGAATTTCGAATTTCAAACGTGATAGAGATTTAATTTATCCTTATAAATTAAATCTTATAAATATCTCTTATATGAGATATCCTATCAATTTGAATTTCAAATTCAAACGTGATAGGGATTTAATTTATCCTTATAAATTAAATCTCATATATCTCATATATATAATATATATATATACGAATTTATATATATACGAATATAAATATAAATAAATATATATACATTCACCTGGATCTTTCATTGAATCTGGACATGTCTTAGATTCAATGAATCTGGACATCATAGCTCGTGTTGGGCTATTTTGTGTGCGACCCTGTAGGCCCATATGAAGTTGGCAGTGGGCCATTTGCTATACTAGCCCACAAGTCGCAAGCGGTCTCTAGCAAGACATAACAACTACCCAAATCATATGAGGATCGATAAACGATGTAACCTTTTATACAACCATATCATGTCCCTTCTGTCACGCGATATTTTGGTCATGGATGAGGCATGGATAATGTCATCCTCCTATTCCCGACCGTTACTTTCTCGATCCCTGAGTAGTCTGACTATAGAAATGGAACTACCTTTCCATTACAGTATGGCCATACATTTCTCAGACTCACTCATCGAGGGGCCCAGTAATATCTCTCCACGAATGTGAGGGACAAATTCCATCTTGACCATTCACATTCCTCCGCATGAAAAACCACTAAGCCCGAACATAGTCTTTATGATCACTCGGTCAAAAGTGACTTTTGACTAGGTCAAAGCTGAGCGTTTTGTCATGTAGGAATCCATGATGATCTCAGGTCAAAGGGCATATTGACATGGTTTGTATATGAGAGAAGCTTATGACGTTACCCATGCAGTTCTCTCATAGCGGGTCGGTCCAACACCCTGTACTCTTACATGTGCTTATGACTTTGATTTATATCTCTATACATCTTCAAAGTCATACTGGTCTTATTTCATCTGTGCTCCCACATAGATGATCGACCAGGGACATTTAGGATAATATCATGAATTATCCAAGGATGATCATCATAGTAAACATGCAAATAATATGATAACTCAATTAATAAATTCATAAATCAATAATGTTCATAAGACAATGATTGGCCCCTAGGGCACGATTTCCAACAACCTCCCACTTGCACTAGGTACAATCATTAATTTGACTAATTCCCATTGACCTAACATGACGCTCATGCTTTGCCTGCACAAGCGGCTTTGTTAGAGGATCAGCAACATTATCTTCTCCTGCTACTTTGCATATTTTTATATCACCTCTATCGTTGATTTCTCTGATGAGATGAAATCGCCTGAGTATATGCTTGGTCCTTTGATGTGACCTAGGCTCTTTGGCCTGTGCAATAGCACCGCTATTGTCACAGAGCAAAGTTATTGGATCTGAGATGGTAGGTATCACCCCTAGTTCTGTGATGAACTTCCTGATCCAAACGGCTTCCTTAGCTGCATCAGATGCTGCTATATACTCAGCTTCCGTTGCAGAATCTGCTACAGTGCCCTGCTTAGAGCTCTTCCAGCTTACTGCTCCATTATTGAGGAGGAATATGTATCCAGACTGCGATTTTTGGTCGTCCTGGTCAGTTTGGAAACTCGCATCTGTGTAACCAGTTACACAGAGCTCATCATCCAATCCACCATAGACCAAGAATAAGTCCTTAGTCCTTCTTAAGTACTTAAGGATATTCTTGACAGCAGTCCAATGGCCCTCACCAGGGTCCTGTTGGTATCTGCTAGTCATACTTAAGGCAAACGAGACATCCGGTCGAGTACATAACATGGCGTACATGATAGATCCTATGGCCGAGGCATATGGAACCTTACTCATGCGACCTCGCTGATCAGATGTACTAGGACACAGATCTTTGCTGAGGTGAGTACCATGAGACATGGGTATGAAACCCCTCTTTGATTCGTGCATACTGAACCTATGCAGTATTTTGTCTATGTATGTACTCTGACTGAGTCCTAGAAGTCTTTTAGATCTATCTCTATAGATCCTGATTCCTAGGATGTAGGTGGCTTCACCCAAGTCTTTCATCGAGAAAGACTTTCCTAACCAAGACTTGACAATCTGCAAGGTAGGAATGTCATTCCCAATAAGTAGGATGTCATCGACATAGAGTACCAAAAACACAACTGTGCTCCCACTAACCTTCTTGTACACACAAGGTTCATCAATGTTTTGAAGAAATCCAAACTCTTTGATTACTTCATCAAAACGATGATTCCAACTCCGAGAGGCTTGCTTTAGTCCATAAATGGACTTTTGAAGCTTGCACACTTTACCAGGGTCCTCGGAACGCACAAACCCTTCAGGTTGTGTCATGTACACATCCTCAAGGAGCTTTCCATTAAGGAAGGCTGTCTTGACGTCCATCTGCCATATTTCATAGTCATAATATGCTGCAATAGCAAAGAGGATTCTGATTGATTTGGCCATTGCTACTGGGGAAAAGGTCTCATCATAGTCCACACCATGAGTTTGAGTAAAACCTTTTGCAACCAGTCGTGCCTTGAAGACATTTACATTGCCATCCATGTCAGTTTTCTCTTTGAAAAACCACTTGCACCCGACGGTTTTTACACCTTCAGGCGGGTCGACTAAGGTCCAAACCTTATTGTCGTACATGGATTGCATCTCAGACTTCATGGCACTAAGCCATTTTTCGGAGTTTGGTCCCACTATAGCTTCTCGATAGGTAGTCGGCTCATTATGCTCAATGAGCAACACATCACGACTATCAGAAATCAGAAATCCATATCTCTGAGGCTGAAGTCGTGTCCTATTAGACTTTCGTGGACCTTGCGTGACTTGAGGAGTCTCAACAACTTGTTGTGAGTCTTCTCTATTTTCCATCTGCAGTTCTGTGGTGTCTTGTAGCTCTCGAACTTCTTCGAGTTGTACCTTACTCCCACTGGTTCTTTTAGAGATAAATTCTCGTTCAAGAAAGATACCATTTCTGACAACAAACACTTTGTTATCAGCAGGGTTGTAGACGTAATATCCCTTGGTTTCCTTAGGATATCCCACAAAAAGGCATTTTGAGGATTTGGGCGCTAATTTGTCTGAGGCTTGTTGCTTAACATAGACCTCGCATCCCCAAATCTTGAGGAAAGACAAACTAGGCGTCCTCCCAGTCCATATCTCATACGGAGTCTTTTCGATTGCCTTAGATGGAACACGATTGAGTGTGAACGCAGCTGTCTCTAGGGCATAGCCCCAAAAGGAGGGCGGAAGATCTGTTCGACTCATCATGGATCGAACCATATCTAATAGTGTTCGATTTCTCCGTTCAGAAACGCCATTCCATTGTGGTGTCCCTGGAGGAGTCAATTGTGAGAGTGTCCCACAATTCCTAAGATGATCTATGAACTCTTGGCTCAAATATTCACCACCCCGATCAGATCGAAGGGCTTTAATTGTTTTGCCAAGCTGGTTTTGTACTTCATTTTGAAATATCTTGAACTTTTCAAAAGATTCAGATTTATGTTTCATTAGATAGATGTACCCATATCTGCTGAAATCATCTATGAATGTTATAAAGTACGAATAACCTCCTCTGGCATTTGTGTTCATCGGTCCACACACATCTGTATGTATGAGGCCCAATAAATCAGTGGCCCTCTCACTGTGCCCAGTGAAAGGTGACTTTGTCATCTTTCCTAACAAGCAAGACTCGCAAGTGTCATATGATTCAAAATCAAATGAGTTTAGAAATCCATCTTGATGGAGTTTGGAAATGCGTTTCTCATTTATGTGGCCCAGACGACAGTGCCAGAGGTATGTGGGATTCAAATCGTTTGGTTTGACCCTTTTGGCGGTTATGTTATAGATATTTCCATGATTGGGTTGTTCCAAATTTAATATGTAATGATCAACATGCAAATCACCATGAGCATATAAAACATCATTACGATAAATAGAACATCTACTATTCCCAGCAATGGAAGTGAAACCTTCCTTATCCAAATAAGAAAGTGAAACAATGTTACTACTTAAAGCAGGAACATAATAGCAATTGTTCAAAACTAACAAAAGCCCAGTGGGCAGAACTAATTCATAAGTGCCTACAGCTAACGCAGCAACCCTTGCTCTGTTTCCAACTCGTAGGTCAACTTCACCCCTTTTCAGCTTCCTACTGTCCTTTAGTCCCTGCACATTCGTACAAATGTGAGAACCACATGCAGTATCTAATACCCATGAGGTGGAAGTAGAAAGATGAATGTCTATAACATAAATACCTGAAGCGATAGCCCCGCTATCCTTCTTGTTCTTTTTCAGATCTTCGAGGTAGAGTTTGCAATTCCTCTTCCAATGACCCGGTTCATTGCAGAAGAAGCAGACTCCTTCCTTCGGAGGCTTTGCCTTCTTTGGTGCAGGCTTGGTTTCGGGCTTGCCTGACTCTTTGGTCTTACCTGATGAGCCATGACCCTTCCCCTTGCCTTTGCCTTTCTTTTTCGTACCCTTTCCTTTCTGAACCATCAAAACACTACTGGGTTTCTTCTTAAGACTCGGCTCAGCAGTTTTAAGCATCCCATGCAGTTCAGAAATAGATTTCTCCATGTTGTTCATGTTGTAGTTCATAACAAACTGGTCATAACTTTCCGGGAGTGAGTTTAAGATCAAATCTGTAGCTAACTCCTGGCTCATGGGAAATCCAAGCCGTTCAAGGTGATCAATGTACCCTTTCATCTTTAAGACATGAGCACTGACTGATGCACCTTCAGCCATCTTGCAGGAATGTAAGGCCTTAGTGGTCTCATACCTCTCTTGCCTTGCCTGTTGCTGGAACATTTCCTTGAGATGCACAATCATCTCATAAGCCTCCATGTGTTCCAGATCTCTTTGGAGCTCCGGAACCATGGTGGCTAGCATCAAGCATCCCACATCGACAGAGTCTTCCTTATGCTTCATATAAGCATCTCTCTGAGCTCTGGGAGCATTGGCGGCTGGCTCCTCAGGAATGGGTTGATCTAGGACATGCGCCTTTCTTTCCTGCTTGAGAACAATTCTCAAGTTCCTAAACCAGTCAAGAAAGTTTGTCCCATTGAGTTTGTCCTTCTCAAGGACAGATCGCAGCGATAATGTAGCAGTATTACTAGTCGTCATGATTCTACAATTAAAATATGCAATGTAATTAGTAATCTCCCACTAAATAAACAACCCTCAATGCAATAGTTAGTGGGCTAAGATCCATATTTGGCTCAAACTTAAGTCCGCTTTGGCAGGACGCTTAGATTAAGTTATTTAGGTAGGTAACACCTTTACCAATTACATCAAATGTAACTCTTAGATATTCATGGGATCCTATCATCATATGATCTGGCATGTTCTAATCCCATCTAATGCCTTGAGATCCAAAACCGTTTTGTTAATCTCAATTAAGTCAAACAATAATGAACCTATGAGAGTAGCACCATTACTCTTTGCTTATCTCCCCAAGATAACTCAAAAGCACCCACTTTGGTGGAGTCCACAATTGAGCGATCAAGGTTTTGACAAGTGTTCATAAATTGACAGCATTATGACTTAAGATTTCTTTTAGAGGGCCTAATTTAACTATCTGGTTTATAAAACGCATGTTTCTCAGTTCGTATCTCATACAAGTAATATGCATGTGCTGATCTAATCATAAGATGCATAATTCAAACGTGATACAATATGGCTCACCTATCCTAAGTCCCCTCAAGCCAATGAGAGGAGCTCTCTAGTAAGAAAAGAGAAATTACATATAGAAACCTCTTTTAACATTCGAGGGGAGTGAGATGAGAGGAGAAGGTACATTGAGAGTATATAGAGGAAGGCACGACACGCAGGTCGTATTTTTTTAAAAATTACAACACTTGCAATCTAGAGCCATATTGTTCACCATACCCAAACATTCAAGAATCAATATTCAGATCTAATCGAAGGGCAAAAAACATTTACAAAGTAACATATGTTACGGTTATGTTGCGCTACGAACAGGTAGCTACGGCGGTCCCGCTAGCCGGTTAGCGGGCGGCTGTCCCGCTAGCCGGTTAGCGGGCGGGGTCTCTGGGGCAGCGCCCCGGAAGAAATTTTTTTTTTTTTTTGTTTTTGTTTCATAAATAATCACGAATCTGAATTCGGTTTTCACAAATAATCACAAATTCGAATTCGGTTTTCTTAGACCCCATCTATGCGGATTGATCAAATCAAAAAGCATCACCACCGATTTCAATTTCCTTTTAGATTCCTTTTATGTCATACACAACAAGGATTCCATATATGTCACACATACAACGCTTATTATATGATCGGCTACTAATAACTTATATCATATAAATCACAAATCAAGCCTAACTTAAACACAAAACGGCATGGCTCTGATACCACTGTAAGGAATTGGAAGACACGCAGCGGAAATAAACTTTAAAAATTTTCCATTCCTTGCCAGGATCTGCCGTATGTGTTTAAGTCAAGTGGAAAGAATCCTTACCCTTAGTGTTGCTCAGCGAATTTCACAGCTTCTCTACGTGGGTGGTGATCTCTTTCTGATCGCAAGAAATCGACGGAGTGTTCCTCAGCGACCTTCACAGATTCTCTCCGCGGACGGTGGTCTCTTTCCGATCACAAGAAGTCGACGCCTCAGGTCGGCTTCCTCTACTGGTATCCACACGAACAGCGTTCCAACCACGAACGACGTGCTAGCGTCTCCTGTCCCTCCAAGGCTTTCACAAGTCTCCGTCTCTATTTCGGTAGTTTCTTGTCTGCAAACCTTTTGCAGCTTCCGTTCGGCCTTTTGTGTTCTGTGTTATTTTCAAACGTAGCTCCTCCAATCAGATAGAGAGGATGCTATGCGTTTTTACACTTGACCTAATTGGATTTTGGAGTTAATCTTATATTAATTCCGAATTGATACAATATCATATATTGTATAATTTTATAAGAAACTAATTAAATAAAATAATATTAAATCCGTCCCACAGATTTAATTACTTATTTATTTAACTTTAAATAAAGATGAGACTGAGTTATATTTGATTTATTCCCATAAATCAAATTTGAGATATCCTATCAATTTAAATTTCGAATTTCAAACGTGATAGAGATTTAATTTATCCTTATAAATTAAATCTTATAAATATCTCTTATATGGGATATCCTATCAATTTGAATTTCGAATTTCAAACGTGATAGAGATTTAATTTATCCTTATAAATTAAATCTTATAAATATCTCTTATATGAGATATCCTATCAATTTGAATTTCAAATTCAAACGTGATAGGGATTTAATTTATCCTTATAAATTAAATCTCATATATCTCATATATATAATATATATATATACGAATTTATATATATACGAATATAAATATAAATAAATATATATACATTCACCTGGATCTTTCATTGAATCTGGACATGTCTTAGATTCAATGAATCTGGACATCATAGCTCGTGTTGGGCTATTTTGTGTGCGACCCTGTAGGCCCATATGAAGTTGGCAGTGGGCCATTTGCTATACTAGCCCACAAGTCGCAAGCGGTCTCTAGCAAGACATAACAACTACCCAAATCATATGAGGATCGATAAACGATGTAACCTTTTATACAACCATATCATGTCCCTTCTGTCACGCGATATTTTGGTCATGGATGAGGCATGGATAATGTCATCCTCCTATTCCCGACCGTTACTTTCTCGATCCCTGAGTAGTCTGACTATAGAAATGGAACTACCTTTCCATTACAGTATGGCCATACATTTCTCAGACTCACTCATCGAGGGGCCCAGTAATATCTCTCCACGAATGTGAGGGACAAATTCCATCTTGACCATTCACATTCCTCCGCATGAAAAACCACTAAGCCCGAACATAGTCTTTATGATCACTCGGTCAAAAGTGACTTTTGACTAGGTCAAAGCTGAGCGTTTTGTCATGTAGGAATCCATGATGATCTCAGGTCAAAGGGCATATTGACATGGTTTGTATATGAGAGAAGCTTATGACGTTACCCATGCAGTTCTCTCATAGCGGGTCGGTCCAACACCCTGTACTCTTACATGTGCTTATGACTTTGATTTATATCTCTATACATCTTCAAAGTCATACTGGTCTTATTTCATCTGTGCTCCCACATAGATGATCGACCAGGGACATTTAGGATAATATCATGAATTATCCAAGGATGATCATCATAGTAAACATGCAAATAATATGATAACTCAATTAATAAATTCATAAATCAATAATGTTCATAAGACAATGATTGGCCCCTAGGGCACGATTTCCAACACTCAACCCTTCATTACTCTTTCTTACATAAGGAATAGGGGAGTCGCTTTATCTTTTTAACTGTGGCTACCTTTCTCTCTCTAAACATCATAAACTTCTTTTTTTTCTCTTGCATACATTTACCGCTCTGTTGAACTTCTACAACTACTTGAGAAAAACTCTTTCTTTGTAACACAAAATTCAATATGTGAACTAACTTCTTGGTCATTCAATTCTCATAGTTCATGTGGATGAACTCGGCTAAGTATTCATCAAAGTGTTTCTCTTTCCCTGCTTTAACCTTTAGCCTCACCCTCATCTCTATTTAAATTGAGAGGAATGCTTCTTGTAAACTCTTTGAGAAAAACTTCTCAAGTGAGCGGATCAATCTCCATCTTTATGGAGTAACTTTTACATCTATCTACATTCTCTTAACTTTTTATGTCTTTTAGTCTCAGTCTGCTCTGGACTAGACTATGGTTCCTTTCTTGTCTTTTCTTGATCCTGTTTGACTTAAGTCACTTGGATCACATTCATTATCTAGACTATTACTTTTATTCTCTAGGGTGCTTTACCCTAGGTCTGCTAGGTTACTGTCTCTTCATGATGGTATCCCCTATATTCTGGGAACTTTAATTTTTTATCTATTAACCATTATGTCTCTAACCTTAAGTCATGTATTAGGTCATTCTTAGGCAAGTCTCATTCTAACTTCTTATTATTTTGTTTAGTAAGACTAGCTGAGTAAATATTTCATAACATAGATCAACTCCTGGTGATCATATGGAGGATCTACTTTTGAACATTTTCTTAAACTGATCTTCTGTATCTCAGTGCCTCGTACTATTTGGCTTGCCTGTACCATGTGCTAAACCTCTAACTGATAAACTTAAGTGAGGATAGCATCTTTATTCTTGTCATAAGGTCTCTGTGCATTCTAGTCTCAACCTGAGTACTGGCTAGTCACGACTCATATTCTCTGTGAACTTTAGTTGTGACCATCTTAAATTACTCATCATGATTTGATAGCTCTGTGTTCTTCAGTCGTAACAATAGGTAATCTTCTGTCGTGACCTGACAGCTCTAGAACTTCCAGTTGTGACCTAAACTGCTTCACATTTCGACCTGAGCATAGCTTTTTCTAAACATTCTCTTCTATTGTTCTTGAATTTGATGAGCTTGGGTCAATTGAAACTCATTCATATCTATCTACTATAATCACATTAAATAGGGAACATATTCACATAGATGTTCAACCAACTATCATTTCATTATATCACATCAAAACTCATATCTCATATCACCATAACATTTGTACATACATGTCTACTACATATTCGGGTACATCGTAACTATCATACATCAATGTAATTACTTTACACTATTTACAAATTTACTTTACCCCTAATCTCTTTTTACATTCTTTTTTAGGGGATAGTGAACTGTAAATATTTTTGCACACAGAAAAGCCATCCCTGTATATCAGTTGGCGAATTATTTGCTAAAAACTCATTTAGCTCTATGTACCATGTAGGAGTATATGGCAGTATTTGACTTACTACCATCTCATGCCAGTCTTATAGAGTGTAAACCTGATTCGATCAATGTCCTATACTATATATCTGTTTATCATTCCTGCTACGACATTGAGAAACTGCAGATAAACTAACTACTCTTGATCTCTACTTTTATCTATCCCTTGACCTAGACTAAGTAACTCACTCTCCACGGCTTTCTTGTGACTGATATAGTCAATATTATCTGTCTTTACTGAAGAAGGCGGGGGTTGACTAGGACTAGGAACATCACACTAATCTTTCTCTACAAAGTCATATATTCCTGGACTTTGAAACTTCTGCTCTAAAACAAAATGAAACATCCTTACTTTCGTATGTATTAAGGATTATTCAGTAGCATTCAGAACCACTTACAATACCTTGGAAGTCTATTAGCTAAACCTAGAATTTTTACTCTTATCGAGTTACTGTTCATATGGTATTCTAGATTCGACGATAAACTTTGAAAAATCATAATTAATATAGAAAAATTGAAATGAAGTGGTTCAAAAAGATACATGAATATAACATCTTGAAATTTAAGGAAAAAATAATTTCCTGACCAAATGTGTATCCAATTAATATAGTTTAATTGTCAAAAATTACTGTTCATTCGGTCAAAAATCCTAAAAACATATTCTGGTCCCTTACTTTAGAAAATTTGTTCTCTTTGTACAGACATTGAAATATAGCGTTCTTGGTGTCAAAACAAAGCTTGACATGTTAACTAAATGTCAATAAAATTTCATACATTTATTCCGTCATTTACTATTTTGCATTACATCATGACAATCACTACTTATATTGGTCATATAGCAACATTACATATAACAATTCCTCACATAACATATATACCAACTAATACCTAGCTCCTCCTCATGCTTCATCATCCTCTTTCATATGTTACATGGAAGCATGCACATTACACAATGTTTATACTTTCACAAGCAAGCATAAGTATTTACATTAATGCATGCATTGTTTAGTACCATTTGCTATTGAGATTTCCCCAAAAATCTCACCCCTATATGTAATCCCAATCCCACAGGTTTATTAATGATGAAAGAGGATGAAGAAGCATGGAGAGAAGCTAGGGATTGGATAGTATATATGTTATGTGAGGAATTGTTATATGTAATGTTGCTATATGACCAATATAAGTAGTGATGGTCATGATGTAATGAAAAATAGTAAATGATAGAATAAATGTATAAAATTTTACAGACATTTAGTTAACATGTCAAGCTTTGTTTTGACACCAAGAACGCTTTATTTCAATGTCTATACAAAGAGAACAAATTTTCCAAAGTAAGGGACCAGAATCTGTTTTTAGGATTTTTGACAAAATGAACAGTAATATTTGACTATTAAACTGTATTAATTAGCTAAGTATTTGGTCAGGAAATTATTTTTCTCTTGAATTTTAATATGTTATCTTCACGTAGCTTTTTGAACCACTTCATTTCAATTTTTTTAGAATTAATCATGATTTTTTGAAGTTCATCACCTAATCTAGAAATACAATATGAATAGTAACTCGAGAAGAGTAAAATTTCAGATTTATCTAATGGATTTCCAAGGTCTTGTAAGTGGTTCTAAATGCTACTAAATGGTCCCTAAGATGTATAAAAGTAAGGATATTTCGGTCCTATTTGACAAGATGATATTGATCATGTGTCTAACCATGTAGAAGCTACACAAGTTGCTTTTTTGGGTTGCCTTCGACTTTGTAATATAAACATGAACAAAATTATGTGTCATCAACAAGAAAACTATGTGGAGCTTAAGACTTATCAGTGTGATCCATTCAGGGTCCCTCACCGAGTTAGCTTTCTTAAGACCCCTTGTAATTGCAAACATCCTCATAGCCCTATGACCAAAGTTATGAACTTAGTAACCATTGTATTACAAAGACCATATTTAATTTATTACAAACACCATTATTTTGTAAGGAAGAAAAATCACATGTTCATAATCTTCTTAGCATCAACTGATGGCTTATAGTGGAGGGACCATAAGAAGAAAATTTTATAAGTATGCTTACATAGTATGATCAATTGCCAATGATTGTTGTAGAAAATAATTAAACAATAATGATTATTGGCATTAAGCAAATACAAACCTAGTATGAAAAAAACTGAAATATTATTATTCTTACTCCTACATATATGGTGCGAAGAAACAATCAATATCGGTTTCACTAAGCCTCTTTGCAATGTACTCAAGTCTTGAAGATTGGGAGGACCTTTTTGAATAAATCTAAAATGGGCATAGGAATCCAAATTGACCTTGTTTGCCCTTGGAAACCAACTTAGCTTGCATGTACCTCCAGTTAATGCAAACACGATGTTAGATAATGCAAATACTCAGCTTGCATGAATTTTGTTATTACATATATTTACATTTAAATTAGACTTACATTAAAAACACTTGGATGCACCTGGAGGTTAGTTCATTCCTAGGAGTGATAACAGATTTCACATTTACATGGTCAACAAAGGCAGCAACCCCCGTGTCACCCATAACTGAATCCATAGGCAACGCATACACATGGAACATTTTGTCATATGCCAATTGGATTACAAGTTGCATGGAAATCAAATTGGGAGGTATGGGAAGTTCACTTGGGGATGATGCGACGTGATCCGAAACAAGATGCTTTGGCCATAATATGAAAGTCCCCTTTGCCTGACTCACAGTCTTCACCTTATCAGTTGAAATTGGGACAAGAGCATCTTCAAATATCACATCTTCAACTGCCACCCTTAAATGATCTTCTTGAATTTGGATGTGGTAGGCAGTTTCCCCTAAGATATGGATGGAACCATATGCCACTAACCTTTTGATATGATCCTCCACATATAGATCATAAGGTTCAATATCCTTTGACACGTTTTAGGCCATATATCAACTCTCTTTAATGCTAGGATAGGCTACATGTGAGATGGGTGGCACTTGGCTCCTATTGCCTTGATGTCAACATAGACAATATTTCTTCCTTGATCTTTGCCAACTCCGCTTGTAATTGTGCCTGAATTGAATCTTCTATATGTGCCTTAGCCTCTGCCCAACCCTCTGCCTTAGTATCTTCCCTCATGGTGGATAACAATGATTCCAGCTCTGCCCTTGGGACGTATGGGGAATATTGTGGAGATGCTCCAAAAAAATCTCTTATACTGACACCTCTTCCAACTCCCCTAACATTACCCTTATGCTCTTGCTTGCCCGTGGCAACAGTTAAGATGTCATTCCTACCATTTGACTTGAAAGAGCCATGGGCTTCTTGTTGTTTAAGATCAACCTATAACATAAAAAGAGCAAACATAAAAAATAATATAAATAGTTTACTAAAAAATAATAGAAGTAGTACTTACAATTTTTGCCGCAATCATCAAGCGTGATCGCTTGTAAATAATCTGCTTCTTTTTTGGTGAGCGTACAACCACTTATCTTCGTGATGTATTGGAGATGGAGGAGTGAGGGCAACACTAGGATCAGACTTAGCAACCTCTTCCTCTTGGCCCCCAACAAGTCTCTTTCAGCCTTTATGTAACCCCCTCGAGACTTTGTGTGGGGCCAATCATTCTTGAGAGCGTGTTCAATAGCTTTGCTCTTTTTTCCTACAAGACTTGAAGTAGTTAATCCCCAATACATACAAAAGGAAAAAATATGGGAAATACAAGATTCCTTTTGCACAACATATCAACTCACTATAGCTTTTGTAGTAGTTCGAAGCCTAATAAATTATTCCCAAGTAGCTTCATCAATGAATTGATACTTGCTACATAGAGAAGGATAAGGCTGGCCATCTTTGTCCCGGCCAGGCACATACTAATGAGCTAGTTGTGTCTTGAATGCCCTCCAATGCTCAGCGCAATAAGACAACATCTTCTTCTTCAAGACTTCATTATTAGGAACATCGTAAGTGAGCTCCAATAATTTATATTAAAAGCAGAGTTATCAATAAATAGTTATGTTTTTTGGTATTAGTCTGTATACAATATACAATAGAAAATTCTTATAGTTTGGTATTGGTCTGTATATAATATACAATAGGCAATTCTTATACCCAGATAGAGTCCTAAATTTGATTCTTCACGTGATTATCAACAGCATCCCAAGTCTGTATGGTGATGTTAGTCTTATTGCATGCTAGGAGGCTGACATAACTCATGTACTTTGTCTTGTGTTCACCAATTGGGTTCCAACGTGTGTCAAACTCAATCAGTAGTAATTTCCCTTCTATCCTATCTTTTGAAATATCTTTCAATCGTGTCGCACTTCTGCCCCTCCTTTGTTTAGAGTAGCTTGGAGCATCGCTAGCCTCATTTTGATTACCACTACCCCCATATTTCTATATCCGCAATAACAAAAATAAACATGGTAAATAGAGAAGAATGACTAACCATAGCGAGAGAATTACAAGCATTTATCATTGAAAAGAAGTGCAAGCATTCATCGTAGAAAATTACAAAACCTAGATTAAACAAACACGTAAAAGGCAAAGCACGTACACAAGAAAACAAGTGTCCAGAACTTGTACACGGCAAAGCACAACGAGAGCGAGAACAGAGAAGAATGACTAACCACAACGAAGTAAGAAGAAAACCACAGAGCATGATGATTGGTGTAATGATAGATAACGTAAAAAATAAGACTGCATACAACCTAAGAAATGAGAAAGGAAGAGACGCGCCAAGGGGCGGGCTTCGATAAAGTATTTTTTATTTAAGACTTTTTACATCGTTTAACATTTAAATCCGGTGTAAAAATCCTATTTTGAATATGAAACGACTAATATTTTGAAATTCAAAATATTTTCTACACTGGATAACATGTACAACCGGTGTAAAAAAGTGTTCAGATCACTTTTTACGCTAGATAACATATACAATAAGTTTAAATATTGGAGTTATTTTTTCTAAACAATCCTTTTGTAACCTATCACTTGTAAGTTACAACAAAATAATATATGCAATCAGAACAATATACTTGTGCTATTATTATATCAAAATAATATATGCAATCACATAAAAATCAGTCAGAATCCACTTCTTCTTCATTCAATTTTAGTAAACCTACTGAAAATGAAGGGGTCTCACAAATTGAATCATCATCGTTAATAACCCTTTTTCTTTGGAGAGCGATAAACCATCTTTTATTTAGCGGATAAGTGATATAGAACATTTACTTTGCTTAGTCTGCCATAATGAAAGGCTCATTCCCAAAACTTGTACTTTTCAAATCAACATGTATAAATCCTAACCGATCCACCATAACACCGTTGTTTACATTAGCCCCCTTGTATTTGAACATGGGAACAGTGAATTTGGTGTAGTCTAACTCCAAAATCTCCTCAACGATGCCACTATTTTGCACACTACTTTTATCATCTAGGGACTTAGTATAAAAGGAATACCCATTGATGTCAAATGAATTCCAACATACCACATTAAATTCAGGACCATATTCTAACTATCTAATTGAATCATATACACAATCATCATTTTCAACCTTCTGTTTAAACCAATGTGCAAAAGATTTGTTGTGTTCTCTAATCAACATTTGCTCTATCATTCTATTATTTTATTTCCAGACAAGCTCTTTATGATCAGCTATATAGTTTTGAACTTCATCAATGTTATTCCAGATGTGTAAGTATATTTACTGCAATTCATTATGATCAATAGTCTTCACCAACATTCCGCGTTGACCCCCTGTTTGGCACGGGGTTTAGCGAGTCCGATAAGTCATACTTTAGATAGGTAGTGTTGACAAAAATCCATAGCTTCTTCATAAAAATATTTTCAATAATGGATGCCTCAGGCTGATTTGGATTCTTTATGTACCCTTTAAGGATTTTCATATATCTTTCAAATGGGTACATCCATCGTAAGTATAAAGGGCCAACAGTTTTATATCTTATACTAGATGAACGATGAGCTGTACCATGATGTCAAAAAAGCTTGGAAGAAACAATTTTTAAGTTGGCACAAAATAACATAACCCTCATACTTTAATTTATCCAACTTTTCAATTGCAAAGACTTTGCCACATATAGCATTGAAGAAGAAGCAAAGTTGGGTTACAATGTGTCTCAAATCATCTTGAAGGATTCCTTAAATAGCTACTGGGAGTAATTGTTGCATCAAGATATGAAAATAATCATAAGACTTTTGGCCTACTAATCTCAAATCTTTCATCGACACAATCTTCTTAAGATTAAATGAGTACCTAAAGGGAATTTTGATTCCTTGTAAACATTCACAAATACTTCTTCTCTCATCCTTGGACAAAATATTAATCTCTTCAACTTAATAACTCTCCTCACCATCTGGCCTTGGATGTAAATCCTCACGTATTCCCATTTATTGCAAATCTAATCTTGCCTTCAAAGCGTCTTTGGAACTACTATGTTGGTTGAGAAGTTTTCCAAAAATGCTGTCACACACATTTTTCTCCACATGCATGACATCAATATAATGCCTTACCTGAAGATGTCGCTAATACGGAAGCTCAAAGAAGACAGATCTTTTTTTCCATATATTTTTCTCACTTCTCTTCATAGTCTTACTGAAAGTAATGTTGATGTCTTTCACCTTTTCATAAACTTGTTCTCTTGTCAATGGCTTCAGAGCATTTTCAAATTCTTGGCCACCAAAATTCTTTTCTTCAGTCGACAGTATAGGTGGCCTTGTCTTAGAAATCTCCTATAACCTAGGTAGACTGTCTTTCTTCCATGATGAAGTTGATAGTAGCAAGTCCCTTCCTCACAAAAGGACATGCTTTATGGCCCTTAACACTATATCCTGACAAATTTCTGTATGCAGGAAAGTCATTAATTGTACAAAAGATCATGGCCCGCATATTGAATACCTCCTTCTTAATAGCATAAAAAACATCCACGCCTTCCCATAGCGTCTTCAAAACTTCAATCAAGGGCATTAAGTAAACATTTATGTCATTTCCTAGATATTTTGGTCCTGAGATCAATATAGACAATATTACATACTTATGTCTTATATATAAGGGTTCATGCCATCTGTACTTAATCTAAACCTTAGGTTTCATGGTTCCTTGCTAAATTCGGTAAATAAGTCATCAATCTTCTTCCATTGCAAAGAATCAGCCGGATGAAGAAGCTTTTCATCATAAATCATGTCAGTCGTATGCCATAACATTTTTTTTGCATAATCTTTATTAGCAAAAAGCTGCTTAAACCTTAGTATAATTGGAAGATACCATAACACCTTTACAGGAGACTTGTTTGATCTGTACCTTGGTGTCTTACATATTGGACATTTCTCCTCATCTTCAAAATCTTTCATGTACAGTATGCAATCATTTGGGCATGCATGAATCTTTTTATACTGCATGCCTAAAGGATATTATTTTCTTAGCATCATAGTAGCATTTGGGTAACACAATTTCTTCTAGAAACATATCTTGCAACAACTCAAGCAATTATGAAAAACCTCTATCACTCCAATCATGCCATGCTTTCACACTTACCAATCTCAACACCGCATTCAACGGGTTATATTTTTTTCACCCTGGGTATAGAGATTTTTCTACATCATTGCATATAGTACCATATGCATGTGGTCGCATAAAATCATCATCTCCAATATCAGGAATCATGCCCTCTACCTGATCATTAGTATCCATGTTATCATCAAAGGTCTATTCTTACTATTCAAATGCACTCGACCTTTGCACATTTTCACCATACCATACCCATACAGTGTAACTCTTACAGAACCCCTCATAAATTAGATGAGTGTACATATCTACAAGACTTTATTTCCTCTCATTCAAATAACTCACACAAGGACAATAAAACCTTCCATTGTCATCATCATCGTGCTATTTAGTAAAATCCAAAAACTCCTTCACCCCCTCAGCATACACAATACTTGTTCATTTAGCATTTATCCAACTATGATCCATATTTGTCAAAGACTAAATAACTAGGAAAATAGAAAATAAGAAAACCTAGCTTGCAGCAATGAATCAAATAAAACAAGTAAATTATAGCAATAAATCCATCACAAATAATAGAGGTACTGCCAGTACTGCATAAATCTTCAGTTCTCAAGACAAAGAGTTTAAAACAAAACTCATCGGCTGTGAAGGGTCGAGAAGACTTAAATGCACGAACAAGTGAAAATGACATATGGTAGGCGCGAAGGGGCTTTCGATTAAATTAAAGGGTATTTCATAAGCAAACATACACCTGATAAAATAAAACACCGG
Source organism: Leucaena leucocephala (assembly GCA_037074615.1). Lineage (NCBI taxonomy): Eukaryota > Viridiplantae > Streptophyta > Magnoliopsida > Fabales > Fabaceae > Leucaena > Leucaena leucocephala. The sequence goes on along the minus strand of CM073535.1, from coordinate 16,203,740 downwards.
TGTAGAAATAACTCTTTTTAAATCGATCATTATATTCTACACCTGACATTGATATGTCCGATTTCAAGCTGTTGCATTTTTTTTGGAAAATAAAAAAACATGTGATCAGAACAAGAAACATTATTCATTCAGCTTTACTAATAACTTTACATCAAAAGTATGAAATTTCTAAACACAATATCTATCAGAATATATAATATATTATCTCCTTCTGTCATTAAGTAAAAAAAATTAAATAGGGACAGCAGATAAATGTTACAGGCTTTCACTCCTCATTAGACTCAAAGGTCTGGGATTCATCAGAGTGGGCAAGATTAATAGGATGATAGAAGCTAGCATGCTATTGATGGCGGCAAACTTTTGAGCAGAAAGCTCTAAAACTGTCTTTTAGTCTAGTAACTTTCTAAAACTGTTCTTCCACCGAGTCCTCCAGAGCATTGAAGTACATGATCAGTTCCTCAAAGCGCTCTATTAGAGTGGTAACCAGGGGAAGAGGAGAAAGAACTATAGGTTGATGGGTGAGATGTTTGCCTTCAAAATATTCTCTATTTCTTTTGTGCGGTGGAGAAGGAGGTGTGCATGAGGAAAAAGCCATTTAAACTTTTAGATAGAAGAAAAGAAAATAAAATAGAGATAAAGTGATGAGACAAAAGTACTTATCATAGGAATGATATACATATGGGTGAGGAAGAAGAACAATCTCAGAAAAGAATATCGAAGAATGCAATTGGCCTTCTATCATAATGAATACAAATATTGAGAACAGAAGAAGTAAAATAAACAGCCTGAGAAGTTATAGACAAAAGAAGCGTGAAAGCATAGACAAGAAACTGAAGAGTCAGAATAAAAAATATATTTAACACCAATTATATATATTTTATACCAGTAGATAGACAAAGTTATTTCGGTCAGTTTAAGGAGTCACAGAATTTCGATTTGAGGTCCCGATTAATTTATATAAATTCCTGAAGTTAGAAGGAATTATTGCAATATTTTTCAGACATCATAATCAGATGAAACTTTATAGAAAATTCCTATATTTAATGTAAGAATTTATAAAATTGATAGAGTCAGAAAATGAATCCTGTAGAATCCTTACGGGATTTTATGGTGAAATAAAATATCCGATAAATAGGATCGGGAGAGATGTATTGGGATTTATGCCATAAAGGGTATAAAGGCAATGAGCCCAAACCAAGGCCTAACTGGCGCCATAATAGGCCCAGTGTGTGATGAATGGACAGTTAAGGACAGAGTCTAGAGCAGTCTAGGAAAAGTGCGAAATTATGAAAATGCCCCTGGAAACCCATACTATACTAGTGAAGGATGGAGGTCATTATGGTCATTCTAGATAGGACAAAAATGTGTCATATAGTATAAGGAGGATTAGTTAGAGCCCAGACACACCCTGAGATAGTATACATAGGGGTAAAATGACGAATATGCCCTTAGGGCTAATATAGTGTAAGACTGTGAACCAAGGGCATTTTAGTCATTTTCCAAGGGATCTATAATTAAGTTATGTCCCAGTACAAGAATGTTAATGGTAGGGAGAATCCATATACTGGATTTAAGTTCAGAAAGTATATTATGAAATTTTAGAAAAATTAGATGCAGAAAATAGTCTAGTTTTTAGAGAATCGGACTGAGCCGGTACCGGATTAGACTAGATTTTCCAGAGCCTTCCTCCCCCATGTGAATTGTGCCACCTAAGCTCCATGAGGTGTCCCTTGTGATGTCATGGATGATGTCACAATTACCTTTTTGAAAAGGAAAATTCAAGATTAAATGTGGGCCATTAGATCAAATAGTAACTAAATCAATCTTGGCCATTAATTTTTCATGGATTTTGGCTATAAATACCCCGTCATTTTTGCATCAAAACCGTTGCCTTGTGATACCTTGGGGAAACTCTTGCAAAATGAAAACTCAAGCCAAGACAAAGAAGATTCAAGGTACCAAAGTTCAAGCAAGCTAGAGATTAAAGGTAAGCAATCTCTCCTAGCTTATTTTCCTTTGATTTGGGAGCTTGAACTTAGGGTTTTCATGGGGGAAAAGTTGATTTTTCTATAAAGGGTGGTGCTTCTCAAAAACCTTTGATGAAAGGGGAAAGAAAAAAATTAAAGTTAGAAACATTTGATTGAAGCTTAAACAAGCTAGTTAAGTGATTGGTTGTTGAATCAAATGGATATTCTTGACTTTACCATGTGTACCCTGTTCAGTCTGCACTATTCATGAGCAAAGAAAATGGATTTTCAATTATTTATTTCTTCCATTGAATTTATATGATATTTTTGTGTAGGATTGGGAAGGTTTTGAACCTTGGAAATATTAAAATCTCAAGGTTATAGTTTTCGAAATCCTTCATAGTTACTGGTCACTCACATGAACAGTGATTTGAATTTCATAATTTTTATGCTTCCAATGGTTATAAAATGAAAAGTTGTGTAGGGTAAAGTGGAGAAACAAGTATGGGAAGCATTAGAATCGAAATGAAATTTTTTGAAAGAATTATGTGCATGTGTTCGGTTATGTACAGTAGGCCATGAAGGAGCTAGAATTTCATGATGCTAAGCTTATAAATGTATTCAAAAGATAAAATTGTATAGGGTAAAGTCAAAACATCAATTGGTTCAAGAGCCAAGTGTATTAGTGAAGATTAGAGAAAGTTATGATAATAAAGAGTGTAACAAGGTTAATCTTAAACATAGTTAAAGTTCATGAGTTCTAATGAATTATGTGATGAATATAAATGTGTTTAGGACCTTGACACATCCAATAAGATGTTGGGAAGTGATTGACATAAAGGCTTCATGGTTGGAAAGCTAGGGAGCAAGTGCAAAAGATCAAGAGGAAAGCTTAAGTCCAAGGTAGTGAACTTACCTCTTTATGTGCTTGATGTGGTATGCTTATGTGTTGACATGTATATGCTATTTGAATGTTGTGACATGATAAATGATGTTGAATGTATTGTGAATAACTTGTTTTCCATGGCCATGCACTTTATGTAGAAGTATATAGCATGATGGCATGTCACTAATCAAAAAAAGTTTAATGAAATTACATATCATGCATTAGCATCCATCTTGCATATTTAAGTGGTAATGTTTGCTACTGAGATTCTCTAGAATCTCACTCTCCCATAACCAACCAATTTAGGTCAAGCATGATGGAAAAGGCATACATGGAGAAGAGCTAAAGAATGGAGGAAAGGATAGCATATGCTATGAATAACCCATGTATGTAAATGCCATGTAAAGTGTCTATTTATGTGATGAAACTATTTGTAATACTTATGGCATATTTACATGATGTATATGAATATTGAGAAGCTTATTTAATGGCTTATGCATGCTGGAATAATTATGGAAAGTGAAAGAAAGGAAACTAAAATGGTGAAAATGTAGGTCCTAAACCAGTTTTGTTGTGGCTTCAGTTTGAACTAGCAAATGAAGGAATTATTTCATGAAATTTCAAAAGCGTGTAGCACACATCCAAAGATTTAAGTTCATAGTAGAACATTTCATTTGGATGTGTATATCAAGAGAAATAAATTTCCAAAGTAAGGGACCATAATCTGTTTCTAGAGTTTTTGACCAAATGAACAGTAAAATTAAACGAATAAACTATATTAATTATCTAATATTTGGTATGAAAATTACTTTTCCGTTAAATTTCAAGATTTTATCTTCATGTAGCTTTTTGAAACACTTCATTTTGAGTTTTCTAGAATTAATTATGATTTTTCGAATTTCATTGCGTAATTTGGAATACCATATTAATAGTAACTGGAGAAAGAGTAAAATTTAAGATTTGGCTAATGGACTTCCAAGGTCTTGTAAGTGGTTCTAAATGCTACTGAATGATCCCTAAGACGTATAAAAGTAAGGATGTTACACTCGTACTATTTGGCTTGCATGCACACTGTATTAAACCTCTAACTGATAAACTTTAGTGAAGCTGGCATCTTTATTCTTGTCATCAGGTCTTTGTGCATCCTAGTCGTGACCTGAGTGCGACTCATAATCTCTTTAAACTTTAGTGGCAACCATCTCAATCTACTCATCATGACTTGACAGCTCTGTGCCCTTCACTCGTGACCAAAGGTCTTCTCATGGCACGACTTGAACTGCTTTGTATATATTAGTCGCGTCCTATGGCTTGACTCATCGTGACCTGATAGCTTTGGAACATCCTATCGCGACCAATGGTCTTTACTCATCGTGACCAAAACACCTATGTGAATATTTGTCGCGACTCATGTCTTAACTTTTTGCAAGTTCACTTCTCTGTGACTAATAGTCGCGACTGAAATGCCTTCTAGTCATACCTGGATATAGCTTTCTTTAAACATTCTCTTCTAATGTTGTTTGTCCAGTCTTCACTCTAGCAATGGCCAATTCTTGTTCTTAACTTTGTTGAGCTTGAGTCAATTGAAACTCATTCATATCTATCTATCACAATAACATTAAATAGGGAACATATTCTTATAGATGTTCAACTAACTATCATTTCATTATATCACATCAAAACTCATATTTGATAGCACCATAACATTTGTACATATATTACATACATGTCAATTACCTATATGGGGAAAGTTATAACTATTATACATCTATGTAATTACTTAACTTTAACTCGAGAAGAGTAAAAATTCTAAATTTAGCTAATGAACTTCAAAGGTGTTATAAGTAGTTCTAAATGCTACTAAATGGTCCCTAAGACGTATGAAAGTAAGGATGTTACATGGAGGAATAGTAAAATCAAATCCTTCAAAAAGCTTTTTATCGAGTAATCTAGCCATGATGTTTTCACTTAACATCATTAGATCCTTTAAAAGAGTGACATGCTTTGATACCAAATGTTATATTTAGATATATAGGCTAGATCACCTAAGAGGGGTGAATTGAATAAATGGAAACTTATAAATTTTTTTTTAGCTCTTTGAAAACTTGATGAGTAAAGATGTATAATTTAAAAAACTCTAATTCAAAATAAGTTACTAGAAATCAGAGTTAAGGAAGAAGAATTTGCATATAGAATTTATACTGGTTCAGTCTTTCCACGACTTACGTCCAATGCTAAGCTTCCCACTGAGATTTTACAATCCACTATATGCATTAAGATTACAATGGGCTCTTGGTAGCCTTGACAACTTCAATTTTCATGACTAATTGAGAACACATCAAACTTGAGGTTACACCATACTCCTGGTGGCAACACTTCCCCTTAAACAGATACGAGTAATTCCTAACATTCAATCCTCTGATTCTAAGGTTTTACTCTTAGATAAATGAAGAAATAAATGGTATATCTAACTCTAAGATAGAGTGAGTGATAAACATTGTGGCTCATGTTATATTTCTCTCTTAATGAAATAATAAGTAATGAACGGAGAGTTGAATGCTTTTTTGGATATTACATCAATCATCATTTTCTTTTTCTTCCATAGTCGTCAACCTCTTAACTCTAAATGGTTTTCTATTTATAATTGATGTTTATGACCATTGAGCATTATTTCTATTAAGGCTTTCTTCTGTTGAGTTCTCTTCCTGTTGGAAATATGATCATTGAACTAGCCATTGTAGCTATTGAGGCTTTTTGTCTTTTTGTCACTGAAGAAATGAGTTTAAGCTTAAATGGAATTAATCACAATGATGATGATAGTATAATAATGCATGTTCAATCATATTTGATAGCTCAATTATTGATAAAGTATATAAAAGTAATTTAGTAATAAACAATTCAATATCATATAAGGATTATGCTTTTTTTAAAGATTATACTATATGAATCGATTAAGGGTTACTTATTAATCGATTAATTGATTTTCCTTTGTAAAACATATTGCTGCCTTTACAATAATCTATCATTCAATTGATTAATTGATATTAATCAATTAACTAATCTATTAATTATCAATAATTAAATAATAAATCGATTAACTCTACTAACTTCTTCTTTTAACTTCATTTGATTAAAAACACATTTTAATTACTTTAAAAATATTTTTCACATCACAAATTAACTTAATTCTTTTATTCTCTTTTGACATCATCAAAATATATACAATCTAACATAGGATATCTGGCTAGTGCTATTCTATATAGGAAGAGTGTGATTTTCAATGATCTAATGCTTTCATTGAATCCGAATGATAATTTTGTGTAGGAATGAATAAACTTAGAACCTTGAAAGCATTAGAATTGAAATGTAGCATTTTAAACTATTCTATATTACTATTCATATGCATGAACAATTATATGAATTTCATTATTTTAATACTTCTAATGGTTTTAAAATGAAAATTTATGTGGAATAAAGTAGAGAAACAAGTATTGGAAGTATCGGAATCAAAACGAGAAATTTTGGAAGAATTATGTGCACTATTTCAGTTCTGTTCAGCAGGGTATGTAGGAGTTGAAATTTTATAATTCTAAGTTCATAAATGGATTTAGAATGAAAAATTGTGTAGGGTAAAGTAAAGACACAAATTTATTCAATGGACAAGGCAATTAACTACAAAGAAAGAAAGTTAGGAGTTAGTTGGTTAACCTAAGTTTAATGTTTCTAAAATTTGATTGAAATGAGATTGTAATGCATGTATGAATATGAAATGTTAGTATTTGATTCGTTTGATCAAGAAGACAACCTTACATCAAGGAAAGGTGACAAGAAAAGAGATGAAGAAAAATAAAGCATCAAGATAGTAAGCTTACCTAAACTTGCATGTGTTGATTATGTTATGGCTTTGTTGATTGATGTTGTTCATAAGTATTAGTTGTAGCTCTATGCTATGATTACTTTGACCAATTGTATTTCATATGTTATATGGAAACATGCAAAATACATTATGTTAACACAATCACAAGCAAGCCCAAGTTCCAAGTATTAAAACAAACATTGTTTTGTATGGTTTACTATTGAGATTTCCCTAAAAACTCACCCCAATCTATAATTCCATACAGCATGACCATCAAGCATAGGAGGTCAAGGTTAGAGGATGATGTTATAGTATGTTTGTATTTTTATGTAAGGAACAAGTTGTGGATTGTATTTATGTAAAGTTAGTTGATGAAAACTGTGTACTTGAACAAACACTAGTTTTGAGCAGTAAGTTGTAGTCTATAATCCAAAAATCTAAATGATGAAATAAAGGTATGATATTTTACTCATATCAAGCTTCATTTTGACACCAAGAACATCTTATTTTGATGTCTATACAAGGATAATGGATTTTTCAAAGTTAAGGTACAGAAACTGTTTCCAGGATTTTTTACCAAATAAAAAGTGAAATTTGACTTTAGAACTGACTTAGTTGACTAGTCAATTGGTCTGAGGCATATTTTTCCTTTAAAATTTAATATACTATCTTTGATTATCCTTTTGAATCACTTCGTTTCAATTTTTCAATTATTAATTATATTTTTTAATGTTGTCACTGAATCTGGAATTATCATATGAATATTAACATTGAATTTTAACATTCCAGATTGTGTTTGAACTCTAATAGTAATGTATTTGGTTCTAAATACTACCAAATTATCATATCATTTTTTCCCTATATGTATAATACTGATAGTGGAAAGAGTTTTGGAAAGGATTGTGATGATGAATAAAAAGGAAAAACAATGATTAGACAAAGGTATAAAGATGAGGGACTAAATTGAAATGTCTAAAAGTTCTATGGTGCAAAAATAAAAGTAGAAATAAACTTTGGGCCATTAACTGTAATTATGAAAAGTTGAGGGCCTAAAGTGTAATTTTCAAAAGTTTAAGGGTAAATTGGTAATTATTGAAAGTTGAGCCAGAAAAGGCCCAAAAATGCCCGGAATCAGATTAGTCCCAAATTTTCCTAGTAAATAGAGAAAATTATTCTGTCAGTTTAACGTAACACAAAATTTTGATTTGAGGTTCCAAAAAAAATATATTATAATTAATATAAGAATTTATGAAGCTAATAGAGCTCAAAAAAAGTTTTATAGAATTTATTATAGAATTTACAGTGGATTAAAACACGATAAATACTTTTCTAGGGAATTTCTCAGGAATTTAGCCCATGAACATAGGGAATCATGTAAAGGGCCCAAAATGGTGCCTTATAGGCTCAATAATATTTTTAGAAAAGTACGTGGGCCAGGGCTAATAAGGACTCAAAAAAATGTAAAATTATGAAAATGCCACTGAGTATGCTACTTTGTTGTGTCATTGAGTTTGAGTTTGAGTTAGATGAAGGGCATTTTGGTCATTTGATTAAGGTTAGACAGTCAAGGAGAGTACCCAGAATAGTTGACCATAGTCAGGGAATACTCTGATGATGTGTGAAAAGATGATAATGCCCTTTGAGAAATTAAAGTAAAATCAGACACCAATAAAAGGTATTGAGTAAATATAGGGAATTTTTATTAGGACCTCTGGGTCTCAAAAAATTATGAGACTTTGCAAGGGATTTATTTTATATTAGAATGAAAATCTCAAAATGTTAGAAACATTAAAGGAGAGGTCTAGCATTTATTTCAAAATCATGATATTTTAAGCATATCGGTATAAGGAAAGTGCCTTGGGATTTGTGCCAATTAGCTATTGGACCCAAGGAAGGCCTAGGGTAGCCCAATATTGCATCCTAGGGTAGCCTAATTATTCATCCTAGGGTATCCCAATAAGTACCAAAAGTTGTCTTGAAGCCCAAGTCCAATAATAAATCATTTATGAATTTTTGAAAAAGAAAAGAAAAAGAAATAAAGTAAGAATTAGGGTTGCACATGATGAGACCCATAAAGACTTTACATATGGAGTACAAGGCAAGGGGAAGAGAAGATTTTTGTTATGTGACCTTATCTCAAATTGGCTTAGTGGGCAAGTTTGATGTAAGAGCAATTATGAGCCATTAGATCAAATAGTGCACAAAGTGATCTTGGCCATTCATTTTCCATGAGATTTTCTATAAAATACCTCTACTATTTCTGCTCAAAACTGTGAAGCAAGAACTTTGGGGAAACTATGTCAAAATGGAAACTCAAGCCAAGACAAAGAAGAAGCCAAGGTCCAAAGTTCAAGCAAGCTAGAGAATAAAGGTAAGCAATCTATCCTAGCCTATTTTCCTTTGATTTGGGGGCTTGAACTTAGGGTTTTCATGGAAAAAGTTGAGTTTTCTCTAAGGTGTATCTGCTGTCTAAAACCTTGGATGAAAGGAGAAAGAAGAAATTAAAGTTAGAGTTATGTGATTGAAACTTAAACAAGCTGGTTAGGTGATTGGTGTAACATCCTTACTTTTATACGTCTTAGGGACCATTCAGTAGCATTTGGAACCACTTACAAGACCTTTGAAGTCCATTAGCCAAATCTGGAATTTTACTCTTTCTCGGGTTACTGTTCATATGGTATTCCAGATTACGCAATTAACTTCGAAACATCATAATTAATTCTAGAAAACTCGAAATGAAGTGGTTCAAAAAGCTACATGAAGATAACATCTTGAAATTTAAGGGAAAAATAATTTCTAGACCAAATGATTATCCAATTGATACAGTTTATTCGTTGAAGTTTAGTGTTCATTTGGTCAAAAACTCTGGAAACAGATTTTGATCCCTTACTTTAGAAAATCATTTCTCTTGATATACACATCCAAATGACACATTCTACCTATTAATTTAAAGCTCTGGATGTGTTCTACATGCTCATAAAATTTCGTGAACTAATTCCTTCATTTGCTAGGTCAAACTGAAGTCACAACAAAACTGCTTCAGGACCTACGTTTTTACCATTTCAGTTTATTTTCTTTCATTTCCAATAGTTGTTTCAGCATGCACAAGCCATCAAATAAGCTTCTTAACATTCATATACATCATGTACATATGGCATAAGTATTACAATAGTTTCATCACATAAATGGACACCTTACATGGCATTTACATACATAGATAATTTATAGTATATGCTAAAATCTCAATACTTCACTTCCTTTCTTCCATTCTTTAGCTCTTCTCCATGCATACCTTTTCTTCATGCTTGACCTAAATTGGTTGGTTATGGGAGAGTGAAATTCTAGGGAATCTCAGTAGCAAACATTACCACTTAAATATGCAAGATGGATGCTAATGCATGATATGTAATTTCATTAAACTTTCTTTGATTAGTGACATGCTATCATGCTATATACTTTTACATAAAGTGCATGGCCATGGAAACATGTTATTCACAATACATTCAACATCATTTATCATGTCACAACATCATTCAAATAACATATACATGTCAACACATAAGCATACCATATCAAGCACATAATGAGATAAGTTTACTACCTTGCACTTAAGCTTTCCTCTTGACCTTAGCCCTTGCTCCCTAGCTTTCCAACCATGAAGTTTATGTCCATCACTTCCCAATATCTTCTTGGATGTTTCATGGTCCTAAACACATTCATATTCATCACATAATTCATTAGGACTCATGAACTCCAACCATGTTCAAGATTAACTAATATTCACTAATCCACTTGGCTCTTGAATCAATTGATGTCTTGACTTTACCCTACACAATTTCATATTTTGAACTCATTTATGAGCTTAGAATCATAAAATTCCAGCTCCTTCATGGCCTGCTGTACAGAATTGAACATAAGCATACAATTCTTTCAAAAATTCTCATTTTGATTCTAATGCTTCCCATACTTGTTTCTCCACTTTACCCCACACAACTTTTCATTTTAAAACCATTGGAACCATCAAAATTATGAAATTCCAATCACTATTCATGCGAGTGAACAGTAACTATAAGGAATCTCAAAGACTACAACCTTGAGATTTTAATGTTTCTAAGGTTTAAAACCTTTCCAATCCTACACAAAATCATCATACAAACTCAATGGAAGCATTAAATCATTGAAATTCAATTTCCTTCCCTCATGAACAGTGCAGACCGAACAGGGCACACCATGGCAAAGTCAAGAATATCAATTTGATTCAACAACCAACCACTTAACTAGCTTGTTTAAGCTTCAATCATATAGTTCTAACTTTAATTTCTTCTTTCCCCTTTCCTTTAAGGTTTTTGGGAAGAACCTTCCCTTAGAGAAAACTCAACTTTTTCCCCATGAAAACCCTAAGTTCAAGCTCCCAAATCAAAGGAAAATAAGCTAGGAGAGATTGCTTACCTTTAATCTCTAGCTTGCTTGAACTTTGGAACCTTGAATCTTCTTTATCTTGGCTTGAGTTTTCATTTTGCAAGAGTTTCCCCAAGGGTCCATGAAGCTATGGTTTGCTGCAGAATGAGGGGGTATTTATAGCCAAAATCCAAGAAAAATGAATGGCCAAGATTGATTTGGTTACTATTTGATCTAAAGGCCCACATTTATTATTGGATTTAACTTTTTCATAATATAATAATTATGACATCATGTGGGACAGCTCATGGGACACCTAAGAGGGTTAGGTGGCATGCTGCCCATGCAAGGAACCTTCTGGAGAAATTCCAGTCCAATCCGGTACCGATCAGTGTAGTTTCACAACAACCGGACTGTTTTCTGTGCTGAATTTTTCTATAATATACTAGGATATGTATTATGTCCTGGAAATCAATGTCTAGGCTTCCCACACCATTGACATACTTGTACTGACCACAACTTAATTACAGATCCCTTGGGAAATGACCAAAATACCCTCGGTGTCCTTTCTTACACTATATTGACCCTAAGGGTATAATTGTCATTTCACCCCTCTTTGTACTGCCTCAGGGTATATATTGGCTCAAATAATCATATTTATACCATGTGTCACGTTTTTAACCTGTCCCAGATGACCAAAATGCCCTTCATCCATCTCTGGTATAATCTGGGCATCCAGGGGTATTTTCGTAATTGTGCACTTTTTCTAGCACTGGCCCCTTCTACTGATAGACTGGTACCCTGGGTTTTGGGCCTTCCTTGGCGTCATTATGGGCCTATATATGAGGTCATCTGATCTCATTCTATCCAGGCTTACATACCAATAAGTTCCATTATTGGATCACGGGTGTTATCAAACTCCCCTCAAAATTCACTGTTATGGGGATAACTTTTTATACAGGACTTCTTCCGAGGTTCTGTTAGATCCAGGACATCTGACACTGTAGGGTACACTTTCTTGTAATTTGCCCACCTATATCTGAAGTCCATGAAATATGATAAAATTTCAGATAACTTTTAGACTATCAGATAAATATCTGCTGTATGGAGCCCTAATAAAATTTCTGTATCATGTCAGATTATCCAGCATACCTTCCTTTATTTACTGATGGAATATGGGACTAAAATACTTATGGGCAGTTATAACCCTTTTCGGGCTGATCTTTCTATAATTACAATTTTAACCTTGAACTTTTCTCTTAATTACATTTATGTCCCTAACTTTTTGGATATTTACATTTAGGTCCCTAAACTTTTGGAAATTACAACTTTTGGCCCAACTTTTGTTTCTACTTTAACTTTTGGCCTTTAAACTTTTCCAATTTTCGTTTAAGTCCCTTTCTTCCTTCAAGAATCATTTAACCTTTAACATTTCTTCTGATCTTTTTCATAATCCTTCCTAAACCTCTTTCCATTATTAGTACTATACAGATAGGGAAAAATTAGGATATGACAATTGGTTGTTCAATCAAGTTGATATTCATGACTTTGCTAAGGTTATGACATTTTGGTTTGTACTGTTTATGAAAGAAGGAGATGGAATTTCAATTATCTAATTCTTCTATTGAATTTATATGATGATTTTGTATAGGATTCGATAGGTTTTGAACCTTGAAAGCATTGGAATTCCAAGTTGTAGTTCTTAGAATTCTTCTTTGTTATTGTTCACTCATATGAATAGTGATTGTAATTTCATGATTTTGATACTTCCAATGGTTTTAAAATGAACAGTTGTGTGGGCTAAAGTGGAGAAACAAGTGTGGGAAGCATTAGAATCAAAATGAGAATTTTTTAAAGAAAAGAGGGTGTTATGTAATTCTATATAGAATAGTAAATAGGAGCTAGAATTTCATGATTCTAAGCTTATAAATGGATTAAAAAGATGAAATTGTGTAGGGTAAAGTCAAGACATCAATTGGTTCAAAGTCTAAGTTAATTAGGGATGACTAGAGAAGGTTATGTTAGTAAAGAGTTTATCAAGGATAGTCTTGAACATTGTTGGACTTCATGGTCCTAATGAATTATTTGATGAATATAAATGTGTTTAGGACCTTGAAACATCCAAGAAGACATTGGGAAGTGATTGATTGAAAGGCTTCATGGTTGGAAAGCTTAAGGAGCAAGTGCAAAAGAACAAGAGAAAAGCTTAAGCGCATGGTAGTGAACTTACCTTTTTATGTGCTTGATGTGGTAGGCTTATGTGTTAACATGTATATGATATTTGAATGATGCTGTGACATGATAGATGATATTGAATGTGTTATGAATAACATGGTTTCCATGGCCTTGCAGTTTTATGCAGAAGTATATAGCATGATAGCATATCACTAATCAAAGAAAGTTTAATAAAATTACATATCATGCATTAGCATCCATCTTGCATATTTAAGTGGTAATATTTGCTACTGAATTCCCTATAATCTCACCCTCCCATAACAACCAATTTATGTCAAGCATGAAGAAAAATGTATGCATGGAGAAGAGCTAAAGAATAAAAGAAAGAAAGTGAAGTAATTTAGGTCGTAGCATATATGCTATGAATTTTCCATGTATGTAAATGCCATGTAAGGTGTCTATTTATGTGATAAAAATGTATGAAATAATTATGGCATATGTACATGATGTATATGAATATATCAGAAGCTTATTTGATGGTTTAGGAATGCTAGATTAGTTTAGGAACATTTAAGAAAGAAGATGAAATAGTAAAAACGTAGGTCTTCAAGCAGTTTTTTTGGGACTTCAGTTTGACCTAGTAAATGAAAAGATTATTTCACGATATTTTACAAACATGTAGTACACATCCAGATCTTTAAATTTATAGGTAACACCCCTCATTTGGATGTGAATGTCAAGAGAAATGAATTTCTAAATTTAAGAGATAGAATCTGGAATTTCCAGAATTTGCCATATGAACATTAATAAGTAACGATTTAACTATATCAATTGGAAATTTAAATGCCCAAATTTATATTTTTCCTTTAAATATCTATGAAATACCTTCAATTATAAATTTTGATCACCTCTATACGAGTTTTGATTAGTTATGAATGTTTAAAGTTGGACTGTAAATATGAAAATCACCAAATGAATAGTACATGAGAAGTAAGTTTTAAAATTTTAATTTTTAGGATAATATAATGATTCCGCTAATCAAATACGCTTTTGAATACGTACTATAAGGTGGTAAAAGTAGTATGTTTTATTTTGGTATCAGAGCAGAAGTTTCTGGCATAATAGAAGTCAGTTCCCACACCCTAGCTTTATGTAGTAAGTACTTCGTTATGTTAGGGTATTGGTTGGGATAGTTAGCATTGCTTATTTAAGTAAATATTGCAGAAGTAGATATGGGATTTCATAAAGTTAAGTTAGAGCCATTTGTTAATAAGGGAGACCCCTGGCCAGTAATGATATATGAAATGATGTACATCTAGACTATGATCCTTCTTCAGATAGTGAAGAGAGTTCATATAGTAGTGTAGATGATCAATTAGGGAGGTCTATAGTAGAATATCCCATAAATATTTCTGTAGACTCAAACTTATAGTCTGGAGGTTATGTAGAGATTCAATTTGAAGTTGTGCATGTACTAGATGATGATGAGTCTAGTACTTCTATATAGTATGAGTTTATTGGAGTGCCCTCTAATCCTGATATAAGACCGATTCCTCTAATGAGAGGACATATTATGGCTGAAGAAACTGAGTACTGATATTGGATTAAAGGTAGACCAGATATTATTCCTCATCCACCCGAGTTTGAGGATAGATTTGATAAGAGTTTTCTACAACAGTTTTTCAATGTCGTAGTAGGGATGATAAATAGATATACAATATAAGGCATTGACCTAAATCATGTTTACACTCTAAAAGATTGGCATGAAATGGTAGTAGGTCAAATATTGCCATATACCCCTACATGACACATAGAGCTTAGTGAGTTTTTAGTAAATGATCCGCCAACTGATGTATATGGGTGGCATTTATGTATGCAGAAGTATTTGCAATTCACTATTCCCTATAAAAGAATATAAAAAGAGATAAGGGGTAATGTAAATTTGTAAATAGTGTAAAGTTAAGTAATTACATAGATGTATAATAGTTATGACTTACCCTATATATATACGTGATATGTATGTAATGTATGTACAAATGTTATGGTGCCATAAAATATGAGTTTTGATGTGATATAATAAAATGGTAGTTGGTTGAACATTTATGTGAATATGTTCCCTACTTAATGTGATTATGATAGATTGATATGAATGAATTTCAATTGACTCAAGCTCAACCAAGTTAAGAACAAGAATCAACAATTGCTAGAGTGAAGACTGGACAAACAACATTTGAATAGAATTTTCAAAGAAAGTTATGTCCAAGTTGAGACAAGGAAGGTGTTGAAGTTGCAATTAGTAGTCACAGTGAAATGAAGTTGGTACAAGTTAAGACATGAGTCACGAAAAATATTCACAGAGGTGTTTTGGTCATGATGAGTAAAGACCATTGGTCGTAATAGGAAGTTCCAGAACTATCAGGTCGCGATGACTCAAGTCATAGGACGCGACTAATATATATAAAGCAGTTCAAGTCACAACGAAAGATCTATGGTCGCGACTAAAATAGAGAGTATCAGTCACGACTAACTAGTACTCAAGTCGCGACCAGAATGCACAGAGACCTGATGACAAGAATGAAGATGCTAACCTTGCTGAAGTTTATCAGTTAGAGGTTTAGCACAATGTGCAGGCAAGCCAAATAGTACAAAGTACTAAGATACGGAAGATCAGTTTAAAAAGATGTTCAAAAGTAAATCCTCCTTATGATCACTAGGAGTTGATGTACGTTACGAAAGACTTTATTCAACTAGTCTTATTTGAACAAAAGAATCAAAAGTTAGAATGAGCTTTGCCTAGAAATTAGCCTAGTATATGGCTTAAGTTGAGGGACATGATGGTTAAAAGATAGAAAGTCAATGTTTCCAAAATAGAGGGATCCCATCATGAAGAGATAGAAATCTAACAGACCTAGGGTAAAGTACCCAAGAGAATAAAAGTAATAGTGCTAGATGATGAATGATCCATGCTAGTCTAGTCAAGATCCAAAGATAGACCAAAAATGAACCATAATCTGGTCTAAAGTAGACTGATCTGGTTAAGAGATAGTACAGAGATACAAAAGTTGTTCTATAGTTATAGAGATTGATACACTCACCAGAGAAGTTAGTTCGTGGATTGAATTCCCTGTTACAAAGAAAGAGTTTTCTCAGGTAGTTGTAGAAGTTCAACAGATCGGTAAATGTATGCAAGGTTAGAAAAATAAGTTTATGATGCCTAAAGAGAGAAAGGTAGCCACAATTTCAAAGATAAAGTGACTCCCATATTCCCTATGTAAGAAAGAGTAATGAAGGGTTGAGTCTATACCCTAATAAGAGGGTAAACTGGCAGCCTAAGTTAGATGAATAGTTACTTCAGGTTTTTGAATAAATTGTTAGATCTTGACTAGATAATGTGATAGATAGTCTGACAGATAATATGACAGAGGAAAGAATGCTTTAAAGTTTACCTAGTTAATTGTTTAATTAGAATGTGCATATAAGGGATGGTTGAGCAAATTATGTGATATGGCTTATGTTGCCCTAATTTATGATGAACAGTTGCATCTCCATGCTGTTGTCATATGATGACATGCATGTTAGAGAATGCTTAAATGATTGCTTCTCCTTGCATATTATGCATGTTAGAGTATGCTATGATGAATTAGCACTCTCCTTTTGCATTACATGTAGTGTAGAGTAGATATAATGAGAGTCTTGAAAAAAAAATTATTGCTCCCATGCCATACGACATGTAATTAGATAATTCAACTTGGTAAATATAAAGCAATAGAAAAGTGATAAACAAGATAGTTAGCCAGTTAATTCCCAAAGACTATAATGGAAATTTATGACTAGACAATGATAGTCAGTTAGACAAAGAATGAGATTAAAGATGAATGCTAGTGGCAAATCTATAGACATATGATTACGGTACTCAGGACATGTCCATTCAGTAAGGATGAGATACATGAATGATGTACCATGAACATGAAATGAAATGAGAAGCATTTATGAAAGAAGATGTAGCTCTAAGAAAGAGCAATGTCTATGTAATAAAAGTTAACATTCTCACAATAGAGCTAGATTGCTCTTACGATAGAGTCAGGTTGTTCTTGATATAAAGCCAAGAGAATGAACAGTACAACTCATGTAGAGTAATGTCCACCAGATGAGATGTACATATTATGATAGATATGTGCATGGTAGAGCCTGTGTAGCTCTTTACAATGCTAGATGTAGTAAAGTTATGAAAGATGAGAATGATATGTGAAATTCTTGAGTGATAGAGGAAATGAGTAAAGTCTTAATAGAAAATATTGACTTATGTGATCATTATTACAGAATTATCTGTTGAGTTAACAACTAAGTGGAAGTGGCTAACCTTGTAACTTAGTCCATTGGTTTAGGTCTTCTAGAGATAAAAATACAGTATAACGGGATCGTAGTAGATTCTAGAGGATTGCAGTTAGATTCTAACATGGTTCAAAGAGAATAAAATTCTAGGGTCGCAGTTAGATCCTGAAAAGGCTGACAGTTGATCGTAATAGATCCTGAGGGTCGCAGTAGACCTAGCCTAGAAAAAAAGTTATGAGCCATAAGTACAGTAAGGTAGGGAAGCCTCACAAGTTAGTTAGCTCATAACAAAGAGAGTACCCATGATGATAATTTTAGATAGCCTTATTATTATAGACTGAACTCATGATCTTCTTACACAAAAAAGGAATTAAGTGATCAAATTTAAAGTTTAGTCTTCAGTAATAGATATTTTGAGTCTGCATATAATATGCCTAAGGCAATAGAAGAAGAATATCTCATGAGATGTTAGAAAAAGTCAAGTAAGAACATAAAAATCCCTAAGATGAGCCTAAAGATAATGAGAATAAGAGCCAGATAGGCCCAAAAGAGACAGTATGTGAAGGGTCTAAGATAGTAAAGTACCAGGGTTAGAACCTATTAGCACCAGTGTTTCATATTTTTATCGGTATTTTTTAGTTAAGCGTGCTCAGGCACGAGTAGTCAAATGATGGGTGACCACCTGGGAAGCCATAAAAAATGGTGTAAATGCCACAGAAGTTTGGCATATATGCACAGAGTTATGTAAAATGATAGAAAGTCATGGAAAGTTAAAAAGGTTATGAATGGTAAAGGACTAGAACCCTTATGTTAAGTCCAAATAGAGTGGATTTGAAAGGAAATATTTAAAGAGTTTTCTCAAAAGCTAGCAAAATTATAAGTTAAAGAGAATGTTAGCCTTATGGTATCTAAGGATACGTTATGACAAGGCAAGATAGACCATGATATAGCTAGATTTGGCCATATATGCTATGATATAACATGAAAAGTACGTAATGAGATACACTATGAAAAGCATGTAATGTGATACATAATGAGAAATATGTATCGAGAAGTACAATACGAAGTGGCTTTTTAGGTAGTTTTATAAACAGACAGAGAGGCTCCCCTTTTGGTAGGGATAAGATGTTTGCATGATATGCTACAAAGGAAAGAGCAAATAAGAGCTTTCACTCCTTGCAGGAAAAGCCAAGCATTATGTTATATTTGTAAAATATGCTAAAGCTCCAAATATTAGAGCAGTCCAAGCTCCATGTGATAGAGCTGTGTAAGCTCCGAGTGTTAGAGCTGTTCATATTAAAGAAAGGAATGCTTGAGCTCCAATGTTAGAGCTTCTCATTCATGAGAAGGTATGTAGTCCTGCAATATGTTGGCTAGGCATTATGCATGTTAAAGTATGTGCTCCTATGTTCTCCTACTTAGTAGTAAAGTAAAGAAAGAATAATGATACAAGTCCTCTCTCTGTATTATGATGAATTATTAAAGATGATAAGAGGAATAAGAAGTATGATGAGTAATTGACAAAAACTCTAGAATATAGTAGTATTCGAGAGAGTTTGATATGAAAGAAATGGACACTACTCACAAGTCTAGTATGGTGAGAAGTCTATATGCAAATAGATGCATAACAAGTAAGCAAGTACTATAATGAAGTAGAGTTTAAATCTGATTGAGTTGATTCAGAAATGAAAAATAATCACAGCAAATATATGAAGATCTACAGATATGGAAAGTACCCCCGCCAAGATGTCAAGATATAAGATAAGAGATAGATACCCCAATCCGTAGTCATAAAGTGGGAAAAGGATATATATCTAAGATAGTTGACTAAGGTGTTAAGTAAATTTTGAGGATGAAATTTATTTTAAGGGAGTAGAAATGTCATATCCTATTTTTTCCTATATGTATAATACTGATAGTGGTAAGAGTTTTGGAAAGGATTGTGATCATGAATAGAAAGGAAAAATAATGATTAGACAAGGATATAAAGATGAGGGACTAAATTGAAAAGTCTAAAAGTTCTATGGTGCAAAAATAAAAGTAGAATAAACTTCGGGCCATTAACTGTAATTATGAAAAGTTGAGGGGCCTAAAGTGTAATTTTTAAAAGTTCAAGGGTAAACTGGTAATTATTGACAGTTGAGCCAGAAAAGGCCAAAAAATGCCCAGAATCATATTAGTCCCAAATTTTCCTAGTAAATAGAGAAAATTATTCTAATCAGTTGACGCAACACAAAATTTTGATTTGAGGTCCCAAAAAATTTATATTAATTTATGAAGAAAGAAAACTTAATATAGTATCATTTGGACCTTATAATTAGATAAAATTTGGCACAAAATTATTATAATTAATATAAGAATTTATAAATATGACAGAGCTAAAAAATAAGTTCTGTAGAATTTATTATGGAATTTACAGTGGATTAAAACACCCGATAAATACTTTTGGGTGGAATTTCTTTGGAATTTAGCCCATGAAGATAGGGCCCAAAATGGTGCCTTATAGGCCCAATAATATTTTTAGATAAGTACGTGGGCTAGCGCTAATAAAGACTCAAAAAATGTAAAATTATGAAAATGGCACTGGGTATGACACTGTGTTGTGAAATTGAGTTAGAGTTAGACGAAGGGCATTTTGCTCATTTGACTAAGGTTAGCCAGTCAAGGAGAGTACGCAAAATAGTTGACCATAGACAGGGAATACTCTGATGATGTGTGAAAAGACAATAATACCTTTTGATAAATTAAAGTAAAATCGGACACCGATAAAGGGTCTTGAGGAAATATAGGAAATTTTTATCAGGACCTCTAGGTCTCAAAAAATTATGAGACTTTCTAGGGGATTTATTTTATGTTAGAATGAATTTCTAAAAATGTTAGAACCATTAAAAGAGGGTTCTAGCATGTATTTCAAAATCAGGATATTTTAAGTATATCGGTATAAGGAAAATGCCTTGGGATTTGTGCCAATTAGCTATTGGACTGAGGAAGGCCTAGGGCAGCCTAATATTTCATCCTAGGGTAGCCCAATAAGTCCCAAAAGTTGTCTTGAAGTCCAAGTCCAACAGTGAATCATTAATGAATTTTTGAAAAAGAAAAGAAAAAGAAATAAAGTAAGAATTAGGGTTGCACATGGTGGGACCCATGAAGACTTTACACATGGAGTACAAGGCAAGGGGAAGAGAATATTTTTGTTATGTGACCTTATCTCAAATTGGCTTGGTGGGCAAGTTTTATGTAAGAGCAATTATGAGCCATTAGATCAAATAGTGCACAACTTGATCTTGGCCATTCATTTTCCATGAGATTTTCTATAAATACCCCCATTATTTATGCTCAAAACCAAGAAGCAAGAACCTTGGGGAAACTATGTCAAAATGGAAACTCAAGCCAAGACAAAGAAGAAGCCAAGGTCCAAAGTTCAAGCAAGTTAGAGAATAAAGGTAAGCAATCTATCCTAGCCTATTTTCCTTTGATTTAGGGGCTTGAACTTAGGGTTTTTATAGAAGAAAGTTGAGTTTTCTCTAAGGTGTATGTGTTATCCAAAACCTTGAATGGAGTGTTTTTTAAAGAAAAAAGGGTGTTATGTAATTCTGTACAGAACATTGCATAGGAAATAGAATTTCATGATTCTAAGCTCATAAATGGATTAAAAAGATGAAATTGTGTAGGGTAAAGTCAAGACATCAATTATTTCAAATGCCAAGTTAATTAGTGCTGACTAGAGAATGTTATGTTAGTAAAGAGTTTATCAAGGATAGTCTTGAACATTGTTGGAGTTCATGGTCCTAATGAATTATGTGATGAATATGAATGTGTTTAAGACCTTGGAACATCCAAGAAGATGTTGGGAAGTTGTCATATCCAAATTTTTAGGCTTAGAAGCCCAGTATATAGCCTGAAAAAGGGATGCTACCAGACCCTGTTGAGCAGAGGTCTCAGTAAATAGAGAAAATTATGTTGATCAGTGTGATGCAACACAAGGTTCTGATAATAGGTCATGAAAGATTTATATTAATTTCCAAAGAAAAGGAAAATTAATACAGTATGCTCTAGACCTCAGAATCAGATGAAATGTGGCAGTAAATTCCTATAATTAATATAAGAATTTCTGAAACTGATAGAGCTCAAAAAGGAGTTCTGTAGAATTTACTACAGAATTTACAGTGGATTAAAAGACCCGATAAATAGGTTTCGGGGGAATTTCTCGGGAATTGAGCCCATGAAGATAGTGGATCATACAGAGGGTCCAGAATGGCACCTTATAGGCCCAATGATATTTTCAGATAAATATGTGGGCCAGGGCTAATAAAGACCGAGAAAAATGAAGAATTACAGACATTCAAGAAAGGGTATCTAGATAGTTGACCAGGGTCAAGAGATACTCTGGTAAGGTATGAAAAGACAATAGTGCCCCTAGAAGGACTAAAGAGGTAGTAATGGCATTTTGGTAATTTACTAAGGATGTTTCTTGGGAATCGAGCCACCAGAGTATTTGGGCTTGGTTAGAAACCCAAGATGATATTTAAAGGCCCAAAAACGTAGCCCAAGAGTAAAGTGGGCCCAAGAGGCATTAAAATAATGTTTTAGTGCTTTTTCAATAAAGTAAAGTGACCCGGTCCAAGATAGAACTGGGTAAAGTGATCTAGAATCATGAGATGACATAGATGGGGCCCACAAGATGCCACATGGCATGATTACATTAAAAGAGGAAAAGCAAAGGACACATGGCATGATTATAGAAAAAGGAGAAAAAGCAAGAGGACACGTGGCACGATCTCGGCCGTCCATTCAGGGAAAAGACTCTGGAACTCTCTGGAAAGGCTGACTCAGCTGGTGAGGTGTCCCAAGGGCCCCACATTTTGCCACATATACCCCTTAGGTGTCCCTTGAGGTGTCCTAGATGATGTCATGAGTGGTGAGTCAGCAAGGAGGGTGATGTCATCATGATGATGCAGGCAAAGCTTCTTGAGGAAGCAAGCAATCTGAGCCATTCATTGTGAATCAATCTGGGCCATTCATTCCACCTCCTCTCACCTATAAATAGGACACTCCCCTCCCATTTCAAGGCACACCACGGATCTAGCAAGAAAAGGAAGAGAAAGAAGAGAGAAAGAGAGAAAGAGAGAAGGAAAGAAAGAAAGGAAAGGAAGGAAGGAGTTTTGGTGGAGCCAGGAGCAGTCTAAGGAGCTGAGGGACTGGGCAAAGCTTAGGAATGAGGTAATAAAGTTATCTAGTCCCTTCTCTAATAAATTATAGGATTTCTCTTAGTGGTTAGAATAGAGAAATATCTCTATTAATAAAGGTAGCTAAAGGTAGAGTGAAAGCTAGGGGAATGTCAGATTAAGGATATTACCCTTGAGCTATGTATGAGTTAAATAGAGCTATGCTGATAGAATAATAATGAAGATATTATTATGCTATGTATAGGCTCTAACCTATGTAAAGAATGAACCTTAGGGCAAAGGCTAAGAGCTAGAAGGAAAAGCTACATGTCAGGTAGTAAACTAATCCTAAACTTGTATGCATTGAATGTTATGCTTGATGTGCTATGGCTTTGTTGAATTGTGTTGAATATGTGCCTATGTATGAAGCTCTATTCCTATGATTACTTTGGCCAATTGTATTTCATATGTAACATGGAAGCATGCACATGACATAATGCTAACACTTTCACAAGCAAGCACAAGTATTCACATTAATAGATACATGGTTTAGTGCTGTTTGCTACTGAGATTTCCCCAGAAATCTCACCCTTCCATATCAATCCAATTACAGCAGGTCTTCTCAAGATGGAGGAGATAAAGATGCATGAAGAGATATTAATTACTTAGCATGATTGATATGTGATTCATGTATGTATAATTGCTGGAAATTATCACTATGAACAGTAACTCGTGATGGAGGCAGTGATATTTGAGCTGTAATTATAAATAGTAAATGATTTAATAAATGTATGGTATTTTACCAGTAAATAGTAGACATGCCAAGCTTCGATTTGATATATAGAACGTATCATTTGGATGTCTACACATAAAGGTATGATTTTTCAAAATTGGGACCAGAATGCTGGAATCAGGGACAGGATGCTGGATGAACAGTGAATTACGGACGTTGACGGACGTTGACCTGGTCAAGACGTGGTCAACGAGTCATTTTTCCCTGAAAGAGTATTATTTTAGCTTCATGTAGCAATTTGAACCACTCCATTCCGATTTTTATAGAATTAGTTATGATTTTTCGAAGTCAGGTCACTTCTCTGGAATTCGTGCAGTGAACAGTACTCGCTAGAGTAAAATTCCAGATTGAGTAATTTGATTTCAACAGCCTTGGAAGTGGTTCCAGATACTACTGTTTGGTCCCTAAGACGTATGAAGAGTGAGGATGTTATATTTGCTATCAGAGCATAAGATTCTGGCACAGAACAGAAGGTTCTGGCTCAGTGATGCTCTGGAGTAGATAAACTAACCCCTTAAAACAAGTTAGAGATGTGAACTACAGAGGTTTCCTCCCTAGTATGAGATATGGGGATGGTGTTCACTACCTAGAGAATGATTTGAACAAGAGATAGTGACACCCAGACAGATATAATAGTACCCCATAACTTATAGCGGTACGAGGCGATCTTCAAGGAAGTGGCTAGTCTTAGTCAGCCGTTACCGCCGAGGTCTCGTGTTTCTTAGCACGATGTGGCTAGACTAAGCAGGATAACGTCTGGGGAGCAGTTTCCTTTATGAGTAGAGATAGAAGCTGACCAGTCCTAGGTCAAGGGAAGCTACCAGACGTTACAGTTATAATAAAGATACCAACCTCATTGAAGTTTGTCAACTAGAGGATTGGTATAAAGTATAATCAAGCCAGATAATATAAATTAAGATATGAAAGGTTAGATGATGTTCAGAAGTAGATCCTCTATGTGAGTAGATCTACGTTACGAAAGAATTTGTTCAGCTAGTGTTTTCTGAACAAAAGAATTAAAAGTTAGAATGAGGCTTGCCTAGGAATAATCCTAGTACATGGCCTAAAGTTAGAGACAAGATGGGCCGCTGATGTTCCCAAGATAAAAGAACCACAGTCTAATCTAGAATAGACTAAGACTGATAAAGAGAAAGCTAGCCACATTTTTAAAGATAAAGTGACTCTCCTGTTCCCTATGTAAGAAAGGGTAATGAAGGGTTGAGTCTATACCCTAGTAAGAGGGTAATGTGGCAACCTAAGTCAGATAAATAGTTATTTCTGATTCCTAAATGAATGTTTGGGATCTGGACAATATGATCAGACAATGATAGGCAATAAGATTAAGATGATGATTAATAGTGAATCTACAGATAGATGATTACGACACTCAGGATATATCCCTTCAAGGGTAAGATATATGAGTGATGAAAATGAAATGAAATGAGAAGCATTTATGAAAGATGGTATAGCTCTAAGAAAGAGCAGTAAAGACATAAGTTAGTATTGTTGCAACAGAGCTAGATTGCTCTTGCGATAGAAAATGATTGCTTTTGAAATAAAGCCAAGAGATGGGACAGTATAGCTCAGATAGAGTAAGGTCCCTCTGATGAGACGAATAGATGATGATAGATATGTGCATGGTAGAGCCTGTGTAGCTCTCTGCAGTAAAGGATATAGTAAAGCTATGAAAGATAAGAATTATATGAGAAGTTCCTAAGTGATAGAGGAAATAAGTAAAGACCTGATAGATAATATTGGCTTATGTGATAATTTTAGGGGAATTATCTGTTGAGTTAACAACTATGTGGAAGTGATTAACCTTGTAACTTTGTCCGTTGGTTTAAGTCTTCCAAAGATGAGAATACAGTACAACAGAATCGCAGTAGATTCTGGAGGATTGCAGTTAGATCCTAGTATGGCTCCCAGAAAGTAGAATTCCAGGGTCGCAGTTAGATCCTGAAGAGGCTTACGGTTGATCACAGTAGATCCTGAGGGTCGCAGTAGACCTGGCCTAGAGAGAGAAAAGTATTGAGCCATAAGTACCGTATGTCTTTGGAAGGACGAATACCAAGGAAAAGTTAAGGTACAGAAGCTTCACAAGTTGGTTAGCTCCTAACAGAGAGAGTACCCATGATGTTAGATAGCCTTATTACTATCAGGGACTGAACTCAAAATCTCCTTACACGTACAGGAACTGAGTGATCAAAGTTAAAGTTATTAATCCTGAGTACCAAGGAGTTATGAGCAAATTGAAAGGAATTGAAAGACACGCAGCGGAAATTATCTTAAAAATTTTTCATTCCTTGCCAGGATCTACCGTATGTGTTTAAGTCAAGTGGGAAGAAGCATTACCCTCAGTGTGTCTCAGCGACTTCCACAGCTTTCGGTCACGACGTTCACAGCTTCTCTCTGCGGCTCGTGCTCCCTTTCTGATCACAAGAAGTCGACGACTCAGGTCGGCTTCCTCTACTGGTATCCACACGAACAGCTTTTCAACCACGAATGACGTGCTAGCGTCTCTTGTCCCTCCAGGGCATTCTCAAGAGTTCGTCCTCTCCGTCTCTATTTCGGCAGTTTCTTATCTGCAAACCTTTTGCAGAGTCCCCTTCGGCCTTTCTGTGTTCTATGTGTGTGTCTATTCTAAAACGTAGTTCCTAATATTGGATATATGGGATGCTCTGCGTTTTCCCTAACCGAAAAAGATTTTAGGAGTTAATCTTATATTAATTCCGAAAATAATACAATATCATATATTGTATAATTTTATAAGAAACTAATTAAATAAATAATATTAAATCCGTCCCACAGATTTAATTACCCATTTATTTAACTTTAAATAAAGATGAGACTGAACTATATTTGATTTATTCTCATAAAACAAATTTGAGATATCCTATCAATTTGAATTTCAAATTCAAACATGATAGGGATTTAATTTATCCTTAAAATTAAATCTTATAAATATCTCTTATATGAGATATCCTATCAATTTGAATTTCGAATTCAAACGTGATAGAGATTTAATTTATCCTTATAAATTAAATCTTATAAATATCTCTTATATGAGATATCCTATCAATTTGAATTTCGAATTCAAACGTGATAGAGATTTAATTTATCCTTATAAATTAAATCTTATAAATATCTCTTATATGAGATATCCTATCAATTTGAATTTCGAATTCAAACGTGATAGGGATTTAATTTATCCTTATAAATTAAATCTCATATATCTCATATATATAATATATATATATACGAATTTATATATATACGAATATAAATATAAATAAATATATATACATTCACCTGGATCATTCATTGAATCTGGACATGTCTTAGATTCAATGAATCTGGACATTATAGCTCGTGTTGGGCTATTTTGTGTGCGACCCTGTAGGCCCATATGAAGTTGGCAGTGGGCCATTTGCTATACTAGCCCACAAGTCGCAAGCGGTCTCTAGCAAGACATAACGACTACCCAAATCATATGAGGATCGATAAACGATGTAACCTTTTATACAACCATATCATGTCCCTTCTGTCACGCGATATTTTGGTCATGGATGAGGCATGGATAATGTCATCCTCCTATTCCCGACCGTTACTTTCTTGATCCTTGAGTAGTCTGACTATAGAAATGGAACTACCTTTCCATTACAGTATGGCCATACATTTCTCAGACTCACT
This sequence comes from Leucaena leucocephala, assembly GCA_037074615.1. NCBI lineage: Eukaryota > Viridiplantae > Streptophyta > Magnoliopsida > Fabales > Fabaceae > Leucaena > Leucaena leucocephala. Next base: position 16,176,481 of record CM073535.1, on the reverse strand, counting down.
CATCGAGGGGCCCAGTAATATCTCTCCATGAATGTGAGGGACAAATTCCATCTTGACCATTCACATTCCTCCGCATGAAAAACCACTAAGGCCGAACATAGTCTTTATGATCACTCAGTCAAAAGTGACTTTTGACTAGGTCAAAGCTGAGCGTTTTGTCATGTAGGAATCCATGATGATCTCAGGTCAAAGGGCGTATTGACATGGTTTGTATATGAGAGAAGCTTATGACGTTACCCATGCAGTTCTCTCATAGCGGGTCGGTCCAGCACCTTGTACTCTTACATGTGCTTATGACTTTGATTTATATCTCTATATATCTTCAAAGTCATACTGGTCTTATTTTATCTGTGCTCCCGCATAGATGATCGACCAGGGACATTTAGGATAATATCATGAATTATCCAAGGATGGTTATCATAGTAAACATGCAAATAATATGATAACTCAATTAATAAATTCATAAATCAATAATGTTCATAAGACAATGATTGGCCCCTAGGGCACGATTTCCAACACAAATCTCATAAGATATGAGAAAGGGTCAAATAAAGAGATCCTTACTATAAGAATAAAAGATAGATAAATCCTCCAGGTAAAGAGATAAGAAGAACAGATAGACCCAAGAGAGATAACATAAGCTGGGTCTAAGATAGTAGAGTACCAGGGTTAGAGCCTGTGAGCATCTGTGCTTCAGATTTATATCGACACATTTCAGTTAAGCGTGCTCAGGCAAGAGTAGCCCAATGATGGGTGACCCCCTGGGAAGTAATGGAAGAGGTATGAATGCCACAAGAGGTTGGCACATATGTACACAGAATTATAGAAAGAGTTATGAAAAGTTGAAAGGGTTGTGAACAGAAAGAGACTAGAACCCTTATGTCAAGTCCAAATGAAATGGATTTGAAAGATGACTATGATATAGCCAGATTTGGCCGGATATGCCGTGATATGACATAAAAGATATGTGATGAGATATGCCATGAAAGATATGAAAAGTATGTGTTAAGAAGTATAACATGAAGTGGCTTTATAGCTAGCCCTATAAACAGATTGAGAGACTCTGATTTTGAAAGAGAAAAGATGTTTGAATGTTAAGATACGTGTGAAAGAGCAAATGAGAGCTTTAAGAGCTTTCACTCCTTGCATGAAATGCCAGGCATTATGTTATGCTATGTTATGTTATATTTGTAAAATATGCTAAAGCTCCGAATGTTAGAGCAGTGCAAGCTCTATGTGATAGAGTTGTGCAAGCTCCGAGTGTTAGAGCTGTGCATATTAAGAGAAGGAATGCTTGAGCTCCGCTGTTAGAGCTTTGCATTCATGAGCAGGTATGTAGTCCTGCAGCATGCTAGCCGGGCATTATGCATGTTAGAGTATGTGCTCCTATATGCTCCTATATGCTATTATGTGCTCCTGTTTAGCAGTAGAGCAACAAAAGAAAGAATAATGATATAAGTCCTCTCTCTGTATTATGATGAGTTAGTAAAGATGATAAAAGCATATGATGATATGAGAATGAGAGATGAAGTTTTGCGGATATTTAGAGAATTCCGCTGAATACTCAGATGAGTAATAAGTGATTGCACTAAGAATCATGATGAGTAGTCAACAAAAACTCCAGAATATAGGAGTATATGAAAAAGTTTAGTATGGAAGAAAGGGACATTCTCCTCAAAGGAACTCTTCATCGAAGGATGAATAGAGATTTAGCCCTGAAATTTCGAGGACGAAATTTATTTAAGGGGAGGAGAAATGTCATATCCCAATTTTTAGGCTTAGAAGCCCAGTATATAGCCTGAAAAAGGGATGCTACCAGACCCTGTTGAGCAAAGGTCTCAGTAAATAGAGAAAATTATGTTGATCAGTGGGATGCAACACAAAGTTCTGATAAGAGGTCATGAAAGATTTATATTAATTTCCAAAGAAAAGGAAAATTAATACAGTATGCTCTAGACCTCAGAATCAGATGAAATGTGGCAGTAAATTCCTATAATTAATATAAGAATTTCTAAAACTGACAGAGCTCAAAAAGGAGTTCTGTAGAATTTACTACAGAATTTACAGTGGATTAAAAGACCCGATAAATAGGTTTCGGGGGAATTTCTCGGGAATTGAGCCCATGAAGATAGTGGATCATACAGAGGGTCCAGAATGGCACCTTATAGGCCCAATGATATTTTCAGATAAATATGTGGGCCAGGGCTAATAAAGACCGAGAAAAATGAAGAATTATGAAAATGCCACTGAAGGTATGCCACTGTGTTGTGTCATTAAGTCTAAGTCAGACGAAGGGCGTTACGATCATTTGACTAAGGTTAGACAGTCAAGAAAGGGTATCTAGATAGTTGACCAGGTTCAAGAGATACTTTGGTAAGGTATGAAAAGACAATAGTGCCCCTAGAAGGACTAAAGAGGTAGTAATGGCATTTTGGTAATTTACTAAGGATGTTTCTTGGGAATCGAGCCACGAGAGTATTTGGGCTTGGTTAGAAACCCAAGATGATATTTAAAGGCCCAAAAACGTAGCCCAAGAGTAAAGTGGGCCCAAGAGGCATTAAAATAATGTTTTAGTGCTTTTTCAATAAAGTAAAGTGACCCGGTCCAAGATAGAACTGGGTAAAGTGATCTAGAATCATGAGATGACATAGATGGGTCCCACAAGATGCCACATGGCATGATTATAGTAAAAGAGGAAAAGCAAAGGACACATGGCATGATTATAGAAAAAGGAGAAAAAGCAAGAGGACACGTGGCACGATCTCGGCCGTCCATTCAGGGAAAAGACTCTGGAACTCTCTGGAAAGGCTGACTCAGCTGGTGAGGTGTCCCAAGGGCCCCACATTTCGCCACATATGCCCCTTAGGTGTCCCTTGAGGTGTCCTAGATGATGTCATGAGTGGTGAGTCAGCAAGGAGGGTAATGTCATCATGATGATGCAGGCAAAGCTTCTTGAGGAAGCAAGCAATCTGAGCCATTCATTGTGAATCAATCTGGGCCATTCATTCCACCTCCTCTCACCTATAAATAGGACACTCCCCTCCCATTTCAAGGCACACCACGGATCTAGCAAGAAAAGGAAGAGAAAGAAGATAGAAAGAGAGAAAGAGAGAAGGAAAGAAAGAAAGGAAAGGAAGGAAGGAGTTCTGGTGGAGCCAGGAGCAGTCTAAGGAGCTGAGGGACTGGGCAAAGCTTAGGAATGAGGTAATAAAGTTATCTAGTCCCTTCTCTAATAAAGTATAGGATTTCTCTTAGTGGTTAGAATAGAGAAATATCTCTATTAATAAAGGTAGCTAAAGGTAGAGAGAAAGCCAGGGGAATGTCAGATTAAGGATATTACCCTTGAGCTATGTATGAGTTAAATAGAGCTATGCTGATAGAATAATAATGAAGATATTATTATGCTATGTATAGGCTCTAACCTATGGAAAGAATGAACCTTAGGGCAAAGGCTAATAGCTAGAAGGAAAAGCTACATGTCAGGTAGTAAACTAATCCTAAACTTGTATGCATTGAATGTTATGCTTGATGTGCTATGGCTTTGTTGAATTGTGTTGAATATGTGCCTATGTATGAAGCTCTGTTCCTATGATTACTTTGTCCAATTGTATTTCATATGTAACATGGAAGCATGCACATGACATAATGCTAACACTTTCACAAGCAAGCACAAGTATTCACATTAATGGATACATGGTTTAGTGCTGTTTGCTACTGAGATTTCCCCAGAAATCTCACCCTTCCATATCAATCCAATTACAGCAGGTCTTCTCAAGATGGAGGAGATAAAGATGCATGAAGAGATATTAATTACTTAGCATGATTGATATGTGATTCATGTATGTATAATTGCTGGAAATTATCACTATGAACAGTAACTCGCGATGGAGGCAGTGATATTTGAGCTATAATTATAAATAGTAAATGATTTAATAAATGTATGGTATTTTACCAGTAAATAGTAGACATGCCAAGCTTCGATTTCATATATAGAACGTATCATTTGGATGTCTACACATAAAGGTATGATTTTTCAAAGTTGGGACCAGAATGCTGGAATCAGGGACAGGACGCTGGATGAACAGTGAATTACGGACGTTGACTGACGTTGACCTGGTCAAGGCGTGGTCAATGAGTCATTTTTCCCTGAAAGAGTATTATGTTAGCTTCATGTATCAATTTGAACCACTCCATTCCGATTTTTATAGAATTAGTTATGATTTTTCGAAGTCAGGTCACTTCTCTGGAATTCGTGCAGTGAACAGTACTCACTAGAGTAAAATTTCAGATTGAATAATTTGATTTCAACAGCCTTGGAAGTGGTTCCAGATGCTACTGTTTGGTCCCTAAGACGTATGAAAAGTGAGGATGTTATAGAAGTGATTGACCGAAAGGCTTCATGGTTGGAAAGCTTAGGGAGCAACTGTAAAAGAACAAGAGAAAAGCTTAAGCGCATGGTAGTGAACTTACCTTTTTATGTGCTTGATGTGGTAGGCTTATGTGTTAACATGTATATGATATTTGAATGATGCTGTGACATGATAGATTATGTTGAATGTGTTATGAATAACATGGTTTCCATGGCCTTGCAGTTTTATGCAGAAGTATATAGCATGATGGCATATCACTAATCAAAGAAAGTTTAATAAAATTACATATCATGCATTAGCATCCATCTTGCATATTTAAGTGGTAATATTTGCTACTGAATTCCCTATAATCTCACCCTCCCATAACAACCAATTTATGTCAAGCATGAAGAAAAATGTATGCATGGAGAAGAGCTAAAGAATGGAAGAAAGAAAGTGAAGTAATTGAGGTCCTAGCATATGCTATGAATTTTCCATGTATAAAAATGCCGTGTAAGGTGTCTATTTATGTGATAAAAATGTATGAAATAAGTATGGCATATGTACATGATGTATATGAATATATGAGAAGCTTATTTGATGGTTTAGGAATGCTAGATTAGTTTAGGAACATTTAAGAAAGAAGATGAAATAGTAAAAACGTAGGTCTTGAAATAGTTTTTTTGAGATTTCAGTTTGACCTAGTAAATGAAAGGATTATTTCACAAAATTTTATAAGGATCTAATACACATCCAGATCTGTAAATTTATAGGTAACACGCCTCATTTGGATATGTATGTCAAGAGAAATGAATTTCCAAATTTAAGAGACAGAATTTGGAATTTCCAGAATTTTGCCATATGAACAGTAATAAGTAACTATTTAACTGTATCAATTGGAAAATTAAATGTACAGATTTATATTTTTCCATTAAAGAGCTATGAAATATGTTCAATTAGAAATTTGGATCACCTCCATACAAGTTTTGTATAATTAGTTATCAATTTTTAAAATGGGACTGTAAATCTGGAAATCACCAAATGAACAGTACCCAAGAAGTAAGATTTAACATTTTAATTTTTAGGTTAATGTAATGCTTCCGCTAATCAAATACACTTCTGAATATGTATTCTGTGGTGGTAAAAGTAGAATATTTCACAAATTTTCCCTAAGATGTATGAAAGTAAGGTGTTACAATCCACTTGATTTTGATGAATTGATATTGAACTTTACTTTAGCACAAAAATTCAAGATTAGTTGGTTCATTTTTATCAAGATTTGAATTATGTTTCTTTGAATCCATAAATCTTGAGATGAACCTGGTTAATTAGATTTTCTACAAAATAATTGAATTTGTTTTCTTTCCAGGTATCCAACATTTCTTGGATCCATCAGTGATTAGTTTGTAGGAAACATAATATAATTCATATGCTTAGAGAATATGAACAATTTAAACAGTTGAGCATAGGGAGATAAATATGTCTTTATGCATAAGAGATATTTTCATTTTTCAAAATCATACATGCACAAAGAATTGAACTACTGAACATTGAATTTTAAGAAAACAATTTAGAAATCACCTGCAATGTTAATTTCTAAGGGTACATATATAAACCTCAGAGATATGTCCTACATGATAGTGCCTTTTATCATTGTACCTTTTACCTGTTGTGGAAGAATGATTGCCTTTGCATACCCATTGCATCTTTGAATTTCTTATGGATGCTTGCAATAATCTCTCAATTGATAAGGACTTTGATGCTTGAGAGATCCTTGTTGTTTTGTTCCCCTCGAAGTAATTGAATGGTACACTGTGATAGTCCATTCTTGAGGTAGATCGTACTCCTTGGGCTTTTCTCCATTACTTCTTATAAATTGATTTTGAACTTTTTGCAATGGATTCCTCAAGAGTTCTCCTAAGTTATGTGGCTTTTACTGATATATGAAAAACTCTTGGATTCCCCTTTCTCGTTATATTGTTGTCCATTCCTCTTAATGTCATCTTGCACATTTGAAAAGCTAGAAGGACATTTTGATACCCATTTAACTTTGGGTCCCTGAGCATTAGTTTTGAACCTTGATTATCCTTTAAAAACCCAAACTAGATTACTCATATTAGAATTTCTTCTGATATAGCATGTGTGAGAAATGTTACCTGGTTTACCACAATAATTGCAAATTATAGAATGAGAGACTTTGTGAGCATATTTGCAGTTATCGTGTTGGTCGTGTGGGAGTACTATACAATCTTTGCACAAAATTTCCTTCTTCATAACTATAACATCATTAGATTTAGAATATAAAATATTTTTGCTTTTCAAAATAGAATTGATGATTGGTTGAAAAATCATATCATGAAAGCTTTCAAAATTATTTTTCTCAAATTTATAAGAGGGATTGAAACTGTTTACCATTAATGCATTTTAAGCTCTGAATAATGATTCAGTACATTCATGTGCATTAAGATTTTCTTGATTCTCCTTTCCCTCTTATTCCTCCATGTTGATCACTTCATGGAGATGTTAAGTGATTTCTCCTTCTTCAATATCATCTTCTATTTGTTCATCGATTGTGGATTTACAACTTTAAGTTACAGATGAACGATCAACACTATTAACTTCATCATAATTTTAAGAGGAATAGATGGAATCAAGAATTTTAAAGATGACTCTGGGCTTTCTTAGGGTCTAACATATTATTTGGCACACATCCCAAGGCACTTTCTATACCGATATCCTAAATCACCCTAATTTCTTATATAAATTCTATAAATCTCTTTTAAGGGTCTTGATATTATTAGAAATTCATTCTATTGTTAAATGAATTTCCTACAAAGTTTTATAATTTTCTGAGATCCAAAAGTCCTAATAAAAATTCTATAAATTTTTTTAAAATCCTTTATTGGTGTCCTTTTTATCCTTAAATTAAATTCTACAAAACTTCTTTTTTAGTTCTGTTAGTTTCATAAATTCTTAGATTAATTATAAAAAAATTCTACAAAATTTAATTTAATTGTGAGGTCTAGAAGATACTATACTAAATTCTAGATTTGCAGATTAATATTAATTTTTTGAGGACTCAAATTAGAATTATGAAAAAATATGCATTTGCCCAATTACCATTCTCTATTTGTTAGTAAAATTTGGGATTGTAACTTTTTAGGCAGTTTTGTGCCTTTTTAGCTCAACTTTCTCATAATTATATTTTTGCCCCTTAAATGTGATAAATTACACTTTAGTCCCTGAATTTGTCAAATTACATTTAGTCCCTTCAAATTTTAAAATGTCATTTAAGTCCCTTTCTAAGCATTTTGAAATTCTAATTAAATTCTCAAACTTCCATTTAAGTCCCTTGAATATTTTATATTAAACTTTCATCAAAATGACATTTTATATCCTTTGACATTATAACTTTATATTTTTCTTCTTCCACTTAAAACTCATCTTACCTTTATTATTTCTTATGATTATCATCACAATCCCTTCCAAAACTCTTTCCTCTATCTATCCTTTACATGTTCCATATAGATAAGGGAAAATCAAAATGTGACATTTCTTCCCCTTAAATAAATTATGTACCTTAGTCAAATCATTCTGGATATATCACTCTTATACTTTTCTCTATTTCATGACTAAGGTTCAGAGGTGTCTTTACATAATTATTTTGTTCTATTTCAACATATAGGAACTTTCTTTTAACATTAATGGAGTTTTAAAACTCTTGGTCTACTTTAAACTATTAATCATTTTCCTTATATACTCAATCAGAATTGAGGTTTGGTAGATCAACATCATCTTTGTTTTACTTTACTCAGTTCATTTGTTTACTAAACTTATGAGTACTATCCATTTCTTTCATACATAACCCTCTAGAAATGTGATGAAATCATGAGGTTTTTGTCTTTCATCATACTTCTTATCTCATTACAGGTTTCTCATTGTATATATTTGTGTACCTTGAGATACCATAAATCTAATATTCTCTTTGACTTATAACTTTACCAGCCTCTCAGGAGAATATTGCTCTTTTTTCCTTTCTTTCTCTTGAAACAAAGCAGTAATATGAATATTTTCTTTTAGATCCTCTCTTTAGATCTAACATAATAGTTTATACTCTCTTACTTTCATAATTTTGTCTAATTCTTCTTAGTTTTTCTTATCATCTTACATACTTTATGAATCTATTCCAAACATGTGTGGCATTTGCACCATTTTTATCACTTCCCAAAAGCCACCAATCATTGGGCTACTTTGGCCTAAGCACGCTTAACTAAAAAGTGATAATGAAAATCTAAAGCACTGGTACTAGCATGCTCCTACCTTGGCGCTTCCCTATCTCAAACATTTCTCATAATGTCTCTCTTTTGTCTATCTAGCTTTTATTCTCTTTAATTTTATTTGGAGTACTTTTATTCTCTTTCTTAGGTATTTTCCCTACAGACTTATGAATACCTTGTATTCAGAACTGAAAACTTTAACTCTGTTGACTTTAACTCCTTCTTCATGCAAGAGGATTTTGATTTTAGTAAACACAACAAAATCATTTAGAAAAATGGTGTGGTTACTCTCTCTGTGTAACATCCTTCTTTTCATATGTCTTAGAAACCAAATGGTAGCATATGGAACCACTTTTAAGGTTGTTGAAGTCAAATTACACAATCTGAAATTTTACTCTCCCGAGTACTGTTCACTGTGTAAATTCCAGAGGAGTGATCTGACTTCAAAAAATCATAACTAATTCTAGGAAAATCAAAAAGAAGTAGTTCAAATTGCTACACAAATCTAACTTAATGCTCTTTCATGAAAAAATAACTCGTTGACCACTCCTTAACCAAGTCAACGTATGAAGTTTACCATTCATCTAGCATTTTTCCCTGATTCTAGCATTTTGGTCCCAACTTTACATAACATTTGTACTATCCAATCCCCAGTTTCCTTCTTGCTTATTCAATCCTTTCTCATCATCAACTTGTCGGATTGGAATTAAATTGAAGGGAATGATATTTTTGGCGAAATCTCAGTAGTAAATGGTATGAAACAATTCATACATTAATGTAAATACTGGTGCTTACTTGTGAAAGTGTTAACATTGTGTAATGTGCATGCTGGCGATATTGAATCTCTTATATTTCATCTTTCATTTACTACTGCTACTTTAGCCTAGTCAAAATAATTTGCACTAGGTCTACTGAGTCATTAGTTTCTCTGTGATAGAATTCCTCTATTTTAGAAATAGTAACTCTCAGTCTATTCATCATTATGTCTTTGACCTTAAATTGTGAGCTAAGCAAGCTCTAGATAAACCTCGATCTAGCATAACAAAGTCTTTCACAATATAGATCTATTCTGGATTATTGTACGAAGGATCTATTTATGAACATTCCTTAAACTGATCATTCATATGTCATTGTATTGCACTATCTGGCTCAGCTGCACATTGTATCAATCCTCTAGCTGATAAACTTTAGTGAGGTTGGTGTCTTCATTTTCATCATCTATGTAGCATCTAGTTGCTACCTCTAGGTACATCAAACTATTCTAATTTGTTCCCATAAACCAGTACCATTCTCTTTGGCCCTATAAATTCTCTCGCCAATAGCCTATCTATCATTTTCTGTTTGGCTTAAGCCTCATATTATACTTTACTCATTTTACATTAGAATCTTAGGAGTTTTCTCACTCCACCAGCTGCTCTCACTATCTTTAACAATTATAATTAGTATAGAGAGAGGACTTATGTGGTTGTTCTCTTCCTTACTTTATTGCTAAGTAGGAGCACATACTCTAACATGCAATGCCTAGCTAATGCATTATAGGACTACATACCTACTCATGAATGCATAGCTCTAACATCAAAACTCAAGCATTCATTTCTTTAATTGCATAACTCTAACACTCAAAGGTTGTACAAATCTATCACTTGGAGCTTTAGCATATTTTCTCAAACATAACATAATTCCTAACATTTCATGAAAGGAGTAAAAGCTCTCACTTGCTACTTAATATGTAGCATAACATTCAAATATCTTATCCCTACCAAAAGGGAGCCTCTCTATCTATCTACAGAGTCAGCTATAAAATCATCTTGTTCATAAAATTAGAGGGAGATGACTTATATTAGTCTATGCTTTTTTACATGCTTGGTACCTTGTTAAGCTCTGAACCTCAATTTCATTCTTGGCCAATCATACTTTTATTGGGTAAAGTCAACTTCGCTTACCTTACCTCAGTTGTATTCTCTTTGTTCTTAATGGAGGATATATTCTTCTATCAAAGTAATGTCAAATCCATCTTAACTGCATCCCTTTTTCTAACGAATAGGACATCATGCTCTATTTGAAGCAATATTAACACTAATTCAGAACACTAGTTTCCAATTCTTAAGAAAAACTAGGTGGTCAGAACTTTTATACATCATATCCCTTTGATGTCGCTTGTTGTTAGTGCTTAAATTATTTACTAAATTAATCTCTATATAGTATTGAGGTCAACCTGGGTCGTATTCTTTACTTTAAGTCAATACGTGGCTTAACTCTAGATTACACTAAGTGTGATAAGGAAGAATAGTAGAAGAGAAATTAATTAATAACTTTTAGAAAATAAAAGGAGTAAACAATAAAAATAAAATAAAAGTAATAGTATATAAGGATATCACCAATAAGAAGAGCGCTCCCAAGGATTGATGCGTAACTATCATTGTTCATTAATATATTAGAGTTATAACAATCATATATACTAAGTCCCTAACATGCAAAACCCTAGACAATCGTCATAATCATAATCATAAAATTCACAATTATATCTAGATCTAGTATACAATTGTATGAAGAATGATTAGTGAAGATCCACTTAGCATGTGATAAATTATTCAATAAATTATTTGTTCCCTTAATATAGATATTCAATCGAAAATCCTATAACTAAACATGTGAATCCAACATGAATAATTATAAGAGAAAACCAAAGATATTAAATAAAAAACATCAAATCATAAATTGAAGTAATAAATCACAAAGGTCTGATCACAAATGTGTCTGAATCAAAACCCTAGGTCTAACAAATACAAATCTTAAAACCTAAATCTAGAAAATCATAAATTTACATAAAGGAAAAGATCAAAACATAAAATTGTTCAACTCCTAACTCGACTCCTAACTCGAAAGCACATGAACTCAAGCCATTGCATCTCTCCTCAACTTACAAGGAAAAGGGTGGAATTGTGGAAGAGATGAAAAAGATGATTGTGATTATGGTGATTGGTATCTTGAATGGAGGAGCCTTAGGGTCCTTTATATAGCCTTTGGGAGTGAATCCTATTGATATGGGTCTCTTCACTGATTGACTATTCAAAAGATAATGATAATCTTCATTTATCTTTAGTATCCTTCGAAGCTGTAATCTTTTCAAATATCTCGAGAGATAATATTTTTTTAACTCAAATATCCTATAAAGAACTCAAATAAAAAGTAATAGGATAAAAGAGATAAAATAATTAATAAAAAAATAGGAAAAGATAACATATTTATCATTATGCTTTGATTAAATTCAAATGTTAGATATTGAGAAATTGTCTTTGAATCAATACAAATGAAATATAATATAACATAATATAATATTAAAGGAATGAATTAATATAATCAAATATAATATTATTAGAGGTATTTTAATTTCTCTAATTAGATATTATAATTTTATCCTTTAATTTGACAATTCCTCAATTCTACTCGAAGCTATCTTGAAATTTAATGAAAAAATAAGTTCTTGAAAAAACTTCTTAGCCAATTAATACAGTTTAACTGTCAAATATTACTATTCATTTGGTCAAAAATTCAAAAAATAGATTCTGGTCCCTTACTTTGGAAAATTCGTTCTCTTTGTACAGACATCAAAATAAGGTGTTCTTGGTGTCAAAATGAAACTTGAAATGTTAACTAAATGTCTGTAAAATTGTATACATTTACTCTATCATTTACTATTTTTCATTACATCATGAACATTCTTGTTCAACTTGTCATATAACATCATTACACATAACACTTCTTCATGTAACATTTACACTATCTAATCCCTAACTTCTCTTCATGCTTCTTCATACTCTTTCATCATTCATGAACCTATTGGGATTTGTATTACATGGATGGGGTGAGATTTCTGGAGAAATCTCAGTAGCAAACGGTACTAAACAATGCATGCATTAATATAAATACTTGTGCTTGCTTGTGAAAGTGTTAACATTGTGTAATGTGCATGCTTCCATGGAACATAAGAAATACAATTGGCCAAAGTAATCATAGAAATAGAGCTTCAATCATATACACTAGCAACACAATTCAACATAGCCATAGCACAACTAAGCATAACATTCAATACATATAAGTTTAGGATAAATTTACTACCTTATATACTTGACTTTCTTCTTACTTTAACTTTGCTTTGCCTTTTTCTTCTTACTTCTCTTGGATGTGTGGCTGCCTCTTTGGAGTCCACAATCAAATCCTGACATCACCTAATCATCCATCCATTACAATCTAACTTTCTTTTGAACATTGAGCTCATTTAACTATATTAACTTTCCTTAATCTTAACTAATGGACTTGGACTTTGAATCAATTGATGTCTTAACTTTACCCTACATAATTTCATCTTTTGAATCCATTTATGAGCTTATAATCATAAAATTCTAGCTCCTACGCACTGTTCTGGATAGATTCACAAACATATACAATTCTTCCCAAAATTCTCATTTTGATTCCAATGCTTCCAATAATTGTTTATCTATGTTATCCCACACAACTTTTAATTTTAAAACCATTAGAAGCATCAAAATCATGACATTCCAATCACTGTTCATGCTAGTGAACAATAACAGGGAAGAATTTTAAGAATTATAACTTTCAATTCCAATGATTTCAAAGTTCAAAACCTATCCAATCCTACACAAAATCATCATATAAATTCAATGGAAGCATTAGATCATTAAAATTACATCTCCTTCTATCATGAACAGTATAGACCAAAATATATCTTCAATGGCCAAGTCAAGAATATCAACTTGATTCAACAACCAATCACCTAACTAGCTTGTTTAAGCTTCAATCACATAACTCTAACTTTAATTTCCTCTTTCTTCTTTCATCTAAGGTTTTGGAAAGCACATACACCTTAGAGAAAACTCAACTTTCTTCCATGAAAACTCTAAGTTCAAGCTCCCAAATCAAAGGAAAATAAGTTAGGATAGATTGCTTACGTTTAATCTCTAGCTTGCTTGAATTTTGGACCTTGGATTCTTCTTTGTTTTAGCTTGAGTTTTCATTTTGCCATAGTTTCCCCAAGGTTCTTGCTTCACGGTTTTTAGTAGAAATATTGGGGGTATTTATAGAAAATCTCATGGAAAATGAACGGCCAAGATCACTTTGTGCACTATTTTATCTAATGGCTCATAATTGCTCTGACATCAAATTTACCCACCAAGCCAATTTGAGATAAGATCACATGACAAAAATCATCTCTTCCCCTACCTTGTATGCCATGTGTAAAGTCCTTGTGGTCCCACCATGTGCAACCCTAATACTTACTATTTATTTTTCTTTTCTTTTTCAAAAATTCATAAATGATTCATTATTGTACTTAGGTTTCAAAACAACTTTTGAGACTTATTGGGCTGCCCTATGACAAAATATTGGGCTGCCCTATGCCTTCCTTGGGTCCAATAGCTAATTGGCACAAATCCCAAGGCACTTTCCTTATACCGATATTATTAAAATATCTTAATTTTGAAATAAATGCTAGACCCCTATTTTAATAGTTCTAAAATTTTTAGAAATTCATTATAATATAAAATAAATCCCCTACAAAGTCTCATAATTTTTCGAGACCTATAAGTTTGATAAAAAATCCCTATATTTCTTCAAGACCATTTACCGGAGTTCGATTTCACTTCAATTTCTCAAAGGACATTATTGTCTTTTCAAACATCATCAAAGTACTCCCTAACCTTGGTCAAGTATTCTGGGAACTCTCCTTGACTATGTAACCTTAGTTAAATGACCAAAATACCCTTTATTTACCTATTTCTCATTAACACAACACTATAGCATATTCAATGGCATTTTCATAATTTTATATTTTTCCTGGTCTTTATTAGCCCTGGCCCACATACTTATCTAAAAATATTATTGGGCATATAAGGCGCCATTTTGGGCCCTCTACATGATCCATTACGTTCTTGGGCTCAATTCCTGAGGAATTTCTCTGAAACTTATTTATCGGGTATTTTAATCTATTATAAATTCTATAATAAATTCTACATAACTTGTTTTTAAGCTATGTCAATGTTATAAATTCTCATATTAATTATAAGAATTTAGTGCAAAATTTTATCTGATTCTGAGCTCCAGATGATACTATATTAATTTCCTTTTCTTCAAAAATTAATATAAATTTTTAGGACCCAAATTAAAATTCTGTATTGCGTCAAACTGATTAGAATAATTTACTCTATTTACTGAAAAAATTTGGGACTAATATGATTCTGGCATTTCTGGGTATTTTTTGGCTCAACTTTCAGTAATTACACTTTGAACCATATAACTTTTAGACTTTTCATTTTAGTCCCTCATCTTTATACCTTTGTCTAATCATTGTTTTTCCTTTCTATCCATCACCACCATATGTGTTATATAGATAGGGAAAAAATAGGATATGACAACTAAAGAGGGAATTTTTTTATCCTTTTGGCATAAATCAGAACTTTGATTTGAGGTGCACCGATTAATTGATAAAAAATTCTAAAATAATTAATTTATGGTATAGTTTTTTAGATATTATAAGATTAAATATTTAACAAAGAAAATAACCCTAGGTAAGAAGTCAAAGAGGGTTACAGGAATAGTGGACTAGGGCTAAGAAATACCTAGTGATATATGAAAAGAAGAAAATACCCTTAGTGTTATAAAAGTGAATGAAGGGCATTTTGGTCATTTTTAACAGTGAAGTATTAAAATCCATACCTAGTCCAAAAATGTTAAAGATAGGAAGAATAAAGACACTGAATCTAATTACTGTCAAAATAAATTGTGAAACCTCATAAAAATTAGATTTAGAAAATAATCTAGCTTTCAAGAAGCCTCTTCTCCCCTATAATAGGGCCACCTAACCTCCATGATGTTATTAAGATGATGTCATGGGAGGATTTGATGATGTAAGCAAGCAATGTTATTAAATCTTAGCCATTGATTTGTAAGATGCAATCTTGGCCATCCATTGTAAGATTAGATTTTAGCCATTGATCTAATATTGACTTTTCCTATTAATACCTCCAAACCCCTCTTGGCTAGCACTTTTGGCATTGTAGGAAAACTCTTTCAAAATGTTTACTCAACCCCAAAATGAAGCTTCCAATCTTCCAATCTTCAAGGAAACTAAGGTAAATTCCTCCTCTAAACTTTAGATATTGCAGTTGGAAGATTAATCTTTAGATTAAGTAGTTGAAATGTTATTTTGATTATTTGGGGTGCTGGAAAAAATTCATTATAGGATGGGAAAGAGGAATTCCAAGTTATAAGTATCTTAAACAAGTTGAAACAATCTAGAATTAAGTGGTTTAAGCTTGTGAAAACAATATTTTGTTAGAATTTTATATATGTCCTGCTTGCTTCTATTGTATAGAACTATAGGAAGGAAGTTGAGTTTGTTTATTTTTATGCTTCCAATGGGTTTAAAATGGAAAATTGAGTAGGTTTAAGTAGAGAGGCCATGTTTTGGAATTTTTAAGTTTTGGAAGAGAAGACATGTTTATGCTACAAAGCAATTTCGTATTATACTTCTCAATACATATTTCTCATGATGTATCTCATTATGTACTTTTCATGCCGTATCATGGCATATCTAGCCAAATTTGGCTATATCATGGCGTATCTTACCCTTTCATGACTTATCTTGCCTTATCATGACATATCTTGAGATACCATAAGCCTAACATTCTCTTTAACTTATAACTTTGTTAGCTTTTAAGAAATCTCTTCTAAATATTTCTTTTCAAATCTATTTCATTTGGACTTGACATAAGGGTTCTAGGCTCTTACTGTTTATAACCCTTTCTAACTTTTCATAGCTCTTTCTATCATTTTATATAACTCTATGCATATATGCTAAACTCCTGTGGTATTTACACCCTTTTCATCACTTCCCAAGGGGTCACCCATCATTGGGCTAATCTTGCCTGAGCACACTTAACTAAAAAATGTAGATAAAAATATGAAACACTAGTGCTAACAGGCTCCAACCCTGGTACTTTATGCATATATGCTAAACTCCTGTGGTATTTACACCCTTTTCATCACTTCCCAAGGGGTCACCCATCATTGGGCTAATCTTGCCTGAGCACACTTAACTAAAAAATGTAGATAAAAATATGAAACACTAGTGCTAACAGGCTCCAACCCTGGTACTTTACTATCTTAGACAATTCTTATACTATCTCTCTTGGGTCTATCTGTCCTACTATTCTCTTTATCCTCATTTGGAGGATCTATTTGTCTCTCATTCTTATTCTCTTTAATCTCATCGCAGGGATCTCTTTATTCTTATTTTACCCCTTCTCATATCTTATGAGATATTCTTTTTCTTTTCCTTAGGGATATTATCTATAGACTCGTTAATATATGTTACTC
The DNA here is from genome assembly GCA_037074615.1 of Leucaena leucocephala. Lineage (NCBI taxonomy): Eukaryota > Viridiplantae > Streptophyta > Magnoliopsida > Fabales > Fabaceae > Leucaena > Leucaena leucocephala. Next base: position 16,159,461 of record CM073535.1, on the reverse strand, counting down.
AAGACTAAAAAACTTTAACTCTGATTAATTAATTCCTATTATGTGCAAGAAGATTCTGAGTTCAATCTAAAATAGTAATAAGGCTATCTAAAATTAACATCATAGGTACACTTTCTGTTGTGAGTTAACCAACTTGTGAAGTTCTCTACCTTAGCCTTTTCCTTGGTATTCGTCCTTCCAAAGAAATACTGTACTTATGGCTCAATACTTTATTTCTCTGTGCTAGGTCTAATACGACTCTCGGGATCTACTGCGATCAACCATAAGCCTCTTTAGGATCTAACTGTGACCCTAGAATTTTATTCTCTATGAGCCACGCTAGTATCTAACTATAATCCTCCAGAATCTACTACGATTCCGTTATATTGTATTCTCATCTCTAGAAGACCTAACCAACAGACAAAGTTATAAGGTTAGTCACTTTCACATAGTTATTAACTCAACATATAATTCCCCCAAAAAGGATCACATAAGCCAATATTATCTATTATGACTTTACTCATTTCCTCTATCACTCAGAAATTTCTTATATCATTCCCATCTTTTATAACTTTACTATGTTCATTACTGTAAAGAGCTATATAGGCTCTACCATGCATATATCTATCATAATCTATTCATCTTATCTGGTGGACCTTACTCTACATAAGCTGCATTGTCCAATCTCTTGGCTTTATCTCAAGAGCAATCTAACTCTATTGTAAGAACAATCTAGTTCTATTGTGAGGGCGTTAACTTCTATTGCATAGATGCTGCTCCCTCTCAGAGCTACATCATCTTTCCTAGTTGCGTCTCATTTTATTTCACGTTCATAGCACATCATTCATGTATCTTATCCCTACTGAAGGGATATGTTATGAGTACTGTAATCATATGTCTAAAGATTTGCCACTATCAGTCATCTTTAATCTCATTTATTGCTTCTCTATTGCTTTATCATTACCAAGTTGAATTATCTTATTGCATGTCATATGGCATGGGAATAATAACTTTTTTTTCAAAACTTTCTCATCATATATACTCTACCCTGTATGTAATGCAAAAGGAGAGTGTCCATTCATCATAGCATACTTTAACATGCACAATATGCAAGAAGATGCAATCATTTAAGCATTCTCTAACATGCATGTCATCATATGACAACTGCAAGGAGATGCAATTGCTCATCATACCTTATGGCAATATAAGCCATATCACATAATTTGCTCAACCATCCCTCACACGCACCTTGCAATTAAACAATTAACTAGGTAAACTTTAAAGCATTCTTTCCTCTGTCATATTATTTATCAGATCTTGAAGTCGCTATTTATCTAACTTGGGCTGCCACGTTACCCTCTTACTAAGGTATAGACTCAACCCTTTATTACTCTTTCTTACATAGGGAATAGGGGAGTCACTTTATCTTTTTAACTGTGGCTACCTTTCTCTCTCTAAATATCACAAAACTTCTTTTCTTATTTCACATACATCTACCGCTCTGTTGACCTTCTACAACTACCTGAGAAAAACTCTTTCTTTGTAACACGATATTCAATCCGTGAGCTTACTTCTTAGTTATTCAACTCTCAATTGTTCATGTGGATAAACTCAACTAAGTATTCATCAAAGAATTTCTCTTTCCTTGCTTTAATCCATAGCCTCACACTTATCTCTATCTAACTGAGAGGAATGCTTCTAGTAAACTATTCGAGAAAAACTTCTCAGGTGAGCGGATCAATCTCTATTTCATATGGAGTAACTTTTACATCTCTCTACTATCTCTTAACTTTTTCTATTTGTCAGTTTTAGTTGGCTCTGGACTAGACTGTGGTTCCTTTTTGGTCTTTTATTGATCCTGACTATCTTAAGTCACTTGGATCTCATTCATCATCTAATACTATTACTTTTGTTCTCTAGGGTGCTATACCCTAGGTCTGCTAGGTTACTGTCTCTTCATGATGGGATCCCTCTATTTTGGGAACATGAACTTTCTATCTGTTAGCCATCACGTCTTTAACCTTAAGCCACGAGCTATGCTTATTTCTAGACAAGTCTTAATCAGACTTTAATTCTTTTGTTCAGGAAAGGCTACTGAACATATTATTTTGTAATGTAGATCTACTCCTGATGGTCACATGGAGGATATATTTTTGAACATCTTCTTAAACTAATCTTCTGTATCTCAGTACCTTATACTGTTTAGCTTGCTTGCATGCTGAGCTAAACCTCTAACTGATTTAATTCAATGAGGTTGGCATCTTTATTCTTGGCATTAGGTCTCTATGCATTCTAGTCTTATTGGCTAGCCATGACTCATACTCTCTATGAACTTTAGTCGTGACCATCTCAACTTACTCGTCATGACTTGATGGCTCTATGTGCTTTAGTCACGACCATAGGTCATCTTCTGTCATGACCTGATCTGCTTATACATTAATCAAGTCATATGGCTTGGGCTCATCGCAACCTGATAGCTCTGGGGCTTCCTATCGCGACCTAAACTGCTTCTGTAAATATTTATCATGACTTGTGGACATAACTTTTTCTAAATATTCACTTCTAATGTTCTTGACTTTGATAAATTTGAGTCAATTGAAATTCATTCATATCTATATATTATAATCACATTAAATTGAGAACATATTAACATAGATGTTCAACCAACTATCATTTCATTATATCACATCAAAACTCATATTTCCTATCACCATAACATTTGTACATACATGTCCACTACATATTCGGGGTACATCATAACTATCATACAACTATGTATTTACTTTACACTATTTACAAAATTTACATTACCCCTCAACTCTTTTTACATTCTTTTCTAGGGAATAGTGAACTGTAAATACTTCTGCATATATAAATGCCACCCATGTATATCAGTTGGCAGATCATTGTCCAAAAACTCACTTAGATCTACATGCCATATAGGGGTATATGGCAGTATCTGACTTACACCGTCTCATGCCAATCTTCTAGAGCATAAACCTGATTCAGGTTAATGCCCTCTATTGTATATCTGTCTATCATCCCTACTACGACATTGAGGAATTATAGATAAACTAACTGCTCTTGATCTCTACTACTGTCTATCCCTTGACCTAGACTGAGTAATTCACTCTCTATAGATTTCTTGAGATTAAATAATCAACATTATCCGACTTCAACAAAGAAGGCTGGGGTTGACTAGGACCAGGAATATCATACTGATGTTTCTCTATAAAGTCACATATTCCTAGACTTTGAGAATGGACAGGGATGTCATAGTCTCTGACTGGATCTCTGGATTAAGGGACTGTTGTATATTACTCATAGTAAATCTATCCTCAAACTCTAGTGGAGGAGGAATAATATCTGGTCTACCTATAATCCAGTACCAGTGTTTAGCTTCCTTAAACGTAATTTGTCCTCTCATCGGAGGAATAGGGATTACATCAGGGTTAGAGGGCACTCACACGAACTCATATTATATCTCTTTATATGAATCTTTGAGAAATTTCTAAGGGTATTGATCTTTAGCTTACATCTCCAAGATCCTATTTATCAATTCAGGAATTTGAGATAGTTATCATGTTAGGCCATTGTACCTTAACTAGGCTATACTCATTCTATCATAACATCTCCTATCACCTGTAAGACTTCTGTATCCCAAGCCTAAAGGACTTATTTGTCCTTGGCCTTACTATAATCCATAACTGAGTCAGCTGCTTTCTTTCAGCTAACTGAGGAAGGGGAAGGGTCTGGCTCACATCTATACCATTCTTACCTTTAAATTTTCCCTTATCCTCCTAGATCATTAACAGGTAAGAAGGTATCTCTTATTAAGCCTCAATGTTCCATTTCCCTATAACATTCATCACCAATCCATAGTCTTAGTTAGACTGTAAACAAGTAACATATTACTAACCTCAACCTCAATTGGGCCTTAGGTAACCACAACATACTATGTTTCCCAATCAAAGCAAGTTTATCTTGTACCATAACCTCTATTCTGTACTAAAAACTTATTCTGTATCAATGCCAGAAACTTTTGCTCTGATACCAAAATGAAATATCCTACTTTTATCACCTCAAAGTACATATTCAGAAGCATATTCAATTAGCGGAAGCATTACAATAGCCCAAAAATTAAAATTTTAAAACTTACTTCTCGGGTACTATTCATTTGGTGATTTCTAGATTTATAGTCCAATTTTAAAAATTCATAACTAATTGTAGAAACATTGTATGGAGATGATCTAAATTTTTAATTGAAGCTATTTCATAGTTATTTATGGGAAAAATATAAATATGGAAATTTACTTTGCCAATTGATACAGTTAAATCGTTACTTTTTACTGTTCATATGGCAAAATTCTGGAATTTCCAGATTCTGTCTCTTAACTTTGGAAATTCATTTCTCTTGATATGCAAATATAAATGAGGCATGTTACCTATGAATTTAAAGCTCTGGATGTGTATTACATGCTTATAAAATTTCGAGAAATAGTCATTTCATTTGCTAGGTCAAACTAAAGCCACAACAAAACTGCTTCAGGACCTACGTTTTTACCATTTCAGTTTCCTTTCTTTCACTTTCCATAATTGTTCCAGCATGCATAAACCAACTCTTTTGCTTCTCATGCATTCATATACATCATGGGGTTATGTCATAATTCTTTCATACATTTTCTTTACATATAATGGATATTACATAACATTACATAAAAAAAACTAATATACATGCATGCCATCACTTGTCTACTCTTCCTTTTCCATTCCTTAGCTCATGTGACAAACATGATTCTTCCATCATGAATAACCTATTATTGTTGGTTATGGGAGGGTGAGATTCTAGGGAATCTCAGTAGTAAACATTACCACTTAAATATGCAAGATGGATGCTAATGTATGATATGTAATTTCATTAAACTTTCTTTAATTAGTGATATGCCATCATGCTATATACTTTTGCATAAAAGTGCACGGCCATGGAAAACATGCTATTCACAATATATTCAACATCATTTATCATGTCACAACATCATTCAAATATCATATACATGTCAACACATAAGCATACCACATCAAGCACATAAAGAGGTAAGTCCACTACCTTGAACTTAAGCTCTTCTCTTGTTCTTTTGCACTTGCTCCTTAGCTTTCCAACCATCAAGCCTTTCGGTCAATTACTTCCCAACATCTTCTTGGATGTTTCAAGGTCCTAAACACATTCATATTCATCACATAATTCATTAGGACCATCAACTCCAACAATGTTCAAGCTTAACCTTGATAAACTCTTTACTAACATAACTTTCTCTAATCTTCACTAATTAACTTGTCCCTTGAAGCAATTGATGTCTTGACTTTAACCTACACAATTTAATATTTTGAATCCATTTATGATCTTAGAATCATTAAATTCCATCTCCTATGCATTGTTCTATATAGAATTGCATAACACCTTTTTTTCTTTCAAAAATTCATATTTTGATTCTAATGCTTCCCACACTTGTTTCTCCACTTTATTCCACACAAATTTTCATTTTAAAACCATTGGAAGCATTAAAATCATGAAATTTCAATCACTATTTATGCGAGTGAACAGTATAGAGAAGAACTTAAAAAACCACAACTTGGAATTCCAATGATTCCAAGGTTCAAAACCTATCCAATCCTACACAAAATCATCATATAAATTCAATGGAAGTATGAGATCATTGAAATTCCATTTCCTTCCATCATGAACAGTGTAAACCAAAATAGTTCAATAATGGCAAAGTCAAGAATATCAACTTGATTCAACAACCAATCACTTAACTAGCTTGTCTAAGCTTCAATCACATGTCTCTAACTTTCATTTCTTCTTTTCCCTTTCATCTAACGTTTTTGGACAGCACAACACCTTAGGGAAAACTCAACTTTCCTCCATAAAAACCCAAAGTTCAAGCTCCCAAATCAAAGGAAAATAAGTTAGGATAGATTGCTTACCTTTAATCTCTAGCTTGCTTGAACATTGGACCTTGGATTCTTCTTTGTTTTGGCTTGAGTTTTCATTTTGCAAGAGATTCCCCAAGGTTCTCATGCCACGGTTTGCTTCAGAATTTGTGGGGGTATTTATAAAAAAAATTTGGTGGAAATCGAAGGCCAAGATTAGTTTGGTTACTATTTGATATAATGGTCCATAATCCACCTTCCATCAAGCTTTCCCTAGAAGCCTCATTAATTATGCCATTCATGACCTCATTTAGGGCTGTGTTTGGTTTAAGAAAAGTATAAATACTGATAGGAAAAATTATAGTCCAGTAAGGTACCGATCAAAGCAGTTTAACAAGAACCAGACTGTTTTATGTTCCCAATTTTTGTAATATTCCAGAATATGTATATTGTCATGAAAACTAATGTTTAGCTTTTATCTACCATTGACATTGTTAGACTGAGTATTCATATGTCAATCATTCCCTGAGAAATGACCAAAATACCCTTATTGCACTTTGTTGCACTATAATAACCCTAAGGGTATAATTATCATTTCACATCTCTTTATACTTCATCAAAGTATATACTGATTCTAACTAATCCCCATATACTTACTTGGACATTTTTGAACTGTCCAAAATGACCAAATGCCCTCCATTATCCTCTAGTACAATCTTACAACACAGGGGCATTTTTGTAATTTTAAACTTTTTTGGGGTTCCTCTGGACTCTGGCCCACTTAACTGTTCACCCATCTTACTGGGCCTTTGGGATGCCATTTTGGGCCTTTATATGGGTCAATTATCTTCATGGCACAAATCCTAAGAAACCTCTCCCGGAAGTATTTATCGTGTATTTTATTACATTGTAAATTCTCTTAAAAATTCTACAAGATTCCTTCTCTAACTCTATCAATTTTATAAATTCTCATATTAATTATAGGAATTTATTGTAAAGTTTTATCTGATTTTGAGGTTTGAAAAATACTGTAATAATTTTTCTTAACTTCAGAAATTCATATCAGTTAATCTGGACCTCAAATAAAAAATCTGTGTTACGCTAAACTGATCAAAATAATTTTTTTTACTTACTAGTAAAATTTGGGACTAAACTTTTTTTGAGCAGTTCTAGGCATGTTTCAGCTCAGCTTTCTCATAATTATATTTTTGCCCTTGAACTTTTGATAAATTACATTTATGTCCCTTAACTTTTGGTAATTACACCCTTTAGCCTAACTTTTATTTATACTTTCATTTTCTACCATAGAACTTTTAAACTTTTCAATTTAGTCCTTCTCTTCCTTCAAGACTCATCTAACCTTTATTATTCCTTCTGATCATTGTCATAATCCTTTCCAAACCTCTTCCTCTATCAGCATTATATAGATAGAGAAAAATTAGGATATCACAACAACTACTTTATCATATCCTAATTTTTTCTTATCTGTATAATACTAATAGAGGAAAGAGGATTGGAAAAGATTGTGAGGATGAATAGAAAGGAAAAATAATGATAAGGCAAAGGTATAAAGGTGAGGGACTAAAATGAAAATTTAAAAGTTCTATGGTAGAACATAAAAGAAGAAAAGTTAGGCCAAAAGGTGTAATTACCAAAAGTTAAGGGACTTGAATGCAATTTATCAAAAGTTCAGGGGCAAAAATGTAATTATGAGAAAGTTAATCCAGAAAAGGCCAAAAAAATTCTATAATCATTTTAGTCCCAAATTTTACCAGTAAGTAGAGAAAAGTATTCTGATCAGTTTGACGCAACACATAATTTTGATATGAGGTCTTGAAAAATTTATATTAATTTATGAACTCAGAAAAAATAATTATAGTATTTCTCAGACCTCAGAATTAGATAAAACTTTATAGTAAATTCCTATAATTAATATGATAATTTATAAAATTGACAGGGTCAGAAAAGGAATCTTGTAGAAATTTTAAAGGAATTTACAGTGTAATAAAATACCCGATAAATACCTTCAGCAGAGTTTATCAGGATTTGTGCCATAAAGGCAATGGACCCATATCAAGGCCCAAAATGGCATCCCAGAGGCCCAGTAAGGTGGATGGACAGTTAAGTAGGCCAGAGTCTAGAGCAACCCAAAAAAAGTATAAAATTACGAAAAGGCCCTTGTGTAGCCAGATTGTACCAGAGATGGATGGAGGGAATTTTGGTCATTTTGGACAGGTAAAAAATGTCCAAGTAAGTATAAGGGTGATTTTTTAGGGCCAGTACATAGTCTGATGAAGTATAAAGAGGTGTGAAATGACAATTATGCCCTTAGGGTTAATATAGTGCAAGACAGTGAACCAAGGCCATTTTCGTCATATGCCAAGGGATCTATAATTAAGTACTAATCCAGTACAAGATTATCAATGGTAGGAAGAATCCAGATACTATATTTAAGGTAAGAAAGCATATTATAAAATCTCATAAAGATTATATTTATAAAATAGTCTGGTTTTTGGGGAATCGGACTGAGCCGGTAACAGATTGGATTATAATTTTTTCAGAAGCTTCTTCCCCTTGGAATGGAACCACCTAGCCCTATGAAGTGTACTTGATGATGTCATAATTCTCTTTTTGAAAAAGTTAAATATAAGATTAAATGTGAGCCATTAGATTAAAAGTGCACAAAGTGATATTGGCCATTCATTTCCATGCAATTTTTCTATAAATACCCCCTCAAATATGAAGCAAACTATGGAGCATGAACCCTTGGGAAAACTCTTTCAAAATGAAAACTCAAGCCAAGACAACAAGACAAAGAATATTCAAGGTGCCAAAGTTCAAGCAAGATAGAGATTAAAGGTAAACAATCTATCCAAGCTTATTTTCCTTTGATTTGGGAGCTTGAACTTAGTGTTTTTATGGGGGAAAGTTGAGTTTTCTCTAAGGTGTTGCTGTCCAAAAATATTAGATGAAGGGAAAACGAAGAAATTAAAGTTAGAGATAGGTGATTGAAGCTTAAAAAAGCTAGTTAAGTGATTGGTTGTTGAATCAAGTTGATATTCTTGACTTTGCTATGGTTGAACTAGTTCAGTTTGTACTGTTCATGAGGGAAAGAAATGGAATTTCAATGATCTAATTCTTCCATTGAATTTATATGATGATTTTTTGTAGGATGGGATAGGTTTTGAACCTTGGAAGCATTGGAAATCTAAGTTGTTGTTCTTGAAGTTCTTCTCTGTTACTGTTCACTCACATGAATAGTGAATGTAATTTCATGATTTTAATTCTTCCACTGGTTTAAAATGAAAAGTTGTGTGGGATAAAGTGGAGAAACAAGTATGGGAAGCATTAGAATCAAAATAAGAAGTTTTGAAAGAAAATAGGGTGTTATGAAATTCTATATAGAATAGTACATAGGAGCTGGAATTTCATGATTCTAAGCTCATAAATGGATTTAAAATATGAAATTGTGTAGGGTAAAGTCAAGACATCAATTGATTCAAGGGCCAAGTTAATTAGTGAAGACTAGAGAAAGTTATGTTAGTAAAGAGTTAAGAATTTATCAAGGTTAGTCTTGAACATTATTGGAGTTCATGGTCCTAATGAATTATGTGATGAATATGAATGTGTTTAGGACCTTGAAATATCTAAGAAGATGTTGGGTAGTGATTGACCGAAAGGCTTCATGGTTGGAAAGCTATGGAGCAAGTGCAAAAGATCAAGAGAAAAGTTTAAGTGCAAGGTAGTGGACTTACCTCTTTATGTGCTTGATATGGTATGCTTATGTGTTGACATGTATATGATAATTGAATGATGTTGTGACATGATAAATGATGTTGAATATATTATGAATAACATGTTTTCCATGGCCATGCACTTTTATGCAAAAGTATATAGCATGATGGCATGTCACTAGTTAAAGAAAGTTTAATGAAATTACATATCATGCATTAGCATCCATCTTGCATATTTAAGCGATAATGTCCGCTACTGATATTCCCTAGAATCTCACCCTCCCATAACCAACCAATTTAGGTCAATCATGAACGAAAATGTGTGCATGGAGAAGAGCTAAATAATGGAAGAAAGGAAGTGAAGTAATTGAGATCCTATCATATGCTATGAATTATCCATGTATGTAAATGCCATGTAAGGTGTCTATTTATGTGATGAAACTGTATGAAATAATTATGGAATAACCCCATGATGTATATGAATACATGAAAGGAAAAAGAGATGGTTTATGCATGCTGGAACAATTATTGAAAGTGAAAGAAATGAAACTAAAATGGTAAAAACGTAGGTCCTAAAGCAGTTTTGTTGTGGCTTCAGTTTGACATAGCAAATGAAGAAATTAATTCACAAAATTTTATGAGTAAGTAGTATACATCTAGATATTTAAACTCGTATGTAATATGCCTCATTTAGATATGTATATCAAGAGAAATGAATTTCCAAAGTTAAGAGACAATCTGGAATTTCCAGAATTTTCCATATGAACAGTAAAAAGTAATGATTTAACTGTATCAATTAGCAATGTAAATGTCCAGATTTATATTTTCTCTTAAAGAGATATGAAATAACTTCAATTAAAAATTTGGATGACCTCCATATGATTTTTTTACAATTAGTTATGAATTTTGAAAGTTGGACTGTAAATCTAGAAATCACCAAATGAATACTACCGGAGAAGTAAGTTTTAAAATTTTAATTTATGGGCTAATGTAATACTTCCGCTAATCAAATATGCTTCCAAATACGTACTCTGAGGTGGTAAAAGTAAGATGTTTCATACTTCAATTATTTGATGGAATGTTGAAGAACCAAGTATAAAAGAAGAAGCCAAAATGAGAAGTTGAAGAAGTTGGGATACTTAACAAATAGATGCTTACAATGCACTACGATCATATACAGTGATAATCTTTGTTACCCTCTATTTCTCTCCTTTTGATTCAAGAGCATACATATTCTTGTAAAATAGAAACTTAGAGAGTTGAGCTTAAGTGATTATCTTATCTACTCTATAGTGAGAGTTTATTTGTAACAATAATTTTCTTTGATTTGCTCAAGAGGAGTTATTGAGTAAAGTCTAACCTTACAGTTGTAAGGGGGAGTGAGAGGGATTCTCACTGATTGCATATCTTTTGTAAGGAGGATTGAGAGGGTATTATCACATGAATGTACTGAGGTACCAAGAGGCCATGGAATCTTAGAGATATTGGAATACTGATAGGAGATCTCTAGGGACTAGACGTAAACCAAGTGGATTAGGATGAACCAGTATAAATCGACCGTGCAATCTTCCTTAATCAACTTTTTCCTTTGGTGATATCTTTCTAAACTCCATTCTTTAATTTTATCCAAATATTATTAGAGTTTCCAAATTTCTAAAAGTCACCCAATTCACCCTCTCTTGGGTGATACAATTATATTTAACAATGGCTATTTTATAAGCTGGAGCAAGACTCAAATCAGTGGTTGAAGAACATCAAACTTCTGTTACAAGCAAGGAACACTTTGATTACTTGGAAGGTGTTTCTTGAATAATTTTATGAGAATTATTTCCCTCAATCTATTAGAGATGAACGAGAAGTAGAATTTCTTATACTGAGGCAAGGAGACAGAGAACCATTCAACGAATATTTGGCAAAGTTCACCCGACTCTTTCATTACTTCATGTACGTATAACAAATAGATGATGAATAGTGGATGACTGAGAGACTCATTAGAGGATTGAATGCCACCTTAAAGGAGAAGATAACTCCTCAACAATATGAACAGTTTAACAAAGTTGTGGAGGCTTATCAAATTATCGATAACATGAATCACTGTGTGTTGTACAAGCCAACCTATAAGGGAGCTTTGTCCCTAAGAGGAGTATTCAAGGTAGGGCTTGTAACACCTTACTTTCACACACCTCAAGGACAAAATGGTAGTATCTTGAACCACTTATAAGGTTATTGAAGTCAAATTACACAATATAGAATTTACCTTTCTCGGGTTAGTGTTCACTATATAAATTCCAGACAGGTAATCTAATCACAAAAATCATAATTAATTATAGAAAAATTAAATTAAATTTGTTCAAGTTTCTACAAGAAGAACATTCAATCCTATTTAAGGGGAAAATAAGTCATTGACCATGCTCCATTGAGTCAATGCCATATGAGCCTCAAACTTTACTGTTCATCTGGAGGTTTTCCCTGTTTCCCAGATTTTGTCCCATGAATTTGAAAATTTGTTTCTTCATGTACAGACATCCAAATAAGGTGTTCTTTATGTAAAATCAAATTTTAGGATGTATACTATATATGTGAAAAATATAGTATATTTATTTGAATGTTTACTATTTTTATAGTTAGACACAACTTACTGCTTGAAACTAAACATAGTACTTTTATACATATTACAACATTTATAAAAAAATCGTTAAGCTAATCATTCTATACTACATGAATCTTAATCTCTTTGATTAAATTCATCTCTGTCATGATAAGAACCTTCTATGTTTGGTGGGAAATGGAGGTAGTGAGATTTTGAGGGAAACCTCAGTAGCAAATAATACCGAAAGCAATATCTGCAAATTAATGCTTACTATTAGACATACTTTCATACAATGATCATGCTTGCATAATGACATGTTGCATGCTTCAAAGTTTCAGACATCATATATATAGGCATAGCATAAATACAAACATAGCTTCAATATGTTAGAAATTGTGCCCTAGGGACCAATCATTGTCTTATGAACATTGTTAATTTATGAATTTATTAATTGTGTTATCATATTATTTGCATGTTTACTGTGATGACCATCCTTGGATACCTCATGATCTTATCCTAAATGTCCCTGGTCGGTCATCTATATGGGAGCAGAGATAAAATAACACCAGTATGACTTTGAAGATGTATAGAGATATAAATCAAAGTCATAGACACATGTAAGAGTACAAGGTGTTGGACTGACCCGCTATGAGAAAGCTGCATGGGTTAAGTCATAAGCTTCTCTCATATACAAACCATATCACTATGCCCTTTAAACTGAGATCATCATGGATTCCTACATGACAAACGCTCAGCTTTGACCTAGTCAAAAGTTACTTTTGACCGAGTGATCATAAAGACTATGTTCTGGCTTAGTGGTTTTCCGTGCGGAGGAATGTGAATGGTTAAGATGGAATTTATCCCTCACATTTGTAGAGATATATTACTGGGCCCCTCAATGAGTGAGTCTGAGAAATGTATGGCCATACTGTAATAGAAAGGTAGTTCTATTTCTATAGTCAGACTACTCAGGGATCAAGAAAGTAATGGTCAGGAATAAGAGGATGACATTCTCCATGCCTCATCCATGACCAAAATATCGTGTGACAAAAGGGACATGATATAGTTGTATAAAAGGTTATATCGTTCATCGATCCTCATATGATTTGGGTAGTTATGATGTCTTGCTAGAGTCCGCTTGCGACTTATGAGTCAGTATAGTAAATGGCCCACTGCTAACTTCATATGGGCCTACAGGGTCGCACACAAAATAGCCTAACATGAGCTATGATGTCCAGATTCATTGAATCTAAGACATGTCCAGATTCAATGAATGATCCAGGGTGGATGTATATATTTATTTATATTTATATTCGTATATATATATATTATATATAAGAGATATTTACAAGATTTTTACTCCGCATTGATTGCAAGTCTGCAAAAGATGTTTTACAAAAGGATGTCAAAAATCTTGCTTCTAAACAAATCTTTGCCCATTGGCAAGTAATTTTGAGTATCTTTGATTTTGAAATTGATTTCATCAAAGGAACTTCAAACTCCCTTCCTGACTTTCTTACCTGTGAATTTTTACAAGGTAGATAGTTTTGAAAGAAAACAACCAAGCAAACCCTTCACCAAAAATGCCGAAGAAAAAGAAACCTGGAGAGAGTGGTGAGGATAAAAAATAAAAGGGTATTTTACAAGATGCCCAAAGTCAAATAGTCTCTAGTTCAGAACTGGAGGCCATCATCCAAAAGGTGATGCAATAATATGGGTCTCCACAGGGAACCCAACAAACTAAAACAGAGTCATCCACTCCATCTGGATCACCAATTTTTCAATTGACCGGTGAAACATGACACCAAAAGATTTGTGATTTGTTCATCTGAATAGTTATTTTGTGTTTGATACGCAGTACACAACATTGTCATCTGCTGTATCATTGAGAGGATATTAGCTTCGTTGAGACCATCTATATTCTATTTATAAATGTTCTCTCCACTAAATGACCTAAAAGTTTGGTTAACTCATTCTTCAACCAGGATATCTGGAGGGCTTTGTTGGAAAATGTGCCCTAGGGGCCAATCATTGTCTTATGAACATTATTGATTTATGAATTTATTAATTGTGTTATCATATTATTTGTATGTTTATTGTGATGACCATCATTGGATAATTCATGATCTTATCCTAAATATCCCTGGTCGGTCATCTATGTGGGAGCAGAGATGAAATAAGGCCAGTATGACTTTAAAGATGTATAGAGATATAAATCAAAGTCATAGGCACATGTAAGAGTACAAGGTGTTGGACCGACCCGCTATGAGAGAGCTACATGGGTTACGTCATAAGCTTCTCTCATATACAAACCATGTCACTATGCCCTTTGACCTGAGATCATCATGGATTCCTACATGACAAACGCTCAGCTTTGACCTAGTCAAAAGTCACTTTTGACCGAGTGATCATAAAGACTATATTCGGGCTTAGTGGTTTTTCATGCGGAGGAATGTGAATGGTCAAGATGGAATTTGTCCCTCACATTCATAGAGAGATATTACTGGGCCCCTCAATGAGTGAGTCTGAGAAATGTATGGCCATACTGTAATGGAAAGGTAGTTCCATTCCTATAGTCAGACTACTCAGGGATTGAGAAAGTAACGGTCAGGAATAGGAGGATGACATTATCCATGCCTCATCCATGACCAAAATATCGTGTGACAGAAGGGACATGATATGGTTGTATAAAAGGTTATATCATTTATCAATCTTCATATGATTTGGGTAGTCGTTATGTCTTGCTAGAGACCGCTTGCGACTTGTGAGCCAGTATAGCAAATGGACCATTGCTAACTTCATATGGGCCTACAGGATCGCACACAAACTAGCCTAACACGAGCTATGATGTCCAGATTCATTGAATCTAAGACATGTCCAAATTCAATGAATGATCCAGGGTGGATGTATATATTTATTTATATTTATATTCGTATATATATAAATTTGTATATATACATTATATATAAGGGATATATAGGATTTAATTTATAAGGATAAATTAAATCTCTATCACGTTTGAATTTAAAATTCAAAATGATAGGATATCTCATATAAGAGATATTAACAAGATTTAATTTATAAGGATAAGTTAAATCTCTATCACGATTGAATTTGAAATTCAAATTGATAGGGTATCTCATATAAGAGATATTTACAAGATTTAATTTATAAGGATAAATTAAATCTCTATCACGTTTGAATTTGAAATTCAAATTGATAGGATATCCCAAATTCGATTTATGAGAATAAATCAAATATAGTCCAATCTTATCTTTATTTAAATTAAATAAATAGGTGAATTAAATCTGTGGGACGGATTTAATATAAATATTATTTATTTAATTAGTTTCTTATTAAATTATACAATATGTGATATTGTATTACTTTTGAAATTAATATAGATTAATTCTAAAAATCCAATTCGGTCGAGGAAAAACACAGAGCATCCTATATATTTGATTTTAGGAGCTACGTTTTGTGATACAAGAGAAAACACAAAAAAAGGCCGAACTGAATCTGCAAAAGGTTCGCAGATAATAAACTGCTGAAGTAGAGACGAAGAGGACGAATTGTTGAAAAAGCCTTGGAGGGACAGGAGACATTAGCAAGTCGTTTGTGATTGGAACGCTGTTCGTGTGGATACCAGTAGAGGAAGCCGACCTGAGGCGTCGACTTCTTGCGATCGGAAAGAGAGCACGAGCCGCGGAGAGAAGCTGTGGAGGTCATTGAGGAACACTCTGTCGACTTCTTGCGATCGAGAGGAGATCACCAGCCACGGAGAGGGGTTGTGGAAGTCGCAGAGGAACATTGAGGGCAATGCTTCTTCCCACTTGACTTAAACACATACGGTAGATCCTGGCAAGGAATGTAAAAAATTTTAAGTTAATTTCTGCTGCGTGTCTTCCAATTCCTTTCAGTGGTATCAGAGCCATGCCGTTTTGTGTTTAAGTTAGGCTTGATTGTTGATTAATATGATTTAGTCATAGCCATTCATATAATATGCGTTTTATGTATGACATATGAGGAATCCGTGTTATGTATGACATAAAAGGAAGCTAAAAGGGAATTGAAATCGGTGGTGATGCATTTTGATTTGATCAATTAACATAGATGGGGTCTAAGAAAATCGAATTCAGATTCGTGATTATTGATGGGGTCTAATAGCCGGACCGCTGTGGCTACCTGTTCGTAGCACAACACAATCGTAACACATGTTATTTTGTGAATGTTTTAGATTTGAAACATTAATTGCCCTTGAATTAAATCTGAATATTGATTCTTGAATGTTTGGGTATGGTGAACAATATGGTACTAGATTGCAAGTGTTGTAATTTTTTAAATACGGCCTGCGTGTCGTGCCTTCCTCTATATACTCTAAATGTACCTTCTCTTCTCATCTCACTCCCCTCGAATGTTAAAAGAGGTTTCTATATGTAATTTTCCTTCTCTTACTAGAGAGCTCCTCTCATTGGCTTGAGGGGACTTAGGATAGGTGAGCTATATTGTATCACGTTTAGATTATGCGTATTATGATTATATCAGCACATGCATATTACTTGTATGAGATACAAACTGAGAAACATGCGTTTTGATAAACCATATAGTTAAATTAAGCCCTCTAAATGAAATCTTAAGTCATGATGCCGTCAATTTATGAACACTTGTCAAAACCTCGATCGCTCAATTGTGGACTCCACCAAAGTGGGCACTTTTGAGTTATCTTGGGGAGATAAGCAAGAGTAATGGTGCTACTTTCACATGTTTATTATTGTTTGACTTAATTGAGATTAACAAAATGGTTTTGGGTCTCAAGGCATTAGATGGGATTAAAAACATGCCAGATCATATGATGATAGCATCCCATAAACATCTAAGAGTTACATTTGATGTAATTGGTAAAGGTGTTACCTACCTAAATAAATTAATTTAAGCGTCCTGCCAAAGCGGACTTAAGTTTGAGCCAAATATGGAACTTAACCCACTAACTATTGCATTGAGGGTTGTTTATTTAGTGTGAGATTGCTAATTGAATTGCATATTTTAATTGTAGAATCATGACGACTAGTAATACTGCTACATTATCGCTACGATCTGTCCTTGAGAAGGACAAACTCAATGGGACAAACTTTCTTGACTGGTTTAGGAACTTGAGAATTGTTCTCAAGTAGGAAAGAAAGGTGCATGTCCCAAATCAACCCATTCCTGAGGAGCCAGCGGCCAATGCTCCTATAGCTCAGAGAGATGCTTACACGAAGCATAAGGAAGACTCTGTCGATGTGGGATGCTTGATGCTAGCCACCATAGTTCTGGAGCTCCAAAGAGATCTCGAACACATGGAGGCTTATGAGATGATTGTGCATCTCAAGGAAATGTTCCAGCAACAAGCAAGGCAAGAGAGGTATGAGACCACTAAGGCCTTACATTCCTACAAGATGGCTGAAGGTGCATCGGTCAGTACTCATATCTTAAAGATGAAAGGGTACATTGATCACCTTGAGAGGCTTGGATTTCCCATGAGCCAAGAGTTAGCTACGGATTTGATCTTGAACTCACTCCCGGAAAGGTATGACCAGTTTGTCATGAACTACAACATGAACAACATGGAGAAATCTATTTCTGAACTGCATGGGATGCTTAAAACTATTGAGCCGAGTCTTAAGAAGAAGCCTAGTGCTGTTTTGATGGTTCAGAAAGGAAAGGGTATGAAAAAGAAAGGCAAGGGCAAGGGGAAGGGTCATGGTTCATCAGGTAAGACCAAAGAGTCAGGCAAGCCCAAAACCAAGCCTGCACCAAAGAAGGCAAAGCCTCTGAAGGAAGGAGTCTGCTTCTTCTGCAATGAACCTGGTCATTGGAAGAGGAATTGCAAACTCTACCTCGAAGATCTGAAAAAGAACAAGAAGGATAGCGGGGCTATCGCTTCAGGTATTTATGTTATAGACATTCATCTTTCTACTTCCACTTCATGGGTATTAGATACTGCATGTGGTTCTCACATTTGTACAAATGTGCAGGGACTAAAGGACAGTAGGAAGCTGAAAAAGGGCGAGGTTGACCTACGAGTTGGAAAGAGAGCAAGGGTTGCTGCGTTAGCTATAGGCACTTATGAATTAGTTCTACCCACTAGGCTTTTGTTAGTTTTGAACAATTGCTATTATGTTCCTGCTTTAAGTAGTAACATTGTTTCACTTTCTTATTTGGATAAGGAAGGTTTCACTTCCATTGCTGGGAATAGTAGATGTTCTATTTATCGTAATGATATTTTCTATGCTCATGGTGATTTGCATGTTGATCATTACATATTAAATTTGGAATAACCCAATCATGGAAATATCTATAACATAACTGCCAAAAGGGTCAAACCGAAGGATTTGAATCTGACATACCTCTGGCACTATCGTCTGGGCCACATAAATGAGAAACGCATTTCCAAACTCCATCAAGATGGATTTCTAAACTCATTTGATTTTGAATCATATGACACTTACGAGTCTTGCTTGTTAGGAAAGATGACAAAGTCACCCTTCACTGGGCACAGTGAGAGGGCCACTGATTTATTGGGCCTCATACATACAGATGTGTGTGGACCGATGAACACAAATGCTAGAGGAGGTTATTCGTACTTCATAACATTCATAGATGATTTCAGCAGATATGGGTACACCTATCTGATAAAACATAAATCTGAATCTTTTGAAAAGTTCAAGATATTTCAAAATGAAGTACAAAACCAGCTTGGCAAAACAATTAAAGCCCTTCGATCTGATCAGGGTGGTGAATATTTGAGCCAAGAGTTCATAGATCATCTCAGGAGTTATGGGATAGTCTCGCAATTGACTCCTCCAGGGACACCACAATGGAATGGCGTTTCTGAATGGAGAAATCAAACACTATTAGATATGGTTCGATCCATGATGATTCAAACAGATCTTCCACCCTCCTTTTGGGGCCATGCCCTAGAGACAGCTGCGTTCACACTCAATCGTGTTCCATCTAAGGCAATTGAAAAGACTCCGTATGAGATATAGACTGCGAGTACGCCTAGTTTATCTTTCCTCAAGATTTGGGGATGCGAGGTCTATGTTAAGCAACAAGCCTCAGACAAATTAGCGCCCAAATCCTCAAAGTGCCTTTTTGTGGATATCCTAAGGAAACCAAGGGATATTACGTCTACAACCCTGCTGATAACAAAGTGTTTGTTGTCAGAAATGGTATCTTTCTCGAACGAGAATTTATCTCTAAAAGAACCAGTGGGAGTAAGGTACACCTCGAAGAAGTTCGAGAGCCACAAGACACCATAGAACTGCAGATGGAAAATAGAGAAGACTCACAACAAGTTGTTGAGACTCTTCAAGTCACGCAAGGTCCACGAAAGTCTAATAGGACACGACTTCAGCCTCAGAGATATGGATTTCTGATTTCTAACAGTCGTGATGTGTTGCTCATTGAGCACAATGAGCC
The DNA here is from genome assembly GCA_037074615.1 of Leucaena leucocephala. Lineage (NCBI taxonomy): Eukaryota > Viridiplantae > Streptophyta > Magnoliopsida > Fabales > Fabaceae > Leucaena > Leucaena leucocephala. Next base: position 16,139,766 of record CM073535.1, on the reverse strand, counting down.
GACTACCTATCAAGAAGCTATAGTGGGACCAAACTCTGAAAAGTGGCTTAATGCCATGAAGTCTGAAATGCAATCCATGTACGACAATAAGGTTTAGACCTTAGTCGACCTGCCTGAAGGTGTAAAAACCGTCGGGTATAAGTGGTTTTTTAAGGAGAAAACTGACATGGATGGCAATGTAAATGTCTTCAAGGCACGACTGGTTACAAAAGGATTTACTCAAACTCATGGTGTGGACTATGATGAGACCTTTTCCCCAGTTGCAATGGCCAAATCAATCAGAATCCTCTTTGCCATAGCAGCATATTATGACTATGAAATATGGCAGATGGACTTCAAGACAGCCTTCCTTAATAGAAAGCTCCTTGAGGATGTGTACATGACATAACCTGAAGGGTTTGTGCATTCCGAGGACTCTGGTAAAGTGTGCAAGCTTCAAAGGTCCATTTATGGACTGAAGCAAGCCTCTCAGAGTTGGAATCATCATTTCGATGAAGTAGTCAAAGAGTTTGGATTTCTTCAAAACATTGATGAACCTTGTGTGTACAAGAAGGTTAGTGGGAGCACAGTTGTGTTTTTGGTACTCTATGTCGATGACATCCTATTTATTGGGAATGACATTCCTACCTTACAGATTGTCAAGTCTTGGTTAGGAAAGTCTTTCTCGATGAAAGACTTGGGTAAAGCCACCTACATCCTAGGAATCAGGATCTATAGAGATAGATCTAAAAGACTTATAGGACTCAGTCAGAGTACATACATAGACAAAATACTGCATAGGTTCAGTATGCACGAATCAAAGAGGGGTTTCATACCCATATCTCATGGTAGTCACCTCAGCAAAGATCTGTGTCCTAGTACATCTGATCACTGAGGTCGCATGAGTAAAGTTCCATATGCCTCGGCCATAGGATCTATTATGTACGCCATGTTATGTACTCGATCGGATGTCTCGTTTGCCTTCAGTATGACTAGCAGATATTAACAGGACCCTGGTGAGGGCCATTGGACTGCTGTCAAGAATATCCTTAAGTACTTAAGAAGGACTAAGGACTTATTCTTGGTCTATAGTGGATTGGATGACGAACTCTGTGTAACTGGTTACACAGACGCGAGTTTCCAAACTGACCAGGACGACCAAAAATTGCAGCCTGGATATATATTCCTCCTCAATAATGGAGCAGTAAGCTGGAAGAGCTCTAAGCAGGGCACTGTAGCAGATTCTGCAATGGAAGCTGAGTATATGGCAGCATCTGATGCAGCTAAGGAAGCCGTTTGGATCAGGAAGTTCATCATGAAACTAGGGGTGATACCTACCATCTCAGATCCAATAACTTTGCTATGTGACAATAGCGGTGCCATTGCATAGGCCAAAGAGCCTAGGTCACATCAAAGGACCAAGCATATACTCAGGCGATTTCATCTCATCAGAGAAATCAACGATAGAGGTGATATAAAAATATGCAAAGTAGCAGGAGAAGATAATGTTGCCGATCCTCTAACAAAGCCGCTTGAGCAGGCAAAGCATGAGCGTCATGTTAGGTCAATGGGAATTAATCAAATTAATGATTATACCTAGTGCAAGTGGGAGGTTATTGGAAAATGTGCCCTAGGGGCCAATCATTGTCTTATGAACATTATTGATTTATGAATTTATTAATTGTGTTATCATATTATTTACATGTTTATTGTGATGACCATCCTTGGATAATTCATGATCTTATCCTAAATGTCCCTAGTCGGTCATTTATGTGGGAGCAGAGATGAAATAAGGCCAGTATGACTTTGAAGATGTATAGAGATATAAATCAAAGTCATAGGCACATGTAAGAGTACAAGGTGTTGGACCGACCCGCTATGAGAGAGCTACATGGGTTACGTCATAAGCTTCTCTCATATACAAACCATGTCACTATGCCCTTTGACCTGAGATCATCATGGATTCCTACATGACAAATGCTCAGCTTTGACCTAGTCAAAAGTCACTTTTGACCGAGTGATCATAAAGACTATATTCAGGCTTAGTGGTTTTTCATGCGGAGGAATGTGAATGGTCAAGATGGAATTTGTCCCTCACATTCATAGAGAGATATTACTGGGCCCCTCAATGAGTGAGTCTAAGAAATGTATGGCCATACTGTAATGGAAAGGTAGTTCCATTCCTATAGTCAGACTACTCAGGGATTGAGAAAGTAACGGTCAGGAATAGGAGGATGACATTATCCATGCCTCATCCATGACCAAAATATCGCGTGACAGAAGGGACATGATATGGTTGTATAAAAGGTTATATCGTTTATCGATCCTCATATGATTTGGGTAGTTGTTATGTCTTGCTAGAGACCGCTTGCGACTTGTGGGCTAGTATAGCAAATGGCCCACTGCCAACTTCATATGGGCCTACAGGGTCGTACACAAAATAGCCCAACTTCATTTGGGAGTTCATGACCCCAATTTTGTTTGAGGTTTCTGGACTGAAGATCCAGATGGAGTGGATGACTCCGTTTTAGTTTGTTGGGTTCCCTGTGGAGACCCATATTGTTGCATCACCTTTTGGATGATGGCCTCCAGTTCTGAACAAGAGACTATTTGACTTTGGGCATCTTGTAAAATACCCTTTTGTTTTTTATCCTCACCACTCTCTCCGGGTTTCTTTTTCCTTGACTTTTTTGGTGAAGGGTTTGCTTGCTTGTTTTCTCTCAAAACTATCTAACCTGTAAAAATTCACGGGTAAGAAAGTCAGGAAGGGAGTTTGAAGTTCCTTTGATGAAATCAATTTCAAAATCAAAGATACTCAAAATTGCTTGCCAACGGGCAAAGATTTGTTTAGAAGCAAGATTTTTGACATCCTTTTGTAAAACATCTTTTGCAGACTTGCAATCAATGCGGAGTAAAAATCTTTTGTTTAACAAATCAGCTTGAAATTTGGAAATGCATAAAACTATTGCCAAAATTTCTTTTTTTACTGTGGAATAGTTCTGTTGGGTACTATTCCAATGTTTGGATGTAAAAGACACAATTTTCTCTTTTCCGTCAAGACATTGTTTGAGAATGCCACTGTAACCTATGTCACTGGCATCAGTTTCAACAATTTTGAAGGCGATCGGATCAGGAAGGCTAAGACAAGGAAGCTCCTTAACCTGGGTTTTGATCTACCTAACAATGTCAGAATGAAGGTTAATCCACGGAGGCGGATTGTCCTTGAGTCGCTGATAAAGCGGTTTAATGAAGTTACTGAGATGAGGAATACAATCAGCAACGTAGTTTAAACATCCCAAAAATCTTTGAAGTTGAGTTTTATCAATGATTTGATCAGGAAATTTGTCAACAAATTGAATTGCCCTTTCAATCGGTGTAATAGATCCTTGGTAAATCCAATGACCCAAAAACCGTATTTTAGTTTGAAATAAACTAATTTTAGGTTTTGAAACCACTAATCCATTTGTTTCTTCAATCTTAACGAATTTAGATATATGTTTGAAATGTTGATCTATAGAATGACTATAGACTAATACATCATCAATGTAAACAATAATGTATTGACTATGATCATTAAATATCTCATTCATAATTCTCTGGAATTCGGAAGGAGCGTTTTTTAAACCAAAAGGCATAACATTCCACTCATACTGACCAAAAGGAACAGTAAAAGCAGTTTTATACCTATCTTTTTCAGAGATTTGTATTTTCCAAAAACCAGATTTCATATCGAATTTTGAAAAGATTTTTGCAGAATACAAACATTTTAGTATATTAGATTTATTTGGGATTGGATACCTGATCCATTGCAAAGAATCATTTAAAGGTTTGTAATTAATTACAAGTCTAGGCGCACCACATTCAATCTCAGCATTTTTATTGACATAAAAAGCAGCACAAGACCATGGACTTCTTGACTTGCGGATTAATTTTTTGTTTAAAAGATCATAGATCTCTTTTTTGCAAGTTTCCAAAAGCTCCGAGCTCATTTGAATTGGCCTGGCCTTTGTCGGGATTTTCTTTTCGGAAAATTCTTTTTCATATGGCAAATCTACCCATGTTATTTTCTATTCCAAAAAGCGTTTGGTAAGTTAGAACAAATAAGTTCGTGAATTTGCTCAAGACAAGTTTGGATTTTCTTTTGAACATCTTTTTGACACAATTGCCTTTCTAAATGTTGAAAAGAAATTTCTTCGTTTAAAAAGTTTATTTGTTGTTGTTTTGAAGTCAAAAGATTGAGCTCTTTGATTCTGGGTTTTTGAGTAAAAGGAAACATAATCGTTTTGCCCAAATATTCTTTTGAAATCCCATTTTCATCAGTCATATACGGGAATAGTAACCTAGCAAAAGGCGCACCCAGAATAATCTGAGTTCCCATATTTTTAACCAATATAAATGGAGTTTCAAGTTTCAATTCTTGATTTTCAACAACAACTTTTGAGACTTTATATTTGACATCTAAGCGTGAGCCATTGACGCCATTGAACCTTTCGGTTGTTTTTTCAAAGAATTTTGTTGGAATGATTCCTTCATTAAAACAGTTAGAATCAGCTCCTATGTCAAATAAAATAGTTTGTTCCAAAACAAAATCATTGTGAATAATAATTTTGGCATGGATATAAAATTTTTTAATTGAAATCCGAGAAATCAAGTTTAGGAAAGTGTTATCTTCCTCATTACCATTATCAGGTATGATTTCTAAGTTTTCATCAGTTTTACCTATTAATTGCACATCTTGGAGTTGGGATATGGCTTCACTACAGGCTTCCTGTTGGAGTTTAATCAGACATATTTCAGTCTTAAGTTGTTTAAGCTCTAGGTTTAAGTCCTGAAGGGAGGTTGGTTTAACAGAATGTTGGAACTTGTTTAAAACATCTGTTAAATTGTATTTGTTTAAAGGAAAAACTTGTTTTGAGTTTGAAGAAGGTTGTTGATTTATTTAGTGGGAAATTGCTAATTCAATTGCATATTTTAATTGTAGAATCATGACGACTAGTAATACTGCTACATTATCGCTGCGATCTATCCTTGAGAAGGACAAACTCAATGGGACAAACTTTCTTGGCTGGTTTAGGAACTTGAGAATTGTTCTCAAGCAGGAAAGAAAGGCACATGTCCTAGATCAACCCATTCGTGAGGAGCCAGTAGCCAATGCTCCTAGAGCTCAGAGAGATGCTTACACGAAGCATAAGGAAGACTCTGTCGATGTGGGATGCTTGATGCTAGCCACTATGGTTCTGGAGCTCCAAAGAGATATAGAACACATGGAAGCTTATGAGATGATTGTGCATCTCAAAGAAATGTTACAGCAACAGGCAAGGCAAGAAAGGTATGAGACCACTAAGGCCTTACATTCCTGCAAGATGACTGAAGGTGTATCAGTCAGTACTCATGTCTTAAAGATGAAAGGGTACATTGATCACCTTGAGAGGCTTGGATTTCCCATGAGCCAGGAGTTAGCTATGGATTTGGTCTTGAACTCACTCCCAGAAAGTTATGACCAGTTTGTCATCAAAAACTTCTACCTTGTCCAATTTTTGTTCAGTCTAAAAGGCCCTCAAAATTGGGAAATCAAGGATTACACAATTAATCCAAAGTATAATCACTAATCTAGGCTTGTTTAGGTTAAGATTTCATAATTCTAAAATCAATTTCCTCCACCCCTCATTCATGACTAGTTTCAGAAGCTACAAGGGGAAGGCAATTCACAAAGTTCTCTCCATTAAAAAGCTCAAGACCGTGCTCCTAAATTGCAAGAATAAAAGCTAGGATCAATCACTTATCTTGATCCCTTGCAAGCTTGATCACTTAGGCTCTTTGTTCTTGCTTTTCCTTTAGATTTGAGTGAAAATTTTGGCATAGTCTTCCCATGGCCTTGGCTGTACGAAATTTAAGGGAATAAAGGGGGATTATAGCCAATTTTTGGGGTTGGAAAGACCATTATAGCCCTCAAATTCCTAATTATTTCAAGCCCTTAGTCTTGCTCCCGATTGGTCCATTAATTTTCTAATTATGTTTCACAAATCATTAGCATTAAAATAATATAAATTTGTGGCCAAAATGCATCTTCCACAAGAAAATGACAAGTGTCTTAAAAAGCACAAGGGATAAGTGTCATGCCACCTCATGCTTTTGAAAGTTCCTGTAATCTCCCTGAAAATCCTATCCAAACTTGTACTATATTGAGGAATTTTCTTGAATCATTAGACTTCCCTTTATTCCAATAATTTTCATGAATTCCAATTGTATTATTTACCTAGGGAACGATGTCTAAAAGATTACTGATAAAAATCTTGTAATCAGATCAATTCCCCAGTTATAAATGTAACAGGGTAATTATACTTTTGAGCTCTCAAGGACTATTGGAGCACATTTTGGGGCCTCTTGGTATTCCACTTGGGCCTTGGTTTAAACCCAAGTACTCAGTTATCCCATATTCCAAGAAATTTTCCTTAAAGCCTTGACTAGATACCCTAATTTACCTTAAATTCCATTATAAATTATATAGGGCTCCTTTAAGTACTATGTTACTTTCATAAATTCTTACAATTAATATAGTAATTTTCTATAAAATTTCATCCAAATATAATATCCAAAATGTCCAGTAAAAAATATAGCTAATTTTTCAGAGCTTTGAAAATTAATATCAATTTTTTGAGACCTCAAATCAAAATTTTGTGTCTCGTCAAACCACTCTAAATATTTTTCTCTATCTACTAGTTAAATTTGGGACTCAAACACTTCTAGGAAATTTTTGGCCACTTTTAGCTCAATTTTCTTATAATTACACTTTTTCCCCTTAAGGTTTTAATCTTTTCATTCAAGTCCCTTTCGCTTTTAAATATTTACCCTTGAACTTTTAAACTTTTCATTTAGGTCCTTCTCCTTCATACCTTTACTATTTATTTCCTTTTTCTAACTTAAACCTCCTCTAACTGTTTTATTCTCTTCTGATCATTATCATAATCATTTCCTAGCCTCTTTCATCTTCTATCATTCTTATACAGATAGGGAAAAATTGGGATGTGTCATTTTCCCTTAAATTTTGTCCTCAAAATTTAACTCTTACCTTAGTCAAATAATTCTATATATGTTTACTTTATATCCTTCTCTGTTTCATGATTAAGGTTTAGGGGTACCTTTAAGAAATTATGTTTTTCTATCTTAAAGTTTAGCAGCTTTCTCTTAAAATTATGGGAGGTCATTGTCTATTCTAAACTTACTAATAATCTTTTCTTATCACCTCAATCGAAGTTATGGTTTAGTCTACACTATTCAAACCAATTATCCTTCTTTTACTTTGCCCAATTCAGTCTCTATACTGAACTTGCGAGTAATATCCATTTCTTTCATATAGTCTCTATCGTTCATTATACTTCCCATTATACTTCTCATACTTCTCATTACACTTTCTGTGATATTATAAAGTCTAACACTCAACTTGCTAGCCTCTTAGGAGAATCATGTTCTTGTGTTTTTTAAACTTCCTCCTAAAGCAAACTATATTATAGTATTTCCTCTTAGATTCCAAGTAGGAAATTTGCCATAAAGGGTTCTAGTCTCTTGTTTTTCATAACTTTTCCTGTATTTTCTCAGTTTTTCATACTATCTTGCATAACTTTGCATTTTTGTCAAACTTTTTGGCATTTGCACCCTTTCTTATCACTTTATAATGGTCACATATCATTGGGCTACTCTTGTCTAAGCACACTTAACTAAAAAGTGCTAATAAAAATCTAAAATACTAGTGCTAACAGACTTTAACCCTAGTATTTTTATTAGCTTAGACCCTTCTCACACTATCTCTCTTGGGGTTATTCAACTTTAATTCTCTTTAGCCTTATCTTGGGGATCTGTCTGCTTATACTTGGTGCCTTCTTATATCATGTGGGTTCTCTTCTTCTCTTCCTTAGACATACTTCCTACAGGCTTATGAATACCTGGTACTTAGGACTGGAAACTTTAACTCTGTTAACTTTTATTCCTTCACTAAAAAAGGCATTTTACAGTGGTTAATGTTTTTTGTTGGAATGATGATTTGCAGCTATTTAGCTAACCGCATCAAAATCATGAGATAGCGATTTAGGTAACTACTATGCATGATGGTCAAGATGCTACAAATGTTTACAGAGGGTTTGGTAATTTAGTAGCGGTCATATAAATAGCTATAAATGTGCATGTCAGTCTAAGGGATAAAATTTTATAGTGGTTAGTGAACGGCTACAAAATCATTCGCTAGTTGGCAAGAAAGGGACAGGCAATAAAACATTTAGGCAGAAAATGAAAAACTTTAATACTATGTCGCAGCCTTGATAAAAAAAATTAGAATTCTGTGTAATGATACTTATAATTATATCAATTTTTAATACTATGTAGATATATATATATATACTTTATTAAATTTGATAGGTCAAAGTAGTATGTAATTTAATTTGATATATTTTATTTTATGAGAAATATTGAAGATATAGAAAGTGTAAAAGCTGATATTATTATATAGGTAGAAAGTTATGGAAGTATATGAAAGAAGCTGATAAAAAATGTGCATTTAATTAATGTATATATACTTATCAGAGGAAAGGTTCAAGTTCACTGCAATTTATCATAACATGTTTGTGTACCTTTAGATTCTTTGTGGGAGTTTAAAGAACTCCGATCCTCCAATAGGTTACTCAACAAGAGGTAAAAAATCACTTGATATGGATGTAAGGAATTGGAAGACACGCAGCGGAAATAAACTTTAAAAATTTTCCATTCCTTGCCAGGATCTGCCGTATGTGTTTAAGTCAAGTGGAAAGAATCATTACCCTTAGTGTTGCTCAGCGAATTTCACAGCTTCTTTACGTGGGTGGTGATCTCTTTCTGATCGCAAGAAATCGATGGAGTGTTCCTCAGCGACCTTCACAGATTCTCTCCGCGGACGGTGGTCTCTTTCCGATCACAAGAAGTCGACGCCTCAGGTCGGCTTCCTCTACTGGTATCCACACGAACAGCGTTCCAACCACGAACGACGTGCTAGCGTCTCCTGTCCCTCCAAGGCTTTCACAAGTCTCCGTCTCTATTTCGGCAGTTTCTTGTCTGCAAACCTTTTGCAGATTCCGTTCGGCCTTTTGTGTTCTGTGTTATTTTCAAACGTAGCTCCTCCAATCAGATATAGAGGATGCTATGCGTTTTTCCACTTGACCTAATTGGATTTTGGAGTTAATCTTATATTAATTCCGAATTGATACAATATCATATATTGTATAATTTTATAAGAAACTAATTAAATAAAATAATATTAAATCCGTCCCACAGATTTAATTACTTATTTATTTAACTTTAAATAAAGATGAGACTGAGTTATATTTGATTTATTCCCATAAATCAAATTTGAGATATCCTATCAATTTAAATTTCGAATTTCAAACGTGATAGAGATTTAATTTATCCTTATAAATTAAATCTTATAAATATCTCTTATATGAGATATCCTATCAATTTGAATTTCGAATTTCAAACGTGATAGAGATTTAATTTATCCTTATAAATTAAATCTTATAAATATCTCTTATATGAGATATCCTATCAATTTGAATTTCGAATTTCAAACGTGATAGAGATTTAATTTATCCTTATAAATTAAATCTTATAAATATCTCTTATATGAGATATCCTATCAATTTGAATTTCGAATTCAAACGTGATAGGGATTTAATTTATCCTTATAAATTAAATCTCATATATCTCATATATATAATATATATATATATACGAATTTATATATATACGAATATAAATAAATATATATACATTCACCTGGATCTTTCATTGAATCTGGACATGTCTTAGATTCAATGAATCTGGACATCATAGCTCGTGTTGGGCTATTTTGTGTGCGACCCTGTAGGCCCATATGAAGTTGGCAGTGGGCCATTTGCTATACTAGCCCACAAGTCGCAAGCGGTCTCTAGCAAGACATAACAACTACCCAAATCATATGAGGATCGATAAACGATGTAACCTTTTATACAACCATATCATGTCCCTTCTGTCACGCGATATTTTGGTCATGGATGAGGCATGGATAATGTCATCCTCCTATTCCCGACCGTTACTTTCTCGATCCCTGAGTAGTCTGACTATAGAAATGGAACTACCTTTCCATTACAGTATGGCCATACATTTCTCAGACTCACTCATCGAGGGGCCCAGTAATATCTCTCCACGAATGTGAGGGACAAATTCCATCTTGACCATTCACATTCCTCTGCATGAAAAACCACTAAGCCCGAACATAGTCTTTATGATCACTCGGTCAAAAGTGACTTTTGACTAGGTCAAAGCTGAGCGTTTTGTCATGTAGGAATCCATGATGATCTCAGGTCAAAGGGCATATTGACATGGTTTGTATATGAGAGAAGCTTATGACGTTACCCATGCAGTTCTCTCATAGCGGGTCGGTCCAACACCCTGTACTCTTACATGTGCTTATGACTTTGATTTATATCTCTATACATCTTCAAAGTCATACTGGTCTTATTTCATCTGTGCTCCCACATAGATGATCGACCAGGGACATTTAGGATAATATCATGAATTATCCAAGGATGGTCATCATAGTAAACATGCAAATAATATGATAACTCAATTAATAAATTCATAAATCAATAATGTTCATAAGACAATGATTGGCCCCTAGGGCACGATTTCCAACAATGGAAGGATGAGGGGAGAATTGCCAATGTGATGTTAGCAGTTAAAAGATGTCTCCTTGTTATCAAAGTACATTGAATGGAAAGTTAGGACCTCATCCCCTAAATAACCTTATGCTATTGACCCCTCTTGCCACGCTTTATTGTGAACATAGGTTTTCAGTTTTCCCATAAATCATGTATCACATTCAATTAACAACTGTGTGTGTTGTGGAATCACAAGTCTCAACTAAAGTATTAAGAGATAAAGTATCATGTACCTCTCAGTAAGGTATATCTAATAATATTAAACTAGGCCAGCAAGCTTTGCTTCTCAAATAAGGTAGACCTTCAAGTGAACCATGATAGTAAAAAAGGATGGAGGAAATATCATCTCCAAGTGATACAATGTAAGAATATTTTTTCCTGTAATTGGTAAAGCTCTTGAGGTCTCAAGACCTTCACACACAACTTCCTAAAAAAAAGACATAGGTCCATTAGTACCACTGATATGTTAGGAGGAAGCGTGTGTCTAAAAGCCAGAGGGAGGAGTTGTTGCATTAGAACATGCGAGTCATGACTCTTTAACCCAAAAACCTTTTGAGATGGGAGATCTATACATCTTGATATATTGCTAGAATATCCAACAGGAACTTTGATGTTCTTTAGCGTTGAAAGGAAGATAGCCTTATTCTCTTAGTCAAGGTGAACTTAGATGGCTGAAACTTGTTGTTGTCATCTGGTCAAGCCTGTTCACGAATTCCCCATGGGCATAAATATTTCCTACCTGTGAGATGCTATTTGGACTTTCTAGGTTTGTTGAATAACATATACATCACATTGTCGCAGACATTTCTTAAATATCTATAGCATCCAAATTGTGGCATAGCAAATTATGTTTCCAATAAGGAAAAGTGAATAAGATACTTCCCTTATGCCACTACGTAGGCTAATTGCTAGATGTCCCATGAGACTATTATCCTAGTCGCTTAGGATTATCAATATTCTTGCCAAACTCGACATTAAGATCTTCTACCTGTCAAAATATTTCAATACCAAACAAAGTGGATAGAGGATCTATCTTTTATTGTTTCCCATTAAAGCATATCCTTTACAATTTAAATATGTGTTTACAATCAGGAGATGTCGATGTCCTAGAAACACCACTTCTGACTTGTGCAATGTGGAATGATACAGTATAAGAGTTGAACTTAGGACAAGCATCCCAATATGCATAATCTAGCCGAATAAAGTTCCCAAACCTAGAAAATCACTTATCGTCCACATCAATGATGCACAGAGATTGAATAGATGCTTCTCACATGAGCCATACGTCTATACACCATCCATCCATAGCTCTATCAACTCTTGTATCGATAGCTATATGTACACATTTATATCATTTACCGGTGCTTTCTTTTAAGGAATGAACATGGATAGAAAGAATGAGCTCTACTTCATGCAGATCTAAGATGGGACATTGTATAGAATCAGTATGACCTCCCACATACTGTAGGTAGTGCTCATATTTTTGAATGGGTTTAAACCATTGGTTACTAAAGCAAGATGGATATTTCTTGGATCATAAATAAAGTCTAGAAACTATTAGTCGAATGCCATCTAGGCCTCTTAATCTTGCAGATGTCTTAGTTTCTCATATGCATTCTGCTCAAGAACATACCCCCTTATATGCTCTTCCATTTTAGGTGACATATACATTCACTATAATTACAGCTTCAATGGGAAATACCCAACAATTCAAACTATTATTATTAACCAAAAAAATTAAACAAAAATTTAAATTAACAAATAATACCGAAGAATTTTTGCACGTTTCTTCTTCTTCTTCCCCTTCTGCACTATCTTGTACCAAGATGTCTTACAATCTTTACAGATCTCCCTATTTGCGTCCTCTCCATAATACAACATACAATCATTTGGGCATGCATTCATCTTGTTGTAGTTTAATCCAAGTTTGTTAATAATATTTTTTGCTTCATAAAAAGAAGGCAGGAATACAACTTTGGGGAAATCATCTTTGAGCAATTCCAATTGCTTGGACATGGACTTGTCTATGATACCGTACAAGCATTTAATATGATACAATTTTATCAAGAAGTATAACTTAGAATACCCTGTACACCCATAATACAGAGGCTTGTCTTCTTCATTCATCAGTTCAAGAAATTCTCGAGCAGCGTCATTCCTCTAAAACTCTGGCACAGGGTCCTATACTTAGTTAGAAGTGTCACCTTCATGAATGCCAAATGCATCACACACTGTATCATTCACAGCATCAGGTTGGTCCACTTAAACTCCCATTCATGATATAATCGGAGTTGACTTAGCAATCATATCAGGTTGTTCCCCATGTAGAGTCCAAATGACACAATTTTGTGGGAAGGACTTAACAATCAAATAGTCCCAAACAATATTTCTTAGATGCCACTTGCTGAAATAACATATAGGGCATGTACATTGAATCTTACTATTGACCGATACATTATTAAACATAAAATCCAATAAAGAGTTAAGTCTAGCTAGATATCGAGAGGTCGTACGTGACATATTTATCCAAGTTTAATCCATTGTTATTGTACTAGTGATCTTGAGAACATTTGAGAGTAAAATATCTGTTAGAAGTTATTATGAAATAAAATTGAAGTTTAACCCCTTATAAAGATCAGTTCAAATGGTCAAAACTTTGTAGAGGTTATACAAACTGGTATAAAGTTACACATTACTCAAATTATTTCCGCGCAACTTTGCACTGATTAGTAATAGCTACAAAATGTGAGAGCGCTAAAGAGAATTTTAAATTTTAAATTTACATGTTTGTAGTGGTTCGTAACAACTACAAAAAGTCAGAGACACCTCTCAAGCTGGAGGAGATTTTGAATTTCAAATTTGAACATTTGAAGAGGTTGTAAACTACATACTAGAGGGAAATTTGATTTTAAGAATCAATCTGCTACAAAAGTGAAAAAAAATTCAAATTTTGTAAATGAATTGAACTAAAATTTATAAAATTAAACTACAATTTGTGAAATACACTAAATTTTTTGAAATAAGCTAAAATTTGTGAAATAATTAAATTAAATTAAATTTATAAAATTAAATTCATAATATCCAAGCTTTGTGAAATAAACTATAACTAATAACAAAGTTTTTAAAAAAGGTACAAAAATAATCTCAGGGATGATATGCATCATATTGGATATCCTTATTCAGATCTAATGATGTCTGCTACTGTAGAGCTGGTGGGGGTAGGGGTGGGGGTGGTGGCATTAGCGGTCGTGGTGGGACTGATATGATAATAGGAAACAAGTAAATCTCAAGCATCATCAGAAGAGTGTGGCGCTAGGAATTTGTTTGAATATGGCCTTCTAGAATGCTTCCAACTAGTTCTAAATGGATTACACTGTACTCACAACCTACGACTGCATCTCGCGTAGGACCTCATCCCAAAGCTCTTCCACAAGTACATTACTTTGGCACCTGACTCCTGCTCTTATTTAGACTGGTGCAATTTATGACTTAGAGAAAGATGGGCTAGGATCAACCCAAGACTATCTTAGTCTCATTGGGGTGGGATAAAAAACAAGTACCATTACTCTACTAGGGTGCTAAGGTTAGATAACGCTTTACCAGTAATGCAATAGGATCCAAGGTCGACCCCTATGACTCCTGTATCTCTACATCAAGCTGAGTAATTAGTGTTTGTCAAAAAATCAAACAAATTAAAAAATGTTAATTACTTATAAAAATACCAAATTATAACAATTAAGTACATAAAGAAACCTCTTTAGCCCCTCCAATATAGGAGTACTGTCTCAAGGCATGTATAGCTCTGGGCACATCTCGCCTACGGTAGGCGTGTATCCCCACTACATCAAGACCCTCCTCTCTTGAAAGTTCATTACAAATAAATATGTAAACACTAAATTTTAAATAAATAGTTAATAACATCTAATAATTTATCTACTTATGATCTCATCGTAAGCAACTGATAAGGGTCTTGAATAGGCCTTATGCCACATGATCTAGTGACTAACGTTGGTGGCACCTCTCTAAGGCTCTTCTTGAAACAATTACATATATGGTCAGTCAACTTGGTAGAAAATTAAATATTCTATATTTAATTAAATAAATTCATACCCTCGCCTCCGGTGTATGTCATGACCTTATTTGGACCCTCAGTTATGCTCAATTGGAATAAGTTTGAACCACTTTTAAACCTCTTAAGTTGAGAAAGTGAATTTTCAAAATTTAAATATGTGGGTACGTTAATTTGGTAATTCCAGATTACATACCCAAATTTGAAAATTCATAATTAATTCTAAAAAATTTAAATGAAGTGGTTCAAATTTCTAAAGAAATTTATTTCATTAAAATTTGAGGGAAAAATATAAAATTAAAGTTTCACTGGCCAAATAAATGTAGTTTGTTAATTGAAAAGACATTATTTCTTTAGTAAATTTAGAAATTCCAATTTTCTTATCTTAACTTCAAAAATTCATTTCTCATTGATTCCTTATCCAAATGAGGTGTTTTATATATGGATCTAAATCTCAAGATGTTTTCTTTAATCTCATAAAAGTTTGTGGACATGTTATTTCATTTGATAATTCAAAACAAAGCTTTAACCATACTGCCTCAAAACATTCAAAATTACCACTTTCTAGATTTTATCTCTAAATTTGAAAAATCATAATAAATTGAAAACTTATCTAATTGAGGAGTTCTTGGTGTCCATTTAAATATATATATCTTATCTATATTCATGCCAAATATCACATCATAACTCAAACATTAAGGTATACTATTGAATTCCATAATGTCATATAACCAAATTATTACATAATACAAGTTCATTCATCTACATATAACCTTTTTCCCTTTGATGTTCTATCACCTATATCATGGTTATTCATATGAAAAGAATAATATTTCATTGAAATCTCAATAGCAAGTCATACAGACTAATATTTGCATGCTTGATTAAATGCTTAACATGTTATCATGATATAAGAGATACTTCGTGATCATATATGAGCAATTTATAACATGCATATTGTCATAACATATATTGAAAGGAGTTGCATCCATTCACCCATCATTATCATCATCATCATCATCATAACATCTTCCATGGCTCAACCAATCATCACAATTAACAAGCAAGCACATAATCAAACAACATTAACATTATAATTAGGTATTCTTGCTATCTCTTATTCTATCTTTGTCAAGTCCGTCTTGAGGTGATATTCTTCCCAAACAAATGCCAAAACCTAGCCATCATAGAGAAATAACAAGTTACAACTTAATTCCAAAAAAAGTTCAAGACTAGGTTTCAATAAACCCTCTTTCTTATTCCATCTTATAACCATGCTTCCATCAATTCAAAATAAATTCTCATGATCCATTTCCATATAATTTTTCATGTAGAATCCAAATATGAGGTTAGAATTTCCCAATTCATATTCTTTATTTGGCATCTGTATAGAACAAAAATATACTCTCTTTATTTCAAAAAATTATCATTTTGATTCCAATGCTTCCAATACCTGTTTCTCTACTTTACCCCACACAATTTTTCATTTTAAACCCATTGGAAGCATCAAAATCATAAAATTCTCACATATGAATAGTTTTCAATACAAGGAAGCAAAGAACATAAAATCCTAATTTCATGTATACTTTAATTTCCAAGCCAATACTACTTGATGCTAGCTTGTTTGAGGTTATCTAAATCATTGATAACATAAAATTCATATTTGTTTCACATGAGGGTAGCACGTCCACCAGTTCGTCTAAGGATAAAATTTCTATTAAAACCTCTTAAAACTAAGAGCCAATTTGCTACAACAAAGTTCAATAGCTAGGGAATTAATTACCTTACTTTGCTTCTAAGTTTGAGTACTTTATCTTGGCTCAAGTAGAAATTTGACCAGAGTTTCCCCAAGGTTCTCTGTAGGAGTTTGGGTTTACCTATTGTCAGTTCACTTACTTAAGGTACTCATACTATAACCCAGTACCTTTACTGGACTCGAGTCTCTGATACACAGTAAAAACACACAAGAGAGGAGAAAAGGGAGTTTCAATTTATGTAAAGAGAAGAAAGAAAACTCAAGCATGTAAAACACCCCCAAAAATGCTTATGTATCTTCTATTTCTATGCATCCCTAGTCATGCACACATGAAGAAAAAATAGGTAGAGTGGGTGGTTACCTCATAACTGTTACCACCATTATTTTGAATATTTTATGATACTCAAAATTATAACTCAATTACTTGGGTATTCCTTCTTGAACCCTATACACATAAGGGTCAGGGCATTTTCCTACATTTTCCACTCATACTTGGTGGGTTAGGGATCATGGGTTTATACTATCTTTCCCTTCTTTTATACTAAGTGCTTTGTTGTGACCGCATAGGCATGACATCTTCATCTAGATGCCTATACTATAAATCCCTTTTACATGACCAGTACAAGACAACCTTTTCTTTATGTAGCTTGATTTTAATAATATGTCTAAGATGCCTTAGATTTATCGATATACATTTTTATATGGCCAATCTAATCCCTCTCAAATCAAACTTGACTTATATTTCATTTCTTGTAAGCATATTGCCCATACTTATGAAAAAAAATATCATAAGGGACATGTTATATACAATAGTATACATATGTATATTGTAGGTAATATTTTTTAGGCCTATATATCACTTCGATAGGGATCAACTGCTTTCTTAACATAATTCCCTATATCGTATCTATCATGATCGCAGGATATATGCTAAAGTAGCAGTTGTGGAAACATACCTCCATGATATTGTCAAAGTTAAAGGACATCAATAGAAGGATTGTTCTTTCTCGGGGCTCATACAGCAATGAAATAAGGATCTTTCACTTTCTTTACTTTTACAATTTTCTAGCACATGTGGTATGAATCATATGCTACTTTATTTCTTTTATACTTTAAGAGTGTACATTATTTTGGATCTATTATAAGAACCATACATATCTAAGCTAGACACTCTCAGCATCTTAATGCAAATTCATCTCTACAATATTGTCGTTGAATGATTGGTTATATGGCATAGACATTATGGAAGTGGGCTTCCATGGTTCGATCTAATTTCATGTATATGGATCTTATCTCGACTTGGCACACTTTAGTCAAGGCAACAAATAGTTTGTGTTTCATCTCAACCATATCAGCACTCTTTGCTGCTTTACTGGTGAACACAAATGTCTCATCCTTTCACACTCTACCTGAGCATCAAAGGCAATTGCTTGTGTGAGAGATCCAACCTCTCTTACCTTATGACATACTGGATATTGTATACTTTCAGAAAGACACATCAATTAATGATGAAAAACACATTCCATAAATCATAAAAGTGTTACATAAGGTTTGTATTTCATATTTTATGAATACCAATAGCTTTTTCATGTCTATCAAAGACTTCTTTGCCTATTAACTTTGTTAGGGGATATGCTGTAATACATTTGATGGAAATGTATTGCACAGTAATAATTTTCTATACTATATAATCCCTGATAAAATTGTCCTTAATGTCAACATGTTTGGTCCTACTATGATACTTAGGGTCTTTGGTGTAGGTTATGGTCAAAATATTTCCATAGTGCACTAACACTAATTAGTACTCTCATTCCCAAGTACAAGATGTTATATGAATCTTTTTAGCCACAAAGCCTCTTGTACCGCTATAGTGCATACCACAAACTCAACTTTCATAGAGTATAATGCAATGCACATTTACTTCTTGCTATTTTAACATATGGCACCATTATTTAAGAAGAAGGAATAACCCAAAGTCAATCTAGTATCCCACTAGGTGTAGATCGCTTCGCTCATAACATAATGCATAATCAGCTATACCTTACAAGTATCTCAGTATCCTTTTTATGTCTTCTAATGTTTCTCACCAGAATTGGATTGGAACCTACTTATTAGCCTTATTGTATAACAGATATATGATCTTGTACACATTATTACATATATTAGACTGCCAACTATACTGGCATATAGAACTTTTTCTATCTTCTTATTTGACTCAGTTATGGGACACATATGAGGACTTAAGGCTACTCTAGTAACCATTAGGATATCCATAGGATTACAGTGTTTTATATTGAAAGATAGAGGATCCCTCTTGAACAATCTCTTTGGATCTTAACTACAAGTATGTATTCTGCTTTACCTATATCATTCATCTCAAAGTTCAATGAGAGCCATTCTTTAATAGTTGCTACCAAATCTACACTATTTCAACTAATAATATATTATCTACATATAAGGATAATATAACAAAATTATCCTCAAACTACTTAATATAGACACAGTGGTCTTCATCTATCATTTAGAAGTTATATAAGGTTATTGCTTTATGAAATCTTAATACCACTATCTAGATGTTTACTTCAGTCTATAAATAGACCTTTTGTGTTTATAGACCTTGTTGTCCATTATTTTCTCAATAAAATCTTATAGTTATTGCATATAGATTTCTTCATCTAGATTATCATTCAAAAATGCAATTTTGTATATCCATCTGATGTAATTCTAAATCTAAACTATCTGTTATTGCCAGAATATTCTTATAGAATTGAAGTGCACAACAAGGGATAATGCATCCTCATAATCTATCCCTTCTTGTTGTGTATATCCCTTTACTACTAATTGAGCCTTATATTTGTCAATTGATCTATTCATTTTTCTCTTAATTTTAAGAACCCACTTGTTCTCAATAGCTTTTTGTCATATCCTAACTTTTAGACATAGAAGCCTAGTATGTAGCCTACAAGAGGTAGGCTACCAGGCCCTGCTGAGCAGAAGTCCTAGAAGTATACATTTGATGTTTAGGGACTAAACTACAAGTAAGTGAAAGTTTAGGGACTAGATTGTAAATAGTAAAAGTCTCTAGGGGTATAATGGTCATTTTAGAAAAGAAAGGGACTAAAGTGGAAAGTCTAAAATGTTTAATGGTGCCAAAAGGAAGTAGACATAAAGTTTGGGCCATTATGTGTAATTATGAAAAATGAAAGGACTTAATTGAAAAGATGAAAAGTTTCCAAGGGCAAAATTGTAATTATAGAAAGTTCAGCCATAAAAGGCTTAGAACTGCTCTGAAGCATTTCAGTCCCAAAATTCATCAGTAGATAGAGAAAGTTATCCTAGTTAATCTAGCATGATATATAAATTTTATTAGAATTCCAAATAGCCGGTATTTATCTAATAATCTAAAAGTTATCTGATATTTTATCAGATCTTATGGACCTCTAATATAAGTGAAAAGTTATAGGAAGGTGTGCCCTATGACACTAGATGTCATGAATCTAACAGAACCTCAAAAAGAGATCTATAGAAGAAGTTATTCCCATATTAGTAAATTTTGATGGGAGTCTATGAACGCCCGAGATCTTATTATGAAACTTAGCAGTAAGCAAGTTATGATTTAATAAGCTCAGATGATGTCATAGAGAGGCCTATGATGATGCCAAGTATGGCCCAAGCTTACGATATCAGCTTATCAGTTAAAGAGGTAAGTGCCAGAAATATGCAGAAAACGTACGAAATGACAAAAATGCCCTTATGTTGTAAAATAATTAAAGAATGAGTAAGGGGTAGTTTGGTCATTTGAATGAGGGTTAGACAGTCCAAGAAGGTTATCTGGATAGTTGACCAGTGTCAGGAGATACTCTGGAAGGGTATGGAAAGATAATAATACCCCTATAATTATTAAAGAGGAACTAAGGGCATTTTGGTAATTTGCTAAGGGATGTTTCTTGGGAATTGAGCCACTAGAGTGCTTGGGCTTCATTAGAGACCCAAGATGACATTCCTATATATTAAAAAACGTGGCCCAAGAGTTATGTGGGTTCAAGTGGCATTAAAATATTAGTTTAGTACTTTTTCAATAAAGTAAAGTTACCCGATTAAAGATAGAACTGGGGGAAGTGATCAGATAGAGCTTTAGCCCTATCCAGAACCATGAGGTGGCATAAAAAGTATCCTCATGGGACCCACAAGATGGCATATGGCATGAACCTAGTGAAAGAAGAAAAAGATAAGGACACATGGCACAATCTCAGCCGTTCATTATGGGAGAGGACTCTGGAATTCTCTAGAAATGCTGAGTCAGCTAGTGAGGTGTCCCAAGGGCCCCACCATTGCACCACCTAAGCATATGAGGTGTCCATGGATGATGTCGTTTTGATGAGTCATCTAGGATGATGATGTCATCATGATGATGCAAGCAAGGCTTCTTGAGAAAGCTAAGCGATCTGAGCTGTTCATCGCGATTCTATCTGAGCCATCCATTCCACCTCCATGAAACTATAAATACCCCTAACACCCTTAAGGTGATCACGGTCGAGAACAAGAAAGGGAGAGATAGAAGAGAGTAAAAGAGAAAGAAAGAAAGAAAGGAAGAGAAAGAAAGGAAGGAAAAAGGAGGAGTTCTGGCGGAGCTAGGAACAATCCAAGGAGTTTAGGGACTTGGCAAGCTTAGGAATAAGGTAAGTAATTTATCCTAGTCCCTTCTCTAATAAATTAGAGGATTGTTCTTATGAATTAAATAGTTAGAATACAGAAATATATCTTTTGATAAAGGTAGTTGTGGATAGAAAGAAAGTTAGGGGATTGGCAGACTAGGAATACAGCCTCAAGTTAAGCTTGAGTTAAGTAAAATTATGTTGAATCAGGTAATAATAAATTATTATTATGTTATGTAGAGGCTCTTACCTATGAAGGGATATAACATCCTCCTTTTCTTACATTTTATGGACCATTCAGTAGCATTTGGAACCACTTCTAGGGCCATTGAAGTCAAATCATACAATTTGGATTTTTACTCCCAGCGAGTACTGTTCACTGTGTAAATTCCAGCAATTGTACATACATGAATCACATATCAATCATACTAAGCAATTAACGTCTCTTCATGCATCTTTATCTCCTCCATCTTGAGAAGACCTGCTGTAATTGGATTGATATGGAAGGGGTGAGATTTCTGGGGAAATCTCAGTAGCAAACAACACTAAATAATGCATGCATTAATGTGAATACTTGTGCTTGCTTGTGAAAGTATTAACATTGTCTAATGTGCATGCTTCCATATTACATATGAAATACAATTGGCCAAAGTAATCATAGGAACAGAGCTTCATACATAAGTACATATTCAACACAATTCAACAAAGCCATAGCACATTAAGCATAACATTCAATGCATACAAGTTTAGGATAAGTTTACTACCTGACATGTGGCTTTTCTTCTAGCTCTTAGCCTTCTATCTAAGGTTCATTCTTTCCATAGTTCAGAGCCTATACATAGCATAATAGTATCTTCATTATTACTCTATCAATATAGCTCTATTTAACTCATGCTTAACTAGGGGTGATATCCTTATTCTGACATTCCCCTGGCTTTCTCTCTACCTTTAGCTACTTTTATTAATAGAGGTATTTCTCTATTCTAACTACTAAGAGCAATCCTATACTTTATTAGAGCAGGGACTAGATAAATTTCTTACCTCATTCCTAAGCTTTGCCCAGTCCCTTGGCTCCTCAGACTGCTCCTGTCTTCACCAGAACTCCTTCCGTTCTTTCCTGTATTTCTTTCCTTCTCTCTTTCTCTCTTTTCCTCTTCTTTCTCTTCCTTTTCTTGCTAGATCCGTGGTGTGCCTTGGAATGGGAGGGGAGTGGCCTATTTATAGGTGAAAGGAGGTGGAATGAATGGTCTAGATTGATTAATGATGAATGGCCCAGATTGCTTCTTCCTTAAGAAGCTTTGCCTGCATCATCATGATGACATCACCCTCCTTGATGACTCACCACTCATGAAATCATCTAGGACACCTCAAGAGTATATGTGGTGAAATATGGGACCCTTGGGACACCTCACCAGCTGACTCAGGCTTTCCAGAAAGTTCTAGAGTCTTTTCCCTGAATGGACGGTCGAGATCGTGCCACGTGCCCTCTTGCTTTTTCTCCTTTTTCTCTAATCATGCCATGTGTACTTTGCTTTTCTTCTTTTACTGTAATCATGCCATGTGGCACATTGTGGGCCCCATTTATGTCCTCTCATGATTCCAGTCACTTTACCCAGTTCTATCTTGGACCGGGTCACTTTACTTTATTGAAAAAGCACTAAAACATTATTTTAATGCCTCTTGGGCCCACTGTACTCTTGAGCTACGTTGTTGGGCCTTTAAATATCATCTTAGGTTTCTAACCAAGCCCAAGCACTCTGGTGGCTCGGTTCCCAAGGAAAACCCTTAGTAAATTACCAAAATGCCCTTAGTTCCTTTTTAGTACTTATAGGAGCACTGTTATATTTCTATACCTTATCAGAGTATCTCTTGACCCTGGTCGGCTATCCAGATACCCTTTCTTAACTATCTAACCTTAGTCAAATGATCATAATGCCCTTCGTCTGACTCTAACTCAATGACACAACACAGTGGCATACCTTCAGTGGCATTTTTGTAATTCTTCATTTTTCTCGGTCTTTATTAGCCCTGGCCCACATATTTATCTAAAAATATCATTGGGCCTATAAGGTGCTATTCTGGACCCTTTGTATGATCCACTATCTTCATGGGCTCAATTCCCGAGAAATTCCCCCGAAACCTATTTATCGGGTCTTTTAATCCACTGTAAATTCTACATAACTCTTTTTTGATCTCTGTCAGTTTCAGAAATTCTTATATTAATTATAGGAATTTATTGCCACATTTCATCTTATTCTGAGGTCTAGAGAATACTATATTAATTTTTCTTCTATTCAAAAATTAATATAAATCTTTCGGGACCTCATATCAAAACTTTGTGTTGCATCAAATTGATCATCATAATTTTCTCTATTTATTGAGACCTCTGCTCAATAGGGTTTGGTAGCATCCCTTTTTCAAGCTATACACTGGGCTTTAAGGCCTAAAAATTGGGATATGACAAGGGACTTCAAAGCAAGGGTTATGGAATTAAAGGAAAACTATTTTGACAGGTAGTGGATTTTCCTAAACTTGTATGTGTTGGATGTTATGCTTGGTTGCGCTATGGCTTTGTTGAATTGTGTGGCATAAATTTATATGATTGAAGCTCTATTTCTATGATTGCTTTGGCCAATTGTATTTTATATGATACATGGAAGCATGCAATATATACAACGTTGACACTTTCACAAGCAAGCACAAGTATTCACATTGATATATACACTGTTTAGTACCGTTTACTACTGAGATTTCCCCAGAAATCTCATCCCCTTTCATATAATCTCAATCCCACAGTCATCTTAAAAGAAGATTAAAGAATCATGAAGAAAAGATAGGGATTAGATAGTACAAATGTTATGTAAAGTTGGGACCAAAATGCTAAAATCAGGGGAAAATGCTGGATGAACATTAAAATTGGAGCATTTACCAACGTTGACCTGGTCAAGGAGTGGCCAACAAGTTATTTTTTGATAAAAGAACATTAATTTAGCTTTGTGTATAAAATTGAACCACTTCATTTTTAATTTTCTAGATTTAATTATGATTTTTCAAAGTCAGGTCACTCATCTGGAATTTACACAGTGAATAATACTCGATGGAGTAAAATTCCATATTGTATAATTTTACTTGACCTTAAAAGTGATTCTATATGCTACTGTTTGGTCCTTAAGACGTAAGAAAATAAGGATGTTACATTTTGATATTAGATCAAAGAGTTATGGCTCAGAGTATAAGATTATGGCACATAACAGAAGTTTCTCTCAGTGATGCTCTGGTTTAGTTTGACTAACCCCTTTAAATAAGATAGAGATTTGAACTAAAGAGGTTTTGTCCCTAGTATGAGATATGGAGATAGTGTTTACTATTTAGAGAATGTTTCAAACAAGAGATAGTGACACCTAAATAAATGGAACAATACCCCATACCTTACAACTTTATAAGGTAGTCTTCAAGGAAATGACTACGATTGACTAGTCTTAGTCAGCCATTACCGCTGAGGTCTCATGTTTCTTAGCACGATATGGCTAAACTAAGTAAGATAATGTCTGGGGAGCAGTTTCCTCTATTAATAGAAGCTGAATAGTCTAAAGTAAAGGGAAGCTGCAATAGTTGCTCGAGGTATCATTATGTGGCCAGATGTTATAGTAACAATAATAATGAAGGTACTAACCTCATTGAAGTTCATCAGCTAAAGGATTGGTATAAAGCGTGAACAATCCAGATAGTACAAAGTTTTGAGATATGAAATACTAGTTGAAAATAATGTTCAGAAGTAGATCCTCCATGTGAGTAGATCTACATTACAAAAGAATTTGTTTAGCCAGTGTTTTCTAAACAAAAGAATCAAAAGTTAGAACGAGACTTGCTTAGGAATGATCCTAGCACAAGGCCTAAAGTTAGAAACAAGATGGTTAATAGATAGAGAGCTGAGGTTCCTAAGATAGAGGGACCACATCATGAAATAATAGTAACCTAGCAGACCTAGGGTAGAGCACCCTAGAGAACATAAGTAATAGTACTAGATAATGAATGAGATCTATATGACATAAGTTCATCAGGATTAAGAAAAAGACTAGAAAGGAATCATAGTCCGGTCAAGAACATACTAGGACTGATAGATAGATAGATAGAAGAAGTTAAGAGATAGTAAAGAGATACAAAAGTACTCCATAGAGATGGAGATTGATCTGCTCACTTAAGAAGTTAGTTCACAGATTGAATTCTATTATAAAGAAAGGATTTTTCTCAGGTAGCTGTAAAAGTTCAACATAGCAGTATATGTAAGATAAGAAAAAGAAGTTTATGATGTCTAAAGAAAGAAAAGTAGCCACAGTTTTGAAGATAAAGAGACTCCCCAATGTAAGAAAAATTAATGAGTAAGAGTCTGATAAAGTAATGAAGGGTTTAGTCTATACCCTAGTAAGAGGGTAATGTGGCAGCCTAAGTTAAATGAGTAGTTATTTCATGTTCCTAAATGAATGTTTAGGATCTGGCAGATAATGTGATAGAGAAAAGAATGCTTTAAAGTTCACTTAGTTAATTTTTCAATTGTAGTATACATATGATGGATGGTTGAGCAAATTTGTGTGATGATGATATGGCTTATGTTGCCATAAGTTATGATGAATAGTTGCATCTCTTTACAGTTGTTTTACATGCATGTTAGAGTATGCTATGATAAATGAATACTTGTCATATCCTTACTTTTAATCTCAATTATACTCATTTAGAAGTCATTGGAACTAATTTCATAGCCTTTTGCCTTAAAAACATTTATTTTCAAAAAAATTGCTCACAAGTACTATTCACGTTATTGTTCATTTGGTAATTCTAGAACATGTACCCAACTTTGAAAATTCATAATTAAATGTAGAAAAATTGAAATAGGGTGGTTCTAATTTATAAAGAAAGCTTTTGCATTGAAATTTGAGGGAAAACATAAAAATGAGGTTCCATTGTCTCAATGAAATCAGTTTATTCGTTGGAAAATACTGTTCATTTGGTAAAATCTGGAAGTTCCAGTTTCTTTACCTTAACTTCCAAAAGTCATTTCTCTTTCATTACTTTTCAAAATGAACCATGTTACCTATCGCTTTAGAGCTCTAGAAGTCCTCTTTAAGCTCACCAAATTTTATAAAAGGACTCATTCATTTGCTATATGAAATTAATGTCAGAACGTTATTGCTTCCAATTGCTAACTTTATCTCTATTCCAGATTTTAACTCTAACTTTGGAAAATCATAACAATTTGAATACTTAACCCATTGAGGTATTCATGGTGTTCATTTAAATCTCTATATATTAGCTATTACCAAGCCAAATTTCAAGTTCAAACTCATGGATTAAGGCATCATAATAATCGTCACAAGGTCACAGCCTCAGAATAACACTACTTAAACATACACCATGCATATTATCATATCATTCCATAGTGTCATGCAAGTAATATAACTTATTATACAAACTCATCCATCTATGTTTACCCTTTTTCCTTGTGAAGATCCATCACCTATAACATGGTTATGCATATGGAAGGAATGAGATTTCATGGAAATCCTAATAGCAAGGCATACAAACTATAATATCATGCATGATTAATTGGATGCTTAACATGTTATCATGAGATGGGAGTTACTTCACAATGGTACATAAGAAAACTCTAACATGCATATTGTCATGACATAACTTACAAGGAGTTGCAATCATTCATATCTCATCATCAACATGATGGCATAGTCTCAAGCTCAACCAAACACCATAATCAACAAGCAAGCAAGCAATCAAACAAACATGAACTATAGTTAGGTATTCTTGCTACCTCTTAGCTATCCTTTTCAAAGTCTTCTTGAGATGATTTCATTCCTTCACAAATGTCAAAACCTAGCCATCATAAAGTAATATCAAGTTACAACTCAACTTGAACACAAAACTAAGACTAGGTTTTCACTAACTTCCATTCTTTATCTATTTTATGATTCTTACTTCCATCTTTCCAAAATAAATTCTCATGGTTCATTTCCACATAATTTTTCATGCAAAATCTAAATATGAAACTAGAATTTCCAAAATCAAAACACATCACAGGTTGCTGCCCTTGACCGAAGTGAATGCTCTTGTTTTCCAAAATTCACATTTTGATTCCAATCCTTCCAATACTTGTTCTCCTACTTTATACCCACACAATTTTCCATTTTAAACTCATTGGAAGCATCAAAATCATTAAATTCCAACATATGAACAATGTCATGCACAGTAGCAGCAATGAACATAAAACCCTAACTTCATCCGTACTTGGATTCCCAAGCTTATACCAATTGGTTCTAGCTTGTTTAAGCTTATCTAAACTATCCATAACATAAAACTCATATTCTAACCATATATGGGCAGCACTTCTAGCAGCAACCACAAGGGAAATATGGCACAAAAACCCTTAAAATCAAGAGCTAGCTTGCTAGAACAAAGGAGATGATAACCTTGATTATTGCTCCAAGTTGTGTGCTTCTTTCTTGGTTGAATGGAAATTTTGCAAGAGGTTACCTATGGTTGTCAAGCATTCTGAAACCAATCTGAATAGGGGGTATTTATAGATGAGCTTGGGTGGAAATGGATGGCCAAGATTGATTTGGTTACTATTTGATCTAATAGTCCATATTCATTCTTGCACAAGCTTGCCCTAGAAGTCTTGCCTTTTGACGCCATGTAGGACATCATTTATGGGCATGTTTTTCTAGAAAAAGGCAATTATACTGATAGGAAAGATTCCTGTCCAGTTTGGTACCGATTGGAGCAGTTTCACAAAAAATAGACTCTTTTCTATTCGTACTTTTTATAATATTCCAGGATATGTATTATGTCCTAAAAACCAGTGTCTAGGTTCCTCATACCATTGAAATAGTTAGACTGAGTATTTATTTGCCATCCATCCCTTAGAAAATGACCAAAATAACCTTGGCATCCTTTATTGCACTATATTAACCTAAAGGGCATAATTGTCATTTTACCCCTCTTTGTACTGTCTTAGGGCATATACTGGCTCTAACTAATCATATTTATACTATGTGGGATATTTCTAGCCTATCTAGAATGATCAAAATGCCCTTCATCCACCTCTGGTAAGAGCTGGTCATCTAGGGTTATTTTTATAATTTCGTATTTTTCCTGGACTGCTCTGGACTCTGGCCCACTTAACTATCCAGTCACCTTATTGGGATCATGATGGTGTCATTTGGGCCTTGGTATGGCTCATTACCTTTATGGCATAAATCCCAATGAATCTCTTCTGACTATATTTATCGGGTATTCCATTCCACCGTAAAATCCTGTAAGAATTCTACAGGAATCCTTTTCTAACTCTATCAATTTTATAAATTCATATATTTAATATAAGAATTTACTGTAAAGTTTTATCTGATTCTGAGATCTAAAAATACTATAATAATTTCTTCTAACTTCAGGAATTTATATCAATTAATCGGAACCTCAAATCGAAATTCTGTATTGCGTTAAACTGACCAAAATATTTTTGTCTATCTACTGGTAAGATTTAGGTCTAATATGATTTTGGGTATTTTTGAGCCTTTTTCAATTCAACTTTCTCATAATTACATTTATGTCCTTAACATTTGGCTTATTTATATTTAGGTCCCTAAACTTTTGATAATTACCATTTTTAGACCAAATCTTGTTTCTACTTTAACTTTTTGCCTTCAATATTTTCTAATTTACGTTTAGGTCCCTAAAATTTCCTTAGTTATTAATCCATTTCTTTCCTATCTCAATCTGATACAGTTTATTCCAAGAATCTCATGTATATTTCATATAAATTGTACAATTATATCAGGTAAGAAAATTTAGAATATGACAATACTCCTATCACACAGTACATGCAGGGTAGAGGTTATGATGAGAAAGTTATGTTGCTCCCATACTATATGACATGCAATAAGAATATACCCAGGATGATAGACAGTCTCAGTAGGTGGGACAATTGTTACAGTATGATTAGGGTTACTCAGGTATTTCTACATACTTGTGAATACAGTACTTAGGGTCATTTCTTATGTTATGTTTACAACAAGTACCAAGAATGTGGTAGTGTTATAACTCTATTAAAAGAAACGATATACAAAAAGAACAAAAGATAACAATAAAGAGATTGTTTACATATTACTCTTCAGATAAGAGTTAGGTCTGAAACATATGGCTCTCAGATAGAGCTACATTCAGATAAGTTCAGATCACTCTTAAGATAAGAGTTAGATCTGATACATATTGCTCGCAGTTAGAGCATAGTTCAAATGGCTCACAGTTAGAGCACATATTTAAATAAGAAGTTATGATGAGGCCATAGCAACAGAATGCAATGGCAGGTGGTTACACCACAATTGGTAAGCCACAACAGAGTAAGAAAGATGAGAATGAACTCCTGAGTAAGAGAGAAAATAAGTAAAGTATTAGTAAATAATATGGGCTACTAAATGTATTTCATAAAATTTATTGATTGGGTTATCAACAAGTGGAAGCAGTTAACCTTATAACTTAGTCTATTGGTTTGAGATCTTCTAGTGATGATGATACAGTACAATAAAATCATAGAGGATTCTGGAGGGTCGCAGTTAGATCCTAGCATAGCTCAAGTTAGATTCTAGAGGATCACAGTTAGACCCTAATAGCTTTAGAGTCACAGTTAGATTCTAAAAAGGCTTAAGATTGATTGCAGTTAGATTCTAGCATGGTTCAAGGGTCGCAGTTAGATCCTAATAGCTTCAGAGTCACAGTTAGATTCTAAAAAGGCTTATGGTTGGTCGCAGTTAGATCCCGAGGTCACAGTTAGACCTAGCCTAAGGAAAGTAATGAGCCATGAAGAGATGAGAATAGTACAATATCTCTCTGGAAAGATGATTACCAAGGACGAAGTTGTTAAGGTAAGAAAACTTCACGAGTTGATTAACTCGTTTAGAAAGAAATATTATTTGTAATAATTTTTCTCAGATAGTCTATATTATAAAGACTGAACTTAGTTTTCCCTTATTCAAAGATGGAGTTCAAGTTCAAGTCTGGGTGCTGATATTCAAAAGTATTGTAGAAGTATGCTTGAGGAATAGAGAAGAGAACCCCATATGTTTTGAGAATAGAAAAGTACGAGTAGATAGATCCTACATATAAGGATAAAGAGATTAAAAGGCTAGCAAGACCCAGAGTAGAGGGTATAAGATAGAGTAAGAATAGAACATAGTTATATGAGAAAGAATATACTAGGGCCTAAAGCTATAAGAAAAGTAACCTAGCCCTAACCCAGTGTAGCGATTAGCTAAAAGGTGATCAGGTAAAAGTAGCCCAATGATGGCTAAACCCTGGGAATTAATGAGAAAGGATGTAAATGCCATAAAAGATTGGCATAGATGCATAAAGTTAAGAAGAGCTAGAAAAGTCAAGAAAATATTATGAAATGAAAGGGACATTCTCCTGAGAGAAATTCTTCATCAAAGTATGAATAGAGATTTAACCCTAAAATTTTGAGGATGAAATTTATTTTAAGGGGAGGAGAAATGTTATATCCTGATTTTTAGACATAGAAGCCCAGTATGTAGCCTGAAATAGGTAGGCTACCAGGCCCTACTGAGCAGAAGTCCTAGAAGTATACATTTGATGTTCAGGGACTAAACTGCAAGTAAGTGAAAGTTCAGGGACTAGATTGCAAATAGTGAAAGTCCCTAGGGGTATAATGGTCATTTTAGAAAAGAAAGGGACTAAAGTGAAAAGTCTAAAATCTTTAATGGTGCCAAAAGGAAGTAGAGATAAAGTTTGGCCCCTTATGTGTAATTATGAAAAATTAAGGGATGAAATTGAAAAGATGGAAAGTTTCGAGGGGCAAAATTGTAATTTTAGAAAGTTCAACCATAAAAGGCTTATAACTACCCGGAAGCATTTTAGACTCAAAATTCATCAGTAGATAGATAAAGTTATGCTGGTTAATCTAGCATGATACAAAAAATTTATTAGAATTCCAGATAGCCGGTATTTATCTCATAATCTAAAAGTTATATGATATTTTATTAGATCTTATGGACCTCTGATATAAGTGAAAAGTTATAGGAAGGTGTGCCCTATGACACTAGATGTCATTAATCTGACAGAACCTAGAAAGGAGATCTATACAAGAAGTTATTCCTATATTAGTAAATTTTGATGGGAGTTTGTGAATGCCCGAGATCTTATTCTAAAACTTAGCAGTAAGCAAGTTATGACTGAATAAGCTTAGATGATGTCACAGAGAGGCCTATGATGATGCCAAGTGAGGCCCAGGCCTATGATATAAGCTTATCAGTTAAAGATGTTAGTGCCAGAAATACGCAGAAAAAGTGCAAAATAACGAAAATGCCCTTACGTTGTAAAATAATTAAAAAAATCAGTAAGGGGTAGTTTGGTCATTTGAACGAGGGTTAGACAGTCTGGAAAGGTTATCTGGATAGTTGACCAGGGTCAGGAGATACTTTGGAGAGGTATGAAAAGACAATAAGGCCCCTAGAATTATTAAAGAGGAACTAAAGGCATTTTGGTAATTTGCTAAGGGATGTCTCTTGGGAATTGAGCCACCAGAGTGCTTGGGCTTGATTAGAGACCCAAGATCACATTCCCAGATATCCAAAAACGTGGCCCAAGAGTGATGTGGGTCCAAGTGGCATTAAAGATTTAGTTTAGTACTTTTTCAATAAAGTAAAGTTACCCGGTTAAAGATAAAACTGGGGGAAGTCATCAGATAGAGCTTTAGACTCATCTAAAACCATGAGGTGGCATGAAAAGTATCCTCATGAGACCCATAAGGCACCACATGGCATGAGTCTAGGGAAAGAAGAGAAAGCTAAGGACACGTGGCACAATCTCAGCTGTTCATTCTGGGACAGGACTCTGGAATTCTCTAGAAATATTGAGTCAGCTAGTGAGGTATCCCAAGGGCCCCACCATTGTGCCACCTAAGCATATGAGGTATCCTTGGATGATGTCATTTTGATGAGTCATCTAGGATGATGATGTCATCGTGATGATGCAAGCAAGGCTTCTTGAGAAAGCTAAGCGATCTGAGCCGTTAATCGCGATTCAATCTGAGCCATCCATTCCACCTTCATGCAACTATAAATACCCCGATCCCCCTCAAGGTTATCATGGCCAAGATCAAGAAATGGAGAGAAAGAAGAGAGAAAAAGAGAAAGAAATAAAGAAAGAAAGAAAGAAGCGAAAGGAAGGAAGGAAAAACGAGGAGTTCTGGCGGAGATAGGAGCAATTCAAGGAGCTTAGGGACTTGGCAAGCTTATGAATAAGGTAAGTAATTTATCCTAGTCCCTGCTCTAATAAATTAGAGGATTATTCTTATGAATTAAATAGGTAGAATATAGAAATATATCTCTTGATAAAGGTAGTCGTGGATAAAAAGAAAGTTATGGGATTGGCAGAGTAGGAATACTGCCTCAAGTTAAGACTGAGCTAAGAATAGTTATGTTGAATCGGGTAATAATAAATTATTATTGTGTTATGTAAAGGCTCTTACCTATGAAGGGACTTCAAAGCAAGGACTATGGAATTAATGGAAAACTATTTTGCTAGGTAGTGGACTATCCTAAACTTGTATGTATCGGATGTTATGCTTAGTTGTGCTATGGCTTTGTTGAATTGTGTGGCATAAATGTATATGATTGAAGCTCTGATTCTATGATTGCTTTGGCCAATTGTATTTCATATGATACATGGAAGCATGAAATATATATAATGTTGACACTTTCACAAGCAAGCACAAGTATTTACATTGATACGTACATTGTTTAGTACCATTTACTACTGAGATTTCCCTAAAAACCTCATCCCCTTTCATATAATCTCAATCCCATAGGTATGTTAAAAGAGGATTGAAGAAGCATGAAGAGAAGCTAGGAATTGGATAGTACAAATGTTATGTAAAGTTGGGACCAAAATGCTGAAATCAGGGGAAAACACTAGATGAACAGTAAAATTGGAGCATTGAACGACGTTCACCTGATCAAGGAGTGGTCAACAAGTTATTTTTATCTAAAAGAGAATTAAGTTAGCTTTATGTAACAATTTGAACCACTTCATTTTGATTTTGCTAGATTTAATTATGATTTTTCAAAGTCAAGTCACTCATCTGGAATTTACACAGTGAATAGTACTCAATGGAGTAAAATTCCATATTGCATAATTTGACTTCAATGAACTTAAAAGTGGTTCCAGATGCTACTGTTTGGTCCCTAAGATGTAAGAAAATAAGGATGTTACACTTTTCACCCTTTTAGTATATGAACGAACAGCTATACTTGGTTCTTTTTCATTGAGTCTATTTCTTCTTCCATTGCTTTCTTCCACTCCTCCTTAGCAAGACTTGACAAGGCCTCTTATACAGAACGGTGTTTATTGTCTCCTTCAAGAATAACTGAGAGTGATTCTCCTTCTATTTAGAAGTTTCTCTTAGAAACACTTTCCCTATTACTCATTATAAGCAAAGCTACTTGCTTATCTTTTTTTATTTGTCTTAGTCTTTATGTTAACCTTTCTTGGCTCCTACTTAAATTGACATACCTAGAGGAGTTCGGTATGTCAATTTGTTCAACATTGTTTTATTTTTGAGTCTCATAAAGAGATACAGTGCAATCAACATCTAATGTCGCTTGTCGTTATCGCTCAAATTAATTACTAGTTTTAACCCTATGTGTATAGGAGCTAACCCTAGGTCGATCTCAAGGCGGAGTTAATGCATGGCTTGAGTATGATTAACCAAAGTGATTAAGGAGTAAATATGGGTAAAGAAGAGTATTCAGCTAAATTAAAGCGATGATTGTAAGAAAGTAGAAGAGTTAAATAATATGATTACCAATAAGTTGAACGTTCCATAGGATGAATGATATCGGCTATCATTGTTCAAAATAATATCAGAGTTATAATAATTATATATAGTAAGTCCTATTATACAAAACCTTAGACAATCATCTCAGTCATAATCATAAAATCAACAATCATACCTAGATCTAGCATATAATTGCATCAAAGATGATTATTTAAAAGTACCACTTAACATGTGAATCGATCAACAATATATGATTAGTCCTCAATCATGGGTATTCAATCAAAAACCCTAAATATACCTATACATATTAATCTAAACATAATCATGCAAGAGAAGATATGCATAGCTATATGAGTAAACAAAAGATATGAAATGGAAAACTCTAATCATAACTTGAATAGCAAAACACAAAGGTTTGATCACAAGGTATCTCAATCAAAATCCTAGATCAACCTATACAATTTTCAAAACTTAAATATAGGAAATCATAAAATTGCATAGAAAACAAAGATCAAACGAAATAAACAATATAACTCCTAACATTTAGCACAATGAACTCAAGCCTTAGACGTCCATCCTTAAGAACAAGGGAGGACTAGACACTCATGGGGCAACATGACACCATTGGATGTGGAAAGAAAGCAAAAAGATGAAGAAGAGATAGTGAATGAAGCAATGCCAAGTTGGCTTTGAGAATATAAGAGAAGTGTGGAGTGAGTTGGTGTGTTGAATGGAGGAGCCTTGGGGTCCTTTATATAGCCTTTGGAAGTGAATCCTATTTGATGTAGGTCTCTTCACTGATTGGCTGTTCAAAAGATAATGATAATCTCCATTTATCTTCAATATCCTTTCAAGCTGTCATCTTTTCCAATATCTCCAGAGATAATATTTTTAAACTCAAATATCCTATAAACAATTCAAATAAAAAGCAATAGGATAAAATAGATAAAACAATTAATAGGAAAATAGGAAAAGATAACATATTTATCATTATCCTTTAATTAGATTCAAATGTTAGATATTGATAAATTATCTTTGAATCAATTCAAATGATATATGATATAATATAAGGAATTAGAGATAAGATATAATTAATATTTATCCTCTTGCTTTGAATCTTGACTTGTGATTGGCTCCTATTTTTTGTAATTTGAATTAAATTTGCCTTGGATATCACATATTCAACCTGTGAGATATGTTGCATATATCTAGATATTTAAGGATTACATTTAAATAGTCAAAGTGGATATCTAATTTTAAATTTTGAAAGATCTCTTTTGTTTTGACTATTTATTTCAAATATTGTTATGCTATATTAATATATTAAAAGGAGATAAATAATTTTCTCCAATTAGAGTTATCTAATTAGATAATATTGATTTCCCTTTTATAATAAATTAACATGCATTTTTCATTCATTAGTCATTTCCTATTCTTCCTGAAAGTTATAAAAGATAAAAATATCTTTGTGCATACCAGTGTGATAATAAAATTAGTAAAAATACAAGAAAATGACATTTTTAGTTATTTAATTCATATAGTCAACTAAGGCAAAAAATAACCATAATTATTATAATAATATCTATTAATCATGATAAATCCCCTGAAATAGATAGAAAATAATATGATCAAATAGGGATTCATCAAATTCCCCCACAGTTAAACCTTTGTACTTCTGGGCAAAGCAATCAAGAACATCTTGATAAAAATTGAAAACAAGTAGAGGAACCAAAGAAATTTGAGCATGAAAGTGATAATTAAATCAAACAAATCCTTTAAGTCAGCCTGGTCACATAATAACAAATGCAACGTGATCAATCTCTATGAACACAGTTAAGACAGAGGAATAGGATAGAAGAGAGAATGCCCAGGGATATATTCATTTCACTCATCTCACCTTTTATGGGTCCTTTCACTCAATCCTACCTATACTAGCTCCTACCATAAGCTTGTAAAAGTTCTAAGTCTCTATCGTCAGTTACATGTGCATTCTTTAATCAAGAGGACTTTATAAGCTTGTAATATTGGAAATAGGCCACGTGAAATAGAATATGAAGAATAGAAAGTAGTATATGCATGTAATAATGAATATATAGCATAAATTTATGTCATAACAGATATAGGGATTGTAATTGTGATAATAGGAGGTGATAATAGTGCATTCTTCATTTCTCTTTTCTCTCTCTTTTTTCTTTTCTTTGCTTTATTTTTTTCTTCAATTTTTCTTGCATTATCTTTTCTTTTTTCTTTTTCTTTTTCTTTTGGCACCTTGTATATAAAAGATATAGCACAATATTACAATAATAATGGTTTTCTGACATGAATAAAAATTTTATTTCAAAAAGATGTTGATGCATATATGACTTTCTATGATGGAAAAAGAAAAGTGATTGGCTCAAAGGGGGTGACTAGGGATATAATATTTTATGGGCTTGTGTTTAAGATAAAAGAGGTTTAGAATATGATGGCCTCAATCATTTTAAAGAATTGCACATGAGCTAGACATCAGATAAAAGAACTAAGACAAGTTCTGAAGAGAAACTAGTATATGAGGTACTCACTCAATTTAGGAATTTAAGGCAGAGAATACTTCCAATATGGTTGTCTCTCTTCATTTCTATTCATAGAGCCTCACTGAAGACTTCAACTATTCTCAATGCATTACATTATATGTTTCTAGGATAACTCTTAGAATATTAATTAATTGAACTATCACAATCAACAATGAGATTGAAAGATTCATACTTGTATAAGTGTAATCAAGATGATATTTCAATTTGAAATAGGAGTGTTCAGATGTATAAGTGTGGAATTTTTTTAAAAAATAGGCATTTTCAAGAGCTCTCAGACAAACACATATAATGTAATGTGTTGTCCTCAACGCAGCACTAAGGCATATATCAGAGGGAGAAGGGAGATGGTTAAAGAGTCATGTGCTAGAAGGAATATTTATTCAAAGAAAACTAACTTCAAACTAAGATTTTTTTTAAAATATGACCTATTATAGGAAATCTATAAAATGCAAACTACTATACTCCTAAACTACTAGAATGGTCCCTCCCCCACACTTATCTCAAACAATAAGCTCAAAGCATAGAAGAAAGATAAGAGAGGAAAGAGACAACCTGAGTATCAGGGGGTTGTGTGCTCTCATGGTAAAGCTTCAAAAGATGACCATTTATCTTTCTTGTCATTCCAGTGGCATTGTCTATGAGCTCTACCATTCCAAACTTGTGGGTTTTGATAACAGTGAAAGGTCCTTCCCACTTGGTAGTGAACTTGCCAGGTTTTAACTTGAATCTAGCTGCAAACATCAACACTTTATCCCCTACATGAAACTACTTCCTTAAAATGCCTTTGTCATGGAGCAGTCTTGTTTTCTCTTTATAGATGAGAGAGTTTTCATATACATCTCACCTTATCTCGTCCAATTCCTCCAACTATAGCATTCTTTCTAAACATGAAGCTTCCATATCCATATTGCACATCTGGATAGCCCAATAAGCCTTATGATCAAGTTCTACAAGGAGATGACATGGCTTACCAAATACAATCCTGTATGGCGACATCCCTATAGGTGTCTTGAAGGATGTTCTATATGCCCAAAGTACTTCCTCATGGCGTAAGCTCTAATCTTTTTTGTTAGGATGCACATTCTTCTCTAAGATATGCTTTACTTCTTGATTTGAGACTTTTACTTAACCATTTGTTTGTGGATGATAAGCAGTGGCAATCTTGTGTGTGACCCCAAATTTAGTAAAGAGCTTAACTAGAATCTTGTTGCAGAAGTGGCTTCCTCTATTAATTATTATAGCTGTTGGTCTTTCAAACCTACAGAAGATATTAGATTTAATAAACTTAGAGACTGTCTAAGCATCATCCTTCCTTGTAGGGATTACTTCCACCCACCTAGATAGATAGTCAATAGCTAAAAGGATATAAGAGAAACCAAATGAATAAGGGAAAGGACCCATAAAGTCAATTCCCATACATAAAAAATTTCACAAAATAGAATAGGTTGTTGTGGCATCTCATGCCTCTTACTCAAACCATAAAATCTTTGACACTTATCACACACTTTGCAAAAGGAAAAAGCATCCTTGAATGAGGATGGCCAGTAGAAACCACAGACTGCAGAATGAGAAGCTGTCAAGTAGCATCAAACTCATCCTCTGGCACACACCTCCTGATTACCTGATCATTGCACATCCCCTAAAGGAGTGGATTGTCCCACACGTAGTACCTAGATTCCCTTTTCAGCTTCTGTACTTGAAAAGGAGACATCAAAAGGGGGATTACACCTGCACTATATGTCACATCCTTACTTTTAACCTCAATTATACTCCATTAAAAGTGATTGGAATCAATTACATGATCATTTGCTTTGAAATCATTCATTTCTGAAAGAATTGCTTTCGGGGGTACTGTTCACTTTTACTGTTCATTTGGTAACTCCAAAACATGTACCCTACTTTGAAAATTCATAATTAATTTTAGAAAAATTGAAAGCTCGTTCATATATAATTGAGGGAAAAAGATGAAACTGAGGTTTTCTTATCCACATGAAATCAATTTATTGCTTAAAAATCACTGTTCATTTGGTAAAATCTGGAAGTTCCAGTTTATTTGGTTAACTTCAAAAATTCATTTCTGTTTGGTTACTTATCCAAATGAACCGTATTACCTATAGATTTGAAGCTCTAGACGTCCTCTTTAATCTCATAAAATTTCATAGAAAAACTCATTCATTTGATATATGAAATCATTGCGTGAACGTCATTGCCTCTCAGCACTCTTTTTATCTCAATTCCAGATCTTACTTCCAACTTTGGAAAATCATAAAAATTTGGATACTTATCTAAATGAGGCATTGTTGGTTTTCATTTAAATATCTGTATCTTAAATTTAATCATGCCAAGTTTCAGACTAAAACTCATTGGTTTAGACTTTATAACCATCGTCACAAAGCGTCAGCCTCAAAACATAGTTACAAAAACATACACCATACATGCTAGCATATCACCCTATGGTGTCATGTAAGTCATGTAACTTATTATACAAACTTAATCATAAACATTTAATCTCTGCCCTTGAGAGGATCCAGCACCTAAAACATAGTTATCCATGTGGAAGGAATGAGATTTTATGGAAATCCTAATAGCAAGTTACACAAACTATAATATCATGCATGAATAATTGGATGCTTAACATGTTATCATGAGATGGGAGCTACTTCATAATGGTACATAAGCAAACTCTAACATGGATATTGTCATGACATAACTTGCAAGGAGTTACAATCATTCATACATCATCATCAACATGATGACACATTCTCATGCTCAACCAAACACCATAATTAACAAGCAAGCAGACAATTAAGCAAACATGTAATATAGTTAGGTATCCTTGCTACCACTTAGCTATCTTGGTCAAGAATTTATTGGGATGATTTCCTTCCTTCACAAATGTCAAAACCTAGCCATTACAAAATAATATCAAGTTACAACTCAACTTGAGACCAAATTCAAGACTAGGTTTCCACTAACTTCCTTTATTTCTCTCTTTTATGTTTCCCACTTCCATCTTTCCAAAATAAATTCTCATAGTTCATTTCCACATAATTTTTCATGTAGAATCCAAATATGAAATCATAAATTCCAAAATCAAAACATACCACTTGCTACAGTACCAAACCGAAATGAATGCCCTTTTTTTAAAAAATTCACATTTTGATTCCAATGCTTCCAATACTTGTTCTCCTACTTTATCCCTACACAATTTTCCATTTTAAACTTGATGGAAGCATCAAAATCATGAAATTCCATCATATTAACAGTACCACATACAGTACCAGCAAGAACATAAAACCCTAAATACAAATATACTTGAATTTCCAAGCTTATACTGCTTGATTCTACCTTGCTTAAGCTTGTCTAAACTATCCATAACATAAAACTCATATTTTAACCACATATGGACAGCACTTCCAGAAGCAACCATAAGGAAAATAGAGCACAAAAACCCCTTAAAACCAAGAGCTAACTTGTTAGAACAAAGCCCAAGATCAAGGGAGATGATTACCTTGCTTCTTGCTTCAATTTATGTGCTTCTTTCTTGGTTGAGTGGAAATTTTGTAAGAGTTTCCCCACGGTTGCAAGGGCTGCCGAATAGGTCTGAAATGAGGGGGTATTTATAGAGAAATTTGGGTTTAAATGGATGACCAAGATTGATTTGTGTACTATTTGATCCAAGGGCTCATATTTAATCTTGAATTTATCTTTTTCTAAAAAGAATAATTATGACATCATGTGGGACAGATCAAGGGACACCTAAGAGGGGTATGTGGCATGCTATCCATGTAAGGAAGCTTATAGAAAAATTCCAGTCTAATCTCGTACCGATCGGAGCAGTTTCACAACAACCGGATTGTGTTCTGTTTCTAATTTTTTATAATATACCAAGATATGTATTCTGTCCTAAAAATTAATGTCTAGGATTCTCATACCATTGATAATGATG
This sequence comes from Leucaena leucocephala, assembly GCA_037074615.1. Lineage (NCBI taxonomy): Eukaryota > Viridiplantae > Streptophyta > Magnoliopsida > Fabales > Fabaceae > Leucaena > Leucaena leucocephala. The sequence continues at coordinate 16,099,208 of CM073535.1, read as the reverse complement.
TACTGAAGATTTATCTGTCATCCATCCCTTGGAAAATGACTAAAATACCCTTGGTGTCCTTCCTTGCACTGTACTAATCCTAAGGGCATAATTGTCATTTCACCCCTCTTTGTATTGCCTCAGGGCATATACTGGCTCAACTAATCATATTTATTCCATATGCCACGTTTTTAGCCTATCCCATATGACCAAAATGCCTTCCATCCATCTCTAGTACAACTTGAGCATCCAGGGGCATTTTCGTAATTTTGCACCTTTTTTGAACACGGGCCCTTTCTACTGATGAACTGGTACCCTGGGTTTTGGGCCCTCCTTAGCATCATCATGGGCCTATATATGAGGTCATCTGATCTTATTCTATCTAGGCTCATACCGATAAGTTCCATTATCTTATCACGGGTGTTATCAAACTCCCGTCAAAATTCACTAATATATGAATAACTTTTTATACAGAACTTCTTCTAGGAATCTGTCAGATCTAGGACATCTGACACTATAGGGCACCCTTTCTTGTAACTCCCCTACTTATATATGAAGTCCATGAAATCTGATAAAATTTCAGATAACTTTCAGACTATCAGATAAATATTTGCTGTCTGGAGCCCTAATAAAATTTCTGTATCATGCTAGATTAACTAGCATGTCTTCCTCTATTTACTGATGGAATATGAGACTGAAATACTTCAGGGCAGTTCTAACCCTTTTCGGGCAAATCTTTCTATAATTACAATTTTGCCCTTGAACTTTTTACCTAATTACATTTATGTCCCTAACTTTTTGTATATTTACATTTAGGTCCCTAAACTTTTGGAAATTACCACTTTTGGCATAACTTTTGTTTTTACTTTAACTTTTGGCCTTTAAACTTTTCCAATTTTTGTTTAGGCCCCTTTCTTCCTTCAAGACTCATTTAACCTTTATCATTTCTTCTTATCTTTGTCATAATCCTTTCCAAACCTCTTTCCACAATCAGTATTATATAGATAGGAAAATTTAGGATATGACACTAGATAATTCGCTAAGTGTGCTTACCATGGTTCCTTCAAAGATAAAGCAAATAGGGTAGCATCAGGAAAATCATCACAAACTAGATTAGAATTATCCACTCCCGTTGCTTTATCGGGAAGCCTACTTAGGTGGTCAGCTACATTATTCTCAGCTCTTGTTCAATCTTTGATATCAATATCAAATTCTTGTATAAGGAGCATCCATCGTAATAACCTTGGTTTAGATTGAGGTTTCTTGAAAATATACCTTACTGCTGTATGATTTATAAAAATAATAACTTTGCAGTTTATGAGATATTGTCTAAACTTATCTAAACCAAAAACAATAGCATATAATTCCTTCTATGTAGTTGTGTAGTTCTCTTGTACTGCATCTAAGGTCTTAGATGCATAAGCAATGACCCTTGAAACCTTATCTTCCTTCTGTCCAAGTATGGCACCAACTGCACTATTAGAGGCATCACAGGAAAGCTCAAAAGGTAAATTCCAATCAGGTGCAGTTAAAATAAAAGGGGAGGTGAGACTGTCCTTGAGTTTGTTAAAAGCATGTATGCATTTATCATTAAAAATAAATTCAACATCCTTTTGCAAGAGTTTAGCTAATGGTAAGGCAATTCTGCTAAAATCTTTAATAAATCTCCTATATAATCCAGCATGGCCTAAGAAGGACTTAAGTTCTTTTAAGTTGGTTAAATAAGGTAAGGTAGATATTATTTCAATTTTAGCTTTATTGACCTCGATTCCTTTGCCATATATTAAGTGTCCTAGGACAATTCCCTAATTGACCATAAAATGACATTTTTCAAAATTAAGGACTAATTTCTTATCAATGCACCTAGCAAGAACTTTATCTAAACTATCCAGACAAGTATCAAATGACTCACTATAAACTGTAAAATCATCCATAAATATATTCATACACTGCTCAAGAAAATAAGAAAATGTACTCATCATACATCGTTGAAATGTGCCTGGGGCATTACAGAGCCCGAATGGCATCCTTTTTTAAGCATATGTTCCAAAAGGGCAAGTGAAGGTAGTCTTTTCCTAGTCCTCTAGTGCAATAGGAATTTGAAAATAAACTGAAAAACCGTCTAGAAAACAATAATAGGACTTCCCTACTAAACGCTCAAGCATTTGATCAATAAAAGGAAGGGGAAGTGATCATTCTTAACAACAGTGATCCCACTTTTCTTAGGAATAACATGTATAGGGCTTACCCATTCACTATCTGATATCGAATAGATAATATCCGCAGAAATAAGTTTAGTGACTTCCCTTTTTACAACATCTAATATGAGAGGGTTCATCCTTCTTTGAGGCTGTCTAGCAGGTTTACAATCACTATTTAGAAGGATATTATGAGTACAAATAGAAGGATTTATTCCTAGAATATCAACTAGTGTCTATCCTATAGCAGCTCTATTCTTTTGAAGAACAGATAATAGCTTTTCTTCTTGCTCTGAAGATAAGGTGTTAGAAATAATCACAGCAACTTCTAATTTAATTCAAGAAAAACATACTTTAGATTAGAGGGAAGAAGTTTCAATTCTAGAACAGGTGGTTGGACAATAGAAGAAATCAATTTGGATATTTCTACAGAATTAAGAGCATTCCCTTTTTCTTGGTCAATGCTGGCAATTATCTTGTCAAGTTGTGTCAAAACATTAGAGAGTTTGGTAGCTTCTTCTTCTCTATGCTGAGACAAGATATCTTCCATGTCTTTTCCTTTGTTTGATTTATGCAACTAGAAGGGATGAGATGATAGAGTAGCTTGTAGTGAGGGTGAGATACTCATGTCCTCAGTGCTTATCGTGCATTGGATACCTACAAGAATAGAAAGTAACTCCTCTTCGGAGATGTCATGCATAGAATCATATGTAAAAAAGAGGGACAATCGTTAGCTTCTTTTAAACAAATAGAACAACCCATTTCTCTATCACATGTACAAATAGTATAAGTAGATAGATACATATTAGTAGGTGGCTCGTGGCAATTTAGTTCATGTTCTTCTGTTACTTCTTTGATGGTTAAGTCTATGGTATTTACACCCAATAGAGAGTAATCTTCATACAGGAATTTAATCACTTCATACATGTTGAAGGTTATCTTGTCCTCCCCTATTTCTATGGTGATGGTTCCTTCCTTCATGATGGTAACAGTGCATGCAGTTCTTAGGAAAGCCTTCTAGGATGATGGTAGAATCTTGACATGATGCCTCACTGTACATGTCTAGTACATAAAAGTCTGTAGGAAAGATTATCCCCTTAACCTACACAAGAACATCTTCTAAAATACCATTTGGACACCTCATAGTTCTGTCAGCTAACTATAAATGGATGTAGGCATAACATACATTAATAGCTGGTCCTTGATCTAATAGAGCCTTATTAATATGTATTTTTCCTAATAGTACAAGGAATTGTAAAAGCCCCTGGATCTTGGCATTTAATTAGAAGTTGAGGTTTAAAGAAGGCAGAGACATTAAAAGAAACTTGGACTCGTTCATTTAGTCTAAACCTACGTTTATGGGTACACAGGTCTTTGATAAATTTAGTAACTCTAGGCATGCCTTTAAGTAATTATAACAATGGAATATTTACCTCAAGTTTGCTAAACAAGTCATAAATCTCCTTGTCCTGTTCTTTATTAGCAGTTCTCTTACTATTGCATAAGATTTAGGGAAAGGAATACTTGCCTCTTTACTTATGGTTGTGGGAGTCTCTACTTGAGTAGCCTCATCTTTCTTGAGTAGTTCTTTCTCTTTTAGACTTGATGATTTCTTGGGCACTTCAAGGATGTGTTCAGTAACATCTTCTACACCTTCAGTTGTATGCTCATGGATATGTTTAGTAGTATCTTCAATGATCCTTAGTAGTGTTTGTCACATCATCATTTTCTAAGAATCCTACCTTTTTGTCACCTTTCAATGTGATGGGATTTAAGGATCTAGGATTGATGACACTATTGGAGGGGATGGTCTCTCCATTATTCACTTGTTGCTTATTTATAGAGTTAGCCAATTAAGTCACATAAGTTGATAGAGTATCATACTTACTATCTAAGGTAGCATAACCCAAGGCTAGCTTGTCAAGTTTGGCATCCTTACTAGATTTCTCTATATCAAATAGGGATGACAAGTTTGAGAGCTGAGAAGTTACACCTGTGATAACAGAGGTCATATTTGATATAACTTTAAGAACTAATGTTATATTATCATTATTATTAGAAGGGTCTTGGATTGGCATAATTGCTTAAGAAGGCTCTCTTTCCTGAAAATGATTCTGCATGGTTCTGTTATCTATGCCTCCATATATGAGATTAGGGTGATTTCTCCATCCTTCATTATATGTGTTAGAGAAGGGATCACTTTTTTGGAATTGACCTGTTCATCCCTAATATAAGGCTGAAACATTCTCTGGACAAGATGGACAGTTAGCAGTAATATGCATAGATGAATTATATAGATTACAACTAGCAGCCACTAGGGTTTGACATGAGTTCCCTTGCTTGGTTACATTACTCATTTGTTTAGTCAGTATTTCCATGTTGTAAGTTTGACTAGTAATGGGTCTCATCTAGTACTCATCTTATGCACTGCTCTAGCGTTAGACATACCATATTGGTATTTATTTATTGCTATTTTTCTGATCAACTCCCACGCATCTTCAATGAACATATCATCTATGGTGTATTTTACAGTAGCATTTAGAATTTTTGCATCCTGGGGCAAAAGTCTTTTACTGAAGTATAGGATCAGAAATTCATCTGGAATTTGATGATTCAGATATTTATCTATCATGTCTTAGAAGTGACTCCAGTAGTCATATAATGACTCCATCACATCCTGCTTAGCCCCATAAATTTCTTTTTGTATGGCGAATATTCTAGATAAAGGGCAGTATTTCTCAAGGAATGCATTCTTCAAATTTTCCCATGATTGGTAGTCATTAGGCGAGTACCTAGGTAGTGACATGAACCAGGTCATGGCTTTTCCTTTCAAGGTGAGGTGGAAGACCTTCTATTGGACGTCATCTATGTTGGCTTTGTGTGGTTGCATGCTTCTACATACCATATAGAGGCTCTTTAAGTAAGCGTAAGGATCTTCACCTGCGGTATCATGAAACTTGGGCAGATTATGAAGTAAATGTCCCTTAATTTCAAAATTAGTAGTAAAATCACGAAGAATATTATTAAAAGGAATAAAGGTAGCATTAGAAGTAGTTAATTCCTTAATATTGTGTCTTCGATGGGCCTCTTCATTTTGTGGGACATAGTTCCCATGCCCTTATTCAGTAGTAGGGCCCGCTTCTTCCTCTATTGGGTGGTATATTATTGTTCATGATTGGTTATAAACTTGTGTAGTTCTTCACTATACTTTGACTTGTAGGACTTGTAGACAAACTAGCTTTAGTACTAGTTCTGTCGGGTGTCTGCTTGATCTTCTCAAGAATCTTCTTTCTTGTCTTCAGTAATTGTTCAGGATCAGAGTAAGCTGGTAGTAGTCTAGTATTCTTGCTCCTGGTCATGCACAAGAAAGATAGCAAGTATAGATAAAAACAGAGAGAAAAAAATCACAATAAGAAATCAAGAATCAAGGGAATTGACTCCCCAGCAACAGTGTCAAAAATTGATATCGCTTGTCATTAGCGCTCAAATTAATTACTAGTTTTAACCCTATGTGTATAGGAGCTAACCCCAGGTTGATCTCAAGATGAAGTTAATGTGTGGCTTAAATATGATTAACCAAAGTGATTAAGGAGTAAATATTGGAAGAGAAGAGTATTCAGTTAAATTAAAGCAATAATTGCAGAAAGTAAAAGATTTAAATGATACGATTACCAATAAGTTGAACGTTCCATAGGATGAATGATATCGGCTATCATTGTTCAAAATAATATCAGAGTTATAATAATTATATATAGTAAGTCCTATTATACAAAACCCTAGACAATCGTCTCATTCATAATCATAAAATCAATAATCATACCTAGATCTAGCATATAATTGCATCAAAGATGATTATTTAAAAGTACCACCTAGCAAGTGAATCGATCAACAATATATGATTAGTCCTCAATCGAAAACCCTAAATATACCTATACATATTAATCTAAACATAATCATGCAAGAGAAGATATGCATAGCTATATGAGTAAACAAAAGATATGAAATGGAAAACTCTAATCATAACTTGAATAGCAAAACACAAAGGTTTGATCACAAGGTATCTCAATCAAAATCCTAGGTCAACCTATACAATTTTCAAAACTTAAATCTAGGAAATCATAAAATTGCATAGAAAACAAAGATCAAACAAAATAAATAGTATAACTCCTAACATTTAGCACAATGAACTCAAGCCTTAGACATCCATCCTCAAGAACAAGGGAGGACTAGCCACTCATGGGGCTAGATGATACCATTGGATGTGGAAAGAAAGCAAAACGACGAAGAAGAGATGGTGGATGAAGGATTGCCAAGTTGGCTTTGAGAATATGAGAGATGTGTGGAGTGAGTTGGTGTGTTGAATAGAGGAGCCTTGTGGTCCTTTATATAGCCTTTGGGAGTGAATCCTGTTTGATGTAGGTCTCTTAACTGATTGGTTGTTCAAAAGATAATGATAATATCCATTTATCTTCAATATCCTTTCAAGCTGTCATCTTTTCCAATATCTCCAGAGATAATATTTTTAAACTCAAATATCCTATAAATAATTCAAATAAAAAGCAATAGGATAAAAGAGATAAAATAATTAATAGGAAAATAGGAAAAGATAACATATTTATCATTATCCTTTAATTAAATTCAAATGTTAGATATTGATAAATTATCATTGAATCAATTCAAATGATATATGATATAATATAAGGAATCAGAGATAAGATATAATTAATATTTATCCTCTTGCTTTTAATCTTGACTTGTGATTGGCTCCTCTTTTTTGTAATTTGAATTAAATTTCCCTTAGATATCACATATTCAATATGAGATATGTTGCTTGTATCTAGATATTTAAGGATTACATTTGAATAGTCAAAGTTGATATCTGATTTTAAATTTTTAAAGATCTCTTTTGTTTTGACTATTTCAAATATTATTATGCTGTATTAATATATTAAAAGGTGATAAATAATTTTCTCCAATTAGAGTTATCTAATTAGATAATATTGATTTCCCTTTTAATAAATTAATATGCATTTTTCATTCATTAATCATAGGTTGCTCCTTGTATAGGCTATTAATTATTTCCTATTCTTCCTAAAAGTCATAAAAGATGAAAATATCTTCGTGCATACCAGTGTGATAATAAAATTAGTAAAAGTACAAGAAAATGACCTTTTTAGTTATTTAATTCATATAGTCAACTAAGGCACAAAATAACCATAATTATTATAATAATATCTATTAATCATGATAAATCCCCTAAAATAGATAGAACAAAATATGATAAAATAGGGATTCATCAACATCTTAACTACTAAGAAATTTTGTCTCAATGAATATAGGATCTCTTGATTCTATTTCATTCACTCTTCTATTGTTATTTTCACCTATAAAAATATATCATTTGGACTATTTATAGTACCTTCTAAAGATATACTTCTTTCCTCTAGGACCCAACTTCCCATACTCATGTGAATCATCATGGATATATGCGACTGACCCTTATTGTCTAAGGATGGTTAGATTTGGCTTACATTTTGTCCATGACTCTTAGGGCGTGGGAACGACTAATTTTATGGGCACAATATGGTTAAGCATGAAGTTGCTGTCAACAAAGTGTCACCCTAATGCTAGCGATGGTTAAGCATGAATGTCTAGAAAATTTCTATTTCTTCTTTCATTAACTCTATTATGTTATAGAGTGCCAAAGATGGTTAGTTACCAATTAACCCTTTTTTCCTTCATGGAGATGTTTGAATTTATCAAACAAATAGTCGTGACCTTGATCAGTGCATAACGGTCTAGTTTATTGTCTATTTGATTCTCTATCTCATTAATATAACATCTAAAACACTAAGGCATTTTAGACTTGTGTGATGTCAAATAGACATGACCATATCGTGAAAAGTCATCAACAAATCTTGGCCTTCTATTTCTTATAAAAAAATTCTATAAATACCCCATCTCATGCTTTCCAAAACTATTGCCTCTTACACCCTTGAGGAAACTATGGCTGAATGAAAACTTAACCAAGGAAAAGGCAATACAAGGCACAAGGTTGTTAAAGCATAAGGTATGTGATCCTTCTTAGTTTATTTGCAAGTATTTTGAAATAATAAAACATAGGTTTTAGTTATTGGAAATTCCATTAAACCTAGAGTATACATGATATCCAAAATGCTAAGTTAAGGGAGAAAGAAGAAATTAAAGCTAGAACTATGTGATTAATGTTCATATGAGTTAGTTTGGATGATTGATTATTAAATCAAGTTGATATTCTTGACTTTACCATGAATGAGGCCTTTCAGTAGAGGCTATTTTTGTTAGAAAGAGATGTAATTTCAATAATATAATGCTTCCATTGAATTTAGAAGATGGTTTTGTGTAGGATTAGAACCTTGGAAGCAGAGGAATTGAAAGATATAATTTTGGAAACCCTCTATATTACTATTCATACACATGAACAGTGATTGGAATTTCATGATTTTGATGCTTCTAATGGTTTAAAAATGAAAAATGGCGTGGGATAAAGTAGAGAAATAAGTATTGGAAGCATTGGAATCAAAATGAGACTTTTTTGAAACAAATAGGACATATTTCAGTTATATCCAGAACAGTGTGTAGATGCTAGAATTTGGGAATTATGAGTTCATAAATGGATTCAGAAGGTCAAATTGTGTAGGGTGAGGTTTCCCCACACAATTTCCTACTGAGATTTCCCCACAAATATCACCCCCATGTAATCCCAATCATAACAGGTTCATGAACGATGAAAGAAGATGAAAAAGCATGAAGAGAATTTAGGGATTAGATAATCTAAATGTTATATGATGAATGTTTGAATTGTTATATGTAATGATGTTATATGACTAGTTTGAGCAGCAATGTTCACGATGTAATGAAAAATAGTAAATGATAGATTAAATATATAATAATTTACCAGTAGTTAGTTAATATGTCAATCTTCATTTTGACATCAAGTATGCCTTATTCTGATGTATACGTAAAGAGAATAGAATTTTTAAAGTTGGGGACCATAAACTATTTTTTAGAAATTTTGACCAAACAAACAATAAACTTTGACGTTAAAGTTGACTCAGTTTCCTGGTCAATAGGTGTGAGAAAGTATTTTCCTTTAAATTTCAAGATGTTATATTTGTATATCTTTTTGAAGCAGTTCATTTCGATTTTTCTAGGATTAATTATGATTTTTCGATTGTCGCTGAATCTGGATATACCATATAAAGAGTATCTCGTGAAGAGTGAAATTCCAGATTTAGCTAATAAACTTCAAAGGTCATGTAAGTGGTTCTAAATACTACGGAATGGTTTCTAAGACATAGAAAAATAAGGATGTTACAAAGAACTCAGGTCATTAGGAAGATGAAATAAGACAAAGAACATTAGGAAGAGAATGTTTAGAGAAAGATATGTTCAGGTCACAATGAGGGAAGACCTCAGGTTATGACAAAAGTTCACAGAAAATTTTAGGTCATGACGTTGTTCCACAAAGACAGGAGTTGGCAAGTCTATGATCAAGGAGGCAAAGACATGAAAGTTAGTTTAAGAAAATGTCAGAGAAATGGAATAGAAATGTTCCATAAATTTGAAATTCCCAAGGGAAAGTATTAAAACTATAATGATGACAAGAATGATAGTGCAAACATCTAGCTGATAAGGAAAGTCACTGTGTGCAGGCAAGGTAGATGATATAGAAATATAGAATATCAGTTTTAGAAAAATGTTCAGGGGGTAGATCCTCCATGTGATAACTAGGAGTAGATCTGTGTTATTAAAGACTTTGTTTTGCTAGTATTTCCTAAACAGAATAAGCAAAAGTTAGATTTAGACTTGCCTAGGAATGAGCCTAGCACATGGCCTAAGGCTAGAGATGTGATGGTTAATAGATAAAGAGCTAATGTTTCTGAAACCTTGGAACCCCATCATGAAGAAACAGTAACCTAGCATACTTAGGGTAGAACACCCTAGAGAGCAGAAGTAATAGTAGTAGATGATGAATGAGATCCATACGACTCAAGTTTGCTAGGATCAAGAAAAAGACCAGAAAGGAACCACAGTCTAGTCAAGAATATATTGGGACTCATATATAGACAAAATAAGTTAACAGATAGTAGAGATACAAAAGTTACTACATAGAGATAGAGATTGATTCGTTCACCAGAGAAGTTTTCCTCGAGTAGTTTTATGACAAGCATTCCTCTCAGTTAGATATAGATGAGTATGAGGCTAAATGTTAAAGCAGGGAAAGAGGAATTCTTTGATAAATACTTAGCCAAGTTTATCTGTAACATCCTTACTTTTATACATCTTAGGGACCATTCAATAGCATTTAGAACCACTTATAAGCTCTTGGAAGTCCATTAGCCAAATCTGGAATTTTACTCTTTCTTGAGTTACTGTTCATATGGTATTCCAGATTACACAACAAACTTCAAAAAATCATAATTAATTTTAGAAAAATCAAAATGAAGTGGTTCAAAAAGATACATGAAGATAACATCTTAAAATTGAAGGAAAAAATAATTTCCAGACCAAATGACTGGCCAATTAATACAGTTTATTTGTTTAAATTTACTGTTCATTTGGTCAAAAACTGTAGAAATAGATTCTGGTCCCTTACTTTGGAAATTAATTTCTCTTGTTATATACATCCAAATGAAACGTTCTACCTAATAATTTAAAGCTATGGATGTGTGCTACATGCTCATAAAATTTCGTGAACTAATTCCTTCATTTGCTAGGTCAAACTGAAGCCACAACAAAACTGCTTCAGGACCTACGTTTTTACCATTTCAGTTTCTTTTCTTTAATTTCAAATAATTGTTTCAACATGCACAAGCCATCAAATAAGCTTCTCAACATTCATATACATCATGTACATATGTCATAAGTATTACAATAGTTTAACAACATAAATGGGCACCTTACATGGCATTTACATACATGGACAATTTATACTATATGCTAAAATCTCAATACTTCACTTCCTTTATTCCATTCTTTAGCCCTTCTCCATGCATAACTTTTCTTCATGCTTGACCTAAATTGGTTGGTTATGGGAGAGTGAGATTCTACAGAATCTCAGTAGCAAACATTACGACTTAGATATGCAAGAAGGATGCTAATGCATGATATGTAATTTCATTCAACTTTCTTTGATTAGTTACATGCCATCATGCTATATACTTGTACCTAAAGTGCTTGGCCATGGAAACATGTTATTCATAATACTTTCAACATCATTTATCATATCACAACATCATTCAAATATCATATACATCAACACATAAGCATACCATATCAAGCACATAAAGAAGTAAGTTCACTACCTTGCACTTAAACTTTCCTCTTGACCTTTAGCATTTGCTCCCTAACTTTCCAACCATGAAGCCTTTATGTCCATCACTTCCCAACATCATCTTGGATGTTTCAATGTCCTAAACACATTCATAATCATTACATAACTCATTAGGACTCATGAACTCCAACCATGTTCAAGACTAACTTTGTTACACTCTTTGTTGTCATAACTTTCTCTAATTTTCTCTAATCCACATGGCTCTTGAACCAATTGATGTCTTGACTTTACCCTACACAATTTCATCTTTTGAATCCATTTATGAGCTTAGAATCATGAAATTCCAGTTCCTTCATGGCCTGCTATACAGAACTGAACATGAGCATACAATTTTTTCAAAAATTATTATTTTGATTCTAATTCTTCTCATACTTGTTTCTCCACTTTACCACACACAACTTTTCATTTTAAAACTGTTGGAACCATAAAATCAAGAAATTCCAATCACTGTTCATGTGAGTGAACAATGACTGTAAAGAATCTGAAAGACTACAACCTTGAAATTTTAATGTTTCCAAGGTTCAAAACCTTTCCAATCCTATGAAAGTCATCATATAAACTCAATGGAAGCATTAAATCATTGAAATTCCATTTCCTTCCCTCATGAATAGTGCAGACCAAACAGGGCACACTATGGCAAAGTCAAGAATATCAACATGATTCAACAACTAATCACTTAACTAGCTTGTTTAAGCTTCAATCATATGGTTCTAACTTTAATTTATTCTTTCCCCTTCCTTTAAGATCTTTGGGAAGCACCACCCCTTAGAGAAAACTCAATTTTCTCCCATCAAAACCCTAAGTTCAAGCTCCCAAATCAAAGGAAAATAAGCTAGGAGAGATTGCTTACCTTTAATCTCTAGCTTGGTTGAACTTTGGAACCTTGAATCTTCTTTGTCTTGGCTTGAGTTTTCATTTTGCAAGAGTTTCCCCAAGGGTCCATGAACTTACGGTTTGCTGCAGAAATGAAGGGGTATTTATAGAAAAATCTTGGTGGAAATCAATAGCCAAGATTGATTTGGTTACTATTTGATCCAAGGGTTCACATTTAATCTTGGATTTTACTTTTTCATAAAGCAAATTGTGACCTCATCATGACATCACAAGGGACACCTCAAGGGACAATTCATGGGCTTATGTGGTGAAATCTTAGGGGGAGGAAGCTTATGAAAAAATTCTAGTCCAATCTAGTACCGATCGGAGTAGTTTCACAGCAACCGGACTGTTTTTTGTTCCTAATTTTTTTATAATATACCAGGATATGTATTATGTCCTGGAAATCAATGTCTAGGCTCCTCATACCATTGACAATGATATACTGAATATCCATCTACCATCCATCCCTTGGGAAATAACCAAAATACCTGTGGTGTCCTTTCTTGCACTGTACTAATCCTAAGGGCATAATTGTCATTTCAACCCTCTTTGTACAGAGTCAGGGCATATACTGGCTCAACTAATCATATTTATTCCATGTGCGATATTTTTAGCCTATCCCAGATGACCAAAATACCCTCCATCCATCACTAGTACAATCCAGACATCTAGCGGCATTTTCGTAATTTCGCACCTTTTTTGGACACTGGCCCCTTCAACTGATGAACTGGTACCCTGGGTTTCGGGACCTTCTTAGCATCATCATGGGTCTATATATGAGGTCATCTGATCTTATTCTATCTAGGCTCACATACTGATAAGTTCTATTATCGAATCACGGGTGTTATCAAACTCCCGTCAAAATTCATTGTTATGGGAATAACTTTTTATACAGGATTTCTTCTAGGGTTCTGTCAGATTCATAACATCTGACACTGTAGGTCACACTTTCTTGTAATTCTCCCACTTATATCTGATGTCCATGGAATCTGATAAAATTTCATATAACTTTTATACTATCAGATAATTTTCTGCTGTTTTGAGCCCTAATAAAATTACTGTATCATGCTAGATTAACCAACATATCTTCCTCTATTTATTGATGGAATGTGGGACTGAAAAACTTTTGGGCAGTTATAACCCTTTATGGGCTGATCTTTCTATAATTACAATTTTGCCCTTAAACTTTTTACTTGATTACATTTAAGTCCCCAACTTTTTACATATTTACATGTGGGTCCCTAAACTTTTGGAAATTATCACTTTTGGCCCAACTTTTGTTTCTACTTTAACTTTTGGCCTTTAAACTTTTCCAATTTTTGTTTAGGTCCCTTTCTTCCTTCAAGACTCATTTAACCTCTATTATTTCTTCTGATCATCGTCATAATCCTTTCCAAATCTCTTTCCACTATTAGTATTATCCAGATAGGGAAAATCAAGATATGACATTATCCATATGAATAGTGAGAGTTGAATGACTAAGAAGTTAATTAACAGATTGAATTATGTGTTACAAAGAAAGAATTTTTCCTAGGTTGCAGAAGTTCAATAGAGCGGTAGATGTATGCAAGACTATAGAAAGAAGTTTATGATGTCCAGAGAGAAAAGGTAGTAACATTTTAAAAGATAAAGAGACTCCCCTATTTAAGAAAGAGTAAGTTAGAGTAGTGAAGGGTTGAGTCTATACCTTAGTAGGAGGGTACGTTGTAGCCTAAGTTAGATGAGTAGTTATCTTAGGTTCCTAAATAAATGATAAGGATCTGGCAGATAATATGATAAAGGAAAAGAATGCTTTAAAAATTACAGATTTCATTGTTTAATTGCAATGTACGTATGATGGATGATTAAGCAAATTATGTGATGATATGCCTTATGTTGCCATAAGTTATTATGAACAATTACATATCCTTGTAGTTGTCATATGATGATACACATGTTAGAGTATGCTTAAATGATTACATATCCTTGCACACTATGCATGTTAGAGTATGCTATATGAATGAATACTCTCCTTTTGCATTATATCACATCCTAATTTTTTTCTATCTCTGACTGATAGAGTTAAGAGGTTTGGAAAGGATTGTGATGAGGAATAGAGAGGAAAAATGAGGATTAGACAAAGGTATAAAGAAGAGAGACTAAACTGAAAAGTCTAAAAGTTCCATGCTAAAAAATAAAAGTAGACATAAACTTTGAGCCATTAAGTGTAATTACAAAAAGTTGAGGCCTAAAGTGTAATTTTTAAAAGTTCAGGGGAAAAATGGTGATTATTGAAAGTTGAGCCAAAAAAGGCCAAAAAATGCTCAAAATCATATTAGTCCCAAATTTTACCAGTAAATAGAGAAAATTATTCTGATCAGTTTAACGTAACATATAATTTTGATTTGAGGTATCGATAAATTGATATAAATTTTTGAAGAAAGGGGAAATTAGTACAGCATCCTCTAGACCTCATAATCAAATGAAATTTGGTAGTAAATTCTTATAATTAATATAAGAATTTATGAAACTAACAGAAGTAAAAAAGGAGTTATGTAGAATTTATTTTGGAATTTATAGTGGATTAAAACACCTGCTAAGTGATTTTCAGGGGAATTTCTTGGCAATTAAGCCCATGAAGGTAGTGTACCATATAGAAGGGCTAAAATGGTGCCTTGTCTGCCCAATATTATTTCCATATAAGTATATAGGCTAGTGTTGATAAAGACCTAGAAAAATGGGAAATTATAAAAATGTCACTATATGCCATTAGGTTGTAATATTGAACAAGAGATGGATTGAGGGCATTTTGGTTATTTAGACAGTGTAAAACATGTCAAGGCAAGTACAAAGATGAATAACGAGAGTCAGTACATGCCCTAATAACATGTAAAGAGGTGTGAAATGACAATTATGCCATTAGGATTAATGTAGTGCAAGATAGTAAACTAAGGGCATTTCAGTCATTTGTAACCCAAGATTTTCTATATATATCCCCCACTTTCAGCAACATCCACGGTAGCATGGAGACACTATGGAGAACCTCTTGCAACATGAAAACTCAAGCCAAAACCAAGGCAACTCAAGAGACAAATAAGCAAGCATCAAAGGTAATCTTTCTCCCTAAGTGTTTAAGTTTCTAGTTGGAAGAATTAGTTGTTAGATTTAATGGTTAGAAAATGTTTTATTCCTCCCTATATGCTACTGGATGAAATGTTAAATGGTGGGGAAATGATGAATTTTATGTTATACAAAGTTTAGACAAGTAGAAGTAAGCTTGAGTCAAGTAGTATTGGCATAGAAATCTAAATATGCATGCAATATGGGTTTATGTTCTTACCTAGTACTGTACATATAACTATTCATATGTGAGAATTTCAATGAGCTAATACTTCCATTGAATTTATATGATGATTTTGTGTAGGATTATATAGGTTTGAAACCTTACAAGCATTGGAATTCCAAGTTGAAGTTTTTAGAGTTCTTTGCTATTACTGTTCACTTGTATGAATAGTGATTGGAATTTCATGATTTTGATACTTCTAATGGTTTTAAAATGAAAAGTTGTGTGGGATAAAGTAGAGAAACAAGTATTGGAAGCATTATAATCAAAATGGGAATGTTTGGATTTCTTAAAGGGTGCCAATGGTTTTTGTCTAGTTTATGGGGAAGGAGATTGATTTTTATAAATCTAATCTAATATTTAGATTCCTCATGAAAAATTGTGTGGGATTGGATTGACCTATGAAAGTAATTTTTAGAAAGATTGATAGAAATCCCTAAAGTTAAAGTAAAGAGTTAAGAGTTTATGAAGGGTAGTCTTGAACATTATTTGAGTTCATGGTCCTAATGAATTCAGTGATGTATATGAATGTGTTTAGGACCTTGATACATCCAAGAAAATGTTGGGAAGTGATTGACAAAAATACTTCATGATTGGAAAGCTTAGGGAGCAAGTGCAAAAGAACAATATAAAAGCTTGTGTTAAGGTAGTGGACTTACCTCTCTATGTGCTTGATGTGGTATGTTTATGTGTTGGCATGTATATGATAATTTAATGATGTTGTGACAGGATTAATGATGTTAAATATGTTATGAATAACATGTTTCCCATGGCCATGAATTTTTGTGCAAAGTATATAGCATGATTGCATGTCACTAATTAAAGAAAATTTAATGAAATTATAATATCATACATTAGCATCCATCTTGCATATTTAATTGGTAATATTTACTATTGAGATTCCTTAGAATCTCACCCTCCCACAACCAACCAATTTAGGTCAAGCATGATGGAAAACACATGCATAGAGAAGAGCTACAATATGAAAGAAAAGAAGTGAAGCAATTGATGTTCAAGCATATGCTAAGAATTTTCCATGTATGTAAATGCCATGTAATGTTTCTGTTTATATGATAAAAATGTTTGAAATAATTATGGCATAACTCCATGATGTATATGAATGTATGAGAGGAAAATTAAGGGTTTATGCATGCTGGAACAATTGTTGAAAATCATAGAAAGGGAAATGAAATGGTAAAAACGTAGGTCCTAGAGCAGTTTCGTTGCAGCTTTAGTTAAACCTAGCAAATGAAGGAATTAATTCATGAAATTTTATGAGCACGTAAGACACATATAAACATTTAAATTCATAGGTAATATGTCTCATTTGGATGTGTATATCAAGAGAAATAAATTTCTAAATTAAAAGACAAATCTGGAATTTCTAGAATTTGCCATGTGAATAGTAAAAAGTAAGGATTTAAGGCAATGCAAATGTTCATATTTATATTTTCCACTTAAATAACTATAAAGGAGGTTCAATGAGAAATTTGGATAATCTCCATACAATTTTTATACAATTATTTAAGAACTTTTAAAGTTGGATTGCCAATCTAGAAATTACCTAATGAATAGTACCTGAGAAGTAAGTTTTAAAATTTTAATTTTTGGGCTAAAGTAATGCTTCCACTGATCAAATATGCTTCTAAATACGTACTTTGTTGGATGAAAAGTAGATGTTTCTGTTTGGTATCAGAGCAAAAGATTCTGGCATTAGTATAGATTAAAGTTTTAGCTCATAACAGAGGTTCTGGTGTAAGATAAACTTGCTCTGATTAGGAAATAGAGTACACAACAGATTACCTAAGGCCCAATTGAGATTAAGGTTAGTAATGGGTTATTTGTTAATAGTATAACTAAGATTATGAATTGGAGATGAATGCTCAAGGGAAAATGAACATTGAGGTTCAATAAGAGATAGCTTCTCACCTGACAGTGATCTATGATGATAGGGGAAACTTAAAAGTATGAATGATATAGAGATATGAGCCAGACCCTTCCTCAGTTAGCTAAAAGAAAGCAACCAACTCAGTTATGGATTACAATGGAGCCAAGGACACAAAAGTCCTTCAGGATAGGGATACATAAGTCTTACAGACAATGGAAGATGTTATGATGGAATGAATATAGCTTAGTTAAGATGGCCTGGCATGATAGTTATTTCATATTCCTGAAGTGATAAATAGGCTCTTGGAGATGTAAGCTAAAGATAAATAGCCTCAAAAATTTCTTGAGGATTAATAGAAAGAGATGATAAGAGATATAGTATGAGTTTATAGGTGTACCCTCTAACCCTAATGTAAACCCTATTCCTCCTATGAGAGGATAGTCTATGGCTAAGGAATCCAAGTATCGGTATTGGATTATAGGTAGACTAGATATTAGTCCTCCCTCACTAAGGTTTGAGAATAGATTTGATATGAGTAACCTACAGTAGTTCCTTAATCCAGATATCTAGTCACAGTTAACGATAATCCCTTCCAATTTTTACAGTTCAAGTCAAGGGATGCATAGAAGTAAAGATCAAGCACAATTAATCTATCTACATTTCCTTAGTGCTATAGCAGGGATGATAAACAAATATGAAATAGAGGGCATTTACCTGAATTAGGTTTATATTTTACAAGTTAGACAAAGAACATTAAAAGAGAATATTTACGGAAACCTATGTCTAAGTTATGATGTGAAGGTACTTAGGATGCGACTAGTAGTCACAGAAAAGTGAAGTTGGGACAAGTTAACATATGGGTCATGACAAATATTCACAGAGGTGTTTTGGCCATGACGAATAAAGACCATTGGCTATGATAAAAGCTCACAAAGCTATCAGGTCATGATAGGAGAAGACCTTTGGTCATGACAGAAGTACACAGAGCTATCAAGTCATGACGAGTAGATTGAGATGGTTGCGACTAAAGTTCATAGAGAAGGTGAGTCGTGACTAGGATGCACAGATACCTAATGATGAGAATGAAGATGCCAACCTCACTGATGTTTTTCAGTTAGAGGTTTAGCACATGGTACATGCAAGCTAAACAGTATGAGATACAAAGATACAGATCAATTTAAGAAGATACTTAGAAGTATATCCTCCATATGACCATCAAGAGTAGATATACATTAGGAAATAATTTGTTCAGTTAGTATTTCCTGAACAAAAGAATCAACAGTTATAATGAGACTTGCTTAAGAATGAGCCTAATACATGGCTTAAGGTTAGAGATGTGATGCCTAATAGATAGAGTTGATATTCCCAAAATAGAGGGATACCATCATGAAGAAATAGTAACCTATAAGACCTAGAGAAAAAGGGTCTAAGATAGAATACAATTATATGGGAAAGAGTGTTTGAGGGCACAAAGCTATATGAAATATAATCTAGCCCTAACCTAGTAGCACTCTTAATTAATAGGTGCTTAGGACATAAATAGTTAAGAGATAATAGAGAGATACATAAGTCACTCTATAGAGATAGAGATTGATCTACTCACCTGAGAAGTTTTTCTTGAATAGTTTACGAGAAGCATTCCTCCCAGTTAAATATAGATGAGTGTGAGGCTAAGGTTTAAAGTAAGGAATGAGGAATCCTTTGATGAATACTTAGCCGAGTTCATCCATATGAGCAGCTAGAGTTTAATGATTGAGAAGTTAGTTCATGGATTGAATTATGTGTTACAAAGAAAGAACTTTTCTCATGTAGTTGTAGAAGTTCAATAGAGCAGTAAATGTATGCAAAAATTAGAAAAGAAGTTTATTATATCTAGAGAGAGAAAGGTAGCCACAATTTCAAAGATAAAAAGACTCCCCAATTTAAGAAAGAGTAATGAACAGGAGTCAGATAAAATAATGAGGATTGAATCTATACCTAGTAAGAGGGTAACGTGGTAGCCTAAGTTAAACTAGTAGTTGTCTCAAGTTCCAAAATGAATGATTGGGATCTAGCAGATAATATGATAGAGGAAATAATGCTTTAAAGTTTACCAAGTTAATTATTTAATTGCAGTGTGCGTATGATGGATTGTGATGATGGTATGGCTTATGTTGCCATAAGTTATGATGAACAGTTGCATCTCCATACAGTTGTCATATGATAACACTCATGTTAGAGTATGCTTAAATGATTGCATCTCCTTGCATAATATACAAGTTAGAGTATGCTATGATGAATCAAACTCTCATTTTACATTACATGCAGGGTAGAGTAGATATGATGAGAAAGTTTTAAAACAAATTTGTATTGCTCCCATACAATACGACATGCAATTAGATAATTCAACTTGGTAATGATAAAGCAATAGAAAAATGATAAACGAGATAGTTAGCCAGTTAATTTCCAAAGAATATAATGAGAATTTATGACAAGACAAAGATAGTCAATTAGATAAAGAATAAGATTATAGATGAATAGTGGCAAACCTATAGACATATGATTATAGTACTCATGACATAACCCTTTAGTAGGGATAATATACATGAATGATTTATCTTGAACATGAAATGAAATGAGATGCAATTATAAAAGATGATGTAGCTTTGAGAGGGAGTAGCATCTATATAAAAGAAGTTAACATTCTCATAATAGAGCTAGATTGCTCTTACAATAGAGTCAAATTACTCTTGAGATAGAGCCATAAGAATGGACAATGCAGCTCAGGTTAAAGCCATGTCTACTAAATGAGATATATGAATTATGACATATATGTGTGTAACATCCTTACTTTTATATGTATTAGGGACCATTTAGTAGCATTTAGAACCACTTACAAGACCTTGAAAGTCCATCAGCCAAATATGGAATTTTACTCTTTCTCAGGTTACTGTTCATATGGTATTCCAGATTATACAATGAATTTCAAAAACTCATAACTAATTCTAGAAAAATAGAAATTAAGTGGTTCAAAAAGTTACATGAAGATAACATCTCAAAATTTAAGGTAAAAATAATTTCCATACCAAATGACTAGCCAATTAATATAGTTTATTCGTTGAAGTTTACTGTTCATTTGGTCAAAACTCTGGAAACAGATTCTGGTCCCTTACTTTAGAAATTCATTTCTCTTCATATACACAACCAAATGAAACGTTCTACCTATAAAATTAAAGATATGGATGTGTACTACATTCTCATAAAATTTTATAAAATAATTCCTTCATTTGCTAGGTCAAACTGAAGCCAAAACAAAACTGTTTTAGGACCTACGTTTTACTATTTCATATTCCTTTCTTTCACTTTCAATAATTATTCTAGCATACATAAATCATCTCTTTTGTCTTTTATGAATTCATATACATCATGGAGTTATATAAGAATTGTTTCATGTAATCTCATCACATAAATGGATGCTTTACATGGCTTTGACATACATGGAAAGTGCATAGCATATGCTAACATCTTAAATACTTCACTTTTCTTCTTCCATGATTTAGCTCTTCTCCATGCATAGATTATCCATCATGCTTGACCTAAATTGGTTGGTTATGGGAGAGTGAGATTCTAGGGAATCTCAGTAGCAAATATTACCACTTAAATATGCAAGATGGATGCTAATGCATGATATGTAATTTCATTAAACTTTCTTTGATTAGTGATATGCTATCATGCTATATACTTTTGCATAAGATGCATGGCCATGGAAAACATGTTCTTAACAATACATTCCACATCATTTATCATGTCACAATATCATTCAACTATCACATACATGTAAACACATAAGCATACCACATCAAGCACATAAAGAGGTAAGTTCACTACCTTGCACTTAAGCTTTCCTCTTGAACTTTTGCACTTGCTCCCTAGCTTTCCAACCATGAAGCCTTTATGTCAATCACTTCCAACATGTTCTTGGATGTTTCATGGTCCTAAACACATTCATATTCATCACATAACTCATTAGGACTCATGAACTCCAACCATGTTCAAGACTAACTTTGTTACACTCTTTATTGTCATAACTTTCTCTAATTTTCACTAATCCACTTGGCTCTTGAACCAATTGATGTCTTGACTTTAACCTACACAATTTCATCTTTTGAATCCATTTATAAGCTTAGAATCATGAAATTCCAGCTCCTTCATGGCCAGCTATACAGAACTGAACATGAGCGTACAATTCTTTAAAAAATTCTCATTTTGATTCTAATTCTTCTCATACTTGTTTCTCCACTTTACCCCACACAACTTTTCATTTTAAAACCATTGAAACCATCAAAATCATGAAATTCTAATCACTATTCATGTGAGTGAACAGTACTGTCAGGAATCTCAACGTCTACAACCTTCAGATTTTAATGTATCCAAGGTTCAAAACCTTTCCAATCCTACACAAAATCATCATATAAATTCAATGGAAGCATTAAAATATTGAAATTACATTTATTTCCCTCATGAACAGTGCATACCAAACAGATTCACTCTTGGCAAAGCCAAGAATATCAACTCTATTCAACAACCAATCACTTAACTAGCTTGTTTAAGCTTCAATCATATGCTTCTAACTTTAATTTCTCTTTCCCCTTTTATCTAAGGTCTTTGGGCAGCACCACCCCTTAGAGAAAACTCAACTTTTCCCCCATGAAAACCCTAAGTTCAAGCTCGCAAATCAAAGGAAAATAAGCTAGGAGAGATTGCTTACCTTTAATCTCTAGCTTGCTTGAACTTTGGAATCTTGAATCTTCTTTGTCTTGGCTTGAGTTTTAATTTTGCAAGAGTTTTCCCAAGATTCCTTGAAGCCACGGTTTTGATGCAGAAATGAGGGGGTATTTATAGCCAAAATCCATGAAAAATCAATGGCCAAGATTGATTTGGTTACTATTTGATCTAAAGGCTTACATTTAATCTTGGATTTTAGTTTTTCATAAAAGAATAATTATGACATCGCGTGGGACACCTCATGGGTGTATGTGTCATGCTAATAGTGTAAAGAAGCTTCTGGAAAACTTCTAGTCCAATCCGGTACCGATCGGAGCAGTTTCACAATAACCAGACTATTTTCTGTTCTGGATTTTTTATAATATACCAGGATATGTATTTTGTCCTGGAAATCAATGTCTAGGCTTATCATATCATTGAACTTGATATACTGAATATTTATCTGCATCCATCCCTTAAAAAATGACCAAAATACCCTTGGTGTCTTTTCTTGCGCTGTACTAACCCTAAGGGCATAATTATCATTTCAACCCTCGTTATACCGCCTCAAGGCATATATTGGCTCTAAATAATCATATTTATACTATTTCCCACATTTTTAACCTATCCAGAATGACTAAAATGCCCTCCATCCATCACTGGTACAGTATGGGCATCCAGGGGCATTTTCATCACTTCGCACCTTTTCTAGACACTGGCCCCTTCTACTGATGAACTGGTACCCCAAGTTTTGGGGCCTCCTTGGCATGATCATGGGCCTATATATGAGGTCATCTGATCTTATTCTATCCAAGCTCACATACCGATAAGTTCCATTATCAGATCACGGGTATTATCAAACTCCCGTCAAAATTCACTATTATGGGAATAACTTTTTATACAGGACTTCTTCTGGGGTTCTGTTATATTTATAACATCTGACACTATAGGGCACACTTTCTTGTAATTCCCCCACTTATATCTATTGTCCATGAAATCTGATAAAAATTCAGATAACTTTTAGTCTATCAGATAATTTTCTGCTGTCTGGAGCCCTAATAAAATTTCTGTATCATGCCAGATTAACCAGCATTTCTTCCTCTATTTACTGATGGAATGTGGGACTAAAAAAATTTTAGGCAGTTATAACGCTTTTTGGGCTGATCTTTCTATAATTATAATTTTGCCCTTGAACTTTTTACTTAATTACATTTTAGTCCATTAACTTTTAAAAATTACCACTTTTAGCCCAACTTTTGTTTCTACTTTCACTTTTTGCCTTTAACCTTTTCTACTTTTCATTTTAGTCCTTCTCTTCCTTAAAAAATCATCTAACCTTTATTATTTTTTCTGATCTTCGTCATAATCCTTTCCAAATCTCTTTCCACTATCAGTACTATACGGATAGGAAAAAAATTAGGATATTACAATGTGCATGGTAGAGTCTGTGTAGCTCTCTATAGTACTAGATATGGTAACATTATGAAAGATAAGAATGATAAGATAAATTTTTGTGTGATAGAGGAAATGAGTGAAGTGTTAAAAGATAATATTAGCTTATGTGATAAGTTTTAGGGAATTATCTATTAAGTTAGCAACTAAGTGGAAGTTATTAACCTTGTAACTTAGTCCATTGGTTTTAGGTCTTCCAGAGATAAGGATATAGTACAACAGAATTGTAGTAGATTCTGGAGGATCACAATTGAATCCTAGTATGGCTCATAGAGAATAGAATTATAGGGTCATAGTTAGATCCTGATGAGGTAGATGGTTTATCACGTTTGATCCCAAGGTGGCAGTAGACCTAGCCTAAGAAAATGAATAAGCCATAAGTATAGTATTTATTTGGAAGGACGATTACCAAGGACAAGGTTAAGGTAGGGAAGCTCCACAAGTTGGTTAACTCATAATAGAGAGAGTACCCCTATAATGTTAATTTCATATGACCATATTATTATGGACTAAACTCAGAATTTTCTTACACAAAGAAGGAATTAAGTCATTAGAGTTAATGTTTTTAGTCCTGAGTAATAGATATTTATGAGTCTGTAGATAGTATGCCTAAGGAAGAGAAAAAGAAAATATCGTGAGATATATGAAGGGGTCAAGTAAGAACAGAGAGATCCCTAAAATGAGGATAAAGTGAATGAGAATAAGAGCCATATATAATCAATAAAGACAATGTAAGAATGGTCTAAGATAGTAAAGTACCATGATTAGAGCCTGTTAGTACTAGTGCTTTAGATTTTATCGACACTTTTTAGTTAATCGTGCTCAGGCAAGAGTAGCCCAATGATGGGTAACCCGCTGGGAAGTGATGAGAAAGGGTGTAAATGCTATAGAAGTTTGGCTTAGATTCTCAAAGTTATGTAAAATGATAGTAAAGGTTATGAAAAATTAGAAAGGGTGATGAACGGTAAGGCACTAGAACCCTTATGTCAAGTCCAAATATAGTGGATTTGAAAGGAAAGATTTAGAAAATTGTGCTCAAAAGCCATCAAAGTTATCAGCTGAAGAGAATGTTAGCCTTATGGTATCTCAGGATACATCATGATAAGGCAAGATATGCCATGATATAGTCGGATGTGGCAAGAGACGCCATAATATGGCATGAAAAGTACATAATAAGATACACTATGAGAAATATGTAATGTGATACATGATAAGAAATATGTATTGAGAAGTATAGTAAAAAGTGGCTTTTTAGCTACCTTTGTAAATAGATTGAGAGGCTCCCTCTAGGAGGGATAAAATGATTGAATAAAATGATATTGAGATAGTAGTGAGTAATAGCTTTCACTCCTTGCATGAAATGCTAGGCATTATGTTATGTTTGTAAAATATGCTAAAGCTCCATATGTTATAGCAGTGTAAGCTCCATGTGATAGAGTTGTGCAAGCTCCGAGTGTTAGAGCTATACATATTAAGGAAATGAATGCTTGAGCTTCGATGTTAGAGATTTGCATTCATAAGTAGGTATATAGTCCTACAACATGTTGGCTAGGCATTATGCATGTTTGAGTATGTGCTCCTACTTAGCTGTAAAGTAAAGAAAGAATAATTGCATAAGTCCTATCTCTGTACTTTGATAAATGGTTAAAAACAATATGAGGAACTAGTAGAATGATATAATTTCTAAGAAAAAGAAATATTACAATACAAAAATGAGAGATGAATTTTTGCGAATGTTAAAAAAATTTCGCTAGATACTCAGATGAGTAATAAGAGATATGCACTAAAAAGTATAATGAGTAGTTGATAGAAACTCCATAATATAGTAATATTGAAGAGAGTTTTATATGAAAAAAATGGACATTACTCACAAATATAGTATAGTAAGAAGTCCATAAGAGAATAGATGCATAGCAAATAACAACAAGTAAAATAATAAAGTAGAGTTGAACTTTGATTGATTTGATTCAGAAAAATAGAGTAATGACAACAAAGATATGGAGATCTATGGATATAGAGAGTACTTCGCTAAGATGTCAAGATAAAAGATAAGAGATAGATACCCTAATCCTTAGTCATGATGAAGAAAAGGATATAAATAGGATATATATATATCTACGATTGTTGACTAAGGTGATAAGTAAATTTTGAGGACGAAATTTATTTTAAGTGAGTAGAAATGTCACATCCTAATTTTTTCCTATCTAAGACTGATAGAGGAAAGAGGTTTGGAAAGGATTGTGATAAGGAATAAAGAGGAAAAATGAGGATTAGATAAAGGTATAAAGAAAAGGGACTAAACTGCAAAGTCTAAAAGTTCCAAGGTGAAAAGTGAAAGTAGACATAAACTTTAGGCCATTAAGTGTAATTATGAAACGTTAAGGGTCTAAAGTATAATTTTCAAAAGTTTAAGGGCAAAATGGTGATTATTGAAAGTTGACCTGGAAATGGCCTAAAAATGCCCAAAATCATATTAGTCCCAAATTTTACTAGTAAATATAGAAAATTATTCTGACCAGTTTAACGCTATACAGAATTTTGATTTATGGTCCCGAAAAATTGATATAAATTTCTGAAGAAAGGGGAAATTAGTACAGTATCCTCTATACCTTAGAATTAGATAAAATTTGATAGTAAACTCTTATAATTATTATAAGAATTTATGAAAATCGCAAAAGTCAAAATGGAGTTATGTAAAATTTATTTTAGAATTTATAGTGGATTAAAACACTTGATAATTGATTTTTGAGGGAATTTCTTGACAATTGAGCCCATGAAGGCCCAAAATGGCACCTTGTTGGCCCAATAGTATTTCTAAATAAGTATGTAGACCAGTGTTAATAAAGACCAAACAAATAGAAAATTATGAAAATACAACTGGCATGCCACTAGGTTGTAATATTGAACAAGAGATGGATTGAGGGCATTTTGGTCATTTGGATAAGGTCAAACTCATCAAGACAAGTACAAGGATGAATAATCAGAGTTAGTACATGCCCTGATAAGATGTAAAGAGGTGTGAAATGACAATTATTCCCTTAGGGTTAATATAGTGCAAGATAGTAAACCAAGGGCATTTCAGTCATTTGCCAAGGGACCTGTAATTAAGTTTATACTGAGTCTAAGAATGTCAATTGTAGGAAGAATCTGGATATTGGATTTAATATTAGATAGTATATTATGGAATTTCATAAAAATTAGACTAAGAAAACAGTCTGGTTTTTAGAAAATCGGATTGAGCCGGTACTGAATTAAATTGGAATTTTTCCATATGCTTCCTTTTCTTGCAATTTCATCACATGTGCTATGAGATGTCTCTAGATGATGTCATCTTTGGCTTATAGGGTAAGTTTGATTCAACAACAAATATTGACAAGTAGATCAAATAGTAACCAAAGCAATCATGGCCTTCCATTTCAACCCAAGATTTTCTATATATATCCCCCACTTTCAACAACATTCATGGAAGCATGAAGACACTATAAGGAACCTCTTGCAATATGAAAACTCAAGCCAAGACTGAGGCACTTCAAAAGACAAACAAGCTAGCATCCAAGGTAATCTTTCTCCCTAAGTGTTTAAGCTTCTAGTTCGGACCATAGTTGTTAGATTTAATGGTTAGAAAATGTTTTATTCCTCCCTATATGCTGCTGGATGAAACGCTAAATGGTGGGGAAAGGCTGAATTTTATGTTATTCAAAGCCTAGATAAGTAGAAGCAAGCTTGAGTCAAGTAGTATTGGCTTGGAAATCTAAGTATGCATGCAATTTGGGTTTATGTTCATGGCTGCTACTATATGTATCTGAAAGGAATTGGAAGACACGCAGCGGAAATTAATTTAAAATTTTTTTCATTCCTTGCCAGGATCTACTGTAAGTGTTTAAGTCAAGTAGGAAGAAGCATTACCCTTAGTGTGCCTCAGCGACTTCCACAGCTTTTGGTCACAACGTTCACAGCTTCTTTCCGCGGCTCGTGCTCCCTTTCCGATCATAAGAAGTTGATGACTCAGGTCAGCTTCCTCTACTGGTATCCACACGAACAACGTTCTAACCACGAACGACGTGCTAGCATCTCTTGCCCTCCAGGGCTTTCTCAAGAGTTCATCCTCTCCATCTCTATTTCAACAGTTTCTTATCTGCAAACCCTTTGCTCAGTCCCCTTCAGCCTTTCTGTGTTCTATGTATATCTCTATGCAAAACGTAGCTCCTAATATCATATATATAGGATGCTCTGCGTTTTCTTCTACCGAATTGGATTTTAGGAGTTAATCTTATATTAATTCTGAAATTAATACAATATCATATATTGTATAATTTGATAAGAAACTAATTAAATAAATAATATTAAATCTGTCCCACAGATTTAATTCACCTATTTATTTAACTTAAAATAAAGCTAAGACTAAACTGTATTTGATTTATTCTCATAAATCAAATTTGAGATATCATATCAATTTGAATTTCAAATTCAAATGTGATAGAGATTTAATTTATCCTTATAAATTAAATCTTATAAATATCTCTTATATGAGATATCCTATCAATTTGAATTTCAAATTCAAACGTGATAGAGATCTAATTTATCCTTATAAATTAAATCTCATATATCTCTTATATATAATGTATATATACGAATTTATATATATATATACGAATATAAATATAAATAAATATATATACATCTATCCTGGATCATTCATTGAATCTAGACATGTCTTAGATTCAATGAATCTGGACATCATAGCTCGTGTTGGGCTATTTTGTGTGCAACCCTGTAGGCCCATATGAAGTTGGCAGTGGGCCATTTGTTATACTAGGCCACAAGTCGTAAGCGGTCTCTAGCAAGACATAACGACTACCCAAATCATATGAGGATCGTTAAACGATATAACCTTTCATACAACCATATCATGTCCTTTCTGTCACGCGATATTTTGGTCATGGTTGAGGCATGGATAATGTCATCTTCCTATTCCTAACCATTACTTTCTCGATCCCTGAGTAGTCTGACTATAGAAATGGAACTACCTTTCCATTACAATATGGCCATACATTTCTCATACTCACTCATCGAGGGGCCCAGTAATATCTCTCTACGAATGTGAGGGACAAATTCCATCTTGACCATTCACATTCCTCTGCATGAAAACCCATGATCACTCGGTCAAAAGTGACTTTTGACTAGGTCAAAGTTGAGCATTTGTCATATAGGAATCCATGATGATCTCAGGTCAAAGGGCATATTGACATGGTTTGTATATGAGAGAAGCTTATGACGTTACCCATGCAGTTCTCTCATAGCGGGTCAGTCCAACACCTTGTACTCTTACATGTGCCTATGACTTTGATTTATATCTATAAATCTTCAAAGTCATACTGGTCTTATTTCATCTGCGCTCCCGCATAGATGACCGACCAGGGACATTTAGGATAAGATCATGAATTATCCAAGGATGGTCATCACAATAAACATGCAAATAATATGATAACACAATTAATAAATTCATAAGTCAATAATGTTCATAAGACAATGATTGGCCCCTAGGGCACAATTTCCAACAACCTCCCACTTGTACTAGGTACAATCATTAATTTGACTAATTCTCATTGACCTAACATGACGCTTATGCTTTGCCTGCATAAGCGGCTTTGTTAGAGGATCAACAACATTATCTTCTCCTGCTACTTTGCATATTTTTATATCACCTCTATCGTTAATTTCTCTGATAAGATGAAACCGCCTGAGTATATGCTTGGTCCTTTGATGTGACCTAGGCTCTTTGGCCTATGCAATGGCACCGCTATTGTCATAGAGCAAAGTTATTGGATCTGAGATGGTAGGTATCACCCCTAGTTCTGTGATGAACTTCTTGATCCAAACAGCTTCCTTAGCTACATCAGATGATGCTATATACTCAGCTTCCAATGTAGAATTTGCTACAGTGCCCTGCTTAGAGCTCTTCCATCTTACTGCTCTATTATTGAGGAGGAATATATATCCAGACTACAATTTTTGGTCATCCTGGTCAATTTGGAAACTTGCATCTGTGTAACCAGTTACACAGAGTTCATCATCTAATCCACCATAGACCAAGAATAAGTCCTTAGTCTTTCTTAAGTACTTAAGGATATTCTTGACAGTAGTCCAATGGCCCTCACCAGGGTCCTGTTGATATCTTCTAGTCATACTCAAGGCAAACGAGACATCCGGTCAAGTACATAACATGGCGTACATGATAGATCCTATGGCTGAGGCATATGGAACTTTACTCATACGACCTCGCTGATCAGATGTACTAGGACACAGATCTTTGCTAAGGTGAATACCATGAGACATGGGTATGAAACCCCTCTTTGATTCGTGCATACTGAACCTAGGCAGTATTTTGTCTATGTATGTACTCTGACTGAGTCCTAAAAGTCTTTTAGATCTATCTCTATAGATTCTGATTTCTAGGATATAGGTGGCTTCACCCAAGTCTTTCATCGAGAAAGATTTTCCTAACCCAGACTTGACAATCTGAAAGGTAGAAATGTCATTCCCAATAAGTAGGATGTCATCGACATAAAGTACCAAAAACACAACTGTGCTTCCACTAACCTTCTTGTACACACAAGGTTCATCAATGT
Organism: Leucaena leucocephala; assembly: GCA_037074615.1. Taxonomy (NCBI): domain Eukaryota; kingdom Viridiplantae; phylum Streptophyta; class Magnoliopsida; order Fabales; family Fabaceae; genus Leucaena; species Leucaena leucocephala. The sequence continues at coordinate 16,068,745 of CM073535.1, read as the reverse complement.
TTTAAAGAAATCCAAACTCTTTGGCTACTTCATCAAAGCGATGATTCCAACTCCAAGAGGCTTGCTTCAGTCCATAAATGGACCCTTGAAGCTTGCACACTTTACCAGAGTCCTCAGAACGCACAAACCCTTCAGGTTGTGTCATGTACACATCCTCAAGGAGCTTTCCATTAAGGAAGGCTGTCTTGACATCCATCTGCCATATTTCATAGTCATAATATACTACTATGGCAAAGAGGATTATGATTGATTTGGCCATTGCAACTTGGGAAAAGGTCTCATCATAGTCCACACCATGAGTTTGAGTAAATCCTTTTGCAACCAGTCATGCCTTAAAGACATTTACATTGCCATCCATGTCAGTTTTCTCCTTAAAAACCCACTTGCACCCGATAGTTTTTACACCTTCAGGTGGGTCGACTAAGGTCCAAACCTTATTGTCGTACATGGATTGCATCTCAGACTTCATGGCATGAAGCCATTTTTCAGAGTTTGGTCCTACTATAGCTTCTCGATAGGTAGTCGACTCATTATGCTCAACGAGCAACACATCACGACTATCAGAAATCAGAAATCCATATCTCTGAGGTTGAAGTCGTGTCCTCTTAGATTTTCATGGACCTTGCGTGACTTGAGGAGTCTCAACAACTTGTTATGAGTCTTCTCTGTTTTCCATATGTAGTTATGTGGTGTCTTGTGGCTATCAAACTTCTTCGAGGTGTACCTTACTCCCACTGGTTCTTTTAGAGATAAATTCTCATTCGAGAAAGATACCATTTCTGATAACAAACACTTTGTTATCAGTAGGGTTGTAGACGTAATATCCCTTGGTTTCCTTAGGATATCCCACAAAAAGGCACCTTGAGAATTTGGGCGCTAATTTGTCTGAGGCTTATTGCTTAACATAGACCTCACATCCCCAAATCTTAAGGAAAGACAAACTAGGTGTCCTCCCAGTCCATATCTCATACGGAGTCTTTTCAATTGCCTTATATGGAACACAATTGAGTGTGAACGTAGCTGTCTCTAGGGCATGGCCCCAAAAGGAGGGCGGAAGATCTGTTTGATTCATCATGGATCGAACCATATCTAATAGTGTTTGATTCCTCCATTTAGAAAGACATTCCATTGTGGTGTCCCTGGAAGAGTCAATTGTGAGATTATCCCACAACTCCTAAGATGATCTATAAACTCTTGGCTCAAATATTCACCACCCCGATCAGATCGAAGGGTTTTAATTATTTTGCCAAGCTAGTTTTGTACTTCATTTTGAAATATTTTGAACTTTTCTAAAGACTCAGATTTATATTTCATCAGATAGATATACCCATATCTGCTGAAATCATCTATGAATGTGATGAAGTACGAATAACCTCCTCTGGCATTTGTGTTCATCGGTCCACACACATCTGTATGTATGAGGCCCAATAAATCAGTGGCCCTCTCACTGTGCCCAGTGAAAGGTGACTTTGTCATCTTTCCTAACAAGCAAGACTCGTAAGTGTCATATGATTCAAAATCAAATGAGTTTAGAAATCCATCTTGATGGAGTTTAGAAATGCGTTTCTCATTTATGTGGCCCAGACGACAGTGCGAGAGGTATGTGGGATTCAAATCATTTGGTTTGACCCTTTTGGGGTTATGTTATAGATATTTCCATGATTAGATTGTTCCAAATTTAATATGTAATGATCAACATGCAAATCACCATGAGCATAGAAAACATCATTATGATAAATAGAACATCTACTATTCCCAGTAATAGAAGTGAAACCTTCCTTATCCAAATAAGAAAGTGAAATAATGTTACTACTTAAAGCAGGAACATAATAGCATTTGTTCAAAACTAACAAAAGCCCAGTGGGTAGAACTAATTCATAAGTGCCTACAGCTAACGTAGCAACCCTTGCTCTATTTCCAACTCGTAGGTCAACCTCGCCCTTTTTCAGCTTCCTACTGTCCTTTAGTCCTTACACATTTGTACAAATGTGAGAACCACATGCAGTATCTAATACCCATGAGGTGGAAGTAGAAAGATGAATGTCTATAACATAAATACCTAAAGCGATAGTCCCGTTATCCTTCTTGTTCTTTTTCAGATCTTCGAGGTAGAGTTTGCAATTCCTCTTCCAATGACCAGGTTCATTGTAGAAGAAGCAGACTCCTTCCTTTGGAGGCTTTGCCTTCTTTGGTGCAGGCTTGGTTTCAGGCTTGCCTGACTCTTTGGTCTTACCTGATGAGCCATGACCCTTCCCCTTGCCTTTGCCTTTCTTTTTCTTACCCTTTCCTTTCTGAACCATCAAAACACTAATGGGATTCTTCTTAAGACTCGGCTTAGTAGTTTTAAGTATCCCATGCAGTTCAGAAATAGATTTCTCCATGTTGTTCATATTGTAGTTCATGAAAAACTGGTCATAACTTTCGGGGAGTGAGTTCAAGATCAAATCTGTAGCTAACTCCTAGCTGATGGGAAATCCAAGCCTCTCAAGGTGATCAATGTACCCCTTCATCTTTAAGACATGAGTACTGACTGATGCACCTTTAGCCATCTTGCAGGAATATAAGGCCTTAGTGGTCTCATGCCTCTCTTGCCTTGCCTGTTGCTGGAACATTTCCTTGAGATGCATAATCATCTCATAAGCCTCCATGTGTTCTAGATCTCTTTGGAGCTACGGAACCATGATGGCTAGTATCAAGCATCCCACATCGATAGAGTCTTCCTTATGCTTCGTGTAAGCATCTCTCTGAGCTATAGGAGCATTGGCTGCTGGCTCCTCAGGACTGGGTTGATCTAGGACATGCGCCTTTCTTTCTTGCTTGAGAACAATTCTCAAGTTCCTAAACCAGTCAAGAAAGTTTGTCCCATTGAGTTTGTCCTTCTCAAGGACAGATCGCAGCGATAATGTAGCAGTATTACTAGTCGTCATGATTCTACAATTAAAATATGCAATTTAATTAGGAATCTCCCACTAAATAAACAACCCTCAATGCAATAGTTAGTGGGTTAAGATCCATATTTAGCTCAAACTTAAGTCCGCTTTGGCAGGACGCTTAAATTAAGTTATTTAGGTAGGTAACACCTTTACCAATTATATCAAATGTAATTCTTAGATGTTCATGGGATCCTATCATCATATGATCTGGCATGTTTTTAATCCCATCTAATTCCTTGAGACCCAAAACCATTTTGTTAATCTCAATTAAGTCAAACAATAATAAACATGTGAGAGTAGCACCATTACTCTTGCTTATCTCCCCAAGATAACTCAAAAGCACCCACTTTGGCGGAGTCGATAATTGAGCGATCGAGGTTTTGACAAGTTTTTATAAATTGACGGCATTATGACTTAAGATTTCATTTAGAGGGCTTAATTTAACTATCTGGTTTATGAGAATGCATGTTTCTCAGTTTGTATCTCATACAAGTAATATGCATGTGCTGATATAATCATAAGATGCATAATTTAAATGTGATACAATATGGCTCACCTATCCTAAGTCCACTCAAGCCAATGAGATGAGCTTTCTAGTAAGAAAACGGAAATTATATATAGAAACCTCTTTTAACATTCGAGGGGAGTGGGATGAGAAGAGAAGGTCTATTGAGAGTATATATATAGGAAGGCACGACATGCAAGCCGTATTTAAAAAATTACAACACTTGCAATCTAGAGCCATATTGTTCACCATACCCAAGCATTCAAGAATCAACATTCAGATTTAATGGCAAGGAAATTGATGTTTCAAATCTAAAACATTCATAAAATAACATATGTTATGGTTATGTTGCACTACGAACAGGTAGCCACGGCGGTCCCGCTAGCCGATTAGTGGGCGGCGGTCCCGCTAGCCTGTTAGCGGGCAGGGTCTGGGGGCAGCGCCCTGAGAATACGGATCCCTTATATGTCACACCCGAGAGTATCACCACCAATTTCAATTCCCTTTTAGATTCCGTTTATGTCATACATAATACAGATCCCTTATATGTCACACATAAAACGCATATTACATGATCAGCTATCACTAACACATATCATATGAATCAACAATCAAGCCTAACTTAAACACAAAACGACATGGCTCTTATACAACTGAAAGGAATTGGAAGACACGCAGCGGAAATTAATTTAAAAATTTTTACATTCCTTGCCAGGATCTACCGTATGTGTTTAAGTCAAGTGGGAAGAAGCATTACCCTTAGTGTGCCTCAGCGACTTCCACAGCTTTTGGTCCTGACGTCCACAGCTTCTTTCTGCGGCTCGTGCTCCCTTTCCGATCGCAAGAAGTCGACAACTCAGGTCGGCTTCCTCTACTGGTATCCACACGAACAGCGTTCCAACCACGAACGATGTGCTAGCATCTCTTGTCCCTCTAGGGCTTTCTCAAGAGTTCATCCTCTCCGTCTCTATTTCGACAGTTTCTTATCTGCAAACCCTTTGCTCAGTCCCCTTTGGCCTTTCTATGTTCTATGTATATCTCTATGTAAAACGTAGCTCCTAATATCAGATATATAGGATGCTTTGCATTTTCTTCTACCGAATTAGATTTTAGGAGTTAATCTTATATTAATTCTGAAATTAATACAATATCATATATTGTATAATTTGATAAGAAACTAATTAAATAAATAATATTAAATCCGTCCCACAGATTTAATTAACCTATTTATCTAACTTAAAATAAAGCTAAGACTGAACTGTATTTGATTTATTCTCATAAATCAAATTTGAGATATCATATCAATTTGAATTTCAAATTCAAATGTGATAGAGATTTAATTTATCCTTATAAATTAAATCTTATAAATATCTCTTATATGAGATATCCTATCAATTTGAATTTCAAATTCAATCGTGATAGAGATTTAATTTATCCTTATAAATTAAATCTTATAAATATCTCTTATATGAGATATCCTATCAATTTGAATTTCAAATTCAAACGTGATAGAGATTTAATTTATCCTTATAAATTAAATCTTATATATCTCTTATATATAATGCATATATACGAATTTATATATATATATATGAATATAAATATAAATAAATATATATACATCTATCCTGGATCATTCATTGAATCTGGATATGTCTTAGATTCAATGAATCTGGACATCATAGCTCGTGTTGGGCTATTTTGTGTGCGACCCTGTAGGCCCATATGAAGTTGGCAGTGGGCCATTTGTTATACTAGCCCATAAGTCACAAGCGGTCTCTAGCAAGACATAACGATTGCCCAAATCATATGAGGATCGTTAAACGATATAACCTTTCATACAACCATATCATGTCCTTTCTGTCACGCGATATTTTGGTCATGGTTGAGGCATGGATAATGTCATCCTCCTATTCTTGACCGTTACTTTCTCGATCCCTGAGTAGTCTGACTATAGAAATGGAACTACCTTTCCATTACAGTATGGCCATATATTTCTCAGACTCACTCATCGAGGGGCCCAGTAATATCTCTCTACGAATGTGAGGGACAAATTCCATCTTGACCATTCACATTCCTCTGCATGAAAAACCACTAAGCCCGAACATAGTCTTTATGATCACTCGGTCAAAAGTGACTTTTGACTAGGTCAAAGCTGAGCGTTTGTCATGTAGAAATCCATGATGATCTCAGGTCAAAAGGCATATTGACATGGTTTATATATGAGAGAAGCTTATGACGTTACCCATGCAGTTCTCTCATAGCGGGTCAGTCCAACACCTTGTGCTCTTACATGTGCCTATGACTTTGATTTATATCTCTATACATCTTCAAAGTCATACTGGTCTTATTTCATCTGTGCTCCCACATAGATGACCGACCAGGGACATTTAGGATAAGATCATGAATTATCCAAGGATGGTCATCACAATAAACATGCAAATAATATGATAACAGAATTAATAAATTCATAAATTAATAATGTTTATAAGACAATGATTGGCCCCTAGAGCACGATTTCTAACAATATCACTATTCATATGTGAGAATTTCAATGAGCTAATGCTTCCATTGAATTTATATGATGATTTTGTGTAGGATTGGATAGGTTTGAAACCTTGCAAGCATTAGAATTCCAAGTTATAGTTTTTGGGGTTCTTCACTATTAATATTCACTTGTAAGAACAGTGATTAGAATTTCATGATCTTAATGCTTCCAATGGTTTTATAATGAAAAGTTGTATTGGATAAAGTAGAGAAACAAGTATTGGAAGCATTAGAATCAAAATAAGAATTTTTGGATTTCTTGAAGGGTACTCACGGTTTCTGTCCAGGTCATAAGGAAGGAGATTGATTTTTATAAATCTAATCTCATATTTATATTTGTCATGAAAAATTGTGTGGGATTGACCTATGAAAGTAACTTTTAGAAAGATGGATAGAAATCCCTAAAGTTAAAGTAAATAGTTAAGAGTTTATGAAGGGTAGTCTTGAACATTGTTTGAGTTCATGGTCCTAATGAATTATGTGATGGATATGCATGTGTTTGGGACCTTGAGACATCCAAGAGGATGTTAGAAAGTGATTGACCGAGAGACTTCATGATTGCAAAGCTTAGGGAGCAAGTGCAAAAGACCAAGAAAAAAGCTTATTTTTAAGGTAGTGGACTTACCTCTCTATGTACATGATGTAGTATGCTTATGTGTTCACATGTATATGATAATCGATTGATATTGTGACATGATAAATGATGTTGAATATGTTATTTTTGTGTAAAGTATATAGCATGATTGCATGTCACTAATTAAAGAAAGTTTAATAAAACTACATATCATGCATTAGCATCCATCTTGCATATTTAAGTGGTAATGTTTGCTACTGAGATTCCTTAGAATCTCACCCTCCCACAACCAACCAATTTAGGTCAAGCATGATGGAAAACACATGCATAGAGAAGAGCTACAATATGGAAGAAAGGAAGTGAAGCAATTGATGTTCTAACATATGCTATAAATTTTCCATGTATGTAAATGCCATGTAATGTGTCTCCTTATGTGATAAAAATGTATGAAATAATTATGGCATAACCCATGATGTATATGAATGTATGAGAGGCATAGTAAAGGTTTATGCATGCTAGAAGAATTGTTGAAATCATAGATTGGGAATTGAAATGGTAAAAACGTAGGTCCTAAAGTAGTTTCGTTGTGGCTTATATTGAACCTAACAAATGAAGAAATTAATTCATAAACTTTTATTATCATGTAGGACACATCAAGATATTTAGATTCATAGGTAATATGCCTCATTTGGATGTGTATATCAAGAGACAAATCTGGAATTTCCAAAATTTGCCGTGTGAACAGTAAAAAGTAAGGATTTAACTGTATTGATTGGCAATGCAAATGTCCATATTTATATTTTTCCCTTAAATAAATATGAAGGAGGTTCAATTAGAAATTTGGATCATCTCCATACTATTTTTCTACAATTAGTTAAGAATTTTTAAAGTTGGATTGCTAATATAGAAATTACCTAAAGAACAGTAATCGAGAAGTAAGTTTTAAAATTTTAATTTTTGGGCTAAAGTAATGCTTTTGCTGATCAAATATGCTTCTAAATATGTACTATGAGGGGTGAAAAGTAGGATGTTTCGCAATACATGTAGGGTAGAGTATATATGATGAGAAAGTTATCAGAAAGTTATGTCGCTCTCATACCATATGACATGCAATTAGATAATTTAACTTGATAATGATAAAGCAATAGGAAAAGTGATAAATGATATAGTTAGCCTATTTAATCATCAAAGATTAGAATGAGAGTCTAAGACCAGACATTGATAGTTAGTTAGACTGAGAATGAGATTAAGGATAAATGTTAGTGTAAACCTATAGACATATGATTACAAGGTACTCAAGACATATCCCTTCAGTAGAGAATAAAATACATTAATGATAAGATATAAGAAGAGTAAAGACATAAGAGAAGTTCTTGAGGAAATGAATAAAGTATTAATAGATAAAATGGCTTTTATAAATAGTCATGGGGCACTATCAATTGAGTTATCAATAAGTGGAAGCAGCTAACCCTATAACTTAGTCCATGGGTTGTGAATTTCCAAGAGAATTATGATTTGATCCTCACATGGTTCTTACAAGTATGACATTTCAAGGTTCAGTACATCCTGAAAATGGCTTAGGATGATTACGGGTGATTCTAAATCAACCTAGCTTGAGCAAAGAAAAGTGTGAGTCATGAAGAAAGGTGTTAACACAGTATCTATTTGGAGAAACAATCATTAGAACAAGTTTCAGGTGTAGAAGCCTCACAAGTTGATTGACTCATATAGAGAAAATACCCATGATATTTATTCTAGATAGCCTTATTATATAAGATTGAATTCATTATCCTTTTTACACGAAGAAGGTATTCATAAGTCCTGAGTACAAGGTATTCATAAGTCTATACGTATATCACTAAGATAAATAAACAGATCCCTAAGATAAGGTTAGAAATGAGAAAATGCGCTCATAGATGAGTCAAATGAAGAGAACTATATATACTGAAGAGAAGCATTATGAGAAGAGTCAGAGACAATAAAGTACCAGGGTTAGAGCTTGTAAGCACTTGTGCTTCATATTACTATCGGCACTTTATAATTAAGCATGTTAAGGCAAGAGTAGCTTAAGGATAGGTGACCCCTAGGAAGTTATGTGAAAGAGTGCAAATGGCCAAAAAGTTTGGTAGGAATGCACAAAAGTTCTATAAGATAGTAGAAAAGTCAAGAAAAGTTATAAAATATAAGGGACATTCTCCTTAGAGAAACTTTTCATCAAGGTATGAATAGAGATTTAACCCTAAAATTTCAAGGATGAAATTTATTTTAAAGGGCGAGAAATATCATATCCTAATTTTTAGGCCTAGAAGCCCAGTATGTAGCCTAAAGCAGGTAGGCTACTAGGCCCCTTTTAGTAGAAGTCCCATAAGTATATAAATGATATTTAGGGACTAAACTGCAAATAATAAAAGTTCAATGACTAAGTTATAAATAGTGAAAGTCCTTGGGGGAAAATATATAAATAAGTTAGAGACTTCATAAGAGTCTGTTTGGCATAGAAAAATAAAAGAGGTTAATTAGAGGCCTAAGGTTGAGATAAAGACCTTAAAGGGATGATTTATGAGGATGAGACTAAGTAGGGGTAAAATCATAAGTTTAGAAAGTTTTAGGCCATAAGGGGTGATTATGAAATAGTTAGAAAAAGAGTTATAGCCCAAGAAAATTTATGAAGGTTCCCTATAATTAAAGGATAATTATGGAGCAGATAGAAGAATTTTCTAAGCTCCAAAAGCCCATTAAGTGTTAGTAGAAAATTCCAAGGGCATAATGGTTATTTTGAAAAAAAAGGGACTAAAGTAAAAGACCAAAAAGTTCCATGATACAAAATGGAAGTAGACACAAGTTATGGGATATTAAGTATAATTAAGAAAAGTTGAGGGACTAAAGTACAATTTTCAAGAGTTCAAGGGCAAAATGGTAATTATAAAAAGTTGAGTCAAAAAAGATTTAAAATTATCCAAAAATGTTTTGATCCCAAATTTTATCAGTAAATAGAGAATGTAAATTGGGTTAGGCATATCTCTCATAATTATAATTTAAGGTCTCAACAAATTAATATTAATTTTCAAAGTTTGGATGTTAGTACAGTATCTTTTAGACCTCATAATCATATAAAATTTTGTAGTAAATTCTTATAATTATTATAAGAATTTTGGAGACTAACAGAAATAAAAAAGGCATCTTCTAGAATTAATTATGGAATTTACAGTAAAAAAGCACACTGATAAAAGGTTTAAAATAAATATATATATAATTTTATTAGGACTTCTGGATCTCAAAAAATTATTAGACAATGCAAGAAATTTATTTTATATTAGAATGAATTTCTAAAAATATCAAAACTAGTAAAAAAGTTAAATATAATTTATTTAAAAAATTAAGGGATATTTAAAGATATCGGTATAAGTGCATTGGGATTTATGCCAAATAGCAATTTGACCCAAGGGAGGCCCAATAATGGTGTAATGCAGTAGCCCAATAAGTCTCAAAAGTTATTTTGGAGCCTAAGTTAAATAATAGATAATTTATAAATTTTTGAAAAGGAAAAGAAAAGAAAGTCAAGAAGCTTCAAGGGAAAGATTATAATTGCACATGGTGGGCCTCACAAAGATAGGCATGTCATATCCCAATTTTTAGGCCTAAAAGCCCAGTAAGTAGCCTGAAAAAGGAAGGCTACTATACCTTATTATGTAGGAGTCCCATAAGTTTACAAATGATGTTTAGGGACTAAACTGCAAGAAAGTGAAAATTCAGGGAAAATAGTGAAAGTCCCTGTGGGCATAAAGAAGAAGTAAGAGGTGTTTATTGGGAACCGAGCCACCAGAGTGATTGGCCTTGGTTAGAAACCCAATATAGCAATCCAAGAGCCCAAAAACGTAGGCCCAAGGATTATGGAGTTTAAGAGGTATTAAAATAATATTTTAGTGCTTTTCCATAAAGTAAAGTTACCCGGTTAAGGATAGAACTGGGAAAAGTGATTAGATATGACTTTAGACCATGAGGTGGGATGAAAGGTGTCCTCATGGGACCTACAAGGTGCCACATGGCATATTATAGGAAAAGAAGAAAATTTAAGGACACATGTCATGAGATTAGAAAAAGGAGAACAAGTAAAGAGGACATGTGGCACAATCTCAGTCGTTCATTCCAGGAAAAGGCTCTAGAATTCTTTGGAGAGGCTGACTCAGCTGGTGATGTGTCCCAAGGGCCCCACCAATTGTGCCACATACCCCTTGAGGTGTCCTTGGATGATGTCATGATGGTGAGTCATTAAGGAGGGTGATGTCATCGTGATAATGCAGGTGAAGCTTCTTGAGGAAGCTAAATGATCTGAGCCATTCATCACGATTTGATCTGAGCAATTCATTCCACCTCCACTCACCTATAAATAGGCCACCCCTCCCTCAAGGAAAGCCACGGCCAAGCAAAGGCAAAGAAGAGAAAGAAGAGAGAAAGAAAGGAAGGAAAAGAAAGAAAGGAAGGAAAGGAAAGAAAGGAAGGAGTTCTGGTGGAGCCAGGAGCAGTCTAAGGAGCTTAGGGACTAGGTAGAGCTTAGGAATAAGGTAAGTAAGTTATTATAGTCCCTGCTATAATAAACTAAAGGATTGCTCTTAGTAGTTAGAATAGAGAAATATCTCTATTAATAAAGGTAGCTAAAGGTTGAAAGAAAGCCAGGGGAATATGAGAGTAAGAATATTACACCTAGTTAAGCATGAGGTAAGTAGAGCTATATAGGATAATAATAAAGATATTATTATGCTATGTATAGACTCTGACTTATGAGAAGAAGGGACCTTAGAGACAAGGCTAAGAGATGGAAGGAAAGGCTACATGCCAGGTAGTAAACTTACCTACTTGTATACTCATACTGCTTGGATGTTTTATGTGATGTTTACCAACCTTGATAATATGAAGCATGTATGAATAAGTAATGCTTTGTTTCTTTTTATACTATGGCCATATATTATAATTAAGTAACATGGAAGCATGTATGTTATCATGATGCAAGCATGATCATTATGTACACACATAGTAACATCAAGCATATAGTTGTATACATTGTATAGTTTATGTTTGCTACTAAGATTTCCCCAGAAATCTCATTCCCTTCTATGTAATCCTAATCCCACAGGAATGATAGAAGAGGATTGAAGAATTATGGAGAGAAGCTAGAAATTGGATAGTGCAGATCTTGGGATCAAAATGCTAGAATCAGGGAAAAATGCTAGATGAACAGTAAACTTTGGACATTGACTGATGTTGACTTGGTCAAGGCATGGTCAATGAGTTATTTTTCTATGAAAGAGAATTAAGTTAGCTTCGTGTAGCAATTTGAACCACTTCATTTTGATTTTTCTAGAATTAGTTATGATTTTTTGAAGTCAGGTCACTCCACTGGAATTTACACAGTGAATATTGCTCGCTAAGAGTAAAATTCCATATTGTGACTTCAATAGCCTTAGAAGTAGTTCCAAATGCTACCGTTTGGTCTCTAAGACATGAGAAAATGAGGATGTTTCAAGGAAAATGGTGTCAAAAGTGAGAGGGAGAGAAGACTTTGGGCATGTGATTTTATCCTCATTTTTCTTAGTGGGCAAGCATATTTTAAGATCAATTATGGACCACTAGATTAAATAATATTTAAACAAATCTTGGCCTTCCAAGGCAATGTCAATCAAGGTAGTTAAAGCATAAGGTATGTGATCTTTCATAGTTTATTTGCAAGTATTTCAAAAGGATAAAACCTAGGTTTTAGTGGTTGGAAATTCTAGTAAACCTAGAGTATACATGCTGTCCAAAATGTTAAGTTAAGGAAGGAAGAAGAAAATAAAGCTAGAACTATGTAATTAATATTTATAAAAGTTAGTTTAGATGATTGTTTATTGAATCAAGTTGATATTCTTGATTTTTCTATGGATGAGGCCTTTTGGCATAGGCTATTTTGTATAAAAGAGATGGAATTTCAATGATCTAATGCTTCCATTGAATTTAGAAGATGATTTTGTGTAGGATTAGATATATTTGGAACCTTTGAAGCAAAGGAATTGAAATATGTAATTTTGGAAACCTCTTTGTTACTATTCACACACATGAACAGTGATAAGAATTTCATGATTTTGATGCTTCCAATGATTTAAAATAAAAAATTATGTGGGATGAAGTAGAGAAATAAGTATTGGAAGCATTAGAATCAAAATGATAATTTCTATAAATAAAAAGGACATATTTCAGTTCTATCTAGAACAATGTGCAACTGCTAGAATTTAGGAATTATATGTTGATAAACATATTCATATGGCCAAATTGTGTAGGGTAAGGTCAAGACATCAATTAGTTCAAAGGGAAAGTCAATTAGTAAATATTAGGAAAAATTACCCTAAGATTTAATAACCAACCTTAATACTCTTGAATGTTAGTTGAGTTAGATGATGATGAGTGAATGATAATGCAATGTTAGGATTTGGTTTGTGTGCTCAAAGAGGGTTGCCATACATCAAGAAGGAGTAAGAAGCAATAGGTAGAGAAAAGTCAAGCATGTGAGGTAGTAAACTAACCTATACTTACCTGTGTTTAATGTAATGTGTTATAGTGCTATGGCTATGTGAATTGTTGTGGCATATATGTATTTGATAGATTATCTATTTCTATATTTACTTTGGTCAATTGTATTTCATATGTAACATGGTAGCATGCTCATTACATTATGTTGACACAAGCATACACAAGTACAAACATTAGCATTAATGCTAATGTTGTTAAGTACAATTTGCTACTAAGATTTTCTTAGAAATCTCACCACTCCATGTAATCTCAATCCCAATAGGTTAATGAATTATGAAAGAAGATGAAGAAACATGAAGAGAAGTTAGGGATTGGATAATATAAATATTATATGATGAATGTATGAATTGTTATATGTAATGATGTCATATGACTAGTTTAAGCAGCGATGTTTATGATGTCATGAAAAATAGTAAATGATGTAATAAACATATAATCATTTACCAGTATTTATTTAACATGTAAAGCTTCATTTTGACACCAAGTATGCTAATAAAACATATTTTGTATATGGTTTTTGTGACATTTTTTTAGAGTTGTATAACAACTTTACCATTCATTTTATGCCTTAAATTGTACTTTTGTTGTAATACATGATTATGTGTGGCAATGTGCTAATTAAAGGGTAAAATGATAAATTAACTCTTCCAAACTACGCATTTTGAATTAGGTCATGCAGAAATAAAAGTAGAGGAGGGTTACCATCAACCAAGAGGCTGGTTTTTTACCTGATTAGGCTAAGAAGCAGTACTCGAGTGCTCTCTGATCACCTTCTCCACATCTTCCATCATTTTATACTTCTCTATAGACTTCTCCATATCTCTACACCATCAATATAAAGTCTTCTCATTGTTTCTTCATGGCATCACATCTGGATAGCGATTGCAGTAAGCAGGAGTCATGAGAGGCTAAATCTTTAGTCTCTTATTGATTGATCTGATATCTTGAGCTCATGGACTGAAACAGGAAGTTTCCACTATTCTAATTTGCATCTTCTCATGTCATATCCTAATTTTTCCCTATCCATATAGTACTGATAGTGGAAAGAGGTTTGAAAAGGATTATGACGAAGATCAGAAGAAATGATAAAGGTTAAATGAGTCCTGAAGAAAGAGAATGACTAAAATGAAAAATAGAAAATGTTAAAGGCAAAAAGTGAAGGTAGAAATAAAAGTTGGGCCCTTAAATGTAATTTTCAAAAGTTAAAGGGCTAAAATGCAAACAGCTAAAAGTTCAGGGGCTAAAGTACAATTATTCAAACGTTCAGGGACCTAAATGTCATTATGAAAAAGTTGAGCCAAAACAGGCCAAAAATGCCCGGAATCATATAAGACACAAATTATACCAGTAGATAGACAAAATTATTCCGGTCAGTTTCACGCAACACTGAATTTTGATTTGAGGTCCCATTTAATTGATATAAATTTATGAAGTTAGAAGAGTTATTATAGTATTTTTTAAACATCAGAATCATATGAGACATTACTAGAAATTCCCATATTTAATATAAGAATTTATAAAATTGTCAGAGTCAGAAAAGGAATATTGTAGAAGCCTTACAGGATTTTACGGTGAAATAAAATACCCGATAAATAAGATAAGGTGAGATTTATTGGGGTTTGTGCCATAAAGTTAATGAAGGCAATGAACCCATATCAAGGCCCAAATGGCGCCATCATTAGCCCAATAAAGTAGTGAGACAATTATGTTGGCCAGAGTCCAGAGCAGTATAGGAAAAGTGCAAAATTATGAAAATACCCCTAGATGCCCATACTGTACCAGTTATGGATAGAGGTAATTTTGGTCATTTTGGATAGGCCAAAAACGTGGGACATAGTATAAATATGATTACTTAGAGCCAATATACACCCTGAGACAGTAAAAAGAGGGGTGAAATGACAATTATGCCCTTAGGGTCAATATAGTGCAAGAAGGACACCAAGGGTATTTTGGTCATTTCCCAAGGAGGGGTGAAATGACAATTATGCCCTTAGGGTCAATATAGTGCAAGAAGGATACCAAGGGTATTTTGGTCATTTCCCAAGGAATGGATGGCAGATAAATATTCAGTATAACCATGTTAATGGTATGAGAAGCCTAGATATTGATTTCTAGGACAGAATACATATCCTGGTATATTATAAAAAAATTTGGAACAGAAAATAGTTCGGCTGTTGTGAAACTGCTATGATCGATACCGGATTGGACTAGAATTTTTCCAGAAGCTTCCTTACACTATGAGCATGCCATATACGCCCATTAGGTGTCCCATGAGCTGTCCCACATGATGTCATAATTATTCTTTTATGAAAAAGTAAAATTCAAGATTAAATGTGAGCCTTTAGATCAAATAGTAACCAAATCAATCTTGGCCATTGATTTTTATGGATTTTGGCTATAAATACCCCCTCATTTCAGCATCAAAGTCGTGGCTTCATGGATCCTTGGGGAAACTCTTGCCAAATGAAAACTCAAGCCAAGACAAAGAAGATTCAAGGTACCAAAGTTCGAGCAAGCTAGAGATTAAAGGTAAGCAATCTCTCCTAGCTTATTTTCCTTTGATTTGGCAGCTAGAACTTAGGGTTTTCATGGGAGAAAAGTTGTTTTTTCTCTAAGGGGTGATTCTGCCCAAAAACCTTAGATGAAAGGGGAAAAACGAAATTAAAGTTAGAAATATATTATTGAAGCTTAAACAAGTTAGTTAAGAGATTGGTTGTTGAATCAAATTGATATTCTTGACATTGCCATGATGTGCCCTGTTTAGTATGCACTGTTCATGAGGTAAGGAAATTGAATTTCAATTATTTAATGCTTCCATTGAATTTAGATGATGATTTTGTTTAGGATTGGAAAGGTTTTGAACCTTGAAAGCATTGAAATTCCAAGGTTGTAGTTTTTGAAACCCTTCTCTGTCACTATTCACACACATGAACAGTGATTGGAATTTCATGATTTTGATGCTTCCAATGGTTTTAAAATGAAAAATTGTGTGGGATAAAGTAGAGAAACAAGTATGGGAAGCATTGGAATCAAAATGAGAATTTTTGAAATAATTGAGTGCAGTTTTGATTCTGTACAGCATGTGATAAAGGAGCTAGAATTTCATGATTCTAATCTCATAAATGGATTCAAAAGATGATATTGTGTAGGCTAAATTCAAGACATTAATTGATTCAAAGGCCAAGTCCATGAGTGAAGATTAGAGAAAGTTGTGATACTAAAGAATGTAATAAAGTAGACTTGAATATTGTTGGAATTCATGGGTCCTAATGAATTATGTGATGAATATGAATGTGTTTAGGACCTTGAAACATCCAAGAAGATGTTGGGAAGTGATTTACATAAAGGCTTAATGGTTGGAAAGCTAGGGAGCAAGTGCTAAAGATCAAGAGGAAAGCTTAAGTGCAAGGTAGTGTACTTACCTCTTTATGTGTTTGATGTGGTATGCTTATGTGTTGACATGTATATGATATTTGAATGATGTTGTGACATGATAAATGATATTGAATGTATTGTGAATAACATGTTTTCCATGGCCATGCACTTTATGTAAAAGTATATAGCATGATGGCATGTCACTAATCAAAGAAAGTTTAATGAAATTACATATCATGCATTAGCATCCATCTTGCATATTTAAGTGGTAATATTTGCTACTGAGATTCCCTAGAATCTCACTTTCCAATAACCAACCAATTTAGGTCAAGCATGATAGATAATGTATGCATGGAGAAGAACTAAAGCATGGAATAAGAAAAGTGAAGTATTTAAGATGTTAGCATATGCTATGCACTTTCCATGCATGTCAAAGCCATGTAAAGCATCTATTTATGTGATGAGATTGTATGAAACAATTATTATATAACCCCATGATGTATATGAATTCATACAAGGAAAAAGAGATTATTCATGTATGGTAGAACAATTATTGAAAGTAAAAGAAAGGAAACTGAAATAGTAAAAATGTAGGTCATGTTATGGCTTTAGTTTGACCTTGCAATTGAAGGAATTATTTCACAAAATTTTATGATCATGTAGTACACATCCAGAGCTTTAACATCATAGGTAGAACATTTCATTTGGATGTGTATATGAAGAGAAATGAATTTCTAAAGTAAGGGACCAGAATCTATTTCTAGAGTTTTTGACCAAATGAACAGTAAACTTCAACAAATAAACTATATCAATTGGCTAATCATTTGGTTTGGAAATTATTTTTTATTTAAATTTTAAGATGTTATCTTCATGTATCTTTTTGAACCACTTCATTTTGAGTTTTCTAGAATTAGTTAGGATTTTTCAAAGTTTGTTGCATAATCTGGAATACCATATAAACAGTAACCTGAGAAAGAGTAAAATTCCAGATTTGGCTAATGGACTTCTAAGGTCTTATAAGTGGTTCTAAATGCTATTGAATGGTCCCTAAGACGTATGAAAGTAAGGATGTTACATCTCATATTAGACTTTGTAATTGAATTCAAATGATTTGAACGTATGCTTTAAATGTAGGGTTTTCGATCGACAACCATTCAAGGGTGTTTTCATCATCTAATTCAACTTACACGCTAAGTGGTTTCTGATAGTTCACTAATAGTTCTTAAACCATCTTTGATCAAAGGAGTTTAAGGAAAATTAGGATTTTGGACTCAATCGATCGATTGAGGTTTTCTTTGAGACTTGGTGATTTCAAAACTCCAATTTTAACATGAGAGCAAGGATAGATACGTTTTCATCATCAAGAGTCTTCCATAACATATTTCTTAAACAAACCAACTCATTTTCATCTTAGTCACAAATCCAAAAACGTTTACTTTTCTGCGCCCTACTTTTATTGCATCAATCACTAAAACCCCGAAAACCATTGTATCCCTGCTCAAGTTTTTCATTGATTTTGACATCCAATATGCTAGGTTTCCAAATAAAAGGCTCCTTGAGAAGAACGTTAGGGTTTGCCTTATACTATATTATATTGGGTGCAATTAACTTTATTTTGATGGATATAACCACGACAATCCGCCCTCATCAATGGCGTCATTGCCGAGGAGCCTAATAATTGGGTCCCTAGTAATGTTTGTCTTCATTAGATACTTGAGTCTTTTTTTTAGTGTTTGTTTACATTTTAGTTTTTAGTAGTTTTTAAATTGCATAGAATTCTACACTTTTTTGAGTTTTTGCAAAAAAATAAGTCTTTGTGACTGTGGGTCGCGACAATTACTCTCTGTGACTTTAAGTCACAACCAAACACCAATTATGTCGTGACCTGATTGCTTCCCTGTGAAATTTGACCACTCTGCAAAAACCAGTTGTGACTACTACTCTCTATGATATTGAGTCATAACTAAAACACAATTTAGTCACGACTAACTGGAACTTTTCTACCGTGAAACTTTTGAGACTAACTCTATCATATCAATAATTTTTTTACCTGATGTAATTGTACAGTTTATATGAAATGAACATAAAATTTTTGGAATAAACTGTATCAGATTGAGAAAGGAAAGAGAAGGATTATTGCCTAAAGAAAATATAGGGACCTAAACACAAAGTAGAAAAGGTTAAAGGCCAAAAGTTAAAGTAGAAACAAAAAGTTGGGCCAAAAGAGGTAATATTCAAAAGTTTAGGGACCTAAATGTAAATATGCAAAAAGTCAGGGACATAAATGTAATTATGGAAAAGGCTTAGAACTGCCTATAAGTATTTTAGTCCCATATTTGATCAGTAAATAGAGGAAGTGATGCTGGTTAATCTAGCATAGTACAGAAATTTTATTAGGGTCCTAGATAGTAGATATTTATCTGATAGCATGAAAGTTATCCAAAATTTTATCAGATCTCATGGATATTAGGTATAAATGGAAAGTATACAGGAAGGTGTGCCCCATGACATCAGATGTCATGAATCTGACAGAACCCCGAAAGAAGTTCTATATGAAAAGTTATCCCCATATGAGTGAATTTTGCCGGGAGTTTGAGAGCACCCATGATCCGATTATGGAACTTAGCAGTATGTAAACCTGGATAAAATGAACTCAGATGACCTCACATACAGGCCCATGATGACACCAAGGAGGGTCCAAAACCCAAGATACCAATGCATCAGTAGAAGGGGCCAGTGTCCAGGAAAGTATGAAATTACAAAAATTCCCCTGAATGCCCATAATGTACCAGTGATAGATGGAGGGCATTTTAGTCATTCTGGATAGGCTAAAAATGTGGGACATAATATAAATATGATTAGTAGAGCTAGTATATTCCTTGAGGCAGTACAAAGAGGGGTCAAATGACAATTATGCCCTTAGGGTTAATATAGTGCAAGAAAAGACACCAAGGGTATTTTGGTAGAGAATCTCAGACAACCAGAATCTGTGCGTACAGCTAACATAGAACCAAAAATGGTTCAACAGACAGCAGAGCCACCAAGATAGACAAGATAGACAGTGGATGCTCCTAGAATTCAATAGTGGATGGCTAAATTATGTAAGCATTGTCCTCTAATGTTTGAAGGGACATTTGATGTACAGAAAGTGAAAGACTGGATCAGCATACTAGAGAAGATTTTCAAGGTACTAGATTGTCTGTCTGAGAGTAAGGCACATATGGAAATTTACCAGCTAGAAAGAGATGTTAATAAATGGTGGAAGAATACTAAGCTGGTACTGCAGGCAAGACATGTTCCTATCACATGGGAAGTGTTTCTGGAACAATTTTATCAGAAATATTTCCCTTAATCTATGCAATACGAAAGAGAAGCAGAGTTTCTGGTACTGAGGCAAGGGGAGAGAAAATCATTTGATGTGCACTTAGCTAAGTTTATCCATCTTTCTCAGTATTCAACTTATCTACGATAGGTGGATGATGAACAGTGGATGATAGAGAGAATGATCAGAGGACTGAATGTTACTCTGAAAGACAAGGTGACTCCCAAAAGTACAACTAGTTCAATAAAGCAGTGGAGGCCTGCAGAATCATTAAGAATAGCCTAAGTCATTAGATACCGATGAGACCGATGAGTAGAGAGACCATTGTTCCTAAGAAAGCCAGCGAGAATAGAAATGTACCTAGTGATAGTGGCAGTATAACATAAAGCCTAACAGAGGAAACTACAGGGGTAATACAAGTAACAAAGACCTGAAGTTTAAAGTGTGCGACAAGTGTGGGAAAAGTCATAGAGATAGACCGTGCTTAATATGGCAGAATGTCTACTACATATGTGGGAAACCTAGACATTTTTCTAGGAATTGTCCATAGACAGCTAATGATCAGAGGCCACGCACTCAAGGGCGAGTATTCGCTTTAACAAGGAAGATGCACAGAGATCACCCGAGATGATCCAAGGTATCATCTATCTCAATTATCATGCTGTGATTGCTATGTTTGATTCAGGTGCAAGTCATTCCTTTGTTGCTTATGAATGTGTTAAACAGTTAGGCCTTACAATTAGCAAGTTGTATTATGCTATATGTGTGACTACCCCTACAAATGCTAAAGTAGTTACATCAGATGTTTGCCTAAATAGTGTCATTTGATATAAGTGTTGTTGCACTACTCTAGATCTAATATGTATGCCCTTTCACAAGATTGATGTTATAATTAGATTGAATTGGTTATCTGCCAATAATATAATGATGGATTGTAAGAACAAAACTCTAGTTCTTTGTCCACAAGTTACAAATATGGATCCATAAGTGAAACTAAATTTCCTAACGGAGGCTCAGGCAGATAAATGTTTGCAAAAAGGATGTCAGGGATATATCGTTTTCTCCTTTGTTCAAGCAGATGTAGAAGATGGAATTGAAGCAATTCCAATATTCAAAGATTTTTTTGAAGTCTTTCCAAAGGAGATTCAAGGATTGCCTCTAGAATGAGAAGTGGAGTTTGCTATTGATATTGTACCTGGAGCTAGACCAGTATCTAAAGCCCCATATCGTATGACTCCTAATGAGATGATTGAGCTTAAGAAGCAGATTTAGTAGCTTCTGGAGAAGGGTTTCATTCGACCTAGTGTTTCTCTGTGGGGTGCTCCAATGTTATTCATCAAGAAAAGTGATGGCAATCTCAGGATGTGCATTGACTATTAGGAACTCAATAAGATTACAGTTAAAAACAAGTACACTCTTCCTTGGATTGATGATTTACTAGACCAGTTAGTTGGAGCGAGCTTATTCTCTAAGATTGATATGAGATCACCAACTCAAAATCAAAGCAGATGATATTTCAAAGACTGCGTTCAGAACTCGATATGGTCATTTTGAGTTTCTAGTGATGCCTTTTGGTCTGACGAATGCACCTGCAATTTTCATGAATTATATGAACATAATCTTCAGGCCTTACTTAGATCAGTTTGTGGTGGTCTTCATTGATGATATCCTAGTGTACTCTAAATCTGCTAAAGAGCATGAAGAGCATTTAAGAATTGTTCTTAGTACTCTTAAAGAGAAACAACTCTATACTAAGCTTAGTAAATATGAGTTTTGGCTGTAAGAAGTCAAATTTCTTGGTCATGTTATATCCCATGAAGGGGTAGATGTAGATCCTACAAAGTTGAAGCAGTGCTAAACTGGGAACAGTTAAGGACAGTGATAGAGATTAGAAGTTTTCTAGGCTTAATAGGGTATTACAGAAGATTTATTAAGGACTTTTCTCAGATTGCTCTGCCGTTAACCAAGATGACATGAAAGAATCAGCAGTTCAAGTGGGATGGGAAGTTCATGAACTAAAGAAGAGATTAACCACGACTACTATGCTGATTATTCTAAACCCAACTCAGACTTATGTAGTATACACTAATACTAGCAAGTAGGGGTTAGGATTTATACTGATACAGCAGGGATGAGTGGTAGCCTATGCTTCTCGGCAACTAAAGCCGCATTAAGAGAACTATCCTACTCATGATTTGAAGCTTGCAGCGGTAGTTTATGCTCTCAATATCTGGAGACTTTATCTATACAGAGCTACCATAGAGCTATACTATGACCACAAAAACTTGTAGTACCTGCAGGATCAGAAAGAATTGAATATGAGGTAGTAGAGATGGATGGAATTTCTAAAAGATTATGATTTCCAGATCAAGTACCATCCAGGAAAAGCAAATGTAGTAGTTGATGCCTTAAGCAGGAAGGTGGAATAGGTGGCAAGTCTCATGATCAAGGAGCTAGAGTTAATAGAAAATGTTTGAGATCGGAGTCCCTTATATCAAATGCAAACAATAAAAAGTTCTTATGGTGGAACGTAGATTAAAGCTTTCATTGAGGATGAAATAAAAGAAACTCAGGAGCATGATAAGCTCGCAGCAATCTTCAAGAGTAAGCTAAAATGAGGGGAAACTAAGAATTTTGATGTCTCCCAAGATGGATTGTTATGATTTAAGGGACGGCCATATATTCCCAATGCAATGGGATTGAGAGAGAATATCTTAGATGAGGCACATAAAAGTAAATATACAGTACATCAAGGTATAACCAAGATGTACCATGATATTAAAAGCTTATTTTGGTGGCCTGGATTGAAGAAAGATGATATGGCTTATGTGGCATAGTGCTTAACATGTCAGAAGGTGAAAGTTGAGCACCAAAGGCCAACAGGGAAATTGTAACCATTGGAGATACCTGAGTGGAAATGGGACAATCTTGCCATGGATTTTGTTGAAGGACTACCCATGACTTCTACTAAGCATGATGCTATATGGGTAGTAATTGATCGATTAACGAAGTTAGCTGATTTCCTGGCAATCAACAAGAAAGATTCTCTTGAGAAGTTGGCAAAAGTGTATGTAAAGGAGATTGTTAGACTACATGGTGTCCCAAGTAGTATCATATATGATAAAGACCCTCAATTTACTTCAAATTTTTGGCAGGCTTTACATAAAGAAATAGACACTACTCTTAGATTTAGTACAGCTTATCATCCTCAGACAGATGGTCAATATGAGAGAACGATCCAAACACTAGAGGATATGCTGAGATAATGTGTCTTGGATTTCAAAGGGAGTTTGGATGTCCATTTGCTATTGATAGAGTTTACCTATAACAACAGTTATCAGGCTATTATTTAGATGGCCCCATTTGAAGTACTTTATGGAGGAAATGTAGACCTCCCTTGTGCTGGGTGGAGCTAAGTGAAAGGATGATGTTTGGTCCTAACACAGTAGACCAAACAGTAACACAGATCGATAAGATTAGAAGGAGATTACTGATGGCTCAAAGTAGACAGAAGAGTTATGCTGATATTAGAAGGAAACCATTGGAGTTTAAAGAAGGAAAGCATGTATTCCAGATCCTAGCTAGAGTAGGACCAGTGGCTTAAAAGTTAGTCCTTCATCTAAATCTCAGCAAAATCCATGATGTGTTCCATGTTTCCCAGTTAAAGAAGTATGTTCCAGATCAATCACATGTGATTGAGTAGGATGATGTTGCACTACGAGATGACCTAACATACGAAGTCAGACCAGTACGAATTGTAGATAAAAAGGTCAAGAAGTTGCGAAATAAAAATATTCCTCTAGTTAAGGTAGTCTGGAAGGGATTAACAGAAAATGAAGCTACCTGGGAAGCAGACGAAAGGATGAAAGAAAAGTATCCAGAGCTATTTCCTTAGTATGTATGTAATGTAAATTTTGAGGACGAAATTTATTTTAACGAGGAGAGAAATGTCATATCCCCAATTTTCTTACCTGATGTAACTGTACAGTTTATATGAAATGAACATGAAATTCTTGGAATAAACTGTATCAGATTGAGAAAGGAAAGAGAAGGATTATTGCCTAAAGAAAACATAGGGACTTAAACACAAAGTAGAAAAGGTTAAAGGCCAAAAGTTAAAGTATAAACAAAAGTTGGGCAAAAAGAAGTAATTTCGAAAAGTTTAGGGACCTAAATGTAAATATGCAGAAAGTCAAGGACATTAATGTAATTATGGAAAAGTCAGCCAAAAAAGGCTTAAAACTGCATGGAAGTATTTCAGTCCCATATTTCATCAATAAATAGAGAAAGTGATGCTGGTTAATCTAGCATAGTATAGAAATTTTATTAGGGTCCCGGATAGTACATATTTATCTAATAGCCTTAAAGTTATCTATAATTTTATCGGATCTCATGGATATCAGGTATAAGTGGAAAAGGTACAGGAAGGTGTGCCCTATGACATTAGATGTCATTAATATGACAGAACCCCAAAAGAAGTTATGTATCAAAAGTTATCCCCATATTAGTGAATTTTGCCAGGAGTTTAAGAATACCCATGACACGATTATAGAACTTAGCAGTATGTAAGCCTAGATAGAATGAATGAATTCAGATGACCTCATATATAGGCCCATGATGATGCCAAGGAGGGCCCAAAACCTAAGATACCAGTGCATCAGTAGAAGGAGCTAGTGTCCAGGAAAAGTGTGAAATTATGAAAATGCCCCTAGATGCCCATAATGTACCAGTGATGGATGGAGGACATTTTGGTCATTCTAGATAGGCTAAAAATGTGGGACATATTATAAATATGATTAGTAGAGCCAGTATATGCCTTGAGGCAGTACAAAGAGGGGTGAAATGATAATTATGCCCTTAGGGTTAATATAGTGCAAGAAAAGACACCAAGGATATTTTAGTCATTTCTCAAGAGATGGATGACAGATAAATACTCAATCTATCAATGTCAATGGTATGAGGAACCTAGACACTGATTTCCAGGATAGAATACATATCCTATAATATTATAAAAATTATGAAAAAAATAGTCCAATTTTTGGGGAATCAGACCGAGCCAGTTTTTCCAGAAGCTTCCTCCCCATGAGAATTACACCACATACCCCCATGAGGTTTCCCTTGAGTTGTCCCTTGTGATGTCATGGATGATGTCATAATTCTCCTTTTTGAAAAAGTTAAATCTAAGATTAAATGTGAACCCTTAGATCAAATAGTGCACAAATCAATCTTGGCCTTCCATTTTAACCCAATATCATCTATAAATATCCCCCAAATCAGAACCTATTCGGCATGAATTGTGAAACTTAAGGAAACTCTTGCAAAATTTCCATTCAACCAAGAAAGAAGCACACAAAGTAAAGCAACAATCAAGGTAATCATCTCCCTTGATCTTGAGCTTAATTCTAGTAAGTTAGTTCATGGTTTTAAGGGATTTTTATGCTATATTTCCCTTATAGTTTCTTCTGGAAGTGCTACCCATATATGGTTAAAATATAAATTTTATGTTATGGATAGGTTAGACAAGCTTAAACAAACTAGAATCAAGTGGTATAAGCTTGGAAACTCAAGTATGTTTGGATTTAGGGTTTTGTGTTCTTGCTGTGTATTGTGCGTGAAACTATTCATATGTTGGAATTTTATGAGTTTGATGCTTCCAATGGGTTTAAAATGGAAATTTGTGTGGTGATAAAGTAGGAGAACAAGTATTGGAAGCATTGGAATCAAAATGTAAATTTTTGGAAAACAAGAGGGTTGATTTGGTTTGGTACTGTAGCAGTGGTATGTTTTGATTTTGGAAATTGTACTTTCATATTTGGATTTTACATGAAAAAATTATGTGGAAATGAACTATGATAATTTATTTTGGAAAGACGGAAGTATGAAACATAAAAGGGAGAAAGAAAGCAAGTTAGTGAAAACCTAGTTTTGGATTTGGTTTCAAGTTGAGTTGTAACTTGATATTACTTTGTAATTGTAATATCCTTACTTTTATATATCTTAGGGACCATTCAGTAGCATTTGAAACCACTTACAAGACCTTGGAAATTCATTAGCTAAATCTAGAATTTTACTCTTTCTCAGGTTATTGTTCATATGGTATTCCAGATTACGCAACGAACTTCAGAAAATCATAATTAATTCTAGAAAAATTAAAATGAAGTGGTCAAAAAAGATATGTGAAGATAATATCTTGAAATTGAATGGAAAAATAATTTACAGAACAAATAATACGTCAATTAATACAGTTTATTTGCCAAATATTACTGTTCATTTGGTAAAAAATTCTGGAAACAAATTCTGGTCCCTACTTTGGAAAATTAGTTCTCTTTGTAAAGACATCAAAATAAGGCGTTATTAGTGTAAAAATGAAGCTTGGTATGTAATCTAAATGTCTGTAAAATTTCATACATTTATTCCATCATTTACTATTTTTCTTTACATCATGACTATCACTACTTACATTGGTCATGCGGCAACATTACACATTTACATAACATATATACCATCCAATCCCTAACTTCTCTTCATGCTTCATCATCCTCTTTCATTATTCACAAACATATTGGATTGGGTTTACCTAAAAAGGAATGAGATTAATGGAGAAATCTCAGTAGCAAACATTACTAAACAATGCATACATTAATGTAGATACTCGTGCTTGCTTGTGAAAGTGTTAACATTGTGTAATGTGCATACTTCCATGTAACATGAAATACAATTGTCCAAATTAATCATAGCAACAGAGCTTCATACATAAGCACATATGCAACACAATTCAAGAAAGCCATAGCACATTCAAGCATAACATTCAATGCGTACAAGTTTAGGATAAGTTTCCTACCTCATATACTTGATTTCTTTCACTTTATCTTGCTTCTTTCTTCTCACTTCTCTTGGATATGTGGCTGCCTCTTTTGGATCATATCAATCAATCCCTAACATCACATAACCATTCATCCATCATCATCTAATTTCCTTGAGCATTAAACTCACTTTAACTAACATAACTTCCTCTTGAACATTAAGCTCACTTATTTTCCTTAATATTAACTAATGGACTTGGCCTTTGAATCAATTGATATCTTGACTATATCCTACAAAATTTCATCTTTTGAATCTATCTATGAGCTTAGAATAATGAAATTCTAGCTCCTTCATGGCCTGCTGTACAGAACTGAATTGAACATATGCATACAATTCTTTCAAACATTCTCATTTTGATTCTAATGCTTCCCATATTTGTTTCTCCATTTTACCCCACACAACTTTTCATTTTAAAACAATTGGAACCATCAAAATCATCAAATTTCAATCACTGTTCATGCAAGTGAATAGTAACCGTGAAGAATTTCAAAGACTATAATCTTTGAATTTCAATGCTTTCAAGGTTTCAAACCTTTCCAATCCTATACAAAATCATCATATAAATTCAATGGAAGAATTAGATCATTGAAATTCTATTTCCTTCCATCATGAACAGTGCAGACCGAATAGGTTCAGCCATGGCAAAGTCAAGAATATCAACTTGATTAAATAACCAACCACTTAACTAGCTTGTTTAAGCTTCAATCATGTTGCTAACTTTAATTTCTTCTTTTCCCTTTCATCTAAGATTTTTAGGCAGCACAACACCTTAAATATAACTCAACTTGCTTTCATGAAAACTATAAGTTCAAGCTCCCAAATCAAAGGAAAATAAGCTAGGATATATTGCTTACCTTTAATCTCTAGCTTGCTTAGACTTTAGTACCTTGAATCTTCTTTATCTTGGCTTGAGTTTTCATTTTGCAAGAGTTTACCCAAGGTATCACAAGATCACAGTTTTGGGCAGAATTTGAGGGGGTATTTATAGAAAAATTCATGGAAAATCAATTGCCAAGATTACTTTGTGCACAATTTGATCTAAAGGTCCACATTTAATCTTGGATTTAACTTTTTTCAACAAGAATAATTATGATGTCACATCCTAAATTTTTCCCTATCTGTATAGTACTTATAGTGGAAAGAGGCTTAGAAAGGATTATGACGAAGATCAGAAGAAATGATAAAGGTTAAATGAGTCCTGAAGAAAGAGAAGGACTAAAACAAAAATTAGAAAAGGTTGAAGGCAAAAAGTAAAGGTAGAAATAAAAGTTGGGCCCTTAAGTGTAATTTTCAAAAGTCAAGGGGCTAAAATGCAAATAGCCAAAAGTTCAAGGGCCTAAGTGCAATTATGCAAAAGTTCAGGGACTTAAATGTAAATATGAGAAAGTTGAGCCGAAACAGGCCAAAAATGCCCAGAATCAGATAAGACCAAAATTTTACCAGTAGATAGGCAAAATAATTCCGGTCAGTTTAACGCAACGCAGAATTTTGATTTGAGATGCCAATTAATTGATATAAATTTATGAAGTCAGAATAATTATTACAGTATTTTTCAGACAGCATAATCAGATGAAACTTTATAGAAAATTCCTATATTTAATGTAAGAATTTATAAAATTGGGAGAGTCAGAAAAGGAATCCTGTAGAAGTCTTACGAGATTTTACGGTGAAATAAAATACCCAATAAATAGGATTGGGTGGATTTATTGGGATTTGTGCCATAAAGGTAATAAGGTCAATGAGCCCATACCAAGGCCCAAATTGTACCATAATGAGCCCAATAAAGTAGTGAGACAGTTATGTGGGCCAGAGTCCAGAGCAATCCTGGAATAGTGCAAAAATTACAAAAATGCCCCTGTATGCCCATACTATACTAGTGATGGATGGGGGCATTTTGGTCATTATGGATAGGCCAAAAATGTGTCATATAGTATAAACAGGATTATTAAGAGCCCAGATACACTCTGAGGCAATATAAAGAGGTGTGAAATTGCTCTGATTGGTACCGGATTAGACTGCAATTTTTCCAGAAGCTTCCTCCCCCTAAGATTTTGCCACATAAGTCCATGAAGTGTCCTATGAGCTATCCCACATGATGTCATAATTATTCTTTTATGAAAAAGTTAAATCCAAGATTAAATGTGGGCCTTTAGATCAAATAGTAACCAAATCAATCTTGGCCATTCATTTTTCATGGATTTTGGCTATAAATACCCCCTCATTCTGCATCAAAACTGTGGCTTCATGGACCGTTAGGGAAACTCTTGCAAAATGAAATATCAAGCCAAGACAAAGAAGATTCAAGGTACCAAAGTTCAAGCTAGCTGAAGATTAAAGGTAAACAATCTCTCATAGCTTATTTTCCTTTGATTTGGGAGCTTGAACTTAGGGTTTTCATGGGAGAAATGTTGAGTCTTCTCTAAGGGGAGGTGCTGCCCAAATACCTTAGATGAAAGGGGAAAGAAGAAATTAAAGTTAAAAACATATGATTGAAGCTTAAACAAGCTAGTTAAGTGGTTGGTTGTTGAATCAAATTGATATTCTTGATTTTGCCATGGTGTGCCCTGTTCGGTCTGCACTGTTCATGAGGGAAGGAAATGAAATTTCAATGATTTAATGCTTCCATTAAGTTTATATGATGATTTTGTGTAAGATTGGAAAGGTTTTGAACCTTTGAAATATTAAAATATCAAGGTTGTATTTTTTGAAATCCTTCATGGTACTATTTATTCGCATGAACAGTGGTTGGAATTTCATGATTTTGATGGTTCCAATGGTTTTAAAATGAAAATTTGAGTGGGGTAAAGTGGAGAAACAAGTATGGGAAGCATTAGAATCAAAATAAGAATTTTTGAAAGAATTGTATGCCTATGTTCAGTTCTGTACAGCAGGCCATGAAGGAGCTGGAATTTCATGATTCTAAGATCATAAATGAATTCAAAATATGAAATTGTGTAGGGTAAAGTCAAGACATCAATTGATTAAAGACCAAGTCCATTAGTTAAGATTAAGGAAAGTAAATGAGCTTAATGTTCAAGAGGGAGTTATGTTAGTTAAAGTAAGTTTAATGCTCAAGGAAATTAGATGGTAATGGATGAATGGTTATGTGATGTTAGGGATTGGTTGGTATGCTCCAAAAGAGGCTGCCACATGTCCAAGATATGTGAGAATAAAGAAGCAAGATAAAGTGAAACAAAGTCAAGTCTATAAGGTAGTGAACTTACCTCTTTATGTGCTTGATGTGGTATGCTTATGTGTTGACATGTATATGATATTTGAATGATGTTGAATGTATTGTGAATAACATGTTTTCCATGGCCATGCACTTTATGTTAGAGTACATAGCATGATAGTATGTCACTAATCAAAGAAAGTTTAATGAAATTACATATCATGCATTAGCATCCATCTTGCATATTTAAGTGGTAATGTTTTCTACTGAGATTCCCTAGAATCTCACTCTCCCATAACCAACCAATTTAGGTCAAGCATGAAGAAAAGGTATGCATGGAGAAGAGCTAAAGAATGGAAGAAAGAAAGTGAAGTATTGAGATTTTAGCATATACTATAAATTGTCCATGTATGTAAATACCATGTAAGGTGTCCATTTATGTGATGAAACTATTGTAATACTTATGGCATATGTACATGATTTATATGAATGTTAATAAGCTTATTTGATGGCTTGTGCATGCTGAAACAATTATTGGAAATGAAAGAAAATAAACTGAAATGGTAAAAACGTAGGTCCTGAAGCAGTTTTGTTGTGGCTTCAGTTTGACCTAGCAAATGAAGGAACTAGTTCACAAAATTGTATGAGCATGTAGCACACATCCATAGCTTTAAATTCATAGGTAGAACATGTCATTTAGATGTGTATATCAAGAGAAATGATTTTCTAAAGTAAGGAACCAGAATCTGTTTCTAGGATTTTTGACCAAATGAACAGTAACCTTTGCTGAATAAACTGTACTAATTGGATAATAATTTGGTCTGGAAATTATTTTTCCCTTAGATTTAAAGATGTTAGACTCATGTAGATTTTTGAACCACTGCATTTAGAGTTTTGTAGAATTAATTATGATTTTCCGAAGTTCATTGCGTAATCTGGAATGTCATATGAACAGTAACCCGAGAAATAGTAAAATTCCAGATTTGGCTAATGGACTTCCAAGGTCTTGTAAGTAGTTCTAATTGCTACTGAATGGTCCCTAAAATGTATAAAAGTAAGAATTTTTCATATGACATCATAAAGGACAGCTCAAGGGACACCTCATGGGGGTATGTGGTGAAATTCTCATGTAAGGAATCTTTTGGAAAAATTCCAGTCCAATCCGGTACAGATCGGAGTAGTTTCACAACAATCAGAATGTTTTCTGTTCCTAATTTTTATAATATATTAGGATATATATTATGTCCTGGAGATCAATGTCTAGGCTTCTCATACCATTGACATACTTGTAGTGGGCCAATACTTAATTACATATCCCTTGGGAAATGACCAAAATACCCTTGGTGTCATTTCTTGCACTATATTGACCCTAAGGGTAAAATCATCTTATCACCCTTCTTTTTACTACCTCAAGGCCTATATTGTCTCTAAATAATCATACTTAGGCTATATCCCACATTTTTAGCCTATCCCAGATGACCAAAATGCCCTCCATCCTCTCTGGTATAATATGGGCATCTAGGGGCATTTTCGTAAATTTGCACTTTTTTGGACACTGGCCCCTTATACTGATAAATTGGTACCTTGGGTTTTGGGCCCTCCTCAGTGTCATCATGGGCCTATATATGAGGTCATCTGATCTCATTCTATCCAGGCTTACATACTGATAAGTTCCATTATCGGATCATGGGTGTTATCAAACTCCCGTCAAAATTTACTAATAAGTGAATAACTTTTTATATAGAACTTCTTCCAGGGTTCTGTTAGATCCAGGACATCTGACACTGTAGGGCACACTTTCCTGTAATTCCCCTACTTATATCTAAAGTCTATGAAATATGATAAAATTTTAGATCTCTTTCAGACTATAAGATAAATGTATGCTGCCTGGAGCCCTAATAAAATTTCTATATCATGCTATATTAACCATCATATCTTCCTCTATTTAGTGATGGAATTTGGGACTGAAATACTTGTGGGCAGTTCTAACACTTTTCGGGCTGACCTTTCCATAATTACAAATTTGCCCTTGAACTTTTTACTTAATTACATTTAAGTCCCTTAACTTTTGGAAATTACTACTTTTGGCCCAACTTTTGTTTCTACTTTAACTTTTGGCCTTTAAACTCTTATAATTTTCATTTAGGTCCCTTTCTTCCTTCAAGACTCATTTATCATATATTATTTCTTCTGATCATCGTCATAATCCTTTCCAAACCTCTTTCCTCTATCAGTATTATATAGATAGAGAAAAATTAAGATATGGCAATAATGGCTAGGTTTTGACATTTGTGAAGGAAGGAAATCATCCCAAGAAAATGTTGACAAGGATAGCTAAGAGGTAGTGTCATATCCTGATTTTTAGACATAGAAGTCCAGTATGTAGCCTGAAAGAGGTAGGCTATAGGCCCTGTTGAGCATAAGTCCCAGAAGTACACAGATGATGTTCAGGAACTAAATTGCAAGTAAGTGAAAGTTCAGGGACTAAATTATAAATAGTAAAAGTCCCTGGGGGTATAATGATCATGTTGAAGAAAAAGAGGGACTAAACTGAAAAGTCTAAAAGATTTAATGGTGCCAAAAGGAAGTAGACATAAAATTTGGGCCATTAAGTGTAATTATAAAAAGTTGAGGGACTAAAGTGTAATTTTTAAAAGTTTCCAAGGGCAAAATTGTAATTATATAAAGTTCAGCCAGAAAAGGGTTAGAACTGCCTGAAAGTATTTC
This sequence comes from Leucaena leucocephala, assembly GCA_037074615.1. Taxonomy (NCBI): domain Eukaryota; kingdom Viridiplantae; phylum Streptophyta; class Magnoliopsida; order Fabales; family Fabaceae; genus Leucaena; species Leucaena leucocephala. The sequence continues at coordinate 16,036,165 of CM073535.1, read as the reverse complement.
AGTCCCATATTCCATCAGTAAATAGAGGAAGATATGATGGTTAATCCAGCATGATATAGAAATTTTATTAGAGTTCCAGATAGCCGATATTTATCTGATCATCTAAAAGTTATCTAAAATTTTATCAAATCTATGGACCTCAGATATAAGTAAAAAGTTATAGGAAGATGTGCCATATAGTGCCAGATGTCATGAATGTGACAAAACCTCAAAAGGAGTTCTATAAAGAAAGTTATTCATGTATTAGTGAATTTTAACGGGAGTTTGTGAATGCCAGCAATCTGATTATGAAACTTAGCAGTAAGCGAGTTATAGCTGAATGAGCTTAGATGATGTCACAGAGAGGCCCATGATGATGCCAAGTGAGGCCTAAACCATGATATCAGTTCATCGGTTAAAGGGGCTAGTGTCTAGAAAAAGTGTAAAATGACAAAAATACCCATGTGGTAAAATGATTAAATAATGAGTGAAGGGGTATTTTGGCCATTTGATTAAGGTTAGATAGTCAAGGAAGGTTATTTGGATACTTAACCAGGATAAAAAAATACTATGGTAAAGTATGAAAAGACAATCATGCCTTAAAGTGATTCAAGGAAATAAAGAGTAACCAAGGGCATTTTGGTAATTTGCTATCGAGCCACCAGAGTGGTTGAGTTTGATTAGAGGCCAAGATAGCATTCTAAGGGTCCAAAAACGTGGCCCAATTGTTATGCTAGGTTTAAGTGGCATTAAAGTAGTAATTTAATACTTTTTTATAAAGTAAAGTTACCCGGTTAAAGATATAACTGGGAAAAGTGATAAGATAAAGCTTTAGACTCATCCATAACCATGAGGTGGCATGAAAGGTGTCCTCATTGGACCCACAAGGCTCCACATGGCATGAGTCTAGGGAAAGAAGAAAAAGCTAAGGACACATGGCACGATCTCAGCTGTTTATTCCAGGAAAAGACTGGAATTCTCTAGAAGCATTGAGTTAGCTAGTGAGATGTCCTAAGGGCCCCACCATTATGCCACCTAATCATGTGAGGTGTCCCTTGATGATGTCACTTTGATGAGTCATTGAGGATGATGATGTCGTTGTGATGATGCAGGCGAAGCTTCTTGAGAAAGCTAAGCGATCTGAGCCGTTCATCGCGATTCGATCTGAGCCACCCATTTCACCTTCACTCAACTATAAATACCCCACCCCCTTCCATTCTACTCCACAGCAAGCAAGAGGCAAGGAAGAGAAAGAAGAGAGAAAAAGAGAAAGAGAGAAAGAAAGAAAGGAAGAGAAAGAAAGAAAGGAAGAGAAAGAAAGGAAGGAAAAAGGAGTTATGGCAGAGCTAGGGGCAATCCAAGGAGCTTAGGGACTTGGCAAGCTTAGGAATAAGGTAAGGAATTTATCCTAGTCCCTGCTATAATAAATCAGAGGATTGTTCTTATGAATTTAATAGTTAGAATAGAGAAATATCTCTCTTGATAAGGTTAGCCCTGGATAGAAAGAAAGTTAGGGGATCATCAGATTAAGGGTATTACCTCAAGATAAACTTGAGATAAGTAGAGCTATACTGGATAGAGTTATAATGAAGATATTATTATGCTATGTATAGACTCTGACCTATGTAAAGAAGGAACCTCAAAGCAAAAGTTAAGGACTAAGGAAAGGCTACATGCCAGGTAGTAAACTTATCCTAAACTTGTATGCATTGAATGTTATGCTTGATTGTGCTATGGTTTTGTTGAATTGTGTTGCATATGTGCTTATGTTTGAAGCTATGTTTCTATGATTACTTTGGCCAATTGTATTTCATATGTAAAATGGAAGCATGCACATTACACATGTTAACATTTTCACAAGCAAGCACCAGTATTTACATTAATGCATGCATTGTTTAGTACTGTTTGCTACTGAGATTTCCCCAGAAATCTCATCCTCTTCCATGTAATCCAAATCCCATAGGTTTGTTAATGATGAAAGAGGATTGAAGAAGCATGTAGAGAAGCTAGGGATTGGATAGTACAAATGTTATGTAAAGTTTGGACCAAAATGCTGGAATTAGGGAAAAAATGCTAGATAAACAGTAATATTCGAGCATTTGCAGACATTGACCTGTTCAATGAGTGGTGAAAGAGTTATTTTTTCCTGAAATATCATTACTTTAGCTTCATTTAGCAATTTGAACCACTTCATTTTGTTTTTTCTAGATTTAGTTATGATTTTTTGAAGTCAGATGACTCATATGGAATTTACACATTGAACAGTACTCAATATAGTAAAATTCCAGATTATGTAATTTGACTTCAATGACCTTAAAAGTGGTTTCAGATGCTACCATTTGGTCCCTGAGATGTAAGAAAATAAGGATATTTCAGGTAGCAAGAATACCTAACTATAGTTTCATGTTTGTTTAATTGCTTGTTTGCTTGTTGATTATGGTGTTTGGTAGAGCATGAGATTGTGTCATCATGTTGATGATGAGATATGAATGATTGCAACTCCTTGCAAGTTATGTCATAACAATATACATGTTAGAGTTTTCTTATGTACCATTATGAAGTAAATCCCATCTCATGATAACATATTAGCATCCAATTAATCATGCATCATATTATGGTTTGTGTAACTTGCTATTGGGATTTCCACGAAATCTCATTCCTTCCATATGCATAACCATGTTATAGGTGCTGGGATTTTACAAATAAAAAGGATAAACATAGATTGATGAGTTTGTATAATGAGTTACAATACTTACTTGACATTATGGAAGCATATGATAGCATGTATGGTGATATGGTGTATGATTCTGTAATTCTGTTTTGGGGCTGTGACGATGTGACGATGGTTAGGATGCCTTAATCAAGGATTTTGAACTTGAAATTTGGCATGATTATATTGAAGATACATAGATTGAAATGAACACTAAGAACACCTCAATTGGTTAAGAATTCGAATTGTTATGATTTTTCTAAGTTGAAGTTAAAATCTGGAGTTGAGATAACATGAATGTTCAGAGGCAGCGACATTCACACGATGGTTTCATATATCAAATGAATGAGTTTTTCTATGAATTTTTTTGAAATTAGAGAACACATCCAAAGCTTCAAATAAATAGGTAACATGGTTCATTTGGATAAGTAACCAAAGAGAAATGAATTTTTAAAGTTAAGGCAAAGAAGCTGGAACTTCCAGATTTTACAAATGAATAGTAATTTTCAATGAATAAACTGATTTCATTTGGGCAAGAAAACCTCAGTTTCATATTTTTCCTTCCAAGATCTATGAAATATATATCATTATAAATTGGAACCACATCATTTCAATTTTTCTACATTTAATTATGAATTTTCAAAGTAGGGTACATGTTCTAGAATTATCAAATGAACAGTACCCCCGAGAGCAATTCTTTTGAAAATGAAGATTTCTAAAGCAAATTGTTATGTAATTGGTTCCAATGACTTCTAATGAAGTATAATTGAGGTTAAAAGTAAGAATGTGACAAACTCTAACTGATTACATTGATTATTCTTTTTTGTTTCTGCATTTCATGTGTAAAAGAACTGAACCATTAGTGCCTTTTAAACCTGAAATTGAGAGAAGACTTAGGAAACTAAAGAGAGAATTTAGGGAATTTAGAGAAGAAGAAGTAAAATCTAGTTCCTCCTCTAGTATTCTAGAGTTTGAAACTGAACTGAATATGGTTGATATTAATCATAATGGGCATAATAGGCATGGAGAAAATGAAATACCAATGAATGCAGAAGATAATAGAAGTGTGTGGGAAATTAATCATTCGCATGTGAATTATGATCCTTATGGTTTCTATACTGAAGAAGCTAATTTTGAGATTAAAGGAGCTTTGATTGTAGCCTTACCTAAATTTTATGGTTTTATAGGAAAATGTCCATACAGGCACTTACAAACTGTGCATATGATATGTTCTTCAATGAAACCTCTAATGACTACACTGGATGATATCTTAAGGAGGTGTTTCCATTTTACCTTGTAAGGGAAGGCTAAGGAGAGGCTATACAATTTGTCAACTCATTTCTCCACTCTTTCATGGGATTAATTGAAGTCAATGTATCTTGAACAATTTTTCCCAGCTTTAAAGACCACTCGAATGAATAAGGAGATCACCAATATTCTGCAACAGGATGGAGAATCTTTACATGGTTATTGGATGAGGTTTCTTAACATGTTGGCTCGATGCCCTCACCACAACATGACCAAGGCTGATTTAGTAGACATTTTCTTTGATGGTCTACTTCTTCATAATCATGTTTCCTTGAATGCTACAACAAATGGATCCTTAAGAGATAAGAATCCATAATAAAGTTGGGAGTTACTCTAGCAAATGGCCAATGAAGACCATCAGACAAGGGATCCAAGGAGAATGCCTACATCTTCTTTGGGTAATTCAAATGTGATCTTAGCTTAAATAGTAGCCCTAGGAAATATAATGGAGAAGAGGATGAATTTGATTGAAAGAGAGCTGCATTCCACAAAACAAGTTCATGTAGTGGATACCTCACAGGCCTTGGTTACAGGATATGAATCATGTGGTTCAATGATGCATACTACTAGTACATGTGACAAACAGTATGAAGAAGTGGTAGCAATGCATAAAGGGAGAGACAATCAATACCAGAAGAGAGACCCATACTCCAACACATACAACCCTAGTTGGAGAGACCACCCAAACTTTAGGTGGGGTGATAGGCCTAATCAATTCAAATGAGGTGGTGTTTCCTCAAGAAACTACCAAAATAATGCAAGATCTATAGTTTCAACTCACCCTAATACCTTATTAACATAAAGGCCATATGAGATTTCTCAATTGTTGAACAGTATGGCTATACAGATGAACAATATGCGTGATAGAATGACCAATATAGACAATAAGCTCAAGGAAAATGATGGTCAGTTCTCTTCCATAGCTTCAATTGTCCAAAGTATGCAGAAGGATAATGCAAATATGCATAGAAAACTTAAAGAGTTAAGTTCCAAGAATGTAGATATCACAAGTCACTTAACTCAAGTCTCCAATACAGTGAGTGACATTCAAGGAAAGAGCAGTGACAACATACCTTCGAATACCGTCATTAATCTAAGGAGTCTAAATGTTATATCCCTCAAAAGTAGCAGAAAGGTGCATTTTAAGGAAATTGATACACCAGAGCAGGATATGAAAGATGCTGAATTTGAGAATTCATCTCTACCACAAGTGCAAATTGGGAAATTTGAAAGTGCTAAAGAATAGCAGCTTATAATAAAGAAACTGACCCAAGAGAACTCACAAGTCCAAGGTTAGATACAAGAGCTATAAGAAGAAGCAACAACAGTACCAAGTTCAGCCTATAAAGGAAAGCAACCTGAAGAGAAGCCAGAGTCGAGCAAACAAGGAGCCTCTATGCACAAAGGTAAGGAGGTAAGTATACAAGATCTCCCTTTTTCTAACTCTTACTTTGCTGGAAAGAAAAAATTGACCCTGATTTTGCAAAAGATGCTTATACCCTATTCAATAAGTTAGAAATAAGCATCCCTTTGGTTGAGTTCCTCAAGAGAAACCCTAAATATGCAAATTTTTTGAAAGAACTGTGTGCAGATAAAAAGAAGTTTAGACCTCTTGAGAGAATCTAGGAGAGTGCTAATGTGTCATCACTCTTTAAAGCTAAACTACCTATTGAGTGCTAAGACCCAAGATCCTACACAATACCATGCACTATAGGAAATAATCCTATTAAGGGAGCTTTACTAGATATAGGGTCAACCATTAATGTAATGCCTTGGTCGGTATATCAAGCTTTAAGTATGAACAATCATAGAGACATGCATAGTGCTCTATTTGGCTGATAGGTCAATTAGGTATCCTAAGATAATCCTTGCGGATATTGTCATATCCTGAGTTTTCCCTATCTAGATAATACTGATAGTGGAAAGAGGTTTGGAAAGGATTATGACGATGATCAGAAGAAATAATAGAAGTTAAATGAGTCTTTAAGGAAGAAAGGGACCTAAACGAAAATTGGAAAAGTTTAAAGGCCAAAAGTTAAAGTAAAAAAAAAAGTTTCGCCAAAAGTGATAATTTTTAAAAGTTTAGGGACCTAAATGTAAATATGCAAAAAGTTAGGGACATAAATGTAATTAAGAGAAAAGTTCAAGGGCAAAACTGTAATTATAGAAAGATCAGCCCGGAAAGGGTTATAACTGCCCAGAAGCTTTTTAGTCCCATATTGCATCAGTAAATAGAGAAAGTTACATTGGTTTATCTGGCATGATACAAAAATTTTATTATGGCTCCAGATAGCAGAAAATTATCTGATAGTCTAAAAGTTATCTGAATTTTTATCAGATTCCATAGACATCAGTTATAAGTGGGAGAAATACAGGAAAGTGTGCCCTAAAGTGTCAGATGTTATGAATATGATAGAACCCCAGAAGAAGTCTTGTATAAAAAGTTATTCTCATAACAGTGAATTTTGACGGGAGTTTGTTAACACCCGTGATCTGATAATAGAACTTATCGGTATGTGAGCCTAAATAGAATTAGATCATATGACCTCATATATAGGCCCATGATGATGCCAAGGAGGGCCCAAAACCCAGGGTACCAGTTCATCAGTAGAAGGGGCCAGTGTCCAAAAAAGGTGCAAAATTACAAAAATGCCCCTAGATGCCTAGATTGTACTAGAGATGGATGGAGGGTATTTTGGTCATCTGAGATAGGTTAAAAACGTGGTACATGGAATAAATATGATTAGTTGAGCTAGTATATGCCCTGAGGCAGTACAAAGAGAGGTGAAATGACAATTATAGGGTTAGTACAGTGCAAGAAAGGACACCAAGGGTATTTTGATCATTTCCCAAGGAATGGATGAAGATAAATATATCATTATATCATTTTCAATGGTATGAGGAGCCTAGACATTGATTTCCAGGACATAATACATATCTTGGTATATTATAAAAAAATTAGGAATAGAAAACTGTCCGGTTGCTGTGAAACTGTTCCGATAGGTACCAGATTATAGTAGAATTTTTCCAGAAGCTTCCTTCCCCTAAGATTTTTCCATATAATACCATGAAGTGTCCCTTGAGATGTCCCTTGTGATGTCATGATGATGTCAAAATTTGCTTTATGAAAAAGTAAAATCCAAGATTAAATGTGAGCCCTTGAATCAAATAGTAACCAAATCAATCTTGGCCATTGATTTCCACCAAGATTTTTCTATAAATACCCCCTTCATTTCTGAAGCAAACCGTAAGTTCATGGACCCTTGAGGAAACTCTTGCAAAATGAAAACTCAAGCCAAGACAAAGAAGATTCAAGGTGTCAAAGTTCAAGCAAGCTAGACATTAAAGGTAAGTAATCTCTCCTAGCTTATTTTCCTTTGATTTGGGAACTTAAACTTAGGGGTTTCATGGGGGAAAATTTGAGTTTTCTCTAAGGGGAGGTGCTTCCCAAAAAACATACATGAAAGGGGAAAGAAGAAATTAAAATTAGAAACTTATAATTGAAGCTTAAACAAGCTAGTTAAGTGATTGGTTGTTGAATCAAGTTGATATTCTTGACTTTGCTAAGAGTGAATCTGTTCGTTCTTCATTGTTAATGATGGAAGGAAATGGAATTTCAATGATTTCAAGCTTCCATTGAGTTTATATGATGATTTTGTGTACAATTGGAAAGGTTTTGAACCTTGGAAACATTATAATCTCAAGGTTATAGTCTTTGAGATGCTGTACAGTCACTGTTCACTCGTACGAATAGTCATTGGAATTTCATGATTTTGATGGTTCCAATGGTTTTAAAATGACAAGTTGTGTGGGGTAAAGTGGAGAAACAAGTATGGGAAGCATTAGAATCAAAATGAGAATTTTAGAAAGAATTGAATGCTTATGTTCAGTTCTGTACAGCAGGCCATGAAGAAGTTTGAATTTCATGATTCTAAGCTCATATATGGATTCAAATTAATTGGTTCAAGAGCCAAGTGGATTAGTGAAAATTAGAGAAAGTTATGACAATAAAGAGTGTAACAAAGTTAGTCTTGAACATGGTTGGAGTTCATGAGTCCTAATGAGTTATGTGATGAATATGAACGTGTTTAGGACCATGAAACATCCAAGAAGATGTTGGGAAGTGATGGACATAAATGCTTCATAGTTGGAAAGCTAGGGAGCAAGGGCTAAAGGTCAAGAGGAAAGCTTAATTGCAAGGTAGTGAACTTACCTCTTTATGTGCTTGATGTGGTATGCTTATGTGTTGACATGTATATGATATTTGAATGATGTTGTGACATGATTAATGATGTTGAATGTATTGTGAATAACATGTTTTCCATGGCCATGCACTTTATGTAAGAGTATATAGCATGATAGCATGTCACTAATCAAAGAAAGTTTAATGAAAATACGTATCATGCATTCGCATCCATCTTGTATATTTAAGTGGTAATGTTTGCTACTAAGATTCCCTAGAATCTCACTCCCCTATAACCAACCAAGTTAGGTCAAGCATGAAGAAATGGTATGCATGGAGAAGAGCTAAAGAATGGAAGAAAGGAAGTGAAGTATTGAGAATTTAACATATACTATAAATTGTTCATGTATGTAAATGCCATGCAAGGTATCCATTTATGTGATGAAACTATTGTAATACTTATGGCATATGTACATGATGTATATGAATGTTGAGAAGCTTATTTGATGGCTTGTGCATGCTGAAACAATTATTGAAAATGAAAGAAAATAAACTGAAATGGTAAAAACGTATGTCCTGAAACAGTTTTATTGTGGCTTCAGTTTGACCTAGCAAATGAAGCAATTAGTTCACAAAATATTATGAGAATGTAGTACACATCCAGAGATTTAAATGCATAGGTAGAACGTGTCATTTGGATGTGTATAACAAGAGAAATGAATTTCCAAAGTAAGGGACCAGAATCTGTTTCCAGAGTTTTTGACCAAATAAACAATAACTTTTAACGAATAAACTGTATTAATTAGATAGTCATTTGGTCTAGAAATTATTTTTCTCTTAAAGTTTAAGATGTTATCTTCATGTAGATTTTTGAACCACTTCATTTTGATATTTCTAGAATTAATTATGACTTTACAAAGTTTGTTATGTAATATGGGATACCATATGAATAGTAACCTGAGAAAGAGTAAAATTCCAGATTTGGCTAATGGACTTCCAAGGTCTTGTAAGTGGTTCTAAATGCTATTGAATGGTTCCTAAGATGTATAAAAGTAAGGATGTTGTAGATATTATAGTGTACTTCAAGGACTTAGTGTTCCCAGCTGATTTTTATGTTTTGGACATGTCCAATGAGTTAGTAAATGACAGCACTATGATTCTAGGCTGACCATCATTAGTATGAAGCATAGTTCTATCACAATGGAAGTTGGAGAGCATGTGGTAACCTTCAACATGAATAAAGCAATGAAATTTTGCTACTGATAATTCTACTTTTACTACTTTGAATGCCATTGATTATGTTATTAAAGAGACTAGGGATGAACATGAATTGAGTTTGCATGATAATAATAGAGATAATGCATTTGCAAAAGGTTTGTTGAGTATTTTGTAGGATCCCAAGATGTTATGGAAGCTAGAAGTGGAACAATTAAAGAAGGGTCGGGTTTCTGTGATCCAAGGTCGTGACTAAATGACCTCCTCATCATGACTAAACATCAATTTGAGACTCACTGTGAAGCTGAGTCATGACCAAATAGCTTTAAGGTCACGACACAAAACTACAGAATAATCAGTCATGACACAAAGATGAAGATGTTATGACTAAACATAAATCTGTTGAGGGACAACCTTTTTGTGACCCCAAGTTGTGACTAAAAAATGAACATGTCATGCGAACAAGTTATAGAGGCATACCCTATCAATTGGAGTCACGACGAGAAGCTGAAAGGTCGCAACTAGAAATGCCAAACGTAACCAGGGAACTCCAAACTCCTTCAGTTCCACACTCCACTATTTTGGTTAAAGGGCCAATACATTCGAACTTTTCTCACCCTCATTCTTATTCTAAAATTACATCTCATACCTTAAGTTGTTGAAAGATTTAATCTATAATAATAATGCAGGTATGGAAAAGAATGATCCCAAGCATGTTACAGTCGTAGACCAACCTCAGCTTGGTGCGACACCTGGGGAAGTAGATGATAAATTGGAGGACCTACACAAGCTAGAGGAGAGCAACTATAGGGAATATACGAAGGATGCGAAGGAAAAACTTCCTAAGTCTGTTGCTACTATATGCCAACCACAGTTAGGCAAGTTCAAGTTTAAAGATGGAAAATTCAAGGCGAGCTTTAACGAATCTCAGTATAAGATGTGTGATTATGGAATACTGAAGTGGAGAGAGGGTAATAGGGAAAACCTTTCAATCAAATAACCATCTCTCAAAGTTTTATAATTTCCCACTGTCTCCTTGAGGCTAGGTTGTTCCTTTCCTATCTCCTATCTGTTGTACGTTTTTTTATTCTATGATATGTATGATATGTTAGGTTAAGTTTAGAAAAGGGATGTTTTAGTAGGATAGTTTTCATTTTCTGTTTATTTCTATTTATTCTAGGTGTCTTTCTATTTTGAACAATAACCCGTTACTTTCCATGTGTCGCTTACTCATTGATTATTCTCTGTGGAACTTGCATACTCACATGCATGATCTTAGCTTACCCATCCTGTCATCTATGCCTTACTAGTATTGCTTTGCATGACTTGAATATGACTGTGTGCTTAACTGTTAATTTGCATTGATTAAGCTACCTGATGTTTTAAAGCTATATTTGATTGACTTTACAAAGTGATTGTGATCTTGTCTACTCTAGTTCTATTGACAGTGAGGACACTATCAAGTTTAAGTGTGGGGGAGGATGTTATTCTGTAAAAAAAACTCTTCTATTAATCCAATCTTTCATCACAAATTTTTGATTTTTTATCTTAATGTGTGTGATGAATTGCTGAAAATTAGATCCCCACTTTAAACTGTGTTGATAACTGGAAAGGTGTTAGCATGAAAAAAAATGTTTTGGGACTTTGACAATTATCACTCGATAGTGTCTATGAAAAATGGTCACGAGATATATGCTTTTTGGTCATGACCTGTAATGGAATTTTTGATTTAACATGCTCTCTGTGAACTATGGTTGGGACCTATGTACATAGTGGTCGCGACAATAACTCTCTATTGATTTGAGTCACAACATGAGTACCTACCTAGTCACAATTGTTCCTATCTGTGTATTTGTGTCGCAAAAGGTACATTCCATGGTCGCGACTAAATGTTTTGAAAATCCTGAGCATACACCCCTATGACGAGTGGTCGCAACCTTCACTGTTTTAAGTCGCGATCGATGTTTAAAAAATGTCCAATTACCTTCTCTTTGCCTTGTGCAAAGCTGTATAGAAGGATCCCTTTTGAACTATTGATATTTTTTCACAAATGATTCATTATTCCCTTGTTTCAAAACCTTTTTAGCTCCTAGAAACCATTGCCTCACTTGAAGTTTTTTTGGAAAATCTTGGAAATAGAATTTGAAACACCTAAGCTTTCGCTATTAGATTTGGATTATCACATAGCTCTAAGTGATTACTTTGAAACTTTTAACCATCATTTAGAGGGTTTTAAATTGTGATAAGTATTTGAATGCCTAGTGAATGATGAACATTATTTGAGACTTTAGCTTATGAGCAATCTAGATCAAAACCTTTGTTGGAAGGATTCTCGACCTTAAATTCTATATTGAGTGATTATTCAATTGGTTTACATCCTTTATAACTTGTCTTGGCTTTGAGATCAAAATTACTTGCGCATTTATGAATTGAACATGATATAGGCATTCTTTCTAAACCCTTTTATCCTAAGGAAAGCCCACTACATATTACATCCTTAGTCACCCCCTTTTCAGCCCATCACTTTTCTTTTCATCATTCTTATAGAAAGTCATATGTGTATAAACATCATTTTGAAATAATTTTGTTTCCATGTCAAAAATTCATTATTATTGTGTTATTGCACTACAGCTTCCATGAATGAGGAGCCAAATAAAAGAAGATGAAAGAAGCATATTGCACTGAAAAAAAGAGAGTGTAAGAAAAAGAAAGCAAAATGAAAAGAAAAGAGAAGAGAATAGGGCTCCATGATCAACTCTTTTAGCACAATTACCACAGCTACATCCCTAGAGACATGAATTCATGCTACACATTCATTGTTGAATGCATATAGTACTTTTTATTCTTCATATTCCATTCCATGTGGCCTATCTCCATCATTTTAACCCTAAAATACCTCTTGCTTCTTTGCATAAGTGCTATATAGTTGCTAAGATTTAGAGCCATTATAAGCATATGGTAGGATATTTTCTAATTTGAATCTGAGTGAAAGAACCTTAACAATGAGAGAAAATAGAGAGCTAAACACTTACACCCTTTGAGATGATCTATTGCGCTTATACGGTTGAGGTTGATTTCAATTAGTAATTGATTACTTGGCATTGCTCACATTATCACATTTGTATTCCCAAAAGATGATGAATTATTTGTTTTTAGGGTACACTATGGATCATGTTATTATCTTGAATTTAATAATGTTGTTATAGGTGTGATTCATTTATTTGTCAAGGAGTACAAAGGTTGAAGTATGGGGGAATTCATAAGACGCATTTTGTATATGGTTTCTATTACATTTTTAAGAGTTTTATAACAACGTTACCATTCATTTCATGCCATAAATTGTAATTTTATTGTAATATATGATTATGCATGGCAATGTGACAATTAAATGGTAAATTAACTATTCCAAACTACATATATTTTGTTATTTGCTGATTTGGACTTTTACAGTGAGATTTTATGTTGGATTGCAGGTATTTTGGAAGAGAGCAAGAACTAGAAAAAGAAATCACAAGTAAATGAAAGTGAAATCATGCTCCTGTACCTTTTAGTCGCGATCAAAGAGTCCACCAGTCGTAACCTTGATTCTTCTAGAAGTCTCTCTATGCTTATAGGTCACAACCAAAACATGGATTTGGTCGTGACTAAAATGTAAAATCACTGAAACTGCGTGCTTTGAATTAGGTCATGCAAAAATAAAAGTAGAGGAAGGTTGTCATCAACTAGGAGGCTAGTGTTTGACCTAATTAAGCTAAGAAGTAGTACTCGAGCGCTCTCTGATCACCTTATCCACATCTTCCATCATTTTACACTTCTCCACATACTTCTTCACATCTCACACCATCAATCTACCATCTTCTCATAATTTATTCATGGCATCACATCTGGACAGCAATTGCAATACAACAGGAGTCATGAGAGGCTAAATCGTTAGTCTATTGGTGATGGATCTGATATCTTGAGCTCATGGACTAAAACAGGAAGTTTATACTGTTCTAATTTGCATGTTCTCATGTTATGATTGCCGCTAGATCATTCTCAAAGAGTTGGATTATTATCAGCGATCGTTGTTAATTAATTGAAATGCTTGAAATCTAGGGTTTTCGATCGATGACTATTGGAGGGCATTTTCATCATCTAATTCAACTTACACGCTAAGTGGTTTCTGACAATTCGCTAGTAGTTCTTAAACCATCTTTAATCATAGGGGTTTAAGGAAAATTAGGGTTCTGGACTTAATGGATCAATTTAGGTTTTCTTTGAGACTTAGTGATTTCAAAACTCCAATTTTAACGTGAGAGCAAGGATAGATATGTTTTCATCATTAAGAGTCTTTCATAACATATTTCTCATACAAACCAACTCGTTTTCAACTTAATCAAAAATATAAAAACATTTATTTTTCTATACCTTACTTTTATTGCATCAATCACTAAAACCCCAAAAACCATTTTATCCCTACTCAGGTTTTTCATTGATTTTGACATCCAATCTGCTAGGTTTCCAAATAAAAGGCTCCTTGAGAAGAACGATAGGGTTGTGCCTTATACTATATTATATTGGGTGCAATTAACTTTATTTTGATGGATCAGACCACGACAATGCACCCACATCATATACCTTATTACGATGTATAGTAAAAAGAACAGAATTTTCAAAGTTAGGGACTAGAAACTATTTTCTAGAATTTTGACAAAATAAAAGTAAAAATTTATGCTAGAGTTTAGTCAATTTCCTGGTCAATAGGTCTTTGAAAATATTTTTCATTTAAATTTCAAGATGTTATTTTAATGTAAGTTTTTATCTTATCCTTACTTTTAACCTCAATTATACTCCATTAGAAGTTATTGGAACCAATTACATAGCTTTTTGCTCTAGAAACCTTCATTTTTAAAAGAATTGCTCTCGGGGGTACTGTTCAATTTGGTAATTCCAGAACATGTACCTAACTTTGAAAATTCATAATTAATTGTAGACAAATTGAAATAATGTGATTCCAATTTCTATGGGAAGCTATTTCATATATATTTGAAGGAAAAATATTAAACTGAGGTTTTCTTCCCCAAATGAAATCAGTTTATTCGTTGCAAAACTGTTCATTTTGTAAAATCTTGAAGTTCCAGCTTCTTTGCCTTAACTTCAAAAATTCATTTCTCTTTGGTTACTTGACCAAATGAACCGTGTTACCTATGTATTTTAAGATCTGGATGTGTTATTTAAGTTCATAAAATTTCATAGAAAGAATCATTCATTTGATATATGAAACTATCGTGTGAACGTCGCTGCCTCTGAATACTCACTTTATCTCAACTACAGATTTTAACTTCAATTTAGAAAAATCATAACAATTCAAATTCTTAACCAATTGAGGCATTCTTAGTGTTAAATTAAAGCTCTGTGTCTTAAATATAATCATGCCAAACTTAAAGTTCAAAATCATTGATTAAGGTGTCCTATCCATCGTCACATCGTCATGGCCTCAAAACAGAATTTCAGAATCATACACCATATCACCAAACATGCTATCATATGCTTCGATAATGTCAAGTAAGTATTGTAACTCATTATACAAACTCATCCATCTATGTTTACCCTTTTTGCTTGTGAATTCCCTGCACATATAATATGGTTATGCATATGGAAGGAATGAGATTTCATGGAAATCCCAATAGCAATTTACACAAACCATAATATCATGCATGATTAATTGGGTGCTTAACATGTTATCATGAGATGGGAGCTACTTCATAATGGTACATAAGCAAATTCTAACATGCATATTGTCATGACATAACTTGCAAGGAGTTGCAATCATTCATACTTCATCATAAACATGATGACATAATGTCAAGCTTAATCAAACACCATAATCAATAAGAAAGCAAACAATTAAGCAAACATGAAACTATAGTTAGGTATTCTTACTACCTCTTAGCTATCCTTGTCAAGGTCTTCTTGGGATGATTTCCTTCCTTCACAAATATCAAAACCTAGCCATTACAAAGTAATATCAAGTTACAACTCAACTTGAAACCAAATCCAAGACTAGGTTTTCACTAACTTGCTCTCTTTCTCCCTTTTATGTTTCATACTTCCATCTTTCCAAAATAAATTCTCATAGTTCATATCCATATAATTTTTCATGTAGAATCCAAATATGAAACTAGAATTTCTAAAATCAAAACATACCACTTGCTATAGTAACAAACCGAAGCAACCTTCTTGTTTTCCAAAAATTCACATTTTGATTCCAATGCTTCCAATACATGTTCTCCTACTTTATCCCCACACAATTTTCCATGTTAAACTCATCGGAAGCATCAAAATCATGAAATTCCAACATATGAACAGTTCCACATACAGTACTAGTAAGAACACAAAACCCTAATTCCAAACATACATGGATTTTCAAGCTTATACCACTTGATTCTAGCTTGTTTAAGCTTATCTAAACTATCCATAACAAAAAACATAGTTTAGCCATATATGGGCAGCACTTCCATCAGCAACCATAAGGGAAATATAGCATAAAAACCCATTAAAACCATGAGCTAACTTACTAGAATTAAGCTCAAGATCAAGGGAGATGATTACCTTGATTGTTGCTTCACTTTGTGTGCTTCTTTCTTGGTTGAATGGAAACTTTGTAAGAGTTTCCCTATGTTTTAACATGCATGCTGAATAGGTTCTGATTTTGGGGCTATTTATAGATGAGCTTGGGTTGAAATGGATAGTCAATATTGATTTGGTTACTATTTGATCTAGGGGATCACATTAAATCTTAATTTTAACTTTTTCAAAAAAGAGAATTATGACATCTGTCACATCCATACTTTTAACCTCAATTATACTTCATTAGAAGTTATTGGAACCAATTACATGATCATTTTCTTTGAAAACATCCATTTTCAAAAGAATTGCTCTCGGGTACTGTTCACTTGGTAATTCCAGAACATGTACCCCATAGATATTTGAAGGAAAAAATTGAAACTGAGGTTTTCTTCCCCAAATGAAATCAGTTTATTCATTAAAAATCACTGTTCATCTGGTAAAATCTGGAAGTTTCAGCTTCTTTGCCTTAACTTCAAACATTCATTTCTCTTTGGTTACTTGTCTAAATGAACCGTGTTAGCTATGGATATCAATCTATGGATGTTTTATTTAATTTCATAAAATTTTATATAAAAATTCGTTCATTTGATATATGAAATCATCGTGTGAACATCGCTGCCTCTGAATACTCACTTTATCTAAACTCCAGATTTTAATTTCAATTTAGAAAAATCATAACAATTTGAATTCTTAACCAATTGAGGCATTATTGGTGTTAATTTAAATCTCTGGTTCTTAACTATAATCATGCAAAATTTCAAGTTCAAAATCAATTGATTAAGGCGTCCTAACCATTGTCATATCGTCACGACCTCAAAACAAAATTACAGAATCATACACCATATCACCATACATGCTATCATATGCTTCCATAATGTCAAGTAAATATTGTAACTCATTATACAAACTCATCCATCTATCTTTACCCTTTTTCCTTGTGAAGTCCCAGTACCTATAACATGGTTATGCATATGGAAGGAATGAGATTTTGTCACATCCTTACTTTTAACCTCAATTATATTCTATTATAAGTGATTGGAACCAATTACATGATCATTTGATTTGAAAACATCAATTTCCAAAAGATTTGCTCTCGGGGGGTACTATTCACTTTTACTGTTCATTCAGTAATTCCAAAACATATACCCTACTTTGAAAATTCATAATTAATTGTAGAAAACTCAAAATAATGTGGTTCCAATTTCTAATGAAATATTTTTCATAATTATTTGAGGAAAAAATATGAAAATGAGGTTTTCTGGTCCAAATGAAATCAATTTATTGGTTAAAATCACTGTTAATTTGGTAAAAATCTGGAAGTTCCAGTTTCTTTGCTTAACTTCAAAAATTCATTTCTCTTTGGTTACTTATCCAAATGAGCTGTGTTACATATGGATTTAAATCTCTAGATGTTATCTTTAAGCTCATAAAATTTCATAGAAAAACTCGTTCATTTGTTATATGAAATCATTGCGTGAACGTCACTGCCTCTTAGCACTCGTTTTATCTCAATTCCAGATCTTAGTTCCAACTTTGGAAAATCAGAACAATTCGGATACTTATCCAAATGAGGTGTTCTTGGTGTTCATTTAAATCTATGTATCTTAATTTTAATCATGACAAGTTTCAGTCTAAAACTCGTTGATTTAGATGTCATAAACATTATCACATCACCATGGCCTCAAAACAGGGTTACAGAAACATACACCATGCATACTAGCATATCATCCCATAGTGTCATGTAAGTCATATAACTTGTTATACAAACTTAATCATCAACAATTACTCTCTTCCCTTGAGAGGATCCAGCACCTAAAACATAGTTATGCATGTGGAAGGAATGAGATTACATGGAAATCCCAATAACAAGTTACACAAACTATATTATCATGCATGAATAATTGGATGCTTAACATGTTATCATGAGATGGGAGCTACTTCATAATAGTACATAAGCAAACTCTAACATGCATATTGTCATGACATAACTTGCAAGGAGTTGCAATCATTCATACTTCATCATAACATGATGATATAAGCTCAAGCTCAATCAAACACCATAATCAACAAGCAAGCAAAACAATTAAACAAACATGAGTTATAGTTAGGTATCCTTGCTACCTCTTAGCTATCTTGGTCAAGACCTTCTTGAAGTGCTTTCCTTCCTTCCCAAATGTCAAAACCTAGCCATTACAACATAATATCAAGTTACAACCCAACTTTAAACCAAATCCAAGACTAGGTTTTCACTAGTTCCCTTTCTTTCTCTAATTTATGTTTCCTACTTCCACCTTTCCAAAATAAATTCTCATGGTTCTTTTCCACATAATTTTTCATGTAGAATCCAAATATGAAATCATAATTTCCAAAATCAAAACATACCAATTGCTACAGTACCAAACCGAAATGGATGTCCCTTTTTCCAAAAATTCACATTTTGATTCCAATGCTTCCAACACTTGTTCTCCTACTTTATCCCCACACAATTTTCCATGTTAAACTCATTGGAAGCATCAAAATCATTAAATTCCACCATATGAATAGTGCCACATACAGTACCAGCAAGAACACAAAACCTTAATTCCAAACATACTTGGATTTTCAAGCTTATACCACTTGATTCTAGCTTGTTTAAGCTTGTCTAAACTATCCATAATATAAAACTCATATTTTAACCACATATGAGAAGCACTTTCAGCAGCAAGCATAAGGGAAATATAGCATAAAAACCCTTTAAAACCATGAGCTAACTTGCTAGGACAAAGTTCAAGATCAAGGGAGATGATTACCTTACTTGTTACTTCACTTTGGTTGCTTTTTTCTTGGTTGAATGGAAATTTTGCAAGAGTTTCCCTATGGTTCACCATGCATTCCGAAGTGTTCTGAATAGGGGGTATTTATAGAGAAATTTGGGTTGAAATGGATGGCCAAAATTGATTTGATTACTATTTGATCTAAAGGCTCACATTTAATCTTGGATTTAACTTTTTCATAAAAGAATAATTATATCATCATGTGGGACAGCTCATGGGACACCTAAGAGGGTTAGGTGGCGTGCTGCCCATGTAAAGAAGGTTCTGGAAAAATTCCAGTCCAATCCGGTACCGATCGGAGCAATTTCACAACAACCGGACTATTTTCTGTTTTGAATTTTTGTATAATATACCAGGATATGTAATATGTCCTATAAATTAATATCTAGGCTTCTCATACCATTAAAAATGATATATTGAATATTTATCTGCCATCCGTCTCTTGAAAAATGACCAAAATACCCTTGGTGTCCTTTCCTGTACTGTACTAACCCTAAGGGCAAAATCATCATTTCACACCTTTTTATATTGCCTCAGGGTGTATATGAGCTCTAAATAATACTCTTTATACTATATGACACATTTTTAGCCTATCTAGAGTGACCAAAATGACCTTCATCCACTACTAGTACAGTATGGGCATCCAGGGGCATTTTCATAATTTTGCACTTTTCTTGTACTGTTCTGGTCTCTGGCCCACATAACTGTCCAGTCACCTTAATGGGCTTATGATGGCGCCATTTGGGCCTTATTATGGGCTTATTGCCTGTATTGCCTTTATGGCCCAATTTACAATACAACTCTCCTGATCCTATTTATCGGGTATTTTATTTCATTGTAAAATCCCCGTATGGTTTCTATAGGATTCCTTTTCTAATTCTCTCAATTTTATAAATTCATATATTAAATATATGAATTTTCTATAAGGTCTCATGATTATGAGATCTGAAAAATACTGTAATAATTCCTTCCAACTTCAGGAATTTATATCAATTAATCGGGACCTCAAATCAAAATTCTGTGTTGCGTTAAACTGATTGGAATATTTTTGTCTATCTACTAGTCAAATTTGGGTCTGATCTGATTCTAGGCATTTTTGGCCTGTTTTGGCTCAACTTTTCCATATTTACATTTAGGTCCCTTAACTTTTGAATAATTGTACTTTAGTCCCTAAACTTTTATTAATTGCATTTAGGTCCCTCCTTTTATTTCTACTTCAACTTTTTGTCTTCAAACTTTTCAATTTGCATTTTGGTCCCTATTCTTTCCTTAGTTATTAATCCTTTCCTTTCTTTTCGCAATCTGATACAGTTTATTCCAAGAATCTTATATCCATTGCAGATAAACTGTACAGGTATATCAGGTCAAAAAATTAAGGATATGACAGATTTCATGGAAATCCCAATAGCAATTTACACAAACCATAATATCATGCATGATTAATTGTATGCTTAACATGTTATCATGAGATGAGAGCTACTTTATAATGGTACATAAGCAAACTCTAACATGCACATTGTCATGACAAAACTTACAAGGAGTTGCAATCATTCATAACCCATCATCAACATGACGACACATTCTCATGCTCAACCAAACACCATAATCAACAAGCAAGCAAGCAATTAAACAAACATAAAACTATAGTTACATATTCTTGCTACCTCTTAGCTATCCTTGTCAAGGTCTTCTTGAGGTGATTTCCTTCCTTCACAAATGTCAAAACCTAGCCATTACAAAGTAATATCAAGTTGCAACTCAATTTGAACATAAAACCAAGACTAGGTTTTCACTAACTTCCATTCTTTCTCTATTTTATGTTTCAAACTTCCATCTTCGCAAAATAAATTCTCATGGTTCATTTCCACATAATTTTTCATGCAGAATCTAAATATGAAACGAGAATTTCTAAAATCAAAACATACCACTTGCTACAGTACCAATCCGAATCAACCTCTTGTTTTCCAAAAATTCACATTTTGATTCCAATGCTTCCAACACTTGTTCTCCTACTTTATCCCCACACAATTTTCCATGTTAAACTCATTGGAAGCATCAAAATCATTAAATTCCACCATATGAATAGTGCCACATACAGTACCAGCAAGAACACAAAACCTTAATTCCAAACATACTTGGATTTTCAAGCTTATACCACTTGATTCTAGCTTGTTTAAGCTTGTCTAAACTATCCATAACACAAAAATCATATTTTAACCATATATGGGAAGCACTTCCAGCAGCAACCATAAGGGAAATATAGCATAAAAACCCCTTAAATCCATGAGCTAACTTACTAGAATTAAGCTCAAGATCAAGGGAGATGATTACCTTGATTGTTACTTCACTTTGTGTGCTTCTTTCTTGGTTGAATGTAAATTTTGCAAGATTTTCCCTAAGGTTCACCATGCATGCCAAAAGTGAGCTGAAAGTGGTGGTATTTATAGATGAGCTTGGGTGGAAATGGAAGGCCAAGATTGATTTGTGGACAATTTAATCTAAGGGTTCACATTTAATCTTGGATTTAACTTTTTCAAAAAGGAGAATTATGACATCATCCATGACATCACAAGGGACAACTCAAGGGACACCTCATGGGGGTATGTGGCACAATTCTCATGGTGAGGAAGCCTCTGGAAAAATTCCAATCTAATCCAGTGTCGGCTCAGTCCGATTCCCCAAAAATTGGACTATTTTATGTTCCTAATTTTTATAATATTCCATGATATGTATTCTGTATTGGAAATCAATGTCTAGGCTTCTCATACCATTGACAATGATATACTAAAGATTTATCTTCCATCCATCCCTTGGGAAATGACCAAAATAACCTTAGTATCATTTCTTACACTATATTAATCTTAAGGGCATAATTGTCATTTCACCCCTCTTTGTACTGTCTCAGGGCATATACTGGCTCTACTAATCATATTTATACTATCCCTCATTTTTATCCTATCGATAATGACCAAAATGCCCTTCATCCATCACTAGTACATTATGGCCATCTAGGGGTATTTTCATAATTTCACCCTTTTCCTGGACATTGGCCCGTTCTACTGATGCACTGGTATCTTGGGTTTTGGGCCCTCCTTGGCATCATCATGGGCCTATATATGAGGTAATCTTAGTTCATTCTATCTAGGCTTACATACTGCTAAGTTCCATAATCGGATCACGGGTGTTCTCAAACTCTTAAAATTCACTAGTATGGAGATAACTTTTCATACATAACTTCTTTCAGAGTTCTGTCAGATTCATGACATATGATGTCATGGGGCATACCTTCTTGTTCCCTTTCAACTTATAGCTGATATCCATGAGATCCTATAAAATTTTGGGTAACTTTCAGGCTATTAGATAAATATCTACTGTATGGGACCCTAATAAAATTTCTGTACTATGCTAGATTAACCAGCATCACTTCCTCTATTTACTGATGAAATATGCAACTGAAATATTTCCAGGCAGTTCTAAGCATTTTCTGGCTGACTTTTCCATAATTACATTTATGTCCATAACTTTTTGATTAATTACATTTAGGTCCCTAAACTTTTAGAAATTATCACTTTTGGCCTAACTTTTGCTTCTACTTTAACTTTTAGCCTTTAACCTTTTCTACTTCACATTTAGGTCCCTATGTTTTCTTTAGGCAATAATCCTTTCTTTCCTTTCTCAATATGATACAATTTATTCTAAGAATTTCATGTTCATTTCATATAAATTGTACAGTTACATCAGGTAAGAAAATTAGGGATATGACATTTCTCTCTCCTTTAAAATAAATTTTATCCTCAAAATTTTCATTACATACATACTACGAAAATAGCTCAGGATACTTTTCTTTCATCCTTTCCTTTACTTCCCAGTTAGCTTCATTTTCTGTTAATCACTTCCAGACCACCTTAACTAGAGAGATATGCTTATTTTGCAACTACTTGACCTTTTTGTCTACAGTATGTATTGGCCCAACTTCATAAGTTAGGTCATCTCAGAGTGCAACATCATCATACTCGATCACATGTGATGGATTTGGAACATACTTCTTTAACTAGGAACCATGGAAAATATCATGGATCTTGCTGAGATTTGGAGCAAGAGCTAACTTATAACCTAATGATCCTACTCTTGAGAGGATCTGAAATGGCCTAATATATATAGGATGCAGATTCTTTACTTTAATCAATCGTCTGGCTCCTATCATCGGAGTCAACTTAAGGAATACATGCTCTCCTTCTTCAAACTCCAACAGCTTCCTTCTAATATCAGCATAACTCTATTATCTACTTTGAGCCGTCAGCAATCTCTTTCGAATCTTATCAATTTGTGTTGTTGTCTAGTCTACTATGTCAGGACCAAACATCCTCCTTTCGCTCATCTCTACCCAGCATAGGGGAGATCTACACTTTCGTCCATAGAGTGCTTCAAATGGGGCCATCTAAATGCTAGCTTGATAACTGTTGTTATAGACAAACTCTATCAATGGCAGATAGATATACCAACTTCCTTTGAAATCCAAGACACATGATCTCAACATATCCTCAAGTGTCGGATTGTTCCCTCAGATTTACTATCTATATGAGGATGATAAGTTGTACTAAATATGAGAGTAGTGTCCATTTCTTTATGTAAAGCCTGCCAAAAATTTGACGTAAATTGAGGGTCTCTATCAGATATGATATTAATTGGGATACCATGTAGTCTCCTAATCTCCTTTACATACAATTTTCCTAGCTTCTCAAGAGAATCTCTTTTATTGATTGCTAGGAAGTGAGCTGACTTCCTTAATCGGTGAATTACTACCCATATAGCATCGTGCTTAGTAGGAGTCATGGGCAGTCTTTCAACAAAATCCATGGCAATGCTGTGCCATTTCCACTCAGGTATCTCTAGTGGTTGCAACTTTCCTGCTGGCCGTTGGTGCTCAACTTTCACCTTCTAACATGTTAAGCACTTTGACACATAAGCCACAACACCATTCTTCAATCCAGACCACCAAAATAAGCTTCTAATATCATGATACATCTTGGTTATACCTGGATGTATTGTATATTTGCTTTTATGTGCCTCATCTAAGATCTTTTCTCTCAATCCCATTGTATTGGGAATATATGGTCGCCTTCTAAATCGTAGCAACCCATTTTATAACACATCAAAATTCTTAGTTTCCCCTCTTTCTAGCTTATTCTTGAAAATCTCTATGAGCTTATCATTCTCCTAGGCTTCTTTTATCTCATCCTCAATGAAAGCTTTGATCTGTGTTCCTCTATAAGAACTTTTTGCTGTTTGTATTTGATACAAAGGACTCCAATCTCAAACATCTTCTATCAATTCTAGCTCTTTGATCATTAGATTTGCCACCTGCACCACCTTTCTGCTTAAGGCATCGGCTACCACATTTTCCTTTCCTATACTGTACTTAATCTGGAAATCATAATCCTTTAGAAATTCCATCCATCTCCGCTGCCTCATGTTCAATTCTTTATGATCTTGCAGGTACTTCAGGCTTTTATGGTCACAGTATAGCTCCGTGGTAGCTCCGTATAGATAATCTCTCCAGATCTTGAAAGCATAAACTACCGCTGCAAGCTCCATATCATGAGTGGGATAGTTATCTTCATGTGGCTTTAGTTGCTGAGAAGCATAGGCTACCACTCGTCCCTACTCCATAAGAACACATCCCAACCCCTGCTTGCTCGTACCAGTATAGACTACATAAGTTAAAGTTGGGTCTGGAATAATCAGCATAGGAGTCATGGTTAATCTCTACTTTAGTTCATGAAAACTAGCCTCGCACTTCTCATCCCACTTGAACTGCTGATTCTTTCTGGTAAGCTTGATTAATAGAAGAGCAATTCGAGAAAAGTCCTTAATAAATCTTCTGTAATACCCTGTTAAGCCCAGACAACTTCTGATCTCTGTCACTGTCCTTGGTTATTCCTAGCTTAGTACTGCTTCTACTTTGCTAGGATCTATAGCTACCCCTTCATGGGATATGACATGACCGAGAAATTTGATTTTTTGCAACCAAAACTCACACTTACTAAGCTTAGCATAGAGTCACTTTTATTTAATAGTACTAAGAACAAATCTCAAATGCTCTTTATGCTCTTCTGCAAATTTAGAGTACACTAAGATATCATCAATGAAAACCACCACAAATTGATCTAGGTAAGGCCTGAAGATTCTGTTCATATAATCTATGAAAATTGCAGGCGCATTCGTCAGACAAAGGGCATTACCAGAAATTCAAAATGACCATATCGAGTCTTGAACGTAGTCTTTGAAATATCATCTGCTTTGATTCAGAGTTAGTGATAACCTGATCTCAGATCAATCTTAGAGAATAAGCTTGCTCCAACTAACTAGTCCAGCAAATCATCAATTTAGGGAAGAGGGTACTTATTCTTAACTATAATATTATTTAACTCCTGATAGTCAATGCACAATCTGAGACTACCATCCTTCTTCTTGACGAATAACATTGGAGCACCCCACGGAAAAACACTGGGTCGAATAAAACCCTTATCTAGAAGCTCCTCAATCTACTTCTTCAACTCAATCATCTCATTATGAGCCATACGATATGGGGTTTTATATACTGGTCCAGCTCCAGGTATAATATTAATGGCCAACTCCACTTCTTGTTCTGAAGGCAATCCTTGAATATCCTTTGGGAAACTTAGGAAAAATCTTTGACTACTGGAATTTCTTCAATTACCTCTTCTATGTCTACTTGAACAGAGAAGAAAACCATATATCCCTGACATCCTTTTCACATATATTTATCTGCTTGAGCCTCCGTTAGGAAATTCAGTTTCACTTCTGGATCCACATTTGTAACTTGTGGACAAATAACTAGAGTTTTGTTCTTACAATCCAGCATTACGTTGTTGGCAGACAACTAATTCAATCTAATTATAACATAAATCATGTGAAAGGGCATACATATTAGATATAGAGTAGTGCAATAACACTCATATCGAATGACACTATTTAGGTAGACATATGATGTAACTACTTTAGCATTTGTAAGGGTACTCACACATATGCATAATGCAGCTTGCTAATTGTAAGGTCTAACTGTTTAGCACATTCATAAGAAACAAAGGAATGACTTGCACATGAATCAAACATAGCAATCACAGCACGATTATTGAGATAGATGATACCTTGGATCATCTCAGGTGATCTCTGTGCATCTTCCCTTATTAACGCAAATTCTCGCCCTTGAGTGCGGGGCCTCTAATCATTAGCTACCTATGGACAATTCTTGGAAATATGTCCAGGTTTCCCGCATGTGTAGCAGACGTTCTGCCCCATTAAACAAGGTCTATCTCTATGGCTTTTCCCATACTTGTCGCGTACTCTAAACCTCGGGTCTCTATTATTAGTATTGCCCCTGAAGTTTTCTCTGTTAGGTTTTATGTTCTGTAGAAACTATCTTTTTCTCTTCTTGTTATATCCACTGCCACTGGCCATATTTTTGTTCTAGTTAGCTCTCTCAGGAATAATGGTCTCTTTGCTCATCTGTCTCATTAGTATCTGATGATTCAAGCTATTATCAATGGTTCCATAGGCCTTTACTGCTTTATTAAACTAGTTATACTATTAAGGAGTCATCTTATCCTTGAGAGTAGCATTCAATCCCCTGATCATTATCTCTATCATCAATTGTTCATCATCCACCTGTCGCAGGTAAGTGGAATACTGAGAAAGACAGATGAACTTAGCTAGCTACTCATCAAATAATTCTCTCACCCTTTGCCTCAGCATAAGGAACTCTACTTCTCTTTCATCCCGCACAGACTGAGGGAAATACTTCTCATAAAACTATTCCAAAAACACTTCCCATGTGATAGGAACGTGTCTAGCCTGTAGTAATAGCTCCATGTTCTTTTACCATCTATCAGCATCTCTTTCTAACTGATAAATTGCCATCCGTGCCTTACTCTCAAATGGATAATCTAGTACCTTAAAAATCTTCTCTAATATGCTGATCTAGTCTTCTATTTTCTGTACATCAAATGTCTCCTCAAACATTGGAGGACTATACTTACAGAATTTAGCCATCCACTATTGAATGCCAGCGGGATCCACTATCAGTCCCGTCTGTCTTAGTGGCTCAGCTGTTTGTTGAACCATCTTTGGTTCTATATTAGTTGTACCCGTAGATTCTAGTTGTCTAAGATTCTCTACTACTTCCACTACAGCTGTTGCTATGGCAGCATCCTTTTCCTATTTGTTCCTTGCCTGAGCTGCTCTTACTTATTCAATAGTCTTCTATTGTTGTTCTATTCATTCTAAGATCAGCTAGTTAATGTCTCCAACATTCTGGGGTTCTCCCATAGAACTAGCTCTTCTTGTTTTTATCATTTTATTTTACTATCGTAATAGGAAAAGAATATTATAACTAACATAATTCACATTTCATTCAAAACATAGCATACAACAAGTTTAGCAGCATTACATGGACTTTCATAACATACATACATACATGTACAATATCATCATTATTCATAAGTACATATATCACAGTAATATTCATGGATACATTCATTACATTATGCCTTCTCATAATAGATAATAATAAACTCTCATATCATATAGATCTAGTCATGGATATCCTCATAAGGTTCCTCATCAAAGTACTGGTCTAACCCTATTTTCCATGTCACTATAAGAGGTAAGATATCATCCATGATATTAGTCCAAGCCTCAAGAGTAAGGGCATTTGGATCATAAGCTTGATAAGCTTCTCGCACTCTTGTTATGAAGTCCATGTAAGTTCTATAGTCTTGATCTACTTCTCTTACCATCATTCTTCCTATATCATACAGTTGTCTCGCTAGCTCCACAGCTTTCTTGAAATCTTCTTTCTGCATATCCTCTTTGGGGGTTAGCTCTATAATGTAACATCCTTACTTTTATACATTTTAGGGACCATTCAGTAGCATTTAGAACAACTTACAAGACCTTGGAAGTCTATTAGCCAAATCTGGAATTTTACTCTTTCTCGGGTTACTGTTCATTCATTTGGTATTCCATATTATGCAATGAATTTCAAAATATCATAATTAATTCTAGAAAAATTGAAATGAAGTGGTTCAAAAAGATACATAAAGATAACATCTTGAAATTTAAGTGAAAAATAATTTCCAGACCAAATGACTTGTCAATTAATATAGTTTATTCGCCAATGATTACTGTTCATTTGGTCAACAATTATGAAATAGATTCTGGTCCCTTACTTTGAAAATTCATTTCTCTTTGTACAAACATCGAATTAAGGCATTCTTGGTGTCAAAATGAAGCTTGGCATGTCAAATAAATGTCTGTAAAATTCCATATATTTATTCTATCATTTGCTATTTTTCATTACATCTTGACCACCACTACTTATGTTGGTCATACAGCAGCATTACACTTAACAATTTCTCACACAATACATATACTATCAGATCCCTAACTTTTCTTCATGCTTCATCATCCTCATTCATTATTCATAAACCTGTGGGATTGGGATTACATGGAAAGGGATAAGATGTATGGAGAAATCTTAGTAGCAAACAATACTAAATAATGCATACATTAATGTAATTACTTGTGCTTGCTTGTGAAAGTGTTAACATTGTGTAATGTGCATGCTTCCATGTAACATATGAAATACAATTGGCCAAAGTAATTATAGCAATAGAGCTTCATACATAAGCACATATGCAACACAATTCAACAAAGCCATAGCACATTCAAGCATAATATTCAATGCATACAGGTTTAGGATAAGTTTACTACCTCATATACTTGATTTCTTTCACTTTATCTTGCTTCTTTCTTTTCACTTCTCTTGGATATGTGGCTGCCTCTTTTGGAGCATATAAATCAATTCCTAACATCACATAACCATTCATCCATTATCATCTAATTTCCTTTAGCATTAAACTCACTTTAACTAACATAACTTCCTCTTGAATATTAAGCTCACTTATTTTCCTTAATCTTAACTAATGGGCTTGGCCTTTGAATCAATTGATGTCTTGACTACCCTACACAATTTCATCTTTTGAATCCATCTATGAGTTTAGAATAATGAAATTCCAGCTCCTTCATGGCCTGCTGTACAGAACTGAACATATGCATACAATTCTTTCAAAAATTCTCAGTTTGATTCTAATGCTTCCCATACTTGTTTCTCCACTTTACCCCACACAACCTTTTATTTTAAAACCATCGGAAGCACCAAAATCATGAGATTCAAATCACTGTTCATGTGAGTGAACAGTAACCATGAAGAAGTTCAAAAACTACAACCTTGAGATTTTAATGTTTCCAAGGGTCAAAACCTTTCCAATCCTACACAAAAGCATCATATAAATTCAATGGAAGCATTAAATAATTGAAATTCCATTTCTTTCCCTCATGAACAGTGCAGACCAAACATGTTACACCATGGCAAAGTCAAGAATATCAACTTGATTTAACTACCAATCACTTAACTAGCTTGTTTAAGCTTCAATCATGTCTCAAACTTTAATTTCTTCCTTCTCCTT
Source organism: Leucaena leucocephala (assembly GCA_037074615.1). Lineage (NCBI taxonomy): Eukaryota > Viridiplantae > Streptophyta > Magnoliopsida > Fabales > Fabaceae > Leucaena > Leucaena leucocephala. Next base: position 16,006,795 of record CM073535.1, on the reverse strand, counting down.
TCATTTAAGGTCATTTGGAAGCACCACCCCTTAGAGAAAACTCAATGTTTCTCCCATGAAAACCATAAGTTCAAGCTCCCAAATCAAAGGAAAATAAGCTAGGAGAGATTGCTTACCTTTAATCTCTAGCTTGCTTGAACTTTGGTATCTTAAATCTTCTTTATCTTGGCTTGAGTTTCCATTTTGCAAGAGTTTCCCCAAGGTTCATGAGGCCACATTTTTGAACCAGATTTGATGGGGTATTTATAGAAAATTTCATGGAAAATCAATGGTCAAGATTACTTTGTGCACTATTTGATCTAAAGGCTCACATTTAATCTTAGATTTAATTTTTCAAAGAGGAATAATTATGACATCATAAGGGACAGCTCAAGGGACACCTCATGGGGGTATGTGGCAAAATTCTCATGTAAGGAAGCTTTTGGAAAAATTTCAGTCCAATCCGGTACTGATCGGAGCAGTTTCACCAAAAACCGCACTATTTTATGTTCCTAATTTTTATAATATACCAGGATATGTATTCTATCCTGGAAATCAATGTCTAGGCTTCTCATACCATTAACACAATTAATTACATATCCCTTGGAAAATGACCAAAATACCCTTGGTGTCCTTTCTTGCACTATATTGACCTTAAGGGTAAAATAATCTTTTTACCCTTCTTTGTACTGCCTCAGGGCCTATACTGGCTCTAAATAATCATACTTATGCTATATCCCACATTTTTAGCCTATTCCAGATGACCAAAATGCCCTCCATCCATCTCTGATACAATCTAGCCACCCAGGGGCATTTTCATAATTTTGTACTTTTTCTAGACACTGGCCCTTTCTACTGATAAACTGGTACCCTGGATTTTGGGCCCTCCTTGGCGTCATTATGGGCCTATATATGAGGTCATTTGATCTTATTCTATTCAGGCTTACATACCGATAAGTTCCATTGTCGGATCACGGAGTTATCAAACTCCCCGTCAAAATTCACTAATATGTGAATAACTTTTTATACATAACTTCTTTCGGGGTTCTATCAAATCCAAAACATTTGACACTTTAGGGCACACTTTCCTGTAATTCCCCCACTTATATCTTAAGTCCATGAAATCTGTTAAGCTTTCAGATAACTTTCAGACTATTAGATAAATATATATTGTCTGGAGCCCTAATAAAATTCATGTATCATGCTAGATTAACCAGCATATCTTCCTCTATTTACTGATGGAATAAAGGACTAAAATACTTCCGGGCAGTTCTAACCCTTTTTGGGCTGACCTTTCCATAATTACAATTTTGCGCTTAAACTTTTTACTTAATTACATTTAAGTCGCTTAACATTTGGAAATTACACTTTTGGTCCCAACTTTTGTTTCTACTTTCACTTTTCGCCTTTAACCTTTTTTACTTTGCGTTTTAATCCTTCTCTTCCATTAAGACTCATCTAACCTTTATCTTTTCTTTTGATCTTCGTTATAATCCTTTCTAAATATCTTTCCACTATCAGTATTATACAGATAGGGAAAATTTAGGATATGACATATAACCTGATGATTACCTAGGTGTATCTCTACTATTGGCTTCTCAGTCCCACTGGGACTTGGGATATCTGTAGGGTCTAGTCTGTGACTAGGTCCAGGTATGTCAACTATATAACTGGGTTCAGGTACATTAGCTGGTTCAGGCACTTGACTTAGATCAGGGATATTTATCTCAGCAGCCTGCCTAGGTACAAGTTTTGCAGTTCCCATAACATAGGAGTAACCCTCCTCAACCTGTCTTCCTAAGGGTCTCTCATCTCTATATCCTCCATCTGATCTACATCTCACTCTCTATTAGGGTCAAACTCTTCAGGAGGTACCATATTAATAGGTGGGGCTGGAATAGGTTCCTCATCTAATGACTCATCCATCCTATCTGAACTAACTGAAAAACTGTATAACCTGCCCTATTCTGACTCACTGTTAGAATCCCATATGTGGATCACTAGTGGAAGTCCATATTCTGGATCATTTACCAAAGTCTCAACCACTTCTGGGTTTTTACTGTGGTCTCTAAAGTCCTAGACTCACCTATCTTTACCCTGTAATAACTAACTTAGTGTCAATTATGCATATGTTTAATTATATATTAGTCTATAAATAATATAATCAAAGTATTTCCTAAGCTAGAATCCTTTGCTCTGATACCAAAATATTACATCCTTACTTTTAACCTCAATTATACTCCATTAGAAGTTATTGGAACTAATTACAAAGCTATTTGCTTTAGAAACCTTCATTTTCAAAATAATTGCTCTAAGGGACTATTCACTTTTACTGTTCATTTGCTAATTCCATAACATGTACCCAACTTTAAAAATTCATAATTAATTGTAGAAAAATTGAAATAATGTGGTTCCAATTTCTCTTTCATAGATATTTGAAGGAAAAATATGAAACTGAGATTTTCTTACCCAAATGAAATATGTTTATTCGTTGAAAATTACTGTTCATTTGGTAAAATCTGGAAGTTTTAGCTTCTTTGCCTTAAATTCAAAAATTCATTTCTATTTGGATACTTGTCCAAATGAACCGTGTTACCTATGGATTTGAATCTATTTATGTGTCCTTTTAGTTCATAAAATTTTATAGAAAAACTCATTCATTTGATATATGAAACTATCCTGTGAACGTCGCTGCCTCTGAATATTTATTTTGTCTCAACTCCAGATTTTAACTTCAACTTAGAAAAATCATAACAATTCGAATTCTTAACCAATTGAGGCATTCTTGGTGTTCATTTAAAGCTATGTCTCTTAAATATCATCATGCCAAATTTCAAATTCAAGATCATTGATTAAGGCGTCCTAACTATCATCACATTGTCATGGCCTCAAAACAGAATTACAAAATCATACACCATATCACCATACATGCTATCATATGCTTCCATAATGTCAAGTATTATAACTCATTATACAAACTCATCCATCTATGTTTACCCTTTTTCCTTGTGAAGTCCTAGCACCTATAACATGGTTATGCATATGGAAGGAATGAGATTTCATGGAAATCCCAATAGCAAGTTACCCAAACCATAATATCATGCATGATTAATTGGATGCTTAACATGTTAGCATGAGATGGGAGCTACTTCATAATGGTACATGAGCAAACTCTAACATGCATATTGTCATGACATAAATTGCAACAAGTTGCAATCATTCATACTTCATCATAGACATGATGACATAATCTCAAGCTCAACCAAACACTATAATATCAACAAGCAAGCAAACAATTAAGCAAAAATGAAACTATAGTTAGGTATTCTTAGTACCTCTTAGCTATCCTTGTCAAGGTCTTCTTGGGATGATTTCCTTCCTTCACAAATGTCAAAACCTAGCCATTACAAAGTAATATCAAGTTACAACTCAACTTGAAACCAAATCTAAGACTAGATTTTCACTAACTTGCTTTCTTTCTCCCTTTTATGTTTCATACTTCCATCTTTCCAAAATAAAACATACCACTTGCTACATTAAAACATACCACTTGCTACATTACGAAACCAAAGTAACCCTCTTGTTTTCCAAAAATTCACATTTTAATTCCAATGCTTCCAATACTTGTTCTCCTACTTTATCCCCACACAATTTTCCATGTTAAACTCATTGGAAGCATCAAAATCATTAAATTCCACCATATGAACAGTTCCACATACAGTACTAGCAAGAACACAAAACCCTAATTCCAAACATACTTGGATTTCTAAGCTTAGACCACTTGATTCTAGCTTGTTTAAGCTTATCTAAACTATCCATAACAAAAAACATAGTTTAACCATATATGGGCAGCACTTCCAGAAGCAACCATAAGGGAAATATAGCATAAAAACCCATTAAAACCATGAGTTAACTTACTATAATTAAGCTTAAGATCAAGGGAGATGATTACCTTGATTGTTGCTTCACTTTGTGTGCTTCTTTCTTAGTTGAATGGAAATTTTGCAATAGTGTCCCTATGGTTCACCATGCATGCCAAATAGGTTATGATTTGGGGAGTATTTATATATGAGCTTAGGTTAAAATGGATGGTCGAGATTGATTTGGTTACTATTTGATCTAAGGGCTCACATTAAATCTTGAATTTAACTTTTTCAAAAAGGAGAATTATGACATCATCCATGACATCACAAGGGACAACTCAAGTGACACATCTTGGGGGTATGTGGTATAATTCTCATGGGGAGGAAGCTTCTAGAAAAATTTTAGTCCAATCCGGTACATGCTCGGTCTGATTCCCCAAAAACTGGACTATTTTCTGTTCGTAATTTTTATAATATTCTAGGATATGTATTCTATCCTAGAAATCATTATCTAGGTTCCTCATACCATTGATATTGTTAGAATGAGTATTTATCTTCCATCCATCTCTTGGGAAATGACCAAAATACCCTTGGTGTCCTTTCTTGCACTATATTAATCCTAAAGGCATAATTGTCATTTCACCCTTCTTTGTACTGCTGCAGGGAATAGATTGGCTCTACTAATCATATTTATACTACGTCCCACATTTTTAGTCTATCCACAATGACCAAAATGCCCTCCATCCATCACTAGCACATTATGGGCATCTAAGGGTATTTTCATAATTTCACCATTTTCCTGGACACTGGCCCCTTCTACTGATGCACTGGTATCTTGGGTTTTGGGCCCTCCTTGGCATCATCATGGTCCTATATATGAGGTAATCTTAGTTCATTCTATCTAGGCTTACATACTGCTAAATTCCATAATCGAATCACGGGTGTTCTTAAACTCCTCTCAAAATTCACTAGTATAGGGATAACTTTTCATACATAACTTCTTTCGGGGTTCTGTCAGATTCATGACATCTGATGTCATGGGGCACACCTTCTTGTACCCTTTCAACTTATAGCTGATATCTATGAGATCCTATAAAATTTCGGGTAACTTTCAGGCTATTAGATAAATATCTACTATATAGGACCTTAATAAAATTTCTGTACTATGCTAGATTAACCATAATCACTTCCTCTATTTACTGATGAAATATGGGTCTGAAATACTTCCAGGAAGTTCTAAGCCTTTCCTAGCTGACTTTTCTATAATTATATTTATGTCCATAACTTTTTGATTAATTACATTTAGGTCCCTAAACTTTTGGAAATTACCACTTTTGGCCCAACTTTTGTTTCTACTTAAACTTTTGGGCCTTTAATCTTTTCTACTTTGCGTTTAGGTCCCTATGTTTTCTTTAGTCAATAATCCTTATCTTTCCTTTATCAATATGCTACAGTTTATTCCCAGAATTTCATGTTCATTTCATATAAATTGTATTGTTACATCAAGTAAGAAAATTGGGGATATGAAATTTTTGAACTACATTTTAATTTTTTTAGAATTAATTATGATGTCTTGAAGTGTTTGCTAAATTTGGATATACCATATGAACAGTAACTCATGAAGAGTAAAATTCTAGATCTAGCTAATAAGCTTTAAAGGTGATGTAAGTGGTTATAAATACCATCGAATGGTCCCTAAGATATAGAAAAATAAGGATGTTACACTAAAAATGTTTGGAAGTTTATCATGGAAGTTCACTTCAAACCCAAACTCTAAAAAAACTGAATACACAGACCAAGTTTCGCCAGATGTTTGGAGCATGAACCATGTCATGGAGTATCAATGTCTTTCCACCACACAAAATGAATTTTTAGGTGTCAATACCTTTAACCTTGATTCATGCATTATTCTGTACCAAGCCTCTTGCTTGGATACAGTAATCAACGATGCTCTATAAAGGATTATTAGTCCATGGTTATGTTGTTTATGGAGCCTGAATCAATAACCCAAGAAGAAAAAATTGTTTCTGTTAGGAAAACAGGACTAGAAACATATAAGGCATGTGAATTCACATAATTCCCTAATACATTTTCGCTTTCATCCTATTTAGAGCATATATGTGCGAAATGGCCCATATTTTTTATAGGTAAAACACTTGACCTTCTTCAGGTCCAGTTTATGCTTTATGCCTTTCTAGCCCTTCTTCTTTAATTATTTCTTTCTGTTTTGAAATTGAGGACCTCCCTTCTTCCCATTCTTTTCAAACTTCTTGTCCTCCTTGAAATAGGGTATTGTATAACATCCTTACTTTCATACGTCTTAGGGACCATTCAGTAGAATTTAGAACCACTTACAAGACCTTAGAAGTCTATTCTCTAAATCTAGAATTTTTACTCTTCTCAAGTTACTATTCATATGGTATTCCAGATTTGGTGACAAACTTCAGAAAATCATAATTATTTCTAGAAAAAATGAAATAATGTGGTTCAAAAAGCTACATGAATAATATCTGGTCTACCTATAATCCAGTACCAGTACTTAACTTCATCAGCCATAATTTGTCCTCTCATTGGAGGAATAAGGTTTATATTAGGATTAGAAGGCACTCCCACAAACTCATACTATATAGAGTCACTAGACTCATCATTTAGGGCAATATTATCTGGTGCATGCACAATATTAGACTGAACCTCTACATAACCTCTAGACTATTGGTTTGAATCTACAGAAATATTTATGGGATATTTTACTATAGACCTCCTTGACTAATCCTCTATACTACCATATGAACTCTCTTTACTATTTGAAGGAGGATCAAAGTCTAGATGTACATCATCTTCATATATCATTACTTGTCTGGGGTCTCCCTTATTAACTTATCGTTTTGACTTAACTTTATGAAATCTCATATCTACTACAAAAATTGCTTAAATAAGCAATACTAACTATCCCAATAAATACCCTAATTTAACAAAGTACTTACTACTTAAAGTTAGGGTCTGGGGACTGTCTTATATTATGCCATAAACTTTTGCTCTTATACCAAAATATAACATCCTTACTTTCATACATCTTAGGGACCATTTAGTAGCATTTAGAACCACTTGCAAGACCTTAGAAGTCCATTAGCTAAATCTGGAACTTTTACTGTTCATATGGTATTCCAGATTCGGTGACAAACTTTGGAAAATCATAATTAATTCTAAAAAAATTAAAATAATGCCGTTCGAAAAGGTACATGAAGATAACATCTTGAAATTTATCAGAAAATAATTTCTATACCAAATGCTTAGTCAGTTAATACAGTTTACTTATCAAATTTACTGTTCATTTGATAAAAAATTCTAAAAACAGATTCTAGTCCTTTACTTTGGAAAATTTGTTCTCTTTGTACAAATATCAAAATAAGGTGTTCTTGGTATCAAAATGAAGCTTGACATGCTAACTAAATGTGTGTAAAATTTCATACATTTATTCCAACATTTACTATTTTTCCTTACATCATGAACAATATATTGGTGCTAAAACTTGTCATACACCATCGTTACATGTAACATTTACACTATCCCATTCCTAACTTCTCTTCATGTTTCTTCATTTTCTTCATAACTCATGAACCTGTTGGAATTGGGATTGCATGGATAGGGTGAGATTTATAGGAAAATATCAGTAGCAAATAGTACTAAATAATACATGCATTAATGTTCATACTTTGTGCTTGCTTGTGAAAGTGTTAACATTGTGTAATGTGCATGCTTCAATGTTACATATGAACTACAATTGGCCAAAGTAATCATAGAAATAGAGCTTCAATCATAAACACATGCAACACAATTCAACATAGCCATAGCACAACTAAGCATAACATTCAATACATACAAGTTTAGGATGAGTTTACTACCTTATATACTTGACTTTCTTCTTACTTTAACTTTGCTTTGCCTCTTTCTTCTTATTTCTCTTAGATGTGTGGCTGCCTCTTTCAAGTCCCCAATCAAATCCTAACATCATATAATCATCCATCCATAACAATCTAACTTCCTCGATTATTAAACTTACTTTAACTAACATAACTTCCTTTGATCTTTACTAATTGACTTGGCCTTTGAATCAATTCAAGTCTTGAATTTACCCTACACAATTTCTTCTTTTGAATATATTTATGAGCTTAGAATCATAAAATTCTAGTTCTCATGCATTGTTCTAGACAGATTTGAAAAACATGCATAATGCTTCCAAAAATTCTCATTTTGATTCCAATGCTTCCAATACTTGTTTATCTACTTTATCCCACATAACTTATCATTTTAAAACAATTGGAAGCATCAATATCATGAAATTCTAATAAATGTTCATACGAGTGAACAGTAGTAGAGAAGAATTCCAAGAATTATAACTTTTAATTCCAATGCTTCTAAGGTTTAAAACCTATCCAATCCAACATAAAATCATCATATAAATTCAATGGAAGCATTAGATCATTGAAAATACATCTTCTTCTATCATGGACAGTGCAGACCAAAAGGTCTTAATAATGGCAAAGTCAAGAATATAAACTTAATTCAACAACCAATCACCTAACTAGCTTGTTTAAGCTTCAATCACAAAACTCTTTAATTTCTCCTTTCTCCTTTCATCTAAGGTTTTGGACAACATATACACCTTAGAGAAAACTTAACTTTATTCCATGAAAACCCTAAGTTCAAGCCCCCAAATTAGAGGAAAATAAGCTAGGATAGATTGCTTACCTTTAATCTCTAGCTCGCTTGAACTTTGGACCTTGGATTCTTCTTTGTATTGGCTTGAGTTTCCATTTTGACATAGCCTCCCCAAGGGTTCTTACTTCATAGTTTTGAATAAAAAATGTGCAGGTATTTATAGAGAAATCCAATGGAAAATGGATGGCCAATATCACTTTACGCACTAGTTGATTTAATGGCTCCCATTTATTCTTGGATTAAACTTTTCTTAAAAGCTAATTATGACATTATCCATGAAATCATCAAGGAACAACTCATAGGGATATGTTGTGCAATTCCAAGGGAGAGAAGCTTCTAAAAAAATTCCAGTTCAATCCGATACTGACTCTGCCCGATTCTCCAAAAATCAAACTACTTTTTGAATCTAATTTTTTTGAGATTCCATAATATGCTTTTTGACCTTAAATCGAGTATCCAGATTCTTCCTATCATTGACATTCTTGTATTGGGTCTAAACTTAATTACAGATCCCTTGATAAATTACCAAATGGCCCTTAGTTCCTCTTTATCCACTTTAACCTCTCAAGAGCATTATCATCTTTTCACACATCATCAAAGTATTTCTTAACCTTTGTCAACTGTTACGGGAACTCTCTTTGACTATCTAACCTTAGTCAAATGACCAAAATGCCCTTTGTCTAACTCTGGCTCAATGACACAACACAATGGCATACTCAGTAGCATTTTTGTAATTTTATATTTTTTATGATCTTTATTAGCCCTAGCCCACATACTTATCTAAAAATATTATTGGGCCTATAAGGCACCATTTTAGGCCTTCATGGGCTCAACTCCCGCGAAATTCCCCTAAAATGTATTTATTAGGTATTTAAATATACTGTAAATTCCAAATAAATTCTACATAACTCCTTTTTGAGCTCTATTAGTTTCATAAATTCTTATATTAATTATAAGAATTTACGTCCAAATTTTATCTGATTCTAAGGTCTAGAGGATATTGTATTAATTTTTCTTTATTCATAAATTCATATCAATATTTTGGGACCTCAAATCAAAATCCTGTGTGGCGTCAAACTGATCATAATATTTTTTTTTCTATTTACTATAAAAATTTGGGACTAATCTGACTCTGGGCATTTTTTGGGCCTTTTTCGGCTCAACTTGCAATAATTGCCATTTTACCCTAGAATTTTTAAAAATTACACTTTATGCCCTTAACTTTTCATAATTACACTTAATAGCCCAAAGCTTTTATCTACTTTACACTTTGCACCATAGAACTTTTAGACTTTTCTTTTTAGTCTATCATCTTTATAACTTTGTCTAATCATTATTTTTCCTTTATATTCATCATCACAATCCTTCCTAAACCTCTTTCCTCTATCAGTATTATACAGATAGGGATAAATTAGGATATGACATATTGAATAGGAAATATTAGCATCCTCAGTCATATAAGCCTATCTAGAGGTTCTGTAAGCCTTCAGGCTCTTATCTTCCAGCTCTAGCTCTATCCTCAGTTAAAAGTAATGATGTTTTCATTATGGATTAAGTTGACTTTCATATACACCTAACCAGTAAGGAGCAATTTAATTATAGCTTACACTTAATATTCACCAAACAAGGCATGACTAGCTTCCTTCAGTTCTCTGATCATGTTGGTAATCTCAGATATTGCTTCATATGAGTATTTGGATCAAGCTTATAGGTGATGAACTTAATCCTTAACCTCCTAAGCTTTGGGGTATAAACACTGCCAAATTTATGTTTTTGTGCAATCCACATGGCTTAGAAATTAACAAAGCAGGTTAAACTCTTTAATATCTTATAAGGTAAAGAAAGAGGTAACTAAATTGTTGAATGTTGGCATTATTTCCCCAATTTTAGCTAGTGAATAGGTAAGTCTAGTTCATGTGGTAGTGAAGAAAAGTGATATAATTGTGGTAAGGAATTCAAAATAATGAACTAATCCCTACTAGAGTGCATAATTCATGGAGAGTGTGTATTGATTACAGAATATTGAATGATACAACTAAGAATGGCCATTTCCCTTTACCATTTATAGAGCAAATGTTGGAAAGGCTAATTACTATTTTCTTGATAGTTTTTCATGGTATTTTCATGTTCCAATTGTACTAGAAGATCAAGAGAAGACCATAATGGCTTATAGGAGGATGCTATTTGGCTTGTGCAATGCTCCTAGAACATTTCAAAGAGTTATGATGTCCATATTCAGTGAATTCTTGAAAAGCAACATGAAGATATTCATGGATGATTTTACAATGTATGGTAAGGACTTTGATGAATGTTTAGAAAGTTTAGAGAAAGTCTTATCAAGATGCATTGTGCTAAATTTTGAGAAATGTAATTTTATGGTAGATAAAGTCATAGTTCTAGGGCATTTAATATCTAAGCATAGGATTAAGGTAGATAAAGCTAAGATTGAGGTTATTTAATTTCTTCCTTATAAAAAATCTTTAAAGGAACTAAGGTCATTCCTTAGACATGCTAGATTCTTTAGAAGATTTATTAAGGACTTTAACAAGATTGCATCTCTACTTTATAAACTCATGCAAAAAGATAGAGTTATATTTTTATGATAATTGTAAGAGAGCATTTGATACTATTAAAGCTATGCTTATCACACTACCTATACTGGCTGTAAATAAGAGGCATTTATATTTTGAGCTTTCATGTGATGTATCAAATGTAGTTGCAGGTGTAATATTAGGATAGAAAGATGGTAAGCTATCTAAAGTCATTTCATATGCCTCTAATACATTATATAGTACTCAAAAGAACTACACTACCACAGAAAAAGAACTCTTTGCCATTGTGTTTGCACTTGACAAATTCATATCTTATCTTATGAGTTGTAAAGTGATTATATACACTAACCATGCTACTATAAAGTTCTTGATTAAAAAGCCATAGTCCAAGCCTCAGCTCTTGATATAGATACTGCTAATCCAAGAAATTGATGTGGAGATAATGAATAAAATTAGAGCAGAGAATATGGTGGCTAATCATTTAAGCAGGTTACCTAAAAATACAAGAGGAGTATTATATTCTGATATCACTTGTGATAAATTTAGAGATTGTTCTATTTATGTGATTTTTATTATTGTACCTTGTAATTCCACATAGTAAACTTTATTGTTACTAGTCTAATTTCAACTTGTCTCATTATTAGGGTCAGAAGATCAAGCATGAGATGAAATTTTACATTTGGGAACCACCTATTATGTGAAAGATATGTGGTGATCAAGTTATAAGAAGATGTGTGCCAAGTGAAGAAGTGGACAACATTCTTACAACTTGTCATTTTTCTATTTATGGAGGATATTTCAGTGCAAAGAAAACTTCAAGGAAGATCCTCGATGCTGGTTTTTACTGGCCATAGTTATTTAAAGAATGCTATGAATTTGATAAAGATTGTGATAGGTGCCAACATTTTGGTGGATTAACTAAAAGGTGTCAAATGTCTCAGTATCCTATGCTGTTTTATAAGGTGTTTGAAGTATGGGCCATTGATTTCATGGGACCATTTCCACCATCTTTCGGCTATACATATATCTTCCTAGCTGTGGAATATCTCTCAAGATGGGTGGTGAAGGCTATACCAACAAGAAAGGATGATGCAGAGACAGTTTTCAAATTTCTTAAGTCAAACATCTTCTCAAGGTTTAGTGTGCCAAGAGCTATAGTGAGTGATTAAGGCTCTCATTTCTATAGTAAAATTTTAAGTGGGTTATTTGTCAAGTTTGGGATCAAGCTTAAGGTTTCAACAACTTCTCATCCCTAAACAAATGGTCAAGCTAAAAATTCTTATAAAGCTATCAAGAGGATTTTGGAGAGGATAGTAAGAATTTAAGGAAAAATTAGAGTGCAAGGTTAGATGAAGCTTTGTGGGTATACAAAATAGCTCATAAGACCCACTAAGATGTCCCCATATAGAATGGTCTATGGTAAAATATGTCATCTATCAGTAGAAGTTGAGCACAAAACCCCATAACATTCAGGTTGTCTCCTTCCTTGTTTTGCCACTTATAATAGTTTATTTTACTTAGTTTTCTTATATACTTGAGATGTTATTTGTTGATTAAGTGTAAAGGAGGAGACTAAGTTAGTAGGGGTAGATAGAAACTCTCATGAATTCATCTTAGAGTCTGGTTCAATTTTAATATTACTCCTGCCTTGCATGTGTTTCATTAGTTCTTCACATTGAGGACAATGTAGAAAATAAGTGTAAGGGAGGATGAGCTTTAATGTCTGAGATGGGTGAAAGAACTAAGAGAATTGCTATAATTCTATGTCTTTTGGTCATGACCTTATATTGTTCTTATCATGACTAATGTGTTTAATGTGTCAAGTTTCTTCTCTGTGAAAATTATTCACTATCATTATACATTTTTGTCAAGACCAGGAGTTACTATTTTTTAAGTTTACCCATATGTGAGGTGAGCTGTGATCTGTGCTTATCTTTGTTGCGATGATAACTCTATGAATTTTGGTTAGACTGGATTGACAACTGGGTCATGTCCAGAGCATATGTGTTTAACAAGTTTACTCTATCTGATTATGAGTTATGACTAGTGTTCATTTATGTCGTAACCAATATTCCTTATTTTCTGAAGATTTATTCTCTGAGTAAGCAAGTCATGACCTGGTGTCCTTTTTATCGCGACTATAATTGATCCTCTGCTAAAAAAATCTTATATTTCATTATTATTGTTTCTTGGTCCTTAGAATTGACTATTATGGAATTAAAATTGAATTTGGAAAACTTGATGAAGTGTGAGTTGCTTGTTTCATTGATTAACAACTAGAGATTGTGCGGTATGTGTCATATCCTAATTTTTAGGCCTATAAGACCAATATATAGCCTAAAAAAGGTATACTACCAGGCCCTATTGAGCAAAAGTCTCAGAAGTATACATATGATGTTCAAGGACTAAAATGCAAGAAAGTGAAAGATCAGGGACTAAATTGTAAATAGTGAAAGTCCCTGGGGGTATTTTGATAATTTGCTATAGGATGTTTCTTGGGAATCAAGCCACCAGAGTGCTTGAGCTTGATTAGAGGCCAAGATAACATTCCCATATGTCCAAAAATGTGGCCCAAGAGTTATATGGGTCCAAGTGACATTAAAATAATATTTTAGTACATTTTCAAGAAAGTAAAGTTACCTGATCAAAGATAGAACTGGAAAAAGTGATCAGATAGGGCTTTAGACTTATCTAGAACTATGAGGTGGCATGAAAGGTGTCCTCATGGGACCCATAAGGCGCCACATGTCATAAGTCTAGAAAAAGGATAAAAATCTAAGGACACGTAGCACGATCTCAACCGTTCATTCTGGGATAGGACTCTGGAAGTGTTGAGTCAGCTGGTGAGGTGTCCTAAAGGCCCCACAATTATTCCACCTAGCATGTGAGGTGTCCCATGGATGATGTCATTTTGATGAGTCATCTAGGATGATGATGTCATCATGATTATGCAAGCAAGGCTTCTTGAGTAAGCTAAGCAATCTGAGCCGTTCATTGCGATTCGATCTGAGCCATCCATTCCACCTTCCTTCAACTATAAATAGACCCTTCCCCTTACTTTATTCCCACGGCCATCCAAGAAGAAAGAGAGAGAAAAAGAAAGAGAGAAAGAGAAAAAGGAAGAGAAAGAAAGGAACCTCTGAGCAAGGAATGGCTACATGCCAGGTAGTAAACTTACCTACTTTATGCTTATGTTGCTTGGATGTTTTATGTGACATTTGCTTACTTTGATAATGTTAAGCATATATGATTAAGTAATGCTCTTTTGATTTTTGTGCTATGCCCATATGTTATAATTAAAGGACATGGAAGTATGTAAGGTATCATTATGCAAGTATGATCATTAAGTGCACACATAGTAACATCAAGCATATAGTTGCATACATAGTATGGTTTCCGTTTGCTACTGAGATTTCCCCAGAAATCTCACCCCTTCTATATCAATCCAATTATAGTAGGTCTTCTCAAGATGGAGGAGATAAAGATATATGAAGACAAGTTAATAATTATTTAGTCTGATTGATATGTGGTTGATGTATGTAATATTGATTGCTGGAAATTGTCACTGTGAATAGTAACTCATATGAGGCAGTGACATTTGAGCTATAATAAGTAATAGTAAATAATTGAATAAATGTATGATATTTTTCCAATAAATATTAGACATGCCAAGCTTCGATTTGATATATAGAATGTCTCATTTGGATGTCTACACATAGAGATATGATTTTTCAAAATTAGGACTGAAAATACTGGAATCAGGGGAAGACGCTGGATGAATAGTAAACTTTGAGCATTGACCGACATTGACTTGGTCAAGGCTTGGTCAATGAGTTATTTTTCCATGAAAGAGAACTAAGTTAGATTTGTTTAACAATTTGAAACACTTTATTTAGATTTTTTTGGAATTAGTTATGATTTTTCCTATTCAGGTCACTCCTCTAGAGTTTGCAAAGTGAACAGTACTCGGTAGAGTAAAATTTCAGATTGTGTAATTTGACTTCAATGACCTTAGAAGTGGTTCCATATGCTACCGTTTCATCCCTAAGATGTAACAAAATAAGGATGTTATAGTATGAATGATTAGCCTCATGTGTTTAGTTAATATTCATGCAATCTAATCATAGTGAGTTAATTAGGGTGAGTTTTGAGAAAGCCTAGCTTCTTAATGATAAAAATATTCTACTTAAGGAATTTCATGTTCTAAATAAAGTTTTGAGATTTAAGGCTAAATATGCTTCCAAACCAAGAAAAATAGCTATAACATGGGATAGACCATATATGGAGAACTTTCAGGTCAATGGCCATTTATTGAAGCTGTACAAGGAGAACTTTCAACCCCCGTAATAGGGGTAGATAGAAACTCTCATGAATTCATCTTAGAGTCTAGTTCCATTTTCATATTACTGCTACCTTTGCCTTTATTTCATTAGTTCTTAACATTGAGGACAATGTAGAAAATAAATGTAGGGGAGGATGAACTTAAATGTGTAAGATGGGTGAATGAAAATAAGGGAATTGCTGTAATTCTATGTCTTTTGGTTGATGCCTAATGTTGTTCTTGTCGTGATTAATGTGCCAAATATGTCAAGTATATTCTTTGTAAAATCTAGTCGCGACCATTATACATTTTTGTCAAGATCAGGAGTTCCTATTTTTTGAAGTTTACCCATCTGTGATGTGTAGCCATGACCTGTACTGATCTTTCTCATGACGGTAACTCTTTGTGAATTTTGGTCTTGACTGGATTGACATTTGGGTCATGGCCAAAGCATGTGTGTTTAACAAGTTTACTATCTCTACTTATGAGTCACGACTAGTGTCTATTTCTGTCATGATCAATATTCCTTTTTTTCTAAAGTTTTCTTCTCTGTGTAAAGTAGTCTCGACCTGATGTCCTTTTTATCACCACTATAATTGATCCTCATCTAAAAAATTCTTTTATTTCATTCTGATTGTTGCTTGGTCTTTTGAATTGACTATAATGGAATTAAAATTGAATTTGAAAAATATACTATTGAATGCTGGTAAACTTGATGAAATGTGAGTTGCTTGTTTTATTGATTAACTACTGGAGATTATGCCGTATGAATGATTAGTCTCATGTATTTAGTTAATGTTCATGCAATCTAATCATGGTGAGTTAATTATGGTGATTTTTGAGAAAGCCAAGCTTCTTCATGATAAACAGTTTTTGCTCAAGGAATTTCATGTTGTTGATAAAGTTTAGAGATTTAAGGCTAGATATGCTTTCAAACCTAGAAAACTTGCTACAACATGGGATGGTCCATATGTGGTGACTAAGATCCATGACTATCGAATAATTGAGTTGTTGGAAGAAGCAAATGGTACAACAGTTCAGGTCAATGGCCATTTATTGAAGCTGTACAAGGAGAACTTCCAACACCCATAACATTCAGGTTGTCTCCTTCTTTGTTTCACCACTTATAATAGTATGCTTTACTCAGTTTTTCTTATATACTTTAGCTATTATTTGTTGATTAAGTATGGGGGAGGAGACCAAGTAAGTAGGAGTAGATATTATTATTGCTATCTTTGCATGTGTTTCTTTAGTTCTTCACATTGAGGACAATGTAGAAAATAAGTGTAGGGGAGGATGAACTTTAATGTGTGAGATGGGTGAATGAAAATCTAAGAATTAAAGTAATCATATGTCTTTTAGTTGTGACCTTTTGTTGTTATTGTCGTGGCTAATGTGTCGAATGTGTCAAGTTTCTTCTCTATAAAAATTAGTCGTAACCATTATACATTTATGTCGAGACCAGGAATTCCTATTTTTTGAAAGTTTACCCATCTATCATGTGTAGCCGTGATATGTGCTTATCTTTGTCTTGACTGTAACACTCTATGAACTTTGATCGTGATTAGATTGACATTTGGGTTGAGACCAAAGCATGTGTGTTTAACAAGTTTACTCTATGTGATTATACATCACGACTAGTGTCATTGGATTAGTTAGGAACTTTAGCATCCATTTAGGCTCCTTGTGAACTAGGTTACCCTCACTTTACTATAGGTTATCTTAGTTTCTTGTTTAATAATTAAAATGATAGTTATCAATTCCATGGTTCAAAGCTTCATACATCATATATATGGCCATAGAATAAATAGAAATAGAGTTTCAATCTTCCATACATGCTTTATATTATCAAGCAAAGCAACTAACACCAAAACATAAGAAATCAAGCATACAAGTCTAGATAAGTTCACTACCTCTATCACTTGCTTTTTATTGAGCTTTCTAACCATCAACGTTGCTTAACCAACCTTTCCATTGCTCTTCCTTGATGTATCATAAACCTTACACATCAATAATTAACTTGTTAGGACTTTTGAAGTTGCTAACAACACTTGATTTTTCAAATTAACTTCTCTTTAACTTTAATTCTCTAGTCAATGGTTGGGACTTAAAATCATTATCTTGGTCATTGCCCACTCAATTTTTCATGAGAAATCTTAATATGAGCTTAAATGTACAAAAATCTAGCTACTTCCCCTAGTTCAAATGCCAAACTAAACTTTGCCACTTTAAGGGGTAAAAATTCCAGTTTTTGGTTAATTATCTTGCCTTTGAATTAATTTGTTTCTTGAATATTTTCCACACAATTTTTTCCAATGAATCAAAATATGAAGTTAGAATTGGAAAATTCCAACTCCTCCTTGGAATTATGGATACAACCAAAAAGCTTGAGGGTTTTCTCCAAAAATTCCACTTTTAATTTTAATGATTCCCACTCTTGCCCCTTGGCTCCAACCTATACAATTTTACCTCCTAGACTTAATGGAAGCATCAAAATAATTAAAAAAATTATCCCTTTTCTAGTTTTAGTTCAAGCCAAAAGGCCCTCAAAATTGGAAAATCAAGGATTACACAATTAATCTAAAGTATAACTACTAATCTACGCTTATTTAGGTTAATATTTCATGATTCTAACTTCAATTTCTTCCTCCCTCATTCATGAACAGTTTTGCCAGCCACAAGGGGAAGGGAATTCCCAAACTTCTCTCCATTAAAAACCTCAAGATCAAGCTCCTAAATTGCAAGAATAAAAGGTAGGATCAACCCCTTACCTTGATCACTTGAAAGCTTGGTCACTTAGGCTCTTTGTTCTGGCTTTTCCTTTAGGTTTGAGTGGAAATTTTGGCATAATCTTCCCATGGCCTTGGCTGTACAAAATTGAAGGGAATGGAGGGTGCATTTATAGACAATGTTTTAGGGGCTTTTGATGGAAAATGTACCTTGCAAGTTCCTGATTATTTAAACCCTTAATTTTTCTCCTGATTGGTCCATTAATTTGCTAATTATGATTAAAAAAATCATTAGCACTAAATAATATAAATTTATGGCCAAAAGGTTTCCTTCACAAGCAAATGCCAAGTGTCTTGAAAAGTAAGGCATGTGGCGTTAAAGAGGGTCCCAAAAGGGACAAGTGTCATGCCACCTCGTGCTTCTGGAAGTTCCTAGAATCTCTTGGAAAATCCTATCCAAACTTGTACTGTATTGAGGGATTTTCTTGAATCATCAAACTACCATTTAGTATAATAATTTCCATATGTTCCAATGATATTATTTAGCTGAGGAACATTGTCTGAAAGATTATTGATAAAAATCTCTTAACTGTATCAATTCTCCAATTATAATTGTAATAAGGTAATTATACTTTACTAAAAATTACCAAAATATTAGTTTTATGTGCTTGAGCTCTCAAAGACATATGGAGCATATTTTAGGGCCTCTTGGGATGCTACTTTAGTCTTGGTTCACGCCCAAGTGCTCAGTTAGCTCATATTCCAAGAAATTTCCCTAAAGCCTTTACCGGGTACCCAAATTTATCTTACATTCCATTATAAATTCTACAAGGCTCCTTTAGGGTTTGTTTACTTTAATAAATTTTTATAATTAATATATTAATTTTCTATAAAATTTTATCCAAATTTGCGATCCATAAGGTTCGATAAAAATTCCATGTAATTTTTCAGAGGTTCAAAAATCAATATCAATTTTTCGGGGACCTCAAATCAAAATTTCTTGTGGCGTCAAATAACTCTAAATATTTTTCTCTATCAACTAGTGAAAATTTGGACTCAGACACTTTTGGGCAGTGTTTGGCCACTTTCAGCTCAATTTCTATACAATTACACTTTTACCCATGGAAGGTTTTAAACTTTTCATTAAAGTCCCTTTCTCTTTTAAAAACTTACCCTTAAACTTTTAAACTTTTCATTTAGGTCTTTATCCTTTATTCATTTACTAGTTCTTTCATTTTTCTAACTTAAACTTCCTCTAACTGTTATCTTTTCTTCTTACCATCGTCACAATCCCTTCCTAACATTTTCCCTATTCTATCAGTGTTATACAGATAAGGAAAAATTAGAATGTGATATGGTCTATAATGGTGGTAGTTATAGTAGAAAAAATAAAAGGCAATGGAATAACGCAGGCCTAAAAAAGGGATTTTTGTAGGGTAAAGCTAGTAATAAAGGCCTGAGGGCTAGAGTTTGTGAGAAATATGTGAAAAATCTTGGTGACAAGACATATATACTGGGGAAGAATATCTGTTTCACATACAAGAAGCCTAGACATTGTTTCAGAGAGTGTCACATAATATAGACAACCTTAAGCCTTGAACCTAGGGTTGAGTGTTTGCTCTTACTCGGGGAAGATGGCTCACAAGTCACCCCAGAATGATTCAAGGTCAAATAGTCTCAATAATCAACTTGTGATTGCAATATTTGATTCAGGGCAAGTCATTCCTCTATCTCATATGACTAAACTAGGTAGTTAGGCCTTACTGTTAGTAAACTACACTATAATATCTGTGTTGCAACACATACTGATGTTAGAGTAGTTACATCCGATGTATGTCTAAATTGTGTGGTTCAATATGAACATTGTTATACTACTCTAGATATGATTATCATGCCTTTTTGGAATATTGATGTGATAATCATATTGAATTGGCTATCTTCCCATAATATATTACTGGACTATAAGAACAAAACCCTAGTTTTTTCTAAGAGAAACAATCTTGAGTTCAGAGGTCAAATTGAACCCATAATGGAGGCTCAAGAAAATAAATGTTTATGAAAATGATACCAAGGGTATATAGTTTTTATTTTTATCCAAGCAAAAGTAGATGAAAGGATAAGAGAGATTCCAGTAATCAGGGGATTTCTCAGTCTTTCCTGAAGAGATTCAAGGATTACATCCTTAGTGAGAGGTAGAGTTTGCAATTGATTTAGTACCTGGAGTAAGACCAATATCTAGAGCCCCATATTAAATGGCTCCAAACGAGATGGTATAATTGAATAAGCATATTGAGGAGCTATTAGGGAAGGGTTTCATTTGACCTAGTGTTTCACCATAGGGTGCTCCTATATTGTTCGTTAAGGAGAAGGGTTGTAGTATAAGGTTGTGTATAGACTATAGAGATCTGAATAAGATTACTGTCAGGAAAGTACCATCTCCTTATAATTGATGACTTGCTAGATCAATTATCTGGAAAAGTTTATTCTCTAAAATTTACTTGAGATCAAGCTACCACCAACTTAGGATTTAGTCAGAAGACATCGCTAAAACTGTATTTAGGATTCATTCTTGACACTTTGGGTTCTTAGTAATGCCATTTGGATTAACAAATACTCTTGGTATTTTCATTGATTATATGAACAAAATTGTCATGCCTTACTTAGATCAATTTATTATGGTCTTTATAAATGATATCCTTGTGTACCCCAAATTCTGTAGAGGAGCATAAAAGGAATTTGAGCATTGTCCTTAATACCCTTAAAGAGAAACAATTATATGCTAAGCTTAGTAAGTGTGAGTTTTGGCTTCAAGAAGTCAAATTTCTCAATCATGTCATATCCCATGATAGGGTAGTTGCTGATACTAGCAAAGTTGAAGCATTGTTAAACTGAGAACATCCAAAGATAGTGATAAAGATTAGAACTTTTCTGGGCTTGGGAGGGTATTATAGAAGATTCATAAAGGACTTTTCTCAAATTTCCCTACTTTTTAAGTAGGACAGGAAGTGTGATGTTAGAAGAAGATAGTACAACATGTCAGGTCAATAACCATTTATTGAAGTTGTACAAAGAGAGCTTATGACCCCTATACAATTCAAGTTGTCTCCTTCCTTGTTTCCCTACTTATAAGAGTATGTTTTCCATATTTTTTCCTATATACTTGAGCTACTATTTATTGATTAAGTGTGGGGGAGGAGACCAAGTCAGTAGGGGTAAATAGATACTCTTATGAATTCATCTTAGATTATGGTTTAGTTTTCATATTACTACTACATTTGTGTATTTTTTATTAGTTTTTCACATTGAGGACAATGCAAAAAATAAGTATGGGGAGGATGGACTTTAGTGTGTGAGATAGGTGAGTGACAATAATAGAATTACTGTTATTCTGAGTTTTTGGTCACGACCTTATGTTGTTCTTGTCATGACTAATGTGTTCTAGTGTGGCAAGTTTCTTCTCTGTGATAACTAGGCATGATCATTTCCAATTCTTGTCATGACTAGGAAATCCTATTTTTTGAAGTTTACATATCTATGATGTGTAGTTGTGACCTGTGCTTATCTTTATCACGACGTTAATTCTCTATCATGACTATATTGATATTTAGGTCAGGACCAGAACATGTGTGTTTAACAAGTTTACTCTCCGTGATTATAAGTCCTGACCAGTGTCTATTTTTGTTGCTACTAATATTCCTTATTTTTTAAGATTTCTTCTTTGTGTAAAATGGTCGTGACCTGGTATCCTTTTTGTTAAGACAAAAATTGATCCTTTACTGAAAAAATTATCCTATTTCATTCTAATTGTTGCTTGGTCTTTTGAATTTACTGTCATGGAATTGAATTGAACTTTGAACATATACTTTTAAATATTGGCAAACTTAATGAAGTGTGAGTTGCTTGTTTCATTGATTGGCTACTAGAAACTGTGCATCATGAATGATTAATCTAATGTATTTAGTTTAATATTCATACAATCTAGTCATGGTGAGTTAATTAGGGGAGTATGCTAGATAGAAGGATTTTGAGCCTCTAACATATACTCCTTTATATTGTGTGGTACCATTTAGTTTGATAAATTTGCAGAACTTGTCTCAATCCTTGATTCAAAACCATATTAACTTCTTGGAATTATGAATATGATAAGGTAATTTCTTTCAATACCTTTTTGACCAAATAATAGCCACATAAATATTAAAACATTTGCTCAAACACTTTGAGACCTTCATTTTCTTTAAAAAATCCATCATTGATTAATGAGTGTTGTACAAGATATTTGTTGATGCAGTAATTCCTTAATTGTGAAATAATTGTTAAGTTACAACTACTTGTTGAATATCTAAACCTCAATGTATTTGTTATTTCACTCAATAGTTGAAAGAAAAACAAAGAAAATGTATAGAGAAAATAAAAGAGAAAGAAAGGAGAAAGAAAAGATAGACCAGATGACAAGAAATATGTGATATTAAATTTGAATGGAAGGAAGTTAGCTTATGACTTGTTATTTTCTACAGTTACACAATTAGAATTGTGATTAAAACTTAAAGCAGCATGAAGAAGGAAGATCATGAGCAATCTTTCATTAATAATTGAAACTTATTTCCATTTCATTCAGACTTTCTAAAAATGCAACCCTAATAAAGACCCTTTGATTCACAACCCTTATGGCATTTAGTGGTTGAGATGTAGGATGGTTACTAGCTTATAGGAAGCCTAAGCTAGATGGTTGAGTGAAGATAAGCTTGATAAGAGAGTGAGTGAAACATTATATCTTGTGAGGAAATCTCAACCTAGTTGCTTACTATGATTTAATTGCATGAGCTAGATTCTTCAATTGACATGAGATTAGTATGGATTGTTGCTAATTGAAGGGAAAAGATTGGTGTTTGCAAGTACCTATGCTAAACTTGTTTTGCCAATTTTGCTGAACATATGTGTTTTAATTTCAATTTCGATCCATAATTTTTCTTGGAGTACAAAAGCTAAGTATGGGGGAATTGATAAACTCTTATTTTTATATTGACTTTAATATGTTTAAAGAGAGTTTCATTATTAATTTTGTCTTACTTACTATTATGTTAAGCAATTAACAAATAAAATAAAATGAGAACAATGGGGAATTGATTAATATATTTTTGGTCATATATTGGAATATTATCTCATTAGATAAATAATTTGCATATTTTAAATTCTCATTTCAGGAAAATACTCGCTAATCATCGAGTGAACTTGTTGCTGTAACATAATAGGAAGGAGAATAAGTTTAAATATAATTAGATAGGTTTGACAGTTAGATCTAGGAATTCAGTGAGATACCAATAGAAATCACATGGGAGAATACATTGTGAGATTAAGACGCACATGTGGTTTGGAGAGAGAAGGAGGGATTCATTTCATGACAAATCATGCCATCACTCATTCCACAAGTCTAACTAATTAATTCCAGATCACAGACTCTATCATGAATTTATTCCACACTCCATGCCATCTCTCACCCTCTCTCTCTGAATACACACTCCACTACATCACATATTCTCTTTCTTTCTCCATCTCTCTCTCAAATCTCGTCAGTCAACTTCCTCTATTCTAAATAGTAGAACTACAGGAACCTTTCACTTCCATCTTCATCTTCTATCTTCTGTATTCACATTATTGTTGTTGATCTACCTGTTACTATTAAAGTTCTGATAGTAATGCAAGGCTAGATCTATTGTGCTCTCTTGGAGATGAAGTTAAACCAGAGTCTTTAATCTAAAAATAGGGAGTTCAATTGTGTCTTTAATTCTAGATTTGAATGTATATATACCTATATTTCATATTCAATTCATTGATTCAATTAGAGTTAATATATAATGAATATTAGAGAACTGAGTTAAATTTCCTATTTCTTTATAATTGAGCTTTAATTGATCTACATCCTTGAATTAATTGGACATGGTGTGGTTAATTAGAGCAATTCTATAACAGAGTATAGTTGTACATGTTTAATTCTTCTTCTTCTTCCTCTTAAGTTGAATGATTCAGATTTCTCTATTCAATGTCTACGACTTGTAGTTTTGATAGAGAGATGTAGCTGACGAGTTGTGAGCTACCATATTTTAATTTAATTAATTAACTCCTCATATTCTATAGATAATGAAGGTAAGGTAATCTCTAAGGGAATAAACTTGTCATTAATTCATAACAACATCATTAACAACTAAAATCATAAACAATAACATAAGACTTACATTCATAATTTCTCCAAACATTTCAACTCAATTTATTTGCTTAATTTGCTAAATTATGGCTCATTGGATTAGTTAGGAACTTTAGCATCCACATAGGTTCCTTATGGATCAACCTAGGTTAACTTTACTTTATTAGAAGTTAGCTTAGTTTATTCTTTGATAATTAAAATGATAGTTATCACTTGTGTCTAGGATTTCAAAGGATGTTGGGATTCCCATCTATATTGATAGAATTTGCTTACAACAACATAAAGTGCAGAACTCCTTTATGTTAGGTGGATTTGAGTGAAAGTAAGATGTATGGTCCCAAGATAGTGGATCAAATGGCAGTACAGATTGAAATGAACAAGAAGAGACAGTTGAAGTCTCAAAGTAGGCAAAAAAGTTATGCTGATGTTAGAAGAAACCATTAGAGTTTGAAGAAGGTGAACATGTGTTCCTTAAGATAACTCCAACTAAAGGAGCCAATCGGTCTATTAAAGTTAAGAAGTTGTATCCAAGATATATAGTACCATTTTAGATCCCACTAAAGTAGGATATGTGGCCCAAATATTAGCACTTTCCCCAAATTGTAGCTAGATTCATGATATCTTTCATGTTTCCTAGTTAAACAAGCACATCCCATACCCATCACATGTGATCATGCAAGATAATATTGAGCTACATGGCAATCTATCGTATAAGTTTAGACCAGTATGATCATTGACAAAGGTCAAGTAGCTGAGAAACAAGCAAATTCTACTGGTCAAGGTGGTCTGGAAGGGACTGAAGGATAATGAAGCTACTTGAGAAGCTTAAGAGAGGATAAAGGACATATCTAGAGTTATTTCCTTAAGGTATGTTTAAATTGTGAGGACAAAATTTATTTTATGGGTTGGAAATGTCACATCCCTAGATTTCCTATCTAGTGTAAAAGAAGCCTAGTAAGGGAAAAGATTATAGTATAATTGGAGGAAGGACTAAATTATAAATAAAGGAAGTTAAAGGGACCTAAGTATGAAGTTTAAATGGACTAAAGTGAAAACTAAAAAGGTTCCAAGGGTTAAAGTAAATGTAGACATAAATTAAGGGAATTAAGTATAATTTTGAAAAAAAAAGGGACATGGATGTCACTCTTGAAAAGTTTAAGGTGAATAGTAAAAATGTCCATAAACACCTTTAAATCTGAAGTCAAGAAACGATAAAGGGGATTTTTCTGATCCTTTTGGCAGGAATCATAATTTTGATTTGAGGCCTCGATTAATTGATATAAATTTCTACAATAATTAATTTACAGTATAAGTTTTTGGATATTGTTAGATTAAATATTTAACATAGGAAATAACCCTGGGCAGGAAGTTAAAGAAGGTTATAAGAATAAGGGACTAGGGCTAAGAAATACCCTATTAAGATGTGAAAAAACAAAAATGCCCTTAGTGTTATAAAGTGATGAAGGGCATTTTGGCTATTTTCAAGGGTCAAGTAATAAAATCCATACCTAGTCTAAAGGCAAGAAGAATATAGACACTGAATATAATATAAGAAAATAAATGATGAAACCTCATAAAAATTAGATTCATAAAACAATTTAGTTTTTGGAAAATTGGATTGAGCCAATATCATATTAGATAAAATTTTCAAGAAGCCTCTTCTCCCCTAGAATGTCACCACCTAGCCTTCATGATGTCATCAAGATGATGTCATGGGAGGAAGTTGATGATGTAATCAAGATAGATGGTTAAATCTTGATCGATGATTTGTAAGATACAATCTTGGCCATCCGTTGTAAGATTAGATATTAGCCATTGATCTAACATTCAGTTTGCCTATAAATACCCTCAAAAACCCCTCTTGGCCAGTACTTTTGGTATTGTAGGGAAAGTCTTACTAAATTTTTACTCAACCCTATAATCAAGCTTCCTATCTTCCAATCTTCAAGGAAACCAAGGTAAATTTCTCCTGTAAGCTTTACATATTGTGGTTGGAAGATTAATCTTTAAATTAAGTGGATGAAATGTCATTTTGATTTATTGGGGGTGCTAGAAAAAATTCATTATAGGAAGGGGAAGAGGAATTCCAAGTTAGAAGTAGCTTAAACAAGTTGAAACAAACTAGAATTAAGTTGTTTAAGCTTGAGAAAACAATGTCCTTAGAATTTTATGTCCTACTTGCTGACACTATATACAATTATAGGAAGGAAGTTGATTTTGATACTGAAAATGGGTTTAAAATGGAAAATTGTGTAGGGTTAAGTAGAGAGACAAGTATTGGAATCAAACTATGATTTTTTTTAGTTTTACAAAGGGTACCACAGTTCTATCAAGATTTGGGGAAGGAGTTATAATTTCAAAATTTTAACTCCATAATTGAATTCTACATTGAACATTATGTAGTATTGAACCTTGGGAATTAATTTTAGGCAGATGGAACCAAAAGCCCTAAAAGTGAATTAAAAAATGTACTTATAGAACTAAGTAGTAGGGTTATGCTTATGGATTGATTTTGACATGACCTTACTTTGTAATGTATAGGCTTTGACATTTTCCAAAGGAGGACAAGTAGAGGAAAAGAACAAGGAATCTTCAAGAGGAAACAAGGATAACCCACTTTAAAGTTTGTTATGTTGATTGTTTAATTGCATTCCATATATGATGTTTAGTTGAGCTTGTTATGTGATGATGCTATGGGCTATGTTGCCATGAACTATGATGGTTGTTGCATCTCCTTGTACTATATTTCATGACAATATGTGTAACATCCTTACTTTTATACGTCTTAGGGACTATTCGGTAGCATTTGGAACCACTTACTAGATCTTGGAAGTCCATTAGCCAAATCTGGAATTTTACTCTTTCTTTGGTTACTGTTCATATGGAAATGAACTTTGAAAAATCATAATTAATTATATAAAAAATTGAAATGAAGTGGTTCAAAAGCTATGTGAATATAACATCTTGAAATGTAAGGGAAAAATAATTTCAGTTTATTCGTTGAAGTTTACTGTTCATTTGGTCAAAACTCTGGAAACAGATTCTGGTACCTTACTTTGGAAATTCATTTCTCTTGATATACACATCCAAATGAAGCATTATATGTATGAACTTAAAGATATGGATGTGTGATACACGTTTGTAAAATTTTATGAAATAATTCATTCATTTGCTAGGTCAAACTGAAGCCACAACAAAACTGCTTCAGGACCTATATTTTTACCATTTCAGTTTCCTTTCTTTCACTTTCAATAATTGTTCCAGCATATATAAGCCATCAAATAAGCTTCTCAATATTTATATACATCATGTATATATGCTATAAGTATTACAAATAGTTTCATCACATAGATGGATACCTTATAGGGCATTTACATACATAGATAATCCATAGCATATGCTAGGATCTCAATTACTTCCATTCCTTTCTTCCATTCTTTTATTCTTGTCCATGCATATATTTTCCATCATGCTTGACCCAAATTTGTTGGTTATGGGAGAGTGAGATTTTAGGGAATCTTATAAGCAAACATTACCACTTAAATATGCAAGATGGATGCTAATGCATGATATGTAATTTCATTAAATTTTCTTTTATTAGTGATATGCCATCATGCGATACACCCTTATATAAAGTGCATGGCCATGGAAAACATGTTATTAACAATACATTCAACATAATTTATCATGTCACAACATCATTCAAATATCATATACATGTCAACACATAAGCATACCACATCAAGCACATAAAGAAGTAAGTTCACTACCTTGCACTTAAACTTTCCTCTTGACCATTAGCCCTTGCTCCCTAGCTTTCCAACCATGAAGCCTTTTTGTCCATCACTTCCCAACATCTTCTTGGATGTTTCATGGTACTAAACACATTCATATTCATCACATAACTCATTAGGACTCATGAACTCCAACCATGTTCAAGACTAACTTTGTTACACACTTTATTGTCATAACTTTCTCTAATTTTAACTAATCCACTTGGCTCTTGAACCAATTGATGTCTTGACTTTACCCTACACAATTTCATCTTTTGAATCCATTTATGAGCTTCGAATCATAAAATTCTAGCTCCTTCATGGTCTGCTGTACAGAACTAAACATAAGAATACAATTCTTTAAAAAATTCTCATTTTGATTCTAATGCTTCCCATACTTGTTTCTCCACTTTACCCCACACAACTTTTCATTTTAAAACCATTGGAACCATCAAAATCATGAAATTTCATTCACTGTTCATGCAGGTAAATAGTAACTGTACAGCATCTCAAAGACTACAACCTTGAGATTTTAATGTTTTCAAGGTTCAAAACCTTTCTAATCCTATACAAAATCATCATATAAACTCAGTGGAATCATTAAATCATTGAAATTCCATTTCCTTCCCTCATGAACAGTGCAGACCGAACAGGGTACACCATGGCAAAGTCAAGAATGTCAATTTGATTTAACAACCAATCACTTAACTAGCTTATTCCAGGTTCAATCATATGTTTCTAACTTTAATTTCTTCTTTCTCCTTTCATCTAAGGTTTTTGGGCAGCACAACACCTTAGAGAAAACTCAACTTTTCCCCATGAAAACCCTAAGTTCAAGTTCCCAAATCAAAGGAAAATAAGCTAGGAGAGATTGCTTACCTTCAATCTCTAGCTTGCTTGAACTTTGGTACCTTGAATCTTCTTTGTCTTGGCTTGAGTTTTCATTTTACAAGAATTTCCCCAAGGGTTGACAAGCCACAGTTTGGATGTAGATTTGAGGGGGTATTTATAGAAAAATCTTGGTGGAAATCAATGGCCAAGATTAGTTTGTACACTATTTGATCTAATGGCCCACATTTAATCTTGGATTTAACTTTTTCCAAAAAGGTAATTGTGACATCCATGACATCATAAGGGACACCTTAAAGGGGTTATGTGGCGAAATTTATCACATCCTTACTTTTAACCTCAATTATACTCCATTAGAAGTGATTAGAACCAATTCCATGATCATTTGCTTTGAAATCATTCACTTCCAGAATAATTGCTCTCTGGTTGCTGTTCACTTTTATTGTTCATTTGGTAATTCCAGAACATGTACCCTACTTTCAAAATTCATAATTAATTGTAAAAAAATAGAAAAAATGTGGTTCCAATTTATAATGAAAGATATTTCATAAATCTTTGAGGAAAAAATATGAAACTGAGGTTCTCTTGTCCACACAAAATCAGTTTATTGGTTAAAAATCACTGTACATTTGGTAACATCTTGAAGTTCCAGTTTCTTTGTCATACTTTCAAAAATTCATTTCTATTTGGTTACTTATCCAAATGAACTATATTACCTATGGATTTGAAGCCCTAGACGTCCTCTTTAAGCTCATAAAATTTGGTAGAAAAAATCCTTCATTTGATATATGAAATCATTATGTGAACGTCACTGCCTCTCTGCTCTCATTTTATATCAATTCCAGATCTTACTTCCAACTTTGGAAAATCATAACAATTCGGATAGTTATCCAAATGAGGCGTTCTTGGTGTTCATTTAAATCTATTTATCTTAGATTTAATCATGCCAAGTTTCAGACTAAAACTTGTTGGTTTAGACATTATAACCATCGTCACAAAGCTTCAGCCTCAAAACATAGTTACAGAAACATACACCATACATGCTAGCATATCACTCATAGTATCATGTAAGTCATGTAACTTATTATACAAACTTAACCATCAACATTTACTCTCTTCCCTTGAGAGGATCCAGCACCTAAAACATAGTTATGCTTGTGGAAGGAATGAGATTTCATGGAAATCCCAAAAGCAAGTTACACAAACTATAATATCATGCATGAATAACTGGATGCTTAACATGTTATCATGAGATGGAAGATACTTCATAATGGTACATAAGCAAACTCTAAAATGCATATTGTCATGACATAACTTGCAAGGAGTTGCAATCATTCATATCTCATCATCAACATGATTTGCATAATCTCAAGCTCAACAAATACCATAATCAACAAGCAAGCAAACAATTAAGCAAACATGAAACTAAAGTTAGGTATCCTTGCTACCTCTTAGTTATCCTTGTCAAGGTCTTCTTGAGGTGCTTTCCTTCCTTCAGAAATGTCAAAACCTAGCCATTACACAATAATATCAAGTTACAACTCAACTTGAATACAAAACTAAAACTAGGTTTTCACTATCTCCCTTTATTTCTCTACTTTATGTTTCTTACTTCCATCTTTCCAAAATAAATTCTCATGGTTCATTTCCACATAATTTTTCATTTAGAATCCAAATATGAAACTATAATTTCCAACATCAAAACACTTTAGTTGCTACAGTACCAAACCGAAGTGAATGTCCCCTTTTTCCAAAAATTCACATTTTGATTCCAATGCTTCCAATACTTGTTCTCCTACTTTATCACCATACAAATTTTCATTTTAAACTCATTGGAAGCATGAAAACCATGAAATTATATCATATTAACAGTGTCATGTATAGTACCAGCAAGAACACAAAACCCTAAATCCAAACATACTTGAATTCCCAAGCTTATACCACTTGATTCTAGCTTGTTTAAGCTTGTCTAAACAATCCATAACATAAAACTCATATTTTAACCACATATGGACAGAACTTCCAGCAGCAACCATAAGGGAAATAGAGGACAAAAACCCATTAAAACTAAGAGCTAACTTGCTAGAACAAAGCTCAAGATCAAGGGAGATTATTACCTTGCTTCTTGTTTCAAGTTGTGTGCTTCTTTCTTGGTTGAGTGGAAATTTTGTAAGAGTTTCCCCATGGTTCCAACAGCGGCCAAATATGTATGAAATGAGGGGGTATTTATAGAGAAATTTGGGTTGAAATGGATGGCCAAGATTGATTTGTGTACTATTTGATCCAAGGGCTCACATTTAATCTTAAATTTAACTTTCTAAAAAGAATAATTATGACATCATGTGGGACATCTCATGGGACACCTAAGAGGGGTACGTGGTATGCTGCCTATGTAAGGAAGCTTATGGGAAAATTTTAGTCCAATTCGGTACCGATTGAAGCAGTTTCACAATAATCAGACTGTGTTCTGTTCCTAATTTTTTATAATATACCAGGATATGTATTCTGTCATATCCCAATTTTTACGCCTAGAAGCTAAGTATATAGCCTGAAAAAGGGATGCTACTAGGCCCTGTTGAGTAGAGGTCTTAGTAAATAGAGAAAATTATGCTGATCAGTTTGATGCAACACAGAGTTTTGATATGAGGTCCTGAAAGATTTATATTAATTTTTGAAGAGAAGGAAAATTAATATAGTATTCTCTGGACCTCAGAATTAGATGAAATATGGCATTAAAATCCTATAATTAATATAAGAATTTATAAAACTGACAGAACCCAAAAAGGAGTTTTGTAGAATTTATTACAGAATTTACAGTGGATTAAAAGACCCGATAAATAGGTTTCGGGGGAATTTATCAGAAATTGAACCCGTGAAGATAGGGGGTCATACAGAGGGTCCATAATGACACCTTATAGGCCCAATGATATTTTCCTATAAGTATGTGGGCAGGGCTAATAAAGACCGAGAAAAATAAAGAATTACGAAAATGCCACTAAAGGTATGCCACTGTGTTGTGTGCTTGAGTCAGAGTTAGACGAAGGGCATTATGATCATTTGACTAAGGTTAGACAGTCAATAAAGGGTATCTGGATAGCTAACCAGGGTCAAGAGATACTCTAGTAAGGTATGGAAGATAATAGTGCTCCTATAAGTACTAAAAAGGAACTAAGGGCATTATGGTAATTTACTAAGGATGTTTCTTGGGAACTGAGTCACCAGAGTGCTTGGGCTAGAGAAACCCAAGATGACAATCCAAGGCCCAAAACCGTAGCCCAAGAGTAATGTGGGCCCAAGAGGCATTAAAATATTATTTTAGTACTTTTTCAATAAAGTAAAGTGACCCGGTCAAAGATATAACTAGGTAAAGTGATCTGGAATCATGAATGGGACCCACAAGGTGCCACATGGCATGATTACAGTAAAAGAAGAAAAGCAAAGGACACATGGAATGATTACAAGAAAAGGAGAAAAAGCAAGAGGACACGTGGCACGATCTCAGCCGTCCATTTAGGGAAAAGACTCTGGAATTCTCTAGAAAGGTTGAGTCATCTTGTGAGGTGTCCCAAGGGCCCCACCATTGCACCACATACCCCTTGAGGTGTCCTGGATGATGTCATTAATGGTGAGTCAGTAAGGAGGGTAATGTCATCGTGATGATGCAGGCAGAGTTTCTTGAGGAAGAAAGCAATCTGAGCCATTCATTGCGAATCAATTTGGACAATTCATTCCACCTTCTCTCACCTATAAATACCCCACCCCTCCTTCCATTCTATTCATGGCCTAGAAAGGCAAAAGAAGAGAAAGAAGAGAGAACGAGAGAAAGAGAGAAAGGAAGGAAGGAAGGAAGAGAAAGAAGGAAGGAGTTCTGGTGGAGCCAGGAGCAGTATAAGGAGCCGAGGGACTAGGCAAAGCTTCAGAATGAGGTAAGTAAGTTATCTAGTCCCTGCTCTAATAAACTAGAGGATTGCTCTTAGTGGTTAGAATAGAGAGATATCTCTATTAATAAAGTTAGCTATAGATAGAAAGAAAGCTAGAGGAATGTCGGAGTAAGGATGTTACTCCTAGTTAAGTAGAGCTATGCTGATAGAATAATAATGAAGATATTATTAAGCTATGTATAGGTTCTGCCCTATGGAAAGAAGGAATCCTAGACCAAAGGCCAAGAGCTAGAGTGAGGTTATATGCCAAGTAGTAAACTTATCCTAAACTTGTATGCATTAAATGTTATGCTTGATGTGCTATGGCTTTGTTGAATTGTGTTGAATATGTTCTTATGTATGAAGCTCTGTTCCTATTATTACTTTGGCCAATTGTATTTCATATGTAACATGGAAGTATGCACATTATGCAATGCTAACATTTTCACAAGTAAGCACAAATATTCACATTAATGCATGCATTGTTTAGTACTGTTTACTACTGAGATTTCCCCAGAAATCTCACCCCTTCCATATCAATCCAATTATAGCAGGTCTTCTCAATATGGAGGATATAAAGATGCATGAAGAAAGGTTAATTGCTTAGCATGATTGATATGTGATTCATGTATGTATAATTGCTGGAAATTGTCACTATAAACAGTAACTTGTGATGGAGGCAGTAACATTTGAGCTGTAATTATAAATAGTAAATGATTGAATAAATGTATGATATTTTTCTAGTAAATAGTAGACATGCCAAGCTTCTATTTGATATATAGAACGTCTTATTTAGATGTCTACACATAAAGATATGATTTTTCAAAGTTGGGACCAGAATACTGGAATCAGGGACAGGACGCTAGAGGAACAGTAAACTTTGGACATTGACTGACGTTGATCTGGTCAAGGTGTGGTCAATGAGTCATTTTTCCATGAAAGAGCATTATGTTATCTTCGTGTAGCAATTTGAACCACTCCATTTTGATTTTTATAGAATTAGTTATGATTTTTTGAAATTAGGTCACTCCTCTGGAATTTGCACAGTAAACAGTATTCGCTAGAGTAAAATTCGAGATTGAGTAATTTGACTTCAACAACCTTAGAAGTGGTTCCATATGCTACCGTTTGGTCCCTAAGACGTAAGAAAATGAGGATGTTACACATTATGCCCTGGAAATTAATGTCTAGGCTTCTCATACCATTGACAATGATATACTAAAGATTTATCTACCATCCATCTCTTGAGAAATGACCAAAATACCCTTAGTGTCCTTTCTTACACTGTCCTAACCCTAAGGGTATAATTGTCATTTCACCCCTCTTTGTACTACTTCATGGCATATACTAGCTCAACTAATCATATTTATACTATGTGCCACGTTTTTATCCTATCCTACATGACCAAAATGCCCTCCATCCATCACTAGTACAATCCAGGCATCTAGGGGCATTTTCGTAATTTTACACTTTTTCTGGACACTGGCCCCTTCTACTGATGGACTGGTACCCTGGGTTTTGGGCCATCCTTTACATCATCATGGGCCTATATATGAGGTCATATGATCTCATTCTATCCAAGCTCACATACCGATAAGTTTCATTATCGGATCACGGATGTTATCAAAGTCCCGTCAAAATTCATTGTTATGGGAATAACTTTTTATACAGGACTTCTTCTGGGGTTCTATCAGATTCATAACATTTGACACTGTAGGGCACACTTTCTTGTAATTCCCCCACTTATATCTGATGTCCATGAAATATGATAAAAATTCAGATAACTTTTAGACTATTAGATAATTTTCTACTGTCTGGAGCCCTAATAAAATTTATGTATCATGCCAGAGTAACCAGCGTAACTTCCTCTATTTATTGATGGAATATGGGACTAAAAAATTTCCAGGCAATTATAACCCTTTCCGGGCTGATCTTTCTATAATTACAATTTTACCCTTGAGAACTTTTTACTTAATTACATTTAAGTCCCTTAACATTTGGAAATTACCACTTTTGGCCCAACTTTTGTTTCTACTTTAACTTTTGGCCTTTAACCTTTTCTACTTTGCATTTAGGTCCTTCTCTTTCTTCAATACTCATATAACCTTTATCATTTCTTCTGATCTTTGTCATGATCCTTTTTAAACCTCTTTCCACTATCAGTATTATACAGATAGAGAAAATTAGGATAGGACAAAATTCTAATGGGGGAAGCTTTTGGAAAAATTTTAGTCCAATCCGATACCGATCGGAGCAGTTTCATAACAACCGAACTGTTTTATATTCCTAATTTTTTTATAATATCCCCGGATATGTATTATGTACTGTAACTCAATGCCTAGACTTCTCATACCATTGACAATAATATACTAAATATTTATCTTCCATCTATTGTCATATCCCAATTTAGGCCTAGAAGCCCAGTTTGTAGCCTGAAAAAGGCAAGCTACTAGACCCTATTGTGCAGGATTCCCAGAAGTATACAAATTATGTTTAGGGACTAAACTGCAAGAAAGTGAAAATTCAAGGAAAATAGTGAAAGTCCCTAGGTGCATAAAGAAGAAGTAAGAAGTGTTTATTGGGAACCGAGCCACCAGAGTGCTTGTGCTTAGTTAGAAACCCAAGAATAGCAATCCAAGAGCCCAAAAAAGTAGGCCCAAGGATTATGGAGTTTAAGAGGTATTAAAATAATATTTTAGTGCTTTTCCATAAAGTAAAGTTACCCGGTTAAGGATAGAACTAGGAAAAGTGATCAAATATGACTTTAGACCATGAGGTGGCATGAAATGTGTCCTCATGGGGGCCACATAGCATGATTACAAGAAAAGAAAAGTTAAGGACACATGTCATAAGGTTAGAAAAATGAGAAAAGGTAAAAAGGACACGTGGCACAATTTCGGTCGTTTATTCCAGGAAAAGACTATAATTATTTGAAAAGGCTGAGTCAGCTAGTGAGGTGTCCCAAGGGCCCCACCATTATGCCACATACCCCCTGAGGTGTCCTTGGATGATGTCATGTTGGTGAGTCATCAAGGAGGATGATGTCATCGTGATGATGCAGGCAAAGCTTCTGGAGGAAGCTAAGCGATCTGGGCCATTCATCATGATTCATATAAGCCATTCATTCCACCTCCACTCACCAATAAATAGACACTCCCTTCCCTCCATTTCATTCATAGCTTGGGTAAGGAAAAGGAGAGAAAGAAGAGAGAAAAGAGAGAGAGAAAGAAGGGAAGGAAGAGAAAGAAAGAAGGAGTTTTGGCAGAGCCAGGAGCAGTCTAAGGAGCTGAGGGACTGGGCAAAGCCTAGGAATGAGGTAAGTAAGTTATCTAGTCCCTGCTCTAATAAAGTAGAGGATTTCTCTTAATAGTTAGAATAGAGAAATATCTCTACTAATAAAGGTAGCTAAAGGTAGAAAGAAAGTTAGGGGAATGTCAGAGTAAGGATATTACCCCTAGTTAAGCAAGAGGTAAATAGAGCTATACTGGATAATAATAAAGATATTATTATGCTGTGTATAGGCTCTGACTTATGAGAAGAAGGGACCTTAGAGACAAGGTTAAGAGCTGGAAGGAAATGCTACATGCCAAGTAGTAAACTTACCTACTTGTATGCTTATATTACTTGGATGTTTTATGTGATATTTTCTTACCTTGATGATGTGAAGCATGTGCGATTAAGTAATGCTCTATTTATTTTTATGCTATGGCCATAGGTTATAATTAAGTAACATGGAAGTATGTATATTTTCATGATGCAAGCATGATCATTAAGTACACACATAGTAACATCAATCATATAATTGCATACATTGTATGGTTTCCGTTTGCTACTGAGATTTCCCTAGAAATCCCATCCCCTTTCATGTAATCCCAATCCCATAGGTATGTTAGAAGAGGACTAAAGAAGCATGAAGAAAAGCTGGAGATTGGATAGTGCAAATGTTGGAACCAAAGTGTTGAAATCCGGGAAAAACACTGGATGAACAGTAAACTTTAGATATTGACTTATATTGACCTGATCAAGGAGTGGTCAACAAGTTATTTTTCCCTGAAAGAGCATTAAGTTAGCTTCGTGTAGCAATTTAGACCACTTTGTTTTGATGTTTTTAGAATTAGTTATGATTTTACGAAGTCAGGTCACTCCTTTAGAATTTGCACAGTGAACAGTACTCGCTAAGAGTAAAATTCGAGATTCAATAATTTGACTTCAATAGCCTTAAAAGTGGTTCCAAATGCTACTGAATGGTCCTTAAGATGTATAAAAATGAGGATGTTTCATCCATTTCTTAGGATATGACCAAAATATCCTTAGTGTCCTTTCTTGCACTATACTAGCCCTAAAGGCATAATTATCATTTTACCATCTTTACACTGCCTCAGGGCATATACTGGCTCTAACTGATCATGTTTATACTATGTCCCACAATTTTGGCCTGTCCAAAATGATCATAATGACCTCTATCCTTCACTGGTATAGTATGGGCATCTATGGGTATTTTTGTAATTTCGCACTTTTCCTATACTACTCTGGACCCTGGCCCACTTAACTATCCAATCATTATATTATGCCTACTATGGAGCCATTTGGGCTTATTGCCTTTATGCCCTTTATGACACAAATCCCAAGACACCTCTGTCGATCCTATTTATTGGGTATTCTATTCTACCGTAAAATCCCGTAAGGATTCTACAGGATTCCTTTTCTAACTCTGTCAGTTTTATAAATTCTTAAATTAAATATAGGAATTTCCTATAAAGTTTCATCTGATTTTGATATCTAAAAAATACTGTAATAATTCCTACTAACTTCCGAAATTTATATAAATTAATCGGGACCTCAAATCGAAATTTTGTGACTCCTTAAACTAACTGTAATTACTTTGTCTATCTACTAGTAAAATTAGAGTCTAATCTGATTCTGGGTATTTTTTGCCTGTTTTGGCTCAAGTTTCTCATGTGTACATTTAGGTCCCTGAACTTTTGAATAATCGCACTTAGCCCTAAACTTTTGGCTATTTGGATTTAAGTCCCTTAACTTTTGAAAATTACACTGAAGGGCCCAACTTTTGTTTCTACTTTCACTTTTTGTCCTCAACCTTTTATAATTTTTGTTTTAGTCCTTCTCTTTCTTCAAAACCCATTTAACCTTTATCATTTCTTTTGATCTTCATTATAATCCTTTCCAAACCTCTTTCCACTATCAGTACTATAAAGATAGGGAAAATTAGGATATGACAATATGCTTGTTAGAGTATGCTTGATGATGAGGGAAAAATCCCAATTTTAGGTCAAAAAGTCCATAAACTAGCCTAAAATAGGTAGGCTACAAGGTCCCTTTGATAAGAAGTCTCAGAAATACACAGAGGGTTGTCAGGGATTAAATTGCAAATATCACTACTACAAAAAAGTCTTTCTAAACCAATTTAAAATGGTATTCTACACCAAAAAAAGATCCGGTGTAAAAGCAAACCGTTTAGAAAGTGTGCACCTTTTTTGAGGTATAGAAGGCTCATTTTTTTTAACATTTAAAATAGTCCCTTTTGATATCAGGTGTAGAATTTGCTAATATCTACCCCAATTGTAAGGACATCCAGTGTAAATGAATGCACTTTCTACACCATTTTTGTGCACGTCCACTGTAGATGAATCTCTTTTCTATACCTGACCTACACACAATTGGTGTAGATGTTATAATATTTATATATTGTTTATACACCTGCTGGTATTATTTGTCCAGTTTAAATGTTTTGTTAAATAAGACCTTTAAATGTTTTGTTAAATATGCCCCGTTCACTATTTCATTACCCTATCCCCTGAAGCTTCATAAATAAACTACCTAAATATATGACTCAAAGAGACAACAACAGAGACAGAGTTCAAGATGACATAGATAGAATTTATTTGCTCATTATTCATTTAATAAAATTCAATACAAAAGGTGGAACAATTTGAACAAAAAAATATGTATTGAGTGAAACATAAATACTATTGAGAAGAAATATATTGAATAAAAAACTTAGCCTAATGATTGTGTAGGTCCTCAATATCTTGTTCAGGAAATGGGTTAGATTGATCAAACATATGAAATATCAAATTCAAATAAAGAAATTAAGGTTTATTAATATATATTAAATTGATAAGAAATATAAAATTATTAAAAACACAATTTTACCTCTTCAGTCACGTAAATTCTATTTGACACAATAATATTGACCATGTGCTTGTATAAGTCATACAAGTTGCGTTCTTTGGGTTGCCTTTGACTCTATAATATTAACATGATGAAAATTTTTCATTAACAAAACGTAGAGTCTAATACTTAATGCTTTTATTACTTTCGGTGTGATCCATGTAGGGTTCCTCATTTAGTTGGTGTGCTTAAGACCCTTTGCAATTGCTAAGTCCTCATAGCCTATAACTAAAGTTATAGATTTAGTAACCCATTAATTACAAAGACCATTGTTTTGTAAAAGAAAACTCACGTGTTCATAATCTTCTTGACCTAACCCTATGGCTTATGAGCATTATCATTAAGGAAGTGCAAAAATAGTATGAAAATAAAATCATGTATGTATAATTCAAAGAAACAATTAACATCGGTTTCACTTAGTGTCCTTAAAATATATTTAAGTCTCAAAGATTAAGAGGTCCCTTTTGTATAAATCTTAAGGCATAGGAATCCAAACTTACCTTATTTTTCCTTAGAAACCCACTCAACTTGCATGTTCCTACAATTAATGTAAACACGACAGTAGTTATAAGAGTTTAATTTTGTGATTACATATATTTACATTTAAGTTAGACTTACTTCAAAAACACTTGGATGCACCCAACGATCAGTTGATCCTTAGGAGTGATAAGAGACACTACATCTATAAAGTCAAGATGGGTCGGTACCCCTATGTCGCCCACAACTAAATCCATAAGCAATGCATCCAGATGGAACAATTTGTCAAATGCCAATAGGATCACATATTCCATGCGTTACTAATCATCTAAGAGTACCTCTATATATAGACCACAAGATTCAGCACTATATCTATATGATCCTCTGTCACTAGCCTGATAATACAATAACTCCTTTTAGTGCTATGACGAGATGCATATGAGTGTGTGAGGGGGTCACTTGGCTCATGTTTTCTTAATGTTATGATGGACAACATTTCTTTATTGATCTTTGCTAATCCTCTTATAATCATGACTTAAGTGAAGCTTCTGCCTCTGCCCTAGCCTCTACCCTCTTAGTGCCTTACAACAATCTAACTCTGCCCTCGGTACCACATGTGGTGAATTTCTTAAAAATGCTCTAAAGTAATCTCTTATACCTATACCTCCTCTAACTCCCATGACATGACCCCTATGCTCTTATTTTCCTATAGTAACAGCCAAGATATCATTCCTATCCTCTAACTTGAAGGATTCATGTGTCTCTTGTTATTTAAGATCGGTATATAACATATAAAGAAGAAATATAAATAATAATATAATTAGTCTACTAAAACAAAGTAATAGAAGTAGAAATTACAATTTTTCTGCAATCATGCGAGCATAATAGCTTGTATAAGATCTACCCCTTATTTGGTGAGCGTACAACCATTTATCTTCACGACGTATTGGAGATAGGGGAGCATACAAACATACGAGGCATGAACTATGTATGCTGCTAAGTCTACTATAAGGGTTCATGCCATTGTATTAAGTTTAAGCCTTAGGTTTTGTGGTTCATTACCAAACTCAAGAAATTAGTCATTAATCTTCTTCCATTGCAAAGAATAAACTAGAAGACAAAGCTTTCCATCAGAAATCTTTTCAGTCGCGTGACATAACATTTTTTTGCATCATCTTCATTAGAAAAGATGTGTTTCAACCTTGGTATAATTGGAAGATACCATAACACCTTTGTATTATAGTTGTTTGATCTATACCTTGGTGTTTTACATTTTGGACACTTCTTCTCATCTTCAAATTTTTTCCTATATAATATGCAATTATTTGGACATGCATGAATCTTTTTATACTGCATACCTAACAGATATAATAATTTCTTCACATCGTAGTAGTGTTTGAGTAGCATATTTTCTTCTAGAAATATGTGTGCAACAACTCAAGTAATTATAGAAAACCAAATCACTCCACCCATACCATGCTTTCACACTTACCAATCTCAACATCGCGTTCAACATGTATTTTTTGCACCCTGGGTATAGAGATTTTTCTGCATCATTGCTCATATTACCATATGCATGTGCTCGAATAAAAATATCTTCTCAACATCACGAATCATGTTCTCTACCCGATCATCATTATCCATATCATCGTTAAAGGTTTGTTCTACCTATTTATATGCACTTGATATTTCCACAATTTCACTATGCCATACCCATACCACGTAACTTGCAAAACCCCTCACAAATTATATGAGTGTACATGTCTGTAGGACTTGGTTTCTTCTTATTTAAGCTTCTCATACACGGATAATAAAACTTTCTATTGCCATCATCACCATTTCATTTAGTAAAATCCACAAACGCCTTCACCCTGTTTGAATAATCAACACTTATCAATTTAGCAATTATCCAACTACGATCCATATTTATGGAAGACAAAAAACTAGAAAACTAGAAAACAAGAAAACCTAGATTGCCGTTAATTCGAGTAAAGAATATATCACACACAAGTGGAAGAACTCACCAATTCAAACAAGTAAATGATAGCAATGAATCCACACAAATATCAGCAAAAGCTACCAGTAGTGCATAAATTTTTACTCTCGAGACAATGAGTTCAAAACAAAACTCATAGTGATATAACGATTGAGAAGATATACACATGTGAACAAGTGAAAAATAAGAGAT
Source organism: Leucaena leucocephala (assembly GCA_037074615.1). Classification (NCBI taxonomy): domain Eukaryota; kingdom Viridiplantae; phylum Streptophyta; class Magnoliopsida; order Fabales; family Fabaceae; genus Leucaena; species Leucaena leucocephala. Next base: position 15,965,034 of record CM073535.1, on the reverse strand, counting down.
AAGAGGCATGGAGGGGGTTTCAATTAAATTAAAGTGTACTTGGCAAGAAAATCCACATCGGATGAAAGGAAAACTGGTGTAAAAAGATGGCATGGTCATTTTTGAATTATTACAAAATATTTCAAAAGCAAATCTACACTGGTTCAAATGAATAACCGGTGTACAAAGAACTTTTTTCCTAAACTGTCTATAATCCACTTCACGTTTAGAAAGTTTTCAACATCTGTTCAAAAGTAAACCAGTGTAGAAAGATTCCAGGGTTATTTTTTAATTATTAAAACTTATTTCATAAGCAAATCTACCTTGGATGAAATTTGCATTTGGTGTAGAAAATGTGATAATCTACACTTGACATTGACATGTTCAGTTTTAATCTCTTGTATATTTTTTAGTTTTTGAAAAATAAAAGGAATACCATGTCATCAAAACAAGAAAATGCATTTATTCAAACTTTACTAATAACTTTACATCTAAAGTTTAAAATTTTAAAAAACTATTTGTCAACCTATATATAATATATTCTCTCCTTTCTGTCATTACATAAAAAATAAAAAAAGAGGTGCAGATAAAGGTGTAGGCTTTCACTCCTCATGGTGAGAGTTTTGGTATTTAGGGTAGGAATCGACAGGATTATAGAAGTTATCATTCTATTGATGGTGGAAAACTTTCATAGTGGAAGGCTTTAAAATGGTCTTTCAGTTTGTCAACTTTCAAAGTTAGTTATTCCACAGAGTCCTCTAGGCCATTGAAGCACACGATGAGTTCCTCAAGGCACTCAATCAGAGTGACAACTAGGGGAAGAGGAGAAGGAACTAAAGGGTGTGGTTAGGATATTTGTCTTCAAAACTGTCTCTGTTTCTTTTATACGGCGGAGAAGGAGGTGTGCGTGAGGAATAAGCCATTGGAGGGTTTAGATAGTAGAAAAGAAAAGAAAAGAAAGATAAAGTGATGAGACAAAAATAATTGATCATAGGAAGGGTATACATATAAGGTTGAGGAATAAGAAAGAATTCATATATGAATATAGAAGAATGCAATTAGCTTTCTATCATCATGACTACAAACATTGGGAACCGAAGAAGTGAAATGAACCGTCTAAAGAAGTTACAAAAAATAAGTGAGAAAGCATACATAAGAAACTAAATAGTCACAATAAGACAAAGCTAATCTACACTTAATAAAATGACATCGAGGTATAAAAAGAAAACATCTAAAACATACTTAAAGGCAGCCGCTATAGAAGTAACTTTTCTAAACTAGACATATATTCAACCGGTATAGAAGTAACTTTTCTAAATATCTAGTGTAGTAATTTTCTTTTACACTTATCACCTGTACATCTGATGTAAATATTTTATTTTATTTATAAAAATGTCATCTATCATTTTTTTAAACAGTCTCCATAAGGACCAATTTATAAATATAGCTTTAGAAAGCCTATTTTGTAGTAGTGTAGAGAAAGTACAGGGACTATGATATAAATAGTGAAAGTTCATGGGGTAAGTATATAAATGAAGTTAAAGGCTACAGAAGAATCTCCAGGGCATATAAAAGAGGTAAGAGGAAGGAAGGCTAAATCGTCAACAAAAGAAAGTCGTTCAAGGACTAAATAAGAAAGTTAAAGGTACTAAAGTATAAAGAAAGAAAGTCCTTTATGGCCTAAGTATAAAGTTTTAAAGGGATTAAAGTGAAAATTATAAAAGTCCCAAGGCATAGAGTAAATGTATAAACAAGTTAAAGGCCTCAAGCCTAATTATAAAGAATGAAGGGATATGGATGTCATTTTTAAACAAGCAAGGACATAATTATAATTATGAATAAAGAAGGGATATTGATGATATTATTGATAAAGTTAGGGACCTAAATGTAATTATATAAAAAGACTAAAAACCCACTGATATGAAGTCAGGAAAAAAGAGGGGACTTTTCTTATCAGTATGGTGTCGATCAAAATTTTGATTTGAGGCCCCAATTAATTTCTATGATTTTATGAAATAATTAAAGTTTCAGTAGAGGCTTTCGGGTAAGGATGGATCATATATCCAACAAAGGGTATAAACTTGGATAGGAAATTAGGCAGGTCCTAAAATAGGGAGCCAATTCCAAGAAATACCCTGGAAAATATGAAAAGATGAAAATGCCCATAATATTATAAAAATAAATAAATGTGAATGTTTGGCATTTTAGTCAATTAACCTAGGATAGAAAGTTAAAGAGGGCTATAAGAATAGTGGACTTGAGCTAAGAAACACCCTAAAGGAATTACAAAAATAGAAATTCCCCTAGTGTAATAAAGTTGAATAAAAGAGAATGTTAAAGACATAAAGAATATAGGTACTGAATCTAATGACATAAAATAAATTATGGAATATCATAAAGATTATATTAAGGAAACAATCTAATTTTTGGCAAATTAGATTGAGCAATACCATATTGGATTGGATTTTTCCAAGAAACTCTTCCTCCCTTAATGATGCCACCTAGCCTATAATGTCATGTAGATTATGTAAGGGAAGGAAAGGATGATGTAAGCAAGGTTGGGTGGCTAAATCTTTGCCATTAATTTGTAAGATGCAATCTTGGCCATCCATTGCAAGATGGAATCCTAGCCATCCATCCAATCTCAAGCTTGTCTATATAAATACCCTTAGCTGCAGCATGTTAAGCATAGAAAATATAGGGGAAATTCTTGCAAAATGAAAACTTAAAGCAAGACAAGGAAAATTCAAGTGGTATCTTAGCAAGCTTGCAAGGTAACATCTCATCCTAAGTCATTGATCTTGTAGTTTGGAGGTTTAATTGTTAGTTTAAGTGGTTGGAAACCATTTTATTCTCTCCCAATACTTACTGGACGAAATATGTAGCCATGAGAAAAGGAATAGTTCAATGTTAGAAATATCCAAGACAAGTTGGAATAGATAGGATTTAACTAGTTATAGCTTGTAATTAGTTTAATTGCATGATTTGTGTACTATATGGATGCCATGACCTAATCTAGAATTATATCCTAGGATGTTATTTTGATGATTCTAAGGCTTCAAATGTATTTAGAATGGAAAATTATGTAGAACTAAGTTGAGAAAGTTAAGTTGGAAGCATTGGAATCATAGGTGGCATTTGAGCACCAAGAGTGCATGTTGTTTGGCCAAGTCCAGTTCATGAGGAAGGAGTTTGATTTTCATAAATCTAATATCATAATTTTATTCTACATGAACAATTGTGTAGGATTGGCTGATGAGAATAATTGTTACAAAGCTATAACGCTAATCCTAAAATTAAGAGAAAGAAGTTAATTTAAGAGAACTATTCTTCCACTCTGTGTAAGGTTATGGTCCTAATGAATTGTATGATCAATATGGATGTGTTTAGTACCTTTAGACATCTAAGAGGATGTTGGGATGGTTTTAACCAAAAGTCACATGGTTGAGAAGCCTAGGAAGCAAGTACAAGAGCAAAGGAGAAAAGCTTAAATACAAGGTAGTGGACTTAACCCTTTATGTGCTTGATGTGGCATCCTTATGTGTTGAGATGTTTGAATTGATTGAATGATATTGTGACATTATAAATTTTGTTGAAATTGCTTCTTATAACTTAATTTCCATGGCTATACATTTTTATATGAAGCATAAAGCATGATGGCATGTCACTAATTAAAGTAAGTTTAAGTAAAATTACATATCATCCATTAGCATCAATCTTGCACATGTATGTGGTAATATTTGCTACTAAGATTTTCTAGAATCTTACCCTCCCTTAACAACCATAAGAGTTCAATTATGATGGAACATGTATGCTTGAAGGAGAGCTAAATAATGGAAGAAGGTAAGTAGAGAAATTGTTTGTTCTAGCATGACTTGTATGATATTTCTATTTATGTAATTCTTATGTATTAACCAATTTATGTAAAGAAATTGTATAGAATAATTATTGCATATTTACATGATGTGTATGAAAAATGGGAAGCCAAGATGATGGTTTATGCATGCTAGAATAATTAATGGCAATTAATGAAAGAAGTTAACAACGGTAAAAACGTAGGTCCTTAAGTAGTAAGTTTTCAACTCCAGTTTGACCTAGTAAATGGATGAATATGGCCACAAAATTTGGTAAGCTTATAGTGCATATCTCAAGATTTAAAAGCATGGGTAATATGCCTCAATTGGATGTGTGAGATAATAGAAATGAATTTTTAAAGTTGAGGTTCAGAATATGGAAGTTCCAAAAATAGCCATATAAATAGTAAAATTTATCGAATTAACTATATGGATTGGTTCAGTAAAACTCTAGATTTATATTTTTCCTTAAATAAAAACCACTTAAACATCCATTGAAGTTTAATTATAAAATATGGAATTTTCAAGCTTCATGAGAGTTCATATGGTAATTCCAAATATAGTGACAAACTTCAAAAAATAATAATTAAATCTTTAAAATAGTTTATAGTCCCTAACTTTCATTATTTCATTCTCTTTGTATTGAAGTCGGAATGAGGAATTCTTGGTGTTAAAATGAATCTTGACATCTTAACTAAATGTCATTAAAATTTCACATATTTATTTCAACATTTACTATTTTTAATTATATCTCATGTGTCACTGCCTCCTCATGAGTTATTGTTCACAATAACAAGTTTCAACAACTAACTTTACATACATAAACATTTCAACAATGCAAATAATCCCTATCTCTTATTTATACATCTTTGCCTTCTCCTTTATGTGAAGTTCCTACTGTGGGTGTGACATGGAGGGGTGAGATTTCAAGGGAAATCTCAGTAGCTAATGGAAATCATACAATGTATGCTTAAAGTTAACTACATGCTTAAAGTTAATATGTGTGTACTTACTTAATGATCATGCTTTCCTAATAGTATCTTACATGATTCCATGTCCCTTAATTATAACATATGGCCATAGAATAAAAAGAAACATAGCATCATTTAATCATACATGCTTCACATAATCAAAGTGAGTAAATATAATATAAAATATCCAAGCAACATAAGCATAAAAGTAGGTAAGTTCACTACCTTTGACTCCTTATTTTCCTTATCCTTTCTCTTTACTTCTTGCTTTTTACTTCTCTTTGTTGTGTGGATTCCCTATTTGACACACAAACCAAATCCCAACATTGTATTATCATTCATTAATTTCAGTCTAACTTCCTTGAACATTGAATTTGATTTATTAAAGTCACTTTCCTTAATCTTTATTAATTAGCTTGGTCTTCGACATTGTTTTAGGGGCTAGAATATCCAATGAAAATGGTATAAATATGGATAATTAGTCATGCTTTGTATTTAATTATGATATCACATGTTGTATTGAAAGATTTGGACAATGGCATGTAATTTTTAATTGAGGTAGTGACATTGTGACACTATTTTAATGTGATATTTGTCATGTGTATAGTTAATATAAGGATATATAAATGGACACTAAGATCACCTAATTTGAAAAAGTATACAATTTAATATGATTTTTCAAAGTTAGAGTCCATAATCTAGAAAACTAGAAATAAGATAAATTCTAAGGTCCTAGAGCAGCAAGTTTCTAGCTCCAGTTTGACATAGTAAATGGACGAGTTTAACTATGAAATTTGGTTATCTTAAAGTCAACACATTAAGCTTTAAAATCATGGGTAATTTGTCTTATTTAGATATGTGAGCTAGGATATATGAATTTTAAATTTAGGGTTAGAAATTGGAAGTCTAGAATGACTATATGAATAGTAATTTTTAATGAATTAACTGTATTGATTGGTCTAATAAAACTCTAGTCTTATATTTTTCCCTTCAAGATGATTAAAAGATCTTCAATTATGAATTTAAACAACTTCATTGTTATTTTCTAGAATTAATTATGAATTTTTAAAATTGGATCATAATTTTGGAAATTACCATATCAATAGTACCTGAGAGACTTATTTTTGAAAAATCACTTTTATTACTTTAAGAGATTTTTAAGTGGTTCAAATAGCTTCCAAATATGAATATATGTATAGTAAGATAAGGACGTTACATCAAACACATAGGAAGGGTGAGTTCACTACCTTATGGCTTTATTGAAACATCCTTCTTTTCTTAGATCTCAAGGACCAAATGGTAGCATTTGGAACAACTTTTAAGGTCATTGAAGTCAAATTACATAATCTAAAATTTTATTCTATCGAGTATTGTTCACTGTGCAAATTTCAAAGGAGTGATCTAACTTCGAAAAATCATAATTAAATCTAGAAAAATCGAAATGAAGTGGTATAAATTGCTACATGAAGATAACTTAATGATCTTTCAAGGAAAAATAACTCGTTGATCGGGTCAACATCGGTCAATGCTCCAATTTTACTGTTCATCCAGCGTTTTCCCCTAATTCCAGCATTTTGGTCCTATCTTTACATAACATTTGTACTATCCAATCCCTAGCTTCTCTCTATGCTTCTTCAATCCTCTTTCATCATTAACAAACTTGTAGGATTGGGATTACATGGAAGGGGATGAGATTTTTTGGGAAATTTAAGTAGAAAACGGTACTAAACAATGCATACATTAATGTAAATACTGGTGTTTGCTTGTGAAAGTGTTAACATTGTGTAATGTGCATGCTTCCATGTTACATTAGAAATACAATTGGCCAAAGTAATCATAGAAATAGAGCTTCAAAGATAAGCACATATGAAACACAATTCAACAAAGCCATAGCATAACCAAGCATAACATTCAATGCATACAAGTTTAGGATAAGAACAAACCTCTAATTTATTAGAGCAGGAACAAGAATAAATTCCTTACCTTATTCCTAAGCTTGCCAAGTCCCTAAGCTCCTTGGATTGCTTGTAGCTCCGCCAAAACTCCTTCTTTTTCCTTCCTTTCTTTCTCTCTCTCTTTCTCTTTTTCTCTCTTCTTTCTTGCTTGGCCGTGGAGTGCCTTGAATGAAAGGGGGTGGGGTATTTATAGCTGAGTGGAGGTGGAATGGATGGTCAAGATCAAATCGTGATGAATGGCTCAGATCGCTTAACTTCCTCAAGAAGCCTTGCCTGCATCATCACGATGACATCATCATCCTAGATGACTAATTAAAATGACATCATCCATGGGATACCTCACGTGCTATGTGGCACAATGGTGGGGCCCTTGGGATATCTCACTAGCTGACTCAATATTTCCAGAGAATTCCAGTCTTTTCCCTGAATGAACGGCTGAGATCTTGCCACATATCCTTCGCTTTTTCTTCTTTCCCTTATTTCCCTAGACTCATGCCATGTGGCACCTTGTGGGTCCCACGAGGATACCTTTTATGCCACCTCATGGTTTTGGATGACTCTAAAGCTTTATCTAATCACTTTCCCTAATTCTATCTTTGACCGAGTAACTTTACTTTATTGAAAAAGTACTAAACTAATATTTTCATGCCACTTGGGCCACATTTTTTGATGTATGGGAATGTCATATTAGGTCCCTAATCAAGCCCAAGCACTCTGGTGGCCCCAAGAAACATCCCTTTCTTTTCCAAAATGACCATTATGGCCCCAGGGACTTTCACTATTTATAATTTAGTCCCTAATATTTCACTTTCTTGCAGTTTAGTCCGTGAACATCATATGTATACTCCTGGTACTTCTGCTCAACAGGGCCTGGTAGTATACCTTTTTCAGGCTGCATACTGGGCTTCTAGGCCTAAAAATAAGGATATGACATTTATCCTTTCTTCTTGTTCCTTTTGCCTTCAACCAACCAATGATTGCTTTCTTAACTCTTTAACTCATCCTCTTTGATGTTTTGAGGTCCTAAATATAGCAACATTGATCATACAACTCATTAGGATCATTATGATCAAGTGTTCTAGCTTTCTAAAAATTATTCTCATAAGCCAATCATACATATTTTTTTCATGAGGAATTCAAATATGAGGTTGGATTTATTAAACTCACACCTTCCCTATTTTACTAATCTTGGCATAGAGCTAGCATTCTTGATGCAAAAGTTCTACTTTTGATTTCTAATGCTTCCAACTTCACTTCCTCAACTTGGTTTCACATGTTTTTTTATGTATAATCTATTGGAAGCCATAGAATCGTCAAAATTACATCCTAGGATACATATGAGGTTGGATTTATGAAACTCATACACCTTCCCCATTTTTCTAGCCCTGGAATAGAGCAGCACTCTTGATACAAAAATTCCACTTTTGATTATAATGCTTCCAAATTCACTTTCTCAACTTGCTTTCACATAATTTTTCTTGTAGAATCTATTTGAAGTCCTAGAATCATCAGAATCACATCCTAGGGTACAGAACATAGCAAGGCCATGACACCCTCTTAGGCAACCAAGTCATGAAATTCAACTAACTATAAGCTAGAACCACTTGAATCCTATCTATTACAACTTATTTTACCTATATTTAACATCAAATTCATGATTTCCTTATTCTTACACATTTCTTCCAACATATATGAGAGGAGAATAAAATGATTTATAACTATCTAGTCTAACAATTAATCCTCCCAGCTACAAGATTAAGGACTTAGGAGAAGATGTTATCTCGAATACTTGATCACTTGGACCTTGGATTTCATCTTCTAGCTTTAGAGTGTATTTTGCAAGAGTTTCCCCATGGATTCCATCTACTTTGCCAGTCACTCAAGGGGGTATTTGCAGACAATTCCAAGATTAGATGGATGGCCAAGACTACATCTTACTAATGGATAGTTGAGATTGCATCAACTTAATGAATGGCCAAGATTGGATCCACCTATCCTTCTTACATTGTCTTTTTCTCCTTTGGTGCCATTTGAGGAAAAAGAAAGCTTCTTGAAAAATTCTATCCAATCTATACCGGCTCAATCAGGATTCCAAAAACTATATTGTTTCCTAAATCTAATTTTTATGATGTTTCATAATTTATCTTTTTACATTAGCTTTAGTGTTTGTATTCTTCCTAACTTTAACAATATTGTACTAGTAAGGATTAACCCTTGAAAATGACCAAAATTCCCTTCATTTACTTTTAAACACTAGGGATATTTTTGTCTTTTCACATTTCACCAGGCATTCCTTAGCCCTAGTCCTCTATTATTGTAAACCTCTTTGACTTCATGTCTAAAGTTATATTCTTTGTTAGATGTCTAATCTAACATTACCCAAGACCTTCTATTGTAACTTTAATTCTTCAAATTTATTTAATTTATCAGTGTATTGAATCAAAATTCAGACGCTCGTCAAATGGCTCAGAATAAATCTTTTATCTTCTGTTGAATTTTGGTTATTTGCATATTTACATTTGTTTCCTTCACTTTTTAAAGAATGACACCCATGTCCCTTAATTCTTTAGAAATTACACTTATGCTCCCTTAACTTATCACTACATTAACTTTAATCCATGAAACCCTTATAGTTTATACTTTAGTCCCTTTAAACTTTCTTACTTAGGCCCTAAAAGACTTTTTTCCTCATAATTTAGTCATTCCTTTACAATTCCTTCCTCTCTATTTTCTAAGCCCTTTAGACTCTCCTAGAGTCCCTATCTTTATTTACATATTTACCCCAGGAACTTTCCTTGTTTACAGTTTAGTCACTGAACTTTCTCTGTGTAGTTTAGTCCTTGAAAACCCTTTGTATGTTTTTGGGACTTTTGCACAAAGGGTATACTTTATAAACTTCCACTATTTGCATTTTAGACTACTTTTTAGGCTTCTGGGCCTAAAAATTGGGATATGACATTACCTTCATCATCGAAGATGAATTATCTCTTCAGATAGATGTGACCAAAGACTTTCTCTTTTGATATTTATCGTTCTTTTTTTCTTTGTCCTTCTTTGACAACTATGGACAGTCGGCTTTAATATGGCTCTACTTCTTAGACATGTAGCAGATAATTTGATTCCTTGCTTATGAAGTTGAAGGGAAATTTCACTTTGATTGAAATTTCCTTCTAGCTCTATTTATGTAGAACTTTCATAATCTTTTGATAAGGCCCATCTCTTCATTTTCTAGCACATCTTCTTCATCGCTTTCTTGATCTTTGAGAGCAATTCCTTTATGACTTTTCTCCTTTAAATCCTTTTAGTATTTTTTCTTACTCTTAAACTCTAATAGGCTCGTAATGACTGCAATAACTAATCTCATTGATTCTCCCTTAGACTCTTTAATGTCAACACTACTACAAAAAACTTTCTAAATTGGTTGAAAATGGTATTCTACATCGGACAATGATTCAGATCCGGTGTAGAAATAGACCGTGTAGAAAGTGTACACTTTTTTAAATTGGGTGGTTCAATGGTATAGAATGAGTAGAATTTAAACCGGTCCCTTTTGAAATTAGGAGTAGAATTTACTAATATCTCTATAGGTTATGTGAACGGGAGTTATAGATTAATGAATTTTTTACACCAGTTGTGTTTTCACTAGATGTAGATAATCAATTTTCTACACCTCACTATAAAGACAATCGGTGTAGATGTTGTAATATTTACATATTGTTTCTAAACCTACCGATATCCTTTATCCGATTTAAATGTATTTTTAAAAAATAACCCCTTCAATATTTCATTAACCCCATCCCCTGAAGCTTCATGAATAAAATGCCTAAATATATGGACTCAAAAAGATAGCAGTAGAGACAGAGTTCAAGATGGCATATATAGATCTTCAATTGCTCATTACATTATTCATTTAATAGAATTCAATAAAAAAGTGCAACAAGTTAAATAGAAAAATAAAAAAATGTATTCAGTTAATGACAACTTTTATTGAGAATGAATGAATTGAATAAAAAAAATCCAACCCAAATATTGCGTAGGTCCTCAATATCTTGTTTAGGAAATGGGTCAGATTGATCAAACATCTGAAACATCAAATTAAAATAAAAGAAATTAAGGTATTACTAATATATATTAAATTGAAAAGAAATATCAAATCATTAAAAACACAATTTACCTCCTCAGTTAGGTCAGTCCTATTTGACAAGATGATATTGATCATGTGTCTCACCATGTAAAAGCTACACAAGTTGCTTTGTTTGGGTTACCTTTGACTCTATAATATTAACATGAACAAAATTATTTGTCACCAGCAAAAAGCCGTCGAGCATAAGACTTAACACTTTTATTACCTTCAGTGTGATCTATTTAGGGTCCCTCACTGAGTTAGCTTTCTTAAGACCCCTTGCAATTGCAAATGTCCTCATAGCCCTATAAACAAAGTTATGAACTTAGTAATCTATTTATTATAAAGATCATATTTATTACAAATACCACTGTTATGTATAGAAGAAAACTCACATGTTTATAATCTTCTTGGCATTAACCAATGGCTTGAAGTAGAAAGAGCTCAAGAAGAAAATTTTATAAGTGTGCTTACATAGCATAATCAATTGCCAATGATTACTGTAGAAAATAATTAAAACATAATGATTATTAGCATTAAGCAAATACAAACCTAGTATGAAATGAAATGAAATATTATTATTCTTACTCCTGCATATATGGTGCGAAGGAACAATCAATATCGGTTTCACCAAGCCTCTTTGAAATGTGTTAAAGTCTCAAAGATTAGGAGATCCCTTTTGAATAAATCTAAAATAGGCATAAGAATCCGAACTGTTCTTGTTTGCCCTTGGAAACTAACTTAGCTTGCATGAATTTTGTTATTAGATATATTTACATTTAAATTAGACATATATCAAAATCACTTGGATGCACCAGGAGGTTAGTTCATTCCCAAGAGTAATAACAGATTTCACATTTGCATAGCAAACAAAGAGAGGTGCCCTACATTGCCCACAACTGAATCCATAGGCAACACATCCACATAGAACATTTTGTCAGATGCCAATTGGATCACACGTTGCATGGCACTCAAATTGGGAGGTGTGGGAAATTCGCTCGGGGATGACATGACGTGATCCAAAACAAGATTCTTTGGCCATAATATTTGCCTAACCCACTATCTTTACCTCATCAGTGGAAATTGAGACAAGAGCATATTCAATTATCACATCTTTAACTACCACCCTTAATTGATCATCTTGAATTTGGATGTGGTGGGTAGTTGCCCCTAAGTTATGGATAGAACCATGTGCTAATAACCTTTTGAGAGGATCCTCCACATATAGGTCACAAGGTTCAGCATCATCTAACACCAGTCCAGCCATGCAACAACTCCTTTTAGTTATAGGATGGGGCTGCATTTGAGAGCATTTAGGGGACACTTGGCTCCTGTTGCCTTGATATCATCATGGACAACATTTCTTCCTTGATCTTTACTAACCCCTCTTATATTATGCCTTAATTGAAGCTTCTACCTATGTCCAAGCCTTTACCCTAATATTGGATAACAATAATTCTAGCTCAGCCCTCAGCATATATGGGTAATATCATGGAGATACTCTAAAGTAATCTCTTATACCGACACATCCTCAACTCCCCTAACACTACCTAATGCTCTTGCTTGCCTGTGGTAACAGTCAAGATGTCATTCCTACCATCTGACTTGAAGGAGCCATGGGCTCCTTGTTGTTTAAGATCAACCTATAACATATAAAGAGCAAACATAAGAAATAATATAATTAGTATACTAAACCAAAATAATAGAAGTAGTATTTACAATTTTTTCCATAATCATGAGAGCTTCATTGCTTGTAAATGAGACACTCCTTGTTTGGTGAGGTATAACTATTTATCTTCGCTAGTATTGGAGATAGGGGAGCAAGAGTAACACTAGGATCAGACTCAACATTTTCTTCTAGCCTCTTCCTCTTGGCCTCTAACAAGTCTCTTTCAGCCTTCGTGTAACCCCCTCGAGACATTGTGTGGGGGCAATCATTCTTTAGAGCGTGTTCAATGGCTTTTGTTCTTTTTGCCTACAAGACTTGAAGTAGTTAAAATCAATACATACAAAAGGAAAAAAAAATGGGAAATGTAAGTATCTTTGTCAACGCACCATAGCTGCTGGCATAGTCTAAACCCTAACAAATTCTTCCCAAGTAGCTTCATCAATGAATTGATACTAGCTGCATGTAAAAGGATGAGGCTGACCATCTTTGTCCTGGCCATGCACATACTGACGAGCTAGTTGTGTCTTGAATGCCCTCCAACCTCATCACAATAAGACAATGTCTTCATCTTTAAGACTTCATTGTTGGGAATATTGTAAGTGAGCTACAATAATTGCCATTGAAAGTAGAGTTATCAACAAACAGTTGTGTTTTTTGGTATTGCTCTACATACAATATACAATAGTTAGTTCCTATACCCAGATATAGTCCTAAATTTGATTCTTTACATGATTATCAACGGCATCCCAAGTCTCTATGGAAATGTTAGTCTTGTTGCATGCTAGGAGGCTGAAATAACTCATGTACTCGGTCCTATGTTCACTAATTAGGTTCCAACGTGTGTCAAACTTAATCGGTAGTAATTTTCCTTCCTTCTTGTCTTTCATAATGTCTTTCAATCTTGTCATACTTCTGCCCCTCCTTTGATTAGAGTCGATTAGAGTATCGCTAGCCTCATTCTGATTACCACTAACCCATATTCCTATATACACAATAACAAAATCAAACATAGTAAACAGACTTAAGCCTTTTGCCTTCAATCAAAATACACAAAACTTGTTCCTTTAGCATTTATCTATGGAAAGAAGTGCAAGCATTTATCATGACTAATATTTTGAAGAAGACTTTCTACACCGGATAAAATATAAATATGGTGTAATAAATCATATTCTAAACCTGACTAACAAATAACTGGTTTAAAAAGATGTCTACTTGTTTTCAAAAATGCCACGCCTAATATTTTAAATTTTAAAAGTATGTCTACACCGGATAAAATATAAATCTAGTGTAGTAAATCATTTTTCTAAATCTGACTAAACAATAACTGGTTGAAAAAGATGTCTACTTATTTTCAAAAATGGCACGCCTAATATTTTGAATTTCATAAGACTTTCTACATTGGATAAAATATACAACTGGTTTAACTATTGGAGTTATTTTTTTCCCACTCACCTTCGTATTACCCCATCACTTGAAGTTACAACATATATATGCAATCAGAACAATAACCTTGCGCTATTATTACATTAAAACAATATATCCAATCAAAACAATAAACATAATTGTATTAATGCCTCAAAAACATAAAACACTAACATACAAATCAATCAGAATATACTTTTTCATTCATTTTTGGTAAACTACTAAAAAAGAAGGGGTCTCAAAAATTGAATCATCATCATCAACAACCCTTTTTCCTTAGAGAGCGACATACCATCTTTTTTGCATAAAAAACATCCACACCTTCCCATAGCTTCTTCAAATCTTCAATTAAGGGCATTATGTAAACATCTATGTCATTTCCTAGTTGTTTCAAACCAGAGATCATCACAGACAACATACATACTTGCACCTCATACACAACAAGGGAGATAGGTTGTAAATCACTAAGAGGACGGGCCATAAACTATGTATACTACTAGGGCTACCATAAGGGTTATGCCATCTATACTAAGTCTAAGCCTTAGGTTTTGTGGTTTATTGCTGAACTCAGGAAATAAGTCATCAATCTTCTTCCATTGCAAAGAATTAGCTGAATGACAAAGCTTTCTATCACAAATCCTTTCAGTCGCATGCCATAACATTTTTTTGCATCATCTTCATTAGCAAAAAGCTAGTTAAACCTTAGTATAATTGGAAGATAACATAACACCTTTTCAAGAGACTTGTTTGATCTGTACCTTGGTGTCTTACATTTTGGACATTTGTCCTCATCTTCAAAATATTTTCTGTACAATATGGAATCATTTGGGCATGCATGAATTTTTCTATATTGCATGCCTAAAGGACATATTATTTTCTTATATCATAGTAGTGTTTGGTAACACATTTTCTTCTAGAAAAATTTCTTACAATAACTCAGTCAATTCTTAAAAACCTCTATCCCTCCACCCATGCCGTGCTTTCACACTTACCGATCTCAATACTGCATTCAACATGTTGTATTTTTTGCACCCTGGTATAGAGATTTTTCTACATTATTGCACATATTACCATATGCATGTGGCCACATAAAAGCATATTCTCCAACATCACAAATCATGTCTTTTACCTGATCATCAGTATCCATATCATCATGAAAGGTCTGTTTTAACTGTTCAGATGCACTTGACATTTCCATATTTTCACTATGCCATACCCATATTATGTAATTTTTGCAAAACCCCTCACAAATTAGATGTGTGTACATTTCTGCAGGACTTTGTTTCCTCTCATTCAAACAACTCATAGAAGGACAATAAAACATTCCATTGTCATCATGACCATTTTGTTTACAAAATCTAAAACATCCTTCACCCCTAAGTATACTTAACACTTGTTCGTTTAGCATTTATGCAACTACGATCCATATTTGTGGAGGACTAGAAAACTATAAAAATAGAAAACAAAAAACCTAGCTTACAATTAATTGTGGGAGAGAATATATCATGCATAAGTAGAAGAACTCACTAAATGAAACAAGTAAATGACAACAATAAATCAAGAAAATAATAGCAAAAGCTACTGCTCGTAGTGCATAATTTTAGTTCTCGAGACAAGGAGTTCAAAACAAAACTCACCGGCTATAAAGGGTCGAGAATACTTAAACGCTTGAACCAGTGAAAAATGACAAATAGGAGGCATGAAGGGGGTTTCGATTAAATTAAAGTGTATTTCATAAGTAAATCTACACTAATCGGATAAATGTAACACCACTGTAGAAATAACTTTTTCTAAACTAGACATTATATTCTACACTGGTCACTTTTACATTGGTGTAAAATATTATAAATTTCACAAATCTATACCGGTGTAGAAATAACTTTTTTCAAAATCGGATATTATATTCTATACTTCACATTGACATGTATAGTTTTAATCATCTATTGCATTTTTTTGTTTTTGAAAAATAAAAGAACACCATGCCATCAGAACAAGAAACTCCATTCATTCAACTTTACTAATAACTTTACATTAAAAGTATGAAATTTCCAAAACAATATCTATCAAAATATATAACATATTCTCTCTTTTTGTCATTATGTATAAAAAATAAAATAAGAGGGGCAGATAAAGGTTATAGGCATCACCGCATCAGACTTGGAGGTCTGGGATTTATTAAAGCCGGTAGGATCAACAGGATTGTAAAGCTATCATTATATTTATGGCAGCAAATTTCAGAGTGAAAAGGTTTGAAACTGTCTTTTAGTCTATTAACTTGTTGAGTCAGTTCTTTTATTGATTTCTCTAGGCCATTGAAGCGTATGATATGTTCCTCAAGGTGCTCCATCAAAGTGTCAACCAGGGGAGGAGGAGAAGGAACTACAGGGTGAGGGTCAAGATGTTTCTCTTCAAATTCGTCTCTATTTCTTTTATGCGGTGTAGAAAGAGGTGTGCATGAGAAAGAAGCCATTAGAGGGTTCAGATAGAAGAAAAGAAAATAAAACAAAGAGATAAAGTATTGATCATAGGAATGGTATACATATGGTTGAGGAATAAGAACAATTTTAGAAAATAATATTGAAGAATGCAATTGGCCTTTTTATAATAATGAGGACAAATGTAGGAACTAAATAAGTGAAATGAACAGTCTGAGAAGGTATAGAGAAAAGAAGTGGGAGAACATAGACAATAAACTGAAAAGTCAGCATAGAAAGTATATTTAACACCAGTTATATATATGTTTTACACTAGTTACATGTAAATTCAATGTAAATATTTCATCTTATTTACAAAAATGCCACCTATCAATTTTTCTAAAGTGTCTCCCCACGGTCTAAAGAAGTTACAGAAAAGAAGCAGGAAAGCATAGACAAGTAACTGATGAAGAGTCAGAATATGGCGCAGCTAATCTACACCTATTAATATTACTATCCAGTGTAGAATTATCTTTTACACCAGTTCCATATATATCTGGTGTAAATATTTCATCTTATTTGCAAAAATACCATCACTCATTTTTTTTAAACAATATCCATAAGGACCATTTAAAACTGGGGCTTTAAAAAGCATATTTTACAGTAGTGCTATAACCTTTGGGTCCCATTCTCTTGTCATACTATCGAGATTCTTCCTTGATCCTCTTGCATGTACCTTTTTCCAAGTGCAATTAAGTGATTTATTAGATGGGAGAATATGACTTCTATATCTCTGATGGTCTCTCTAGGGTCATCTGAAACAATTAAAACTCGGTGGTCAGATTATTGATTCTGCTTTATGTAACATCCCAAATTTTTTCTATCTGTATAAGCTGATAGAGGACAGAGATTTTGAAGTGATTGGAATGGTAATCACAAGAAAAGATAATGATTAAGATAAGTTTTTAGCAAAAGAAAAAAAGAAAGGGACTAAAGTGAAGATTATAAAAGTTCCATGGTGCAAAATGGAAGTAGACTAAGATTTGGGCCATTAAGTGTAATTATGAAAAGTTGAGAGCCTAAAGTAAAAGTTTCAAAAAGTTCAGGGGCACAATAGTAATTATGAAAAGTTGAGCTAGAAAAGGCCAAAAATTCGCTATAAATATTTTAGTCCCAAATTTTACCATAAAATAGATAAAGTTATTCTGATCATTTTAACGCAATACAGAATTTTGATTTGAAATCCCGATAAATTGATATTAATTTTCAAAGTTAGGGAGATTATTATAGTATCTTCTGGACCTCATAATCAGATGAAACTTGGTAGTAAATTCTTATAAATAATATAAGAATTTATGAAACTGATAAAGATAAAAAAAGGAGTCCTGTAGAATTAACTATGAAATTTATGTTGAAATCAAACACCGATAAAGGATTTGAAGAAGATATATAAATTTTTATCAGGACTTCTGGGTCTCATAAAATTATGAGACTTTGTAGGAAAATCATTTTATATTAGAATGAATTTTTAAAAATGTTAGAACCATTAAAAGAGGTGTCTATCATTTATTTTAAAATGAGGGTGATTTAAGAATATCGGTATAAGGAAAGTGCCTTAGGATTTATGCCAAATAGCTATTGGACCTAAAAGAGGCCCAATATAGCATCCTAGATAAGCTCAATAAGCCCAAGATCAAGTCTTGGAGCTTAAGTTAATTTTGGATATTTTATGAGTTTTTAAATAGAAAAATCAAAAGAAAATGAATGAGCTTCAAGAAGAAGCCAAGGGTTGCATATGGTGGGACCCATACACCATGTGCAATATGTCATATCCTAATTTTCCCTATCCGTATAGTACTGATAGTGGAAAGTGTTGGAAAATGTGCCCTAGGGGACAATCATTGTCTTATGAACATTATTGATTTATGAATTTATTAATTATGTTATCATATTATTTGCATGTTTATTGTGATGACTATCCTTTGATAATTCATGATCTTCTCCTAAATGTCCCTGGTCGTTCATCTATGTGGGAGCAGAGATGAAATAAGGCCAGTATGACTTTGAAGATGTATAGAGATATAAATCAAAGTCATAGGCACATGTAAGAGTACAAGGTGTTAGACCGACCCGCTATGAGAGAGCTGCATGGGTTACGTCATAAGCTTCTCTCATATACAAACCATGTCACTATGCCCTTTGACCTGAGATCATCATGGATTCCTATATGACAAACGCTCAGCTTTGACCTAGTCAAAAGTCACTTTTGACCGAGTGATCATAAAGACTCTGTTCGGGCTTAGTGGTTTTTCATGCGGAGGAATATGAATGGTTAAGATGGAATTTGTCCCTCACATTCGTAGAGAGATATTAGTTGGCCCCTCGATGAGTGAGTCTGAGAAATGTATGGCCATACTATAATGGAAAGGTAGTTCCATTTCTATAGTAAAACTACTCAGGGATCGAGAAAGTAATGGTCAGGAATAGGAGGATGACATTATCCATGCCTCATCCATAACCAAAATATCGCGTGACAGAAGGGACATGATATGGTTGTATAAAAGGCTACATCGTTTATCGATCCCAATATGATTTGAGTAGTCGTTATGTCTTGCTAGAGACCGCTTGCGACTTGTGGGCCAGTATAGCAAATGGCCCATTGCCAACTTCATATGGGCCTACAAGGTCGCACACAAAATAGCCCAACATGAGCTATGATGTCCAGATTCATTGAATCTAAGGCGTGTCCAGATTCAATGAATGATCCAGGGTGGATGTATATATTTATTTATATTTATATTCATATATATAAATTCATATATATACATTATATATAAGGGATATATATAGAATTTAATTTATAAGGATAAATTAAATCTCTATCATGTTTGAATTTGAAATTCAAATTGATAGGATATCTCATATAAGAGATATTTACAAGATTTAATTTATAAGGATAAATTAAATCTCTATCATGTTTGAATTTGAAATTCAAATTGATAGAATATCTCATATCAGAGATATTTACAAGATTTAATTTATAAGATAAATTAAATCTCTATCACGTTTGAATTTGAAATTCAAATTGACATGATATCTCAAATTTCATTTATGAGAATAAATCAAATATAGTCCATCTTATCTTTATTTTAAATTAAATAAATAGGTGAATTAAATCTGTGGGACGGATTTAATATAAACATTATTTATTTAATTAGTTTCCTATCAAATTATACAATATGTGATATTGTATTAATTTCAGAATTAATATAGATTAATTCTAAAAATCCAATTCGGTTGAGAAAATACAGAGCATCCTATAAATCTGATTTTAGGAGCTACATTTTGAATAACAACACATAACACAAAAGGCCGAAGGGAATCTGCAAAAAGGTTTGCAAATAAGAAACTGGTGAAGTAGAGACGGAGAGGACGAATTCTTGAGAGAGCCTTGCAGGGACAGGAGACGCTAGAACGTCGTTCGTGGTTGGAACGCTGTTCGTGTGGATACCAGTAGAGGTAGCTGACCTGAGGCGTCGACTTCTTGCGATCAGAAAGAGAGCACGAGCCGCGGAGAGAAGCTGTGGACATCTTCTTACGATCGGAAAGAGATCACCAGCCGCGGAGAGAAGCTATGGAAGTCGCTGAGAAACACTGAGGGTAATGCTTCTTCCCACTTGACTTAAACACATACGGTAGAACCTGGCAAGGAATGGAAAAAATTTTAAGTTAATTTCCGCTGCGTGTCTTCCAATTCCTTAAAGAAAGAGGTTTGGAAAGGATTATAACGAAGATAAGAAGAAATGATAAAGGTTAAATGAGTCCTGAAGAAAGAGAAGGACTAAAATGAAAATTAGAAAAGGTTGAAGGCAAAAAGTGAAAATAGAAATAAAAGTTGGGCCCTTAAGTGTAATTTTCAAAAGTTAAGGGGCTAGAATGCAAATAGCCAAAAGTTCAGGGGCCTAAGTGTAATTATTCAAAAGTTCAGGGACCCAAATATAAATATGAGAAAGTTGAGCTGAAACAGGCCAAAAATGCCCGGAATCAGATAAGACCCAAATTTTACCAGTAGATAGACAAAATTATTCTGCTCAGTTTAACGCAACACAGAATTTTGATTTGAGGTCCCGATTAATTGATATAAATTTATAAAGTTAGAAGAGTTATTACATTATTTTTCAGACAGCAGAATCAGATGAAACTTTATAGAAAATTCCTATATTTAATGTAAAAATTTATAAAATTGACAGAGTCAGAAAATGAATCCTGTAGAAGTCTTACCGGATTTTACGGTCAAATAAAACACCCGATAAATAGGATCGGGTTAGATTTATTAGGATTTGTGCCATAAAGGTAATGAAGCCAATGAGCCCATACAAAGGCCTAAATGACGCCATAATGAGCCTAATAAAGTAGTGAAACAGTTATGTGGGCTAGAGTCCAGAGCAGTTCAGGAAAAGTGCAAAATTATGAAAATGCCCTTGGATGCCCATACTGTACCAGTGTTAGATAGAGGTCATTTTGGTCATTCTGGACAGGCCAAAAACGTGGGACATAGTATAAATATGATTAGTTAGAGCCACTATATGCCCTGAGGCAGTGTAAAGATGGGTGAAATGACAATTATGCCCTTAGGGTTAGTACAACGCAAGGAAGGACACCAAGGGTATTTTGGTCATTTTTCAAAGGATGGATGGCAGATAAATATTCAGTATATCAAGTTCAATGATATGATAAGACTAGACATTAATTTCCAGGACAAAATATATATCCTAGTTTATTATAAAAGAATTAGGAACAAAAAACAGTCCAGTTGATGTTAAACTGCTCCGATCGGTACCGGATTAGATTGGAATTTTTCTAGAAGCTTCCTTACACTATGAACACGCCACATACCCCCATGAGGTGTCCCATGAGTTGTCCCACATGATGTCATAATTATTCTTTTATGAAAAAGTAAAATCCAAGATTAAATGTGAGCCTTTAGATCAAATAGTAACCAAATCAATCTTGGCCATTGATTTTTCTTGGATTTTGGCTATAAATACCCGTTCATTTCTGCATCAAAACCGTGGCTTCATGGACCCTTGGGTAAACTCTTGCAAAATGAAAACTCAAGCCAAGACAAAGAAGATTCAAGGTACCAAAGTTCAAGCAAGCTAGAGATTAAAGGTAAGCAATCTCTCCTAGCTTATTTTCCTTTGATTTGGGAGCTAGAACTTAGGGTTTTCATGGGAGAAAAGTTGAGTGTTCTCTAAGGGGAGGTTCTGCCCAAAGACCTTAGATGAAAGGGAAAAGAAGAAATGAAAGTTTGAAGTATATGATTGAAGCTTCAACAAGCTAGTTAAGTGATTGGTTGTTGAATCAAGTTGATATTCTTGACTTTGCCAAGGGTGAATCTGTTCAGTAATTTGAATTTCAATGATTTAATGCTTCCATTGAGTTTTTATGATGATTTTGTGTAGGATTGGAAAGGTTTTGAACCTTGGAAACATTAAAATCTCAAGGTTGTAGTCTTTGAGATTCCTTATGGTTACTGTTCACTCGCATGAACAGTGATTGAAATTTCATGATTTTGATGGCTCCAATGGTTTTAAAATGAAAAGTTGTGTGGGGTAAAGTAGAGAAACAAGTATGGGAAGCATTAGAATCAAAATGAGAATTTTTGAAAGAATTGTATGCTTATGTTCAGTTCTGTACAGCAGGCCATGAACGAGCTGGAATTTCATGATTCTAAGCTCATAAATGGATTAAAAAGATGAAATTGTGTAGGGTAAAGTCAATACATCAATTGGTTCAAGAGCCAAGTGGACTAGTGAAAATTAGAGAAAGTTATGACAATAAAGAGTATAATAAAGTTAGTCTTGAACATGGTTGGACTTCATGAGTCCTAATGAGTTATGTGATGAATATGAATGTGTTTAGGACCATGAAACATCCAAGAAGATGTTGGGAAGTGATGGACATAAAGGCTTCATGGTTGGAAAGCTAGGGAGCAAGTGCAAAAGATCAAGAGAAAAGCTTAAGTGCAAGGTAGTGAACTTACTTCTTTATATGCTTGATGTGGTATGCTTATGTGTTGACATGTACATGATGTTTGAATGATGTTGTGACATGATAAATGATGTTGAATGTATTGTGAATCATATGTTTTCCATGGCCATGCACTTTATGCAAGAGTATATAGCATGATTGCATGTCACTAATCAAAGAAAGTTTAATGAAATTACATATCATGCATTAGCATCCATGTTGCATATTTAAGTGGTAATGTTTTCTACTGAGATTTCCTAGAATCTCAATCTCCCATAACCAACCAATTTAGGTCAAGCATGAAGAAAAGGTATGCATGGAGAAGAGCTAAAGAATGGAAGAAAGGAAGTGAAGTATTGAGATTTTAGCATATACTATAAATTGTCCATGAATGTAAATGCTATGTAAGGTGTCCATTTATGTGATGAAACTATTGTAATAGTTATGGCATATGTACATGATGTATATGAATGTTAAGAAGCTTATTTGATGGCTTGTGCATGCTGAAACAAATATTGGAAATGAAAGAAAAGAAACTGAAATGGTAAAATGTAGGTCCTAAAGCAGTTTTGTTGTGGCTTCAGTTTGACCAAGCAAATGAAGGAATTAGTTCACAAAATTTTATGAGCATGTATAACACATCCAGAGATTTAAATACATAGGTAGAACGTGTCATTTGGATGTGTATATCAAAAGAAATGATTTTCCAAAATAAGGGACCAGAATCTGTTTCTAAGATTTTTGACCAAATGAATAGTAAACTTTTCCAATTAAACTGTACTAATTGGATAATCATTTGGTCTGGAAATTATTTTTCCATTATAGTCCAGGATGTTAGCTTCATGTAGATTTTTGAACCACTGCATTTCAATGTTTCTAGAATTAATCATGATTTTTTGAAGTTCGTTGCGTAATCTGGAATGTCATATGAACAGTAACCCAAGAAAGTAAAATTCCAGATTTGGCTAATAGACTTCCAAGGTCTTGTAAGTGGTTCTAATTGCTACTGAATGGTCCCTAAAATATATAAAAGTAAGGATGTTACACAATACGCCACATGGAAGCAAGAATAAGGAAGAAGAGTGTGGACATGTGCTAAAATGAAATAAAATAATATAAAAAATAACCTAATGGTGATTAAGGTTAATTAATCCAAAAACCAACCAATCAAATTAAAGATTAAGGAGTTGTAATAATTATTTAAGGAGGGATATTCTTGTCCCAAGATGCCAAAATTTTGGCTATCAATACCCCTCCATTTCCTTGCAAAACCGTGGCCTCTTGGTTCCCTTGGAGAAACTCTTGTCATTTGAAAAGTCAACCAAGACAAAGGCAATTCAAGGCACTTACAGATCAAGGTAATCAAGGCATAAGGTATGTGATCCTTCCTAGTTTATTTAGATGTGTTTTGGAAGGGTAAAACATAGGTTTTAGTGTTTGGAAATTCCATTAAACCTAGTATGCTTGCTGTCCAAATCTGGACAGAAATAAAGAAAGAAGGAAAGCAAGATAGAATCAAGTAGAAGACACTTAGATAAGCTAGTTTGATGATTGGTTATTCAATTTAGTTGGTATGTCTAACATTTACTGGAAAAATATCATACATTTATTCAACCATTTACTATTTTTAATTATAACTCAAATGTCACCACCTCACTACGAGTTACTGTTTACAATGATAATTTCCAGCAACCAATTATACATACAAACATACATCAATCACATATCAATCATGCTTAAATAATTATTAACTTCTCTTCATGTATCTTTATCTCTCCCATCTCAAGAAGACTTGCTGTAATTGGATTGATATGGAAGAGGTGAGATTTCTAGGGAAATCTCAGTAGTAAATAATGTTGGAAATCGTGCCCTAGGGGCCAATCATTGTCTTAAGAACATTATTAATTTATGAATTTATTAATTGTGTTATCATATTATTTGCACGATTATTGTGATGACCATCCTTGGATAATTCATGATCTTATCCTAAATGTCCCTGGTCGGTCATCTATGTGGGAGCACAGATGAAATAAGACCAGTATGACTTTGAAGATGTATAGAGATATAAGTCAAAGTCATAGGCACATGTAAGAGTACAAGGTGTTGGACTGACCCGCTATGAGAGAACTGCATGGGTAACGTCATAAGCTTCTCTCATATACAAACCATGTCAATATGCCCTTTGACCTGAAATGGATTCCTACATGACAAACGCTCAGCTTTGACCTAGTCAAAAGTCACTTTTGACCGAGTGATCATAAAGACTATGTTCGAGCTTAGTGATTTTTCATGCGGAGGAATGTGAATGGTCAAGATGGAATTCGTCCCTCACATTCGTAGAGAGATATTACTGGGCTACTCGATGAGTGAGTCTGAGAAAACACAGAGCATCCAATTTAGTAGAAGAAAACGCAGAGCATCCTATATATCTGATATTAGGAGTTACGTTTTGTATAGAGATATACATAGAACACAGAAAGGCCGAAGGGGACTAAGCAAAGGGTTTCCAGATAAGAAACTGTCGAAATAGAGATGGAGAAGACGAACTCTTGAGAAAGCCCTGAGGGACAAGAGACGCTTGCACGTCATTCGTGGTTGGAATGCTGTTCATGTTGATACCAGTAGAGGAAGCCGACCTGAGTCGTCGACTTCTTGTGATCAGAAAGGGAGCACGAGCCACGGAAAGAAGCTGTGAACATCGTGACCAAAAGCTGTGGAAGTTGCTGAGGCACACTAAGGGTAATGCTTCTTCCCACTTGACTTAAACACATACGGTAGATCCTGGCAAGGAATGGAAAAAAATTTTAAATTAATTTCCGCTGCGTGTCTTCCAATTCCTTTCAGTGGTAGCAAAGCCATGCCATTTTGTGTTTAAGTTAGGCTTGATTGTTGATTTATATGATATGTGTTAGTCGTAGCCAATCATATAATATGCATTTTATGTGTGACATATAAGGGATCCGTGTTATGTATGACATAAAAGGAATCTAAAAGGGAATTAAAATTGGTGGTGATACGCTTTGATTTGATCAATTAACGTAGATGGGATCCAAGAAAACTGAATTCAGATTCGTATAAGGGATTCGTATTCTCGGGGCGCTGCCCCCAGACCTCGCCCGCTACCGGGCTAGCGGGACCACCACCCACTAACCGGCTAGCGGGACCGCCGTGGTTACCTGTTCGTAGCGCAACATAACCGTAACATATGTTATTTTATGAATGTTTTAGATTTGAAACATCAATTGCCCTGCCATTAATCTGAATGTTGATTCTTGAGTGCTTGGGTATAGTGAACAATATGGCTCTAGATTGCAAGTGTTGTAATTTTTAAATACGGCATGCGTGTCGTGCCTTCCTATATATATACTCTCAATGTACCTTCTCTTCTTATCTCACTCCCCTCGAATGTTAAAAGAGGTTTCTATATGTAATTTCCCTTTTCTTACTAGAGAGCTCCTCTTATTGGCTTGAGTGGACTTAGGATAGGTGAGCCATAATTGTATCACATTTAAATTATGCATCTTATGATTATATCAGCACATGCATATTACTTGTATAAGATACAAACTGAGAAACATGCATTCTCATAAACTAGATAGTTAAATTAAGCCCTCTAAATGAAATCTTAAGTCATAATGCCTTCAATTTATAAACACTTGTCAAAACCTCGATTGCTCAATTGTCGACTCCGCCAAAGTGGGTGCTTTTGAGTTATCTTGGGGAGATAAGCAAGAGTAATGGTGCTACTCTCACATGTTTATTATTGTTTGACTTAATTAAGATTAACAAAACAGTTTTAGGTCTCAAGGCATTAGATGGGATTAAAAATATGCCAGATCATATGATGATAGGATCCCATGAACATCTAAGAGTTACATTTGATATAATTGGTAAAGGTGTTACCTACCTAAATAACTTAATTTAAGCGTCCTGCCAAAGTGGACTTAAGTTTGAGCCAAATATGGATCTTAGCCCACTAACTATTGCATTGAGGGTTGTTTATTTAGTGGGAGATTCCTAATTAAATTGCATATTTTAATTATAGAATCATGACGACTAGTAATACTATTAAATTATCGCTGCGATCTGTCCTTGAGAAGGACAAACTCAATGGGACAAACTTTCTTGACTGGTTTAGGAACTTGAGAATTGTTCTCAAGCAGGAAAGAAAGGCGCATTTCCTAGATCAACCCGTTACTGAGGAGCCAGCGGCCAATGCTCCTAGAGCTCAGAGAGATGCTTACACGAAGCATAAGGAAGACTCTGTCGATGTGGGATGCTTGATGCTAGCCACCATGGTTCCGGAGCTCAAAAGAGATCTGGAACACATGGAGGCTTATGAGATGATTGTGCATCTCAAGGAAATGTTCCAGCAACAGGTAAGGCAAGAGAGGTATGAGACCACTAAGGCCTTATATTCCTGCAAGATGGCTGAAGGTGCATCAGTCAGTACTCATGTCTTAAAGATGAAGGGATACATTGATCACCTTGAGAGGCTTAGATTTCCCATAAGCCAGGAGTTAGCTACAGCTTTGATCTTGAACTCACTCCCCGAAAGTTATGACCAGTTTGTCATGAACTACAACATGAACAACATGGAGAAATCTATTTCTGAACTGCATGGGATGCTTAAAACTGCTGAGCTGAGTCTTAAGAAGAATCCCAGTAGTGTTTTGATGGTTCAGAAAGGAAAGGGTATGAAAAAGAAAGGCAAAGGCAAGGGGAAGGGTCATGGCTCATCAGGTAAGACCAAAGAGTCAGGCAAGCCTGAAACCAAGCCTGCACCAAAGAAGGCAAAGCCTTTGAAGGAAGGAGTCTGCTTCTTCTGCAATGAACCTGGTCATTGGAAGAGGAATTGCAAACTCTTCCTTAAAGATCTGAAAAAGAACAAGAAGGATAGCGGGGCTATCGCTTCAGGTATTTATGTTATAGACATTCATCTTTCTAATTTCACCTCATGGGTATTAGATACTACGTGTGGTTCTCACATTTGTACAAATGTTCAGGGACTAAAGGACATTAGGAAGCTGAAAAAGGGAAAGGTTGACCTATGAGTTGGAAACAGAGCAAGGGTTGCTGTGCTAGCTGTAGGCACTTATGAATTAGTTCTACCCACTGGGCTTTTGTTAGTTTTAAACAATTGCTATTATGTTCCTACTTTAAGTAGTAACATTGTTTCACTTTCTTATTTGGATAAGGAAGGTTTCACTTCCATTGTTGGGAATAGTAGATGTTCTATTTATCGTAATGATGTTTTCTATGCTCATGGTGATTTGCATGTTGATCATTACATATTAAATTTGTAACAACCCAATCATGGAAATATCTATAACATAACCGCCAAAAGGGTCAAACCAAACGATTTGAATCCCACATACCTCTCGCACTGTCGTCTGGGCCACATAAATAAGGAACGCATTTCTAAACTCCATCAAGATGGATTTCTAAACTCATTTGATTTTGAATCATATGATACTTGCGAGTCTTGCTTGTTAGGAAAGATGATAAAGTCACCTTTCACTGGGCACAGTGAGAAGGCCACTGATTTATTGGGCCTCATACATACAGATGTGTGTGGACCGATAAACACAAATGCCAGAGGAGGTTATTTGTACTTCATCACATTCAAAGATGATTTTAGCAGATATGGGTATATCTATGTGATGAAACATAAATCTGAGTCTTTTGAAAAGTTCAAAATATTTCAAAATGAAGTACAAAACTAGCTTGGCAAAACAATTAAAGCCCTTCGATCTAATCAGGGTGGTGAATATTTGAGCCAAGAGTTCATAGATCATCTTAGGAGTTGTGGGATAGTCTCACAATTGACTCCTCCAGGGACACCACAATGGAATGGCATTTCTGAATGGAGGAATCGAACACTATTAGATATGGTTCGATCCATGATGAGTCAAACAGATCTTCCGCCCTCCTTTTGGGGCCATGCCCTAGAGACAGCTACGTTCACACATTCGTGTTCCATCTAAGGCAATTGAAAAGACTCCCTATGAGATATGGACTAGGAGGACACTTAGGTTGTCTTTACTCAAGATTTGGGGATGCGAGGTCTATGTTAAGCAACAAGCCTCAGACAAATTAGCGTCCAAATCCTCAATGTACCTTTTTGTGGGATATCCTAAGGAAACCAAGGGATACTATATCTACAACCCTGCTGATAACAAAGTGTTTGTTATCAGAAATGGTATCTTTCTTGAATGAGAATTTATCTCTAAAAGAACCAGTGGGAGTAAGGTACACCTTTAAGAAGTTCGAGAGCCACAAGACACCACATAACTGCAGATGGAAAACAGAGAAGACTCACAACAAGTTGTTGAGACTCCTCAAGTCACACAAGATCCACAGAAATCTAATAGGACACGACTTCAGCCGCAGAGATATGAATTTCTGATTTCTGATAGTCGTGATGTGTTGCTCATTGAGCATAATGAGCCGACTACCTATCGAGAAGCTATAGTGGGACCAAACTCTAAAAAATGGCTTAATGCCATGAAGTCTGAGATGCAATCCATGTACGACAATAAGGTTTGGACCTTAGTCGACCCGCCTAAAGGTGTAAAAACTATCGGCTGCAAGTGGGTTTTTAAGGAGAAAACTAACATGGATGGCAATGTAAATGTCTTCAAGGCACGACTGGTTGCAAAAGAATTTACTCAAACTCATGGTGTGGACTATGATGAGACCCTTTCCCCAGTTACAATGGCCAAATCAATCAAAATCCTCTTTGCCATAGCAGCATATTATGACTATGAAATATGGCAGATGGACGTCAAGACAGCTTTCCTTAATGGAAAGCTCCTTGAGGATGTGTACATGATACAACCTGAAGGGTTTCTGTGTTCTGAGGACTCTGGTAAAGTGTGCAAGCTTCAAAGGTCCATTTATGGACTGAAGCAAGCCTCTCAGAGTTGAAATAATTGTTTTGATGAAGTAGTCAAAGAGTTTGGATTTCTTCAAAACATTGATGAACCTTATGTGTACAAGAAGGTTAGTGGGAGCACAGTTGTGTTTTTGGTATTTTATGCCGATGACATCCTACTTATTGGGAATGACATTCCTACCTTGCATATTGTCAAGTCTTGGTTAGGAAAATCTTTCTCGATGAAAGACTTAGGTGAAGCCACCTACATCCTAGGGATGAGAATCTATAGAGATAGATCTAAAAGACTTATAGGACTCAGTTAGAGTACATACATAGACAAAATACTGCATAGGTTCAGTATGCACGAATCAAAGAGGGGTTTCATACCTATGTCTCATGGTATTCACCTCAGCAAAGATCTGTGTCCTAGTACATCTGATCAGCGAGGTCGCATGAGTAAAGTTCTATATGCCTCGACCATAGGATCTATCATGTACGCCATGTTATGTACTCGATCGGATGTCTCGTTTGCCTTGAGTATGACCTAGTAGATATCAACATGACCCTGGTGAGGGCCATTGGACTGCTGGCAAGAATATCCTTAAGTACTTAAGAAGGACTAAGGACTTATTCTTGGTCTATGGTGGATTGGATGACGAACTCTGTGTAACTGGTTACACAGATGCAAGTTTCCAAATTGACTAGGACGACCAAAAATCACAGTTTGGATATATATTCCTCCTCAATAATGGAGCAGTAAGCTAGAAGAGCTCTAAGCAGGGCACTGTAGCAGATTCTACAATGGAAGCTGAGTATATAGCAGCATCTGATGTAGCTAAGGAAGCTGTTTGGATCAGGAAGTTCACCACGGAACTAGGGGTGATACCTACCATCTCAGATCCAATAACTTTGCTCTGTGACAATAGCGGTGCCATTGCATAGGCCAAAGAGCCTAGGTCACATCAAAGGACCAAGCATATACTCAGGCGATTTCATCTCATCAGAGAAATCAACGATAGAGGTGATATAAAAATATGCAAAGTAGCAGGAGAAGATAATGTTCCTGATCCTCTAACAAAGCCGCTTGTGCAGGCAAGGCATGAGCGTCATGTTAGGTCAATGGGAATTAGTCAAATTAATGATTGTACCTAGTACAAGTGGGAGGTTATTGGAAATCATGCCCTAGGGGCCAATCATTGTCATATGTACATTATTGATTTATGAATTTATTAATTGTGTTATCATATTATTTGTATGTTTATTGTGATGGCCATCCTTGGATAATTCATGATCTTATCCTAAATGTCCCTAGTCGGTCATCTATGTGGGAGCAGAGATGAAATAAGGCCAGTATGACTTTGAAGATGTATAGAGATATAAATCAAAGTCATAGGCACATGTAAGAGTACAAGGTGTTAGACCGACCCGCTATGAGAGAGCTGCATGGGTTACGTCATAAGCTTTTCTCATATATAAACCATGTCACTATGCCCTTTGACCTGAGATCATCATGGATTCCTACATGACAAACGCTCAGCTTTGACCTAGTCAAAAGTCACTTTTGACCGAGTGATCATAAAGACTCTGTTCGGGCTTAGTGGTTTTTCATGCGGAGGAATATGAATGGTCAAGATGGAATTTGTCCCTCACATTCGTAGAGAGATATTACTGGGCCCCTCGATGAGTGAGTCTGAGAAATGTATGGCCATACTATAATGGAAAGGTAGTTCCATTTCTATAGTAAAACTACTCAGGGATCGAGAAAGTAATGGTGAGGAATAGGAGGATGACATTATCCATGCCTCAACCATGACCAAAATATCGCGTGATAGAAGGGACATGATATGGTTGTTAAAAGGTTACATCGTTTAACGATCCTCATATGATTTGGGTAGTCGTTATGTCTTGCTAGAGACCGCTTGCGACTTGTGGGCTAGTATAACAAATGGCCCACTGCCAACTTCGTATGGGTCTACAGGGTCTCACACAAAATAGGCCAACACGAGCTATGATGTCTAGATTCATTGAATCTAAGATATGTCCAGATTCAATGAATGATCTAGGATAGATTTATATATATTTATTTATATTTATATTCGTATATATATATATATAAATTCGTATATATACATTATATATAAGAGATATATGAGATTTAATTTATAAGGACAAATTAAATCTCTATCACATTTGAATTTGAAATTCAAATTGATAGGATATCTCATATAAGAGATATTTATAAGATTTAATTTATAAGGATAAATTAAATCTCTATCATATTTGAATTTGAAATTCAAATTGATATGATATCTCAAATTTGATTTATGAGAATAAATCAAATACAGTTCAGTCTTAGCTTTATTTTAAGTTAAATAAATAGGTGAATTAAATTTGTGGGATGGAATTAATATTATTTATTTAATTAGTTTCTTATCAAATTATACAATATATGATATTGTATTAATTTTGGAATTAATATAAGATTAACTCCTAAAAATCCAATTCGGTAGAAGAAAACGCAGAGCATCCTATATATCTGATATTAGGAGCTACGTTTTGTATAGAGATATACATAGAACACAGAAAGGCCGAAAGGGACTGAGCAAAAGGTTTGCAGATAAGAAACTGTCGAAATAGAGATGGAGAGGACGAACTCTTGAGAAAGCCCTGGAGGGAAAGAGACGGTAGCACGTCGTTCGTGGTTGGAACGCTGTTCATGTGGATACGAGTAGAGGAAGCCGACCTGAGTCGTCGACTTCTTGCGATCGGAAAGGGAGCACGAGCCGCGGAAAGAAGCTGTGAACGTCGTGACCAAAAGCTGTGGAAGTCGCTGAGGCACACTAAGGGTAATGCTTCTTCCCACTTGACTTAAACACATACGGTAGATCCTGGCAAGGAATGGAAAAAAATTTTAAATTAATTTCCGCTACGTGTCTTCCAATTCCTTTCAAACAATACCACAAACAATGTATGCAACTATATGCTTAGTGTTAAACATGCTTGCTTTATAGGATCATGCTTGCATAATGACATATAGATGCTTCCATGATTCTTACATATGGCCATATAATAAAAGGAAACAAACAATTCACAATCATACATACTTCACATAATCAAGACAAGCTAATAGCATATTAACAACACTCAAGCAATAGGCATACAAGTTTAGGTATAAGTTCACTACCTAGCGTATAGCCTTTCCTCTAATCCTTAGCCTTTGCTCTAAGGTTCCTTCTTTTCATAGGCCAAAGTCTTATTCCTAAACTAGTCAAATCCCTAAGCTCCTTGGATTGCTCCTAGCTCAGTAAGAACTCCTTCATTTTCCTTCCTTCCTTCCTCCCTCTTTTCCTCTCTCTTTCTTTTTCTCTTTGCTCTTGCCATGGGTGTACCTTGAATGGAAAGGGGTGGGGGTATTTATAGGTGAATAGAGGTGGAATAGATGGTCCAAATCGAATCACGATGAACGGCTAAGATTGTTTAGCTTTCTCAAGAAGTTTGATTTGCATCATTAAGATAACATCATCAAGGGACACCTTGCATGCTAGGTGGCACTATAGTAGGGCCCTTGGGACACCTCAGCTGCTAACTCTACGCTTCTAGAGAATTTTAGAGTCTTATCTCATAATGAATGGCTGAGATTGTGCCATGTGTCCATAGCTTTTTCTTTTTTCCCTAGATTAGTCCCATGTGGCATCTTAGTAAGTCCCATGAGGACACCTTTCACGCCACCTCATGGGTTCCAGATAAGTCCAAAGCTTTATCTGATCAATTCCCCAGTTATAACTTGAACCGAGTAATTATACTTTACTGAAAATCACTAAAATATTATTTTTCATTCCACTTTAACCCACAAAACTCTTGGGCTACGTTTTTGTACATCTCGGAATACTATCTTGGGTCTCTGATCAAGCTCAAGTCTTCCGATGACTCAATTCCCAATAAACTTCCCTTAACAAATTACCAAAATACCCTTGGTTCCTCTTTATTTACTTTAATAATACTAGAGGCATTATTGTCTTTTCACATTTCAACAAAATATTTCCTGCCCCTGATCAACTACTCCTGTAGCTCTCTCTGACCTTTTAACCAGGGTTAACTGACTAAAATACCCTTCACTCATTTTTTTAATTATTTTTATAATATAGGGGCGTTTTCATCATTTTACATATTTTCTGAATATTTCTGGACTCTGGCTCCTTACTAGGCGTCATCATGGGCCTCCTATGACATCATCTAGGCTCATTTAGTCCCAGTTTGCTTACTTCTTAAGTTTCATAATCGGATATCGGGTATCACAAACTCCCATCAAAATTCATTAAAACGTGAATAACTTTTCCTACAGGACTCCTTTCGGGGTTCTGTCAGTTCGCTAACCTATAGCTTCACAAGATGCACCTTCTTATAACTTTTCATTTATTTCTGAGGTCCAGAAAGTCTGATAAAAATTTCATATAACTTTCAGACTATCAGATAAATATCAACTATCTATAACTCTAATAAAATTTCCATATCAGGCTAGATTAACTAGCATAACTTTCTCTATCTACTGATGAAATTTAGGACTAAAATACTTTCAGGCAATTTTGAGCCTTTCCAAGCTCAACTTTCTATAATTACAATTTTGCCCCTGAAAACTTTTGAAAATTACACTTTAATCCCTCAACTTTTCATAATTACAGTTAATAGCCCACAACTTGTATCTAGTTTCATTTTTGGACTTTCATTTTAGTCCCTTTTTTTTCTAAAATGACCATTATATCCCTAGGAATTTCACTATTTTCATATAAGTCCCTATACTTTCACTCATTTACAGTTTAGTCCTTGAAAATCCTCTGTATGTTTATGGGACTTATGCTCATTAGGGCACGGTAGGCTACCTCTTTCGGGCTACATACTGGGCTTTTATGCCTAAACATTGGGATATGACATTATGCAACTTTATCTCCTTTCATCTTTGGAAACCTATTGCGATTGGGTTAATGTGGAGGGTGAGAGTTCTGGAGAAATCTTAGTAGCAAATTGTACTAAACAGTATATGCATTAATGCTAATGTTTATGGTTGCTTGTGATTGTGTCAACATAATGTAATGAACATGCTACCATCTTACTTATAAAATACAATTTGCCAAAGCAAACATAGAAACATAGCATCTATCAAATACATATATGCCACAACAATTCACATAGCCATAGTACCATAACACATTACATTCAACACATAAAACACTAGGTTAGTTTACTACCTCACTCTTACCCTACACAATTTAACCTTCTAAATCTATTTTTGAACTTAGAATTTCTAAATTCTAGAACCTGCATACTATTTTAGATAGAACTGAAACATGTCCTCTTTGCTTAAAAAACTTCTCATTTTGATTCAAATGCTTCCAATACTTGTTTTTCTACTTTATCTCACACAATTTTTCATTTGAAAACTATTGGAAGCATTAAAATCATGAAATTTCAATAACTATTCATGCATGTGAATAGTAATAGAGAAGACTTAAAAATTATAACTTTCAATTCCAATGCTTTCAATGTTCCAAGCAGTATAAGCATACAAGTAGGTAAGTCTACTACCTGGCATATAGCCTTTCCTTCTAGCTCTTAGCCTTGTCTCTAAGATCCCTTCTTTCCATAAGTCAGACCCTATACATAGCATAGTAATATCTTTATTATTATCCAGTATAGCTCTACTTACCTCATGTTTAACTAGGGGTAATATCCTTAATCTGACAGTCCCCTGGCTTTCTTTCTACCTTTAGCTACCTTTATTAATAGAGATATTTCTCTATTCTAACTATTAAGAGAAATCCTCTACTTTATTAGAGCAGGGACTATATAACTTACTTACCTCATTCCTAAGCTCTGCCAAGTCCCTAAGCTTCTTGGACTGCTCTTGGCTTCACCATAACTCCTTCTTTTCTTTCTCTTCCTTCCTTCCTTTCTCTCTTTCTCTTTTCTCTCTTCTTTCTCTTCTTTATGCCATGCTTGGCCATGGAATTCCTTGAGGGATGGGTGGCCTATTTATAGGTGGAGGGAGGTGGAATGGATGGCTCAGATCGAATCGTGATGAATGGCCCAAATTGGTTAGCTTCCTCAAGAAACTTTGCCTACATCATCACGATGACATCATCCTCCTTGATGACTCGCCATTATGATATCATCCAAGGACACCTCAGCGGACACCTTAGGGGGTATGTGGCACAATTGGTGGGGCCCTTGGGACACCTCACCAGCTGACTCAGCATCTCCAGAGAATTCCAGAGCCTTTTCCTAGAATGAACGGCCGAGATTGTGCCACGTGTCCTTTTTACTTTTTCTCCTTTTTCTAATCTCATGACATGTATCCTTAACTTTTCTTCTTTTCCTGTAATAATGCCATGCGGTGGCTTGTGGGTCCCATGAGGACACCTTTCATGCCACCTCATGGTCTAAAGTCATATCTAATCACTTTTCCTAATTCTATCCTTAATCGGGTAACCTTACTTTATTAAAAAGCACTAAAATATTTTTTTAATGCCTCTCGAACTCCCATAACTACTGGTCCTACGTTTTTGGACTTTTAAATGTCATATTGGGTTTATAACCAAGCCCAACCACTCTAATGGCTCAGTTCACAAGACATACCTCTTACTTTTCCATTATGCCCTGGACTTTAACTATTTTCCCTGAGTTTTCACTTTCTTGCAGTTTAGTCCCTAAATAGTATTTGTATACTTCTGGGACTCCTGCATAATAGGGCCTAGTAGCCTATATTTTTCAAGCTACATACTGGGCTTCCAGGCCTAAAAATTTGGATATGACACCTCACATGCCACCTTGTATTTTTGATAATTTTCTTTGATTTTCTGGTTTAAAAAAATCCTAAAATATCTAACAATCAACTTGCGCTCCAAGAAACTTCCTTGAATCATTGGGCAACCTCACTTGGTGTCATATTGGGCGTCTTTTAGGTCCAATTAGCTAGTTGAAATAAATCCCAAGGAATTTCCTATACCGATATTCTTTAATTACCCTAAGTTTTGAGATAAATTCTAGACACCTCTTTTAATGGTTCTAATATTTTTAGAAATTTATTCTAATATAAAATACATTATTTAAAAAGTCTCATAATTTTTTGATACTCATAAGTCATGATAAAAATTCATATGTTTTCTCTAAATCTTTATCGTTGTCTAATTTCACCTTAAATTTAATAATTAATTATACAAGACTTATTTTTTACTTCTATCAATTTCATCAATTCTTATATTAATTATAATAATTTATTTCTAATTCTAAGGTCTAAAATATACTGTAATAATTTTTAGACTTTAGAAATTAATATCAATTTATTGGGATCTTAAATCAAAATTATGATAGATATGCTTGGCCCAAATTTCCTTCTCTATTTATTGGTAAAATTTGGGACAAAAACATTTCTAGGCAATTTTGGGTCTTTTCTGGCTCAACTTTCCATAATTACACTTTTGCCCTTGAAAAGTTTTAAACTTTTCACTTTGGTCCTTTCTTTATAATCTTTCATTTTCTACATTCCTTAATACTTATCTTTAAAATTTAGTCCTCTTTCTTTATAGCCTTATCTAAATCATTATATTTTTTTCTATGTATCATCACAATCCCTTCCAAATCTCTTTCCTCTATTAATCTTATATTGATAGGAAAAATTGGGATGTGACACTTCCCACATTTCTTTCTCGATCTCCAGGCTGGATACTCTGAATTTGATTTAGAGCATAAGTGAGTATGTTGACTGCCTTGTCGATTAACATTTTTTGCTTCTTATCATCATCATCAAACTCACTTGGATTCTTTCAAATTTTTTGCCATCTACTATCTTCATTAGAACGTAGTTCCCTTCGTGTATCACGTCCCATAGCTCATACTCCAAAGACTTTATGAATGCCTTTATTCTTACCTTCTAGAATGTGAAATTTTCTCTATTTATCCAAGTGTCTCCATTATAGATCTTCCTTCTGGTAGAATGCTATCACCAAATCCTGTCATATAAGCTCTTGAGACTATAAAGTCCCTTTTCAAGAGACCTAGCTTTAATACCAAATATTAGTTTAGGTAGTTACACCAAAGAGGGTGTGAATTGGTTGATATTTAATAATTTAAAATTTTAGTATTAAATAGATAAGTAAAGAACAATTTCACTAAAAGAAGTTGAAGTAAAATGATTGCAAGAGTAGAGTTATATGTTAGTTTTGGTAGTATACCCAAACGGGGCTAAATTGGGTGATATTTAGAAATTTAAAACTTCTCATAATTTAAATAGATAATTTAAAAATGAAATCATCGATTATAGCTGAAAGAAGTTGACACAAAAGATTTAGCCTAGTTCGGCCTAACCACTTAACCTACGTCCAATCCTCATATTCCCTCTAAGATTTTTCACTATAACTTCCATGATTAGCCAGGCTTTTGGTAACTCAGTACATCAGCTGTGAGAATATCACACACTCCCCCTTACAACCCGTATGGATATAATCCACTCAAGAGTCCCAAACTATTGATCAACTCATAAAATAATTGAGACATTATAAGGAAAATAGTGAAACAGGGTATAATAGACTATGAACAATGAACACAAAGAAGATAGAAATGAATGCACGAATAAATGCTCTTTTCATTGGTTGTTGAAAATCTTAACTCTGCATTCAATTTATCTCCTATTTATAGCTTCAACTTGTGAGTTATCCATTAAATACATGAAGGTTTGAGAGAAGCTGAGACAATATCGTTGGCAGTTGATGGTAGTAGGTAATTCCATTTAATGCACTTCTGACAATTTTCCCTTTAGCTGTAACTTCTCCTCTTGGAGTTCTATGTAATGGAAACCAACAAAGAAGATGTTGTAAGAGTAATAGATAATAACTAAAAATATATGGGAATTATTACTCTAAGTCTAAACTGATATATCAAAATTTGGTTTGAAAATCTTTTGAATTTTTGTAGATATTTATTGAAGAGTAACTTTAATAAGAATTGAATAAATTTCTTCAACGAATAGTGTCTTATCTTATCGATAAATAGTCTATTTGAATAGCTTTATGACAAATACCATAGGCTGAATCAAACTTGGATTTATTTCACTATATTTGATTTATCGTAGTGTCATTTGAATAGTCTTATTAAATAACTTATCGATAAATCCTTTCAAAAATAACTTGTACACAATACTTTAAGTTTGAAACTTCAACGAGTCTGTCATGTGAAATTTTCTCTATTTATAAAAGTGTCATTTGATAAATACCCTTATCAAATAGTGCTTTGATAAATTAAGTTTTAGAAATCTGAAACTCTAAATAGGCTTAATATTTATTGAATAACTTATTAATAATTTGTTTTAAATATAGTTCAAACTTGATTTACTTTATTTATCGATAAATTAATTTATCGATTAAGACTTCAATAAATTCAATTTAAAAACTATTTTCACAAAGCTTTATGTTTGAAATCTTCATTGATCAATCTGTTACTCAATAAATACATCAATAAATTCATTCAAATAAATTTCTAAGTCAGACTCTCATTTATTGATGGCTTCTTTGATAAGCAATCTTATCGAATAAATCTTCAAAGAGATATAGTTTTAAACATAGATTTTTTAACATAGATTATGCCGTTCATTTATCAAATGCTTTATCGATAAACAACTTTATCAAATAAGATTTTGATAAATGCATATTAGAAAACACATTCTCTTCATAAATTTCTTTCTCATTTATCAAAGAGCTTATCGATCAAACCCCTTATCAATAAGCTTATCGATAAATACTCTTTATCAGTTAAAATGATTTTTGAAATATTTTCTCAATTTTCATCATCAAAACATTAGAGTCTAACTTTTCTCCCCTTTTGATGATGACACAACTCAAATGAAGAACTAATAAAGATTAGAATAATTAAAGTCAAGGAAATTAAAGAATTTAGACAGTGCATCAAAACATAAGCAAACAAAAGCTTTCATTGATTAATCATTGCCAGTACAAATCAAAATTCTAAAACAAATAAGAGTAATTAAGTAGAAAAGACTACTACTATCTTAGTTCATCTTATATATCTCCCATTTTTGTCATTCATCAAAAATTGAATCATGGGAGGAAGATGGAGCTTACTTATTGGGTAGAAGTAGGTTAGATAGAGGAGGTTCTTTAATCGTGGGTTCTGGTTGTAGTAGAGAAGGTTGCTCAGAGGGAGGATCTACAAATACTTCCTCAGAGATAGGGAAAAGAATTGGTTGAGAAATTGGAGCAGAGGGAGTGGTTGTATAGCCAACAAGTTGAGAGGAAGAAGGAGGAATTTTTTTTGTAGCCTAGAGTTCTGAGGAGGATGGAGGATCAGTTTGTGTAAATGCAAATGGCTTACATAAAGGAATTGGATCAAGAGGAAGTTGAATAGTCTAAGTAATGCCCTGTGGAAGATGGGAATGGATATGAGGGGTATTTAGAAGATCATCAACAAAAAAATTAGTTTTAGAGCCAGCAACCTTGTTCTTCAATTCAAGAATCTCATCCCTTGGAAGCCCAATAACACTCCTTTGGATCTCAATGACATTCCTAAGATTGATAATATGTTGACTTGCAATGTCATATCTCTTGACTACTTTAGAGACCTGTTTCTTCTCCAATTTGGATTCAAAATCATTGAGCATCTTGGAAAAATCATGAATTGAGTTCTAAATGCTCTCCTAGACTTGTGCCATGAGGTTTTCCTAAAAACTCTTCAGTTCTTGTTGTACTATAGTGTGCAAAGCTTCCTGGGCAAAAGATTGTGCAAAAATGGGTACAGTAAGGGCAGTCGAAGATTGAGCCTCATCTTGAATAGGTTGCTTCCCTTTCTAGGGTCTCTCCTTCTAGCAGCCAATAGTTGAGAAATTCTCATCATGTAAATTTGCTCTACACCAAATCTTGGGACCGGTACTTCCTTCTCACCTTTCTCCAGGTAGTCTATGTTATTCCATTGAATGAAGAAGGAGATAAGATATAGGCAGGGGATTGGAGTGGCTCTAGACTTAGTGAAGAAGTTCCTCATCAACCAGTGTGTTTTTCTCTTACTCCCCTTACAACCCGTAAGGTGATAACCAAGTCAATAGATCTACTTTTGAGTGTCTTAATAAATGAATAAAGATTTATAAAGCTCTCTTGACTAAAGGGATTATACTAAACACTGAAGTACAAAATAATTAAAAAATTATCTCAGACAAAAATTCCTCTTTTCATATAATATGAAAAAGAGTAAAACAATACAGTGAAAATAAAAGCTTAAATAAAATGTATTTGATCATCATAGTTGAGCTTCTTAACTCTAACATTCATTTTTTCTCCTTTTTATAGTTGAGCTCCTCAAAAATTTGATTGTAGCCATTGAGAGACAAAGCCATTAGTAGTTGGTAGCTGCATTTAATGCTTATAACTGTTGGAAATTGTGCCCTAGGGGCCAATTATTGTCTTATGAATATTGTTGATTTATGAATTTATTAATTGTGTTATCATATTATTTGCATGTTTACTGTGATAACCATCCTTGGATAACTTATTATCTTATCCTAAATGTCCCTGGTCGGTCATCTATACGGGAGCATAGATGAAATAAGACCAGTATGACTTTGAAGATGTATAGAGATATAAATCAAAGTCATAGGCACATGTAAGAGGATAAGGTGTTGGACCGACCCGCTATGAGAGAGCTGCATGGGTTAAGTCATAAGCTTATCACATATACAAACCATGTCACTATGCCCTTTGACCTAAGATCATCATGGATTCCTACATGACAAACGCTCAGCTATTACTGGTCAAGATGTGAATGGTCAAGATAGAATTTGTCCCTCACATTTGTAGAGAGATATTACTGGGCCCCTCGATGAGTGAGCCTAAGAAATGTATGGCCATACTATAATGGAAAGGTAGTTCCATTTCTAGAGTCAGACTACTCAGGGATCGAGAAAGTAACGGTTAGGAATAGGAGGATGACATTCTCCATGCCTTATCTATGACCAAAATATCATGTGACAAAAAGGACATGATATGGTTATATAAAAGGTTACATCGTTTAACGATCCTCATATGATTTGGGTAGTCGTTATCTCTTACTAGAAACCGCTTGTGACTTGTGAGTCAGTATAG
Organism: Leucaena leucocephala; assembly: GCA_037074615.1. Taxonomy (NCBI): domain Eukaryota; kingdom Viridiplantae; phylum Streptophyta; class Magnoliopsida; order Fabales; family Fabaceae; genus Leucaena; species Leucaena leucocephala. The sequence continues at coordinate 15,923,597 of CM073535.1, read as the reverse complement.
TAAATGGCCCACTGCCAACTTCATATGGGCCTACAGGGTCACACACAAAATAGCCCAACACGAGCTATGATGTCTAGATTCATTGAATCTAAGACATGTCCAGATTCAATTAATAATCCAGGGTGGAAGTATATATTTATTTATATTTATATTCGTATATATATTTTATATATAAGAGATATTTACAAGATTTAATTTATAAGGATAAATTAAATCTCTATCACGTTTGAATTGGAAATTCAAATTAATATGATATCTCATATAAGAAATATTTACAAGATTTAATTTATAAGGATAAAATTAAATCTCTATCACGTTTGAATTTGAAATTCAAATTGATATGATATCTCAATTTTGATTTATGAGAATAAATCAAATGTAATTCTGTCTTATCTTTATTTTAAATTAAATAAATGGGTGAATTAAATCTGTGGGACGGATTTAATATAAACACTATTTATTTAATTAGTTTCTTATCAAATTATACAATATATGATATTGTATTAATTTTAGAATTAATATAAGATTAATTCCAAAAATCCAAGTCTGTGGTAACACCCATAGCATCCTATATATATGATATTTAGGAGCTACGGTTGGGACAGAGAAAAAAAAAGGGTGAACGGGAATCTGTAAAAGGTTTACAGGTAAGAAACTATCAAAATAGAGACGGAGAGGATGAATTCTTGAGTAAGCCCTAGAGGGACAAGAGGCGCTAGCACATCGTTCATGGTTAGAATGTTGTTCATGTGGATACCAGTAGAGGAAGCCGACCTGAGTTATCAACTTCTTGCGATCGAAAAGAGAACACGAGCCGCGGAAAGAAGCTATGGACGTCACAACCAGAAGCTGAGAAAGTCAGGACTAAATATTGAGGGTAATACTTCTTTTCACTTGACTTAAACACATACGGTAGATCCTGGCAGGGAATGAAAATTTTTTTAAGTTAATTTCTGCTGCGTGTCTTCTAATTCCTTACTGTGGTATCAAAGCCATGCTGTTTTGTGTTTAAGTTAGGCTTGATTGTTGATTGATATGATATGTGTTAGTCGTAACCAATCATATGATAACATGTGTTTTATGTGTGACATATAAGGAATCCATTTTATATATGACATATAAGGAATCTGAAAGGGAATTGAAATAGGTGGTGCATGCGTTTTGATTTGATCAATTAATATTAATGGGGTCTAAGAAAAACGAATTCATATACATGATTATTTATGGCTATCAGTTCGTAGCGCAACATAACCGTAATATATACTGTTTTGTGAATGTTTTAGTTTTGAAACATTAATTGCCCTTCAATTAAATCTGAATATTGATTCTTGAATGTTTGGTTATGGTGAACAATATGGCTCTAGATTGCAAGTGTTGTAATTTTTTAAATACGGCCTGCGTGTCGTGCCTTCCTCTATATACTCTTAATGTACCTTCTCTTCTCATCTCACTCCCCTCGAATGTTAAAAGAGGTTTCTATATGTAATTCCCCTTTTCTTACTAGAGAGCTCCTCTCATTAGCTTGAGTGGACTTAGGATATGTGAGCCATATTGTATCACATTTAAATTATGCATCTTATGATTAAATCAGCACATGCATATTACTTGTATGAGATACAAACTGAGAAACATGCATTCTCATAAACCAGATAGTTAAATTAAGCCCTCTAAATGAAATCTTAAGTCATAATGCCTTCAATTTATAAACACTTGTCAAAACCTCGATTGCTCAATTGTCGACTCTGCCAAAGTGGGTGCTTTTGAGTTATCTTGGGGAGATAAGCAAGAGTAATGGTGCTACTCTCACATGTTTATTATTGTTTGACTTAATTGAGATTAACAAAACAGTTTTGGGTCTTAAGGCATTAGATGGGATTAAAAACATGCCAGATCATATGATGATAGGATCCCATGAACATCTAAGAGTTACATTTGATGTAATTGGTAAAGGTGTTACCTACCTAAATAACTTAATTTAAGCGTCCTGCCAAAGCGGACTTAAGTTTGAGCCAAGTATGGATCTTAGCCCACTAACTATTGCATTAAGGGTTGTTTATTTAGTGGGAGATTCCTAATTAAATTGCATATTTTAATTGTAGACTCATGATGACTAGTAATACTGCTACATTATCGCTGCGATCTGTCCTTGAGAAGGACAAACTCAATGGGACTAACTTTCTTGACTGGTTTAGGAACTTGATAATTGTTCTCAAGCAGGAAAGAAAGGCGCATGTCCTAGATTAACCCATTCTTGAGGAGCCAGCGGCCAATGCTCCTAGAGCTCAGAGAGATGCTTACATGAAGCATAAGGAAGACTCTGTCGATGTGGGATGCTTGATGCTAGCCACCATGGTTCCGAAGCTTCAAAGAGATCTGGAACACATGGAGGCTTATGAGATGATTGTGCATCTCAAGGAAATGTTCCAGCAACAGGCAAGGCAAGAGAGGTATGAGACCACTAAGTCCTTACATTCCTGCAAGATGGCTGAAGGTGCATCAGTCAGTACTCATGTCTTAAAGATGAAGGGGTACATTGATCACCTTGAGAGGCTTGGATTTCCCATAAGCCAAGAGTTAGCTACAGCTTTGATCTTGAACTCACTCCCCGAAAGTTATGACCAGTTTGTCATGAACTACAACATGAACAACATGGAGAAATCTATTTCTGAACTGCATGGGATGCTTAAAACTGCTGAGCCGAGTCTTAAGAAGAATCCCAGTAGTGTTTTGATGGTTCAGAAAGGAAAGGGTATGAAAAAGAAAGGCAAAGGCAAGGGGAAGGGTCATGGCTCTTCAGGTAAGACCAAAGAGTCAGGCAAACCCAAAACCAAGCCTGCACCAAAGAAGGCAAAGCCGCCGAAGGAAGGAGTCTGCTTCTTCTGCAATGAACCTAGTCATTGAAGAGGAATTGCAAACTCTACCTTAAAGATCTGAAAAAGAACAAGAAGGATAGCGGGGCTATTACTTCAGGTATTTATGTTATAGACATTCATCTTTCTACTTCCACCACATGGGTATTAGATACTGCATGTGCTTCTCACATTTGTACAAATGTGCAGGGACCAAAGGACAGTAGGAAGCTGAAAAAAGGTGAAGTTGACCTACGAGTTAGAAATAGAGCAAGGGTTGCTGGAAATTGTGCCCTAGAGACCAATCATTGTCTTATGAATATTGTTGATTTATGAATTTATTAATTGTGTTATCATATTATTTGCATGTTTACTGTGATGACCATCCTTGGATAACTCATGATCTTATCCTAAATGTCCCTGGTCAGTCATCTATACGGGAGTAGAGATGAAATAAGACCAGTATGACTTTGAAGATATATAGAGATATAAATCAAAGTCATAGGCACATGTAGGAGTACAAGGTGTTAGACCGACCCGCTATGAGAGAGCTGCATGGGTTAAGTCATATGCTTCTCTCATATACAAACCATGTCACTATGCCCTTTGACCTAAGATCATCATGGATTCCTACATGACAAACGCTCAGCTTTGACCTAGTCAAAAGTCACTTTTGACCGAGTGATCATAAAGACTATGTTCGGGTTTAGTAGTTTTCCGTGCGGAGGAATGTGAATGGTCAAGATGGAATTTGTCCCTCACATTTGTAAAGAGATATTATTGGGCCCCTCGATGAGTGAGTCTGATAAATGTATGGCCATACTGTAATGGAAAGGTAGTTCCATTTCGATAGTCAGACAACTCAGGGATCGAGAAAGTAACGGTTAGAAATAGGAGGATGACATTCTCCATGCCTCATCCATGACCAAAATATCGTGTGACAAAAGGGACATGATATGGTTGTATAAAAGGTTACATCGTTCATCGATCCTCATATGATTTGGGTAGTCATGATGTCTTGCTAGAGACCGCTTATGACTTGTGAGTCAGTATAGTAAATGGCCCACTGCCAACTTCATGTGGGCCTACAGGGTCACACACAAAATAGCCCAACACGAGCTATGATGTCCAGATTCATTGAATCTAAGACATGTCCAGATTCAATGAATGATCCAGGGTGGATATATATATTTATTTATATTTATATTCATATATATATATATATATTATATAAGAGATATTTACAAGATTTAATTTATAAGGATAAATTAAATCTCTATAACATTTGAATTTGAAATTCAAATTGATATGATATCTCATATAAGAGATATTTACAAGATTTAATTTATAAGGATAAAATTAAATCTCTATCACGTTTGAATTTGAAATTCAAATTGATATGATATCTCAATTTTGATTTATGAGAATAAATCAAATGTAATTCCCTCTTATCTTTATTTTAAATTAAATAAATGGGTGAATTAAATCTGTGGGACGGATTTAATACAAACACTATTTATTTAATTAGTTTCTTATCAAATTATACAATATATGATATTGTATTAATTTCAGAATTAATATAAGATTAATTCCAAAAATCTAAGTATATGGTAACACACATAGCATCCTATATATCTGATATTTATGAGCTACGGTTGGGACAGAGAAAAAAAAAGGGTGAACGGGAATCCGCAAAAGGTTTGCAGATAAGAAACTGTCGAAATAGAGATGGAGAGGATGAATTATTGAGTAAGCCCTGGAGGGACAGGAGGCGCTAGCACGTCGTTTGTGGTTGAAACGTTGTTCGTGTGGATACCAGTAGAGGAAGCCGACCTGAGTCGTCGACTTCTAGCGATCAAAAAGAGATCACGAGCCGCGTAGAGAAGTTGTGGATGTCGCAACCAGAAGCTGAGAAAGTCACGACTGAATACTGAGGGTAATACTTCTTTCCACTTGACTTAAACACATACTTTCCTTTTTCATGCAACTTCTCCTCTGATGTTCTCTTTGTCTGAAAATGATCTAAAAAGACATTATTAAAGTAATATAGAAAGAGTTTAATCATCAAACAATGAATTTGCATTTATTGAGATTAAAAATAGTATATTCTATCAAAGTCTAGTTTTAAAATCTTTTTGAAAACATCAGGTTTTGTCAAAGTCTAGTTTGAAAATATTAGACAAAGTTTAGCTTGAATGTGTATTTATTGCCACGAGTCTAGTAGCCCCATATACAACAACATCAATTACAAACAATCTAGTGTTTAACATAAGCTACTCCAAAACTTCAATGACAGTCTAATGTGAGTGAAGAGATAAATTATATAGTAATGGGAGTTAATGACTAGGCTTAGAGTACTTATATATAATTCATAAGGTTTACAATTATAATCTTATCTAATGTGATCTTATTATTTTATAGTATTATTATTATCTTCCTGAAAATCTTATCAGATATGGTAATTTACATTTTAAACCATATTTGTCCTTATATATATTTATAATATACTATCATTATAGTATAAATATGTATATTATTATATGTACATTTAACCAAAGCTTTATGTATATTATTATAGATATATTCCCTATATCTGCCTATATCTTATATCATCAATCATTTAAGATGATCATTAATTATTTATTCACCCTTAAACCCAATTAATTTCTTTAACCTTTATAATATAATTCCTAACAATTAATAATTTAATTTCCTCTTATTTCATATATTTCTAAACTTTAAACAATTCGTTTAATCTATTATAAACATTCAGTTATTGATAAATAACATTTTAATTGTGTTTAAATATAAGAATAAAAATTTGGATGTTACAACTCTCCCCTCCTTTAAGGAATGTTGTCCCCAAAATTTAGCGTACTATAAAGCTTCCTTATTTCCTTTTATGGTTTCTCTAATTTTACATCATTTCTCCCTTCCAAATGATGTAACTCGCCATTATAGGTGAGTACTATAATAAAGACAATTTATAAACTAACAGGGAATGATATGTGTGAATAATGTATATTGCCACTACTATACAATGAAACATAAGTAAGGAAATCATGCTCTAATATCAAGATGTAAATTTCTCCTAAAATATAACTCCTATTAATTACTTAGACCCAATTTATTCAAAACATAAATAAATAACAATATAATCATGGTTATGAATGAATTTTATTAACTTCAAAAGAGATAACTATGTTAGAAAATAGCTTCACTAAAATACAAAAGAAACTCTATAATTATTATAAAAAGACTTTTCTTAATAGAAAAATTATGATAGAAAAAGAATAAGATGAGTCAAATTATTTAAAACATATAATATAAATTGTATATTATAACTAGATAGATACTAAAGTAGACTTAATTTTATAATATAAATATTACACTTTTCAATAAATATGTATATTAATTAATAAAACGGTAATTATAGACTCTTTTATGAAATATTCTTAATGATATTAAAAATTATATTAAAGTTTATATATTTTAAAAATAAAGAGAGTCTATACCATTTTAATTAAATTGAATAAATAATCAATAACTTATAAGAGTCTTACATGAATATTTAAACTTCTATCCCCAGGATGTGTTCCCAAAATCAAATCCAAATAAAGTATTATATTATATCATAGTTTGCAAAATGAATCATACTATAGCAATATACAACTATTTCACACATAAATTAAAAGGAGGAGATTATACAATTGATATAGCAGTAATCAAGCCTCCAAAGCCTTCCCTGAAGTCCTAGCATGATACTATATCCTAAAAAATATTAATAAAAATAAGGTGAGACAAATATCTTAGTAACTAACAATCCTACTTATCATACATACCAATGTGTGTTTGTGAGATTCAAGTGGAACAGTTAAAATACAACAAATAAAAAATAATACATTATCATAATATGATCCAATGGATAAACCACCACATTTCCTCTTATCAAACGAACTGAACCGTGTTATACCCGCCAATCGAACAAATAGGCTAGTGAAAACTATCATATAACTAGCCACTCAAAAAGCTAACTGGCCCAGTGTTATGGATCGGCCAAAATCCACAAAGAACAAGACTAGACTATAGGTTCATTTCCACTCAATAAATAGGTGGGGATGTATCCCCTTGGTAAACTAGTAGGATAAATTCCTCTATAAACTGGTAGGATAAAAGCTAACAATCAAACTCCAATTAAGGCTATACCACATGGTAGAAAGATAATTCTATCGTCACCAATCCCTAATACCATATACAAAATTCGCAAGATAACCATATTAACCAACATTTAAATTTAAACTTTTCAAGTTAAACTTTAAGTCCCACAATATCATTTTCAATAAAAATCATCAATCAAGTTGTCTCAATATAATCATATTAATATAAGTAGATTTATATATATCAAATCACTCACAAATATCAGACTAGCACACACAACGAATAGAAAAGTGGTTGCCTCTCACAAAAATAAAGAATAATTGCCACAAGTCTAGTGGTCCCATATACAACAACATCAATTACAAACAATATGGCACTTTAATAAAAGTTACTCCAAAACCTCAATGACGGTCTGATGGGAGTGAAGAGATAAAATACATAGCAATAGGAGTTAAAGACTACGTTTAGAGTGCTTATATATAATTTTTAAAGTTTTAAATTCCAATCTTATCTTATTATTTTTTGTATTATTATATTCCTCAAAATCTTATCAAATATAATAATTTAAAATTTAAACCATATTTTCCTCATAGATATGAATACTACATTATCATTATTGTATAAATTTATATGTTTAACCAAAGCTATATATATTATTATTGATATATTCCCTATATCTACATAATAAAAAATCAAACAATTTAATTTCTTGAACAATTATAATAAAATTCCCAACAAACAATTTAATTTTCTCTTATTTTTTTAATTTCATATATTTCTAAATTTAAACAACGTGTTTAATCTATTATAAACTTTCAGTTATTAATAAATAATATTTTAATTGTGTTTAAATATAAGAATAAAAATTGAAATATTACAATTTCAGACTTATTGAAAATAATATTCATTTCAAAATTTATCACAATAACCAATTTATCAAAGTGTTCTTTAATATACAGGCTTATCGAATTTATTATTGATAAGTATATGAAGAACCAAACTCAAACTTTACATCATCAAACTGAGAAGTTATTTATCAATTCTATATTTTAGTGTCTTTGTAAAAACAAAATTTTCTCTATTTATTGAAGTATTATTCTATAAATTCCCGTATCGAATAATACTTTGACAAATAAGTCTTGAAATATACTTCAGTTAAAAGACTCGATATTTATCGGTAACTTATCGATAAATTGATAGGTTATTTTAAAATAGAGAGAAGCAAAATGGTTGATTTTATTAATGAAATCCATTTGAAAAATAAGTTTCACAAAGTTTACCGATCGAAGTCTTTATCAATGAAAACCTTGATCGATTAATATTGCGATAAATCTTTTTATATGAGTACTGAGTCCTTATTATATTTATCGAAGGTTTCTTCGATACACAATCTTATCGAATAAATTTTCAAAGAATTATAGTTTCAAAATAGTGACTCATACTTTTCATAAATTGAGTTTGTATTCATTTATTTAAGTCTTTCTTAATAAGTATTCTTATCGAATAAGGCTTCAAAAAATACATTCAGAAACCATATTTTCTTTACACATTTCTTTCTCATTTATCAAAGAGATTATTGATCAATACCCTTATCAGAAAACTTATCAAAAAATAAGCTAAGTTAAAGTAGTTCTTAAAATAGCATTTGTCTTCATCAAAACATTGGAGTCTCCACAGTCCGCCACTTTTGTCTAGCCTAGGGTTCAACTTAACATATATTTTTGGTAAGCAAAACAACCTCAAATCACTTCACTCCTTTTATGAAAATCATTCTTCTCATCTACGTCTTTCCAATGGTGGTATTTTTGTGGAGATTTGAGAACAGTTTTGGATCAAGGTTGAGAGTGAATGTTGCGTTTTAACAATAGAGGACCATAGAAATATAGAGGGGAATTAATAATGAATTTCTATTGGTTTATAATGGTTATTTGATTATTATGGAAACTTAAAATTATTTTTTATTTATAAAGTTGATGATTTATTTGATATGGGGTATTTTTACCAATTAAATCTGGATTAAATTATTTATTTGAGTTTTGGATGTATTAGTAAGTTTTAATCATTTTAGGTTTTGTTAAAATTCATTTTGGTGGATTATTGAGGTTAGGATTTGAAAAAAGTTTGGGATTTTTGATGATTTATGATAATATGAAGTTAGTAAATAAATTTTTGAGATTGGATTATGTTAATATGAATTAGAATTAATATTTCATTGGTTTATATTGTTAATTTGGGTTAAAATTCAAATTTGAATATTTTGTTAGTAGGAACCCTAGGGTAAAAATTTGGTGATTTTTTTATCAATCAATGCAATTGGAGGTTAATTGAGGAGTCTAAATTGGAGGTTAATTGAGGAGTCAAAGGTGTTATTTGAGCTTTGAGGTATGGAATTTTATATTGGTTTGAGTTGATTTCGGTTTTGGTGAGTTTTTGGTCAATTTGAGGGTCCTAGGAACTTTAATTGTTATTGTTCACCACTTAGTTCGTAAACTAATGTGTTGTAATTATTTTACTTGTATAGATTGTTTGTGATTGGTTGGTTGAGCATGAGGCAATTTTTTGCGGTAATTAATTCTTGTGTTAGCAAGAGGTAACAACTTTTTTATTATATATCAGACGTTTAAAAAAATAATACTATTTTATTTGACATGTAATTTTAAGTATTTTATATATTTTTTTAAAAATATATGGTCAAATAAATATTTTAAATATCTTTTTAAAGTATTTTTTATTTTTTATTTAGAAAGAGAATGGTCAAGTAAATAATTTAAATGTTTTTTAAGTATTTAATAATTTCTAAGTAATTTAAACTTAAAATTATACGTATAATGCTAAATGATATTTTTTAAATGATATGATATATAATAAAATATATAAAAATTATAATATGCTAAAAACCTTTAACTTTAACGGTAATTTCAATAGTAGAGAGTTGATAATTAACACATTAAATATTATGGTTCTTAATTTTAACTTTTAAATGTTAAGGTGATATGCAATTTACCCAAAGTTTTTATGGATTTAAGCCTTAAATAATTATATGATAACTTTTTTTTTTCATAAAATAATTCCTTCTTAATATTACTTAAATCCTAAGAATAAAAGTTGGGATGTTACCTATAGAATTGTAAAATTCCTCTGTTAATAACAATAATTAATCACCTTAAACCCCTCTTTAACTAAAACTAATCAATCATCTACTATCAATTGTATAAAAATACTTTTTTTAATCAACAAGTAACTATAATAGAAAGAGACAAGACTAACCTTTAAGCACTACTATAATTAAAGGAGTTCAACTCATTTTAAAATGGATATCTATGATAGAAAATAATTAAATTTATATTAAAAGACTATCATAGATATAAAGGTTTCACTAAAGTCCCAAATCCTTGTCCATTATAGAAAATAAATCAATAATTTAAAAAAGTGTATCATGGATATTTAAAACTTTCATTACTATAGGAACAAATCCATGTTAGAAAAATAACCAAACTCAACCCTACAATCTAACATGGATAATTGAAATTTACATTACTCTTGCATGCAAAACTATGTTAGGAAGGATTCAACCTCACTAACATAGTTATATGATTCAATCTTAAATGAGCCTCTGCGTGTCAAAATAGAGATAAACTACACCAAGCCCATAACACAAACAAATTTACTAAATAGTACAAATGATATAGCAAGTAGTCAATATTGATCCACAATATTATATGCATGATCCCTAAAGGCCTCATGCCTTCTACCAACACTTACAAAGCAATATACACTTCTCAGTACATGCAAAAAATAACCACAGAGTGAGACAAAATAATCAGTAATCAACATTCCAGCTCATTATATATACTAGTACATGCATATGAGGTGTCAAGTGTTACAATTATAACATACATAAATATATCTCAGTTTCTAATAGTTTCCAAAGCTCATAATATAAAATATAATATTTCATAATTTATGATTAAATATCACTTTGTAAATGCAACCCATCAACCACATTCCCCTACTTTGGAGAAATTTAGGAGCCTATAAGAGCCTATCCCTCACTATGGGGATGTAAAAGAGTCCAACTGAACTATCCCTCACTTTGGGGGACATAGAGAAGCCACAAGGGCATATCCCTCACTATGGGAAAGTTATGAGCCAATCATCATATATTAATGGAGGCCTCATCACGTAACAATAACAAGATACAATTTACTCACTATGTCCCATCAAATGTATCATGCTCAACAATTCCATGAGTTGTCAAAATTCCAATTTCCATAACTCATTTCTAAATCAATAATAATACTGATATCATAATATCAAGTTTCAATGATTCTATTTTTTTTCAGAAAAACAAGTCCCACAAGACTATTTAATTTCATTATATCAAGAATATATCAATTTATCTTGCATATATAGTTTTCAATGGAGGTGATGTAATTGACCCAAAGTTGAAGAGTTTTATGGATTTAGCCATTATTTAACTAAATAAATTTATCCAAATAGGTTAAATGTTAATGATATAAATAGAGAGAAGATAGTAAAGTTAAGTGAGGATAAATAGAAATAAATAAGCTAATTTCTAATTATCTTTTTTGTATGAGGGATTTGGAGGGAATGAGAAGGGAGGAAATTCTTTTTCGAAAGTTCAATTTAAAAAAAAAATTAAGGAAATATGGTTAATAGTTTTTAATAAATTATTGTTCCTCTTTTATCTTACACATTCTCTTTATGAAAATTTTATAATCCCACTTCACTAATTATTTTAAATCCAATCGAAATTTTTTTCCCTCCCCTTCCCTCCAAATCCTTCATACGAAACATCCCCTTAAAGGACTTTAATTATCTAAATATTGTATGATGTGTTTGTTATTTAAGTTTAGTCTTCTAGATCTTATAGGAATTTTAGAAAATCATAAAGTTTATAAAACATAATTTGAGAACATACCAGGTAAAAAACTTAATATTTATGAGAGTAAAAAGATTATAAAATAAATACATAAATAAGAAAATAAATAAATGGAAAATGAAATAATAAAATAATAAGAAAAGTGTGTTATCACGTGGGCCATAGTTCCATTAGGGCTTGATTTACACACATGTTCCTCACCCCAAAACGTCTTATCTAGCAGCAAGAGGAGAGGAAGTGCGTTCCGCGTCGCCTTATTTTGTTTAGGTACGTAACTCAAATATAAGTTTAATTTGATACTTAAAACCGCTCCTAATCTTAAAACTCTCCTCATAAATATTTCCTATATGATAAATGCTCTCTAATGAAAGCATTATTTTGGGGAGTGAATCAAATTTAAGGATTAAGACTTATAGTGAGTATTGAGTTTTCACAACCAATAATTTTTATTTATAAAGATAAATTAATAATTAAATTCAGTCCGTTTAAATAAGTACTATTGTTTGATTTGAGTATTTAAAATTAAAATTTTAGTTAAAAATTTATTAATCAGTTTACATATTGAATTTGAATTAAAGATTGGAACTTCAAATTGAACTTTAAGTTGAGTAATTCTAGGAAATCAACTTTCTAACATTTTAGAGAGCTAATTGATGATAAAGACACTTTGATATGAAGTAGTCTAGGGATCAATTTTGAATTAGCGCTACATTTACATACAATCATTACATAATAGAAGTCTGACATAAAAACAAAAAATCAAAAGGAGGAATTAGGAGCTCTGATGATAACCTTTTATGCCTTAGCATTGGGGTTTTCAATAAAAAAAATTATATTTTCTAAAGATTGTACGTAGTACAACCTCAGTCTAATCCAAGGAGCTTTTATTAAATTCTTAACTAAAACTGATGTCAAAGATAGCATTGAACATAAGGGAAATTATAGTCTTTCAGTTGGTTTTTGAGAAAAATGTAATTTGGATTCAAAATTTGTTGTAATAAAGTAAATATTTTTGGTTGCTTTAATCGAAGCAAAAGTGAGAAAATGATGTTTCTTTGTAAATGTGATAAGAGTGAACTTTAGTGAGTGAAAATTAATTAATATTAATTATTAGTAATTAGTAATTAGTAATTCTAATTAATTAGAATAATTCTAGATTATATCTTTTAGAAACGTTTATTATTATAATTATAAAAAAATTAATTAAAAAATCAAAAGATTATTAAAATAAAATGACTATAATATTTTTTATAGAATAATATTATATTGTATTTAATAATAATATTAGAATATCCTATTTAATAATATTCTATTTATAGTTTAGAAGAATATTATTAGTATTTGAATTCATAGAATAAAGAATAAAATACTTTCAGCCGGGCCAAGTTAGTACCAAGCCAGTCCTTTTTTGTTCTCATGGATATCATATCTCTTTTCAAAGATATGGGATATTGATTTAACTAAGTCCAATAGAAAAAAATCTTGACTAAATAATTAAGTCCAATGCATAATCTAAAGTCAATCTCACTATAATTCAAATAGAATTGGCTCTTTTATTTGTATTGTTATAAACCACTTTGTTTTGTAAATGAAATCAAATGATGCAATGTCCTCTAGTGGTTCCAATCAACACCACAATTCAAAACAATCAAGCCAATATCAATAATCCATAGTACTAACAAAGTCATTAAAAGATCTAATTACAATGTTCCAAATTTAAGAGAGATTCAAACAAATCCCTAAGGTCTCAAAACATTGAAAGACTAACTATAATCCAACCACATCTCATATGAATATAGTAGAAAATTAAGAACAAAATTATTCCCCCTTGTTGTCCATGAGCTCACGCCTTGCTTCACATCACAAAAGCCCAAATAATTTAGCCACTCATGGTGTGGAGCTTGTCATAATCCAGTCCAAGTGCTCTTCCCATGGTCACCAATTTAAAAGTACAGAGAAAAAAAATTGGAGAATGGAGGTTTGCTGTAGCTTGAATGGTGAAAAATGAAGTTGAATACGTGGAGGAAAGGAGGTTTGAAGCTTGGGAATGAATGTAGATGACAGGATGATGTCCAGATCTGAAAATGGGAGTCTGGATGCTAATTTTGGCGTGTTTCTTGAGTTTTTTTTAAAGTTAGTTTTGCCCTAAAAGGCAAAAACGCCCAATTATGATAAGTTACGTTATGTGGGTATTCGTTGCGACGAAAATATACAGTAACATCTTCCCACTTTAACTTGAGCTTTTCTTCTTCGAAAACTCTTCCCTGTCTCCTTGGTCTTCATTTCCTTTTCTTGAACCCTTGCCACTCCTCCTTGTGCGTGCAATTAACAACCATAGCTCATCATACCATTTCTTCTAGAAATCAAATAACATAGGAATTAAGTGCCATTTAATCATTTTACCCTCAATGTACAAGACTTAATAATAAAGCTAATGTTTGATTTTTCATAATGTAATCACAGAATTAGAAATTACTGAAAATTTTGATTATGTGATAATTGCTTCTGTTTTTGTATTTTTGCATTTACTGATTTGTGCTGACATGATCTAAGTGCTTTGTTTATCTCATTTGTACATGAAGGTTGTCAGGCGTACTTGGAATCGTTTGCTTGACACACTAGATACCCACACGTAACCGGAGCACCCTGTATGGACTATGGTTCATTTTCACAACAAATGCACTGAAAGAAAATGCAAAAACAGAGAAGGAGGGAACTCTCTATATTCTTCACAGACTTTCTCTTATGTCCGTGTATTTATATATTGTGGGGAGGGGAGTTAGATAACAGTTATCTAACTCCCTCATTTTTTAATTCAAACATTCCCCTTCAACTGCTCCTCACAGTTGGTTGTAAACGGCTCTCTGTTTCCCATCGGTCGGGTCTGATCTACCATGGGTGGATCGCCCGTTTCCTTATATCTCCCACTCACACATGGTGGATTAGATATTATGGCTCAAATCTCATTTTCTTCCTTCTTTCATACTAGGTGCTTTGCCGTGACACGTAGCTATGACGTCTCCTTTCGGGCGTTTGTACTAGAAATCCCATTTACAGAGACCAGCACAAAGCAACCCTTTAGTGCAGCTTGATCAAATAATTTATAGTGCCTTGAATGTCCTAGATTTGCCCATATACACTTTTCTCATGGCTAATCTAATCCCTCTTAAATCAGTATATAACTCAGATAGCCTCTACTTATGCATAGTATCCACACTTATGAAATTAATAAAATAATATCACAAGGGACCAGTCACATACACTAGCATGGATATGTATATTCTGGCAATCTTTCTTTCGCCCATATATCATTTTAATATGAATCAGCCGCTTTCCTAGCATAATACCTTTGGTTCATATATAATTTGACCATAGGACATATACCGAAGTAGCAATCGCTGAAACATACCTCCATAATATTGTCAAAGTCAAAGGACATTAATGAAAGGATTATACCTTCCTGGAACTCACACAACAATAAAGCATTGATTAATTCTCTTGCTTTCCATTTGCGGTTCTTTAGCACATGGGGTATGAATCACATGTTACGGTGTTCCTCTTATCCTTAAAGAGTGTACGTCATTTTGATTCTATCAATCACACCGTATAGACTTAAGTCTAGACACTCTTAGTATCTAAATCCAAACTCTTCGATTATATTCACATAATATGACGTCAATTTTGAAGAATTTGTCATCTGGCAACAGGTTTTATGGATGTGAGAATCCATTGTTCGATCCATACCCTTACTCATGGATCTCATCTCGACTCACTGCACTTTTAAGCCAAGGCGACACATATTGTGTTTCTTCTCTACCATATCAGCACTCTTGCTGTTTTACTGGTGAACACATGTCTCATCTTTGAATGCTTCTATAGCATCAAAGGCGGTTGCTCGTGTGAGAGAGCTACCTCTTTCAACCTGTACGACATACTAGACATTGTATACTTTTTACCCAGACATATAAGTAATAATAAATGACATGATTCATTAATAAAAATAAAAGTATTACATACAGTCTGTAACTTTACATTTTTAACATGCTAATGGCTTTTACATGTTTCTCGAATGTTTCTTTGCCTATTGGCTTGGTCAGGTGATCTTCAACCATACATTTTGTTAAAATGTATTGTACAGTTACAATTTTCTGTGCTATATAATCCCTCACAAAGTTATACTTTATATCAATGTGTTTGTTCTTGCTGTGATACTTAGCGGTTTTTGTGTAGGCTATAGTTGCAGTATTGTCACAGTGTATCAACACCAGATTGGTACTCTCATTCCCAAATCTTAGGTGCTCGATATTAATTATAGGAATTTACTGTAACATTTCATCTTATTCTGAGGTCTAGAGAATACTATATTAATTTTCCTTCTCTTCAAAAATTAATATAAATCTTTCGAGACCTCATATCAAAACTCTGTGTTACATCATTTTCTCTATTTACTGAGACCTCTGCTCAACAGGGTCTAGTAGCATCCCTTTTTTAGGCTATATACTGGGCTTCTAAGCCTACAAATTGGGATATGACATTTTTCATGGACATGCACTTTATGTAAAAGTATATAGCATGATGGCATGTCACTAATCAAAGAAAGTTAATGAAATTACATATCATGCATTAGCATCCATCTTGCATATTTAAGTGGTAATGTTTGCTACTGAGATTCCCTAGAATCTCACTCTCCCATAACCAACCAATCTAGGTCAAGCATGATGGAAAAGGTATACATGGAGAAGAGCTAAAGAATGGAAGAAAGGAATAGAAGTAATTGAGATCTTAGTATATGCTATGAATTATCTATGTAAATGCCATGTAAGGTGTTCATTTATGTGATAAAACTTTTTATAATAATTATGGCATATGTACATGATGTATATGAGTATTGAGAAGCTTATTTTATGGCTTATACATGTTGGAACAATTATTAAAAGTGAAAGAAAAGAAACTGAAATGGTAAAAACGTAGGTCCTAAAGCAGTTTTGTTGTGGCTTCAGTTTGACCTAGCAAATGAAGGAATTATTTCACAAAATTTTACAACCGTGTAGCACACATCCAGAAATTTAAGTACATAGGTATAAAATTTCATTTGGATGTGTATATCAAGAGAAATGAATTTCCAAAGTAAGGGACCAGAATCTATTTCCAGAGTTTTTGACCAAATGATCAGTAAAATTCAATGAATAAACTGTATTAATTGGCTAATCATTTGGTCTGGAAATTATTTTTTCCTTAAATTTCAAGATGTTATCTTTACGTAGATTTTTTAATCACTTCATTTCAATTTTTCTAGAATTAATTATGATTTGTTGAAGTTTGTTGCATAATCTAAAATACTATATGAACAGTAACCCGAGAAAGAGTAAAATTCTAGATTTGGCTAATGAATTTCCAAGGTCTTGTAAGTGGTTGTAAATGCTACTGATTGATCCCTAAAACATATAAAAGTAAGGATGTTACATTTTGGTATCAGAACAGAAGTTTCTAGCATGATTTAAGATATTTTCTATACCCTAACTCTAAATAGTAAGTACTTTGTTAAGTTAGGGTATGTATCGAGATAGTTAGCATTGCTTAATTAAGCAAATATTGCTGAAATAGATATGATATTTTATAAAGTTAAGTCAGAGGCTTCAGTTAATAAGGAAGGCCCTAAGCTAGTAGTGATATATGGACATGGTGTACATCCATACTTTGATCATCTCTCAGACAATGGAGAGAGTTCATAAGAGAGTATAGGGGATCGGTCAAGAAAGTCTACAGTATAATGTCTTATAGATGTTTCTGTAGACTCAAACCTATAATTTGGAGGTTATCTATAGATATAGCCAGAAGCCAATATGCACCAGATGATGCTAAGTCTAGTGACTCTACACAGTATGAGATTGTCAAAGTTCCCTCTAACCCTGATGTAAGCTTTATTCCTCCTATGAGAGGACAAATTATGGCTGAGGAAACTGAGTACTGATACTAAATTATAGGTAGACAAGATATTATTCATCCTCCACTAGAGTTTGAGGACAGAGTTGTTATAAGTAATAGATCACAATCCCCTAATTCAGACATCCAGCCAGAGTTTATAATAATTCCTGTCCAGTAATATGTGACCTTATAGGTAAAGATCAGTGTGATGTTCCTGATACTAGTCATCCCCAGCTTTCTTTGTTAAAGATAGATAGTGTTGACCATATTAGTCTGAAGAAAGCTGTGAAGAGTGAATTACTCAGTCTAGGCTAAAGATGGACAAAAGTAGAGATTAAGAATAGTCAGTGTATCTGCAGTTCCTCAATGCCATATTAGGGATGATAAACAGATATGCAATAGAGGGCATTAACCTAATATACTCTAGAAGACGGGCATGAGATGATAGTAAGTCATGTATTTCCATATACCCCTACATGGCATATAGAGTTAGGTGAGTATTTGGCAAATGATCTGCCAACTGATATACAAGGGGTAATGTATGTACAAATATTATGGTGACATAAAAGGTGATGGCTAGAAGTACCAGACAAGTTATGTCGTGATGATTTAAGCCACAGGTCATGACAAATATTTATAGAAACTTTTGGTCATGACAAGTAAAGACCATTGATCGCGACAGGAATTTTCTAAGCTATTAGGCCGGGACAGAAGATGATCTATGGTCATGATGAAAGAATACAGAGATGTTAAGTAGTGACAAGTAAGTTGAGATGGTCATGACTAAAGGTTACAGAGAAATACAAAAGTTACTCCATACGAGGTGGAGAGTGATCCGCTCACTTGAGAAGTTTTTCTTCAAGAGTTTTAAAGAAACATTCCTCTCAATTAGAGAGAGGTGAGCGTGAGGCTAAGGAATAGAGCAAAGGAAAGAGAAACTTTTTGATAAATACTTAGCTGAGTTCATTTACATGAACGTTAAGGCTTATTAAGAGACATTTTCTCACCTATCAGAAGTCTAGGAGGATAAGGGAAAACTTAAGAGTTCAAATGGCATAAAGATATAAGCCAAACCCTTCTTCAGTTAGCTGAATGGAAATAGCTGAATCAATTATAAATTACCACTAGATTACAGTGATGCCAAAGACACATAAGTCCTTCAGGCTAAGGACACAGAAGTCTTACAGGCGATAAGAAATGTTACGATAAGAAATGTTATGGCCTAGTAAGGTAGCCACATATTCAAAGATAAAGTGACTCCCCTATTCTTTATGTAAGAAAGAGTAAAGAAGGGTTGAGTCTATACCCTAGTAAGAGGGTAACATGGCAGCCTTAATGAAACAAGTAAATGACTTAGGTACCTGAATAAATGATCAGGACCTAGCAGATAACATAATAAAGGGACAGAATGTTTTAAAGTCTACCTAGTTAATTGTTTAATTGTAATGTAATATAAGGGATAATTGAGAAAACTATGTAATAATGGTATGGCTTATGTTGCCATAGGTTATGATGAGAAGTTGCATCTCCTTGTAGTTATCATATGATGACATGCATATTAGAGAATGATTAAATGATTGCATCTCCTTGCATATTATGCATGTTGAGTATGCTATGATGAATGAACACTCTCATTTACATTACTTGCAAGGTAGAGTAGATATGATGAGAAAGTTTTGAGAAAGTTATGTTACTCCCCTGTTATATGACATGTAATTAAATAATTTAACTTGGTAAAGATGAAGCAATAGCAAAATGCTGAATGAGATAGTTAGCTAGTTAATTCCCAAAGAATAGAATGAGAATTTATGATCAAGCAATGATAGTCAATGAGATAGAGAATGAGATTAAAGATGAGGATTAATAATAAATCTGCAGATAAATGATTACGATACTCAAGATATATCCCTTTAGTAGGAATAAGATATATGAATGATATGCTATGAATATGAAAGGAAATGAGATGCAGTTATGAAAGATGATGTGGCTCTAAGAAAGAGCAGTTTCTAAGTAATATAAACCAATATTTTTGCAATAAAGCTAGATTGCTCTTATGATAGAGTAAGATTGCTTTTAAAAAAAGCCAAGAGATGGGCCAGTATAACTTAGATAGAGTAAGGTCCCTCTGATAAGATGAATAGATGATAATAAATATGTGCATGGTAGAGCCTATGTAGCTCTCTACAGTAATAGATATAGTAAAGTTATAAAGGATAAGAATGATATATGAAGTTCCTGAGCGATGAAGAAATAAGTAAAGTCCTGATAGATAATATTGTCTTCTATAATGACTTTTGGGGAATTATCTGTGGAGTTAACAACTATGTGGAAGTGATTAACCTTGTAACTTTGTCCGTTGGTTTAGGTCTTCTAGAGATGAGAATATAGTATAATGGAATCACAGTAGATTCCAGAGGATTGCAGTAGATCCTAGTATGGCTTATAGGGTCACAGTTAGATCCTAAAAAGGCTTACGGTTGATCGTAATAGATCCCGAGGGTTGCGGTAGACCAAGCCTAGAGCAAGAAAATAATGAGCCATAAGTACAGTATTTCTTTGGAAGGACAAATACCAAGGAAAAGTTAAAGTATAGAAGCTTCACAAGTTAGTTAACTCATAACAGAGAGAGTACCCATTATACTAATTTCATATAACCTTATTACTATTAGGGACTAAACTCATAATCTCCTTACATGTAACAGGAACTAAGCGATCAAAGTTAAAGTTGTTAATCCTGAGTTCCAAGGATTTATAAGAATATCTCATAAGATATGAGAAAGGGTCAAATGTGAATAAAGAGATCCTTACGATAAGATTACAAAGAATAAGAATGAAATGTAAATAGATCCTCCAGATGAGGATAAAGAGATTATAAGGCCAGATAGACCCAAGAGAAATAGTATAAGATGGGTCTAAGAAAGTAAAGTACCAGGGTTGAAGCCTGTTAGCACCAGTGCTTTAGATTTATATCTGCACTTTTCAGTTAAGCGTGCTCAGTCAAGGGTAGTTCAATGATGGGTGACCCCTGGGAAGTGATAGAAAAAGGAAGAAATGTCATAGAAATTGACATATATGTACAAAGCTATGTAAAATGATAGAAAGAGCTATAAAAAGCTAGAAGGGGTTATGAACAATAAGAGACTAGAACCCTTATGTCAAGTCCAAATGAAATTAATTTGAAAGATATACTATGATATAGCCAAATATACCATGTTATGGAATGAAAGATACGAAATAAGAAATGCTATGAAGAGTACGTAATGAGATATATTATGAGAGATATATATTGAGAGAAGTACGATATGAAGTGGCTTTATAGCTAGCCTTATAAACAGATAGAGAGGCTCCCTTTTTGAAAAGCATAAGATGTTCAAATGTTATATTATAGATGAAAGAGAAAATGGGAGCTTTCACTCCTTGCATAAAATGCCAGGCATTATGTTATGTTTATAGAATATGCTAAAGCTCCAAATTTTAGAGTAGTACAAGCTCTGAGTGTAGAGTTGTGCAAGCTCCGAGTGTTAGAGCTGTGTATATTAAGAAAAGGAATGCTTGAGCTTCGATGTTAGAGCTTTGCTTTTAGGGGCATGTATGTAGTCTTGCAATATGTTGGCTAGGCATTATGCATGTTATAGTATGTGCTCCTATTTAGTAGTGAAGCAATGAAAGAAATAATAATGACATAATTCCTCTCTCTGTATTATGATGAGTTATTAAAGATGATGAGAAATATGATGATATGAGAATGAGAGATAAAGTTTTGCAGATGTTCAAAGAATTCCGCTAGGTACTCAAATAAGTAATCAGTAATTGTACTAAGAAGTATGATAAGTAGTTGACATAAACTCCAGAATATAGCAGTATATGAGAGAGTTTAATATGAAAGAAATGGACACTACTCACAAGTATAGTATGGTGAGAAGTCCATATGCAGAAAGATACATAGCAAGTAAGTAATAGAATGAACTAGAGTTCAACTCTGATTGAGTTGATTCAGAACAGGGGAATGATCATAGCAAAGATATGAAGATTTGTAGATATGGAAAGTAATATGCTAAGATGTTAAAATAGAAGATAAGAGGTAAATGCCCCAATCCTTAGTCATAAAGAAGACAAGGATACCTATCTAAGATTTTTAACTAAGGTGCTAAATAAATTTCGAGGACAAAATTTATTTTAAGTGGGTAGAAATGTCATATCCTAATTTTTTCCTATCCTTATAGTACTAATAGGGGAAATAGGTTCGGAAATGATTATGACGAAGATCAGAAGAAAAGATAAAGGTTAGCTAAGTCTTGAGGGAAGAGAGGGACTAAAACGCAAAATAGAGAAGGTTAAAGGCAAAAAGTGAAAGTAGAAACAAAAGTTGGGCCCTTAAGTGCAATTTTCAAAAGTTAAGGGACTTAAATGCAAATAGCTAAAAGTCCAGGGGCCTAAGTACAATTATTCAAAAGTTGACAGACCTAAATGTAATTATGAGAAAGTTGAGCCAAAACAGGCCAAAAATGCTCATAATCATATTAGACTCAAATTTTACCAGTAGATAGACAAAGTGATTCTGGTCAGTTTAAGGAGTCACAGAATTTTGATTTGAGGTCCTGATTAATTGATATAAATTTCTGAAGTTAGAAGGAATTATTACAGTATTTTTCAAACATCTAAATCAGTTAAAACTTTACTAGAAATTCCCATATGTAATGTAAGAATTTATAAAATTGACAGAGTCAGAAAAAGAATCTTGTAGAATACTTACGAGATTTTATGGTGAAATAAAATAGCCGATAAATAGGATCAGGACTGTATTGTGAATTGAGACATAAAGGCAAGAAAGGTAATAAGCCCATATTAAGGCCTAAATGGAGCCATCTTGAGCCTAATAAGGTAGTGAGACAGTTAAGTGGGCCAGAGTCCATAGTAGTCCAGGAAAAGTGTAAAATTACAAAAATGCCCCTAGATGCCCATATTATACCAGTGATGGATGGAGGGCATTTTGGTCATTCTAGACAGGCCAAAAATGTGTCATACACTATAAATATGATTAGTCAGAGCCAGTATATTCTCTGAGGCAGTGGAAAGAGTGGTAAAATGATGATTATGGCCTTAGGGTTAGTACAGTGCAAGAAATGACACCAAGGGTATTTTGGTCATTTCCCAGGGGATGGATTGCAGATAAATATCCAGTATATCATTTTCAATGGTATGAGAAGCCTAGACATTGATTTCTAGGACAAAATACATAACCTGGTATATTATAAAAAATTAGGAACAGAAAACAGTTCGGTTGTTGTGAAAAAAGGAAAATTCAAGATTAAATATGGGCCATTAGATCAAATAGTGTACAAACTAATCTTGGCCATTGATTTCCACCAATATTTTTCTATAAATACCCCTCAAATATGCATCCAAACCATGGCTTGTCAATCCTTGGGGAAACTCTTGCAAAATGAAAACTCAAGCCAAGACAAAGAATATTCAAGGCACCAAAGTTCAAGTAAGCTAGAGATTAAAGGTAAGCAATCTCTCCTAACTTATTTTCCTTTGATTTGGGAGCTTGAACTTAGGGTTTTCATGGAGAAAAGTTGAGTTTTCTCCAAGGTGTTGTGCTGCCCAAAAACCTTAGATGAAAGGGAAAAGAAGAAATTAAAGTTAAGACATGTGATTGAAGCTTAAGCAAGCTAGTTAAGTGATTGGTTGTTGAATCAAGTTGATATTCTTGACTTTGCCATGGTGTACCCTGTTTGGTCTGCACTGTTCATGAGGGAAGGAAATGGAATTTCAATGATTTAATGCCTCCATTAAATTTATATGATGATTTTGTGTAGGATTGAAAAGGTTTTGAACTTTTGAAACATTAAAATCTCAAGGTTATAGTTTTTGAAATTCTTCACAGTTACTGTTCACTCGCATGAACAGTGATTCGAATTTCATGATTTTAAGTGGTTCTAAATGCTACTGATTGGTCCCTAAAACATATAAAAGTAAGGATGTTACATTTTCCACCTTCAACAGGATTTCATTACATTTTATTGGCTGTAGACTATTTATCTAGGTGGGTAGAGGCCATCCCTACAAGACTAGATTATGCCCAAATAGTCTCAAGTTTCTAAGGTCTCATATCTTTAGTAGGTTTAGAGTGCCAAAAACACTAATAAGTGACCAAGGTACCCATTTCTGCAATAAGCTAATCAATAACTTATTAGCAAAATATGGTGTAACCCACAATGTCTCAACCCCAACCACCCTCAAAGTAATATTTTAGCAGAGATTTCTAATAGGGAAATAAAGCACATTCTAGAAAAGAATGTTAAGGCATCCGATAAGGATTGGAATTTAAGATTTGGCGATGCTTTATGGGCGTACATAATAGCTTTCAAAACTCTTATAGGTATGTCCCCTTATAGGACGGCTTTTGGGAAAGCTTATTATATACCTATCGAAATAGAGCATAAGATATTCTGGGCAGTGAAAGCTTGCAATGAGAACATTGTACAAGCTAGTTCAAAGAGTTTGTTATAGATTCAAGAGCTGAAAGAGATTATGTTGGACGCCTATAGTAGCTCTGAGATTTATAAACTAAGGACAAAAGTAATATAATCTATGATGCTCATATCTTGAGGAAGAGATTTAAGGAGGGTGATAGAGTGTTAAGGTACCAAGCTAGATTCATGTTCAAACATGGTAAATTCAAAACTAGCTGGGATAGACCTTACACAGTAGTTAAAGTCCACAGATTTGGGATGATTGAGTTTAAGGGGAAGGCAACGGGCAAAATCTTTCAAGCAAATGGCTACCTCTTGAAACTTTATGAGGAATATGCTCTATTGCCTTAAGGCCAGGTTGTACCTTTCCTATCTCTTACCTTTTAAAAATTTGCCTAATGTGATATATGCTTGACATATTGGTTTGATGATTGGAAAGGGATTAACCAATAAAAGTAATAGTTATTTTTCTACTTGATGATTCAATAGGATAATGTTTAATTTTAGTTTGGTTTTTGTTTTGAATAATCCCTTGTGTTGACCATGTGCTTTTTTTTAATGATGGTTATCTGAGGTGTGACACACTCAATTGCATGCTATAGTTTACCCATCTTGTCATCTTTTCTTTCTTTGTATTGTGACATATGATTTGAATATGACTGCAAGCTCTACTGTGAATTTGCATTGAGTGATGTGTTTAACTGTTGTGCTGAAGCTAGATTTAAATTGATCTTATATAATGCTATAGTGTCTATAATTCTGTTGACAGTGAGGACACTGTCAAGTTTAAGTATGGGAGAGATGTTATTATTTCTGTGCTTATTAATGCAAAATTCTTTGATTAATCCAATATTTCATCACAATTTTTTTGGTTTTTGATTTGAAGGTGTAATGAATTGCTAAAAATTGGATCCCCACTTTAAACTGTCTTATTGTTAGCTAAAAGATTTTAGTGTAAAAGATGTTTTGGGCGTTAAAAACTATCAAGTGGTAGTTTTAGTGATTTTTATTGTGACCTATGTGTTGCATGGTCGTGACTTGACATGGACCTTTGGACTTGATATGCTCTCTGTGAAAATCAATAGCAACACAAGTGCAATTAGGTTATGACAATGTCTCTCTGTGCATTCCTGGTCATGACTAAATGTTGTAAGTTTAGGGCAAACACTCACTGTGAAATTTGGTCGTGACCATCACTGCTTTCAGTTGCGACCTGAGTATGGAAATATCCAATTACCTTCTCTTTGCTTTGTGCACTGCTGTATAGAAGGATTCTTTTTGAGCTACTAAATTTTTATAAATGATTCATTGCCCTCTTATTTTTAACCTTTTGCATGAAATAGTTTATAAAAACTATTATCACACTTGAATTTTTGAAAATAGAAATCTAATTGGAAACACTCAAGCTTTTACTATTAGATTTTGGATTATTACATGATTCTGAGTGATTACTTTGGAACTTTTAATCCCTCGTTCAAGAGGGTTTTCAAGTGTGTCAAGTTTTTTAATGCCTAATAAATGATGAACATTGTTTGAGACCTTAGCTTATGAAAAATTTAGATGAAAACCTTAGTTGGAAAGATTCTCGGCCTAAATTTCTATATTGAGTGGTTATTCAATTGGTTTATATCCTCTAGAACTTTTCTTAGCTTTGAGTTGAAAATTACTTTCGCATTTATGTTATTGAATATGATAGAGACATTTATTTCTAAACCCTTATATCCCAAACACAAGCCCGCACATATTATATCCATAGTCACCCTCTCTGAGCCCATCATTTTCTCTTTTTCTATCATAGAAAGTCATATATGCATGATCTTCTCTTTGAAATAAACTTCTTATTCATGTCAAAAAATCATTGTGATTATGAAATTGTGCTACATCTTTTATATACAAGGTGCCAAATAAAGGAGAGAACAAGCATATTGCACAATAAAAAAGGGGAAATAGTGCAAGAAAAATGAAGAAAGAAAACAATATTGAATGAGGCACTATTATCAACTCCTATTAGCACAATCACCACCTTTACATCTTGGAAAACATGAATCCATGCTATATATTCATTATTGAATGCATATGGTACTTTCTATCTGTCATATTCTATTCCACATAGCCCATCTCCATCATTTCACCCTTAAAAGACCTCTTGATTCTTTGCATAAGTGTCGTGTAACATCCTTACTTTCATACATCTTAGGGACCATTCAGTAGCATTTAGAACCACTTTCAAGACCTTGAAAGTCCATTAGCCAAATCTAGAATTTTACTCTTTCTCGGGTTACTGTTCATATGGTATTCCAGATTATGCAACGAACTTCAAAAAATCATAATTAATTCTAGAAAACTCGAAATGAATTGGTTCAAAAAGCTACGTGAAGATAACATCTTGAAATTTAAGGGAAAAATAATTTCTAGACCAAATGATTAGCCAATTGATACAGTTTATTCGTTGAATTTTACTGTTCATTTGGTCAAAACCTCTGGAAACAGATTCTGGTCCCTTAATTTGGAAATTCATTTCTCTTGATATACACATCCGAATGAAACGTTCTATCTGTGCACTTAAAGCTCTGGATGTGTTCTACACGTTCATAAAATTTTATGAACTAATTCCATCATTTGCTAGGTCAAACTGAAGCCACAACAAAACTGCTTCATGACCTACGTTTTTACCATTTCAGTTTCTTTTCTTTCATTTCCAATAATTGTTTCAGCATGCACAAGCCATCAAATAAGCTTCTCAACATTCATATATATCATGTACATAGGCCATAAGTATTGCAATAATTTCATCACATAAATGGACACTTTACATGGTATTTACATACATGAACAATTTATAGTATATGCTAAAATCTCAATACTTTATTGCCTTTCTTCCATTCTTTAGCTCTTCTCCATGCATACGTTTTCTTCATGCTTGACCTAAATTGGTTGGTTATGGGAGAGTGAGATTCTAGGGAATCTCAGTAGCAAACATTACCACTTAAATATGCAAGATGGATGCTAATGCATGATATGTAATTTCATTAACTTTCTTTGATTAGTGACATGCCATCATGCTATATACTTTTACATAAAGTGCATGGCCATGAAAAATGTCATATCCCAATTTGTAGGCTTAGAAGCCCAGTATATAGCCTAAAAAAGGGATGCTACTAGACCCTGTTGAGCAGAGGTCTCAATAAATAGAGAAAATGATGTAACACAGAGTTTTGATATGAGGTCTCGAAAGATTTATATTAATTTTTGAAGAGAAGGAAAATTAATATAGTATTCTCTAGACCTCAGAATAAGATGAAATGTTACAGTAAATTCCTATAATTAATATAAGAATTTATGAAACTGGAAGAGCTCAAAAAGGAGTTATGTAGAATTTACTACAGAATTTACAGTAGATTAAAATACCCAATAAATAGGTTTCGGGGGAATTTCTCGGGAATTGAGCCCATGAAGATAGGGGATCATACAGAGGGTCCAGAATGGCACCTTATTGGCCCAATGATATTTTTAGATAAATATGTGGGCTATGGCTAATAAAGACCGAGAAAAATGAAGAATTACAAAAATGCCACTGAAGGCATGCCACTGTGTTGTGTCATTAAGTCAAAGTCAGACAAATGGCATTATGATTATTTAACTAAGGTTAGACAGTTAAGAAAGTGTATATGGATAGTTGACCAGGGTCAAGAGATACTCTGGTAAGGTATGAAAAGACAATAGTTCCCCTATAAGTACTAAAGAGGTAGTAAGGGCATTTTGGTAATTTTCTAAGGATGTTCCTTGGGAAACGAGCAACCAGAGTGCTTGGGCTTGGTTAGAAACCCAAGATGACAATCCAATGCCCAAAAACGTATCCCAAAAGTAATGTGGGCCCAAGAGGCATTAAAATATTATTTTAGTGCTTTTTCAATAAAGTAAAGTGACCTGGTCCAAGATAGAACTGGGTAAAGTGATGTGGAATCATGAGAGGACAAAAGTGGGACCCACAAGGTGCCACATGTCATGATTACAGTAACAAAAGAAAAGCAAAGGACACATGGCATTATTATAGAAAAAGGAGAAAAAGCAAGAGGACACGTGGCACGATCTCGGCCGTCCATTCAGGGAAAAGACTCTGGAACTCTCTGGAAAGGTTGAGTCAGCTGGTGAGGTGTCCCAAGGACCCCACCATTATGCCACATATACTCCTGAGGTGTCCCTTGAGGTGTCCTAGATGATGTCATGAGTGGTGAGTCATCAGGGAGGGTGATGTCATCGTGATGATGCAGGTAAAGCTTCTTGAGAAAGCAAGCAATCTGAGCCATTCATCGCGAATCAATCTAGACCATTCATTACACCTCCTCTCACCTATAAATAGGCCACTCCCCTCCCATTTCAAGGCAAACCACATATCTAGCAAGAAAAGGAAGAGAAAGAAGAGAGAAAGAGAGGAAGAAAGAAAGAAAGGAAGGAATGGAAAGAGTTCTGGTGGAGCCAGGAGCAGTCTAAGGAGTCGAGGGACTGGGCAAAGCTTAGGAATGAGGTAAGAAAGTTATCTAGTCCCTGCTCTAATAAAGTATAGGATTGCTCTTAGTAGTTAGAATAGAGAAATATCTCTATTAATAAAGGTAGCTAAAGGTAGAAAGAAAGATAGGGGAATGTCAGATTAAGGATATCACCCCTAGTTAAGCATGAGTTAAGTAGAGCTTGTAAGGAATCGGAAGACACGCAGAGGAAACTAATTAAAAAAATTTCCATTCCTTGCCAGGATCTACCGTATGTGTTTTAAATCAAGTGGGAAGAAGCATTACCCTCAGTGTTTCTCAGTGACTTCCACAACTTCTCTCTGCGGCTGGTGATCTCTTTCCGATCGCAAGAAGATGTCCACAGCTTCTCTCCGCGGCTCGTGCTCTCTTTCCGATTGCAAGAAGTCGACGCCTCAGGTCGGCTTCCTCTACTGGTATCCACATAAACAGCATTCTAACCACAAACGACGTGCTAGCGTCTCCTGTCCCTCCAAGGCTCTCTTAACAATTCGTCCTCTCCATCTCTACTTCAGCAGTTTCTAATCTGCAAAAATAAAGATAAGATGGGACTATATTTGATTTATTCTCATAAATCAAATTTGAGATATCATGTCAATTTGAATTTCAAATTCAAACGTGATAGAGATTTAATTTATCCTTATAAATTAAATCTTGTAAATATCTCTTATATGAGATATTCTATCAATTTGAATTTCAAATTCAAACGTGATAGAGATTTAATTTATCCTTATAAATTAAATCTTGTAAATATCTCTTATATGAGATAACCTATCAATTTGAATTTTAAATTCAAACATGATAGAGATTTAATTTATCCTTATAAATTAAATCCTATATATTCCTTATATATAATGTATATATACGAATTTATATATATATACGAATATAAATATAAATAAATATATACATCAACCTTGGATCATTCATTGAATCTGGACATGTCCTAGATTCAATGAATCTGGACATCATAACTCGTGTTGGGCTATTTTGTGTGTGGCCCTGTAGGCCCATATGAAGTTGGCAGTGGGCCATTTGCTATACTGGCCCACAAGTCGCAAGCGGTCTCTAGCAAGACATAACGACTACCCAAATCATATGAGGATCGATAAACGATGTAACCTTTTATACAACCATATCATGTCCCTTCTATCACGCGATATTTTGGTCATGAATGAGGCATGGATAATGTCATCCTCCTATTCCTGACTGTTACTTTCTTGATCCCTGAGTAGTCTGACTATAGAAATGGAACTACCTTTCCATTACAGTATGGCCATACATTTCTCAGACTCACTCATCGAGGGGCCCAATAATATCTCTCTACGAATGTGAGGGACAAATTCCATCTTGACCATTCACATTCCTCCGCATGAAAAACCACTAAGCTCGAACGTAGTCTTTATGATCACTCGGTCAAAAGTGACTTTTGACTAGGTCAAAGCTGAGAGTTTGTCATGTAGGAATCCATGATAATCTCAGGTCAAAGGGCATAGTGACATGGTTGGTATATGAGAGAAGCTTATGACGTAACCCATGCAACTCTCTTATAGCGGGTCGGTCCAACACCTTGTACTCTTACATGTGCCTATGACTTTGATTTATATCTCTATACATCTTCAAAGTCATACTGGCCTTATTTCATCTCTGCTCCCACATAGATGACCGACCAGGGACATTTAGGATAAGATCATGAATTATCCAAGGATGGTTATCACAATAAACATGCAAATAATATGATAACACAATTAATAAATTCATAAATCAATAATGTTCATAAGACAATGATTGGCCCCTAGGGCACATTTTCCAATAGAGCTATACTGGATAATAATAAAGATATTATTATGCTATGTATAGGCTCTAACATATGAAAAGAAGGGACCTTAGAGACAAGGCTAGGAGCTGGAAGGAAAGGCTACATGCTAGGTAGTAGACTTACCTACTTGTATGCTTAT
This sequence comes from Leucaena leucocephala, assembly GCA_037074615.1. Taxonomy (NCBI): domain Eukaryota; kingdom Viridiplantae; phylum Streptophyta; class Magnoliopsida; order Fabales; family Fabaceae; genus Leucaena; species Leucaena leucocephala. The sequence continues at coordinate 15,892,799 of CM073535.1, read as the reverse complement.
ACTGCTTGGATGTTTTATGTGATGTTTTCTTACCTTGATGATGTGAGGCATGTATGATTAAGTAATGCTCTGTTTCTTTTTATACTATGGCCATATGTTATAATTTAGTAACATGGAAGCATGTATGTTATCATGATGCAAGCATAATCATTAAGTACACACATAGTAACATCAAGCATATAGTTGCATACATTGTATGGTTACCGTTTGCTACTTAGATTTCCCCAGAAATCTCATCCCCTTCCATGTAATCCCAATTCCATAGGTATGTTTAAAGAGGACTGAAGAATCATAGAGAGGAGCTAGGGATTGGATAGTGCAGAGGTTATGCAAAGATGGGACCAAAGTGCTGCAATCAGGGAAAGACGCAGGATGAACAGTAAACTTCGAACATTGACTGACATGGACCTGGTCAAGGCGTGGTCAACGAGTTATTTTTTCCTTAAAGAAAATTAAGTTAGCTTCGAGTAGAAATTTGAACCACTCCATTTATATTTTTCTAGAATTAGTTATAATTTTTTAAAGTCAGGTCACTCTGCTGGAATTTACACAGCGAATAGTACTCACTAGGAGTAAAATTCCAGATTGTATGATTTGACTTCAATGGCCCTAGAAGTGGTTCAAAATACTACTGAATGGTCCCTAAGATGTAAGAAAAGGAGGATGTTATAGAAAAAATGTTATTCACAATACATTCAACATCATTTATCATGTCACAACATCATTCAAATATTATATACATGTCAACACATAAGCATACCACATCAAGCACATAAAGAGTAAGCTCACTACCTTGCACTTAAGCTTTCCTCTTGATCTTTTGCACTTGCTCCCTAGCTTTCCAACCATGAAGCCTTTATGTCCATCACTTCCCAACATCTTCTTGGATGTTTCAAGGTCCTAAAAACATTCATATTCATTACATAATTCATTAGGACTCATGAACTCCAACTATGTTCAGGACCAACCTTGTTACACTCTTTATTATCATAACTTTCTCTAATCTTCACTAATCCACTTGGCTCTTGAACCAATTGATGTCTTGACTTTACCCTACACAATTTCATCTTTTTAATCCATTTATAAGCTTAGAATTATGAAATTCCAGCTCCTTCATGGCCTGCTGTATAGAACCGAACACATGCACATAATTCTTTCAAACATTCTCATTTTGATTCTAATGCTTCCCATACTTGTTTCTCCAATTTACCCCACACAACTTTTCATTTTAAAACCATTGGAAGCATAAAAATCATGAAATTCCAAACACTGTTCATGCGAGTGAACAGTAACCGTGAGGAATTTCAAAAACTACAACCTTGAGATTTTAATGTTTCCAAAGTTCATAACCTTTTCAATCCTACACAAAATCATCATATAAAATCAATGGAAGCATTAAATCATTGAAATTCCATTTCCTTACCTAATGAACAGTGCATACCGAACAAGGTACACCATGGCAAAGTCAAGAATATCAACTTGATTCAACAACCAATCACTTAACTAGCTTGCTTAAGCTTCAATCATATGTCTTAACTTTAATTTCTTCTTTTCCCTTTCATCTAATGTTTTTGGGAAGCACAACACCTTAGAGAAAACTCAAATTTTCTCCATGAAAACCCTAAGTTCAAGCTCCCAAATCAAAGGAAAATAAGTTAGGAGAGATTGCTTACCTTTAATCTCTAGCTTACTTAAACTTTGGTGCCTTGAATCTTCTTTGTCTTGGTTTGGGTTTTCATTTTGCAAGAGTTTCCCCAAGGGTTGACAAGCCATGGTTTGGATGCAGATTTGAGGGGGTATTTATAGAAAAATCTTGGTGGAAATCAATGGCCAAGATTAGTTTGTACACTATTTGATCTAATAGCCCATATTTAATCTTGAATTTTCCTTTTTCAAAAATAATAATTATGAAATCATGTGGGACAGCTCAAGGGACACCTCATGGGGGTTAGGTGACAAAATTCTAATGGGGGAACCTTCTGGAAAAATTCTAGTCCAATCCGGTACCGATCGGAGCAGTTTCACAGCATCTGAACTATTTTCTATTCCTAATTTTTTATAATATACCAGGTTATGTATTATATCCTGGAAATCAATGTCTAGGGTTCTCATACCATTGACAATGATATACTAAATATTTATATGTCATCCATGACTTGGGAAATGACCAAAATACCCTTGGTGTCATTTCTTGTACTATACTAACCCTAAGGACATAATTATCATTTTACCCCTCGTTGCACTGCCTCAGAGCATATACTGGCTTTGGCTAATCATAGTTATACTATATGACACATTTTTGGCCTGTCCAAAATGACCAAAATGCCCTCCATCCATTTTTGTAATTTCGTACTTTTCCTGGACTGCTCTGGACTCTGGCCCACTTAACTGTCTCACTACCTTGTTGGGCTCATGATGGCGCCATTTGGGCCTTAATATGGGTTTATTTCCTTTATTGCCTTTATGGCCCAATTCACAAGACAACTCTCCTGATCCTATTTATCGGCTATTTTATTTCACCTTAAAATCCCGTAAGGATTCTATAGGATTATTTTTCTAACTTTATCAATTTTATAAATTCTTACATTACATATGAGAATTTCCAGTAAAGTTTTATCTGATTCTGATGTCTAAAAGATACTGTAATAATTCCTTCTGACTTCAATAATGTATATCAATTAATCGGGACCTCAAATCGAAATTCTATGACTCCTTAAACTGACCAGAATCACTTTGTCTATCTACTGGTAAAATTTGAGTCTAATATGATTCTGGGCATTTTAGGCTTGTTTCAGCTTAACTTGCTCATAATTACATTTAGGTCCATAAACTTTTGAATAATTGCACTTAGGCCCCTGGACTTTTAGCTATTTGCGTTTAAGTCCCTTAACTTTTGAAAATTGCACGTAAGGGCCCAACTTTTGTTTCTATTTTCACTTTTTGCCTTTAACCTTGTCTATTTTGCGTCTTAGTCCTTCTCTTCCCTCAAGACTCAGCTAGCCTTTATTTTTTCTTCTCATCTTTGTCATTATCCTTTCCAAACCTCTTTCCCCTATCAGTGCTATAAGGATAGGGAAAAATTAGGATATGACAGAAAAGGTCCCATGAAGTCTATTCCCCAAACATAAAAAATCTCACAAAATGGAATAGGCAATTGTGGCATCTCATGCCTTTTACTAATCCCTCCAAATCTTTGGTACCTATTACAGGCTCTACAAAACTCAAAAGCATCCTTGAAAAAGGGAAGGCCAATAAAAACCGTATTCAAGGACCTTACGTGCTGTTCTTTTCCCCCAAAAAAACCATTACAAACCCACAAGTGGCAAGGTTCCAAAACTGATTTGTGATCTTGGTCTGGGATACATCATCTTATTACTTGATATGAGCATAACCTCCATAGAAAAGGTTTTTCCCAAATAAAGTATTTAGATTTACTCTTGAGCTTTTGGGCCTGAAATTTAGACAAATGAGATGAGATTAGGCCGATCTCAAGGAAATTAACTAAATGAGCATACCAAGGTTTTATAATAGTAACCAAACAAAGAGATTGGTCAGGGAAAGAGTCACAAATAAGATCAGAACTAAGTACTCCCCTTGTCTCTATTGGTAATCTTTTTAGATTATCTACAATGTGGTTCACATTTCCAGCTCGATCTCTCACTTGTATATCGAACTCTTGAAGCAGTAGCATCAATCATAGAAGTCTTGGATTAGATTGAGGTTTATGGAATAGGTACTTTACTACTACATGATCTTCCTTTTGTCCTATCATAGCTACCACAGCATAATTAGAAGCATCACATGATAGTTTAAAAGGAAGATCCCAATTTGGTGAAGTTAGAATAGGTGGAGAAACTAACCTATCCTTTATGTTTTCAAAGGCCTCTTTGCAATCAGTAGAAAAGACAAATTCAGTGCCCTTTTGAAGAAGTTTTGAGAGTGGCAAGGCAATTTTACTAAAGTCTTTGATGAATCTTTTATAAAATCCAACGTGCCCCAAAAAATATTGAAGTTCTTTTAAAGTTGTGGGGTAGGGCAACAAAGAAATGACTTCAAATTTCACTTTATCTACCTCAATTCCCTGAATAGATATAAGATATCCAAGTACTATTCCACGATCAACCATGAAATGGCACTTTTCAAAGTTCAAAACTAATTTTTTCTTAATACATCTAGCAAGGATGCTATCAAGGCTTTCTAAACACTCATAAAAGGAATGCCCATATACAGTAAAATTATCCATGAACACATCCATGCATTTTTCAATGAAATATGCAAATATAGAAAGCATAAAATGCTAAAATATGCCAGGAGTATTACACAAACCAAATGGCATTCTTTTATAGGCATATGTACCAAAGGGGCATGTAAATGTGGTATTTTCTTGGTCCCTCGGGTCTATTGGTATCTAAAAATATCCTGAATGCCCATCTAGCAAACAATAATGCTTTTTCCCTGCTAATCTCTCAAGCATTTGATCAATAAAAGGCAAGAGAAAATGATCTTTCCTAGTAGAATCGTTTAACTTCCAATAATAAATACAAACCCTCCATGAATTTTGCACTCTAGTAGGTATCAATTAATTATTCTCTTTCTTTACTACTATCAATCTGCTCTTTTTAGGCACCATATGCACAGGAGATACCCATTCACTATCTAAAATAGCATATATGATTCATACCCTTAAGAATTTACTAATCTCCTGCCTAACTACACCAGAGATAAATGGATTTAATCTTCTTTAGGGTTGTTTAATTGGCTTGGAATCTTCATTCAGTAAAATCTTATTAGTGTAAATAATAGGGTCTATCCCTTTTATTTCAGCTAACTGCTAACCCAAGGCCTCTCTATTCTTTCTAAGCACACTTAATAACCTAAACTCTTCACTGACAATTAAAGAACTATAAATTATTATTGGCAATTTTGAGTCTAGCTCAAGGTAAGCATACTTTAGGTTAGAGGGTAAATCTTTTAACTCTAATTCTTGGGTTAGACAATAGAAGGGATAAAAGGGGGAAAATCATTAAAATTAGAAATACTTCCTTTTGTAGATCCTTTGAGGCTGCTCATATTGAGCTCATTAGGATTTTCCATCTTTCCTGTGATCTTTTTAGGAGTTGCACCAAGCTTACGTTAGTCTACAACTGCAATATAGTTGTGATCAGTCTCTTGCATTACTACATCATTATTTGAGTTTAAATCATTTAAGAATCTTAAAGTATGAGAGATAATTGGTGAATGTGAGTAAGGATAAGTAGAGTCAGAACATATTGATCCTTTAACCAAAATAGTGGAATGTGGAGTTGAAGGAAATTGAAATTCACTGGTTATGTCTGCCATTTTAGGTCGCGACCTCTTTGGGTTGTCTTTAACTCCTCATTATGACTGAAACTGACAGTGAGTGTCTCTGGAACGTTTGGTCATGATGTGATCATCATTTAGTCACAAGTTGGGATCATAGAGAGGTTGTCCCTCAGCACCCTAATATGCTGTCGCAACTTCATCATCTTTGTGTCACGACTGGATGTCTTAGGAGTTTCTGGTTATGACTAAACAATCATCTTGTCATGACTCTATTGTACATAGAGTCTCTCCCTCAGCAAGTTCATATCTAGTCATGATGTTCACTCTTGATGTCGTGACTTGTTGTAACATAAGCTCGACCTCTTTGTTTGTTCCACTTCCAATTCCCACAATGTCTTGTTTTCCTGTAAAATCACTCACACCTTCCTTTCCAAAAACATTAACACTAGAGAATGATGATATTATATCAAAGTTAGATGGGAATGAGGAATCTTTGGAAGTTGACAACATGCTATTCATTTCAAAACAATTAAAACAAGAAGCATTGCCTTCACAAGAGCAAGAAAAAGAATAAATAAAGGAGAGAGATTCAAAATAGCCATCAAAGCACTCAAAGATTAATCTTAATCCTCATGCTCCTAAAATGCTTCATGGGAAATCTGGGAATTATGTAGTATATGATCATACTCATCATGCAAACTCAATTCATGCTCATCCATAGTTTCTTTAATAGCATAATCGATGGCATTCAACCTAACAAAAATAGAATTATCATAAGGGTACTTAATTGCTTTGTTTATCTTAAAAGTCACAACATATCCTCCAACTTCCAATGTAATAGAACTATTCTTCATACTAATGATTGTCTTAGAAGTTTGAAGGAAAGGTCTGCCTAGGATCAAAGTGCTCTCATTCACTAGTTCACTGGACATGTTGAGAACATAAAAATTAGCTGGGAACACTAAATCCTTAACCTACACTATAATACCCTCAATAATTCATTTAGCATACCTAATTGATCTTTTAGCTAATTGGAGCACTATACTTGTGTCTCTAAGATTGTTAATACCTAAGGCTAAGTATGTCGACTAAAGCATTACATTAATGGCAGCCCCTAGATCTAATAACGCTCCCTTAATATGAAACTTTCCTATAGTGCATGAGATTGTGTAAGATCCTACATCTTGGTACTTAACCGGTAATTTAGCCTTAAAAATTTATGACACATTAGCACTCACCTAAATTCTCTTAAAAGGCCTAAACTTTTTCTTATCAGCACACAACTCTTTTAAAAATTTAGCATATTTAGGATTTATTTTGAGGAATTCAACTATAGGGATTTTATTTCTAAGTTATTGAAGAGATTGAAAGCATCTTTTGCAGATTCAGAATCAATCTTTTTCTTTCCAACAAAATAACCTTTTAGAAAAAGGAAATCTTTTATACTTACCTCTTTACCTATATGTGTAGCGGCTCCTTGCTTGCTCAACTCCACATTCTCCTCAATTTGCTTTCCCTTATATGCTAGACTTGAAATTATCACTTCCTCTTCTTGATTTTCCTGTATTCCCTTTTATGAGTTCTCATCTTAGGTTACCTTCTTGATCAAAAGATGTTGTTGTTTAATACTCTTTGATTTCCCAATTTTCAGTTGTGTTGCTAAATTTTCAACTTCATAATCTTCCATATCCTCCCTTGCTATTTTATCTTCCCTAAATTGGACTTCTCTCCCACTTTTGAGTGATATGGCATTTAGAACCTTCAGATTAATGATAGTATTTGAAGGTATGTTGCCACTACTCTTCATTTGGATGTTACTCACTGTATTGACAACTTGAGTCAAAATACTTGTAAAATCTGTATTCATGGAACTTAACTCCTCGAGTTTCTTGTACATATCAGCATTATCCTTCTGCATACTTTGAAGGATTGAAGCTTTGGAGGTGAATTGACCCTCATTCTCTTTGAGCTTTTGGTCTATATTGGTCATTCTACCATCCATGTTGTTTATTTGTGCAGCTATACTTTTCAACAACTAAGAAGTCTTATCTTGTCTTGATGCCACTAAAGCATTAGGGTGAGTTGGAACCATAGACCTTGCATTATTTTGGTAGTGTCTTGAGGAAGCACCACCTCTTTTGGAATTGGTTTGCCTATTTTCCCCTCTACCCCACCTGAAATTTGGGTGGTATCTCTAACAGGGTTGTATGTGTTATAGTATGGGTCTCTCTTCTGGTATTGATTTTCTCTCCCTTGATACATTGATGCTACTTCTTCATACTGTCTATCACATGTACTTGTAGAATGCATCATTGAATTGCATGACTCACATCGCATAGCTAATACTTTTGAGGTTCCAATTGCATGAACTTGCTTGATGGAATGTAGCTCTCTTTCATTTAAATTCATCCTCTTTTCTATTCGGTTTCCAAAAGCTACTATTTCTACCAAAATCTATTTTGAATTACCCAAAGGTAATGAGGTAATTCTCCTTAGATCCTCAATTTGATGGTCTTCATTAGCCATTTTCTAGAATAATTCCCAACTTGCTTGTGGAGTCTTATCTTGCAAAGATCCATTTGTTGCTACATTCAAGGACACCTAATTGTGAGGGAGTATACCATCAAAGAAAATGTCTACTAGATCAGCCTTTGTCATGTTTTGGTGTGGACATCGAGCTAACAAGTTGATAAATCTTGTCCAATATTCATGTAATGAATCTCCATCCTGTTACAGAATGTTTGTAGTTTCTTTCTTCCCTGAGTTATCTTAGAGGTTGGGAAGAATTGTTCTAAATATGTTGACTTCAACTGATCCCATGTAAGAGTAGAGAAATTAGTTGGTAGATTGTATAATTACTCTTTAGCCTTCCCTTCTAAGGTGAAATGGAAACACCTCCTTAAGACATCATCCAATGCAGTCATTGGGGTCTTCATCGAGGAGCAGATCATATGCATGACTTATAAGTCCTGATGTGGACATTCTACTACAAAACCATAAAATTTAGGTAAGGCTACAATCAAATCTCATTTAATTTCAAAATTAGCCTCTTCAGTATAAAAACTATAAGGATCATAATTCACATGTAAATGATTTATTTCCCTCATACTTCTATTATCTTCTACATTTATTGGTATTTCATTTTCTCCTTGTTTATTATGCCCATCATGCCCATTAGGATTAATCTCAGCCATATTAGAAATTTCCAATAGAATCTCTAAATTAAGTCCAATTTCATATCTCAGAGAACTAGAGGATGAACTAGATTTTATTGATCTTACCTCTTCTATAAATTCTATCATTAGTTTCCTAAGTTGTCTCACAATTTTAGGTTCAAAAGGCACTAATAGTTTAGTTATTCTATGTCTACAACACAAGAACAATCAAGAATAACCAACAAGTAATCAGAATCAGACACAAAAGTTTGAACATAGAAAAGTTCAATTGGTCGTGACACAATGGTGTTCAGGCCGCTACCCAATTACACATAGAGTAAAAGTTCTTAAAAATGGATTTCAAGTCACGACTAAAACGTGCTTTAGTTGTGACTGGCTTCACAGAGAGTAAATTCGCATAAACTTGGAATAAAAGAAAAATACATAATGATATACAATGAAAACAACAAAAACTAAAATTCAAACAAAAAATAACTCAAGCAAATAATGAAATTGATAACCAATCGCTAATAAACCAATCACTTGGCTCCCTAACAACGACACCATTGCTTTGGGTGAAATGTCATCGTCTGACTTGTCAAAATAAAAGTAATTGCACCCTATTAATATAGTATAAGGAATAACCCTATCGTTCTTCTTATCATATCCCCAATTTCCTTATTTGTATAGAGGTACTGTAGAATTATACTGTGACCATAAAAGCCTAAAGTATCTGCAAAATAAAAAAGAGTTGAATTTAAGACAGTAGAGATGGATGCAATTTTTAAAGGATTATGATTTCTAGATTAAGTACCCTCCAGGAAAAGCAAATGTGGTAGCTGATGCCTTAAGTAGAAAGGTGGTGCAGGTGGCAAGTCTAATGATCAAAGAGTCGAGATGTTGCCAGTGGTGGTGGCTAGTATAGAAAACGGTTGAGGTTAGTAATGGTTTACTTGTTCACAATCCAACTAAGATTATGGATTGGTGATGAATGCTCTAGGGAAATGAAATATTGAGGCTTAATAAGATATACCTTCTCACCTGTTAGTGATCCAGGAGGATAAAGGAAAACTTAAAAGTATGAATGGCATAGAGATACCTTCTCACTAGTTAAGGTGCAATGGCCTAACATCATAACTATCTCAGATTCTTGAATTGATAAATAGGATCTTGGAGAGGTAAGCTAAAGATCAATAGCCTAAAAAAAACTTCTTGAGGATTAGTAGAAAGAGATGAAAGATATATAACATGAGTCTGTGGGAGTGCCCTTTAACCCCCTAATGTGAGTTTAATTCCTATGATAAGAGGACATATTACGGTTGAGGAAGTTAAATACTAGTACTAAATTATGGGGTAGACTAGATATTATTCCTCCTCTACTAAAGTTTGAGGATAGATTTTAGATAAGTAATAGATGGTTGTCCCTTAATCCAGAGATCCAGTCAGAGTCGATGATAATCCCTGTCCATTCTCAAAGTCCAAGAATAGGTGACTATATAGAGAAAGATCAGTGTGATGTTCCTACTCCTACCCTAACCTTCTTTGTTAAAGACATATAATGTTGATAATATCAGTCTCAAGAAAGCTATGGATAGTGAATTACTCAGTTTAGGTCAAGGGATAGATAGAAGTAGAGATCAATAACAAACAATTTATCTATTGTTCCTCAATGTCATTGTAGGGATGATAGACAGATATACAATATAGGGCATTGACCTGAATCAGGTTTACACCCTAGCAGGTTGGCATGAGATGGTAGTAAGATAGATACTACCATATACCCTTACATGGCACGTAGAGCTAAGTGAGTTTTTGGTAAATGCTCTATCGAACGATATACGAGGATAACATTTCTCTATGCAAAAGAGCATGAAAAGCATTTGAGAATTGTTCTTAGTACTCTTAAAGAAAAATGACTCTATGCTAAGCTTAGTAACTATGAGTTTTGGCTTTAAGAAGTCAAATTTCTCGGTCATATCTTCCATAAAGGGGTAGCTATAGATCCTAGGAAAGTTAAGGCAGTATTAAGCTGGGAATAGCCAAGGACAGTGACAGAGATTAGAAGTTTTTTGGGCTTAGCAGGGCATTATAGAAGATTTATTAAGGACTTTTCTCAAATTACTTTGCCATTAACCAAGCTGACCAGAAAGAACCAGCAGTTCAACTGGGACAAGAAGTGTAATGCGAGTTTTCAAAAATTGAAATAGAGATTAACTACGACTCCCGTGCTGATTATTCCAGACCCAACTTATACCTATATAGTCTATACTTATACCAGCAAGCAGGGGTTGGGGTGCATATTAATGCAACAGGGTCGAGTAGTAGCCTACGCTTCTCGACAGTTAAAGCCACATGAAGAAAATTATCCTACTCATGATCTGGAGCTTGCAACGGTAGTCTATGCTCTCAAGATCTGGAGACATTATCTGGATTAATTTGTTATGGTCTTCATTGATGATATTCTGTTGTACTCCAAATCTATAGCAAACTGTGGCATCACAACCCTTGGGGAAACTCTTCGAAAATGAAAACTCAAGCCAAGACAAAGAAGATTCAAGGTACTAAAGTTCAAGCAAGCTAGAGATTAAAGGTAAGCAATATATCCTAGCTTATTTTCCTTTGATTTGGGAGCTTGAACTTAGAGTTTTCATGGAAGAAAGTCGAGTTTTTTCTAAGGTGTTATGCTGTCTAAAAATGCTATGATGAATGAACAGATTATGATTGATATGTGTATGGTAGAGCCTGTGTAGCTCTTTGCAGTAATGGACATAGTCAAGTTAAGAAAGATGGGAATGATATGAGAAATTCCTGAGTGATAGAGGAAATGAGTAAAGTCCTAATAGATAATATTGGCTTCTGTGATCATTTTTGGGGAATTATCTATTGAGTTAATAACTATGTGGAAGTGACTAACCTTGTAACTTTGTCTGTTGGTTTAGGTCTTCCAGAGATGAGAATACAGTACAACAGAATCACAGTAGATTTTGGAGGATTATAGTTAGATCCTAGCATGGCTCACAGAGAATAAAATTTTAGGGTCACAGTTAGATCCTAAAGAGGCTTACGGTTGATTGCAATAGATCCCGAGGGTCACAGTAGACCTAGCCTAGAGAAAGAAAGTAATGAGCCATAAGTACATTATTTCTTTGGCACGATAAATACCAAGGAAAAGGTTAAAGTATAGAAGGTTTACAAGTTAGTTAACTCATAACAGAGAGAGTACCTATGATGTTAATTTCATATAGCCTTATTACTATTAAGGACTGAACTCATAATCTTCTTACATGCAACAGAAATTAATTATTCAAACTTAAAGTTTTTAGTTCAGAGTAACCCTAATTTATGGTAATATCTCATAAGATATGAGAAGTGGTCAAGTAAGAGTAGAGAAATCTCTAAGATGAGATTATAGAGAATAAGAATGAGAGATAACTATATCTTTCAGATGAAGATAAAGAGATTAGAAGGCCAGATTGACCCAAGACATACAGTATAATAAGGGTCTAAGATAGTAAAGTACTAGGATTAAAGCCTGTTAGCACCAGTGCTTCATATTTATATCTGTACTTTTTAGTTAAGCGTACTCATGCAAGAGTAGCCCAATGACTGGTGACCCCCTAGGAAGTGATGAAAAGGATGTAAATGCCATAGAAGTTTGTCATATATGCATAGAGTTATGTAAAATGATAAAAAATAACTATGAAATGTTAGAAAATGTTATAAACAGTAAGAGATTAAAACCCTTATGTCAATTCCAAATGAAATATATTTGAAAGGAAATATTTAGAAGAGATTTCTTAAAAGCTAGCAAAGTTATAAATTAAAGAGAATGTTAGACTAATGGTATCTCAAGATAAGTTATGAAAAGATGAGATATACCATAATATAGCCAGATTTGGCCAAGTATGCCCTGATTCGGCATGAAAAGTACAATACGAAGTAGTTTACAGCTAGCTTTGTAACAGGTAGAGAGGCTCCCTTTATATAGGGATAAGATGATTGTATGTTGTGTTACGTGTGAAATAGAAAATAAGAGCTTTCACTCCTTGCATGAAATGTCAGGCATTATGTTATGTTTGTAAAATATACTAAAGCTCCAAATGTTAAAGTAGTTCAAGCTCCATGTGATAGAGTTGTGCAAGCTCTGAGTGTTAGAGCTGTGCATATTAAGAAAATGAATGCTTGAGCTTTGATATTAAAGCTTTGCATTCATGGGTAGGTATATAGTCCTACAACATGTTGGCCAGGCATTATGCATGTTAGATATGTGCTCCTATGAGCTCCTATCTAGCATTAAAGTAAAGAAAGAAAGAATAATGACATAAGTCCTCTCTCTGTATTATGATGAGCTATTAAGGATGATAAGAAGAAAATAAGTACAATGGCATCAAAATGAGTATTTTTCAAAGAAAAGAGGGTGTTATGCAATTCTATATAGAATAGTGCATGGTATCTAGAATTTCATGATTCTAAGCCCATAAATGGATTCAAAAGATGAAATTTTATAGGGTAAAGTAAAGACTTCAATTAGTTCAAGGGCCAAGTTAATTAGTGAAGTCTAGAGAAAGTTATGTTAGTAAAGAGTTTGTCAAGGTTATTCTTGAACATTGTTGGAGTTCATGGTCCTAATGAATTATGTGATGAATATGAATGTATTTAGGACCTTGAAACATCCAAGAAGATGTTGGGAAGTGATTGACCAAAAGGCTTCATGGTTGGAAAGCTAGGGAGCAAGTGCAAAAGATCAAGAGAAAAGCTTAAGTGCAAAGTAGTGGACTTACCTCTTTATATGCTTGATATGGTATGCTTATATGTTATATGATTATTGAATGATGTTGTGACATGATAAATGATTTTGAATATGTTATGAATAACATGTTTCCCATGGCCATGCACTTTTATGCAAAAGTAGATAGCATGATGGCATGTCACTAATTAAAGAAAGTTTAATGAAATTACATTTCATGAATTAGCATCCATCTTGCATATTTAAGTGGTAAAGTTTGCTACTAAGATTCATTATAAGCTCACCCTCCCATAACTAACAATAATAGGTTATTCATGATGGAAGAATCATGTGTGGTACATGAACTAAGGAATGGAACAGGAAGAGTAGACAAGTGATGGCATAAATATATATTAGCCTTTTTATGTAATGTTATGTAATATCTATTGTATGTAAAGAAAGTGTATGAAAGAATTATGGCATAACCCCACGATGTATATGAATGCATGAAAGGCAAAAGAGATGGTTTATGCACGCTGAAACAATTATTGAAAGTGAAAGAAAGGAAACTGAAATGGTAAAAACATAGGTCCTAAAGCAGTTTTGTTGTGGCTTCAGTTTGACTTAGCAAATGAAGGAACTCATTTGGATGTGTATATCAAGAGAAATAAATTTCTAAATTTAAGAGGCAGAATCTGGAACTTTTAGAATTTGCCATATGAATAGTAAGAAGTAACGATTTAACTACATCAATTAGTAAGGTAAATGTCCAAATTTATATTTTTCCTTAAAGAGATATGAGAGAGATTCAATTAGAAATTTGGATCACCTCTATACGAATTTTCTACATTTAGTTATGAAATTTTAAAGTTGGGTTGTAAATCTAGTAATCATCAAGTGAACAGTACCCGATAAGTAAGTTTTAAAATTTTAATTTTGGGGCTAATGTAATGCTTCCGCTAATCAAATATGCTTATGAATATGTACTCTGAGATGGTAAAAGTAGGATGTTTCATTTCTCAAGGAGCCCTTTTTATTGAAATCCTAGCAGATTGGTGACAAAATCATTGAAAACCTGAGTGAAAGTAAAAATGGGTTTTAGGTTTAGTTGATTTTTGATGTAATAAAATAAGGGTGCAATAAAGTAAATGTTTTTATATTTTTTATCAAGATAAAGAATAAGTGGATTGTTATAGAAATATGTTGAGAAAGATTCTTGATGATAGAAACCTATCTATCCTTGCTATGAGTATAATATGGGAATTTTAAAATCACTAAATCTTAAATAAAACCTCAATCGATCGATTGAGTCCAGAACAATAATATTCCTTAAATTCCTTTGATTAAAGCTAGTTCAAAAATCACTAATGCACTATTTAAAAACCACTTAACGTGTAATTAAATCAGATGATGAAAATACCCTCGAATGATTATCGATCGATGACCATGGATTTCAAGTAATCGAATCAGTTAGCAATAATCGTTGATAAAAACCCAATTATCAAGAAATTAAAACTGAAATATTCATATTAAACCAACATCCAAATTCAATTACAAAAGCTAATCTTAGAATAATCGATCGATCTCTAATCCTTACTCATAAAATCAAAACCCTAGATCTAGAAATTCCAAAATATAGAAAGGTGAGATTAAAATAGAAAACTCCCCAATACAGTGTAGTCTATGAGCTCAAGATATGCGATCCATCACCAAGAGACTAAAGGTTTAGCCTCTCATGACTCCTGATGTGATACAATCGTCGCTCAGATGTGATGCCATGAAGAAAGCAAAAAATGGTGATAGAAAGATGAATGATAGAAGATATGAGGGTAGGTTGTGGAGAGAGTGTGGATAGAATGCTTTGAGTACTCCTTTTTTACTCTATCAAGTAAAAAACCAGCCTCCCTGACTCCTACTACTTCCCTCTCCTTTTAAAGCTAGGATAACCTAATTAAAAATGTGTAGCTTCACTGATTTTCCTCTTTGGTCGCGACCATATCCTATTTTTGGTGGTGACCTGTGAACGTAGGAAAACTTCCCAGAAGTGAGGTCACGATTTGTGGACACTTTTGTCACGACTAAAGTGCACAGAGGCTGTCATCCTTCATTTGATTCTCTTTGTTTTGTGATCTATTTTTTGCTCACATTAATCCTTGGTTCTACTCCAAAATACCTACAATTTAATATCAAAGCTCACTGTAAAAGTCCAACCAGTTATTAAAGAACAACATATATGCAATTTGAAGCAGTTAATTTACCATTTGACCCTTAAATTAGCATATTTCCAAGCACAACCATGTATTACCACAAAAACACAATTGTAGGCATAAAATAAATAGCAAAGTTGTCACAATACCCTCAAAATATTATAGAAACCATACACAATTTGTGTCCTATCACATACTCACTACTAGAAAAAAGTCATACAACGGCAATTAAAAGTGACCTTTCAAGGTGGTTTTTTTACTGTGTTAAATTCTACCACCATTGTAAATCTAGCTTTACCACCATTAAATGTAAACTTTAACAACAATTTTTATATAAAAACCTCCATTATACATTTAGAATTTTATGGCAGTTTCTAGTAAAATTGCCATTACAATTTAATCATATAACAACAATTTATATGTTAACCGCCGTTACTCTCTATACTTGTAATGTTGATTTTAAAAAAATCATCGTTAAAGGCTTTTTTTTTTTACTTTTTCTATCTATACCGCCATGTATTTGTCATAATGAAGACATACTATAGGCAACAAAGTAAGTAAGCAATGGAAACATCAAAATTAAATGTTAATATATAGTAATAAATTAATTTGAATTCTTATTAATGAATGCAATGAACTAAAATAGAATACAATCACATATAGATGGATATTGTACTATCATATATATATACACAAAATAGATGATTGATTGAGGAAAGTTCTCCAGCATACTTTGAAGAGATTAGGATGACAATCAAAAGAAATATAATGATTAAGATAAGTTTTAAGCCAAAGAAAGAGAGAAGGTATAAAGTTATAAAGCAAAAGGGGTTACATTGCAATTTAGTGAAAGTCTAGGGATTAAATTGCAATTAACGAAGTTTCAAGGGCATAATGGTCATTTTGGAAAAGAAATGGACTAAAGTACAAACTCTAAAAGTTCCATAGTGTAAAATGGAGGTAAACATAAGCTTTGGACCATTAAGTGTAATTATAAACAGTTAAGGGCCTAAAGTACAATTACTAAGAGTTATGGGCTAAAATAGTAAATATGAGAAAGTTGAGCTAGAAAAGGCCCAAAACTGCCCAGAAGAATTTCAATTCCAAATTTTACCAAAAAATTGAGAAAATTATTCTGATCAGTTTAGCGCCACATGGAATTTTGGTTTGAGATCTCGATAAATTGATATTAGTTTATGAAGTCTAGCAATTATTATGGAATCTTCTAGACCTTAGAATCAAATGAAATTTGGAAGTAAATTCTTATAATTAATATAAGAATTTATGAAATTGACAAAAGTAAAAAAAGAGTCCTATAGAATTAATTAGAGAATTTAAGTTGAAAAAACAAGATAAACGATTTAAAGATGTAAGAATTTTTATCAGAACTTATGGGTTTTAAAAAGTTGAGACTTTGTAGGAAATTTATTCTATATTAGAATGAATTTCTAAAAATGTTATAACCAGTAAAATAGGTGTCTAGAATTTATCTCAAAATCAAGGTAATTTAATAATACTGGTATAAGTGCCTTGGAGTTTGTGCCAATTAGGCAATGGACCTAAGGAAAGCCTAATAATGGTCTCAAGATGAAGCCCAATAAGCCTAAGAGCAAATCTTGGAGCTTAAGTCAATTTTGAATATTTTATAAAAAAAAGAGAAAATTCAAGATAATCAAGAGATAAGGAAGTTGCACATGGTGGGACCCACACACCATGTGCAATACACCACATCCAAGGTTATGCATGGAAGAAGAGTTTCATCACATGTTTGATTATAACAAAATAATGTCAGAATTAAGTTAATGATGATTAGAGGGAGATAAAGAAAGGATTAAGTTAATCTCTTGGTAACCTTGCAGTCCAAATATGGATAGAAATAAAGAAAGAAGAAAAGCAAGCTATAATGAAGTAGAAGACACTTAGATAAGCTAGTTTGTTGATTGATTATTAGTTAAATTGATATTATTGACTTTGCTATGGTGAACCCTTTAAGCTTGCACTATTTTTGGACAGAGGGAGATAGAATTTCAATGATCTAATTCTTCTATTGAATTTATATTATGATTCTTGTAGAATTAGATAGGTTTTGAACCTTGGAAGCTTTGGAATTGAAAGTTATAATTTTTGGAAGTCTTCTTTATTACTGTTCACAAGCATGAATAGTGATTAGAATTTTATGAATTTCATGCTTCCAATAGTTTTAAAATGGAAATTATGTGGGGTAAAGTAGAGAAGCAAGTATTGTAAGCATTGGAATCAAAGAGAAATTTTGAAAGAAGAAGAATTTTGTTGGTTCGATCAAAAACAATATGTAACTATTAGAATTTGGAAATTCTGAGTTCATAAATGGATTCATAAGGCTAAATTTTGCAAGGTAAAATCAAGACATCAATTGATTTGAAAGATCAGTCTAATTAATAAAGATTAAGAAAGTTATTTAAGTAAAACAAAGTCAATGTTCAAGGAATTTAGATTATAATGAAGAAATGATAATGCAATGTTAGGATTTGGTTGGTGTACTCAAAGAGAGCAGCCACTCATCAAAGAGAAGTAAGAAGTAAGAGGTAAAGAGAAAGAATAAGGAAAGCAAGGAGTAAGAGGTAGTGAACTTACCTAATTGTATGCTTATGTTGTTTGGATGTTTTGTGTAATGTTTGCTTGCTTTGATTATGTGAAGCATATATGATTAAGTAATACTCTATTTTATTTATGCTATGGCCATATGTTATAATTAAGGGACACTAAAATATGTAAGATATCATTATGCAAGCATAATCATTAAGTTCACACATATTAACATCAAGCATATAGTTACATACATTGTATGATTTTCATTTGCTACTGAGATTTTTCCTGAAATCTCACCCCCTCCATGTCACCCTAACACCAACATGTTCTTCAAATATCAAAGAAGATGAAGATGGAAGAAGAGGAGTTATGGGATAGATGGCATGAATGATTGTAATTTATGTTATGTTATGATTTATGCAATGTATGCTTAAAAAGAAGTACAGTATAGCTATTTATAAAAATAGTAAACGTTGCAATAAATGTATGAAATTTTATAGACATTTAGTTAACATGCAAAGCTTTATTTTGACACTAAGAATTCCTTATTCTGATATCTATACAAAGAGAACAACATTTTTAAAATTTGAGACAATAAAATATTTTCCAAAAATTTGACCAAATGTACAGTAAATTTTGATATCAGAGTTGACTTAGTTAATTAGTCAATTAGTCCAAGGAAGTATTTTTCCCTTAAATTTCATTATGTTAAATTTGAGTAACCTTTTGAACCACTACATTTTATTTTTTTTTATAATTAATTATATTTTTTTGAAGTTTGTTTCTTAATCTAGAATTACCATATGAACAGTACCTATTCACGCTTGGAAATTCTAGATTTTGTAATTGAACTTCAATAGACTTATAAATGGTTATACATTTATGAAAGTAAGGTGTTACATTTTTGGTATTAGAGCAAAGTTCCTATCATTAGATAAGATAATTCCCAAACCCTAAACCTAAGTAGTTAACATTATGTTAAGGTTAGGGTACTTAGTGAGAAATTTATATAACTTAAGTATGAATCTTAGGTGAAACAAGAATACCCCCTCCCTAAATGATTGGTTCACTGCTTAAAGAAGAATCTGGATAAAGAACCTTAGGAAAAGAATGTTTAGAGAAAGATATGTACAGGTCACAATGGTAGAAAACCTTGGGCCGCGAAAGAAGAATATAGAGTTATCTAGTCGTGACGAGTAGGTTAAGATGGTCATGAAAAAAGGTCACAGAGAACTTGAGTCATGACGAGCCAATACTCAGGTGTGACTGGGATACAAAGTGGAGTTCAGGAATTGATAAGCTAGTATGATGGACAAAGCAATAGTAGATTGGTCTTAGCTCGTCAATACATCTTAGGTCATGTGTTTCTTAACACGACATGGTAGGACTAAGTAGAATAGTGATAAAGAATAGTTTGTTTTGCTGACAGAGATAGAATTTGACCAATATAAGATCAAGAAAGCTAAGATACAAGATTTGGTTAAATTTAACATTAGGGGAATGAAACAAAATCATTCCGTGAACTTGAATTCCTTAGGAGTAGCTACTAGACATTATAGTAATGATGAGAATAAAGGTGTCAACCTTGCTAAAATTTATCAGCTAGAGGTTTAGTATAGGGTACAGGTAAACCACATGTATAGGGTGCTAGAACACAGACGACAAGCTTAAGAAGGCAATTATAAGTAAATCCTCTGTAAGATAGTCAGGGGTTGATCTACTCTATAAGAGATTTTGTTAAGTTATTCTTTACTAAATAGAAGTTTCAGAAGTATGAGACTGAAACAAAAAGCTAATGTTCCAAAAATGGAGAAACCCCATCACGAAGGGACTAGTAGACTAGTATAGGCAATCTAGAAGTAGGAGTAACAATAGTAGATGATAGATGGGATCCTAGTAACTCATGTTATCTTGGAATAAGAAAGAGATATTACTATCATGATAGTCGTAGCAGTTATTGATTTACAATGATTAGAGAGAGAAGTCATCAAGGAGTTACAATCCAGGTAGGAACAAACAGGACTAGCAGGTAGTCATAATTTATTGAAGAATAAGGTAGTATCCAACTATAGAAAAGTATAGAAGTTACTCCATGAAGACAAAAATGATCCACTCACCTAGAAATATTTTCTTGAACAATTTTATGAGAAGCATTCCCCTCGGTTAAATTGAGATGAGCTTGAGGCTAAGTTAAAATGTTAAAGCAAGGTAAGAGGAACCCTTTGATGGATACTTAGCTGAGTTCATCCATGTGCATAGTGAAAGTTGATTGACTGAGAAGTTAACTCATAAATTGAATTCTGTACTACAAGAAAGAATTTTTCTAGGAAGTTGCATAGGTTCAACAAAGCGGTAGACTTAAGCAAGATAATAGAGAGAAACTTGTGATACCCAAAGAAAATAAAGGTAACTCTAAAAGATTAATCCTTACAGTGTTTTCAATAAGGATGTTTCAGATGGCCTTTAGTTTTCAGAAGAGGTAATATTAAGTAATTAAGAAGTAGAAGAGTAGTAAGTTAGGAGATAAAGACATGTAATCAGAGCCTAACATATATGAGAACTATGGTAGAGACCATTGGAATAGGCTTTGATTGATAAGTAGAGGAAGTTGCTACAAATGTTGCAAGCTGGGACATTTTACCAAGGAATGTTTATAGAATACGATAGGTCAGAGATTCCAAATGCAGAAAAAAGTTTTGCGCTAATATGACAGGAGGCAAGAAAGTCGCATGAGGTAATCCAAATAAATGATTATGGATTAACAATTGCTAAGTGATACGCTATGTGATTCAGGTGCCAGTCATTTGTTAGTAGCAATGACTGTAAAGGCAATTACTCCCATTAGTTTAAAGGTAATAACACCCTATGCATATTTAAATAGAAATGTTTTTTCATGCACACAGTAGAGCTATCCCAAATCTAGTATGTTTACTCCACATGATTATAGAAATAGATAAGGTAATTAGTGTTATTTAATCCTTAAGGTTTATGATTAAGAGTATAATAGAAATTAAGGTCATAATTAGAGTTAGATTAAAGTTAAGAATAGAGATAAGAGTTTGAGATAAGATAATGATGAGATTCAGTTAGATGAGAAAGCTAGAGTAGGATAGTAATTAAAAAGTATATAGAATAATAGACAATCTCAGCAAGTAGGATAGTCATTTATAGTATGATTGGGGGTTACTTAGGCATTTATACAAGCTTATGAATATAGTACTCAGAGCCATTTCTGATGGTAGGGCTACAATAAGTACCAAGAGAGTGATAGTGTTATAACTCTATCGAAAGAAATGGTATACAGAAAGAATAACATACAACAGTAAATAGATTATTTTCATATAACTCTTTAGATAAAAGTTGGATCATAAACAAATGGCTACCAGATAAAGATAGACTTAGCTAAGTTAAGATCATTCTTCAGATAATAGTTAAATATAATATAGATTACTCATAGATAGAGCACAAATTCAAATGAGATAAAATGAGAAGTTATTATACGGTACCATAGTAGCATATGGTAATTTGTAGATAGCTAGGCCATGATTGCATATAGCAATAGTTCATGGTAAGTCAAAAGAAAGAATGAAAGTTAAGAATAACTCTTGAGTAAATGAGAAATTAAGTGAAGTCTTGTTAAGTAAGATGGGCTAGAGAATATAGTGATGGAAAATTATCTGTTGAGTTATCAACAATAGGGGAGTAGATAACCCTATAACTTAGTTCATTGGTTGAAGTCTTTCAAATGAATTACAATTGATCCTAACATGATTCATAAGGGAGTGATATCCCAAAATCTTATAGTTCTTAAAAAGGTTTAGGATAACAATAGGTGATTCCACATCATAAAATAACCTAGCCTAAGGACAGGATAACGTAAATCATAAAGAAGAAGAATATCACAACTTGATATCTTTCATATAAGACAATCACCAAGGACAAGGTGTTGACTAACTCATACAGAAAGAGTATCCATGGTATTACTAGCTAGCCTCTAGACTAAACTTAGTTTCTCTTAAATGAAGACAGAGTCTAAAGTTTAAATTAGAGTACTGGAATTCAAAATATTTTGTAGGAGTATGCTTAAGGAACAGAAGAGACAACCCCATATGTCTTAAGAATAGAAAAGTATGAGCAAATAGATCCTCGGATGAGGATGAAGAGATTAAAAGGACAAAGAGACCCAAAGAAGATGGTATAAGGTAGAGTAAAGTTAGAACGCATTTCTATGAGAAAAAATATGCTATGGCTCAAAGCCATATGAAGTATAACATAGTCCTAACCCAATATCATACTTCAGTTAAGTGTGCTCAGGCCAGAGTAGCCTAGAGATGGGTGACCTATTGGGAAAGAATATCACAAAGTTAAAAAGATCCTCTAGAATATTGAGAAAGAATATTGCTAGCTAGCATAATAAAAAGAAAGAATAACATGAGCACATAAGAGCATAAGTAGAGAATAGTATAAGTTCTCAATAAAGAGAAAATAAGGGATACTACTATTCCCTTATATCAGTTTCAGACAAATGAATTGTAAAGAAAGAAAGAGATAGTTAGATGATGAGTATTTCCTTATACCAGTTCTAAGAAGAGGAACTGTGGAGAGGAAAGAGACAGACAAATAGAGATAAAAAGATAGATAAAAAATTTAAGAAAAGTTAGAAAGAGTTATGAAAGGTAAGGGACTAGACCCTTATGTCATATCCATATGAAAAGGATCTGAAAGAAAAGATTAAGACAACAGTTTGTTCAAGAGAAAGATAGAAAGGTTTAAGAGTAAGATTTTCCCTAGAAGGCACTAAAGTGTGATAAAAGAATCACAATGCATAATAAGAAATTCACAATACGTAAGAAAATATGCGTAATAAGAGATACGTAATGAGAAGTATGATGTATGATAGAGACCCCAGAAATGCATCAAATTTCTAGAAGATTATGTATGAAAGAAATGAACACTACTCATAAGTCCACTAAAGTGAGTTGTCCATAAGTATGAGTAGATAGATGACAGATGAGAATAGAAAGAAGCAAAATTCGACTCTGATTGAGTTGACTAAGGAACAAGGAGCATAACAACACGAGAAAGATATGAAGCACCGTGAATGTTGAGAGTACTTTGTTAGATGCCAAGATAGAAGATAAGAGATAGATACCCCGACCCTTAGTCATAGAGTATAAATGGATATACAGAGGAGACATATCCTAGATTACTTGACTAAGGTATGAATTAATTTTTGAGGATGAAATTTATTTTAAGGGGGTAGAAATGTAATATCCCAAATTTTCCCTATCTATATAAGAATGATAGAGGAAAGATGTTATGAAGGGATTAGGATGGTAATCAGAAGAAAATGTAATAATTAAGATAAGTTTTAAGCCAAAGAAAGAGAGAATGTATAAAGTTGTAAAGCAAAAGGGGCTAAATTGCAATTTAGAAAAAGTCTTGGGACTAAATTGCAATTAATGAAAGTTTCAAGGATAAAATGGTCATTTTTGAAAAGAAAGGGACTAAAGTAAAAACTCTAAAAGTTCCATGGTCCAAAATGGAAGTATACATAAGCTTTAGGCTATTAAGTGTAATTATGAAAAGTTAAGGGCATAAAGTGAAATTTCTAAGAGTTCAAGGGCAAAATGGTAATTATAAAAAAGTTGAGCTAGAAAAAGCCTAAAACTACCTAGAAGTATTTCAGTCTCAAATTTTACCAATAAATAGAAAAAATTATTTTGATAAGTTTAATGCAACATTGAATTTTGATTTAAGGTCCTCATAAATTGATATTAATTTATGAAGTCTGATAATTATTATTGTATTTTCTAGATCTTAGAATCAGATAAATTTTGGTAGTAAATTATTATAATTAATATAAGAATTTATAAAACTGACAAAAGTAAAAAAAAAGAGTCCTGTAGAATTAATTAGAGAATTTAAGTTGAAAAACACGATAAAGGATTTAAAGATGTAAGAATTTTTATTAGGACTTATGGGTCTCCGAAAATTATGAGACTTTGTCCTATCATAGCTCCCACAGCATAATTGGAGGCATCACATGATAGTTCAAGAGGAAAATCTCAATCTGGTGAAGTTAAAATAGGTGGAGAAACCAACCTATCCTTCAAATTTTCAAAGGCCTCTTTGCAATCAGTAGAAAAATAAATTCAGTGACTTTTTGAAGAAGCTTTGAGAGTGGCAAAGCAATTTTACTAAAGTCCTTGATGAATCTTCTATAAAACCCAATGTGCCCCAGAAAAGACCGAAGTCCTTTTAAAGTTGTGGGGTAGGACAACGAGGAAATGACTTCAATTTTTTCTTTATCCATCTCAATTCATTTGGTAGATATAAGATGACCAAGTACTATTCCATGATCAACCATGAAATGGCACTTTTCAAAGTTCAAAACCAATTTTTTCTCAATACATGTAGCAAGGATGCTATCAAGGCTCTCTAGACACTCTTCAAAAGAATTCCCATATATAGTAAAATCATCCATGAATACAGCCATGCATTTTACAATGAAATCAACAAATATAGAAAGCATACAACGATAAAATATGCCAGGAGCATTACATAATCCAAATGGCATTCTTTTATAGGCATATGTACCAAAGGGACATGTAAATGTGATATTTTCTTAGTCCCTCGAATCTATTGGGATATGGAAATATGATAAATACCCATCTAGAAAATAATAATGGCTTTTCCCTGCTAATCTCTCAAGTATTTAATCAATAAAAGGTAAGGGAAAATGATCTTTCCTAGTAGAATAATTCAACTTCCGATAATGAATACAAACTGTCCATTAATTTTGCACTCTAGTATGTATCAATTCATTATTTTCATTCTTTACTACTGTTAGTCTGCTCTTTTTAGGCACCACATGCACAGGAGATACCTATTCACTATCTGAAATATCATATATGATTCATACCTTTAACAATTTACTAATCTCCTTCCTAATCACATCGAGATCGATGGATTTAATCTTCTTTGGGGTTGTTTAATTGGCTTGGAATCTTCATTCAGTAAAATTCTATGAGTACAAACAGTGGGGTCTATCCCTTTTATATCAGCTAATTGCCAACCCAAGGCCTCTCTATTCTTTCTAAGCACAATTAATAACATAGACTCTTCACTAATAGTTAAAGAACTGGAAATTATTACTAGCAATTTTGAGTCTAGCTCAAGGTAAGCATACTTTAGGTTAGAGGGTAAATCTTTTAACTCTAATTATGGGGGTTGAACAATATAAGGGGCCAGATGGAGAAAATCATTAAAATTAGAAATATTCCCTTTTATAGATCATTGGAGGTTGCTAATATTGAGCTCATTAGGACATTCCATATTTCCTGTAATCTCTTCAGGAGTTACACCAAGCTTAAGTTGGTCTACAGCTATAACTTAGTTGAGATATGTATCCTTTATTCCTGCATCATTATTTGAGACCAAATCATTCAAGAATCTTAAAGTATGAGAGGTAATTGTTGAATGTGAGTAAGGATAAATAAAGTCAGAACATACTGGCCCTTTAACCAAATCAGCAGAATGTGGAATTGAAGGAATTTGAAATTCACTAGTTATGTCTGCCATTTTTAGTCGTGGCCTATTAGGCTTATCTTCAACTTCTCATTGTGACTTAAACTAACAGTGAGTGTCTCTAAAACATTTGGTCACCACGTAGTCATCTACTGGTTATGACTTGGAATCATAGAGAGATCGTCCCCTAGCACCATGATATTTAATTGTGACTTAATCATTTTCGCTTCGTGACTGGACGTCTCAGGAGTTTTTGGTCATGACCAAACAATCATCATGTCATGACTCTGTTGCATAAAGTCTCTCCCTCAGCAAGTTCATATCTAGTCGCGACTTTGAGGCCACATAAGCTCGTCCTTTTTTTGTTCATTCCACTTCCATTTTCCACAATGTCTTGTTTTCCTGTAAAATCACTCACAAATTCCTTTGCAAAAATATTATCACTGGAGGATGATGAAATTTTATCAAAGTTAGATAGGAATAAGAAATCTTTAGACACTAAAAGCATGCTATTTACATCAAAACAATTAAAACAAGATGCATTCCCTTCACAAGATCAAGGAAAAGAATAAACAGAAGAAAGATATTCAAAGTAGTTATCATAAGGCACTCTAAGATGAATTTGAATCCACATGCTCCTAAAAGGCTTCATGGGAATTTTGGGAATTATGCAACATAAGATCATACCCATTTTGCAAACTCAATTAATGCTCATCCATAGTTTATTCAATAGCATAATCAATGGCATTAACCCCAGAAAAAGCATAATTATCAAAAGGAATTTCATCACTTTGTTCATATTGAAAGTCACTACATGTCCTCCAACCTTAATTGTAATGGAACTATGCTTTATACTAGTGATTGTCTTGAAAGTTTGGAGGAAGGGTCTACCTAGGGTCTAAAACATCCTTACTTTTGTACGTCTTAGGGACCATTCAGTAGCATTTAGAACCACTTACAAGACCTTGGAAGTCCATTAGCTAAATCTAGAATTGTACTCTTTTCGAGTTACTGTTCATATGGTATTTCCATTTAGGCGACGAATTTCAAAAAATCATAATTAATTCTAAAAAAATCGAAATGAAATAGTTCAAAAAGATACATGAAGATAACATCCTGAAATTTAAGGGAAAAATAATCTCCAGACTAAATGATTAGTCAATTAATACAGTTTAATCATTAAATATTACTATTCATTTGGTCAAAAATTCTGAAAACAGATTCTGGTCCCTTACTTTGAAAAATTTGTTTTCTTTGTACAGACTTCGAAATAAGGCGTTCTTGTTGTCAAAATAAAGATTGACACGTTAACTAATATGTCTATAAATTTTTATACATCTATCTCATCATTTACTATTTTTCATTACATCATGACCATCAGTACTTATATTGATCATATAACAACATTATATATAACAATTCCTCACATAACATATATACTATCTAATCCCTAGCTCCTCTTCATGCTTCATCATCCTCTTTCATTATTCACAAACCTACTAGGGTTGGGATTACATGGAGGGTGTGAGATTTCTAGGAAGTGTTTACATTAGTCCCAACCCTAGTCAGTTTATGAATGTAAACACTTGTGCTTGCTTGTGAATCTCAGTAGGTTTACATTGTTAGACGGTACTAAACAATGAATGCATTAATGTAAACACTTGTGCTTGCTTGTGAAAGTGTTTACATTGTGTAATATGCATGCTTCTATATAACATATGAAGTACAATTGGCCAAAGTAATCAAGAAATAGAGCTTCAATCATAAGGACATATGTAATACAATTCAACAAAGACATAGCACAACCAAGCATCACATTCAATACATACAAGTTTAGGATAAGTTTACTACCTCATATACTTGACTGTCTTTCACTTTAACCTTGCCTCTTTCTTCTTACTCCTATTGGATGTGTGGCTACCTCTTTGGAATCAACAATCAAATCCTAACATAACATAATCATTCATCTATTATAATCTAACTTCATCTTAAACATTGAGCTTATTTAACTACATTAACTTTCCTTAATCTTAACTAATGGACTTGGTTTTTGAATCAATTGATGACTTCACTTTATGCTACACAATTCCACCATTTGAATCCATTTATAAGCTTAGAATCATAAAATTCTAGCTCCTATCCATTGTTCTGGACAGATTTTAAAAACATGCATAATTATGCTAATATTTCTCATATTGATTCCAATGCTTCCCATACTTGTTCCTCTACATTATCCCACACAACTTTTCATTTTAAAACTATTGGAAACATCAAAATCATGAAATTTCAATCACTTTTCATATGAGAGAATAGTACATATAAGAACTTCAAAAATTACAACTTGGAATTCTAATGCTTCTAAGGTTCAAAACCTACAAATCCTACACAAAATTATCATATAAATTCAATGTTATCATTATATCATTGAAATTCCATCTCCTTCTATCATGAACAGTGCAGACTAAAATGGTTCAACCATCGCAAAGTCAAGAATATCAACTTCATTCAACAATGAATCCCTTAACTAGCTTGTTTAAGCTTCAATCACATATCTCTAACTTTAATTTCTTATTTCTCCTTTCATCTAGGGTTTTGGACAACATATAAACCTTAGAGAAAAATCAACTTTCTTTCATGAAAACCCTAAGTTCAAGCTCCCAAATCAAATGAAAATAAGTTAGGATAGATTACTTACCTTATATTTCTAGCTTGCTTGAACTTTGTATCTTGGATTCTTCTTTGTCTCGGCATGAGTTTCTATTTTGACATAGCCTCCCCAAGGGTTCTCATGCCACAGTTTTGCATCATAAATTGGGGGTATTTATAGCCAAATTCCATGGAAAATCAATCCTAATATCACTTTATGCACTATTTGATCTAATGGCTCACATTTAATCTTGGATTTAACTTTTCTAAAAAGCTAACTATGACATAATCCATGACATCATCAAGGGAAAACTCATAGGGCTATGTGGCGCCATTCCAAGGGAAAGAAACTTCTAAAAAAATTCTAGTTTAATCAGATACTGACTCGGTCCAATTTCCCAAAAACTAGACTGCTTTATAAATATAATTTTTTTGAGATTCCATAATATACTTTCTAACCTTAAATATAGTATTCGGATTCTTTCTACCACTTACTTTCTTGGAATGGGCCTAAACATAATTACATATCCCTTGGCAATTTGCCAAATTGTTCCTTGCTTCTTCTTTATTTACTTTAACATCTTAAGGGCATTATCGTCTTTTTATACCTCATCAAAGTATTCCCTGACCTTGGTCAACTATTATGGAAATTCTCCTTGACCATCTAACCTTAGTCAAATGACCAAAATGCCCTCTGTCTAACTTTGACTCAATGACACAACACAGTGGCATACTTAGTCGTAATTTCATAATTTTACATTTTTCTAGTCTTTATTAGCCCTAGCCCACATACTTATCTAAAAATATTACTGGGCCAATAAGATGGTATTTTGGGCCCTCTAGATGGTCCACTACTTTCATGGGCTAAACTCCTGAGAAATTCCCCTGAAACATATTTATCGGGTGTTTTAATACACTATAAATTTCATAATAAATTCTACAAAACTCCTTTTTGAACTATGTCAGTTTCATAAATTTTTATATTAATTATAGAAATTTATTTTTAAATTTTATCTAATTATTAGGTCCATATGATACTATATTAATTTTCCTTTTTATAGACATTAATATAAATTTTTTGGGACCTCATATCAAAATTCTGTGTTGCGTCAAACTGATCAGAATAATTTTCTCTATTTACTGGGAAAAGTTGGAATTACTATGATTCTGGGCATTTTTGGGCCTTTTCTGGCTCAACTTTCAATAATTACCATTTTGCCATTGAACTTTTGAAAATTACACTTTTGGCCCTCAACTTCTTATTATTACACTTAATAGCCCAAAGTTTATTTCTACCTTCATTCTTGTACCAAAGAACTTTTAAAATTTTTATTTTAGTCCCTCATCTTTATAAATTTGTCTAATCATTATTTTTTCCTTGATATTCATTATCATAGTCCTTTCCAAACATCT
Source organism: Leucaena leucocephala (assembly GCA_037074615.1). Lineage (NCBI taxonomy): Eukaryota > Viridiplantae > Streptophyta > Magnoliopsida > Fabales > Fabaceae > Leucaena > Leucaena leucocephala. The sequence goes on along the minus strand of CM073535.1, from coordinate 15,863,250 downwards.
TTCCACTGTCAGTATTATACATATAGGGAAAAAGTAGAATGTGACAAGGTCAATCATTTTCTTTCTAGCAAATTAAGCTTTAGGAAAAAGAAGATCATTTATACTTACCTCCTTACCTATATGCATAGAGGCTCCTTGCTTGCTTGATTCTGTCTTCTCCTCAGTTTGTTTCCCTTTATATGCTGGATTTGGTATTATCACTTCCTCTTCTTACTTCTCTTGTATTTCCTCTTGTGCTTGTGAGTTATACTCTTGGGTTGCCTTCTTAGTTATAAGTTATTGTTCTTTCTCACTTTCTAATTTCATAATCTTCATATGTGACAATGGTGTATTTTTAGCTTTAAGGTCTTTCATATCCTCCTTTGGTGCATCATCTTCCTTAAAGTGTATCTTTCTCCCACTTCTGATTGATATAGCATTCAAGCCCCTTATATTAATGATAGTATTTGAAGGTATACTGCCACTACTCTTGGTTTGGATATCACTCACTGTATTGGAAACTTGAGTTAAATGACTTTAAATATCTGTATTCTTGAAACTTAACTCCTCTATTTTCTTGTGTACATATGCATTATCTTTTTGCATACTTTGAAGAATTGAAGCTATGGAAATGAACTTACCATCATTCTTTTTGATCTTGTTATCTATATTAGTCATTCTACCGTCCATGGTGTTTATTTGTGCAGCCATACTCTTCAATAATTGAGAAGTCTCATATGGCCTTGATACTGTTAAAGCATTAAGGTGAGTAAGAACCATATACCTTGCATTATTTTGGTAGTTATTTGAGGAAGCACTACGTGCTTGAAATTGATTTAGCCTATTTCCCCATTCCCCAACTAAAATTTGAGTGGTCTCTCCAACTAGGGTCGTATGTTTTAGAGTATGGGTATCTCTTCTAGTATTGATTGTCTCTCCCATGATATATTGCTGCTACTTCTTCATATTGTCTATAACATGTACTTGTGCCATGCAACATTGAATTGCATGACTCACATCCTGTAACTAGAGCTTGTGAAGTCCTTACTTTATGGAATACATCTCTCTTCTAATTACATTCATCCTCTTTTCCATTAGGTTACATAAAGCTGCTATTTCTGCCAAAATCTCTTTTGAATTACCTGAAGATGATGAGGTCATTCTCCTTGGATCCTTAGTCTAAAGGTCTTCATTACCCATTTTCTAGAATAATTTCCAACTTTCTTGTGGGGTATTATATATCAAAGATCCATTTGCTACTGCATTCAAGGACACCTGATTGTGAGGAAGTAGACCATCAAAGAAAATGTCTACTAGATCAGCCTTTATCATGTTGTGATATGGACATCGAGCCAACAAGTTAATAAATAATGTCTAATATTCATGTAATGACTCTCTATCCTGTTGTTGTAATCTCCTTCTTTATCTGAGTTATCTTAGAGGCTAGGAAGAATTGTTCTAAAATGTTGACTTCAACTGATCCCATGTAAGAGTGGAGAAATGAGTTGGCAGATTATAAAACTACTCCTTAGCATTCCCTTCCATAGTGAAATGGAAACACCTCCTTAAGACATCATCCAATACATCCATTGTAGGCTTCATTGAAGAGAAGATCATATGCATGGTTTGTAAGTGTTGATATGGACATTCTCCTACAAAACTATCAAATTTGGGTAAGGCTACAATCAAAGCTCCTTTAATTTCAAAATTAGCCTTTTCAATATAAAAACCATTAGGATCATAATTCACATGCAAATTATTTATTTCCCTCACACTTCTATTATATCCTATATTCATTGGAATTTCATTTTCTCCTTGTCTATTGAGCCCATTATGCCCATTAGGATTAATCTCACCCATATTAGAAGTTTCTAATGGAGTCTCTATTGGAAATTGTGCCCTAGGGGCTAATCAATGTCTTATGAATATTATTGATTTATGAATTTATTAATTGTGTTATCATATTATTTGCATGTTTACTGTATGACTTTGAAGTTGTATAGAGATATAAATCAAAGTCATAGGCACATGTAAGAGTATAAGGTGTTGGACCGACCCGCTATGAGAGAGCTACATGGGTTAAGTCATAAGCTTCTCTCATATACAAACCATGTCACTATGCCCTTTGACCTGAGATCATCATGGATTCCTACATGACAAACGGTCAATTTTGACCTAGTCAAAAGTCACTTTTGACCGAGTGATCATAAAGATTATGTTTGGGCTTAGTGGTTTTTGTAAGGAATTGGAAGACACGCAGCGGAAATAAACTTTAAAATTTTCCATTCCTTGCCAGGATCTGCCGTATGTGTTTAAGTCAAGTGGAAAGAATCATTACCCTTAGTGTTGCTCAGCGAATTTCACAGCTTCTCTACGTGGGTGGTGATCTCTTTCTGATCGCAAGAAATCGATGGAGTGTTCCTCAGCGACCTTCACAGATTCTCTCCGCGGACGGTGGTCTCTTTCCGATCACAAGAAGTCGACGCCTCAGGTCGGCTTCCTCTACTGGTATCCACACGAACAGCGTTCCAACCACGAACGACGTGCTAGCGTCTCCTGTCCCTCCAAGGCTTTCACAAGTCTCCGTCTCTATTTCGGCAGTTTCTTGTCTGCAAACCTTTTGCAGATTCCGTTCGGCCTTTTGTGTTCTGTGTTATTTTCAAACGTAGCTCCTCCAATCAGATATAGAGGATGCTATGCGTTTTTACACTTGACCTAATTGGATTTTGGAGTTAATCTTATATTAATTCCGAATTGATACAATATCATATATTGTATAATTTTATAAGAAACTAATTAAATAAAATAATATTAAATCCGTCCCACAGATTTAATTACTTATTTATTTAACTTTAAATAAAGATGAGACTGAGTTATATTTGATTTATTCCCATAAATCAAATTTGAGATATCCTATCAATTTAAATTTCGAATTTCAAACGTGATAGAGATTTAATTTATCCTTATAAATTAAATCTTATAAATATCTCTTATATGAGATATCCTATCAATTTGAATTTCGAATTTCAAACGTGATAGAGATTTAATTTATCCTTATAAATTAAATCTTATAAATATCTCTTATATGAGATATCCTATCAATTTGAATTTCGAATTCAAACGTGATAGGGATTTAATTTATCCTTATAAATTAAATCTCATATATCTCATATATATAATATATATATATATACGAATTTATATATATACGAATATAAATAAATATATATACATTCACCTGGATCTTTCATTGAATCTGGACATGTCTTAGATTCAATGAATCTGGACATCATAGCTCGTGTTGGGCTATTTTGTGTGCGACCCTGTAGGCCCATATGAAGTTGGCAGTGGGCCATTTGCTATACTAGCCCACAAGTCGCAAGCGGTCTCTAGCAAGACATAACAACTACCCAAATCATATGAGGATCGATAAACGATGTAACCTTTTATACAACCATATCATGTCCCTTCTGTCACGCGATATTTTGGTCATGGATGAGGCATGGATAATGTCATCCTCCTATTCCCGACCGTTACTTTCTCGATCCCTGAGTAGTCTGACTATAGAAATGGAACTACCTTTCCATTACAGTATGGCCATACATTTCTCAGACTCACTCATCGAGGGGCCCAGTAATATCTCTCCACGAATGTGAGGGACAAATTCCATCTTGACCATTCACATTCCTCCGCATGAAAAACCACTAAGCCCAAACATAGTCTTTATGATCACTCGGTCAAAAGTGACTTTTGACTAGGTCAAAGCTGAGCGTTTTGTCATGTAGGAATCCATGATGATCTCAGGTCAAAGGGCATATTGACATGGTTTGTATATGAGAGAAGCTTATGACGTTACCCATGCAGTTCTCTCATAGCGGGTCGGTCCAACACCCTGTACTCTTACATGTGCTTATGACTTTGATTTATATCTCTATACATCTTCAAAGTCATACTGGTCTTATTTCATCTGTGCTCCCACATAGATGATCGACCAGGGACATTTAGGATAATATCATGAATTATCCAAGGATGGTCATCATAGTAAACATGCAAATAATATGATAACTCAATTAATAAATTCATAAATCAATAATGTTCATAAGACAATGATTGGCCCCTAGGGCACGATTTCCAACAGTTTTCCACGCGGAGCAATGTGAATGGTCAAGATGGAATTTGTCCCTCACATTCGTAGAGAGATATTACTGGGCCCCTCGATGAGTGAGTCTGAGAAATGTATGGTCATACTGTAATGGAAAGGTAGTTCTATTTCTATAGTCAGATTACTCAGGGATCGAGAAAGTAAGGGTCAGGAATAGGAGGATGACATTCTCCATGCCTCATCCATGACCAAAATATCATGTGACAAAAGGGACATGATATGGTTGTATAAAAGGTTACATCGTTCATCATCCTCATATGATTTGGGTAGTCGTGATGTCTTGCTAGAGACCGCTTGCGACTTGTGAGTCAGTACAGTAAATGGCCCACTGCCAACTTCATATGGGCCTACAGGGTCGTACACAAAATAGCCCAACACGAGCTATGATGTCCAAATTCATTGAATCTAAGACATGTCCAGATTCAATGAATGATCCAGGGTGGATGTATATATTTATTTATATTTATATTCGTATATATATAAATTCATGTATATATATATTATATATAAGAGATATTTACAGGATTTATTTTATAAGGATAAATTAAATCTCTATCACGTTTGAATTTGAAATTCAAATTGATATGATATCTCATATAAGAGATATTTACAAGATTTAATTTATAAGGATAAAATTAAATCTCTATCATGTTTGAATTTGAAATTCAAATTGATATGATATCTCAAATTTGATTTATGAGAATAAATCAAATGTAATTCCGTCTTATCTTTATTTTAAATTAAATAAATGGGTGAATTAAATCTGTGGGACAAATTTAATACAAACACTATTTATTTAATTAGTTTCTTATCAAATTATACAATATATGATATTCTATTAATTTCAGAATTAATACAAGATTAATTCTAAAAAAATCTAAGTCTGTCGTGACACGCATAGCATCCTATATATCCGATATTTAGGAGCTACGGTTAGGACAAAAAAAAGTATGAATGGGAATCCGCAAAAGGTTTACAGATAAGAAACTACCGAAATAGAGACGAAGAGGACGAATTTTTGAGTAAGCCCTGGAGGGACAGGAGGAGCTAGCACGTCGTTCGTGGTTAGAACATTGTTCTTGTAGATACCAGTAGAGGAAGCCGACATGAGTCGTCGACTTCTTGCGATCAAAAAGAGATCACGAGCCACGGAGATAAGCTGTGGATGTCGTAACCAGAAGCTGAGAAAGTTACGACTGAATACTAAGGGTAATACTTCTTTCCACTTGACTTAAACATATACGGTAGATCCTGGCAGGGAATGGAAAAAATTTTAAGTTAATTTATGCTGCGTGTATTCCAATTCCTTATAATTTCTACATTAAGTTCAATTTTAGATCCTAAAACACTAGATTTTATAGACCTTGCCTCTTCTCTAAATTCTTTCCCTAATTTCCTAAGTTGTCTCTCGATTTTAGGTTCAAAAGGCAGTAATGATTTAGCTCATCTACGCATGCAATCACAGGAACAATCAAGAATAACCAAGCAATCAATCACAATTAAAAACAGAAGTTTCACAGTAGAAAAGTTCAACTAGTCACGACACAAGGGTGTTCAGGTAGCGACCCAATTACACAGAGAGTGAAAGTTCTAAAAATTTGATTCAAAAGAGTAAATTTCCCAAAATAGTCATGACCAGGGGTTATTACTATCGTGACTGGAGTTCACAGAGAGTAATCAAAACTACAAAAAAATAATCCAGTAGCGACACAATTATGTTTAGTCGTGACTTAAAGGTGCAAAGAGCAAATTCGCAAAAACTTGAAAAAATGCATAATGCTATGCAATGAAAACAACAAAAACTAAAATTCAAACAAAAAATTGACCCAGGTATGTAATGATATTGATGACCAATTGCTAATAAACCAATTACTTGGATCCCTGACAACAGAGCCATTGATTCACACAGATTGTCATCATTCGGTTCATCAAAATAAAATAATTGCACCCTATTAATGTAGTATAAGGCACAACCTTATCATTCTTCTCAAGGAGCCATTTTTATTTGAACCCTAGCAGATCGGTGACAAAATCATTGGAAACCTAAGTGAAAGTAAAATGGGTTTTAGGTTTGATTATTTTTGATGCAATAAAATAAGGGTGCATTAAAGTAAATGTTTTTGTATTTTCGATTAAGATGGAAAATGATAAGATTGTGAAAGAAATATGTTGAGAAACACTCTTGATAATGGAAACCTATCTATCCTTACTCTTAATATGATATGGGGATTTTAAAATCACCAAGTCTTAAATAAAACCTCAATCTATCAATTGAGTCTAGAACATTAAAATTTCCTTAAAGTCCTTTGATCAAAGCTAGTTCAAAGACCACTAATGCAATGTCAAAAGCCACTTAACGTGTAATTAAATCAGTTGATGAAAATGCCCTCAAATGATTATCGATCGATCACCATAGATTTCAAGCAATTGAATCAGTTAGCAACAATTATTGATAAAAGCTCAATTATCCAGAAATCAAAACTGAAATATTCATATTAAAATCAACATTCAAGTCATCCAAATACAATTAGAAACCCTAATCTTAGAATGATCGATCGATATTCAATCCCTACTCATATAATGACAGCCTATATCTAGGAGTTCAAAAACATGAAAAAGGTGAGATCAAAATTCGGTAACCATTGAAGGTAATCGAAAATTCCTGTATCCCCTACTTACTGTTTGTTCCCACATGGGAGAAAAGGTTATGAACAGTAAGAGACTAGAACCCTTATGTCAAGTCCAAATGAAATGAATTTGAAAGATAGACTATGATAGCCAAGTTTGGCCAGATATGCCATGTTATGACATGAAAGATGTGAAATGAGAAATGCTATGAAGAGTACGTAATGATATATGTTATGAGAAATATGTATTGAGAAGTACAATATGGAGTGGCTTTATAGCTAGCCTTGTAAACAGATTGAGAGGCTCTACGTTTTAAAGGGGAAAGATGTTTGAACAATAAGTTATAGATGAAGGAGCAAGTGAGAGCTTTCACTCCTTGCATGAAATGCCAGGCATTATGTTATGTTTATAGAATATGCTAAAGATATGAATGTTAGAGCAGTCTAAGCTCTGAGTGTTAGAGCTGTACCAGCTTCAAGTGTTAGAGCTGTGCATATTAAGAGAAGGAATGCTTGAGCTCCAATATTAGAGCTTTGCATTTATGGGTAGGAATGTAGTCCTGCAATATGTTGGCCAGGCATTATGCATGTTAGAATAAGTGCTCCTATATGGTCCTATGTGCTCCTATTTAGTAGTGAAGCAACGAAAGGAAGAATGATGACATAAGTCCTCTCTCTGTATTATGATGAGTAATATGTGATTGCACTAAGAAGTATGATGAGTAATTGACAGAAGCCTTAGAATATGGTAGTATACGAGAAAGTATGATATGAAAGAAATGGACAATACTCACAAGTCTAGTATGGTGAGAAGCCTATATACAGATAGATGCATAGCATGTAAGTAAGTAATAGAATGAAGTAGAATTCAACTCTAAGTGAGTTTATTCATAACAAAAGAATGATCATAGTAATGATATGAAGATCTGCGGATATGAAAAATACTCCACTAAAATGTTAAAATAAAAGATAAGAGATAGATACCCCAATCCTTAGTCATAAAGTGAGAAAAAGAGATCTATCCAAGATTGTTGACTAAGGTACTAAGTAAATTTTGAGGACGAAATTTATTTTAAGGAGGGTAGAAATGTCATATCCTAATTTTCCCTATCTGTATAATACTGATAGAGGAAAGAGTTTTGGAAAGGAATATGACGATGGTCAAAAGAAATAATAGAGGTTAAATGAGTCTTAAAGGAAGAAAGGGACATAAACGAAAATTAGAAAAGTTTAAAGGCCAAAAGTTAAAGTATAAACAAAAGTTGAGCTAAAAGTGATAATTTTCAAAAGTTAAGGGACTCAAATGTAATTAACTAAAAAGTTCAAGGGCAAAATTGTAATTATGGAAATGTCAGCCTAAAAAAGGTTAGAACTGGCCAGAAGTATTTGAGTCCCATATTCCATCAGAGGAAGATATGCTGGTTAATCTAGCATGATACAGAAATTTTATTAGGGCTCTAGACAACATATATTTATCTTATAGTCTGAAAGTTATCTAAAATTTTATCAAATTTCATGGACTTCAAATATACGTAGGGGAATTACAGGAAAGTGTAGCCTACAACGTCAAATGTCCTGGATCTAACAGAACCCCGGAAGAAGTTATGTATAAACAGTTATTCACATATTAGTGAATTTTGATGGGAGTTTGATAACACCTGTGATCCGATAATGGAACTTATCGGTATATAAGCCTGGACAGAATAAGATCATATGACCTCATATATAGGCCCATGATGAAGCCAAGGAGGGCCCAAAACCTAGGGTATCGATTTATTAGTAGAAGGGGCTAGTGTCTAGAAAAAGTACAAAATTATGAAAATGCCCCTAGATACCCAGATTGTACCAGAGATAGATGGAGGGTATTTTGGTCATCTGGGATAGGCTAAAAACGTGGGATATAGCCTAAGTATGATTATTTAGAGCCAATATAGGCCCTGAGGTAGTACAAATAAGGGTGAAAAAACAATTTTACCCTTAGGGTAACATAGTGGAAAAAAAGGACACCAAGGGCATTTTGGTCATTTCCCAATGGATGGATGACAGGTAAATACTCAGTATAACAATGTCAATGATATGGAAGCCTAGACATTGATTTCTAGGATAGAATACATATCCTGGTATATGATAAAAAATTAGGAACAAAAAATAGTCTGGTTATTGTGAAACTGCTTCGATCGGTATAGGATTAGACTAGAATTTTTCCAGAAGCTTCCTTACATGAGAATTTCACTACATACCCCCATGAGGTTTCCCTTGAGATGTCCTTTTTGATGTCATAATTATTCTTTTCAGAAAAAGTTAAATTCAAGATTAAACGTGGGCCTCTAGATTAAATAGTGCACAAAGTAATCTTGGCCATTGATTTTCCATCAATTTTTCTATAAATACCCCTCAAATCGGGTCCAAACCATGAGCTTGTGAAACTTTGGGAAAACTCTTGCAAAATGGAAACTCAAGCCAAGACAAAGAAGATTCAAGGTTCCAAACTTCAAGCAAGCTAGAGATTAAAGGTAAGCAATCTATCCTAGCTTATTTTCATTTGATTTGGGAGCTTGAACTTAGGGTTTTCATGGGAGAAAAGTTGAATTTTCTCTAAGCTATTGTGCTGTCCAAAATCCTTAGATGAAAGGGAAAAGAAGAAATTAAAGTTACACACATATGATTGAAACTTAAACAAGCTAGTTAAGTGATTGGTTGTTGAATCAAGTTGATATTCTTGACTTTGCCATGGTTGAATCTGTTCAGTCTGCACTGTTCATGAGGGAAGAAAATGGAATTTCAATGATTTAATGCTTCCATTAAATTTATATGATGATTTTGTGTAGGATTGAAAAGGTTTTGAACCTTGGAAGAATTGAAATTCCAATATTGTAGTTTTTGAAATTCTGCATGGTACTGTTCACTTGAATGAATAGTGATTATAATTTCATGATTTTTATTCTTCCAATGGTTTTAAAATGAAAAGTTGTGTGGGGTAAAGTGGAGAAACAAGTATGGGAAGCATTAGAATCAAAATGAGAATTTTTGAAAGAATTGTATGCATATGTCAGTTCTGTATAGCAGGCCATGAAGGAGCTGGAATTTCATTATTCTAAGCTCATAGATGGATTCAAAAGATGAAATTGTGTAGGGTAAAGTCAAGACATCAATTGATTCAAAGGCCAAGTCTATTAGTTAAGATTAAGAAAAATAAGTGAGCTTAATGTTCAAGAGGAAGTTATGTTAGTTAAAGTTAGTTTAATACTCAAGGAAATTAGATGATGATGGATGAATGGTTATGTGATGTTAGGGATTGATTGATATGCTTCAAAAGAGACAGCCACATATCCAAGAGAATTGAGAACAAAGAAGCAAGATAAAGTGAAAGATATCAAGTATATGAGGTAGTAAACTTATCCTAAACTTGTATGCATTGAATATTTTGCTTGAATATGCTATCGCTTTGTTGAATTGTGTTGCATATATGCTTATGTATGAAGTACTGTTGCTATTATTACTTTTGCCAATTGTATTTCATATGTTACATGGAAGCATGCACATTACACAATGTTAACACTTTCACAAGCAAGCACAAGTATCTACATTAATATATGCATTGTTTAGTAATGTTTGCTACTGAGATTTCCCCAAAAATCTCATCCCTTTCCATGTAATCCTAATCCCACAAGTTTGTGAATAATGAAAGAGGATGATGAAGCATGAAGAAAAGCTAGGGATTGGATGGTATATATGTTATGTAAATGTGTAATGTTGCTGTATAACCAATATAAGTAGTGACACGGTCATGATGTAAAGAAAAATAGTAAATGATGGAATAAATGTATGAAATTTTGCAAACATTTATATGACATGCCAAGCTTCGTTTTGACACTAAGAACGCCTTATTTTGATGTCTTTACAAAGAGAAATAATTTTTCAAAGTAAGGGACCATAAACTGTTTTTAGAATTTTTGACCAAATAAATAGTAATTTTTGGCGAATAAACTGTATTAATTGACGAGTAATTTGGTCTGGAAATTATTTTTTCCTTAAATTTCAAGATGTTACCTTCACGTATCTTTTTGAACCACTTCATTTGAATTTTTTTTATAATTAATTATGAATTTTTGAAGTTCATTATGTAATCTAGAATACTACATGAACAGTAACTTGAGAAAGAGTAAAATTCTAGATTTGGCTAATGGACTTCTAAGGTCATGTAAGTGGTTCCAAATGCTACTGAATGGTCCCTAAGACATATAAAAGTAAGGATATTACATTACTTATAGCAAATTTATCCTTAAACTTTGATGGAGGAGGAATAATATCTAGTCTATCTGTAATCCAGTACCAATACTCAACTTCCTTAGCGGTAATCTGTCTTTTTATCAGAGAAATAAAGCTTACACAGGGTTAGAGGGAACTCTAACAAACTCACATTGTATAGAGTCACTAGACTCAATATCATCTAGTACATGCACAACTTCAGGCTGAATCTCTACACAACCTCCAGACTACAGGTTTGAGTCTACAGAAGCATCTTTGGGATATTCTATTGTAGATCTCCTTTACTAATCCCTTATACTACCATCTGAACTCTCTTTATTTTCTGAAGGAGGATCATAGTCTAGATGTATATTATCTTCATATATCATTACTGGCCAAGGTCTCCCTTATAAAATGAAGGCTCTGACTTAATTTTATGAAATCCCATATCTACTCTTGCAATATTTGCTTAATTAAGCAATACTAACTATCCCAAATAATACCCTAACATAACAAAGTACTTACTATTTAGAGCTAGGGTCTGGGAACTATCTTATATTATGCTAGAAACTTTTGCTCTGATACCAAACTGAAATATCTTTACTTTTGTATGTCTTAGGGATCCTTCAGTAGCATTTAGAACCACTTACAAGACCTTGGAAGTCCAGTAGCTAAATCTAGAATTTTACTGTTCTCAAGTTACTATTCATATGGTATTCTAGATTAAGCGACGAACTTTAAAAAATAATAATTAATTCTAGAAAAATTGAAATAAGGTGGTTTAAAAAGCTACATGAAGATAACATCTTAAAATTTACGGAAAAAATAATTTCTAGAACAAATACTTATTCAATTAATATAGTTTATTCGTCGAAGTTTACTGTTCATTTGGTCAAAAATTCCAAAAATAGATTCTGGTCCCTTACTTTGTAAAATCCGTTATGTTTGTACAGATATCAAAATAAGGTGTTCTTAGTGTCAAAATGAAGCTTGACATGTTAACTAAATGTCTGTAAAATTTCATACATTTATCTCATCATTTGCTTTTTTCATTACATCAGGACCATTGTGGCTCAAATATGACATATAACATACTTGCAACAATTTATACATTAATCATATAACATTTACATTATCCAATCCCTAACTTCTCTTCATACTTCTTCATGCTCTTTCATCATTAATGAACCTATGGGATTGGGATTACATGGAAAGGGTGAGATTTCTGGGGAAATCCAGTAGCAAATGGTACTAAACAATGCATGCATTAATGTAAATACGTGTGCTTGCTTGTGAAAGTGTTAATATTGTGTAATGTGCATGCTTCCATGTAACATATGAAATACAATTGGTTAAAGTAACCATAGAAATAGAGCTTCAATCATAAACACATGTAACATGTCATATCCTAATTTTTAAACATAGAAGCCCAGTATGTAGCCTGGAAAAGGTATGCTACCTGGACCTATTGAGCAGAAGTTCTAGAAATATACATATTATATTCAGGTATTAAACTGCAAGTGAGTGAAAGATTAGGGACTAAATTATAAATAGTAAAAGTCCCTAGGGGCATAATTGTCATTCTTAAGAAAGAGAAGGACTAAACTGAGAAGTCTAAAAGTCCCAAGGTAAAAAATGAAAGAAGATACAAGTTGTGGGCCATTAAGTGTAATTATGAAAATTTGAAGGATTAAAGTATAATTTTCAAAAGTTCTGAGACACAATGGTAATTATTAAAAGTTGAGCTGAAAAAGGCCTAAAAATGCTTAGAATCATGTTAGTCCCAAATTTTCTCAGTAAATAGAGAAAATTATTCTGATTAGTTTGATGTAACGCATAATTTTAATATGAAGTCTCAAAATATATATTAATTTTTGAAGAAAGAAAAATTAATCCAGTATCCTCTAGACCTCAGAATCAGATAAAATTTGGCAGTAAATTCCTATAATTAATACAAGAATTTATGAAACTAATAAAGCTCAAAAAGCAATTATGTAGAATTTATTATAGAATTTACAGTGGATTAAAACACCCGATAAATATGTTTCAGGAAATTTCTCGGTAGTTGAGCCTATGAAGATAGTGGAACATGTAGAGGGCCCAAAATGACACCTTATAAGCCCAATAATATTTTTAGATAAGTATGTGGGTCAGGGCTAATAAAGTCTGGAAAAAATGTAAAATTATGAAAATGCCACTGAAGGTATGCCACTGTGTTGTGTCATTGGGTTAGAGTTAGACGGAGGGTATTTTGGTCATTTGATTAAGGTTAGATAGTCAAGGAAGGTTATCTAGATAATTGACCAAGGTCAAGAAATACTTTGATGAAGTATGAAAAAATAATAATTAATAAACAGTAATGAAGGGCATTTTGGTAATTTACTGAGGGATGTTTCTTGGGAATCGAGCCACCAGAGTGCTTGTGCTTGATTAGAGGCCAAGATAGTATTCCAAGGGTCCAAAAATGTGGCCCAAGAGTTATGTGGGTCCAAGCGGCATTAAAATAATATTTTAGTACTTTTCCACAAAGTAAAGTTACCTAGTTAGAGATAGAACTGGGGAAAGTGATTAGATAGAGCTTTAGACTCATCTAAAGCCATGAGGTAGCATGAAAGATTTCCTCATGGGACCCACAAGGTGCCACATGGCATGAGTCTAGGGAAAGAAGAAAAAGCTAAGGACACGTGGCACAATCTCAACTGTCCATTCTGGGAAAAGACTCTGGAATTCTTTGGAAACGCTGAGTCAACTAGTGAGGTGTCCCAAGGCCCCCACCATTACGCCACCTAAGCATGTTAGGTGTCCCTTAATTATGTCACTTTGATGAGTCATTAAGGATGATGATGTCATCATGATGATGCAGGAAACTTCTTGAGAAAGCTAAGCGATCTGAGCCATTCATTGCGATACGATTTGAGCTATCTATTCCACCTCCCTTCAACTATAAATAGACCCTTCCCCTTCCATTCAAGGCATTCATGAAAAGCAAGAGAAAGGAAGAGAAAGAAGAGAGAAAGAGATAAAGAGAGAAAGAAAGAAAAGAAGAGAAAGGAAGGAAGGAAAAATGAGGAGTTATGGCAAAACTAGGAGCAATCCAAGGAGTTTAGGGACTTGGCAAGCTTAAGAATAAGGTAAGAAATTTATTCTAGTTCCTTCTATAATAAATTAGAGGATTTCTCTTATGAATTTAATAGTTAGAATAGAGATTATCTCTCTTGATAAGGTTAGCCGTGGATAAAAAGAAAGTTAGGGGATTGTCAAATTAAGGGTATTACCTCAAGTTAAGTATGAGTTAAGTAGAGCTATACTGGATAGGATAATAATAAAGATATTATTATTCTATGTATAGGCTCTGACCTATGAAAATAAGGAACCTTAAGAGCAAAGGCTAAGGACTAGAGGAAAGGCTACACGTCAAGTAGTAAACTTACCTAAACTTGTATGTATTGAATGTATGATTGTTGGTGTTATGACTTGATTGGTGTTATTCATATGTAAATGTTGACGCTCTATGCTTTGATTACTTTGGCCAATTATATTTTATATGTTACATAGAAGCATGCACATTACATTATGTTGACACAATCATAAGCAAGCACTAATACCAACATTAATGCATACATTATTTAATACCATTTACTACTGAGATTTCCCTAGAAATCTCAGCCCTTCCATATCAATCCAATTACAGCAGGTATTTTCAAGATGGAGGAGATAAAGATGCATGAATATAAGTTAATAATTATTTAGCATGATTGATATGTGATTGATGTATCTATAATTAGTTGCTGGAAATTGTAATTGTGAACAGTAACTCATGTTAAGATAGTGATATTTGAGTTATAATTAAAAATAGTAAATGATTAAATAAATGTATGATATTTTACTAGTAAATAGTAGACATAACAAACTTCGATTTGATATATATAATGTCTTATTTGGATGTTTACACATGGAGATATGATGTTTCAAAGTTGAGACAAAAAATGTTGGAATCAAGTGAAGAACGCAGGATGAACAGTAAATTTTGAGCATTGACTGATTCAATATGCGGTCAACAAGTTATTTTTTTCCTAAAAGAGAATTAAGTTAGCTTCGTGTAGCAATTTTTACCACTTCATTTCAATTTTTTGTAGATTTAATTATGATTTTTTAAAGTCAGGTAACTCCTCTAGAATTTACGCAGTGAACAATACTCATTAGAGTAAAATTTCAGATTGTGTAATTTGACTTCAATGACCTTAAAAGTAGTTCCAGATACTACCGTTTGGTCCCTAATACATAAAAAAATTAGGATGTTACATAACATAATTCAACTAAGCTATAGCAAGCAAGCATAACATTCAATACATACAAGTTTAGGATAAGTTTACTATCTCACTTGCTTGATTTCTTTAACTTTAACCTTGCCTCTTTCTTCTTACTCCTATTGGATCTGTGGCTGCCTCTTTGGAGTCCACAACTAAATCCTAACACCACATAATCATCCATCCATTACAATCTAACTTTCTCTTGAACATTAAGCTCATTTAACTACATTAACTTTCCTTAATCTTAACTAATAGACTTGGGGCTTAAATTAATTGATGTCTTGACTTTATTTCACACAACTTTTCATTTTAAAAATATTGGAATCATCAAAATTATGAAATTCCAATCACTGGTCATACAAGTGAACAGTAACAGAGAAAAACCTCAAAAACTACAACTTCAAATTCTAATGCTTCTAAGGTTCCAAACCTATCCAATCCTACACAAAATCATCATATAAATTCAATGGAAGTATTAAATCATTGAAATTCCATCTCCTTCTATCATGAATAGTGCAGACTAAAATGTTTCAATAATGGCAAAGTCAAGGATATCAACTTGATTCAACAACCAATCACCTAACTAGCTTGTTTAAACTTCAATCACACAACTTTAACTTTAATTTATTCTTTCCCCTTTCATCTAAGGTTTTTTACAGCACAAACACCTTAGAGAAAACTCAACTTTCCTCCATGAAAACCCTAAGTTCAAGCTCCCAAATCAAAGAAAAATAAGCTAGGATAGATTGCTTACCTTTTATATCTAGCTTGCTTGAACTTTGGGCCTTGGATCTTTCATTGTTTTGGATTGAGTTTTCATTTTAAAAGAGGTTCCCCAAGGTTTCTTCTTCACAGTTTTGAACAAAAATAGTGGGGCTATTTATAGAGAAATTCCATGGAAAATGAATGGCCAAGATCACTTTGTGTAGTATTTGATCTAATGGTTCATAATTGCTCTTACATCAAACTTGCCCCCCAAGCCAACTTGACATAAGATCACATGACAAAAATCTTCTCTTCCCTTTGTCTTGAACGCAATGTGTGAGGTCTTGTGGGTCCCACCATGTGCAAACCCTAATTCTCACTTTATTATTTTTTTCTTTTCTTTTTCAAAAATCTATAAATCATTCACTATTGGACTTGGGCTCCACGATAACTTATGGGACTTATTAGGCTGCCCTAGGACAAAATTTTGGACTACCCTAGGCTTTCCTTGGGTCCAATAGCTTATTGGCATAAATCCAAAGGTACTTTCCTTATACCGATATCCTTAAAATATCCTAATTTTGAAATAAATGCTAGACACCTCTTTTAATGGTTCTAACATTTTTATAAATTCATTATAATATAAAATAAATCCCTTAAAAAGTCTAGTAATTTCTAAGACCCAGAGATCCTGATAAAAATTCCCTATATTTCCTCAAGACCCTTTATCGGTGTCCAATTTCACTTTATTTTCTCAAAGGGCATTATCATATTTTCACATATCATCAAAACATTCCTTGACCTTGGTAAACTATTTTGGGAACTCTCCTTAACTGTATAACCTCATTCAAATGACCAAAATGCTCTTCTTCTAACTCTGACACAATGACACAACACAGTGGCATGCTAGAAATGTATTTATCGGGTGTTTTAATCTACTATAAATTCTATAATAAATTATACAAAACTCCTTTTAGAGCTCTGTCAGTTTCATAAATTCTCATATTAATTATAAGAATTTACTACCAAAATTTTATCTGATTATGAGGTCCAGAGGATATTGTATTAATTTTCTTTCCTTCATAAATTAATATAAATTTTTCGGGACTTCAAATCAAAATTGTGTTATGTCAAACTGATTAAAATAATTTTCTCTATTTATTGGAAAAATTTGGGACTAATATGATTTTGGGCAATTTTAGGCATTTTCTAGCTCAACTTTTAATGATTACCATTTTGCCCTTGAACTTTTAAACTTTTCATTTTAGTCTCTTTTTTATATACCTTTGTCTAATTATTGTTTTTCCTTTCTATTCATAATCACAATCCAGTCCAAACCTCTTTCCACTATCAGTATTATACAAATAGGGAAAAATTAAGATGTGCCACTTTGACCTATGAAAAGAAGGAACCTTAGAGCAAAGGTTAAGGACTAAGGAAATGCTACATGGCAGGTAGTGAACTTATACCTAAACTTGTATGCTTATTGCTTGAGTGTTGTTAATATGCTATTGACTTGTCTATATTATGTGAAGCACGTATGATTGATAATGAACTATTTCTTTTTATGATATAGCTAAATGTTATACGTAAGAATCATGGGAGCATGTATATGTCATTATGCAAGCATAATCTTAGTAAAGTAAGCATGTTTAACACTAAGCATATACTTGCATACATTATTTGTGGTACTATTTACTACTGAGATTTCCCCAGAAATCTCACCCCTTCCATATCAATCCATTCACAATAGGTCTTCTCAATATGAAGATGAGGATGCATAGATAGATTTTAAGAATTAGTTAGCATGTGATGATCTATGCATAATTGGTTGCTCGAATTTGCCACTGTGAACAGTAATACGTGGTGAGGTAGTAACCTTTAAGCTATAATTAAAACTAGTAAATGGTTAAATAAATATAATATATTTTACCAGTAAATAGTAGACATGCTAAGCTTCAATTTGATATTTAGAATGCCTCATTTGGATGTCTACACATGGAGATATAATGGTTCACAGTTGGAACCAGAATGCTAGAATAAGGGGAAGAACATTGGATGAATAGTAAATATTAAATGTTGACTGAGGTTGACTTGGTCTAGGTATGGTCAACGAGTTATTTGTAACTGAAAGATGATTAAGTTAGCTTAGCATAGCAACTTGAAGCACTTCGTTTCAATGTTTCTATAATTAGTTATGATTTTTCAAACTCAGGTCACCTGTATGAAATTTAAACAGTAACTCGCTAAAGTAAAATTCCATATTTTAAAATTTAGCTTTAAAGACTTGTAAGTTATTCTAAATGCTACCAAATGGTCAGTTAGACATGTGAAAGTAAGGATTTTCCAGTATTAGCTTATTACTAACTAGAGAAAGATGTAAAGAAATAGTACAAAGGTATAGAAGTTAGTCTATGAGGACAGAAAATGATCCACTTAATTGGGAATCTTTTCTTGAGTAGTTTATGACAAGCATTCTCCTCAGTCAAATAGAAACAAGCATGAGGCTAAGTTAAAGTGTTAAAGAAGGGTAAGAGGAACCCTCTAATGGATACTTAGCTGAGTTCATCCATATGAACAGTATAGTTGAATGACTAAGAAGTTATCTCACAGATCAAATTTTTTGCTACAACAAAGAAAGTTTTCTAGCTAGTTACAGATGGTCAATTAAGTAGTAGAGGCTTGTAAGATTACAAAGAGAAACTTGTGATTCCTAGAAAAGATAAAGGCAACTCTAAAAGATTAATCCTTTCAGTGTTTTTGATAAGGATCTTCCAGAAGGCCTTCAGTTTTCAAAATAGATAATCAGAAGTAGAAAAGGTTTAAATATGAATAGAAGATTTAGAATAGAAGAGTAGTAAGCTAAGAGATGTAAATATGGAATCATAGCCTAACATATATGAGAACTGTGGTAGAGACCACAGAGATAGCCTTTGATTGGCAGGTTAAGGAAGTTTCTATAGATATGACAAGCTGGGACATTTTGTTAGGGAATGTTTACAAAAACAACAAGTAAGAAATTCTAGATGCAAAAGAAAATTTTGCCTTGATATGAGTAAAGGTAAGAAAGTAGCCTAAGGTAATCCAAAGAAATGATTATTGGTTAACAATTGCTAAGTAGAAATGATGTGTGATTCAAGCGCCAGTCATTTGTTTGCAGCAATGACTATAAAAGGAAATTATTCCTATTGGCTTAATGGTGATAGTACCTTATGTATATTTAAATGATAATGTCTAACACGCACATAGTAAAAGTACTCCACAATTGGTATGTTTGCTCCACATGATTAGAGAAATATATAAGGTAGTTAGTGTTAGTTAATTCTCAAGGGTTAAGATTATAATAGAAATTAGGACTAGGATTAAAGTTAAACTAAAGTTAGGAATAGAGATAAGAATTTGAGATAATATGATTAGAGTTAGTTAGATGAGAAACATGAAATAGGGTAGTAATAGGAAAGTATCCAGAATAATAGGTAGTCTTAGCAAGTGGGACAGTCGTTTACAATATGATTGGAGTTACTCAGGTATTTCTACAATCTTATGACTACAATACTCAGGGCCATTACTTATGATAGGGTTACAACAAGTACCAAGAGAGTGGTAGTGTTATAACTCTTTCAAAAGAAATAGTATATAGAAAGAATAGGAGACAATATTAAAGATATAGCTTTCATATCACTCTTAAGATAAGAGTTAGATCTGAAACATATAACTCTCAAATAGAGCTAAATTCAAATAAGTTTGGATCACTCTTTAGATAAGAGTTACATCTGATATAGATTTTCCCTCAAATAAGAGCATAGTTCAGATATAGGTTACTCGCAGATACAACACAGATTCATATGAGATGAAATGAGATCTTATGATATGGCCATAATAACATAAGGTAATTGACTATGGCTTTTGCAAATGGCTTGGACATGATTGTACATAGCTAGTGCCCATAGTAAGCCACAGTAAAGTAAGAAATCAGGAAGCACTCCTAAGTAAAAGAGAGGTTAAGTGAGTTTTGATAAGTAAAGTGGGATACGGAATATAGTGATGGAGAATTATCTGTTGAGTTAAAGTCTTTCAGAATAATTGTAGTTTATCCTAACATGATTCATAAGGGAGTGACATCCCATAATTCGATAGTTCTTAAAAAGGCTTAGGATGACAGCGGGTGATTCTGAGTCATGAAATCAGTTAGTCTATCGACAAGATAATGTGAATCATAAAGAAGAGGAATATGACAACTTGATATCTTTCTGATAAGACATTCACTAAGGACAAGGTGTTGACTAACTCATATAGAGAGATTATCCATATTGTTTCTAGGTAGTCACCAGTTTAAAATTAGTTTCTCTTGAACGAAGACAGAGTCCAAGTATAAATCTAAGTACTAGCATTCAAAATATTATAGGAGTATGACTAATAAATAGAATAGAGAACCTCATATGCCTTGAGAACAGACAAGTATGAGCAGATAAATCCCCTAGATAAGGATAAAGAGATTAAAAGGCCAAAAAGACCCAGAGAAGAGGAGTAAAGATAGAACACAATTTTATTAGAAAGAGTATGCTAGGGCTCAAAGTCATATAAAATGTAACCTAGCCCTAATCTAGTGGCACACTTAACTAAAAGGTGTTCAAGCCAGAGAAGTACGGAGATGGGTGACCTACTAGAAAGTATAGTGTTGAGTCACAAAGTTATAAAGATATTATATAACAATAAGAAAGAACCTTGCCAGGTAGCCTAAAAAAAATAAAGAATAGCATAAGTACTCTGTAGAGAGAATAAGGGATACTACTATTCCCTTGTATCAATTCTAGACAGAAAAATTGCAAAGAAAGAAATAGATAATTAGATGACAAGTATTTCCTTATATCAGTTCCAAGAAGAGGAACTGTAGAGAGGAAATAGACAGATAGATAAAGAGAAAAAGATAGATAGACAAAAAAGTTAAGAGTTAGAAAGAGTTATGAAAGGTAAGGGATTATAACCCTTATGTTAGATCCAAGTAGAGAAGATTTGAAAGAAAAGATTCAAGTTATAGTTTTATGTTAGGAGGAGGTTACAGAGGCTTAAGAGCAAGATTCTCCCTAGAGGCCGGTAAAGCTATAAGCAAAAGAGTGTTCTAGAATACGGAAAGAAAAGTGTAATGAAAGATTCATAATGTGTAATGAGAAATATGCAATACGCAAGAAAAGATGTGTGATAAGAGATATGTAATGAGAGGTATGATGTATGATAGAGATTCAAGAATTCCATAAATTTTTTAGAAGATAAAGTATGAAATAAATATACACTACTCAAAGGTCTAGTGTTGTAAGTCGTCCACAAATGGATGGATACATAACATAGAAGTGAGTAGTAGAAAGAAGCAGACTTCAACTCTAATTGAGTTTTGAAGCGTCCTACTTTTACCACCTCAGAGTACATATTTGGAAGCGTATTTGATTAGGTACTGTTCATTTGGTGATTTCCAGATTTATAATCTAAGTTTAAAAATTTATAAATAATTGTAGAAAAATTGTATGGAGGTGATCCAAAATTCTAATTGAAGCTCTTTCATAGTTATTCAAGGAAAAAAATATAAATCTGGACATTTACTTTGCCAATTAATACAGTTAAATTGTTACCTTTTACTATTTATATGGCAAATTCTGAAATTTCCATACTCTGTCTCTTAACTTTGGAATTCATTTGTCTTGATATAAACATCCAAATGAGGAATATTACATATGAATTTAAAGATATTGATGTGTACTACATGCTCATAAAAGTTTGTGAATTAATTCTTACATTTGCTAGGTCAAACTGAAGCCACAACAAAACTGCTTTAGGACCTACGTTTTTACCATTTTAGTTTCCTTTCTTTCACTTTCAATAATTGTTCTAGCATGCATAAACCATCTCTTTTGCCTTTCATGCAATCATATACATCATGGGGTTATGCCATAATTCTTTTATACATTTTATTTACATATAATGAATATTACATAATATTACATAAAAAGGCTAACATACATGCATGCCATCACTTGTCTACTCTTCATCTTCCATTCCTTAACTCATGTACCAAACATGATTCTTCCATCATGAATAACCTATTATTGTTGGTTATGGGAGGGTGAGATTCTAGGGAATCTCAGTAGAAAATATTACCACTTAAATATGCAAGATGGATGCTAATGCATGATATGTAATTTCATTAAACTTTCTTTAATTAGTGACATGCCATCATGCTATATACTTTTGCATAAAAGTTCATGGCCATGGAAAACATGTTATTTACAATACATTCAACATCATTTATCATGTCACAATATCATTTAAATATCATATACATGTCAACACATAAGCATACCACATCAAGCACATAAAGAGTACATCCACTACCTTGCACTTAAGCTTTTCTCTTTATCTTTTGCACTTGCTCTCTATATTTTCAACCATGAAGCCTTTCGGTCAATCACTTCCCAACATCTTATTGGATGTTTCAAGGCGCTAAAAACATTCATATTTATCACATAATTCATTAGGACCATCAACTCCAACAATGTTTAAGACTATCCTTGATAAATTCTTAACTCTTTACTAACATAACTTTCTCTAGTCTTCACAAATTAACATGGCCCTTGAACCAATTGATGTCTTGACTTTACCCTACACAATTTCATCTGTTTAATCCATTTATGAGCTTAGAATTATGAAATTCCAGCTCCTATGCACTGTTCTATATAGAATTACATAACACCCTCTTTTCTTTAAAAAATCTCATTTTGATTCTAATACTTCTCATCCTTGTTTCTCCACTTTATCCCACACAACTTTTAATTTTAAAACCATTGGAAGCATAAAAATCATGAAATTCCAATCATTGTTCATGCGAGTGAACAATAACAGAGAAGAACTTCAAAAACTATAACTTGAAATCCAATGCTTCCAAGGTTCAAAACATATCCAATCCTTCACAAAATCATCATACAAATTCAATGGAAGCATTAGATCATTGAAATTCCATTTTCTTCTATCATGAATAGTGCAAACTGAAATGGTTCAACCATGGCGAAGTCAAGAATATCAACTTGATTCAACAACAATCACTTATATCTTGTTTAAGTTTCCATCATATAACTCTAACTTGAATTTCTTCTTTCTCATTTCATCCAAGGTTTTAGACAGCACAAACACTTTTGAGAAAACTCAACTTTCTTCCATGAAAACCCTAAGTTCAAGCTCCCAAATCAAAGGAAAATAAGCTAGGATAGATTACTTACCTTTAATCTCTAGCTTGATTGAACTTTGGTACCTTGAATCTTCTTTGTCTTGTCTTGAGTTTTCATTTTGCAAGAGTTTCCTCAAGGTTCTCATGCTCCATATTTTTTCATAAGAAATTGGGGGTATTTATAAAAAAAATATAATGGAAAATGAATTGCCAAGATCACTTTGTGCACTATTTGATCTAATGGCTCATATTTGATATTGGATTAGCTTTCCCTAGAAGCCAATGAGATGACATCATCCATGACATCGTCAAAGGATACCTTAAAGTCCATGTGATGAAATTACAAAGGGAGGAAGCATTTGGAAAAATTCTAGTCCAATCCGGTACCGATTCAATCCGATTTCCCAAAAACCATGCTATTTTATAAATCTAATTTTTCTGAGATTCCATATTATGCTTTCTGAACTTAAATCCAGTATCCAGATTCTTCCTACCATTAACACTCTTGTACTGGGTCAAAACTTAATTATAGATCCCTTGGCAAATGACTGAAATGTCCTTGGTTCACGATCTTGCACTATATTAACCCTAAGGGCATAATTGTTATTTTACACCTCTGTACTTCTTATCAGGCCATATACTGACACTGACTAATCACTCCTGTACTTTTCTAGACATTTGTTTACCTATCAAAATGACCAAAATACCATTCGTCTAACTCTGACTCAATGATACAACACAGTGGCATACCTTTTGTGGCATTTTCATAATTTTATATTTTTTTCGGTCTTTATTAGCCTTGGCTCACATACTTATCTAAAAATATCATTGGGCCTGTAAGGCACCATTTTGGGCCCTCTGTATGATCTAGTGCCTTCATGGGTTCAATTTCTGAGAAATTCCACCGAAACATATTTATCGGGTGTTTTAATCTACTATAAATTTTATAATAAATTCTACATAACTCTTTTTTAAGCTCTATTAGCTTCATAAATTATCACATTAATTATAGGAATTTACTACCAAATTTCATCTGATTTGGAGCTTTAGAACATACGATATTAATTTTCCTTTCTTCATAAATTAATATAAATTTTTGGGGACCTCATATCAAAATTCTGTGTTATGTCAAACTGTCATATCTTGATTTTTTCCTATCAGTATAATATTGATAGTGGAAAGAGGCTTGGAAAGGATTATGACAAAGATCTGAAGAAATAATAAAGGTTAGACGATTCTTTAAGGAAGAGAAGGACTAAAATGAAAATTAAAAAAGGTTAAAGGCAAAAAGTGAAACTAGAAACAAAAGTTAGGCCCTTAAGTATAATTTTCAAAAGTTCAGGGGCTAAAATGCAAATAGCCAAAAGTTCAGGGGCCTAAGTGAAATTATGCAAAAGTTCAGGTACCTAAATGTAAATATGAGAAAGTTGAGCCAAAACAGGCAAACAATGCCCAGAATCATATCAAACCCAAATTTTACCAGTAGATAGGCAAAATTATTCTAGTAAGTTTAACACAACATAGAATTTTGATTTGAGGTCCCAATTAATTGATATAAATTTATAAAGTCATAAGAATTATTACAATATTTTTCAGACATCAGAATCAGATAAAACTTTATAGGAAATTTCTATATTTAATGTAAGAATTTATTAAATTGACAGATTCAGAAAAGGAATCCTGTAAAAGTCTTACGGGATTTTATGGTGAAAAAATAGTCGATAAATAGGATCAGGTGAGGTTTATTGGGATTAGTTCCATAAAGGGCATAAAGGCAATGAGCCCAAACCAAGGCCCAAATGGTGCCATATTAGGCCCAATGTGATGACTGGACAGTTAAGTGGGCTAGAGTCCAGAGCAGTCCAATAAAAGTGCGAAATTACAGAAATGCCCCTAGATGCCAATGTTGTACCAGTGATGGGTAAAGGACCTTCTGATCATTTTGGATAGGTCAAAAGTATGTAAGATGGTATAAAGATGATTAATTAGAGCCAGTAAATACTCTGATGATATTTGAAAAGACGATAATGCCCTTTGGGGAATTAAAGTAAAATCGGACACCGATAAAGGGTTAAACGAAATGTAGGAAATTTTTATCAGAACTTCTAGGTCTCAAAAAATTATCATACTTTAGAGGGAATTCATGTTATATTAGAATGAATTTCTAAAAATCTTAGAACCATTAAAAGAGGTGTCTAGCATTTATTTCAAAATTAGGATATTTTAAGAATATCGGTATAAGGAAAGTACCTTGGGATTTGTGCCAATTAGCTATTGGACCCAATGAAGGCCTATGGAAGCCCAAAAGTTCGTCCTAGGGCAGCCCAATAAGTCCCAAGAGTTGTCTTGGAGCCTAAGTCACATAATGAATAATTTATGAATTTTTTAAAATAAAGAAAAGGATAAAGGGAAAATTATGGTTTGCACATGGTGGGACCCACACACCCAAACACTTGGCATCCAAGACAAGGGGGAGGAGAAGATTTTTGTCATGTAGATTTTTCTCAAGTTGGCTTGGAAAGGAAGCTTAATGTAGAACAAATATGAGCCATTAGATCAAATAGTGTACAAAGTGATATTGGCCATTCATTTTCCATGGAATTTTTCTATAAGTACTCCCTCAATTCTGCAGCAAACCGTGGCTTCATGGACCCTTGGGGAAACTCTTGCAAAATGAAAACTCAAGCCAAGACAAAGAAGAGTCAAGGTTCCAAAGTTCAAGCAAGCTAGAGACTAAAGGTAAGCAATCTTTCCTAGGTTATTTTCATTTGATTTGGGAGCTTGAATTTAGGGTCTTCATGGGGAAAAGTTAATTTTTCTCTAAGGGGAGGTGCTTCCCAAAGACCTTAAAGGAAAGGGGAAAGAAGAAATTAAAGTTAGAACCACATGATTTATGATTAAACAAGCTAGTTAAGTGGTTGGTTGTTGAATCAAATTGATATTCTTGACTTTACCATGGTGTGCCCTGTTCGGTATTCAATGTTCATGAGGGAAGGAAATTGAATTTGAATGATTTAAGGCTTCCATTGAATTTAGATGATGATTTTGTGTAGGATTGGAAAGGTGTTGCACCTTGAAAGCATTGAAATTCCAAGGTTTTAGTTTTTGAAACACTTATCTGTTACTGTTCACACGCATGAACAGTGATTGGAATTTCATGATTTTAATGCTTCCAATGGTTTTAAAATGAAAAATTGTGTGGGATAAAGTAGAGAAACAAGTATGGGAACCATTGGAATCAAAATGAGAATTTTTGAAAGAATTGAGTGCAGTTTCAGTTCTGTACAGCATGTGATGAAGGAGCTGGAATTTCATGATTCTAAGCTCATAAATGGATTCAAAAGATGAAATTGTGTAGGGTAAAGTCAAGACATCAATTGATTCAAAGGCCAAGCCCATTAGTGAAGACTAGAGAAAGTTGTGATACTAAAGAATGTAATAAAGTAGACTTGAACATTGTTGGAGTTCATGGGTCCTAATGAATTATGTGATGAATATGATTAATCTCTAGCTTGCTTAAACTTTGGAACCTTGCATCTTCTTTATCTTGGCATGAGTTTTCATTTTACAAGAGTTTCCCCAAGGTATCACAAGGCCATGGTTTTGGGCAGAATGAAGGGTATTTACAATCCGGTACCGATCAGAGCAGTTTCACAACAACCAGACTGTTTTCTGTTCTGAATTTTTTATAATATACCAGGATATGTATTCTGTCCTAGACATCAATGTCTAGGCTTATCATACCCTTGACATGGTTATACTGAGTATTTATCTACCATCCATTCATTGGAAAATGACCAAAATACCCTTGGTGTCCTTTCTTACACTATATTGACCCTAAGGGCATAATCGTCATTTTACCCCTCTTTATACTGCCTCAAGGTGTATATGGGCTCAACTAATCATATTTATACCATGTGCCACATTTTTAGCCTATCCCAGGTGACCAAAATGCCCTTCATCCATCTCTGGTACAATCTAGGAATCTAGGGGCATTTTCGTAATTTCATACTTTTCTGGACGCTGGCCCCTTTTACTGATGGATTGGTACCCTGGGTTTTGGGCCCTTCTTGGCGTCATCATGGGCCTATATATGAGGTCATATGATCTCATTCTATCTAAGCTTACATACCGATAAATTCTATTATCGGATCACGAGTGTTATCAAACTCCCATCAAAATTCACTAATATATGAATAACTTTTTATACAGAACTTCTTCCGGGGTTCTGTCTGATTCATAACATCTGACACTGTAGGGCACACTTTCCTGTAATTCCCTCACTTATATCTGATGTCTATGGAATCTGATAAAAATTCAGATAACTTTTAGACTATCAGATAATTTTTTGTTGTCTGGAGTCCTAATAAATTTTCTGTATCATGCCAGATTAACTAGCGTAACTTCCTCTATTTACTGATGGAATGTGGGACTAAAAAACTTCTGGGCAGTTATAACCCTTTATGGGCTGATCTTTCTATAATTACAATTTTGCCGTTGAACTTTTTACTTAATTACATTTAAGTCCCTTAACTTTTGGAAATTACCACTTTTGGCCCAAATCTTGTTTCTACGTTCACTTTTTGCCTTTAACCTTTTTTACTTTTTATTTTAGTCCTTCTCTTCCTTAAAGAATCATCTAACCTTTATTATTTCTTCTGATGTTCGTCATAATCCTTTCCAAACCTCTTTCCACTATCAGTACTATACAGATAGGGAAAAATTAGGATATGACATCCTCATGTACCCTTTTTCCCTCTTTGCTCTCCTCAACTCACCAGCTTTTTATTGGATTTCAAAACACCATAAGATCTGGTGATTAATGGGTCAAGGAAAAAGTCACTTTTTAGGGTAGGGATTGTGTGTTTTTTACATAAATTAGTGATTAAGTGGGGAAACAAAGAGAGCTGTAGTAGAATTGGCACAATGGTAAATGGAGTTATAGATTAAATAGGGAAAGTCAACAGGTTGCTGCGTCATTAATAAATAAAGCAGAATGGCTCTATCCTCATTAATATCTAAAACATGAACTTGAGGCATCATATTATAGGTCATAAAGTTGAGCCCAACTCTAGCTTCATTATTTATGACCTTCCTCTCCAAATATCTCTTTTGACCTTTAATAGTCCATTCTATTTCTTCCCCTTCTAGAATGACCAACACCATATCCCAAGGGACCTCATCTAAATGATTTTTCAAATGGTGA
This sequence comes from Leucaena leucocephala, assembly GCA_037074615.1. Lineage (NCBI taxonomy): Eukaryota > Viridiplantae > Streptophyta > Magnoliopsida > Fabales > Fabaceae > Leucaena > Leucaena leucocephala. Next base: position 15,834,800 of record CM073535.1, on the reverse strand, counting down.
AATCGACATTCAGAAAGAGTGGGCAAATTGTAAAAAGATTTAATGTCAAAATCATCAATTAAAAATTATTTTTCTTTAAATCCTATCTGCGAGGATTCCTCTAAGGTTACCTAAGGATTCCTCTAAGGCCAAAGTAATGTAGAATTCTCTTACTAAAGTAACATTGGATTTATCCCTCTTTTTCATCAATTCCTTATATCCACCCTCTAAAGCTAACTTATGCAAGAAATTTTGTTCCTGGGCAATGTCTCTAGTGTAGAACATAGCTTCAGTCGTCTTCCGATTTAACTAGCAGGAGATATGGATTAGGATCTTTTGTTCACTTTGGGGTTTATTGTTCGAGCCATCTATGCACACATATTAAACAATACAAATTAATGCAAAGTAACCCTTATCATTTGAAAAGAAAGTCCCTCTAGCAAAGATTTATGGCATATTGGCTGATTTTTATGCAAAAGGAGTTCAAAATAGAGATTGGACATGTTTAGTCACGACAAAAAGACTCATCTGTTACGACCACGTGCCTCTGTTACTTTGGGTCATGAATAAAGGACTTCAAGGTCACAACTAGAACACAACTTTTTCAAATCATTGAAACTTATCAGCAATATCCCACAAAGTCAAGCAGACCTACCAAAACTCAGCCCCAAAAAAGATATGGAATCTAAAAAATCACTACCTAATGCTACACATATAAGTTCCCTACATGTTCCTCAAAATGAAAACTAACTAAAACATATAATCTATCTACAAGGAACAAGAAAACTAAAAGGGACAAAGAACTACCTTTAATCTCTACAGTAAAATAGTGGAACTGTTTAAGCTTTTGTCATAAAGGAAATAGGATACTTCTAGGGCATTGATGTCGCTTGTCATTATCGCTCAAATTAGTTACTAGTTTTAACCCTATGTGTATAGGAGCTAACCCTAGGTCGATCTCTAGGCAAAGTCAATGTGTAGCTTGATTATGATTAATTAAAGTGATTAAGGAATAAATATGGGTAGAGAAGAATATTCAATTTAATTAAAGCAATAATTGCAAGAAAGTAAAAGAGTTAAATGATACGATTACCAGTAAGTCGAACATTCCCCAAGGATTGATGCATGGCTATCATCGTTCAATAATATATTAGAGTTATAACAATTATATATACTAAGTCCCAAACATGCAAAATTCTAAACAATCGTCATGGTCATAATCATAAAATCCACAATTATACCTAGATCTAGCATATAATTGTGTCAAGAATGATTAATGAAGATCCACTTAGCATGTGATAAATTAAACAATAAATGATTTGTTCCTCTAACATAGATATTAAATTGAAAATCCTATAACTAATCATGTGAATCCAGCATGAATAATTATAAGAGGAAACTAAGGATATTAAATAAAGAATATCAAATCATAAATTGAAATAATAAATCACAAGGGTTTGATCACAAAGGTGTCTCAATCGAAACCCTAGGTCCAACATATACAAATCTCAAAACCTAAATATAAGAAATCATAAATTTGTATAAAGGAAAAGATCAAAACATAAAATTGTTCAACTCCTAACTCTAAAGCACAGAAACTCAAGCCACTACATCTCTCCACAAGAACTTAGAAGGAAAATGATGGAATTGTGGAAGAGATGAAGAAGATGATTGTGATGGTGGTCATTGGTGTCTTTAATGGAGAAGCCTTGGGGTCCTTTATATAGCCCTTGGGAGTGAATCCTGTTTGATGTAAGTCTCTTCACTGATTGGCTCTTCAAAAGATAATGATAATCTCCATTTATCTTCAATATCCTTTCAAGGTATCATCTTTTCCAATACCTCCAGAGATAATATTTTTAAACTCAAATATCCTATAAACAATTCAAATAAAAAGTAATAGGATAAAAGAGATAAAACAATTAATAGGAAAAGGTAACATATCTATTATTATCCTTTAATTAGATTCCAATATTAGATATTGATAAATTATCTTTGAATCAATTCAAATGATATATAATATAATATAAGGAATAAGAGATAATATATAATTAATATTTATCCTCTTGCTTTGAATCTTGACTTGTGATTGGCTCCTCTTTTCTTGTAATTTGAATTAAATTTCCCTTGGATATCACATATTCAATCTGTGAGATATGTTGCCTGTATCTAGATATTTAAGGATTACATTTGAATAGTCAAAGTGGATATCTAATTTTTAAATTTTGAAAGATCTCTTTTGTTTTGACTATTTCAAATATTATTATGCTTTATTAATATATTAAAAGGAGATAAATAATTTTCTCTAATTAGATAATATTGATTTCCCTTTCAATAAATTAATATGCATTTTTCATTCATTAATCCTAGGTTGCTCCTTTTGTAGGCTATTAATTATTTTATATTCTTCCTGAAAGTCATAAAAGATAAAAATATCTTTGTGCATACCAGTGTGATAATAAAATTAGTAAAAATACACGAAAATGACCTTTTTAGTTATATTATTCATATAGTCAACTAAGGCACAAAATAACCATAATTATTATAATAATATGTATTAATCATGATAAATCCCCTGAAATAGATTGAAAATAATATGATAAAATAGGGATTCATCAGGAACATAAATGGCCAGGCATAACTTGTTGCCAGAGGAAGGAGAGCGAAAATGCTTCAAGAGCAAAGAGAATGATGCTGACTGAAGTAGAGAAATATAGAGAAGAAAATTGAAACAGAAATAAGCAAGGTGAAAGCTTGCTAGGGAACAAAGAAAACTAAAGAAGAAAGTCATGCATGATGGCTAGGGTTGTGGGGCATGTGGGCCAGTGGAGTTTAAAAGGGTCTGAGGGTCAAAACACAAAGCTGAGTGCATAACTCAAGTCGCGACCAGGATTCACAGAGAGGTCCATTATTCCCATAACCATATTAGTCATGACCATAGGGTATATAGTCGTGACTATTGTAGAATATCACTGCCTAATAGACTTTAAACTATCTTATAACTCTCCCAAATAACCCTAACCAATTCCCACAGCAAATCAACATAAAACTTAATGCAAATTTCACAATGAAGCTTGTAGTCACATTCAAATCATACAGAGTAATACAACTAAAGCAAAGATGACAGGATGGGTAAGATAAAATCATGCATGTGAGTGTGTGGATGAATAAATAACTGAATAAAATAAGCAGATCACTGAGGAATTTTATTCAAAACCCTAAGAAACATTGAGCAAAGAAATTAACTACTACTTCTATTGGTTCATCCCCTTCCAATCATCAAACCAACATATCAAACATATATTACATTAGGAAAACGTATAAAAACTAAGAGATAGGAAAGAGACAATCTGGCCTCAAGGCGGAAAAGGAGATTCCTCATAAAGTTTCAAAAGGTGGTCATTTTCCTATAAGATTTTGCCTGTCGCCTCCTCTTTTAACTCAATCATACTAAATTTGGGCTTTAACAATTATGTAAGGTCCATCCTATCTAGTTTTGAATTTACCATGTTTGAACTTGAACATAGTTTGTTACCTTAACACTATCACCCTCCTTAAACCTCTTTCTCAAAATATGGGCATTATGAATTAATTTTATCTTCTATTTATAAATTTCAAAGCTACTGTAGGCATCCAATCTAATCTCTTTCAGCTCTTGAATATGCAACAACCTCTCTAAACTAGCTTTTACAAGGTCCTTATTGCAAGCTTTCACTACCCAAAATGTCTTATGCTCTATTTCCATAGATATATGACAAGCTTTCCCAGAAATCATCCTATAAGGGGACTTACCTAGAGGGATTTTAAAAGCTATTTTGTATGCCCATAAAGCATCGTCAAGTCTTAAGTTCCAATACTTATTGGATGACATAACAATCTTCTCTAAAATATGTTTATTTCCCTATTGGAAACCTCTACTAGACCATTAATTTTATAGTGGTATGGCATTGGGCTTTATGAGTTACTCCATATTTTGCCAATAAGTTATTGATTAACTTATTGCAAAAATGGGTACCTTGATCCGTAATTAACACTTTCAATACTCCAAATCTACTAAAGATGTGAGACCTTAGAAACTTGGAGGCCATTTGGGCATCATCTAGTCTTGTAGGGATGGCCTCTACCCACCTAGATAAATAGTCCACAACCAATAAAATGTAATGAAATGGAAAAGGTTCCATGAAATCTATTTCCCAAACATCAAAAACATCACAAAATAGAATAGGTTGTTGTGGCATTTCATACCTTTTACTAATCCCCCCAAATCTTTGGCACCTATCACAAGCTCTACAAAACTCAAAAGCATCTTTAAAAAGAGAGGGCCAATAAAAACTTGATTCAAGGACCTTACATCAGTCCTTTTCACCCCAAACTAACCCCCATAAACCCATGAATGTCAAGCTTCTAAAACTAATTGTGATATTGGTTTGTGACACATCATCTTAATACTTGATCTAAGCACAACTTTCATATAAAAGATTTGTCCTAAATAAAGTATTTAGATTAACTCTTGAGCTTTTGGGCCTAAAATTTAGACAAATATGATGGGATTAGGCCAGTTTCAATGAAATTAACTAAATAACCATACCAATGTTCTATAATAGCAACCAAATAAAAATATTGATTAGGGAAAGAATCACAAATAAGATTAGAACAATGTACTCCCTTTGTCTCTGTTGGTAATCTACTAAGATGATATGCAATGTAGTTCATATTTCCAGCTCGATCACTTACTTATATTTCAAACTCTTGAAGCAGCAGCATCCATTGTAGAAGTCTTGGCTTAGATTGAGGTTTATGGAACAAATACTTGACTGCTGCATGATCTGTGTAAACAACTTTACAGTTAATGAGATATGTTCTAAATTTATCCAAAGCCACTATGATTGCAAATAATTCTTTCTCAGTAGTGGTATAATTAATTTGAGTAGCATTAAGTATTTTTTAGCCATAGGCAATTACTCTAGATAAATTACCTTCCTTTTGACCTATCATAACTCCCATAGCATCATTGGAAGCATCACATGATAGTTCAAAAGGAAGATCCCAATCTGGTGAAGTAAGGATAGGTGGGGAAACCAACCTATCCTTCAATTTTTCAAAAGCCTCTTTGCAATCAGTAGAAAAAATAAATTCAGTGTCTTTTTGCAAAAGTTTTGAGAGTGGCAAAGTAATTTTACTAAAGTCTTCGATTAATCTTCTATAAAATCCAATGTCACCAAGAAAATATCAAAGTTCTTTTAAAGTTGTGGGGTAGGCTAATGAGGAAATAACTTCAATTTTTACTTTATCCACCTTAATTCCCTTGCTAGATATAAGATGTCCAAGTACTATTCTATGATCAACCATAAAATGACACTTTTTTTAAATCAAAACTAGTTTTTCTCCATACATCTAGCAAGGATTCTATCAAGGCTCTCTAGACGCTCATCAAAAGAATTACCATATATAGTACAATCATCCATGAATACATCCATGCATTTTTCAATAAAATCAATAAATATAGAAAGTATACAATGCTAAAATGTGCCAGGAGTTACACAAACCAAATGGCATTATTTTATAGGCATGTGTACTAAAGGGACATGTGAATGTGGTATTTTCTTGGTCCCTTAGGTCTATTTGAATATGGAAATATCTTGAATACCCATATAGGAAGCAATAATGACTTTTCCTACTAATCTTTCAAGCATTTGATCAGTAAAAGGTAAGGGAAAATGATCTTTCCTAGTTGAGTCATTCAACTTCCTATAATCAATACAAACCCTCCATGAATTTTGCACTCTAGTAGGGATCAATTCATTATTCTCATTCTTTACTACTGTCAGTCTGCTCTTTTTAAGCACTACATGCATAGGAGATACTCATTTACTATCTGAAATAGCATAAATGATTCATGCATTCAACAATTTACTAATTTCCTTCCTAACCGCATCAGAGATAAATGGATTTAATCTTCTTTGAAGTTGTTTAATTGGCTTGGAATCTTCATTCAGCAAAATTCTATGAGTGTAAACAATGGAATCTATCCCTTTTATATCAACTAATTGCCAACCCAAGGCCTCTCTATTCTTCCTAAGCATACTTAATAACCTAGAATCTTCACTTTCAGTTAAAAAACTAGAAATTATTACTGTCAATTTTGAGTCTGGCTCAAGATAAGCATACTTTAGGTTATAAGGTAAATCTTTTCACTCTAATTCTGGGGGTTGAACAATAGAAGGGATAAGATAGGGAAAATCATTTAAATTAGAAATACTCCCCTTTGTAGACTCTTGAAGGTCGCTCATGTTCAGCTTATTCTTGCCTTTAATCTATTCAGGAGTTACACCAAGCTTAAATTGGTCCACAACTACAACATAGTTAAGTCAATTTCTCTCATACTTACAATATTAATAGAGATCAAATCATTTAAGAATCTTAATATATGAGAGGTAACCTTGGAATGTGAGTGGGGATAAGTAAAGTTAGAAGATATTGGCCCTTTAACTACAACAGTGGAGTGTATAATTGAAAGTATTTGAAAGTCACTAGTTGCATCTAACAATTATAGTCGCAACCTCTTAGGCTTGTCTTCAACTTCTCGTTGTGACTCTAATTGACAGAGTGCCTCTGGAATATTTGGTCATGACTTGTTTATCTTTGCATCATGATTGGATGTCTCTGGAGTCTTTGGTCGTACCAAACAATCATCTTGTTGTGACTCTATTTCACAGAGTCTCTCCCTCGATAGACTGGCATTTAGTCACGACTTGGGATAACATATGCTCGACCCTTCTTCATTTGTTCTACTTCCAACTTCTAAAATATCTTGTGTCCCTATAAAATCACTCACAAATTCCTTTCTTAAAATATTATCACTAGCAATTGAAGAAAATGAATCAAAATTTGATGATAATGAAAAATCTGGAGAAACTAAAAGTATGCTATTTACATCTAAATAATTGAAACATGATGCATTGCCTTCACAAGAACAAGAAACATAATAAATAGAAGAAAGATATTCAAAATAATCATCATAAGCACTCAAAAATGAATTTGAATCCACATGCTCCTAAAATGCTTCATGGGAGTTTTGGGAATTATGCAACATGGAATCATACTTATTATGCAAACTCAATTCATGCTTATCCCTAGTCTTTTCAATAGCATAATCAATGGCATTCAACCCAAAAAAGGCAAAATTATCAAAAGGATATTTTATTGCTTCATTCATGTTGAAAGTCACTACATGTTCTCTAACTTCCATTGTAATGGAACTATGCTTCATACTAATAATTGTCTTAGAAGTTTGGAGGAAAGGTCTACCTAGGATCAAAGTGCTTTCATTCACTAACTGACTAGGTATGTCCAGAATATAAAAATCAGCTAGGAATACTAGGTCCTTAACCTACACTAGAATATCCTCAAGAATCCCCTTAGGATACCTAATTGATCTATCAGCGAATTGGAACACTACACTTTGTCTCTAAGATTGTTAATACCTAAGGCTAAGTATACTGACCAAGGTATTACATTAAAGGCCACCCCTAGATCTAATAATACTCCCTTAATATGAACCTTTCCAATAGTGTATGGGATTGTGTAAGATCCAGGGGCTTGGCATCTAACCGGTAATTCATCCTTAATAAGTAATGACACATTAGCACTCACCTGAATTCTCTCAAGAGGTCTAAACTTCTTCTTATCATCACACAATTCCTTTAAAAATCTAGCATACTTAGGATTTCTCTTGAGGAACTCAACCATAGGAATGTTTATTTCTAACTTGTTGAAAAGAGTATATGCATCTTTTGTAAATTCATGGTCAACTATTTTCTTTTAGAAAAATAAGCTTTAGAAAAAGGAAGATCTTTCATACTTACTTCCTTACCTATATGCATAGAGGCTCCTTGCTTGCTTGACTCTGCCTTCTCATTAGCTTGCTTTCATTTGTATGCTGGACTTGACATTATCACTTTCTCTTCATTCATCTCTTGTATTTCCTCTTGTGCTTGTGAGTTCTCTCCTTGGGTTGCCTTCTTAATCATAAGCTGTTATTCTTTAATACTCTATGATTTTCCAATCTTCATTTGTGACAGTGCTGAATTTTGAACTTCAGAATCTTCCATGTCCTTTTCTTATGTATCATCTTCCTTAAAATGTACATTTCTTCCACTTATGAGAGATATGGCACTTAAACCTTTTGGATTAATAACAGTGTTTGAAGGTATGCTGCCACTGCTTTTCATTTGGATGTCACTCACTATATTAGAAACTTGAGTTAAATGACTTGTACTATTTGTATTCTTGGAGCTTAACTGCTCAAGTTTCCTATGCACATCTACATTATCCTTCTCCATACTTTAAAGAATTAAAGATGTGGAGGTAACTTGACAGTCATTCTCTTTGAGCTTGTTATTTATATTAGTCATTCTACTGTCCATGTTGTTTATTTGTGTTGCCATACTCTTCAACAATTGAGCAGTCTCATATGTTCTTGATGCAACTAAAGCATTAGGGTGAGTAGGAACTATAAACCTTGCATTACTTTGGTAGTTGCTTGAGGAAGCACCACCTCCTTGGAATTGGTTTGGCCTAATCCCCCACCTAAAATTTTGGCGGTCTCTCCAACTAGGATTATATGTGTTGAAGTATGGATCTCTCTTATGGTATTGATTATCTCTTTATACATTGCTACTACTTCCTCATATGTCTAACACATATACTTGTAGCATACATCATTAAATCGCATGATTCATATCCTATAACTAGTGCTTGTGAGGTTCCCATTGCATGAACTTGCTTTATAGAATGCAGTTCTCTTTCAATTAAATTTGTCCTCTTTTCCATTCGATTGCCTAAAGTTTCTATTTTTGCTAAAATCTCATTTGAATTACCCAAAGATGATGTGGACATTCTCCTTGGATCCTCAATCTGATGGTCCTCATTAGCCATTTTTTGGAATAAATCCCAACTTACTTTTGGAGTCTTATCTCTCAAGGATCCATTTGCTACTGCATTCAAGGACACCTTGTAGTGAGGAAGTAGAGAATCAAAGAAAATGTCTACTAAATCAGCCTTTGTAATGTTGTGGTGCGGATTTCAAGCCAAAAAATTGATAAATCTCTTCTAATATTCATGTAATGACTCTCCATCTTATTGTAGAATGTTTGTAATCTCCTTCTTTATCTGAGTGGTCTTTGAGGTCAGGAAGAACTATTCTAGATATGTTGACTTCAGTTGATCCCATATAAGAGTTAAAAAATGAGTTGGCAGGTTGTATAACCACTCCTTAGCCTTCCCTTCCATAGTGAAATGGAAACACCTCCTTAAGACATCATCCAATATAGTCATTGGAGTCTTCATTAAAAAAGCATATCATATGCATGGTTTATAAGTGCCGATGTGGACATTCCTTTGTAAAACCATTAAATTTAGGTAAGGCTACAATCAAAGCTCCTTTAATTTCAAAATTAGCTTCTTTAGTGTAGAAACCATAAGGATCATAATTCACATGATAATGATTTATTTCCCTTACACTTCTATTATCTTCTACAATCATTGGTATTTCACTTTCTCCTTGTCTATTATGCCCATTAGGATTAATCTCATCCCTATTAGAAATTTCGAATGGAAACTCTAAATTAAGTTCAATTTCATATCCCAGAATACTAGAGAATGAACTAGATTATGTTGATCTTGCCTTTTCTTCAGCTACAACTTTACTAGTTCCTTCTTCTCTAAATTGTCTCCTTAGTTTCCTAAGTTGTCTCTCAATTTTAGTTTCAAAAGGCACTAATGGTTCAATAAATTCTTGGCTTGGTTGCTTCTGAGAGAGTAACTCTTCTAACAGCTTGTATTCATCCCTTCTCCATGAGAGCAGTCAACCCTTTGCTTTCATTTGAATATTGGCCCTCGTGCATCACAGCTAGATTGGAGTAACTCATAGCTAAGGCTTTCTATTTCATCAGGACAGCTTCTTTTCCACTGAGCTAATGCCCATTTCTATCCCTTGAGTGAGGTTAAGGTCAAAATTCTCTTTTTAAAAGAAAAAAAGGAATCTCTCTAACAATGGCAACAGCTGGGAAAGAAAAACCCCTTATCTTTTCTTGTCTTAAAGAAATCCTTTCTGGAAGCGATAATACATTTGAACCTACTTTTTTTTACAAACAATTTCTAACACTTTTAGGATAGTCTACCTACTTGCTCGACTCACCGGTACTATTGGAGCCTTCTTCCCTGCCTGGATATTTCTTAAACTCCTTTGACCAAAGCTAGTTTAAAAACTCTTAATAAACTATTAAAAACTACTTATCGTGTAATTAAATTAGATAATGAAAATGCCCTGAAATGATCATTAATCGACAACTATAGACTTCAAGCACTTGAATTAAATATCAACAATCGTTGATATTAGTCCAACTATCCAAAAATCAAACTGAAATATTTATATTATAATCAACATTTTATTCATCCAAATTTAGTTACAAATACTTAATATGCGAATAATCAATTGATATTCAATTCCTTGTTCATACAGTGAAAGCCCTAAATAATATCAAAATATGAAAAAGGTGCAGATTAAGGTAGAAAACTCCCTAGTGTAGTCCATGAGCTCAAGATATGCAATCCATCACCAATAGGCTAAGGATATAGTCTCTCATAACTCCTATTACGCTGCAATTTCTCCCTAGATATGATCCATGAAGAAAGCATAAAATGTGATGGAAAGATCAAGAAAGATAGAAGATGTTTACATAGGTTGTAGAGAGAGTGTTGAGAGAGAGTTGAGTATTGTTTCTTAGCCGAATCTGGTAAAAATCACCCTCCCTTTGTGTAACTGCCTCTACTTTTAGTTCTAGAATGACCTAATAAAAAATGTGCAGCTTTACTGATTGTCTTCTTTAGTTGCTACCATATCCATGTTTTGGTCGTGACTTGTGAACACAAGAAAACTTCCTAGAAGAAATGAGGTCACAACCTGTGGACACTTTAATCGCGACTAAATACCACAGAAGTTGGTTGTTGATTTGATTCTCATTGTTTTTTGATGTCTTTTATGCTCACATTAGTCCTTCCACCTCAAAAATATGTGCAATTCAAAATTAAAGCTCACTGTTAAAGTCCAATTAACAAAAAAACAACATATATGCAGATTAGAAGGGTTAATTTACCATTTTACCCTTAATCAGCATATTGCCAAACGTAATCATGTATTACCACAAAAACACCATTAAATGCATAAAATGAATGATAAAGTTGTCACGAAACCCATAAAATGTCACAAAAACCATATACAATTTGTATCCTATCACTAGCCTCATAACTTTGATTGCTCTTGTATTTATAGTTGACATTCTTGTTGTTGAGCATTATTTTTGTTTAAGCTTTCATCTGTTGAATTTTCTATCCATTAGAAATATGACCATTGAACTAGTTTTTGTAACCATTGAGGTATTTGTCTTTTTGTCATTGAAAGTTTGTTGGCTTTGATCTTGGTCTAATCTCAAGTTTAGCTTTGAACTCAATCTAGTATGAACTTCTATTTAGTAATCTTATAAATACTTCAAGAATTAATCATTAGAATTTAAATACGTGAAGTGAGGATTTGATTAACTAAGTTTAAGCTTGAAATCAATCATAGCAAGAATGATATTAGAATAGTGTATCCTGAATTAAATTTTGGAATTTCAAGGAATGATTAAGTTTATCAAATTAATTTATTTATAAATACTTTAAGATCATATTTTGGTATTTCATTTGTCTTTTTGTCATTGCAAGTTTGTTGGCTTTGATCTTGGTCTAATCTCAGGTTTAGCTTTGAACTCAGTCTAATCTAAACTTCTATTTAGTAATCCTGTAAACACTTCAAGAATTAATCATTAGAATTTAAATATGTGAAGTGAGGATTTGATTAACTAAGTTTAAGATTGAAATCAATCACAGCAAGAATGATATTAGAATAGTGTATCCTGAATTAAATTTTGGTATTTCAATTAATGATTAAGTTTATCAAATTAATTTAGTTATAATACTTTAAGATCATATTTTGGTATATCATTTGTTTTTTTGTCGTTGAAATTGATCTTGGTCTAATCTCAGGTTTAGCTTTGAACTCAATCTAGTCTGAACTTCTATTTAGTAATCCTGTAAACACTTCAAGAATTAATCATTAGAATTTAAATATGTGAAGTGAGGATTTGATAAACTAAGTTTAAGCTTGAAATCAATCACATCAAGAATGATATTAGAATAGTGTATCCTAAATTATATTTTGGTATTTCAATTAATGATTAAGTTTATCAAATTAATTTAGTTATAAACACTTTAAGATCATATTTTGGTATTTTATTTGTTTTTTTTGTCGTTGAAAGTCCGTTGGCTTTGATCTTGGTCTAATCTCAGGTTTAGCTTTGAACTAATCTAGTCTGAACTTCTATTTAGTAATCCTGTAAACACTTCAAGAATTAATCATTAGAATTTAAATACGTGAAGTGAGGATTTGATAAACTAAGTTTAAGCTTGAAATCAATCACATCAAGAATGATATTAGAATAGTGTATCCTAAATTATATTTTGGTATTTCAATTAATGATTAAGTTTATCAAATTAATTTAGTTATAAACACTTTAAGATCATATTTTGGTATTTTATTTGTTTTTTTTGTTGTTGAAAGTCCGTTGGCTTTGATCTTGGTCTAATCTCAGGTTTAGCTTTGAACTCAATCTAGTCTGAACTTCTATTTAGTAATCCTGTAAACACTTCAAGAATTGATCATTAGAATTTAAATACGTGTAGTGAGGATTTGATTAACTAAGTTTAAGCTTGAAATCAATCACATCAAGAATGATATTAGAATAGTGTATGCTGAATCATATTTTGGTATTTCAATTAATGATCAAGTGTATAAAATTAATTTAGTTATAAACACTTTAAGATCATACCAAAGATTTTACTTCTCAATCGATTACCTAATCGATTAATTATAACTAACGTATGGAACTGAAAACAGAGCATTGTATTGATCAGATTATTCAGGCATACATCATGAAATCTTATAAGGATAAGTTTCTCAAAAGATTTGTTATGAAGAATAATAATAAACATGGACAAATAATCTCTTAAATCAATCATATGAAATATGAAATGTTTGTAGCTCAAAACAAAGATATATTTCAAATTTCTAAAGTTTCTGAATATAATCGATTAAATAATCTATTAATATAAGTTAATCGAGTGCTTAGTCTATTAATGTGTTTAGAAAAATAATTTAGAAAATATTTTAACATAAATTAATTGGACAATTAATCTATTAATCCAGATTAATTGATTAACTAATCAATTAATTAATTTATATTTGAATTTTTAGAAAAAATAGATATTTCACAAATTAATTGAACAGTTAATAGATTAATATATATTAATTGATTAATAACAATATCCTAGTTTAAGAGAAAATCTATTTTAAATAGATTAATCCATTAAACAATAGATTTATTTCAATTAATCGATTAATTGACTTTTCAATTTAATTACAGAAGGCAAGCTTTCGATATTAATCGAACACTAAATCGATTAATTGATTTTTTTTTGTAAAATAGATTGATGCCTTTTGATTAATTTATCATTCAATCGATTAATTAATATTAATTGATTAACTAATCGAGTAATGCTTAATAATCGAATAACTAATCAATTATCTCTTATAACTTCTTCTTTTAACATCATTTGATTTTGAAAACATTTTAATTACTTCAAAAACAATTTTTCACATCATCAAACAACTTAATTCTTTTATTCTCTTTTTGACAATAGTTGAGCACATAAATAAATATATCAAATTGTTTTTCTAAAATCATCATTTTTCAAAGCATACTATTAATTTAACTATGGTATAGAGACAGCATCAAACGAAAATATTTTATTATTTTTAAAACAATCTTAGCATTAGTGACAATTTTTTACTATTTGTCATCATCCAAACATATTTTCCAATAAGCATGCAAAATGAATTGTAATATTGGATCTACTTCTATAAAGGATTTGTTTTGTTATTTTCATGTAGATGGAGAATTTGTGACTAATCTTGAAGGTCATGTTAGATATCATGGAGGTAGAGTAGTGTGGAAATGATAAAAGATGGAATGACACTTGAAGATTTGAGAGCAATCAAATCAATATGCATTGGTTATGATGGTAATAGTTGTGACATTAAGTATAATGTTAAGTATGATGAGAGGACATTGTAGATCTAGTTGATGGTGGAATGAGAAATATTTATCGTTCAAAGGGAATGGGACTAAAGCGTGTGAAGTGAATGATCCCCAAATATAAGTGAGATTTTTTTTTCTGGTGGAAGTAGTGTTATTTGCTGTTACTATGTTGTTAATATAATAACAATTGTAGTGATTGTGCATGCAGATTGTTGGGACTATCATATGAAGAAATGAATGTATCTCATGAATTTGGGAAACGATTATGTAAATGGCCTACTGTGTTGGCTACTATGGTTTTGGTTAATGGCCATGTTGGTTTTAGGCTAGTGAGCATGCTGCTTTGTGGTTAATGCTTAAATTGAAGTTGTTATTTTTTGCATGTACCGTATAGTAAATTCACAAGAAGTTGGTTAATGTCATTGTGAAGAGGGAATACTAAGTGGAAGCATAATCTTAATGTGGACTTTTTGAAAGGAATTGGAAGACATGCAGCGAAAATTCATTTAAAATTTTTTCCATTCCTTGCCAGGATCTACCGTATGTGTTTAAGTCAAGTGGGAAGAAGCATTACCCTCAGTGTTCCTCAGCGACTTTCACAGCTTCTAGTCACGACGTTCACAGCTTCTCTCTGTGGCTCGTGCTCCCTTTCCGATCGCAAGAAGTCGATGACTCAGGTCAGCTTCCTCTACTGGTATCCACACGAATAGCGTTCTAACCATGAACGACGTGCTAGCGTCTCTTGTCCCTCCAGGGTTTTCTTAAGAATTCGTCCTCTCCGTCTCTATTTCAGCAGTTTCTTATCTGCAAACCTTTTGCATATTCCCCTTCGGCCTTTCTGTGTTCTCTGTGTGTATTACTAAAAACGCAGCTCCTAAAATCAGATATATAGGATGCTATGCGTTTTTCTCTTTACTGAATTGGATTTTGGAGTTAATCTTATATTAATTCCAAAAATAATACAATATCATATATTGTATAATTTTATAAGAAACTAATTAAATAAATAATATTAAATCCGTCCCACAGATTTAATTACCTATTTATTTAACTTTAAATAAAGATGAGACTGAACTATATTTGATTTATTCTCATAAATCAAATTTGAGATATCCTATCAATTTGAATTTCAAATTCAAACGTGATAGGGATTTAATTTATCCTTATAAATTAAATCTTATAAATATCTCTTATATGAGATATCCTATCAATTTGAATTTCAAATTCAAACGTGATAGAGATTTAATTTATCCTTATATATCTCTTATATAATATATATATACGAATATAAATATAAATAAATATATACATCCACCCTGGATCTTTAATTGAATCTGGACATGTCTTAGATTCAATGAATCTAGACATCATAGCTCGTGTTGGGCTATCTTGTGTGCGACCCTGTAGGCCCATATGAAGTTGGCAGTGGGCCATATGCTATACTGGTCCACAAGTCGTAAGCGGTCTTTAGCAAGACATAACGACTACCCAAATTATATGAGGATCGTTAAACGATATAACCTTTTATACAACCATATCATGTACCTTTTGTCAAGCGATATTTTGGTCATGGTTGAGGCATGGATAATGCATCCTCCTATTCCTGACCGTTACTTTCTTGATCCCTGAGTAGTCTGACTGTAGAAATAGAACTACCTTTCCATTACAGTATGACCATACATTTCTCAGACTCACTCATCGAGGGACCTAGTAATATCTCTCTACGAATGT
Source organism: Leucaena leucocephala (assembly GCA_037074615.1). NCBI lineage: Eukaryota > Viridiplantae > Streptophyta > Magnoliopsida > Fabales > Fabaceae > Leucaena > Leucaena leucocephala. The sequence goes on along the minus strand of CM073535.1, from coordinate 15,818,895 downwards.
GAGGGACAAATTCCATCTTGACCATTCACATTCCTCCGCATGAAAAACCACTAAACCCAAACATAGTCTTTATGATCACTTGGTCAAAAGTGACTTTTGATTAGGTCAAAGCTGAGTGTTTGTCATGTAAGAATCCATGATGATCTCAGGTCAAAGGGTATATTGACATGGTTTGTATATGAGAGAAGCTTATGACGTTACCCATGCAGTTCTCTCATAGCGGGTCGGTCCAACACCTTGTACTCTTACATGTGCTTATGACTCTGATTTATATCTCTATATATCTTCAAAGTCATATTGGTCTTATTTCATCTGTGCTCCCGCAGAGATGACTGACCAGGGATATTTAGGATAAGATCATGAATTATCCAATGATGGTCATCATAGTAAACATGTAAATAATATGGTAACACAATTAATAAATTCATAAATCAATAATATTCATAAGACAATGATTGGCCCTTAGGGCACGATTTCCAACACTTTTCACTAAACATGTGTAATTCAGTTATTGTTATATAGTCTGGATTTTGGTTAAGGATACTCTAAAGTCGCAATTCAGTTACTATCATGTACTTCATTATGTGTAACGCCTAATCTATTGTTAGTAATACCTATATGATTGTAGTTAATAATACCTATTGAATTTCGTAATAGTATATCTAATTTTTGGATTCCAAATAAAGACTTGGTAATGTTTATCCTGTTGTAGGTAAAGCGTATTCCATAGTTGATAATACCTATATCATTATAGTTAATAATGCTCAAAATAACGAAGTGGTAATGTCTACTTCATTATGGGTAACGCCTAACTTGTTGTTGGTAATACCTATATCATTCTTGTTAATAATGTTTAAAATAGTTGGTAATGTATACTTCATTATATGTCATGCCTAATCCATTGTTTGTAATACATTTATTATAGTTAATAATACCTAATGAATTTCATGAGAGTATATATACTTTTTGGATTCCAATAAAGCCTATTTTATTGTTGGTAATATCTATATCATTGTAGTTAAGAATCCCTACTTTTTTCATTGTAGTAAATATCAAATTGAATTCAAACTGAGAGGACTTGGTAATAACAAATATATTGTTCGTAACGCATATTTTATGTTGTTAATACCTATGTTATTGTAGTTAATAATCCCTACTTTTTTCTTTGTAGTAAATGTCAAAGTTTGGGTTCAAAATAAGGACTTGGTAATATCGAAACTATTGTTGGTAATACTTATTACATCATTGTTAATACATATATCGTTATAGTTAATAATCTCTACTATTTTCTATTGTAGTAAAAGTTTGGGTTCAAAATAACGAGTTATTTCCATTATACTGCATTTCATTTTTGTTAACACTGACATCATTCTTGCAATCCAAAAGGACCTTTACATTAATGTTTGCAAGGGAAATAACATGAACATATATCATTGCAAATGTACATAATAACTTTGTAGCCACATTTTTTTCTACTAGGTTGCACGCCCTCGTCTGCTTCTTCCCTTCTTGTATTGTTCCTTCAATAACGACAACGTATAATCCTGGCATTTGTTGTTAGGATGACTGACTATCTAACGCATGAGATCACGCCTAAACTAAGCCACTTGATCTGGCATAAAAAAAATCAATATGTGAGCCAAGTGAATAAGCACAACTAACAATATCAATTAGATCCACTTACAGGAGAATAATCAAGTGTCACTTCTGGATGCCACGATCTTAACCATAGTATCATATAGATGCCACAGTCTTTCCTGTACATATTTGGGGAAACACTATTAAGATTAGATAGATCATAGTCTTTCCTGGATGCAATACACAAACTTTGCCAACCTGAGATGTATCACATCATAGAAACACAAGATAGGCTATTTGTGGCTTAATTTCAAACACATGGTAAACTCAACATCAAAAGTCCACATTTCAACATAAGCTAGATCCCGTCCACATTTCTCAAAAACATAAACATCATTAAATTCTAACCCATATTCCCATTTCCAAACAAAAAGTTAGCAATCTAGGAAAACCAAATCCTTGGATAGGTTATTGACCAGAAGATCCTGCTTAATGACCTCGTTGAGCATTCTCTTTAGCCTTTCTCTATTCCTTTTAACTGGAATCCATACTGTTTGATCCACCCTCCTTACCGGTGCATCCCTTGGCCTTCTTTGCACGTGTCCAAACCACCTAAGGCGGTTCTTTACCATTTTCTCTTCAATAGGTGCCCCTCCAACTCTTCCCCGTATTTGTTCATTACGAATATTATATTTTCTTGTATACCCACACATCCATCTCAACATCCTCATCTCAGCTATCCAACTTTATGCTCTTACTGTGTGTTTAAAGCCCAACACACAATTACATTGATACAAGTGTAAGGTGCATTGGATACTTTGGCACCCTAAATTATTTTTCTTTTAGTGTATATAGTATCCTATAGTATTTTTTTGAAGCATGTCAAGCACTATCAAATGCATCCAGTACCAATATACAAAAAATATTTTAGAGTGATAAATACACCTTAACCTTTGTTTGTTATAAGGTATACTAGAGTTGAAATTTGAGCCCCAACTGCTTATTTAAATAAGAAATTCTTTTCTACTTATGCTAACTTGATAACCTGAGTTGGTTTAAAAAAATAAAACATTCAAGCACCATATATAAAGAATCCAAATATAAATATTTAACTATAACATAAAATATACAAAATTTAAACTCTAATTAAATTAAATGTTCAACCGCATACATTAAAGCCATCATATTGAGAATGATGCCTCTTCCTAGGGAGGAAAAATTTGCTTCAGAATTAATTGGTACTGACTTGTTCTTAAATATAAGATACAAGTTTATCCCGTTCAATACGGTAACGACACTCATCTCAATCAAAAAGAATGAAAACATAATTTTGAAAATACCCAAAAGTGTTGCGGTATTGAATCTCCAATCCTTTATATATTTAATGACACGCACTACAATATCTATCAAACTGCAAACTGTTGTGACAAATGCCAATAATAAGCAAAAGATTAACAAAGTCATCATGTGCCAACCTCTTTGTGTTTCTGATCTTGCTTCATCTGTCAACAATGAATATTTTAAGTTGTAAAATGTAGATAGTCACTTAATTAAACATTGTGTAAGGAAACGGGCGATCCACCTATGGTGGATCAAACTCGATTCGTGAGGAGCAGGGGAGGGAACCTGTTACGTGAAAAATAGGGAACCGTTTGAATTTGAAATGAGGGAATTAGATATAGTTATCTAACTCCCCTCCCCATAGGCTATATATATGCATACGCAGACAGAAGTCGGGTGTGCAACTTTTATTACAAAACAAGCATTCTCCTCCTATGTTTCTGAAGCTTCTTCATTTCTTCCGGTGTATTGGCTATGTAACATGATTCAGAGCCTTCTGTAGTGCTCTAGTCGTCGTGTGGGTATCAAGTGAGTCTAGGAAAGGATTCCAGGTACGCCCGAAACCCTTCAGTGGCATCAGAGCATGGTTATTCGCTTCCGCATGCTTCTCTGTATTTTTGTTTTTTTCTGGTTATGCACTGTTCCTTTGCATATATATGTCTTAAAGTGTTTCTTTAGTGATAATATGCATAGAGCATGCATTTAAACGATAAAGAGAACATTTCTAACGTAAATCGAAATGAAATTTTTTGTTTTTCAAATTGGTTCATTAGAAAATAGAGGAGTTAGGACTTGAAAATGATCCCATTGTGTAGAGCACAAAAAAATGATGGAAAATGACTCCAAGAACGTCAAAATCGGACGTCGAACGAAGAAGTTATGGATAAAAAATGAGTCAGGTCGTTGGACCTGACCCGTTGTCCAGTCGGGTCTATACAGACCCAGCTGGAGGTAGGGGATGACACTGTTCATCCCCCAAAACGACGCCGTTTTGCCTCTTTCACAAAAAAAATTATTACGGGGCACTGTTCATGCGGACTGGGCTACGTCCAGCCCAGTCACAAAAAAAAAATATGGAGCACTGTTCACGGCGCAGCCCAGTCACAAAAAAAAATTTAATTAAATAAAAAAAATTGTTTTTTATTTTTATAAAAAAATATATATATTTGGGAAAATTCTGGTGGTGACACGTGGCAGTGACAAGTGGCAGCACTAGACTGGCGCGTGCAGTACACGCGCCAGCAGCCGAGAGTGGGTTTCGTTCAGTTTTTTTATTTTTTCTAAATTTTTCCTTCTTGGGGCGTATGAGGGAGCGTGGGACCTCCGATTGAGGTGCGGTTTGTTCCTAAAAATCCCTAAAATCAAGATCTTTATTTTGACATATAATTTGCCTAATTTGGGAGGCAATTCTGTACCTATTTATGAATATTCAGTGTATTTTCTGGCATTTTTTTGTGTTTAAAAATTCCAGAAAATTATGATAATTAATATGTATTATTATTTAGGTGAAAATGACTTCATCTAGCACTGAATCTCTGGGATATACTTTAAATGATGATATCTCATTTTTTGATGAGTTCAATAACCTAGAGGAAAACCTTCAAGAGGATCCCGAGGGAGAACCTGAGGAGGATCCAGAGCAAGATCTTGATAATCTTTCTGAAGAAGATCCAGAGGAGTTAATGGAGGAAGTTCTACAAGAGGAACCAGAAGAAAGAGATGATTCCAGACCGTGCTCGAAAACATTATTCCCCATCGAACCACTTCCTCTACAGCCTTTAATGATGTATTTAGATTTAAACTCCAAGAGGGTGCCTACTCTTAACGGTGAACCTCAAGTTGAGGATGGAGAAGAAGTGAATCAATCTCTTACCCCTATTTTGTCCATGAACATAGCTGAAGGAGATGCAGCTATGTTAACAAACATGAAAGGCATTAATGGCTTCATTGGTAAATACATTGAAGGCATGACTGATAAGAAGCATACTGAATTCTACTTGAAAGTCATAATGGAATTTATAAGAGCTACAAGAGTTAAAGGAAAGCCCAATCCAGGACGCATTAGAAAGAAAAATTGGCTTACAATAATAGAATTTGTATCTAACCTTAAAAAGCCACCTTATGAGCTTAAGAAGCTAAGAAAAGCAATGTTAGAATATTGTAAAACTCATATCGAATGATGTATGTTTTTACTTTGATTTCCATTGCTTTACTTTGTTAAAGACATGTTTTATTACTCTTTCTTTGTAAAGACTTATTATTATTACATGCCTTGTATGCAAGAGAAACATGTTTCATTTTAATTCTTTATATGTTATGATTCATGTATATTTTTTATAAGTGGGAAGTTTTTTTAGATGATGCGTATTCTGAAAAGCAATATTTCATAAGAAAAGTACTTATATTAATTTTGATAGAGAATGATGGCGTTGCTAGTGCTTGTGTGATGGGAGGTACAAATGTATTCTCCTGATCATGGGGTCTAGTGATATTATTATTTTTCGATCAAAAAAAAATTAATAAAAGTACATGACATTGTATACTTTCCATGTGCTATATATATCTATGTAAATTCACTTAAATGTTCTATGGTTCAATAAATTAATGTGGGAAAGGTTTGTCACAGAACCGATATTGAACAATGGCATCAAAGAACATTATTGCTGAATTAAACAAGGGGAAAAACTCAACGGGGAAAACTGGGATATTTGGCACTGAAAGGTCCAATATGTTCTAGAAGAACAAGATGCCATTGAGCCATTGACAATGGCCATGGTAGAGCCTGAGGCTGGAAATACGGCCCAGCACAGGAGAGATCAGGAAGCCTACCTATCCTGGAAAAAGAAGAATAGCATTGCAAGAATCACTCTACTGAGCGCAATGGCTGATGACTTGATGTGTGAGTTTGAGACACACAGAACGGCACAGGCAATGTGGATTACCTTAAAGGATAAGTTTGGAGGAGTGTCCACAACTAAGCTTAAAAGGTTAACGATTAAATTCGATACCTATAAGATAAAACCAAATAATCCTATGAGGCAACATCTACGAGAAATGTCCATAATGATCCGAGAACTGAAGGAAGCGGGACATAATTTATTTGATGAACAGCAAGTGCAGGCTGTCATCAGATCGCTCCCTACCAGTTGGGAGCACATGAAAGTTAGTATGACCCATAATGAAAATATCATTACTTTAAGTGATGTAGCTAAGCATTTGGAGCTAGAGGATGAACGTTTAGAGGCTTATAAAGCCACTGGACAAGCCTATTTGACCGAAGGTGCTGGTCCTTCCCAATCAAAGCCTGAATCCAAAAAGGGCAAGAAATCTCAGAAAAATGGGAAGAAAGGCGGTCCTCCACCCAAGAAGGGTAAGCAACAGTTCAAGGAAAGGAGGCAAGAAAAAGCTAGACCTAAAGAAGGTCAAATGCTTTGCTTGCCAGAAAATGGGACATTTCGCACGTGACTGTTCTAAACAGGTCGAGAGCGAAAACGTAACAGTGAATTATGTGAATTCACATGTCTCATTTGTTTCTAGCACTGTTTTTCTGACAGAACCTATTTCTTTTTCTTAGATTATTGACTCAGGCTCCACAGACCATGTAAGTCGAGATCGAGGATCTTTCGTGGAATACCGTCGGTTGCCATATCAAAGCAAGTGGCTTTTTGTTGGCAATAATGCAAGGATCGAGGTTCGAGGCATTGGCACTTGCAAACTTGTTTTGCGTAGTGGAAAAACCTTGATACTGCATGATGTGCTTCATGCTCCTAACATCCGACGGAATTTAATTTCTATAATTTGCTTACTAGACTTTGGGTTTAATGTAAACTTTCATGATAAAGTTGCAGACATTTGTAGCAACTCAATATTTTATGGTTCAGCTTTTCAGTTTCAAAACTTCTTTATTTTGGATCTTGCTAATGATTTTAATGTTCGTGATTGCTTTGCTATTACTTCAAATAATCCTGATATGAATATTTGGCATGCTAGACTAGGACATATTAATCAAAATAGAATGATTAAACTGGCTAAAGAAGGCTTGTTGGGGGTGATCCCTAACATGGATATGTCATTATGCGAAAGTTATCTAGCTGGTAAGGCTACCAGGAAACCATTCGGTAAGGGAATATGAGCTGAAAACCCATTGCAATTAATCCATTCTGACATTTGTGGTCCAATGAGTGTGAGGGCAAGACACGGAACTTGGTATTTCATTACCTTTATTGATGATTTTTCACGATATGGTCATGTCTATTTGATTTCACATAAGTCCGAGGCACTAGAGTGCTTTAGACGATACATAAATGAAGTAGAGAATCAAATGGACAATAGAATCAAGGCATTACGCACTGATCGAGGTCGTGAATACCTTTCAGATCAATTCAAATAGCTCTGTGAAGAAAAAGGGATTATTAGGCAACTAACTATCCCTGGCACACCTTAACAAAATGGGGTTGCTGAAAGAAGAAATAGAACTCTTCTAGACATGGTTAGGTCTATGATGGCCCAGGCAAACCTTCCAATTTCACATTGGGGTGATGCTTTATTGACAGCAACCTTCATACTTAACCATGTGCCCTCAAAATCAGTCGCTTCCACACTCTACGAGTTATGGACTAAACGTCAGCCAGATCTAACCATCCTTAGACCTTGGGGCTCGGCGGCATACATCCATGACAATTCTCATAAACATGGGAAACTGGGTCCTAGAGGGAAGAAATGTATTTTTATAAGGTACTCTGAACCCTCAAAAGGATATGTATTCATAAGTGAAATTAAAGATGGAACAGTGACTGAAACATAATCAAGAGATGCTGTATTTATTAAGACAAAGTTTCCCAATAGGGGAGATGTTGACCGCACTGTATCTCTTTATAAGACTCAGGAACAGGACAGTGCCGAACAAATTGATAGACTAGAATCATCTAGGCATGTCAATCTGAGTCGAAACCAAGAACGGTCAACACAAAGACCGAGCCAAATGAGAAAAGATAAGCAAGTTGCTCCTACCAGAAAGAGTAACAGGGAAAGTGTTCCAAAGAGACGCTTCCAAATAGAAGGTGAAGCACTCTTAGTTACTCCAGAAGGGGATGATGAACCCCGCACTGTTCATGAAGCCTTAGCAAGTCCTACAAAGGAGGAATGGAAGAAAGCAATGAAAGAGGAAATGGACTCAATGATGAAAAACCAAGTTTGTGAATTGGTTGATCTACCAAAAGGGCATAAAGCCATTGGGAACAAGTGGCTTCTCAAAATCAAGAGAAAGGTGGACGGAACAACTGACAAATTCAAAGCTCGATTGGTTGCAAAGGGATATACACAACAAGAAGGTATAGATTATGAGGATACTTTTTCACCTATTATGCGCTTCAATTCAATAAGACTTATTCTGGCAATAGTAAACAGTTTAAACTTAGAGTTACATCAAATGGATGTAAAAACCGCATTTCTGAATGGTGATCTAGATGAAGAAATCTATACAGAATAACCAATAGGTTTCATAGAAAAAGGATTTGAACAATAGAAGTGTAAACTCAAAAGATCCATTTATGGATTAAAACAGTCATCCAGACAGTGGTACTTGAGGTTTCACAAGGCGATTACCTCATATAACTTCTAGATGATAGAGGAAGACCACTGTGTCTACGTTAAGCAGTTTAAGGGTAACTTTGTGATATTATCCTTATACGTAGATAATATACTATTAGCCGGAAATAGTCTTGACTCTGTGATAGCTATTAAAGAATAGCTTTCATCAAATTTTGAGATGAAAGACATAGGTGAAGCAGAATACATACTTGGAGTCAAGATTCGAAGGAATCATTCCAAAAGAATCCTTACTCTTTCACAAGAGAATTATATCAATAAGATACTTGAGCGATTCAATATGAGTGAATGCAAACCCATGGATATCCCTGTGGCCACTGGAGTGGCTTTGAGTTCCAAAATGTGTCCCAAAACTGAATTAGAGAAAAAGCAAATGGAAAGAGTTCCTTATGCCAGTGCTATTGGTAGCCTGATCTATGCAATGATATGTACAAGACTAGATATTTGTTATACCGTAGGGCTGGTTAGCAGATTCCAGTCCAACCCTGGTGAGAAATACTGGAAAGCAGTGAAAAGGATCTTGAGATACTTAAAGGGCACAGCTGACAATGCATTGTGTTATCAAGGAAGCGATCTACGCCTAATCAGATATTCTGATGCTGATGTAGGCAGTGATGAAGAAGAACGAAGATCGACTTCAGGATACACCTTTTTGCTTAACAACGGCGCCATATGTTGGAGTAGCAAGAAGCAAACGTGCATTGTTTTACACTCTATGGAATCTGAGTTTGTGGCATGCACTGCAGCAACACAAGAGGCTATTTGGCTGAAGAGATTTATCGAGCACCTAGGATTTGGGAATGAGAGTACCAATCCAGTGTTGATACACTATGACAATACTGCAGCTATAGCCTACACAAAAGACCCTAAGTATCACAGTAAGACCAAACACATTGATATAAAATATAACTTTGTGAGGGATTATATAGCACAGAAAATTGTAACTGTACAATACATTTCAACCAAGTGTATGGTTGTAGATCCCCTGACCAAGCCAATAGGCAAAGAAATATTCGAGAAACATGTAAAAGCCATTGGCATGTTAAAAATGTAAAGTTGCAAACTGTATGTAATACTTTTGTTTTTATTAATGATATCATGTCATTTATTATTACTTATATGTCTGGATAAAAGTATACAATGTCTAGTATGTCGTACAGGTTGAAAGAGGCAGCTCTCCACACGAGCAACCGCCTTTGATGCTATAGAAGCATTCAAAGATGAGACATGTGTTCACTAGTAAAACAGCAAGAGTGCTGATATGGTAGAGAAGAAACACAATAAGTATCGCCTTGGCTTAAAAGTGTAGTGAGTCGAGATGAGATCCATGAGTAAGGGTATGGATCGAACAATGGATTCCCTCATCCATAAAACCTATTGCCAGATGACAAATTCTTCAAAAATTGACATCATATTATGTGAATATAATTGAAGACTTTGGGTTTAGATACTATGAGTGTCTAGACTTAAGTCTGTACAGTGTGATTGATAGAATCAAAATGACGTGCACTCTTTAAGGATAAGAGGAGCACCGTAACATGTGATTCGTACTACATGTGCTAAAGAACCGCAAATGGAAAGCAAGTGAATCAATCCCTGCTTCATTGTTGTGTGAGTTTCAGAAAGGTATAATCCTTTCATTAATGTCCTTTGACTTTGACAATATTATGGAGGTATGTTTCAGCGATTGCTACTTTGGTATATGTCCTATGGTTAAAATTATATATGAACCAAAGGTATTATGCTAGGAAAGCGGTTGATTCATATCAAAATGATATATGGGCGAAAGAAATATTTCCAGAATATACATATCCATGCTAGTGTCTGTGACCGGTCCCTTGTGATATTATTTTGTTAATTTCATAAGTGTGGATACTATGCATAAGTGGAAAGCTATCTGAGTTATAAATTGACTCAAGAGGGATTAGATTAGCCATGAGAAAAGTGTATACGGGCAAATCTAGGACATCCAGGCACCATAACTTATTCTGATCAAGCTGCACTCAAGGGTTGCTTTGTGCTGGTCTCTGAAAAAGGGATTTCTAGTACAAACGTCCGAAAGGAGACGTCATGCCTACACGGTCACAGCAAAGCACCTCGTATGAAAGAAGGAAGAAAATGAGATTGGAGCCATAATATCTAATCCACCATGTGTGAGTGGGAGATGTAAGGAAACAGGCGATCCACCCATGGTGGATCAAACCCGATCCGTGAGGAGCAGGGGAGGGAACCCATTGCGTGAAAAACAGGGAACTATTTGAATTTGAAATGAGGGAGTTAGATACGGTTATCTAACTCCCCTCCCTATAGGCTATATATATGCATACGCGGACAGAAGTCGGGTGTGCAACTTTTGTTACAGAGCAAGCATTCTCCTCCTCTGTTTCTGAAGCTTCTTCATTTCTTCCAGTGCATTTGCTATGTAACGTGATTCAGAGCCTTCTGTAGTGCTCTAGTCGTCGTGTGGGTATCAAGTGAGTCTAGAAAAGGATTCCAGGTACGTCCGAAACCCTTCACATTGAAACTACAAGGTAAAAGGGAATAAGAGATAATTACCATGTTGAGGTAGGTCTGGTTCTTCCATTAGCGAATATTTATGCATGAGTAAAATATCTTCCAACCTATGACAGAATGTTATGACAAGTCCAAATGCAACACGAAAAGGCCACAAAATTATTGTGAAAGACCACAAACTTTTTTGGCAAAAACGAACTTTCTAGTTCAAACTCATTCTGTGCTTCTTTGTCATCTGTAAAATATTTAAGTATTATGAAGAAGAAAAGTAATTAAAAGGAAAGAAGAGATATGCACCTACATGGAGAAGGATGTACCCTATCTGGATCAGCCATTGAGAAACATATAATTGAAGGATGATGAACCGATGGATAGATCACAGATTGAGCTATATATGTGTGTATGTCTATTTCTTCTTTATTTTCTCTCTTTTGATTCTTCTAAGCCATAATGTAGAGAGAAACATAGATTAAATATGAGAAGAGAAAGGTATTTGAAATCAAAATGTTAGTTACCCAATTAATTAGAAAATCCATGATTTTCTGGGATTGACTTTTTGAAACTGAATTTAATTAAATTCATAATGATATGATAATGCTGATATAGATTCCATTGATTAATTAAGAAATTATTTTATTAAATATATAACATATAACTAATCAAATATATTTTAAATAATTAATAAAATTAATGACTACAGTAAGTCCTAATTTTTAATTAATATTATTTCTCTTACTATTATTTTAAACAAGTTCTTCTCCTTGGTTGGGATATATGGATATATTTTTTAAATATTTTTTGTAAAAAGGATTCCAATTTTAAATGATATAATATTATATTTGAGTGAGATATAATTAATTGTAGCTTAAGTTTCTAAATAAAAGAACAAATATTGGCCATATCTTATTATTCATAAAGTAAAGCTAAATAATTTATGAACAAAAAATTATTGTTGAAAATAATTTTCTAATGCAATATATAAATCGTATGACCTGGATCACGGGTGGACGAATTCCAACAAGCCTGCATTTTAAAATGATTCTAAGAATTTAAATGGTTTTCTAAAAAATTATCTAAACACCCGTGTTTCAAGTAAATCAATTATGGGACTATCAACCATATTCATATTTTGATTAAATTAATTATAATACCCTCAACTAAACATCCATTGAATCATTCTAGATCCAAAGTCAAACCGAAAATATTGCCAAAACAATATGGAATTGACAGGAATTAACTCTAAAAAGTAGGATTGTTGGAATGCGTCCATTAGGAGTACAAGTCATGCACTATTTAGCTTTACTTTATTGAATAGTAACTCCTAATAAAAGATGGCAACAAGAAAAAGTAATTTCTAGATAGTGTTTTTTATTATTTTTCTCTTACTAAAAAAATTAAATTAGTTATTAAATTAAGAATAACTAAAATAACTAAGATCTTTTATAAAATCGTTTCATTTCACATCGGTATCCTTTTCATGAAAAATATTCAAATATCAAATCCATCATACTCATAATGGGAAACTAGTTGTTTAAAATAATATTAAGAGGGACAGCATTAATTAAAAATCGTTATGTTATTAATATTATTAAAAATTTAAAATTCTAGGGATTAATAATATATTATATATTGGATGGATGGATGCGTCTCTTAACTATTCTATGGAATCTACACCAGCATTATCATCATTATGAATTTAAATTCAATTTGAAAAAGTCTACGCTACTAGAAAGATGGCTTTTAACACCAGTTAAAATTGCATTTCACTATAGTTTTGTGAGCGGCATAAATTCTATAGATGTTATAAGTCAATATTTTAATTGGGGTTACTATATCAATTCCTGTTAATGATAATCCTTGAACTTACTACTAATGGCAGCTTGTGTGAAAAACGCAGTAAATGTTTAATTTTCCACGGCAGTTCATGTAACATCTCAATTTTTAAGCCTGAAAACCCAAAACAAATAACCTAAAATAGGTAGGCTACTAGGCGTCTTTGAGTAGAAGTCCTAAAAATATACAGAGGATCTTGAGGGACTAAACTGTAAATAGTGAAAGTACAGGGACTAATATGTAAATAATGAAAATTCCTAGGGACAAGTATATGAAGTTAGAGGCTCCAAAAAAGTATCCTAGGCACAAAAAGAGGAAAAGAAAGGAAAGTATAAACAAGAAAAGTTCTTTAGGGAATAAGAAAGTAAAAAGTGGCCAAATTGTAAAGAAAGAAAGTTCTTAATGACATAAGTGTAAAATGCAAAGGGACTAAATTGAAAGCTCTAAAAGTTCCATAGTATAAAATGAAAGTATACACAAGTTATCGGAATAAAGGGTAGTAGTTATGAAAAGTTAAGGGACATGAATGTCATTTTGGAAAAAGACCAAGGGTATAAAAGTAATTTTGAGAAATAAAGAACATGGATGTAATTATGGAAAAGATTGGGACTTAAACATCATTATGGGAAAAGATCAGGGTAGGCCTTTAAATCCATGATCTATAGGTAGGATAAGATAGAGGAGATTTTTCTAGTCGATTATATGTGCAACAGAATTTTGATTTGAGATCCCAATTAATTGATATAAATTATTGAAATAATTAAATTTTAAGTAAGGGATTTTTAGATGATATTGGATCAGATATCCAATGAAAAGTATACCCCTAGATAGGAAATTACACAGAAAAAAAATATAAGGGCCAATGTCCACAAAAATTATGAAAAGTGCGAAATGATGAAAATGTCCTAATGTCATAAAAATTAAAAATGAATGGAGGGTATTTTAGGCATTTAACCTAAGTCAAAAAGTTAAAGAGGGCTACAAAAATAGTTGACCAGGGTCAAGAAATATTCTGATGTACTGTGAAAAGACAATAATGGCCCTAAAGATGTTCAAGTGAATAAAGATGAATTAAAGGCATTTTGGTCATTTTTAAGGGTCAATAATTAAATTTATGCCAAGTCTAAGAATGTCAATGGTAAGAAAAATCTAGACACTGGATCTAAGTACATATTATGGAATATGAGAAAAACTAGATTCAGGAAATAGTTTAATTTTTGAGAAATTGGACTGACATGATATAGGACTAGATAGGAAATTGTCTAGAGTCTTTTAGGGCTCTCATTTACCCCTAGATGGCATCGAGAAGAAGGCATGATGCAAGGGAGAAGTAAGCAATGATGTCATGGATGAGGCAAGGATTAGGTAATCATGATGTAAGCAAAAATGGAAGGTTAAATCTTGGCTATTCATTTTTAAGATATAATCCTGGCCATCCATTGATTTAGCCTTCACAAAGTCTATAAATATCCCCCATTTCAGCAGCGCATTAAGCAAAGGAAGACCATGGGAAGCTCTTATAAATTGAAAACTCAAGCAATACAGGGCAAATTCAAGGGGTATTTAAGCAAGTTTACAAGGTAACATCTCTTCCTAAGTGTTTAAACTTGTAGTTGGGAGGATTAATTGCTAGATTAAGTTGTTAGAAATTATTCTATACCCTCCTTAATGTTGACAAACAAAATGATAAATGGTGGGGGAAGGATAAATTTTATGTTACATATAGCTTAGACAAGTAAGAATAAGCTAGAATTACGACTTTGTTTAAGTTTAGAAAATAAATGTACTATTGTAATTCTAGATTTGGTAATGGTTCTTCCACTATTAAAAAGTATAGACAAAATATAGAATTTGATGATTTTGATGCTTCTAATAGATTTGAAAAAAAAAATTGTGTGGGGTTACGTAGAGAAACAAGTATTAGAAGCATTGGAATCAAAATAGGAATTTTTAGAGGATACCCACAGTTTTTGTCCATATTTGAAGGAGGAGTTTGAATTTTGAAATTTTAACCTCATGATTGGATTCTACATGAAAATTATATAGGATTGGACATTCAGAATTAATTTTAGTTAGAAGAAACCAAGAGTCCCAAAAATGGAAAGAGAAAGAGGCTAAGTTGTAAGTTAGTCTTCCACTTGGTATATGATCATGATCCTAATGAATTATGTGATGAATATGAATGTGTTTAGGACCTTGAGACATCTAATAGGATGATTTAATGTTGTAGTATGAAATTTACATGGTTGGGAAGTCTAGGTAGCACATTCAAGATCAAGAGGAAAAGCTTATGCTTAAGGTAGTGAACTTACTTAATGTACTTGTGAAATTAATGTCAATGCTTATGCATGTTGATATATTGATTGCTTTGCTTGATTATGTGATGCATATATGAATGGATGAAGATATTTTTCTATGAATGCAGTGGCCATTTATATCTTGTATGAAACATGGAGCAAGTACATATGTCATTATGATAAACATGAAATAGAGCAAGCAATCATGTCATGCACAAAGCATTAATACATGAATGTAGTAATATGTGCTGCTGAGATTTTCCTGAACTTCACCCTCTCTTAACTAACCATAATAGGTCAACTATAATAGAAGATGTATTCTTGAAGGAAAGATAAAGAATGGAAGAAGAAAAGTGGAGAAATTCAATGTTCTAGCATGTGTAATATAATTTTCCAGTTTATGTGAATGCTGTGTAACATGCAAGTTTATATGATGAAAATGTTCAAAATAATTATGGCATGATCTCATGATGTATATGAATGTATGGGAAGCCAAGTTAATAGTTTATTCATGCTAGAATAATTAATAAGGATTGTGACAGAAAGTGACAATGGTAAAAACGTAGGTTCTAGAGTAGTTTTGCTTTGACTCCAGTTTAACCTAGTAAAGAAATTAGTTAATCCATGAGCTTTGGTGGACATATAGTACACATCATAAACTTTAAATGAAACATGTAGAACACATCCTAAGCTTTAAATGAATAGGTAATATGCCTCAATTGGATGTTTAAATTAAGAGAAATGAATTTCTAAAGTTGAGGGTTATAATCTTTAAGTTCTATAATTGACCAAATAAACAGTAATATTTGAAGAATTAACTATATTTGATGGGTGATTAAATGTCTAATTATATATTTGTTTCCTTAAACAATAATGAATTAGTTCAATTAGAAATTTGGACACCTCCATACGATTTTTTTAGAATTAATTATAATTTTTTAAAGTTTGACTGCCAATCTAGAAACTGGACAATGAACAATACCCTATGACCAAATTGATTTTTTTCTTAATTTTTGGGTTAAAGTAATGCTTCTACTGATTAAATATGCTTCTAAATGTATACTTAGAGAGGATAAAAGTAGGATGTTTCAGTTCTCCATTAAATAGTCGTGGAAAGTTTGCTTTTTAATCTTTCCACGACGATTTTCTATTTAACTGCCATGGAGATGTATATTTATTCCATTATTTTTTCATTCCATACCATCCTGCATTTAGCATAATCAAGATAGACCAATTTCCAGGTAGTAAAGTATGATGTCAACAATGCTAAAATCTAAATGGTAATAAAAAAATCTAAATTGGTAAACTTTAAATGAACCAAATAGGTCTTTGTATATCATCTATGCAAGAAGGAAATTGCTGAATGATCAATCATAAACAAGTTAAAAAACTATTGATCAAATATTTGCCAAAAATTTGATAAGTACTTCATCTTCAAGGCATGTGTAGAAGTATTGTTCTTGCCAAATCATTCCTCACTGAGTCAATTAGGTCATCTTCATATCTCAAGTTGTTATCAAACTACTGTAAATTAGAAAAAAATAGGTAAGTATTAAAGATGTAAATAAATTGAAGAATAAAAAAATATTAATCCTGTCATCTTCATATCTCATGTAAGGTCTCTGTTAACCCTATATCAATGATTTCATGAATGTAGCATATCAAATAGTATTCATAATCAACACCTCCATGTTGAGGGCGGTACTAACAAAATAAAAAAGCATAGAGCATATTAAAGAATATTAAACTTTATACCTAATAATTTATAAAACCATAAAACTTAATCAGTTGAAAACAACTTACTTTAGGAAAAATCTATGCAGGATTAGTACCATGTATATGGCTTTGAAAAAATTGAAGCCTTGCACAGCTCTATCGCCAATTGGAAAAAAATCATATAACATGCTAAATTTTTGCTTAATAAATATATAAACAAAAACTCACGTGTTAATTATGTATACAATCTTGGGATATAGCTGTCTAAATATTGAATCAAACTAGTAAACCATATTGTCTTGAGGGGCAATAACAATTAGAGTTCAATGCATACTACAAAATATTAATAGTATATATAATTTTATTATAATATGTATATGTGTGTGCCAAATATAATATTATACTCACCTTTTATTGTAAGATGCAAAATATAATGTCCTCTTGATTCGGGTCATGACATCCATCATGTACATCAATATCGAATTCCTATCATTACTTGTCTCTTAAACCTTTTGCAGATACATTAAGCCATATATGTCTCCTTTTGTTTCATCCATGCATTTACAATAGAAGTAGTTTTTGTTAAAAAGAGAAAGGAGCCAATTCATGATTGATAAAATATAAAGTATCAAAATAACTTTACAACTTATAATATGGATAACTGGATAACAGTTGAATCAAGCCTATAAAAAATTAAGAATTACACTATGTCATTCCTGTCAAGGGAGAATTTATAAGGCTCATTTATACTCAAAATCCTTGATAGAATTATGAAACTAAGTTCTTCCTCCATATCATCTGTCAGAGTATAAAGTGTTTCCATATTGTCAAATCTTGAGGATATGGTCCGATGAAGATGTTGGAACTTGTCTTTTTTCTCTTTCTTTGACTTTAGCTTCTGTGCCACCTCCTTCAATGTTGGCTTCTCTGGCATCTTCTTTGATTCTGGCTCCTGTGTGACCACCTTCTTTATTTTGATCAGAGATGTTGTCCACAAAAGAAAATGCCCTAGAGTATCATCCAATATATGGACCTCGTTAATGATAGTATGTACTGTCACCTTCTCACTACCCTATAGAATTCTCTTATAGTGAATTCTTGTGGCAGCCGTATACACTATGCCATGAGTATAAAGGGATTTAGTCCCTTTGTCTATTAGAATTAAGAGACCACCAATTTCCCTATTATCTTCGATCTAGTTAAGGTTAGGGTTAGGATCAGATGGTTGGGAGACAAACTTCTCCTTATTGTGTTGTATATGGCTATATCACCTAAGAGGAGGGTGAATTAGGTGATTTTAAAAATGTTAAAAGCTCTAAGTAAATTAAATAACTTTAAAGAGTATAGTTTAGAATGATATCATCGATAAATAATAAGGTGAAGAAATATTGTACAAAGATGATCTATACTAGTTCAGCCTAGTCTACTTGACATACATCAGTCCCAAAAGCTCTACTAAGTGTTCCACTATTCTCCAAGATTAGCAAGGCTCTTGGTGTCTCAGTTCATTAATGCTAGAATCCCCTCTTAGTCCCCCTTACAACTTGTAAGCTTAGAACCATGAGAATCCCCTCTCATTCCCCCTTACAACTATAAGGTTACAATCACTCAAGAGTCTCACATTCTTGAGCAAATCAAAAAGATTGATTGATACAAATAAACTTCCTCTTAGTAGAGGAAATGTGATAAATACTTAAGTACAAACTCTCCAAGTTTCCCTCTTGAAGAAATATAATATGCTCTCAACTAAAGAAGAGAAATAGAGTATAACAGAGAGATGATTAATGAATATGATCAAAGTGCATGGTTGTGCATCTCTTGCTTTTCTTTCATCTCCTAACTTCTTCAACTTTCTCTTTTTGGCTTCTTATTTTATAGTTGATTTTTCATAAATCCGTTGGAGTAGTCGTTGATGAATATAGTTATTATTGCTGACATATGCATATGAAGTTTTGCTCTTTGATTGATCTTTTCATTTAATCTACTTTCAGCCTACAAATGAACTTGAAATATGCCTTAGAATATATATATATAAACAATATAAGCATATGGCAATAGTTTCCAAATGATTTAGATTAAAAGATCAGAAAATCTTTCAAAGTTTGATTTAAAGTTCTTTTCACAAATCACTTAAATTTATCAAATAGTTCATCGAGGAGGTTTCTTATCGAAAAGGTCTTCAATAAGTTACTGAGAAATTATATTGAAATAGTTTTATATCTTATCAAGCAATTCTTTCATAATTAGACTTATTGAAAAGATCTTTAATGAATTTTATTCAAATAGTTATGGATTTATGGAAAAGGACTTTGATAATCATTCTGATCGAAAAGCTCTTTGAAAAATATTCTGTCAAAAATATATGCTTTTATACTAATCGATATATTGCATAATACATTATTTATCTTATTAATAAATACTGTAGAACATTCTTTTAAGCATTTTCAAACATACTTTCAAAAATTCTTTGATCATTTTATCAAATCATGTAATATATTTGAAAACCATAAGATCACTTCTTAAGTTAAATTAAATCATAAAATCATTTATCAATTTAGATCATAATCATCATATCATTTTTTAGCACATCATAACAAACTTCAAGATCATAAGCTTGACTAAAGTTATTTAGAATATCATATCATGTCATAGGCTTATAAAGATCTTTGAGTAAATAAGATCAAGCTATACATTTATGAAGATCATTCATTAAATCAAAGCAATTCATAGGCTCAATTAAAACATTCACATATTTATAAATTAGATTATCAATATAATTCAAAAACTAAATTCTATTTAAACTCAGTAGAGAGATCTTATCGAAGAGAACTTCGATAAGTTGTCTGATTGAAGATATTATCGGTAAGAGTATAATAAATTAGACTTATAATCTTTCTTGATTAAACTTTATCAATAACATTTCAAACAACAAATCATTATCAAAACATTTATCAAATTAATGCTTCAGATATTTGAGTTTAAAATATCTTATCATCTCTTTCTAAAATTTTAATCTTACATAACTTTCAATCCAAGTTCTCATAGATCAATTTGAGATGAGGATAGACCTGACAAATTATTGTTAAAATCATTTTCCAAATAGAGCTTCAAAACATCTTAATGATCAGTCTTCAAATTTGTAAAGGTTTTCTTCCTTTGATCATAAGTTTTTATAGATTAATTTGGAATGAAACAAATTGTCAAGTAAGGTAATATAAAATCTTTGTAAAATCAAGTTGTGTGAAAAGATTTAGTTCGATACTTTTCATAATTCAAAATTTTTCATTTATGTATCGAAGAGTTATTCGATAAATTCCCTTATCGAATATTACTCTAATAAATAAGGCATTGAAATCAATATTTGTCTTTATAAGTAAATACATTGATAGATCAATACTTCAATAAAACCTTTTGTAAAAATACTTTTCATAAATTGAGTTTTTATAAAACTTATTAAAGACTTCTTCGATAAATCCTTTTATCGAATAGAGCTTTGAATAATCCCAATTCTAGATCAATGACTTAGAATGTTTGATAAGCTAAATTTATATTGATTTAGTGAAGTCTTTATCGATGATAACCTTTATCAAATAGGTCATTGATAAATACATTTTAGAAATCATATTTTTCTTCAAAAATTCTTTCTCATTTATCGAATAACTACCTTATCGATAAGCTTATCGATAAATGCTCTTTATCAGTTAAGTTTTAAAATCTTAATTAATTATCATCATTAAAACATTGGAGTCTAACATTTCTCCCTGTCACATTTGAATTTTTCCCTATCTATATAATACTGATAGAGGAAAGAGGTTTGGAAAAGATTGTGACGATGATCAGAAGGTATGAGAAAGGTTAGATGAATCTTGAAGAAAGAGAGGAACTAAAATGAAAAATTTAAAAGTTCTATGGTGAGAAATGAAAGTAGAAATAAACTTTGGCCCATTAAATATAATTATGAAAGGTTAAGGGCCTAAAGTGTAATTTTTAAGTTTTAAGGCAAAATGGTAATTATAAGAAAGTTGAGCAAGAAAAGGCCCAAAAATGCTCAAAATCATATTAATCCCAAATTTTCTCAGTAAATAGAGAAAATTATTTTGATAAGTTTGACGCAACACAGAATTTTGATTTGAGGTCCCAAAAAATTGATATGAATTTTTGAAGAAAGAAAAAATTAATACAGTATACTCTTACCCTCAGAATTAGATAAAATTTGGTAGTAAATTCTTATAATTAATATAAGAATGTATGAAACTAACAGAGCTCAAAAAGGAGTTCTGTAGAATTTATTATATAATTTACAATAGATTAAAACACCTGATAAATATGTTTCAGGGGAATTTCTCGGGAGTTGAGCCATGAAAGTAGTGGATCATGTAAAAGGCCCAAAATGGTGCCTTATAGGCCCAATAATATTTTTAGATAAGTATGTGGGCCAAGGCTAATAAAGATCGAGAAAAATATAAATTATAAAAATGCCATTGAGTATGCCATTGTGTTATGTCATTGAGCCAGAGTTAGACGAAGGGCATTTTGGTATTTGACTAAGGTTAGATAGTAAAGGAGAGTTCTAGAATAGTTGAACAAGGTCAATGAATACTCTAATGATGTGTGAAAAGACGATAATGTTTTTGAGATATTAAAGTGAATAAAGAGGAATCAAAGGGTATTTTGGTAATTTGAGAATGGATCTATAATTAAGTTTAGATCCAGTACAAGAATGTCAATGGTAGGAAGAATTTGGATACTGGATTTAAGGTTAGAAAGCATATTATAAAATCTCAACAAAAGTAGGTTCAGAAAATAGTCTAGTTTTTGGGAAATCGGACTGAGCCGGTACCGGATTGGACTAGAATTTTTTCAGAAGCTTCTCACCCTTGGAATTATGACACATGTCCCTATGAGTTTTCCCTTGATGATTTCATGGATAATGTCATAATTAGCTTTTAAGAAAAGTTTAATCTAAGAATAAATGTGAGCCTTTAGATCAAAGAGTATACAAAGTGATCTTGGCTATCCATTTTCCATTGGATTTCTCTATAAATACCCCCATATTTCTGCACAAAACTGTGGCCCTTGGAACCCTTTGGGAGGTTCTGTCCAAGTAAAAACTCAAGCCAAGATAAAGAAGAATTCAAGGACCAAAGTTCAAGCTAGCTAGGGATTAAGGTAAGCAACCTATCATAGCTTAATTGCCTTTGATTTAGGGGCTTAAACTTAGGGTTTTAATGGAAAAAAGTTGAATTTTCTCTAAGGTGTATGTGCTACCCAAAACCTTGGATGAAAGGAGAAAGAAGAAATTAAAGTTAGAGTTATGTGATTGAAGCTTAAACAAGCTAGATAGATGATTGGTTATTGAATCAAGTTGATATTCTTGACTTTGTCATTGTTGAGACCTTTTAGTTTGCACTATTCATGATATAAGGAGATGGAATTTTAATGATCTAATACTTCCATTGAATTTATATGATGATTTTGTGTTGGATTGGATAGATTTTGAACCTTGGAAGCATTAGAATTGAAAGTTATAATTCTTGGAATTCTTCTTTATTACTATTCACTTGCATGAATAGTGATTAGAATTTCATGATTTTGATGCTTCCAATGGTTTTAAAATGAAAAGTTGTGTGGGTTAAAGTAGATAAATAAGTATTGGAAGCATTGGAATCAAAATGAGAAATTTTGGAAGAATTATGCATGTTTTTCAAATCTGTCCAAAACAGTGTATGAGAGCTGCAATTTCATGATTCTAAGCTCATAAATGAATTCAAAAGGTGAATTTTTGTAGGGTGAAGTCAAGATATGAATTGGTTCAAAGGTTAAGTCAATTAGTAAAGATCAAAGGAAGTTATGTTAGTTTATGTAAGTTTAATATTCAAGGAAGTTAGATTGTGATGGATGGATGATTATGTGATGTTATGATTTGATTTTAAACTCCAAAGAGGAAGCCACACATCAAAGAAAAGTAAGAAGAAAGAGGAAAATCAAAGTTAAAGTGAAAGAAAGTCAAGTATACGAGGTAGTAAGCTTATTTTAAACTTGTATGTATTGACTGTTATGCTTGATTGTGCTATAGCTTTGTTGAATTGTGTTGCATATATGTATATGATTGAAGCTCTATTTCTATGATTACTTTGGCCAATTATATTTCATATGTTACATGTAAGCATGTACATTACACAATGTTAATACTTTCATAAGCAAGCACAAGTATTTACATTAATGCATGCATTGTTTAATACAGTTAGCTATTGAGATTTCCCCAGAAATCTCACCCCATCCATGTAATCCCAATCCCAACAAGTTTATTAATGATGAAAGATAATGAAGAAGCATGAAGAGAAGCTAGGGATTGGATAGTATAAATGTTATGTGAAATATTATTATATGTAATGATACTATTTGACCAATCTAAGCAGTGATGTTTACGATATAATGAAAAATAGTAAATGAAAAAATAAATATATGAGATTTTACAAACATGTAGTAAACATGCCAAGCTTCGTTTTGACTCTAATAACATCTTATTTTGATGTTTGTACAAAGAGAAATAATTTTCCAAAGTTAGGGGCTAGAATGTGTTTTCAGAAATTTTGACCAGATAAACAGTTTTTTTACTATTAAATTTTATTAAATTTCAAGATGTTATGTTTATGTATCTTTTTGAATCACATCATTTTGAGTTTTCTAGAATTAATTATGATTTTTTAAAGTTCATCACTGAATCTAGAATACTATATGAACAGTAACTCGAGAATAGTAAAAATTCTAGATTTAGCTAATAGACTTCCAAAGTTTTGTAAGTGGTTCTAAATGTTACAAAATGGTCCCTAAGATGTACGAAAGTAAAGATGTTTCACTCTCCCTTTTTGATGATGTTAAAACTTAATTGATAAGCTTTAAAAATCACTAAATTGTAATAAAAATTAAGCAATGATCAACAATAAGGCATATCAATAAATACACAAATTCAAATACATAGAAGCAATTTCCATTAGGATTATAAACATTAAAAAACATCATATAATCAATGATTTTCATTGATTTCAAATATTGCAACTACAACATAGTTAAAATACACCAAGCATAGCAAACAATTACTAAATAGTTCATCTCTCCCCTTTTTGACATCAGCCAGAAATGAGATATTGGTATCTTAAAGATAACACATTGAGGAGTAGGTATAGAGTATGTAGGCCTAGAGCCTGATGGATGAATTGGGTTAGGGTAAATGAAATATAAGTGTTTGGACCACAAGGAGCAGTTGCAACTTGATTTATCAAGTCAGTCACTTCTTATCTAAGAATTTTGATTGCTTCTGGCTATAACCTAATTCATTTGCTCCTTGTTATCTTGAATACCTTTTACAACCTCAGATACAATCTTATCCTTTAAAAAGTGTCCAAACTTTTTGAGTAATGAAGGAAAATCATAATCAAACTCAGAGGACTCATGCTATCTTTAGTTTGAGCTAACAATTCTTCTTTGAAGCTTCAGAGTTCTTTTTAAACTATATTATGCATGGTTTCTTGAGCAAACGAAGGTATATAGTTAAGAATTGTAGGAGCAGCTAAAGATTGGGCTTTATCTTTGTTGCATAGGCTACTTCCTTTTCTAGGGCCTCTTTCCTCTAGCATTCCAATGGTAGGGAAATGCTTATTTTGTGAATTTGCTCTACACCAAACCTTGGTATATTGATTTCATTTTGTCCCTTTTCAAGATAATTGATCTTATTGCATTGATGAAAGAAAGAAACTGAGGGTAAGGCATTAGAGTGGCTTTAGATCTGTCAAAGTGGAAGCTACTTATCTCCAATATTATTTTTCTCCCCCTAATTATCTTGGCAAGCAACCCATAATCTTCTTAACCATGCTCTTCGAGTATATAAAGTGGATTATCCTATGATAATCGCACATGTCTTTGGGTACAAATTTTAGGTCACCTGAAAAATTGTACTTTACCATCAGAATCTCATAGTTTGTCTTATGGATAATTCTAGCTATTCTTAAAATCTATTGTCTTCAGTAGAGAGTTAAGTACACTCGAGTACAGTCTAATATCTCTCCCCCTTAATTCTATGATTAGCTGACTACTCACCTATTCACTATCATTATTAGCTTCTTCAAACCCTTTCATATTACAATAAAATATTCTAACTACCTTAGGGGAATATGAGATTCACTCCTAGCCAATTTTCATAATGCTCCATAGGGTTACTTAGATCCAATTTGGTATTGTAATTGTGCTAGGTAATCTAAATCCACAACAATGACAGGACAAAAGTCCCTATGGGTAAATTGTTCCATAAGCTTTCCTTTATCCACCCTTTGATCTAGATTACTAGTAAGCCATGATAGAGAAGTAAAGTTTGAAGGTGGAGTAGGATCAGTAGAAGGAGATAGAGATGAAGATTAAGAAATACCGTGAGAAGTTCCATTTCTTCCCTTCCTTGATGTTGAGTACTCTATTAACCTGGGCTTTCTTGTACTTGTATATGAGCCTGTGATGTAGGATGAATAATATTTCTTGGTAAACTTTTGTCCTTTGCCACCTTAGGATTCGAAGAATTTCCCCTTTATTCTCTTTTCTGTATTCTAACTCAACTTTTGGTACCTTGGTTCTCGCTATTATTTGTTAGATAAGATGATGAACATTGATAGAAGAGAAATAATAAAGAGGTAGGTTAAGAATTTGGATGAGAAAGTGTTCTGGAATATTAGGGGAATAATGTTGGACACTTTTAATTACTAAATAGGGGTTATGGGAACAATTATGAATTCTGTGTTGAGAGAATTAGAAAACTTTTTTGAATAGGGTTTCAATGAACTGACTAGTAGTAGTCATATTTTTACTAAATAGCAGATAATTTATCGGTAAGTCCTTTGATAAGTGTCCTATTTGAAGTGTTTATCGATAAATTTTCAAATAACAGTAAGAAATTTATCAAATAATTCTTTGATAAGCCCCCTTATCAATAAATTGTTCGATAAATAACTACTTTTTTTATGGAAAGAATGCCAAATTGATCGAATAAAATAACACATAACCCTTCATAATACAAATAAATTTTTTAATTAGTTTATCGATAAACTGCTTTATCAATAACCTCTTTGATAAATTTTAGTTCTAGCACTTTATAAAATTTAATTACAATTCTCTTTTGTCTAAGATATGTTTGATAAAGTAGTTTATCAAACATATTTTCAAAAATATTTAGTTCATTGAATATAAAAACCACTCATATTTTATCAAAGCCTTTATCGATATACCTTTGTGGATAACTTCTTTGATAAATTAATGTCTTCTTTCACAAATTCATATCATATTTTGAACATTATGAACTTAAAAAAATCTTACTTTTCAAAATACATCAAAGAAGATTTTTGTCAAAGGCACACAGACACATATATCAAGAGAGCATTATCATAAAAATATCTTAGATATATTCAATCATAAGCATAAAGAGAGGGTTTAGAAATGCTCATTTAGTTTTGGCAATATGATAAATTGATTCATGAAGTTCTTTGCTTTCCTTTCTCTGTTGCGATTAAGCATCTTTTGTATTGGCTAGATGATGATCCTTTCAGCTTGTACCTAATTGAACTTTATAGCTCTAGTGCTCCTTTGACTCTACTAGATCATAAGGTCTCAATCTTGTTATATCCATGTAATTTATTAAGACATTTTCTATATTATCCTATCATAAATGTAAATCTCTTTCTTCCTTAGAGAATAGTTAGCAAAAAAATTATGTATATATAAGACCATATGGTAATTCATCATCAAAACTAACTATTAAAAAAATCAATGATGACTCTAGCAAATAGATTTGGAGTATTTTTTTTTAAATTTCCCCAGATGTATTATTCTTTAATACTGATGCCTACTCATTTCAAAAACATATTTTCAAATCATTTGTATGCATTTTGTAAAATCAGGATATTAGATGCATAAATTTGAAGTTTTATCTTCGAAAGTATGATACGTATTAGTATAAGTCAAGATAAATAAATGAATTGAAATCTATGAAACAATATTTGAAAGACAGAAATATGTACAGATTTATTTCATAATCTATATATCAATCTGAAATTAATTGCTAAATGAATATAACAAAGAATAAGTACTTATTACTTCTAATCTATAATTCAATTAAGCACAATAAAGAGATAAGGATTAGCTTTCACTATTTTCTTTCTTGTTCTTGTAACAACTAGCTTGATTATGGTGAATTGAGGTGGAACTTTTCTTTAGAACCAAAAATCAAGTTTGGTTGGTTAATCAAGATTTGAATAATTCCTCTTTGAATTCACAAATCTTGAGATGAGCCTTGTTAATCAAATTTCCTACAAAACAATTGATCTTGTTTTATTTGTAGGTATCCAATTTATATTTCGAACCATTAGTAGTTAGTTTGCAGGAAATATAATATAATTCATATGATCATAGAGCATGAACAATTTAGAATAGTTGAGCATGTTTACTTTATACATATAGAATATACTTTTTAACTTTATAAAAATGAATGCATAAAGAATTAAACTACTAAACATTGTATTTTCTCCTTTATAAAATATTTATTAGTTAATCTTAAGCAAGAGTATAAAATGTAAAATTAGTTACAATGTTAATTCACGATGATACACCTATAAACCTTAGATTTGTCAAACATGATAATATAGGACGTTTACCGTTGTACCTCTACCTTATGTGGAAGAAGGATTGCTTTTTCATACCCATTGTATCTTTGAATTTCTTTTGACAAATATTTACAATGGTCTCTCAATTGATATGAACTTTGACGCTTGAGAGATCCTCCTTCGTCTGTTCTCCTTAAGATAATTGAATGGTACACTATGATAATCCATTCTTGAGGCAGAATGTACTCATTGTGCTTTTCTCCATTGTTTTTTTAATTGACTTCAAGATTGCTATAATGAATTCTCCATGAGTTCTCTAAAGTGATGTATCTTTTATTGATGTTTGAGAAGCTCTTGGATTCCCCTTTCTCCTTATACCATGTTCATTCCTTTGAACGTTATCCTTTACATTTGAAACGCTGTAAAGACATTTTGGTACCCATTTAACTTTAAGTCCTTAAGCATTTTTGAACATTGATTGTCTTTTAGGAACCCAAACTAAATTTCTCACATTAGAATTTTTTTCATATAGCATGTTGAGAAATGTGACCTATTTTACTACAATCATTTAAAATAATAAGATGATGATAAGCTTTGCAAGTATTGTGTGGGTCTAGTATAAGTAAACTATGTTCAGTGTGCAAAATTTCTTTCTTCCTATTAGATTTCTTAGTGATTTCTTTAAATTGTAAAATAGTTTTTCTTTTTGAAATAGCATCAATAATTGGTTGAAAATTTATTTCATAAAACTTTTAAATTTTTTTTCAAACTTATAAAAGGGATTGGAACTTTTTACTGTTGACACATTTTTAGCTCTGAATAATGATTCTGTGTATTGATGTACACTAAGCTCTTCTTGATTCTTCTCTTCCTCTTATTCCCCTGTGTTCAATATTTCATGGAGATGTTCTGGGATTTCTTCTTTTCTAGCATTATCTCTCATTTGTTCATCGGTAGTAGATTTACAATTTTCAGATGAATTAACTATCAATATTGTCAACTTCAACATAATTGTGAGAGGAATAGATGTAATCAAGAGTTTAAAAATATCTATGTCATTAGAGTAAAATTTAATTTTCTGATAATCATTATTAGTTAAAGCATTGAACAAAATTTTTATTGCTATAAGGTGCAAGGAAATAATTTCTTTTCATTTTCATTATAATCCTTTCTTAGTTTAAAATCAAAATCATTCAGAAGGATTTCCCACATATCATAGTTGAGAGTTTTTAAAAATATGATCATCTAACATTTCCAATACAAAAACACAAAATTTTCTAACAGGAGGAATGGTGATATCAAAACTTTTAGAAACTATTTCACAATTAAATACAACTATGATCTTTGCACTTAAAATCATTAGATCCTTTAGACAAGTGACTCGCTCTTATACTAAATGTTGAATCTGGCTATATCACCTAAGACGGGTAAATTGGGTGATTTCAAAATTTTTAAAAACTCTAAGTAATTAAATAAATTCAAAGAGTAGAGTTTAAAATGATATCACTGATAAAGAAGAAGATAAAGAAATATTGCACAAAGATTATGTATATTGGTTTGGCCTATGTCTAGTTTCTAGAGCTCCTCTAAGTGTTCCACTATTCTCCAAGATTAATAGGGCTCTTGTTGCCTCAGTACATAATGCAAGAATCCCCTTTCACTCCCCTTACAATTGTAAGGTTACGACAACTCAAGAGTCTAACACTCTTGAGTAAATTAAAATGATCGATTGATACAAATAAACTCTCTCTCAGTAGAAGAATTGTGATAAACACTAAAGTACAAACTATCAAAGTTTCCCTCTTTAAAGAATATACTATGCTCTGAACTAGAGAAGAGAAACAGTGTAACAGAGATATGATTAATGAATGTGATTAAAGTGTATGGTTGAGCATCTCTTGTTTTTCTTTCATTTCCCAACTTCTTCAACTTTCCCTCTTTGGCTTCTTCTTTCATAGGTGATTCTTTATAAATCTGTTAAAGTAGCCATTGAGATAGCCATTGATGAATATATTCATATTGCTGACATATGTATATGACTTTTTGCTTTTTGATTAATCTTTTTATTTAATCTAGTTTCAGCCTGTTAATGAACCTGAAACATGCCTTAGAATATATATAAACAATATAAGCATATGGAAATTATTTCCAAATATTTAGATTAAAAGATTAGGAAACCTTTCAAAGACTGGTTTAAAGATCTTTTAACAAATCATTTAAATTTATCGAATAGTTCATTGAAGAGGTCCCTTATCGAAAATGTCTTCTATAAATTACTGATAAATTACATTGAAACAATTTTATATCTTATCGAGCAATTCTTGTATAATTAGCCTTATCGAAAATATCTTCAATAAATATTCAATGAATTTTATTCAAATAGTTCTAGATTTATCGAACAAGACTTTGATAATCATTCTTATTGAAAGGCTTTTTGAAAAGTATTCTTTCAAAAATATACTTATCGATATGTTGCATATTACATTATTTAACGAAGGGTTCTTCGATAAATATACTTTTTGAATAGCTTATCAATAAATACTGAAGAACATTCTTTTAAGCATTCTCAAAAAAACCTTCAAACATTATTTGATCCTTTTCTCAAATCATGTAATATATTTGAAAACAATAAGATCATTTCCTAATTTAAATTAAATGATAAGATCATTTATCAATTCAAATCAAGATCATCATATCATCTTTTAGCACTTTAGAACAAACTTCAAGATCATAAGCTTGAGTAAAGTTTATCAATAACATTTCAAACAACAAATCATTGTCAAAACATTTATCAAATCAATACTTCAGAGATTTGAGTTTAAAACATCTTATCATCTCTTTCTGAAATTTTGATCCTATATAATTTGTAATCCAAGTTCTCATAGATCAATTTGAGATGAGGATAGATTAGATAAATTACTATCAAAATCATTTTCCAAATAGAGCTAGAAAACATCTTAATGATCAGTCTTAAAATTTGTAAAGTTTTCTTCCTTTGATCTCAAGTTTTTATAGATTACTTTGGACAGAAACAAATCTGCGAAGTGAGGTAATATAATATCTTTGCAAAATCAAGTTGTGTGAAAACATTTAGTTTGATGCTTTTGATAATTCATAAAATTTCATTTATTTATTGAATAATTATTAGATAAATTTTCTTATCTAATAGTCCTCCGATAAATAAGGCTTTGAAATCAGTATTTGTCTTTTGAGAAACAAAGTTTATTGATAGAAGTCCTTATCGATAAATATATTGATTGATCAATACTTTGATAAAACCTTTTGTAAAAATACTTTTCACAAACTAAGTTTTTATAAAACTTATCGGAGGCTTATTCAATAAATCATTTTATCGAATATAGCTTCCAATAATCCTAGTTCTAGATCAATGACTTAGAATGTTTGATAAGCTAAATTTATATTGATTTATTGAAGTCTTTATCGATAAGAACATTTATCAAATAGGTCCTTGATAAATACTTTTTAGAAATCATATTATACTTCAAAATATTTTTCTTATTTATCGAATAACTATCTTATCAATAAGCTTATCCATAAATGATCTTTCTCAGTTAAGTTTTTAAATATTTTCTCAATTAATTGTCATCATCAAAACATTGGAATATAATATATTTTTGCTTCCTTTACCATTTGTCACCACAGGAGAACCCTAAAAGTATGAAAGAAATTACTTAAGACAAAATACATGTGAAATATCCATTGAAAATAAGTGAATTTCTTTACCTCTAAAAATTGGACAGTAGTGAGAAAGCCCATCATCAAGCTTAGTTCAATTTGTCATCTATAACTTCATTGAGTTTGGGTCCACAGCTTGATCGAATGTGGCATCCATCTCCTTGCGTATCCTTTTCCAGTCCGCTTGATGTTTCTCAATAGCTCCTTTTCAACTCCGATTGATTGAGGCTCAGATAACTCCTTTAGGGACCCCTCCTACTCGACCTAGATAGTTAGGCCTCTCAATAGCTATTTCCAAGATATCTATTATTTTCTTAGGAATTAAAGACCCTTGGATTGCTTGTTCCTTTAGTGTATGCTATATCATACAAGTAACTGAGTTAAAATAAATAAAGAGCATGTAATCATGTATAAATTCTTACTATTTAAATTAATTACTTATAATCCTCTCATCAACAGCAACAACCTCTAGAGTGATATACTA
The DNA here is from genome assembly GCA_037074615.1 of Leucaena leucocephala. NCBI lineage: Eukaryota > Viridiplantae > Streptophyta > Magnoliopsida > Fabales > Fabaceae > Leucaena > Leucaena leucocephala. The sequence goes on along the minus strand of CM073535.1, from coordinate 15,787,189 downwards.
TCCCTTCTTAACCCTTGTTGCCTTATATTTTTGTTGGCAAGATGGACATTGGATGGATGCAACAGCTTGTAACTGCTCTTCTATCATTTTACTTTCTAGACCACTGTAACCCCTAAGAGCTGTAATGTTGGTAGACATTCTTCTTAGCTATTTCCTTATTTTTCTTACTTATAGCCTTTAAAAATAAAATAGTTAGATTAGTATTTTTAAAATACACGTTCATTATGAACTAAGTTAATTAAAATATAAGTTTACACACATCAAACCTTATAAGTAGCCTCTTTCCGCCATTGACAAAACAATGTCCACACTTTATCCCTAACATTGAGGTATGTGTTATCACATCCTTATTTTTAACCTCAATTATATTCCATTAGAACTAATTGGAACCAATTACATGATCATTTACTTTAAAAATATCCATTTCCAAAAGAATTGCTCTTGGGTACTGTTCACTTTTACTATTCATTTGGTAATTCTAGAACATGTACCCTACTTTGAAAATTCATAATTAATTGTTGAAAAATCAAAATAATGTGGTTCCAATTTCTAATGAAATCTCTTTCATATAAATGTGAGGTAAAAATATAAAAATGAGGTTTCCTTATCCACATGAAATCAGTTTATTAGTTAAAAATCACTGTTCATTTGGTAAAATATGGAAGTTCCAGTTTCTTTGCCTAAACTTAAAAAATTCATTTCTCTTTGGTTACTTATCCGAATGAACCGTGTTACCTATGGAGTTGAAGCTCTAGACATCCTCTTTAATCTCATATAATTTCATATAAAAATTCATTCATTTGATATATAAAATCATCGCATAAATGTCGCTGCCTCTAAACGCTTACTTCGTCTCAATTCCATATTTTAACTTCAACTTAGAAAAATCATAACAATTCGAATTCTTAACCAATTGAGACGTTCTTGGTGTCCATTTAAATCTCTGTATCTTAACTATAATCATTCCAAATTTCAGATTAAAACTCGTTCATAAAGAATCCTAACCATCGTCACACCATCACGGCCTCAAACAAAAAATACAGAGTCATACACCATTCATCCATACATGCGATCATATGCTTCCATAAGGTCAAGTAAGTACTGTAACTCGTTATACAAACTCATCCATCTATGCTTACCCTTTTTCCTTGTGAAGTTCCAGCACCTATAAAATGGTTATGCATATGGAAAGAATGAGATTTCATGAAAATCCCAATAGCAAGTTACACAAACTATAAGATCATGCATGTTTAATTGAATGCTTAACATGTTATCATTAGATGGGAACTACTTCATAATGGTGCATAAGCAAACTCTAACATGCATATTGTCATGACATAACTTGCAAGGAGTTGCAATTATTCATACATCATCATCCACATGATGACACATTCTCATGCTCAACCAAACACCATAATCAACAAGCAAGCAAACAATTAAACAAACATGAGTTATAGTTAGGTATTCTTGCTACCTCTTAGTTATCCTTGTCGAGGTCTTCTTGAGGTGCTTTACTTCCTTCACAAATGTCAAAACCTAGCCATTACACAATAATATCAAGTTACAACTCAACTTGAACACAAAACCAAGACCAGGTTTTCACTAGCTCCCTTTCTTTCTCTACTTTATGTTTCTTACTTCTATCTTTCCAAAATAAATTCTCATGGTTCATTTCCACATAATTTTTTATGTAAAATCCAAATATAAAACTAAAATTTCCAAAATCAAAACACTTCAGTTGCTACAGTACCAAACTGAAAGTGAAGCCCTTGATTCCCAAAAATTCACATTTTGATTCTATTGCTTCTAATACTTGTTCTTCTACTTTAACCCCACACAATTTTCTATTTTAAACTCATTGGAAGCATCAAAATCATGAAATTCCATCATATGAACAGTGTCACTCACAGTACCAGCAAGAACACAATACCCTAAATTCAAACATACTTGAATTCCCAAGCTTATACCACTTGATTCTAGCTTGTTTAAGCTTGTCTAAACTATCCATAACATAAAACTCATATTTTAACCATATATGAGAAACACTTCTAGCAGCAACCATAAGGGAAATATAGCATGAAAACCCCTTAAAACCATGAGCTAACTTGGTAGAACAAAGCTCAAGATCAAGAGAGATGATTACCTTGATTGTTACTTCACTTTGTGTGCTTCTTTCTTGGTTGAATGGAAATTTTGCAATATTTTCCCTATGGTTCACCATGGATACCGAAGCCATCTGAATAGGGGGTATTTATAGAGAAATTTGGGTTGAAATGGATGGCCAATATCAATTTGTGCACTATTTGATCTAAGGGCTCATATTTAATCTTGAATTTAACTTTTTCCAAAAATAATAATTATGACATCATAAGGGATAGCTCATGGGACACCTCATAGGGGTATGTGGTGTGATTCTCATATAAGGAAGCTTTAGGAAAACTTCCTGTCCAATCCGGTACTGATCGGAGCATATTCACAACAATCAGATTATGTTCTGTTCCTAATTTTTTATAATATACAAGGATATGTATTATGTCCTGGAAATTAATGTCTAGGCTTCTCATACCATTGAAAATGATATACTGAATATTTATCTATCATCCATCCCTTGGAAAATGACCAAAATACCCTTAGTGTCTTTTCTTGCATTGTATAGCCCTAAGGCATAATTGTCATTTTACCCCTCTTTACACTGTCTCAGGGCATATACTGGCTCTAACTAATCATATTTATACTATGTCCCACATTTTTGGCCTATTCAGAATGACCATGATGACCTTCATCCTTCACTGGTATAGTATGGGCATCTAGGGGTATCTTCATAATTTCACACTTTTCCTGGACTACTCTAGTCTCTAGCCCACTTAACTGTCTAGTCACCTTAATGGGCTCATGATGGTGCCATTTAGGCCTTGATATGGACTCATTGGCTGTATTGCCTTTATGGCCCAATTCACAATACAACTCTCTCGATCATATTTATCGGGTATTTTATTTCATTATAAAATCCCGTATGGATTCTACAGGATTCCTTTGCTGACTCTGTCAATTTTATAAATTCTTATATTAAATATATGAATTTCCTGTAAGGTGTCATATGATTTTGAGATCTGAAAAATACTATAATAATTCCTTCTGATTGCAGGAATTTATATCAATTAATTAGGACCTCAAATCAAAATTCTGTGTTGCGTTAAAATGACCGGAATATTTTTGTCTATCTACTGGTAAAATTTGGGTCTAATCTGATTCCAGGTATTTTTTGCCTATTTTAGCTCAACTTTTCCATATTTACATTTAGGTCCCTCAACTTTTGAATAATTGCACTTTAGTCCATAAACTTTTCATTAATTACATTTAGGTCCCTCTTTTTTCTTGTACTTTAACTTTTTGCCTTCAAGCTTTTCAATTTTCGTTTAGGTCCTATTCTTTCCTTAGTTATTAATCCTTCCCTTTCCTTTCTAAATCTGATACAGTTTATTCCAAAAATCTCATATCCATTGCAGATAAATTGTATTCGCATATCATATAAGAAAATTAGGGATATGACATGTGTCCTTTGGATACTCTCCTATCTTACTTCCTCGGAGGTAGTCCTTTGCAAGGTTGGACTTAAAGTCTCTCTAATATTTATTGCATTGCTTTAATATATGATGTCTTGTATTTTCTGTGGCGGATCTATCAAATGTTGTTGTAGTCAAGTACAAAAAGAAATAAAATGAAGATATAATAAGGGACAAAAATCATTAGTAACTAAAACAAATAGGTGAAACATAGAATTAGATATGTACCAAAATGTCCTCCCAAATTAAATCCTTGTATTTTGAGTATACTGCCCTTAAATTGGCATACATGATGCTAATCTTAGAACATACAATATGGCTAACATAGCTATTAAATAATGCCCCATTTTTAGCTATTGGCTTCATGTCATAATCAAACTCTACTAGTAACTTTGTGGGCTATGTCCCTTCATCTATCTTAGCCACCAGTTTCTACAGTAGGGCCTCCACCCCTTTTCTTGCCTCATTGACCATAACCTTGTTGACTAGAACCATCCTGGCCTGAATCGTCCATGTCCTATTCACAAAATAATAAATAAGGGTAAGAATTAGAAATAGTAATCATGAAATCAATTTATTAATCAAATAAATATTTATTACACACAATAAACTAATTTTTTACTGGTCGGTGTTCACCCAAGTTCCTTCACAATATTCATCCCTAACAACATATTTATCATCTACCAAATCAAACTATGTTGTTGTAGGTCAAGTAGTTGTGAAAGGTTAGGTTTCGTCAATGTTGAACCCTAAGTCATGTTATAAACACCAATCACTTGTATTACACCTTGGATCACAATGGAAATATCTTTATTTGCTAGATCAGTGACATAAAATACTTGCATTACTTGACTTTGTAAGATGAATAGCTCATCTAGGTATCAAACTCTCTAAAGATCAACTGAAACAAATCCAATTTTTTTGTCTACTTGCATTGCATTACTATTAACTCACATTTGAAGAACAAAACTTTAAACTTGGAGTACCTAACTTCCTAAATATCTTTAATTGCTGCATAATATGGCATGGATACTAATTTTGGCCTTTTATCTTTTGAACTAGCAAAATAAATTGCTTTAGCTACAACCATCACTTCCTGAGATTGAGGAAGCCCAACTGTCTTTCCCTAGCAAAATATGAGTTACAAAACTCAACTGCCTCTTTAGCTACGTATCATTCAATGATTGATGCCTTAGGTCGATAAGGATTTTTAGTATACCCTTTAAGAATTTTCATGTATTTCTCAAATGGGTACATCCACCTTAAACAAATAGGGCTACAAAGTCTAATCTAACATACCAGGTGAGCTATCAAATAGATCAGAATGTTAAAAAACACTGGAGGGAAGTGTATATCCAACTAGAAGAGGATGATATAACCTTCATTTTCCAATTCATCCAATTCAGCATGATCAATCACTTTGCTACAAATAGCATTGAAGAACATACAAAGTCTAGTAAAAGTGCTCCTCACATCATCTTTAAGTATGCCTTGAATAGCCATTGGTGGTAATTATTGTATCAACATGTGGTAATCATGGGACTTCATACCCATTATCTTCAAATCTTATAAGGAAACAAGCTTCCTAAAATTCGATAAATATCCTTGTGGAACCTTAATACCATGTAAACACTCACATAGGCTAGCTTTTTCATATTTAGATAATGTATGTGCCGCTTGGTACAAATAAATTCTCTTACTACCCTCTCTTTGTAATAGATGTAGAGGTGCTCTTATTTCCATTTTAGTTAAGTCTCATCTAGCATTGATCCCATACTTACTTTTTCCACTTATAAGCAAAAGTGTGCCAATAAGGCTCACACACATTTTTCTCCACATAGATGACATCTAGACTGTGTCTCAATTCAAGGCTCCACCAATATGGAAGATCAAAGAAGATTGATCTCTTTTTCCATATATTCCTTTCAACTGCCTTCTTCTTATTATTTTTACACAACATAACATGAATCCCTTGCAAATGTTGATACACTTCTTCTTTAGTTAAAGGTACTGGAGTTATTTCATATTCCTGTAAGCCATTATATACCTTTTCAACCTACAGTAAGGGTAGTGTCAACTATGAAACCTTATATAAAAAAGGTAGAATATCTTCCTTCCATTCTTAAGTTGCATGTAGTTAGTGCCTTTTTCATATTTGGGACATGCTTTATGTCCCTTAACACTATAACCTCACAAATTTCCATACTCTAGGAAGCCATTTATCATGGTGAAGATCATGACACGTAGTTTAAATATCTCTTATTTATATACATAAAGCAGATCGACACCTTCCTCTTAGAGCTTTTTTAAATCCTTAATCAAAGGTTCCAAGTATACATCAATATTATTTCACTACTATTTTGCCCCTAGCTTATAAAAAACAACATGATATACTTTTGCTTCATACACAATGAGGGAGGCAAGCTATAAATCACAAGGAGAACTAGCCAAGCACTATGTGTGATATTGAGATTACTATACTAATTGATTCCATGTGTACATAGTCCCCAAGTAAGTGATTATGGGTTCACAACCAAATTTAAGAAAATTTTGATCTACTGTCTTCCATTGAGGAGAATCAGTTGTGTGACAAGTTATCCATTATTTATTTTTCTATCTAAATGCCATCTCAAGTTCTTTGCATATATGGTGTTAGCAAACAAATGCTTAAATTGTGATATTATTGGAAGATACTATAATACCTTTGAAGGAGAGTCTTTGGACATCTTATCATAATCACCACCATTTTCTTTACTTTATATCTTAAAGTGCCATATTTAGGGCAGTTATTCAACCCTTTATACTCATTTTTGTATAGTATGTAGTCGTTACAGCACGTATAGACAAACCCATAAGACATAATATTTTCTTCGTCTCACACAATCCTTTTGGAAGTGTATTGCCTACAGGAAGCACATCAACTCAAGCAATTTTGTCAAACTAGAATTGGTCTAACTATTTATTGATTTCAAATCCATCAATCATAAGACAAATTTTAAACTTATGTACTCATCTTTACTCCCTAGGTACAATGACATCTTAGTATCACTTAGTAAACTTTCACATATTGGAGACAGCTGTTGAAAGGACTCAGCTCTAATATCACGAAACATATCCAAAATTCTATCCCTAAAGTTATTGTTCACAACTTCCTCATTTCCACATAAAGGAGTGCTTATAATTTCACTATGCCAAATCCAACTTTTATATCTTAAATTTATCCCATCACATATAAGACGCTCTCTTATATTAGGAATAGGAAATCTTTTATAGTTTAAACAATTGACACAAGGATAAATATACAACCCATCAATTTTTTTATAACCATTCATCTCAACAACTTCTAGAAACCTTTTTAACCCATCTTCATATTCCGTAGTAGTTTTCCTAACTTTTATCTAACTATAATCCATTATTTTACATTATTATTTAGCATAGTTGTCAAATTAATGGGAATATGTTGGCCTTTTATATTTTATAAAAACTTTGGTAGAGTTTCCCTTAAATATAAACAATACCAAATGATAACCAAATCCATCAAACTTGCCAATCAAGTTTCTTGTTAATAAAATTTTTAACTTGATCTATAACTTTCCTAAATAATACTCACATTGTTCAAACAAAAAGTAACACACAGATACCAAAGTATACAATGAAAAATTAGCAATATATTAACAAATAGGGGCCAATGAATAAATAAGTACTATAAAATATTTATAATGTATTGAAAAAATATGAACCAATATTTTGAATAAGCCAATTAATAACAAAAAAGTCCAATAACAATGTATTTTTCAAAATTTGTAAAAAATACACCCATAAACAAAAAGGAATCAATGTAACAATCTAAAACTACAAAAATCAAGTCTTTTAATAAAGGAAGATAGTCCATATAATCTATTACAGTTTATAAACCACAAACAACTTAATAAAGTAAGAAAAATGTGCAATTGATGAAGATAACAATGACTTACAGCAATAATAACAACGGACGATGGAGAACAAAGTTAACGAATGAGATAGGCACTAAGAATTAAAGGAAAACGCCAAAAAATGACCTTTGTAGATGCTCATTGTGGTGGGACAAAGCAACTGGACCACAAACGGCTGTAAAAAATGAAAGTGAAAATGTAATCACGATATGGTTTTTAAATTTTTAGGGGGACTTTTAATGTGATTTTATAGAAAACCTCCCTTAAAACATTTTTAATGGCTATTTTCTAAAAACCGCAGTTACAAGTATTTATTACAGGGATTTTCATAAAAACCACTGTGATAAGTATTTACCACAGCATTTTTTGAAATGATGTAATAATGTTTTTGTCTAACCAAGGTTTTTTAACTTGGTTGGACTTCTTTTAACGGTGGTTTTTTTAGAAACCGCCGTTAAAAGGTTTTTCCACACAGATGTTTTAAATATAAATTTATTTACAAAAATACTACTGACATTTGTTTTATGGCCTTTTTTTTAATAATGTGCCAAAGTAGGACAATTACTAATTTTAGATTAAGCATTATCAACACAATATCTTACTTTAGTATTTATCATTTTTAGAGTATTTTTCTATAATCTTCTCTAAAATTTACTTATTTGAAATATTTTCATTCATGGATCAAAGTTTAATTTATTTTTTATTTTTTATTTTTATTTTATGATATTTAGAAACATCTCAGATTTTATAAAATAATTTGTATTTGTAATTTTTAATCAAAATATTTTTGACTAAGTTTCATAAAACTAACAAATATTGAATTATTTCTTGAAATTTAACTATATTAATAAATTGTATGTTATAATTATTAAGTTTCATTATAAAGTGAGAATTTAAATTCAACTTGTATTTAACTTATATCATCACCTTCCTTAATTATTTTCCAAAGCCTTCGTTAGTTATAAAGTTTCTATCTTAACTTGTATTTGATTTACTTTCATTAAAAAATATTAAAAAAGGGAGAATTAGAATAAAAAATATGTAAATTATTGATTTACATATTGACCCTTTGTATGGAAAGACTTAGTCACTTGATTCAATATGTAGCAGAAGAGGGCTCGAGGTTATCAATTTATTTTAATACTAGACGCCCTCCAATATCCCACTTATTTTTCTCCGATGACTTAGTGGGTTTTGGAGATGCTTCAACATCTCAAATTGACACCATGTTGGCTTGTTTGAAACAATCCTGTAATGCCTTATAGTAAAAAAGGAATAAGGCCAAGAAGATATCCTCTCCAAGAATGTGAATTTCTCGTGGTCTACAGAGATGGTCAAAGTATGGGTGTTGGATAAACAGGAGATGTTGGGAAGTACTTCAGTATTCCGTTGTTGCACAGTAGACCTTCCAATATGACTTTTGACCCGTTATTGGAAAGAACTTAGAGGAAGCTCTCAGGTTGGAAAGCCAAATTCCTCAACCTAGTAGGTTGTGCTACCCTAGTCAAATTTGGTCTTTCTACCCTGTCTTCCCACTATATACAAATTGTAAGGAAACGGGCAATCCACCCATGGTGGATCAGACCCGATCGATAGAAAACAGAGAGCCGTTGACAACCAACTGTGAGGAGCAGTTGAAGGGGAATATTTTGAATTCAAAACAGAGGGAGTTAGATACAGTTATCTAACTCCCCTCCCACAGGCTATATATATGTACATACACGGACAGAAAGGGGTGTGTGGCATAACATATACTTCTCTGTTTCTGACGCTCTATTTCTGCATTTTCTTCCAGTGTATTTGTTGTGAAAATGAACCAGAGTCCATACAGGGTGCTCCGGTTACATGTGGGTATCTAGTGTGTTAAGAAAACGATTCCAGGTACACCCGAAACCTTCAGTGGCATCAGAGCATGGTTATTCGCTTCCGCATGCTTCTCTGTATTTTTGTTTTTTTTGGTTATGCACTGTTCTGTTGCATGTATATGTCTTACAGTGTTTGTTTAGGGATAATATGAATAGAACATGCATTTAAACGATAAAGAGAAGCATTTTCAACGTAAACTGAATTGAAAATTTTCGTTTTTCAAATTGGGTCATTAGAAAATAGAGTTTTTAGGCCTTTAAAATGATCCCATTGCGTAGAGCACAAAAAAACGAAGAAAATGACACCAAGAACATCAAAATCGGATGTCGGACGGAGAAGTTATGGATGAAAAACGAGTCGGGTCATCGGAGGAGGTAGGGGATGACACTGTTCATCCCCCAAAATGACACCGTTTTGCCTCTTATTTAAAAAAAAAAATTCTCACGGCACTGTTCATGTGGATCGGGCTGCGTCCAGCCTAGTCCAAAAAAAAATTGGGTTGTAGGAGGCCCAGAAAAGAAATTTTTTTTTAAATTAAAAAAAAAATCGTTTTTTTTAATTTACAAAAAAAAATATTATTTGGGGAAATTCTGGTGGCGACACGTGGTAGTGACACGTGGCAGCACCAGACTGGCGCGTGCAGTACACGCGCCAGCAGCCGATAGTGGGCTTCGTTCTGTTTTTTTATTTTTTCTGAATTTTTCCTTCTTGGGGCGCGTGAGGGAGCGTGGGACCTCCAAATGAGGTGCGGTTTATTCCTAAAAATCCCTAAAATCAAGAGCTTTATTTTGACATATAATTTGCCTAATTTGGGAGGCAATTTTGGACCTATTTATGAATATTTAGTGTATTTTCTGGCGTTTTTTAGTGTTTAAAAATTCCAGAAAATTATAATAATTAATATGTGTTATTATTTAGGTGAAAATGACTTCATCTAGCACTGAATCTCTGGGATATACTTTAAATAATGATATCTCATTTTTGGATGAGTTCAATAACCTAGAGGAAAACCTTCAAGAGGATCTCGAGGGGGAACCTGAGGAGGATCCAGAGCAAGATCTTGATAATCTTTCTGAAGAAGACCCAGAGGAGTTGATGGAGGAAGTTCCACAAGAGGAACAAAAAAAAAGATGATTCTGGACTGTGCTCGAAAACATTATTCCCCATCGAACCACTTCCTCTACAGCCTTTAATGATGTCTTCAGATTTAAACTCCAAGAGGGTGCCTACTCTTAATGGTGAATCTCAAATTGAGGATGGAGATGAAGTGAACGAACCTCTTACCCCTATTTTGGCCATGAACATAGCTGAAAGAGATGCAGCTATGTTAACAAACATGAAAGGCATTAATGGCTTCATTGGTAAATACATTGAAGGCATAACTGATAAGAAGCATACTGAATTATACTTGAAAGTCATAATAGAATTTATAAGAGCTACAAGAGTTAGAGAAAAGCCCAATCCAGGACGCACCGAAAGAAAAATTGGCTTACAAGAATAGAATTTGTATCTAACCTTAAAAAGCCACCTCGTGAGCTTAAGAAGCTAAGAAAAGCAATGTTAGAATATTGTAAAACTCATATCGAATGATGTATGTTTTTACTTTAATTTCCATTGCTTTACTTTGTTAAAGACATACTTTTATACTCTTTCTTTGTAAAGACTTATTATTATTACATGCCTTGTATGCAAGAGAAACATGTTTCATTTTAATTCTTTATATGTTATGATTCATGTATATTTTTTTATAAGTGGGAGGTTTTTTAGATGATGAGTATTCTGAAAAGTAATATTTCATAAGAAAAGTACTTATATTAATTTTGATAGAGAATGATGGCGTTACTAGTGCTTGTGTGATGGGAGGTACAAATGTATTCTCCTGATCATGGGTCTAGTGATATTATTATTTTTCGATCAAAAATTAATAAAAGTACATGACATTGTATACTTTACATGTTCTATATATATAAATTCACTTAAATGTTCTATAGTTCAATAAATTAATGTGGGAAAGGTTTGTCACAGAACCGATATTGAACAATGGCATCAAAGAACATTATTGTTGAATTAAACAAGGGGGAAAAACTCAACGGGGACAACCGGGATATTTGGCACCGAAAGGTCCAATATATTCTAGAAGAACAGGATGCTATCGAGCCATTAACAATGGCCATGGTAGAACCTGAGGCTGGCAATACGGCCCAGCACAGGAGAGACCAGGAAGCTTACCAATCCTGGAAAAAGAAGAATAGCATTGCAAGAATCACTCTATTGAGCGCAATGGCTGATGACTTGATGTGTGAGTTTGAGACACACAGAACGGCACAGGCAATGTGGATTACCTTAAAGGATAAGTTTGGAGGAGTGTCCACAACTAAGCTTAAAAGGTTAACGATTAAATTCGATACCTATAAGATAAAACCAAATAATCCTATGAGGCAACATCTACGAGAAATGTCCATAATGATCCGAGAACTGAAGGAAGCGGGACATAATTTATTTGATGAACAGCAAGTGCAGGCTGTCATCAGATCGCTCCCTACCAGTTGGGAGCACATGAAAGTTAATCTGACCCATAATGAAAATATCATTACTTTCAGTGATGTATCTAAGCATTTGGAGCTAGAGGATGAACGTCTGGAGGCTTATAAAGCCACTGGACAAGCCTATTTGACCGAAGGTGCTGGTCCTTCCCAATCAAAGCCTGAATCCAAAAAGGGCAAGAAATCTCAGAAAAATGGGAAGAAAGGCGGTCCTCCACCCAAGAAGGGCAAGCAACAGTTCAAGAAGAAGGGAAAGAAAGGAGGCAAGAAAAAGCTAGACCTAAAGAAGGTCAAATGCTTTGCTTGTTAGAAAATGGGACATTTCGCACGTGACTGTTCTAAACAGGTCGAGAGCGAAAAGGTAACAGTGAATTCACATGTCTCATTTGTTTCTAGCACTGTTTTTCTGACAGAACCTATTTCTTTTTCTTAGATTATTGACTCAGGCTCCACAGACCATGTAAGTCGAGATCGAGGATCTTTCGTGGAATACCGTCGGTTGCCATATCAAAGCAAGTGGCTTTTTGTTGGCAATAATGCAAGGATCGAGGTTCGAGGCATTGGCACTTGCAAACTTGTTTTGCATAGTGGAAAAACCTTGATACTGCATGATGTGCTTCATGCTCCTAACATCCGACGGAATTTAATTTCTGTAATTTGCTTACTAGACTTTGGGTTTAATGTAAACTTTCATGATAAAGTTGCAGACATTTGTAGCAACTCAATATTTTATGGTTCAGCTTTTCAGTTTCAAAATTTCTTTATTTTGGATCTTGCTAATGATTTTAATGTTCGTGATTGCTTTGCTATTACTTCAAATAATCCTGATATGAATATTTGGCATGCTAGACTAGGACATATTAATCAAAATAGAATGATTAAACTGGCTAAAGAAGGCTTGTTGGGGGTGATCCCTAACATGGATATGTCATTATGCGAAAGTTATCTAGCTGGTAAGGCTACCAGGAAACCATTCGGTAAGGGAATATGAGCTGAAAACCCATTGCAATTAATCCATTCTGACATTTGTGGTCCAATGAGTGTGAGGGCAAGACACGGAACTTGGTATTTCATTACCTTTATTGATGATTTTTCACGATATGGTCATGTCTATTTGATTTCACATAAGTCCGAGGCACTAGAGTGCTTTAGACGATACATGAATGAAGTAGAGAATCAAATAGACAATAGAATCAAGGCATTACGCACTGATCGAGGTCGTGAATACCTTTCAGATCAATTCAAACAGCTCTGTGAAGAAAAAGGGATTATTAGGCAACTAACTATCCCTGGCACACCTTAACAAAATGGGGTTGCTGAAAGAAGAAATAGAACTCTTCTAGACATGGTTAGGTCTATGATGGCCCAGGCAAACCTTCCAATTTCACATTGGGGTGATGCTTTATTGACAGCAACCTTCATACTTAACCGTGTGCCCTCAAAATCAGTCGCTTCGACACTCTACGAGTTATGGACTAAACGTCAGCCAGATCTAACCATCCTTAGACCTTGGGGCTCGGCGGCATACATCCATGACAATTCTCATAAACATGGGAAACTGGGTCCTAGAGGGAAGAAATGTATTTTTATAAGGTACTCTGAACCCTCAAAAGGATATGTATTCATAAGTGAAATTAAAGATGGAACAGTGACTGAAACATAATCAAGAGATGCTGTATTTATTAAGACAAAGTTTCCCAATAGGGGAGATGTTGACCACACTGTATCTCTTTATAAGACTCAGGAACAGGACAGTGCCGAACAAATTGATAGACTAGAATCGTCTAGGCATGTCAATCTGAGTCGGAACCAAGAACGATCAACACAAAGACCGAGCCAAATGAGAAAAGATAAGCAAGTTGCTCCTACCAGAAAGAGTAACAGGGAAAGTGTTCCAAAGAGACGCTTCCAAATAGAAGGTGAAGCACTCTTAGTTACTCCAGAAGGGGATGATGAACCCCGTACTGTTCATGAAGCCTTAGCAAGTCCTACAAAGGAGGAATGGAAGAAAGCAATGAAAGAGGAAATGGACTCAATGATGAAAAACCAAGTTTGGGAATTGGTTGATCTACCAAAAGGGCATAAAGCCATTGGGAACAAGTGGGTTCTCAAAATCAAGAGAAAGGTGGACGGAACAACTGACAAATTCAAAGCTCGATTGGTTGCAAAGGGATATACACAACAAGAAGGTATAGATTATGAGGATACTTTTTCACCTGTTGTGCGCTTCAATTCAATAAGACTTATTCTGGCAATAGTAAACAGTTTAAACTTAGAGTTACATCAGATGGATGTAAAAACCGCATTCCTGAATGGTGATTTGGATGAAGAAATCTATATGGAACAACCAATAGGTTTCATTGAAAAAGGGTTTAAACACAAGAAGTGTAAACTCAAAAGATCTATTTATGGATTAAAACAGTCATCCAGACAATGGTACTTACGGTTTCATAAGGCGATTACCTCATATAACTTCCAGATGATAGAGGAAAACCATTGTGTCTACGTTAAGCGGTTTAAGGGTAACTTTGTGATATTATCCTTATACGTAGACGATATACTATTAGCTGGAAATAGTCTTGACTCTGTTATAGCTATTAAAGAATGACTTTCATCAAATTTTGAGATGAAAGACATGGGTGAAGCGGAATACATACTTGGAGTCAAGATTCAAGGGAATCGTTCCAAGAGAATCCTCACTCTTTCACAAGAGAAATATATCAATAAGATACTTGAGCGATTCAATATGAGTGAATGCAAACCCATGGATATCCCTGTGGCCACTGGAGTGGCCTTGAGTTCTGACATATGTCCCAAAACTGAATCAGATAAAAAGCAAATAGAAAGAGTTCCATATGCAGGTGCCGTTGGTAGCCTGATGTATGCAATGATGTGTACAAGACCAGATATTTGTTATGCCGTGGGGCTGGTTAGCAGATTCTAGTCCAACCCTGGTGAGAAACACTGGAAAGCAGTGAAAAGGATCTTGAGATACTTAAAGGGCACAGCTAACTATGCATTGTGTTATCAAGGAAGCGATCTACCCCTAATCGGATATTCTGATGCTGATGTAGGCGGTGATGAAGAAGAACGAAGATTGACTTCAGGATACACCTTCTTGCTTAACAACGGCGCCATATGTTGGAGTAGCAAGAAGCAAACGTGCATTGCTTTACACTCTATGGAAGCTGAGTTTGTGGCATGCACTGCAGCAACGCAAGAGGCTGTTTAGCTGAAGAGATTTATTGAGCACCTAGGATTTGGGAACGAGAGTACCAATCCGGTGTTGATACACTGTGACAATACTGCAGCTATAGCCTACACAAAAGACCCTAAGCATCACAGTAAGACCAAACACATTGATATAAAATATAACTTTGTGAGGGATTATATAGCACAGAAAATTGTAACAGTACAATACATTTCAATCAAGTGTATGGTTGCAGATCCCCTGACCAAGCCAATAGGTAAAGAAACATTCGAGAAACATGTAAAAGCCATTGGCATGTTAAAAATGTAAAGTTACAGACTGTATGTAATACTTTTGTTTTTATTAATGATATCATGTCATTTATTATTACTTATATGTCTGGATAAAAGTATACAATGTCTAGTATGTCGTACATGTTGAAGGAAGTAGCTCTCTCACACGAACAACCGCCTTTGATGCTATAGAAGCATTCAAAGATGAGACATGTGTTCACCAGTAAAATAGCAAGAGTGCTGATATGGTAGAGAAGAAACACAATAAGTGTCGCCTTGGCTTAAAAGTGTAGTGAGTCAAGATGAGATCCATGAGTAAGGGTATGGATCGAACAATGGATTCTCACATCCATAAAACTTGTTGCCAGATGACAAATTCTTCAAAATTGACGTCATATTATGTGAATATAATTGAAGAGTTTGGGTTTAGATACTAAGAGTGTCTAGACTTAAGTCTGTACGATGTGATTGATAGAATGAAAATGACGTACACTCTTTAAGGATAAGAGGAACACTGTAACATGTGATTCATACCATATGTGCTAAAGAACCGCAAATGGAAAGCAAATGAATCAATCTCTACTTCACTGTTACGTGAGTTCAGAAAGGTATAATCCTTTCATTGATGTCCTTTGACTTTGACAATATTATGAAGGTATGTTTTAGCGATTGCTACTTTGGTATATGTCCTATGGTGAAAATTATATATGAGCCCAAGGTATTATGCTAGGAAAGCAGTTGATTCATATCAAAATGATATATAGGCGAAAGAAAGATTGCCAGAATATACATATCCATGCTAGTGTCTGTGACTGGTCCCTTATGATATTATTTTGTTAATTTCATAAGTGTGGATACTATGCATAAGTGGAGGCTATCTGAGTTATATACTGACTCAAGAGGGATTATATTAGCCATGAGAAAAGTGTATATGGGCAAATCTAGGACATTCAAGGCACTATAATTTATTTGATCGAGCTGCACTAAAGGGCTACTTTGTGCTGGTCTCTGTAAAGGAGATTTCTAGTATAAACGCCCGAAAGGAGACGTCATGCCTACGCGGTCACGACAAAGCACCTAGTATGAAAGAAGGAAGAAAATGAGATTTGAGCCATAATATCTAATCCACCATGTGTGAGTGGGAGATGTAAGGAAACGGGCAATCCACCCATGGTGGATCAGACCCGACCGATGGAAAACAGAGAGCCATTGACAACCAACCGTGAGGAGCAGTTGAAGGTGAATATTTTGAATTCAAAACAGAGGGAGTTAGATACAGTTATCTAACTCCCCTCCCACAGGCTATATATATGTACATACACGGACAGAAAGGGGTGTGTGGCAGAACATATACTTCTCTATTTTCGACGCTCTATTTCTGCATTTTCTTCTGGTGCATTTGTTGTGAAAACAAACCAGAGTCCATACAGGGTGCTCCAGTTACGTGTGGGTATCTAGTGTGTTAAGAAAACGATTCCACGTACGCCCAAAACCTTCATAAACAATGTTTATCCCAAAGCATCTTTTAAGGGACTTGGAAAGGAAGAGTTACAATTTTCTATGGGGATATAACGAGGAAGGAAAAAAAGTTGCATATGCTTGCTTGGGATAAGGTTACACAAGATAAGCTTAATGGTGGCCTTAGCATCAAAGATTGTAGAAAGCACAATAAAGCCTACACCAAGAAGCTCTGTTGGAATCTTTTGTCCAGCAAAGAAGCCATGTGGGTCAAAGTGTTGAGAGCTAAATATAAATATGATTTTCAAAGATGTGCCAAAGTAAGGAAAAAGCAATCTTCTCTCACTTGGAGAGGTATTTGTGAAGTTTGGGAAAAATTAGATTGGGGATACGTATGAAAATAGGAAATAGAAATGTTGCTTCCTATTGGTATAATAACTGGTGAGAAAAGAATGTGCTACTTGTTGACTGGGCTCCAGACTTGCAAGATTTGATTAATAAGGAGGAAAGGGTGGTGAATTTTTTAAACAATCAGGGAGATTGGGGTCGAGGGAAGCTGAATCTTTAGTCCCTACTCAGATTGTTGATCATATCACTTGTGTCTTCCCACCATGTGTTGAGAAAGAGAAGAGGATAAATACTTCTAGAAACCATCTCATGATGGGACATATTAGTTTATTTTTAATGTACCCACCGGAACAAGAACATACTATGGAAGATGATTTGGCAATAGGCTAGAGAAGATCAAATATTTTATGTGGCATTTTTCCCGTGGTAGAGCTCACACGATATAGCTTCAAGCATAAAGAGGCATCACTGATTCAATAGAATGGTAATTTACTAATATGCCATTGATAAATGGAAGTCAGTAGTCTCAACCTCTGCATGGACTATATTTTGTTCACTTGAAGGTGAGGAATGGGTCAAATAGAACCTTGAGCAAAACATTCTGGTTTGCAATTTACCAAGAAGACTCGCTGGCCTATTGTAGTTGGCAACATTTGTTGGGATATATGGATATCTAGATGTAACAAGACTTTTGGAACCCATGAGTCAGAGGAAGCGGTCAATGCTTACTCTAATTTTTCATAGCTTGCATAGACCAAGGTATACTCTGGGATAATAGTCTCCATCAGTACTCTCTTAATACTAGGGAAACCTCACATGTAACACCTGTAGGTTTCACAAGACTTAAAGTGGAAGGATTTGTTTTGGAAGATGGAAAGAGTGGATGTGGAGGTGTTATTACATTGGAATTTTCGATTCTACTGTTAGTCAGAAAGAGTTCCCCCAACCATTGCTAAGCTGATTGGAATCATTTATGGCCTTTACCTCTACTGGTCTAAAGGACTTTACCAATGGATCATAATAGACCCGCCCAGAACATTGATATCAGGCAAGGCCTTCTGAACACACAAGGAATGAGCTAACCTTCGGCATTGAAGACTTGATATAAGGGAATATTTCACTTTCAACTTCCTAGGTGGTGGTTCAAAGATATTTCAAATGCGGAAGGGGAACAGGGAAAAGCAGAATGAGTGGCTCTAATAGGTTAATTGGCCTCATCTTGGTGGGCGTCAAACTTGCAAAGTTGTTGAGGTATGGGTAAGTATTTTATTTCGTCATTTAAATTTTGGAACAATTTAATTTATATAATAATTAAATGTTGTTACTATAAGTATTTTTAAATTATTAAAATTTCATACAATTTCAATTAATTTCCCAATTAAATTTGTAGTTGGTAATAGGAACAGGACTATAAGGAGGTTGAACAAAAAGGTCTCCTGCTAAAGGCTGGTCTACGTGTGGTAGTGCCACTTTAAAATTTTATGCAACTGGTCCAGGACGATGGCCAACTCTTGAATAATTCCTATGCCTAATAGGTAAGCAGTATACTCAGTTCACCGTAGATGCTCTGACTAGTGGGATATACGTGCACAAGCAAAGAGTGATAATTGGAAATTGGCCAAGTTATTGAATTGATAATTAACCTTTATATTCAATTCTTTTATTTAAATTAAATAATGAATTTATTAAATGTTTATAATTAATTTTTTATTGACTTACAAGATAAATTTGTTGTAAAGAAGAATGGGGGAAGCTTGGAAGAATGACAAGAGCCTTCTATTTAACAAGAGAGGTGACAGGATGAGGACAACCCCTAAGATACAGGAGGATGTGCCTGATGGCATCCCTCCTCAAGACTCAATATTTTTTGTCTAGTTTAGGATGTCACATGAGCATGTATATAAATCTAATGCATTAATTATGATATTTTTATAATTTCATTAATTCTGTTTAATTTTTGTTCTAGAAAATTGCTCAGAGAAACATTACGAACACTAGTTTGTAGACTACGAACCATACGTCAAGCTCTCTCATTTTCTATCGCATATGATGATATTGTAAGTGCATAGTTTAATTTTATTAACCAATGTCTTTTTACATAAATTTTATCTGTGATTATAATCTGTTGTGTTAAAATTTTGCTCAGCAAAGGAAGACCTAACAAGAAGAAGGATACATACCATCTTTAGGGCAAATGTGGCCTCAACTCTAGAGGCACCGAGATGGCACCCCTATATCTGGAGAGGTTAAAGAAATTGTTGTAAATAGTTCATTAATTAAGTTGTCAATGTTAATATTTTCATACTAATATTGATATTTTAATTTAAATGAAAAAGTTTTGACAGGCATGGATGACTTATACAAAGGAAGAGTTCTGGAGTCTCAAGGGTCTGCCCTAGATCCCACCAGCTCACTAAGGGCAAGGCATGGCCGGTGTCACATCTCATACTTTTAAGGGTAGAGGGGTTGCATTACAATTATTGACATAGTATATGAAGTTAAGTCAAAGCTGGGATAAAAATATAATTTCTAGAAAATTTTGAACCAATAGGGATAGTTTTTGAAAAAATATATGAAAATTCTATAAACATCCTAGAAAATGGGAAATGAGATATTAAGGAATTTTTAGATATTTGGCTAAATGTAAATTATTTAGCTAGATTTAATTCTTCAAGCTACTAAGAGACCTCAGGAAATTTAACAAAGATAGGAATAATATACTTTAGGAGTTTTAGGATTTGTACAAGTGATTTTATTCACAAAATACCTATATTTAAATTTAGAGGAATTAAAATGAAAGTGAAGCTAATTAGGGGTTTTATTTGGAAAACTTACAAAGAAATACATATAGGGCTAAATAAATTCCAAGAAAATATATGAGGTTTCCCAAAAATTAATATAAGATAATGTAGTAGACAAAAATCTTTTATTAACTTAGAAACTCTAGAAATTAATTTACAAATAAGGTTGGATAACAAGGGTTAAATTGGTTTCTTTATATTTTGCCTCAATAAAATTATGATGGCAATAAAGAGAGACTTATTCGGATGAGAAAAATGGTAGAAATATATTATGAATCTAATAAAAATTAATTACAGTGCTTATGACACTGGAATTGTAAAATAGTAATTTATTCCAGTATAATGTGTACTGGAATAATTTAACCACTTGACTGGGCCAAGTGTGGCACCATTTGCTTCCCCATGAATGGTGAGAATTTTAACTTGAAAAATAATTTACTTTATGATTATGTTTTGTGGGAAAGTTTTTGAAGAATCCATGAAATGTTTACATATAAGCCATATAAATTGGTGGAACTCATAAGCTAAATAGATTTCTATTTTCTATAAATACCACCCCTCTCCTCTCACTATTGCATACTTTGGCATGCTTGGGAAAATCTTGCAACATTATTTCTCAACCTTTAAAGACAAGAAGAAGCTATCTACCTTGGTCATTTAATTTGGATAAAAGGTTATTTTATGTTTCCAACCACCTAGTTAATATTTTAGTTAGTTAAAGTATGGTTTAGGAAGTTGGAAAATTAATAATTTCCTACGGTTTCATGCTGACCAAATTGTATGAGACTTAGGGGATGTGATTTTGAAATTAAACTTAGGTTAAATATATAACATCCTTACTTTTGTATGTCTTAAGAACTATTCATAGCATCTAAAATCACTGACATGACATTTGAAATCCATTAGCTAAATCTGAAATTTCAATCTAATGAGTTACTGTTCATATATATAGTATATCCAAATTTGGTGATGAAATTCGAAAAATTATAATTAATTCTAGAAAAATCGATATGAAGTGGTTGAAAAAGATAAATAAAGCTAAAATCTTTAAATTTAAGGTAAAAATATTTCCTTGTACCAATTACCCAGTAAACTGAGTCAAATCTGATTTCAAAGTTTACTATTAATTTGGTCAAAAATTCTCAAAACAAATTATAGTCCTTGACTTTAGAAAATTTGTTCTTTGTACATATATCAAAATAAGTCATACTTGGTGTCAAAACAAAGCTTGACATGTCAAATAAGTTTTTGTAAAATTACATACATTTCTTCCATCATTTACTATTTTTCATTACATCATAAACATTGCTACTCAAATTGGACATATAACATCATTACATAGAACAATTCATCATATAACATTCACATTATCCAATCCCTAACTTTTCCCCATGCCTCTTCATCTTCTTTCATCATTCATGAACTTGTTGGGATTGTGATTACTTGGATGGGGTGAGATTTCTAGGGAAATCTCAATAGCAAATCGTATAAAACAATGTATGCATCAATGTAAATACTTATGCTTACTTGTGAAAGTGTTAACATTGTGTAAAGTGCATGATTCCATGTAATATATGAAATACAATTAGCCAAAGTAATCATAGAAATAGAGCTTTAATCATATACACATATGCAACACAATTCAACATAGCCAAAGCACAACCGAGCATAACATCCAATACATACAAGTTTAGGATAGTTTACTACCTTATTGCTTTACTTTCTTTTATTCCTTTCCTTGTCCTATTTTCTTGCTAAGTACCCACCTTCTTGAGTCCACAAAACAAATCCTAAACATCACATATTCATTCATTCATCATGATCCAAGTCAATTGGCATATAAGGATATTGAACTTAAATTAATCAATTAACCCCATAACTTTATTTGTTTGTGGCTAATTGTCCTGTCCTTTGAATTAATTTTGTGTCTTGACTTATCCTACAAAGTTTGGACTTCTAAATCCATTTATAAGCTTAGAATTATGAAATTCTAGTTCCTTCATGGCTTGCTAGATAGAATAAAAAAATGTATATAATTCTTTCAAAAATTCTCATTTTGATTCCAATGCTTCCAATACTTGTTTCTCTACTTAATCCCATACAATTTTTCATTTTAAAATATTGGAAGCATTAAAATCATGAAATTACAATCACTATTCATGCATGTGAACAGTAATAGAGAAGACTTAAAAATTATAACTTTTAATTCCAATGCTTCCAAAGTTTCAAACCTATCCAATCCTACACAAAATCATCATTTGAATTTAATGAAAGAAGTAGATCATTAAAATTCATTCTTGTTGGTCCTGTATAGTAGGTGGCAGAATGGTCATCATCAATAGCAAAGTCAAGAACACAACTTAATTTAATAACCAATCACTAAATCTAGCTTATCTAAGTGCTAACTACATCGTTCTAACTTCAATTTCTTCTTCCTTTAATGCTGTGCAGTTTTGGACAGCAAGCATAGTTCAATAAAAACTCAATTTCTAACCATTAAAACTTAGGTTTTATCCTTCCAAAACATATATAAATAAACTAAGAAGGATTGCTTACCTTAGGTACTTACTTGGGTGGCTTCTCCTTGATCTTACTTTGAGTTCTCTCTTCATTTTGGCATGCTTTCCCTAAAGGTCCTATAGGTGTATGAAATGTTGAAGGAGGAAGGAGGTATTTGTAGTGAAATTTCAAGGCTCAATGGACCATTTTACCCCTCAAGTTTCTAATTATTACAATCTCTTAATCTCTCCTCTCATTGGTTGCTTTCCTTGATTATTTATCCTAAATCATCATTAACTTAATTTACATTATTTTAATATAATTCCACATGTGCCAAAACTCTTTTTTTCTTGCTTGGCTTCTATGTGGAATTTTTGCACATCTTGTCAGTCCTACCAAGGACACCTTACATGCCACTTACATTATCTCTGGATTTTTCTTGATTTCTTTCTTTAAAAATACATAAAATATCCTAGAAAATTCATTTGGCCACATAAAAGATTCCTTGACATCTTGGACCTACACATGATGCCATTTTGGGCCTAAATTTAGTCCAACTTGATATTTGGCATATATCCCAAGGTATTTCCTATACTGATATCTTTAAATAGTCCTAATTTTTGAGATAAATTCTAAAAATCTCTTTTACTAATTTTAATATTTTTAGAAATTCATTCTAATAAAAGATGAAGTTTTTGCAAAGTCTCATAATTTTTTGAAACCTAGAGGTCCTGATAAAAATTACACACATTTCCTGTAAACCCTTTATCGGTGTTATTTTTCACTGTAAATTCTATAATTAATTCTACATGACTCCTTTTTTAATTTTTTTTATTTTTATAAATTCTCATATTAATTGTAAGATTTTTCTACCAAATTTCACCCAAGTCTGAGGTCCAGAAGATATTGTACTAATTTCTCAATCTTTAGAAATTTATATCAATTTATCGGGACCTCAAATTAAAATTATGTGTTGCATTAAACTAATAAAAATAATTTTCTCTTTTTACTAGTAAAATTTAGGGCTAAACTATTTTTTGTGCATTTTTAGGCCTTTTTCGACTCAAATTTTTATAATTACCATTTTACCTCTGAACTTTAAAAATTACACTTTAGGCCCTCAACTTTTAATAATTACACTTAATGGCCTAAAGCTTATGTCTACTTCCATTTCATGCCATTGAACGTTTAGTTTAAGTAATATTGCATAGGCATTGTTTAATTCCTTTGAATTGGAGATTGGCTAAGCCTTTCAATCACTTTCATAATTCTATCCTAAGAATTGCATTTCATAATTTTGATGCTTCCCCTATGTTTAAAATAAAAAATAGTGTAGGATGAACATAAGAAAAAAGTATTAGAAGTATTGGCATCAAAATTAAAAATTTAGATTTTGTGTGAGGCATGTCTCAGTCGAGGGCAGTACCTAGGGAAGGAGTTTGATTTTTATCAATTCAAGCCCATATTTGGATTCTACATAAAAAATTATGTAATAATGACCTAAGAATACTTTTTAAGCTGATGGAAAAAACCCTAAAAATTAAGCTAAAGATTAAAGGTTTAAGGGGGCTTATTTTAAATCATTGTCAATGCAATGTGTATTGATGGTTATACGCCCTTTTTGTCATTATGGAATAGTGTTTGAAATTTGGGGAGGAAAGGACTAGCTCAAGAACAAGGATTAAAAAGTAATTGGATCAAGGTAGTAAGTTTATGTTAGAAAACGTGCCCTAGGGGCCAATCATTGTCTTATCAACATTATTGATTTATGAATTTATTAATTGTGTTATCATATTATTTGCATGTTTACTATGATGCCCATCCTTGGATAATTCATGATCTTATCCTAAATGACTTTGGTCGATCATCTATGTGGGAGCAGAGATGAAACAAGACCAGTATGACTTTGAAGATGTATAGAGATATAAATCAAAGTCATAGGCACATGTAAGAGTACAAGGTGTTGGACCGACCCGCTATGAGAGAGATGCATGGGTTACGTCATAAGCTTCTCTCATATACAAACCATGTCACTATGCCCTTTGACCTGAGATCATCATGGATTCCTACATGACAAACGCTCAGCTTTGACCAAGTCAAAAGTCACTTTTGACCGAGTGATCATAAAGACTATGTTCGGGCTTAGTGGTTTTTCATGCGGAGGAATGTGAATGGTCAAGATGGAATTTGTCCCTCACATTCGTAGAGAGATATTACTGGGCCCCTCGATGAGTGAGTCTGAGAAATGTATGGCCATATTGTAATGGAAAGGTAGTTCCATTTCTACAGTCAGACTACTCAGGGATCGAGAAAGTAACGGTCAGGAATAAGAGGATGACATTATCCATGCCTCATCCATGACCAAAATATCGCGTGACAGAAGGGACATGATATGGTTGTATAAAAGGTTACATCTTTTAATGATCCTCATATGATTTGGGTAGTCGTTATGTCTTGCTAGATACCGCTTGCGACTTGTGGGCCAGTATAGCAAATGACCCACTGCCAACTTCATATGGGTCTACAGGGTCACACACAAAATAGCCCAACACGAGCTATGATCTACAGGGTCACACACAAAATAGCCCAACAGTATATATAAATTCGTATATATACATTATATATAAGAGATATATGAGATTTAATTTATAAGGATAAATTAAATCTCTATCACGTTTGAATTTGAAATTCAAATTGATAGCATATCTCATATAAGAGATATTTATAAGATTTAATTTATAAGGATAAATTAAATCTCTACCACGTTTGAATTTAAAATTCAAATTGATGGGATATCTCATATAAGAGATATTTATAAGATTTAATGTATAAGGATAAATTAAATCTCTTTCACGTTTGAATTTGAAATTCAAATTGATATGATATCTTAAATTTGATTTATGATAATAAATCAAATATAGTTCAGTCTTATCTTTATTTTAAGTTAAATAAATAGGTAAATTAAGTCTGTGGGACGGATTTAATATAAACATTATTTATTTAATTAGTTTCTTATTAAGTTATACAATATATGATATTGTATTAATTTTAAAATTAATATAAGATTAACTCCAAAATCCAATTCGATAGAGAAAAACGCATAGCATCCTATATATCTGATTTTAGGAGCTATATTTTGAACAATATAGAACACAGAAAGGCCAAAGGGGAATCTGTAAAAAGGTTTGCAGATAAGAAATTGCCAAAATAGAGACAGAGAGGATGAATTCTTGAGAAAGCCCTGGAGGGACAAGAGACGCTAGCACATCGTTCATGGTTGGAACGCTGTTCGTGTGGATACTAGTAGAGGAAGCCAACCTGAGTCATCAACTTCTTGCGATCGGAAAGGGAGCACGAGCCACGAAGAGAAGTTGTGAACGTCGTGACCAGGAGTTGTGGAAGTCGCTGAGGAACACTGAGGGTAATGATTCTTCCCACTTGACTTAAACACATACGGTAGATCCTAACAAGGAATGGATAAATTTTTAAGTTAATTTTTGCTGTGTGTCTTCCAATTCCTTACAGTGGTATCAGAGCCATGCCGTTCTGTGTTTAAGTTAGGTTTGATTGTTAATTCATATGATATGTGTTAGTCATAGCCGATCATATAATATGTGTTTTATGTGTGACATATAAGGGATCCGTGTTATGTATAACATAATTTTTGATTATTTATGTATGACCTATTCGTAGCGCAACATAACCATAACATATATTATTTTGTGAATGTTTTAGATTTGAAACATTAATTGCCCTTCAATTAAATCTGAATGTTGATTCTTGAATGCTTGGGTATGGTGAACAATATGGCTCTAGATTGCAATTGTTGTAATTTTTAAATATGGCCTGCGTGTTGTGACTTCCTATATATACTCTCAATGTACCTTCTCTTCTCATCTCACTCCCCTCGAATGTTAAAAGAGGTTTCTATATGTAATATCCCTCTTCTTACTAGAGAGCTCCTCTCATTGGCTTGAGGGGACTTAGGATAGGTGAGCCATATTGTATCACGTTAAATTTATGCATCTTATGATTATATCAGAAACATGCATATTACTTGTATGAGATACAAACTGAGAAACATGCATTCTTATAAATGAGATAGTTAAATTAAGCCCTCTAAATGAAATCTTAAGTCATAATGCCATCAATTTATGAACACTTGTTAAAACCTCGATCGCTCAATTGTGGACTCCACCAAAGTGGGTGCTTTTGAGTTATCTTGGGGAGATAAGCAAGAGTAATGGTGCTACTCTCACATGTTTATTATTGTTTGACTTAATTGAGATTAACAAAATGGTTTTAGGTCTCAAGGCATTAGATGGGATTAAAAACATGACAGATCATATGATGATAGGATCCCATGAACATCTAAGAGTTACATTTGATGTAATTGGTAAAGGTGTTACCTACCTAAATAACTTAATTTAAGCGTTCTACCAAAGCGGACTTAAGTTTGAGCCAAATATGGATCTTAGCCCACTAACTATTGCATTGAGGGTTATTTATTTAGTGGGAGATTGCTAATTAAATTGCATATTTTAATTGTAGAATCATGATGACTAGTAATATTGCTACATTATCATTACGATCTGTCCTTGAGAAGGACAAACTCAATGGGACAAACTTTCTTGACTAGTTTAGGAACTTGAGAATTGTTCTCAAGCAGGAAAGAAAGGCGCATGTCCTAGATCAACCCATTCTTGAGGAGCTAGCAACCAATGTTCCTAGAGCTCAGAGAGATGCTTACAAGAAGTATAAGGAAGACTCTGTCGATGTAGGATGCTTGATGCTAGCCACCATGGTTCCGGAGCTCCAAAGAGATCTGGAACACATGGACGCTTATGAGATGATTGTACATCTCAAGGAAATGTTCCAGCAACAGGCAAGGCAAGAGAGGTATGAGACCACTAAGGCCTTATATTCCTGCAAGATGGCTAAAGGTGCATCAGTCAGTACTCATGTCTTAAAGATGAAAGGGTACATTAATCACCTTGAGAGGCTTGGATTTCCTATGAGCCAGGAGTTAGCTACAGATTTGATCTTGAACTCACTCCCAGAAAATTATGACCAGTTTATCATGAACTACAACATGAACAACATGGAGAAATCTATTTCTGAACTGCATGGGATGCTTAAAACTGCTAAGCCGAGTCTTAAGAAGAAGCCCAGTACTGTTTTGATGGTTCAAAAAGGAAAGGGTATGAAAAAGAAAGGCAAAGGCAAGGGGAAGGGTTATGGCTCATCAGGTAAGACCAAAGAGTCATGCAAGCCCAAAACCAAGCCTGCACCAAAGAAGGCATAGCCTCCGAAGGAAGGAGTCTACTTCTGCAATGAACCTGGTCATTAGAAGAGAAATTGCAAACTCTACCTCAAAGATCTGAAAAAGAACAAGAAAGATAGTGGGGCTATCACTTCAGGTATTTATGTTATAGACATTTATCCTTTTACTTCCACCTCATGGGTATTAGATACTGCATGTGGTTCTCACCTTTGTACAAATATGCAGGGATTAAAGGACATTAGGAAGCTGAAAAAGGGCGAGGTTGACCTACGAGTTGGAAATAGAGCAAGGGTTACTGCGTTAGCTGTAGGCACTTATGAATTAGTTCTGCCCACTGGGCTTTTGTTAGTTTTGAACAATTGCTATTATGTTCCTACTTTAAGTAGTAACATTGTTTCACTTTCTTATTTGGATAAGGAAGGTTTCACTTCCATTGCTGGGAATAGTAGATGTTCTATTTATCGTAATGATGTTTTCTACGCTCATGGTGATTTGCATGTTGATCATTACATATTAAATTTGGAACAACCCAATCATGGAAGTATCTATAACATAACCGCCAAAAGGGTCAAACTAAACAATTTGAATCCCACATACCTCTGGCACTATCGTCTGGGCCACATAAATGGGAAATGTATTTCCAAACTCCATCAAGATGGATTTCTAAACTCATTTGATTTTGAATCATATGACACTTGCGAGTCTTGCTTGTTAGGAAAGATGACAAAGTCATCTTTCACTGGGCATAGTGAGAAGGTCACTAATTTATTGGGCCTCATACATACAGATGTGTGTTGACTGATGAACACAAATGCTAGAGGAGGTTATTCGTACTTCATAACATTCATAGAACATTTCAGCAGATATGGGTATATCTATCTGATGAAACATAAATCTGAATCTTTTGAAAAGTTTAAAATATTGCAAAATGAAGTACAAAACTAGCTTGGCAAAACAATTAAAGCCCTTTAATCTGATCGGGGTGGTGAATATTTGAGCCAAGAGTTGATAGATCATCTTAGGAGTTGTGGGATAGTCTCACAATTGACTCCTCCAGGGACACCATAATGGAATGGTATCTCTGAACGGAGGAATCGAACACTATTAGATATGGTTTGATCCATGATGAGTCGAATAGATCTTCCGCCCTCCTTTTGGGGCTATACCCTAGAGACAGCTGCGTTCACACTCAATCGTGTTCCATCTAAGGCAATTGAAAAGACTCCGTTTGAGATATGGACTGGGAGGACGCCTAGTTTGTCTTTCCTCAAGATTTGGGGATGTGAGGTCTATGTTAAGAAACAAGCCTCAGACAAATTAGCGCCCAAATCCTCAAGGTGCTTTTTTGTGGGATATCCTAAGGAAACCAAGGGATATTATGTCTACAACCCTGATGATAACAAAGTGTTTGTTGTCAGTAATGGTATCTTTCTCGAACGAGAATTTATCTCTAAAAGAACCAGTGGGAGTAAGGTACACCTTGAAGAAGTTTGAGAGCCACAAGAAACCACAAAACTGTAGATGGAAAATAGAGAAAACTCACAACAAGTTGTTGAGACTACTCAAGTCACACAAGGTCCACAGAAAGCTAATAGGACACGACTTCAGCCTCAGAGATATGGATTTCTGATTTCTGATAGTCGTGATGTGTTGCTCATTGAGCATAATGAGCCGACTACCTATCGAGAAGCTATAGTAGGACCAAACTCTGAAAAATTGCTTAATGACATGAAGTATGAGATGCAATCCATGTACGACAATAAGGTTTGGACCTTAGTTGACCCGCCTGAAGGTGTAAAAACTGTCCGGTGCAAGTGGGTTTTTAAGGAGAAAACTGACATGGATGGCAATGTAAATGTCTTTAAGGCATGACTGGTTGCAAAAGGATTTACTCAAACTCATGGTGTGGACTATGATGAGACCTTTTCCCTAGTTGCAATGGCCAAATCAATCAGAATCCTCTTTGCCATAGCAGCATATTATGACTATGAAATATGGTAGATGGATGTCAAGACAACCTTTCTTAATGGAAAGCTCCTTGAGGATGTGTACATAACACAACCTGAAGGGTTTGTGCATTCCGAGGACTCTGGTAAAGTGTGCAAGCTTCAAAGGTCCATTTATGGACTGAAGCAAGCCTCTCAGAGTTGGAATCATCATTTTGATGAAGTAGTTAAAGAGTTTAGATTTTTTCAAAACATTGATGAACCTTGTGTGTACAAGAAGGTTAGTGGGAGCACAGTTGTATTTTTTGTACTCTATGTCGATGACATCCTACTTATTGGGAATGACATTCCTACCTTGCAGATTGTCCAGTCTTGGTTAGGAAAGTCTTTTTTGATAAAAGACTTGGGTGAAGCCACCTACATGCTAGGAATCAGGATCTATAGAGATAGATCTAAAAGAGTTCTAGGACTCATTCAGAGTACATACATAGACAAAATATTGCATAGGTTCAGTATGCACGAATCAAAGACGGGTTTCATACCCATGTCTCATGGAAGTCATCTAGCAAAGATCTGTGTCCTAGTACATCTGATCAGCGAGGTCACATGAGTAAAGTTCCATATGCCTCGGCCATAGGATCTATCATGTACGCCATGTTATGTACTCAACCGGATGTCTCGTTTGCCTTAAGTATGACTGGCAGATATCAACAGGACCCTGGTGAGGGCCATTGGACTGCTGTCAAGAATATCCTTAAGTACTTAAGAAGGACTAAGGACTTATTCTTGGTCTATGGTGGATTGGATGACGAACTCTGTGTAACTGGTTACACAGATGCAAGTTTCCAAACTGACCAGGATGACAAAAAATTGTAGTCTGGATATATATTCCTCATCAATAATAGAGCAGTAAGCTGGAAGAGCTCTAAGCAGGGCATTATAGCAGATTCTGCAATGGAAGCTGAGTATATAGCAGCATCTGATGCAGCTAAGGAAGCCGTTTGGATAAGGAAGTTTATCACAGAACTAGGGGTGATACCTACCATGTAACATCCTTACTTTTATACGTCTTAGGGACCATTCAGTAGCATTTAGAACCACTTACAAGACCTTGGAAGTCCATTAGCCAAATCTGGAATTTTACTCTTTCTCGGGTTACTGTTCATATGGTATTCCAGATTACGCAATGAACTTTGAAAAATCATAATTAATTCTAGAAAACTCGAAATGAAGTGGTTCAAAAAGATACATGAACATAACATATTGAAGTTTAAGGGAAAAATAATTTCTAGACCAAATGATTAGCCAATTGATACAGTTTATTCGTTGAAGTTTACTGTTCATTTGGTCAAAAACTCTGGAAACAGATTCTGGTCCCTTAGTTTGGAAAATCATTTCTATTGATATACACATCCAAATAAAACGTTCTACCTATGAACTTAAAGCTATGGATGTGTGCTACATGTTCATAAAATTTCATGAAATAATTCCTTCATTTGCTAGGTCAAACTGAAGCCACAACAAAACTGCTTTAGGACCTACGTTTTTACCATTTCAGTTTCTTTTCTTTCATTTCCAATATTTGTTTCAGCATGCACAGGCCATCAAATAAGTTTCTTAACATTCATATACATCATTTACATATGCCATAAGTATTACAATAGTTTCATTACATAAATGGACACCTTACATGGCATTTACATACATGGAAAATGCATATCATATGCTAGAATCTTAAATACTTCACTTTCCTTCTTCCATGCTTTAACTCTTCTCCATGCATAGCTTTTCTTCATGCTTGACCTAAATTGGTTGGTTATGGGAGAGTGAGATTCTAGGGAATCTAACTAGCAAACATTACCACTTAAATATGCAAGATGGATGCTAATGCATTGTATGTAATTTCATTAAACTTTCTTTGGTTAGTGACATGCTATCATGCTATATACTTTTACATAAAGTGCATGGCCATGGAAAACATGTTATTCACAATACATTGAACATCATTAATCATGTCACAACATCATTCAAATATCACATACATGTCAACACATAAGCATACCACATCAAGCACACAAAGAGATAAGTTCACTACCTTGCACTTAAGCTTCCCTCTTGATCTTTAGCATTTGCTTCCTAGCTTTCCAACCAATAAACCTTTATGCCAATCACTTCCCAACATGTTCTTGGATGTTTCAAGGTCCTAAACACATTCATATTCATCACATAATTCATTAGGACTCATGAACTCCAACCATGTTCAAGATTAACTTTGTTACACTCCTTATTGTCATAACTTTCCCTAATATTCACTAATCCACTTGGCTCTTGAATCAATTGATGTCTTGACTTTAACCTACACAATTTCATCTTTTGAATCCATTTATGAGCTTAGAATCATGAAATTCCAGCTCCATCATGGCCTGCTGTACAGAACTGAACATAAGCATACAATTCTTTAAAAAATTCTCATTTTGATTCTAATTCTTCCCATACTTGTTTCTCCACTTTACCCCACACAACTTTTCATTTTAAAACCATTGGAACCATCAAAATCATGAAATTCCAATTACTGTTCATGCGAGTGAACAGTAACTGTAAGGAATCTCAAAGACTATAACCTTGAGATTGTAATGTTTCCAAGGTTTAAAACCTTTCCAATCCTACACAAAATCATCATATAAACTCAATGGAAGCATTAAATCATTGAAATTCAATTTCCTTCCCTCATGAACAGTGCATACCGAACAGGGCACACCATGGCAAAGTCAAGAATATCAATTTGATTCAACAACCAACCACTTAACTAGATTGTTTAAGCTTTAATCATATGGTTCTAACTTTAATTTCTTCTTTCCCCTTTCATCTAAGGTTTTTGGGCAGCACCTTCCCTTAGAGAAAACTCAACTTTTTCCCCACGAAAATGCTAAGTTCAAGCTCCCAAATCAAAGGAGAATAAGTTAGGAAAGATTGCTTACCTTTAATCTCTAGCTTGCTTGAACTTTGGAACCTTGAATCTTCTTTGTCTTGGCTTGAGTTTCCATTTTACAAGAGTTTTCCCAAGGGTCCATGAAGCTACGGTTTGCTGCAGAATGAGGGGGTATTTATAACCAAAATCCAAGAAAAATGAATGGCCAAGATTGATTTGGTTACTATTTGATCTAAAGGCCCACATTTAATCTTGGATTTAACTTTTTCATAAAATAATAATTATGACATCATGTGGGACAACTCAAGGGACACCTCAAGGGGTTAGGTGGCGTGCTGCCCATGCAAGGAACCTTTTGGAGAAATTCTAGTCCAATCTGGTACCGATCAGTACAGTTTTACAACAACCGGACTGTGTTCTTTTCCTAATTTTTTATAATATACCAGGATATGTATTCTATCCTGGAAATTAATGTATAGGCTTCTCATACCATTGAAAATGTTAGACTGAGTATTTATCTTTCATCCATCCCTTGGGAAATGACCAAAATATCCTTGGTGTCCTTTCTTGCACTGTACTGACCCTAAGGGCATAATTGTCATTTCACCCCTTTTGTACTGTCTCAGGGCATATATTGGCTCAAATAATCATATTTATACCATGTGTCACGTTTTTAACCTGTCCCAGATGACCAAAATGCCCTTCATCCATCTCTGGTATAATCTGGGCATCCAGGGGCATTTTCGTAATTGTGCACTTTTTCTGGCACTGGTCCCTTCTACTGATAGACTGGTACCCTGGGTTTTGGGCCTTCCTTGGCGTCATTATGGGCCTATATATGAGGTCATCTGATCTCATTCTATCCAGGCTTACATACCGATAAGTTCCATTATCAGATCACGGGTGTTAACAAACTCTCGTCAAAATTCACTGATATGTGAATAACTTTTGATACATAACTTTTTCTGGAGTTCTGTCAGATCCAGGACATCTGACACTGTAGGGCACACTTTCCTGTAATTTGCCCACATATATCTGATGTCCATAGAATCTGATAAAAATTCAAATAACTTTTAGACTATCAGATAATTTTCTGCTGTCTGGAGCCCTAATAAAATTTCTGTATCATGCCAGATTACCCAGCATGACTTCCTCTATTTACTGATGGAATGTGGGACTGAAATACTTACAGGCAGTTATAACCCTTTTCTGGCTGAACTTTTCCATAATTACATTTATGTCCCTGACTTTTTGCTTAATTACATTTATGTCCCTAACTTTTTGGATATTTATATTTAGGTCCCTAAACTTTTGGAAATTACAACTTTTGGCCCAACTTTTGTTTCTACTTTAACTTTTGGCCTTTAAACTTTTCCAATTTTCGTTTAGGTCCCTTTCTTCCTTCAAGACTCATTTAACCTTTATTATTTCTTCTTATCTTTGTCATAATCCTTCTTAAAGCTCTTTCCACTATCAGTACTATACAGATAGGGAAAAATTAGGATATGACATTTCTACCCCCCTTAAAATAAATTTCGTTCTCGAAATTTACTTAGCACCTTAGTCAGTGATTGGGGTATCTATCTCTTATCTTTTATCGTGACATATTAACGGAGTTCTTTTTATATCCGCAATTCTTCATATCTTACAATGATCATCCTTTTGTCATGAATCAACTCACTCAGAGTTGAACTCCAGTTCATTCTATTACTTACCTTCTTGCTATGAATTTATCTATATATGGACTCCTCACTATACTGGACTTGTGAGTAGTGTCCATTTCTTTCATATTAAACTCTCTCGAATACTGCTATATTCGGGAGTTTCTATTAACAACTCATCATACTTTTTAGTGCAACTACTTCTTTCTCATCTGAGTATCTAGCGGAATTCTTTGAGTATCCGCACACTTTAACTCTCATTCCCATATCATCATGCATTCTTATCATCTTTAATAACTCATCATAATACAGAGAGAGGACTTATATCATTATTCTTTCTTTCAATGCTCTACTACTAAATAGGAGCACATAGGAGCATATAGGAGCACATATGAGCATATAGGAGCACATACTCTAACATGCATAATGCCTGGACAACATGCTGCAGGACTACATACCTGCTTACGAATGCAAAGCTCTAACATCAGAGCTCAAGCATTCCTTCTCTTAATATGCACAGCTCTAACACTTGGAGCTTGCACAGCTTTATCATATAAAGCTTGCACTGCTCTAACATTCGGAGCTTTAGCATATTTTACAAACATAACATAACATAACATAACATAATGCCTGGCACTTTATGCAAGGAGTGAAAGCTCTCATTTGCTCTTTCATACGTAACGTATTATTCAAATGTCTTACCCCTTTTAGCAGGGAGCCTCTCTATCTATTTACAAGGCTAGCTATTATGCCACTTTGTATTGTATTTCTCAATATACCTTTCTCATAACATATCTCAGTTTGTATCTTTTATATCATAATATG
Organism: Leucaena leucocephala; assembly: GCA_037074615.1. NCBI lineage: Eukaryota > Viridiplantae > Streptophyta > Magnoliopsida > Fabales > Fabaceae > Leucaena > Leucaena leucocephala. The sequence continues at coordinate 15,752,051 of CM073535.1, read as the reverse complement.
ACATATCTAGCCACATCTGGCTATATCATAGTCTATCTTTTAAATCCATTTCATTTGGATTTAACATAAGGGTTCTAGTCTCTTATTATTCATAACCCTTTTTAGCTTTTCATAGCTCTTTCTATCATCTTACATAGCTCTGTGCACATATGCCAATTTCAATGGCATTTACACACTTTTCCATCATTTCCCAGGGGGTCACCCATCATTGAATTACCCTTACCTGAGCACGCTTAATAGAAATGTGCAGATAAAAATCTAAAGCACTGGTGCTTACAGGCTTTAACCCTGGTACTTTATTATCTTAGACCCATCTTATACTATCTCTTTTGGTTCTATCTGGCCTTCTAATCTCTGTATCCTCATCTAGAGGATTTACTTGTCTCTTATTTTCTGTAATCTTATCATAAGGATCTCTTCTTATATCTTACGTAATATTCCCATAAATCCTTAGGACTCAGCATTAACAACTTTAACTTTGATCACTTAGTTCCTGATACGTGTAAGGAGATTCTGAGTTCAATCCCTGATAGTAATAAGGCTATCTGAAACTAGTATCATGGGTACTCTCTCTATTATGAGTTAATCAACTTGTGAAGCTTCTATACTTTAACTTTTCCTTGGTATTTGTCCTTCCAAAGAAATACTGTACTTATGGCTCATTACTTTCTTCCTCTAGGCTTGGTCTACTGCGACCCTCGGGATCTACTGCGATTAACCGTAAGCCTCTTCAGGATCTAACTGCCACCCTGTGAGCCATACTAGGATCTAACTTTAATCCTCCAGAATCTACTGGATTTCGTTGTACTGTATTATCATCTTTGGAAGACCTAAACCAACGGACAAAGTTACAAGGTTAGTCACTTCCACATAGTTGTTAACTCCACAAATAATTCCCCAAAAATGGTCACAGAAGCCAATATTATCTATCAAGACTTCACTCATTTCCTCTATCACTCAGGAACTTCATATACCATTCTTATCTTTATAACTTTATTACATTTAACATTACAGGGAGCTACACAAGCTCTACCATGCACATATCTGTCGACATCTATTTATCTCATCAGAGGGACTTTACTCTATTGCAAGAGCAATTTAGCTCTATTGCAAAAACATTAACTTATATTACTTAAAAATTGCTCTTTCTTAGAGCCATATCATCTTTCATAACTGCGTCTCATTTCCTTTCATCTATCTTATCCCTACTAAAGGGATATGTCCTAAGTATCATAATCATTTATCTATAGGCTCACTACTAATCTTCATCTTTAATCTCATTCTCTATCCCATTGACTATCATAGTCTGATCATAAATTCTCTTTCTATCTTCTGAGAATCAAATAGCAACTTTCTAGTTTAACACTTTGCTATTGCTTCATTCTTGCTAAGTTGAATTATTTAATTGCATGTCATAGGGCATGGGAGCAACATGACTTTCTCATCTGGTATACTCTACCCAGTACGTACTGCATAAGGGGAGTATTCATTTATCATAGTATACTCAACATGCATAATATGCAAATAGATGCAATCAGTTAAGCACTCTCTAGTATGTGTGTCATCACATGACAACTGCAATGATATGCCAATTCTTATTATAACTTATAACAACATAAGCAATATCATTATTACATACATCTGCTCAACCATCCCTTATCACCTTAATCACTAGGTCCTGATCATTTATTCAGGTACCTGAGTCATTTACTTGTTTCACTTAGGCTGCCACATCACCCTCTTACTAGGGTATAGGCTTAACCCTTCTTTACTCTTTCTTACATAAGGAATAGGGGAGTCACTTCATCTTTGAATCTATGGCTACCTTACTAGGCCATATTTATTCTATCATATCATCCCTTATTGCCTGTAAGATTTCTATGTCTCTAGCCTGAAGGATTTATGTGTCCTTGGCCTCACAACAATCCATAACTGAGTCAGCTATTCTCTTTCAGCTAACTGAGGAAGGTTTGGCTCCTATCTTTATGCCATCTGTACTTTTACGTTTCTCCCTAATCCTCCTGGATTACTAACAGGCAAGAAAGTATCTCTTATTAAGCCTCAAGGTTCATATGAATGAACTCGATTAAGTATCCATCAAAAGAGTTCTCTTTCCTTAGCTCTAACCCTTAACTTCATGCTCACCTTTCTCTAATTGAGAGGAATGCTTCTTTTAAACTTTTTGAGAAAAACTTCTCAAGTGAGCGGATAATTCTCCATCTCATATGGAGTAACTTTTGTGCCTCTCTGTATCTCTTAACTCTTTCTGTCTATCAATCTCAGTCTACTCTAGACTAGATTGTGATTCTTTTCTGGTTTGCCTCTAGTCTTGACCAATTTAGGTCACTTGGATCTCATTCATCACTTAATATTACTATTTATATTATCTAGGTCAGAGTGTTAGGTTACTATCTCTTCGTGATAGAATCCCTTTGCTTTGGGAACATTAACTTTCTATCTATTAACCATCACGTCTTTAACCTTAGGCTGTGTATTAAATCATTCTTAGGCAAGTCTCATTCTAACTTCTCATTATTCTTTTCCGTAAAGACTAGCTGAACAAAGTCTTTCGTACTATAGATCAACTCCTGATGATCATACGGAGGATCTACTGTTGAACATCTTCTTAAACTGATCTTCTGTATCTTAGTGCTTCGTACTATTTAACTTGCCTATACTCTGTGCTAAATCTCTAACTGATAGACTTCAGTGAGGTTGGCATCTTTAGTCTCATGACACTTGACTTACTATCATCTCATACCAATCCTCGAAAGTATATTAGGTTAATGCCCTCTACTGGATGTCTGTTTATCATTCCTGCTACGGCATTGAGGAACTGCAGATAACTAACTGTTCTTAATCTATACTTTTGTCCATCCCTTGACCTAGACTGAGTAATTCACTTTTCACAGCTTTTTTCAAACCAATATGGTCAACACTATCTGTCTTTAATGAAGAAGGCTGGGGTTGACTAGGACTAGGAACATCCCACTGATCTTTCTCTATAAAGTCACATATTCTTGGACTTTGGGAATGGACAAGAACTATCATAGGCTCTGACTGGATGTCTGAATTAGGGGACTATTGTATCTTAATTAGCTTAAATCTATCCTCAAACTCTGGTAGAGGAGGAATAATATATGTTCTACCCATAATCTAGTACCAATACTCAGCTTCCTTAGCCGTAATCTATCATCTCGTAAGAGGGATAAAGCTTATATCAAGGTTAGAGGGCATTCCAACAAACTTATACCGTATAGAGTCACTAGACTCAACATCAACTGGTGCATATTAGGCTTTAGGATGAATCTCTACATCACCTCCAGACTGCAGGTTTAAGTCTACAGAAATGTCTATGGGATATTCCACTGTAGATTTTCCTGACTGATCCCCTAAACTCTCATTTGGACTCTCTTCATTGTCTAAGGGATGTGGATATATATCATCTTCATATATCACTATTGGTCTGGAGTCTTCCTTATTAACTGAAGCCTCTGACTTAATCTTATGGAATCTCATATATATTCCTGCAACATTTGCTTAATTAAGCAATGTTAACCATCCCATAACATACCCTAACTTGACAAAATACTTACCGTTTAGGGTTAGGGTCTGGGTATAATCTCATATCAATCCATAAATAATCTATTCAGAGCATTTCTTAAGCCAGAATCCTATGCTCTGATACCAAAATGTAACATCCTTACTTTTATACGTCTTAGGGACCATTCAGTAGCATTTAGAACCACTTACAAGACCTTGGAAATCTATTAGCCAAATCTGGAATTTTACTCTTTCTCGGGTTACTGTTCATATGATATTCCAGATTCCGCAATGAACTTTGAAAAATCATAATTAATTCTAGAAAACTCAAAATGAAGTGGTTCAAAAAGCTACATGAACATAACATATTTAAGTTTAAGGGAAAAATAATTTCTAGACCAAATGATTATCCAATTGATACAGTTTATTCGTTGAAGTTTACTGTTCATTTGGTCAAAAACTCTGGAAACAGATTCTGGTCCCTTACTTTGGAAAATCATTTCTATTGATATACACATCCAAATGAAACGTTCTACCTATGCACTTAAAGCTATGGATGTGTGCTACATTTTCATAAAATTTCATGAAATAATTCCTTCATTTGCTAGGTCAAACTGAAGCCACAACAAAACTGCTTCAGGACCTACGTTTTTACCATTTCAGTTTCTTTTCTTTCATTTCCAATATTTGTTTCAGCATGCACAGGCCATCAAATAAGCTTCTTAACATTCATATACATCATTTACATATGCCATAAGTATTACAATAGTTTCATTACATAAATGGACACCTTACATGGCATTTACATACATGGAAAATGCATATCATATGCTAGAATCTTAAATACTTCACTTTCCTTCTTCCATGCTTTAGCTCTTCTCCATGCATACCTTTTCTTCATGCTTGACCTAAATTGGTTGGTTATGGGAGAGTGAGATTCTAGGGAATCTCACTAGCAAACATTACCACTTAAATATGCAAGATGGATGCTAATGCATTGTATGTAATTTCATTAAACTTTCTTTGGTTAGTGACATGCTATCATGCTGTATACTTTTACATAAAGTGCATGGCCATGGAAAACATGTTATTCACAATACATTGAACATCATTAATCATGTCACAACATCATTCAAATATCACATACATGTCAACACATAAGCATACCACATCAAGCACATAAAGAGATAAGTTCACTACCTTGCACTTAAGCTTCCCTCTTGATCTTTAGCATTTGCTTCCTAGCTTTCCAACCAATAAACCTTTATGCCAATCACTTCCCAACATGTTCTTGGATGTTTCAAGGTCCTAAACACATTCATATTCATCACATAATTCATTAGGACTCATGAACTCCAACCATGTTCAAGATTAACTTTGTTACACTCCTTATTGTCATAACTTTCCCTAATATTCACTAATCCACTTGGCTCTTGAATCAATTGATGTCTTGACTTTACCCTACACAATTTCATCTTTTGAATCCATTTATGAGTTTAGAATCATGAAATTCCAGCTCCATCATGGCCTGCTGTACAGAACTGAACATAAGCATACAATTCTTTAAAAAATTCTCATTTTGATTCTAATGCTTCCCATACTTGTTTCTCCACTTTACCCCACACAACTTTTCATTTTAAAACCATTGGAACCATCAAAATCATGAAATTCCAATTACTGTTCATGCGAGTGAACAGTAATCGTAAGGAATCTCAAAGACTATAACCTTGAGATTTTAATGTTTCCAAGGTTTAAAACCTTTCCAATCCTACACAAAATCATCATATAAACTCAATGGAAGCATTAAATCATTGAAATTCAATTTCCTTCCCTCATGAACAGTGCAGACCGAACAGGGCACACCATGGCAAAGTCAAGAATATCAATTTGATTCAACAACCAACCACTTAACTAGCTTGTTTAAGCTTTAATCATATGGTTCTAACTTTAATTTCTTCTTTCCCCTTTCATCTAAGGTTTTTGGGCAGCACCTTCCCTTAGAGAAAACTCAACTTTTCCTCCATGAAAACGCTAAGTTCAAGCTCCCAAATCAAAGGAGAATAAGTTAGGAAAGATTGCTTACCTTTAATCTCTAGCTTGCTTGAACTTTGGAACCTTGAATCTTCTTTGTCTTGGCTTGAGTTTCCATTTTACAAGAGTTTCCCCAAGGGTCCATGAAGCTACGGTTTGCTGCAGAATGAGGGGGTATTTATAACCAAAATCCAAGAAAAATGAATGGCCAAGATTGATTTGGTTACTATTTGATCTAAAGGCCCACATTTAATCTTGGATTTAACTTTTTCATAAAATAATAATTATGACATCATGTGGGACAGATCAAGGGACACCTCAAGGGGTTAGGTGGCGTGCTGCCCATGCAAGGAACCTTCTGGAGAAATTCCAGTCCAATCCGGTACCGATCAGTGCAGTTTCACAACAACCGGACTGTGTTCTGTTCCTAATTTTTTATAATATACCAGGATATGTATTCTATCCTGGAAATTATTGTATAGGCTTCTCATACCTTTGAAAATGTTAGACAGAGTATTTATCTTCCATCCATCCCTTGGGAAATGACCAAAATATCCTTGGTGTCCTTTCTTGCACTGTACTGACCCTAAGGGCATAATTGTCATTTCACCCCTTTTGTACTGCCTCAGGGCATATATTGGCTCAAATAATCATATGTATACCATGTGTCACGTTTTTAGCTTGTCCCAAATGACCAAAATGCCCTTCATCCATCTCTGGTATAATCTGGGCATCTAGGGTCATTTTCGTAATTGTGCACTTTTTCTGGCACTGGCCCCTTCTACTGATAGACTGGTACCCTGGGTTTTGGGCCTTCCTTGGTGTCATTATGGGCCTATATATGAGGTCATCTGATCTCATTCTATCCAGGCTTACATACCGATAAGTTCTATTATCGGATCACGGGTGTTAACAAACTCCCGTCAAAATTCACTGATATGTGAATAACTTTTTATACATAACTTCTTCTGGAGTTCTGTCAGATCCAGGACATCTGACACTGTAGGGCACACTTTCCTGTAATTTGCCCACATATATCTGATGTCCATAGAATCTGATAAAAATTCAAATAACTTTTAGACTATCAGATAATTTTCTGCTGTCTGGAGCCCTAATAAAATTTCTGTATCATGCCAGATTACCCAGCATGACTTCCTCTATTTACTGATGGAATGTGGGACTGAAATACTTACAGGCAGTTATAAACCTTTTCTGGCTGAACTTTTCCATAATTACATTTATGTCCCTGACTTTTTGCTTAATTACATTTATGTCCCTAACTTTTTGGATATTTACATTTAGGTCCCTAAACTTTTGGAAATTACAACTTTTGGCCCAACTTTTGTTTCTACTTTAACTTTTGGCCTTTAAACTTTTCCAATTTTCGTTTAGGTCCCTTTCTTCCTTCAAGACTCATTTAACCTTTATTATTTCTTCTGATCTTTGTCATAATCCTTCTTAAACCTCTTTCCACTATCAGTACTATACAGATAGGAAAAAATTAGGATATGACATACCATCTCAGATCTAATAACTTTGCTCTGTGACAATAGCAGTGCCATTACACATGGCCAAAGAGCCTAGGTCACATCAAAGGACCAAGCATATACTCAGGCGATTCTCTCTCATCAGAGAAATCAACGATAGAGGTGATATAAAAATATGCAAAGTAGCAGGAGAAGATAGTGTTACTGATCCTCTAACAAAGCCGCTTGTGCAGGCAAAGCATAAGCGTCATGTTAGGTCAATGGGAATTAGTCAAATTAATGATGGTACCTAGTGCAAGTGGGAGGTTGTTGGAAATCGTGCCCTAGGGGCCAATCATTGTGTATTGAATATTATTGATTTATAAATTTATTAATTGTGTTATCATATTATTTGCATGTTTACTATGATAACCATCATTGGATAATTCATGATCTTATCCTAAATATCCTTGGTCGGTCATCTATGCGGGAGCAAGGATGAAATAAGACCAGTATGACTTTGAAGATGTATAGAGATATAAATTAAAGTCATAGGCACATGTAAGAGTATAAGGTGTTAGACCGACTCACTATGAGAGAGCTACATGGGTTACGTTATAAGCTTCTCTCATGTACAAACCATGTCACTATGCCCTTTGACCTGAGATCATCATGGATTCCTACATGACAAATGCTCAGCTTTGACCTAGTCAAAAGTCACTTTTGATCGAGTGATCATAAAGAATATGTTCGGGCTTAGTGTTTTTTCATGCGGAGGAATGTGAATGGTCAAGATGGAATTTGTCCCTCACATTCGTAGAGAGATATTACTGGGCCCCTCGATGAGTGAGTCTGAGAAATGTATGGCCATAATGTAATGGAAAGGTAGTTCCATTTCTATAGTCAGACTACTCAGGGATCGAGAAAGTAACGGTCAGGAATAGGAGGATGACATTATCCATGCCTCATCCATGACCAAAATATCACGTGACAGAAGGGACATGATATGGTTGTATAAAAGATTACATCATTTAATGATCCTCATATGATTTGGGTAGTCATTATGTCTTGCTAGAGACCGCTTGCGACTTGTGGGCCAGTATAGCAAATGGCCCACTGCTAACTTCATATGGGCCTATAGGGTCGCACACAAAATAGCCCAACACGAGCTATGATGTCCATATTCATTGAATCTAAGACATGTCCAGATTCAATGAATGATCCAGGGTAGATGTATATATTTATTTATATTTATATTCGTATATATATAAATTCGTATATATACATTATATATAAGAGATATATGAAATTTAATTTATAAGGATAAATTAAATCTCTACCACGTTTGAATTTGAAATTCAAATTGATAGGATATCTCATATAAGAGATATTTATAAGATTTAATTTATAAGGATAAATTAAATCTCTATCACGTTTGAATTTGAAATTCAAATTGATAGGATATCTCAAATTTGATTTATGAGAATAAATCAAATATAGTTCAGTCTTATATTTATTTTAAGTTAAATAAATAGGTGAATTAAATCTATGGGACGGATTTAGTATAAATATTATTTATCTAATTAGTTTCTTATCAAATTATACAATATATGATATTGTATTAATTTTAGAATTAATATAAGATTAACTCTAAAATCCAATTCAGTAGGGGAAAACACATAGCATCCTATATATTTGATTTTAGGAGCTACGTTTTGAACAATATAGAACACAGAAAGGCCGAAGGGGAATCTGCACAAAGGTTTGCAGATAAGAAACTGTCAAAATAGAGACGAAGAGGACGAATTCTTGAGAAAGCCTTAGAGGGACAGGAGACGCTAACACGTCGTTCGTGGTTAGAACGCTATTCGTGCAGATACCAGTAGAGGAAGCTGACCTGAGTCGTCGACTTCTTGCGATCGAAAAGGGAGCACGAGCCACGGAGAGAAGCTGTGAACGTCATGACCAGAAGCTGTGGAAGTCGCTGAGGAACACTGGGGTAATGCTTCTTTCCACTTGACTTAAACATATACGGTAGATCCTGGCAAGGAATGGAAAAAATTTTAAGTTAATTTCCGCTGCGTGTCTTCCAATTCCTTACAGTTTACTCAACTTTAATGTGAACATGTCTTGATTATTATATGTGTGTTTTCCATAATTGTTGGTTGAACTAAGATGATGATATGATGCTACTCTTATATTGTTATGTTTTGACTTGATGCATAAATGAGTTAGCATGAGATAGAAGTAGTTTCCTAATTGTGGTCTAATGCTTAGTTAGATAATGATCTTATATGTTGAGATTATTGTTGATTTAACTTACTATTGGGATTTCTTTAAAATTTAACTCCTCCAATTGAACAATTATTTAGGATCTTATATATTTTGATTAAGTTAATGTTGGAATCTAAAAATGAAACTTTTCAAGCTTAAATTACACATAATGAGCATTAAATTCATATGTAGAAAACTTAAATTGGAGTTATGTACAATTTATGGTGATTTTTCAAAATGAGAGTTAGAAATCTGGAAGTTCAAGAATTTACCACATGAATAGTAAAGTTCAATAAATAAACTATACTACTTGGCAAGGAATAACTCTAGTTTCATATTTTCCCCCTTAAATAAAGATAAAAGAGATTTCAATAGAACTTGGAACCACTGAATTTTAATTTTTCTATAATTATTTATGAATTTTTAAATTTGGACATATATTATGGAATTACCAAATGAACAGTAACCCAAAAAATTAAAAATTCTAGATTTGGTTCCTTTAATCTTGGGCCTTCCATAATAGTTCCAATGGATATAATTGAATCATAATATGGTCTAAAACTTAGGTATGACAATCGACCTGAGCACCCAAGCTAGGTTTTGGGTTTTGGCCTAAATTCACTATCTAGCTTGGGTTGTGCTAACAGTTCGTAGGTGAGGACCTTCCAATTAGCAAATATAGCCAATCAAACCAGGTTAGAAGTGAGGCAACTAAGTAATGCATTAGTTAAAGAGCTTCAAGAGAAGGTCACAAGATAAGTGGTGGCTAAGATAAAGGAATGTGATCTCAAGGTCCAGCAAGATCTCAATGACTGGAGAAATGACGTGATAACAAGCTAGAGAGAGCCCTTTCACATATTCCTGTTGCAGCATACCAAAAATTTGAAATATTCATTTGGTTGATGTGTAGCCACTACAGCACCAGTAGCCACAGGATTGCCAGTGTAATATGGACGAGGAGGACAATGATTCTTAGCTTCCCTGATTGTTTGTTAACCGTGTTATACAATTTATAGTTGTTTTTTTATTTGGAGATTATTTAAGTTGGTTATTTCTCTAATTTTTTAGAATTTGTAGGTTTACTTTAGTGTTGGTTTATTAAAATTTTAGACATATCATTAGATTATTTTAGTTACATAATTGTGTATTTTTATATAATTTGCCACACGATTTGACATAAAATTTAACTCAAATATTAAAATTTTATTTTAATGGTGAAATTTTGTAGCTGTTAATGAACCACTACAAAATTTAGACCGTTGTGGAAAAAATTCCCTCTAAACTTTGTAGGGGTTATATAACCACTACAAAATCTTCACAATTGTGAATTTTGAAATTCAAAATTTCCTCTATATTTTGTAGCTGTTATATAACCACTATAAACTTTTGACCTTAACACTTCACATCAACCGCTACAAATTATTTGACTATTATTTCTTCCATTTTTTAAGAAAACAAAACTTGGGAAATTTTATTTTAACTTCTATTTGAGGTTATCTCTGAAGTGTTATCATGCTCTAAGCTATATCAATGATGGATAGGACATGGATTAGGTGGCCTTGTATGTCTCTTTGATATTTGGCCAGAATGAACTCTTTCTTTGATTTCACTTCTATTAATGCAATCGTAAATAGTAAGATTCTTTGTCTATGTACTAAAACTAATTTCAATAAGTGGCAACCATGAGGTGTTGTTTGTGACCATTTAATATTCAAGCCATTCCATCAAAATTATACTTTTTGGGGTTTCCATAGGGAACAACATGATATGATTATTGACTCAAACCCTATAATTTCATAAATAGGAGTTTGAGTGGATTAGTCTAATCTCGTTAATGATGTTGTGTGAAAATCTTTGGGAATACATAAAAATGACCCCATCGAAGAAGCATAGGGCCTGATCCCTTGTATATAAGGAACAAAACCACTTAAAATTTTTGTAACCTCATGATTGAAGCCAATGAGCCTTTGTATCATGGGTGTACAAAGTATTATAAGTTTTCCTTCTTGATAAAACTCTATCATATAAGATGCTTGTGTAGTATCACAGATAAGGCGATGTCGATACTATTGGAATTATTCACATATGCTTTTCCCCAAGCTGAATTCTCTCTATCTTTTTATGAAGCAAAAAAGATTATAAAAAGTTTAGGTTGAACTATAAGAAAATTGATGCATGCCCAAATGATTATATTTTGTATTGGGTACATGATGAAAATGTGGACTTTTTAAGTGATGTAAGACATCGAGGTACAACTTTATGGAAGGGGAAAGTGCATAAGAAGAAAAATTATTAGGTACTCTTTATTTGTATGTGTCATTTATTTTATTTTTCTCTTTATACAAAAATTAAAAAATTCTTAACAAAGTGAATTGTTAGGTACTTTCCTTTAAAGTCGCAGTTGCAAAATTTTAGACAAATGACAATTCAAATCTATTTTAACATAGCTTATTTTTTGATAAGTGACTACTACAAAATAGGCTTTCTAAAGCCCCATTTCTAAACTGGTCCTTATGGAGACAATTTAAAAAATGATTGTTGGTATTTTTATAAATAAGATAAAATATTTACACCAGATGTATGCATGACTATATTAGAAGAAAATTACTACACTAGATACCATTATAGCCAGTTTAAAATATACTTTCTACAACAGTTGTCTTGGGGTGTGGCTTAGAAAAAAATATTTCTACACCGGTTGTTTTTAGGTCTGGTTTAGATGTTTTCATTTTACACCGGATGTCATTTCATTAGGTGTAGATTAGGTTACCTCCGTCTATTTAGTTTCTTAAATTATCCTTTCCCATCTCTTTTATGTTACTTCTTCAGACAATTTATCATCACCCTTCTTCGGTTCCTAATCTTTGTAGTCATTATGATAGAAGGCGATTTCATTCTTCGATATCCTTTTCTAAATCCATTCTTTCCTCAACCTTAAATATATACCCTTCCGACCTCATAACTTTTCATCTGACTTCTCTCTGTGTTATTTTCTTTTCTTATATTCTTCTATCTTAACCCTTTAATGGCTCCTTCTTCACGCGCACATCCTCCTCTATCATACAAATGACTTAGACACAATTTTGAAGACAAGCATGCCTCTTATGATAACCTTTTAGTTCCTTCTCCTCCTCCCCTACTTCAGAATCTAATAAATCGGTCGTTACACTGGTGTAGAATAAATCTTTTTTCTAAATTAGTCTGAAAGTGAGGTGTAGAAAGCTCAATTTTCTATACTGGTTGTAAGGACATCTAATATAGATGAATGAACTTTCTATACCGATTTTGTGCACGTCCACTATAGATGATACCAATTTTTTTCACCAGTTGTAAGGACATCTATTGTAGATTAATCCATTTTTTACACCTCACCATGCACACAATCGATGTAGATATTTTAATATTTATATATTGTTTTTACACCTGCCGGTATTCTTTGTTTGATTTAAATGTAATTTTTAAAAATAACCCATTCACTGTTTCATTACCCCATCCCCTAAAGTTTCATAAATAACTGCCCAAATATACAACTTATAGATAACAACAGAGATAGAATTCAATTGTTTATTATTCATTTAACAAAATTCAATACAAAAAGTGCAACAATTTGAATAGAAACTTAAAAAGATGCACTCATTGAAAGATAAATATTATTGAGAAGAAATGAATTGAACTAAAAAGTGAGCACAATGATTGTGCATGTCCTAAATATCATGATCAGGAAATGTGTAAGGTTGATTAAACATCTAAAATATCAAATTAAAATCAAAGTAATTAAGGGATTACTAATATATATTAAATTGACAATAAATATGAAATTATTAAAAACACAATTTTACCTCCTCAATCAGGTCAGTCCTATTGAACACAATAATATTGACCATGTGTCTAACTATGTATAAGCTACACAAGTTGATTTCTCTGGGTTACCTTTGACTCTGTAATACTAACATGATCAAAATTATTTGTCATCAAAATGTAGAGTTTAACACTTAATGCTTTTCTTACCTTCAGTGTTATCCATTTAGGGTCCCTTACCGAGCTGGGGTGCTTAAGACCTTTTGCAATTGTGAACATCCTCATAGCCTGTGACCAAAGTTATAAAGTTAGTAACCCATTTATTATAAAAAGAATATTTATCACAAAGACTATTGTTCTATAGAAGAAAACTCATGTGTTCATAATCTTCTTGACACCAACTGATGGCTTGTAATGGAGGGAGTATAAGAAAACAACTTTATAAGTTTTCTTATATAGGATGACCAATTGCCAATAGTTACTCTAGAAATTAAAAAGTAATGAGCATTATCATTAAGCAAATACAGAACTAGTATGAAATATTATTATTCTTACTCTTGCATATATGGTACGAAGAAACAAGCAATATCAGTTTCACCAAGCCTCCTAGAAATGTATTAAAGTCTTAAAGCTTGAGAGATCCCTTTTCCATACTCAAGTTTCATACACAACAAGGGGGATATGTTGTAAATCACTGAGAGAATGGGCCATGATCTATGTATGTTGCTAAGGCTACCATAAGGGTTCATGCCATCTGTACTAAGTCCAAGCCTTAGGCTTCTTGGTTTATTACTAAACTCAGGAAATAAGTCATCAATCTTCTTCTATTGCAAAGAATTAGTTGGATGACGAAGCTTTCCATCACAAATCCTTTTAGTAGAATGCCATAACATTTTTTTAGTATCATCTTCATTAGTAAAGAGGCACTTAAACCTCAGTATAATTGGAAGATACCATAATAGTTTTACAGGAAAGTTATTTGATTTGTACCTTTGTGTCTTATATATTGGACACTTCTCCTTATCTTCAAACTCTTTCCTATACATAATGCAATTATTTGGGCATGCATGAATATTTTTATATTGCATGCCTAATAGACATGTTATTTTCTTCATATCATAGTAGTGCTTGGGTAGGACATTCTCTTATAGAGGCATGTCTTGCAACAACTCAAGTAATTCTAAAAAACTACTATCACTCCACCCATGTCGTACGTTTACACTTACAAATAACAACACCGCATTCAATAAGTTGTATTTTCTAAACCCTAGGTATAGAGTTTTCTTGTATCATTGCATATATTACCATATGCATTTGACCGTATAAAAGCATATTCTCCAATATCACAAATCATTTATTCCACCCGATCATTAGTCTACATGTCATCGTTAAAGGTCTAGTCCACCTGTTCAAATGCACTCAAACTTTTCACATTTTCACCATACCATACCCATACCATATAACTCTTATAAAACCCCTCACAAATTATATGAGTGTAGATATCTGTAGGACTTAGTTTCCTCTCATTTAAACATCTCACATAAAGATAATAAAACCTTCTATTGTCATCATTAACATTTCGTTTAGCAAAATCCAAAAACTTCTTTATCCCGTCAGAGTACTCAACAATTTTTAGAGAATATAACAAGCAAAAGTGAAATTACTTACCTATTTAAACAAATAAATGACAGTAATGAATCCACACAAATACTAGCAAAAGCTACAAGTGCATAAATTTCCAGTTCAGAACAAAATTCACTGTGACAGAATGACTGAGAAATGAGTGAAAAAATGAGAGATGAGAGGCACGCAAATCGGGTTTTGATTATCATATTTCAGAAGTCAATCTACATCGGATAAAATGAATATAATTATAGAAAGAACGATATTCTAAATCGGACATACATAACAACCAGTGTAGAAAGGTTTAACTTATTTACAAAAATACCATGCTTGGTATGTTTAAATAAAATTTATTTTAGGAGCCAATCTACACTAGATAGAATAAAGTTAAGGTGTAGAAAGAAGGATATTCTAAACTGGACATAAGTTACAACTGGTGTAGAAAGTTTCAACTTATTTACAAAAATACCATGCTTGTTATCTTAAAATAAAATTTATTTTGGAGCAAGTCTACATCAAAATAAAATGAACATAAGGTGTAGAATATTTTGAAAAATAATGCAATCGAACAACAACGCATGCATAACAATAAACTTGTTAGACTTCATTCATTCAAAGTAAACTTTACATCCAAAATTTGAAATTTAAAAAAAACCTCTATTAACCTATATATATACAATATATTATCCTCCTTTTTTTCATTATATCAAAAAGATAACAAAGGAGGCAGGGCATAGAGAAAGGTAGGCCCTGTCACTCATCATTATCTTTAGAGTCAGAGTTGGGATCAACATGATGATAGAAACTATCATGCTATTGAAGTGGTGGATGAGTTCCTCCAAGTACTCCATCAGATTATGAAGTAGGAGAGCAGGATAAGGAATTAAGGGTTATCATGAGAGATATGATTGTCTTTAAAATCATCTCTTAGTCTTTTGTGAGGCAGAGAAGGAGGTGTACATGAGAAAGAAACCATTGGAGGGTTAAGATAGAAGAATAGTGTAACATCCAAAATTTCCCCTATCTGTATAAGACTGATAGAGAAAAGAGGTTATGAAGATATTGGGATGGTAATAAGAATAAAATATAATGATTAAGATAAGTATTAAGCTAAAGAAAGAGAGAAGGTATAAACTTGTAAAGCAAAAGGGGCTAAATTGTAGTTTAGAAAAAGTCTAGGGACTAAATTGCAATTAGTGAAAATTTCAAATGGTCATTTTGGAAAAGAAAGGGACTAAAGCAAAAACTTTAAAAATTTCATGGTGTAAAATGGAAGTAAACATAAGCTTTGGTCCATTAAGTATTAAGTGTAATTATGAAATTTACAGTAAAATCGGACACCGATAAAAGGATTAAAGGAAATGTAGGGAATTTTTAGCAGAACTTCTGGGTCTCAAAAAATTATGAGACTTTGTAGGAAATTCATTTTATATTAGAATGAATTTCTAAAAATGTTATAACCATTAAAAGAGGTGTCTAGCATTTATCCTAAAAATTAGGGTGATTTAAGAATATTGGTACGAGGGAAATGCCTTGGGATTTGTGCCAATTACCAATTGGACCCAAAAGAGACCCAATATGACATCCTATACAAGTCCAATAAGACCAAGTAATTTTTATGTGATCAAATGAATTTTTAGAATATTTTATGTATTTTTAAAATATAAGAATTTAAGAAAATTCAAGAAGTATGTAAGGTGTACTTGTGGAACCCACCAGCTTTAAACATGGAACCAAGAAGAGGAAAGGAAGATTATATCATGTGTTAAAATGTAATAAAATAATATAAGAATTAACCTAATTATGATTAAGGTTAATTAATCCAAAAACTAACAAATCAAATTTAAGATTTAGCCATTGTAATAATTAGGAAAAGTGGGGACATTATGGACCCAAGGTGCCAAAATTTTGACTATAATTATGGACCCATTCTTCACAAAACTGTGCACCCTTGGTTCCCTTGGAGAAACTCTTGTCATTTGAAAACTCAACCAACATAAAGGCAATTCAAGGCACTTAAAGATCAATGTAGTCAAGGCATAAGGTATGTGATCTTCCTAGTTTATTTAGCTGTGTTTTGGAAGAGTAAAATGTAGGTTTTAGTGGTTGGAAATTCCATTAAACCTAGAGTATGCTTGCTGTCCAAATTGTAAGTTGAAGGAGGAATAAGAAAATAAAGGTAGAACTAGGTGATTAAGGTTTAGATAAGTTGGTTTTGATGATTGGTTATTGAATTAAGTTGTGCTCTTGACTTTGTCATTGATGGAGGCATTCAGCCTAGGTCTGTTATGGACCAAAAAGAACGAATTTCAATGATCTAATACTTCTATTGAATTTATATGATGATTTTGTATAGGATTTGATAGATTTGGAACCTTGGAAGCATTAGAATTGAAAGTTTTAAGCCTTCTCTATTACTGTTCATATGCGTAAATAGTGATTATAATTTCTTCATTTTGATGCTTCCAATGGTTTTTAAAATGAAAAATTGTGTGGGATAAAGTAGAAAAATAAGTATTGGAAGCATTGGAATCAAAATGAGAATTTTTGAAAGAATTATGTACATGTTTTCGGTTATGTCCAGCAGTCCATGAAGGAGCTATAATTTCATGATTCTAAGTTCATAAATGGATTTAGAAGATGAAATTGTGTAGGGTAATGTCAAGACACAAATTAATTCAAAGGACAAGGTAGTTAACCACAAATTAAGAAAGATAGTGATTAATTGATTAAGTTAAGTTTAATGTCCTTATATGCCAATTGAGTTGAATTATGATGAATGAGTGAATACATGATGCTTAGGATTTGATTGTGTATTCAAGAATACAAGCTTACTACAAGGAAATGTGACAAGAAAGAGGATAAGGAAAAAGTAAAGCATCAAGTTAGTAAACTTACCTAAACTTGTATGTGTTGAATAGATGGTTGATTGTGTTATGGTTTGATTGATGTTGTCATATGTAAATGTTGAAGCTTAGTGCTATGATTACTTTGGCCAATTGTATTTCATATGTTACATGGAAGCATGCACATTACATTATGTTGACACAGTCATAAGCAAGCACTAATACCAAGCATTAATGTATAAATTATTTAGTACCGTTTACTACTGAGATTTCCCCTGAAATTTCACCCCAAATTATATATCTAATCAATAGGAACCTCAAGCATGAGAGATGAAGATGTTAGATGATGATATGGTTTTCTTATATGGTTATGTTATAGATAAGTTTTGGGGTGAACATATGTAACGTTAGTTGTTAAATTTCTGCACTGGAACAAAAGACAGTTTTCAGCTATGACACTTGGGTTGTAATTAAAAATAGTTAATGATGTAATGAATGTATGATATTTTAGCAATAGATAGTTAACATGCTAAGCTTCATTTTGACATAAAGTACGCTTTATTATGATGTCTGTACAAAGAGACCATAATCTATTTTCAGAATTTTAACCAAATGAATAGTAATCTTTGACGATTAAACTATATTAATTGGTTAAGTATTTGGTCAGGAACTTATTTTTCTCTTAAATTTAAAGATATTGGCTTTGAGTAGAATTTTCAACCACTTTATTTTCATTTTTCTAGAATTAATTATAATATTTTCAAGTTCATCACTTAATATGGAATTACCATATGAACAGTACTCGTAAAGAGTGAAATTCTAGATTTTGTAATTGAACTTCAATAGACTTGTAAGTGGTTCTAAATGCTATCGAATGGTCCCTAAGACGTACAAAAGTAAGGTATTACAAATAGAAGAAAAGAAAATAACACAATGAGAAAGTGAGATAAAAAGTCATGATTCCAAAAGGGTCTAAATTTAAAGTTGAGGAAATAATAGATTTGGAAAAGGATATCGAAGAATGCAATCTCCTTATATCATAATGATTATAAATGTTGGAAACCGAAGAAGGGTGATGATGATGAACTGTGATATGGAGAAATGACATAGAAGAGGCGGGAAAGGATAGTTTAAGAAAATGAATAGATAGAGGTAAGCTAATCTATACCTAATAAAATGACATCTTGTGAGAAGGAAAACATCGAAACCGGACCTAAAGACAACCGGTGTAAAATTATTTTTTTCTAAATCGGACCTCTATACAACTGGTGTAAAATGTCATATCCTATTTTTTCACTATATGTATAATACAGATTGTGATGATGAATAGAAAAGGAAAATAATGATTAGACAAAGGTATAAAGATGAGGGACTAAAATGAAAAGTCTAAAAGCTCTGTGGTGCAAAGTGTAAAATAGACAAAAGCTTTAGGCCATTAAGTGTAATTATTGAAAGTTAAGCTGGAAAATGCCCAAAAATGCCCAAAATGGAATCTTATATGCCCAGTAATATTTTTAGATAGGTACGTGGGCCAAGGTTAATAAATACCAGGAAAAATATATAATTATGAAAATGCCACTGACTATGCCATTGTGTTGTGTCATAGAGTCAGAGTTAAACGAAGGGTATTTTGGTCATTTGATTAGGTTTAGACAGTCAAGTAGAGTTCCAAAAATAGTTGGCCAAGGTCAGGGAATACTCTGATGATGTGTGAAAAGACAATAATGCCCTTTGAGAAATTAAAGTGAAATTGGACTTCAATAAAGGGTCTTGAGGAAATGTAGGGATTTTTTATCAGGACTTATGGGTCTCAGAAAATTATGAGACTTTGTAGGGGATTTATTTTATATTATAATGAATTTCTAAAAATGTTAGAACCATTAGAAGAGGTGTCTAGCATTTATTTCAAAATCATGATATTTTAAGGATATCGGTATAAGGAAAGTGCCTTGGGATCTGTGCCAATTAGCTATTGGACCTAAAAGTTGTCTTAGATCCCAAGTCTAATAATGAATAATTTATGAATTTTTAAAAAAGAAAGGAAAAAGGAATAAAGTGAGAATTAGGATTTGCACATAGTGGGACCTATAAGACTTCACACATGGCGTCTAAGACAAGGGTAAAAGAAGATTTTTGTCATGTGATGTTATGGCAAATTGGCTTGGTGGGCAAGGTTGACATAAGAGCAATTATGAGCCAATAGATCAAATAGTGCACAAAGTGATATTGGGCATTCATTTTCCATAGAATTTTTCTATAAATACCCCCAAGTTTTTGCACAAAACTGTGGCCCCTGGAACCCTTGGGGAGGTATTGCTCAAATGAAGAATCAAACCAAGACAAAGAAGATTCAAGGTACCAAAGTTCAAGCTAGTTAGAGATTAAAGTAAGTGATCTTTCCTAGCTTGTTTTCCTTTGATTTGGGGCTTGAACTTAGGGCTTCCATGGAAGAAAGTTGAGTTTTCTTTAATGTGTATGTGCTGTCCAAAACCTTAGATGAAAGTAGAAAGAAGAAATTAAAGTTAGAGTTATGTGATTGAAGCTTAAACAAGCTAGTTAGGTGATTGGTTGTTGAGACCTTTCATTATGCACTATTCATGATAGGAGGAGATGGAATTTCAATTATCTAATGCTTCTATTGAATTTATATGATGATTTTGTGTAGGCTTGGATAGGTTTTGAACCTTAGAAGCATTGGAATTGAAAGTTGTAATTCTTATAATTCTTCTCTATTACTATTCACTAACATGAATAGTCATTGGAATTTCATGATTTTGATGATTCCAATGGTTTTAAAATGAAAATTTGTGCGGGATAAAATAGAAAAACAAGTATGAGAAGCATTGAAATCAAAATGAGAAATTTTAGAAGAATTATGTATGTTTTTCAAATATATTTAAAATAGTGCATAGGAGCTAGAATTTGATGATTCTAAACTCATAAATATATTCAAAAGATGAAATTATGTAGGGTAAAGTCAACACATCAATTGATTTAAAGGCCAAGTCCATTAGTTAAGATTAAGGAAAGTTAATGTAGTTAAAGAGCTCAAAGTTCAAGAGAAAGTTAGATTATAATGGATGAATGATTATATGATGTTAAGATTTGATTATGGACTTAAAAAATAAGTAAGAAGAAAAAGCAAGGTTAAAGTGAAAGAAGTCAAGAATATGAGGTACTAAACTTATCCTAAATTTGTATGTATTGAATGTTATGCTTGGTTATGCTATGGCTATGTTGAATTGTGTTACATATGTATTTATGATTGAATATCTATTTCTATGATTACTTTGGCCAATTGCATTTCATATGTTACATGGAAGCATGCACATTACACAATATTAACACTTTCACAAGCAAGCACAAGTATTTACATTAATGCATGCATTGTTTAGTACCGGTTGCTATTGAGATTTCCCTAGAAATCTTACTCCCTCCATGTAATCCCAATCCCAATAGTTTTATGAATGATGAAAGTGGATAAAACATGAAGAGAAGCTAGGGATTGTATATTATATATGTTATGTGAATAATTGTTATATGTAATGTTGCTATATGACCAATATAAGTAGTAATGGTCATAAAGTAATGAAAAATAGTAAATGTGTAAAATTTTACAAACATTTAGTTAACATGTCAAGTTTCATTTTGACACTAAGAACACCTTATTTTGATGTCTGTACCAAGAGAACAAATTTTTCAAACTAAGGGACCATAATCTATTTTCAGAATTTTTGACCAAATGAATAGTAATCTTTGACAATTAAACTGTATTAATTGATTAAGTATTTGGTTTGGAGATTATTTTTTCCTTAAAGTTCAAGATGTTATCTTCACGTAGCTTTTTGGAACACTTCATTTGGATGTTTCCATAATTAATTATGATTTTTTTTAAATTTTTCACCTAATCTAGAAATCCCAGATGAACAGTAACTCAAAAAGAGTAAAATTCTAGATTTAGTTAATAGACTTCGAAGGTTTTGTAAGTGGTTCTAAATGCTACTGAATGGTCCTTAAGATGTACAAAAGTAAGGATGTTTCATAGAAAGTATATTTTAAACCTTATATGGTGGTATCTGTTGTAATAATTTTTTCTACACCAGTCATGAGTATATTTGGTGTAAATATTTTATCTTATTTACGAAAATACCACATGTCAATTTTTTAAACTTTCTCTACAAGGATCGATTTAAAAATAGGGCTTTGGAAAGCCTATTTTGTATTAGTGAATTTGGAATATGAATGCTACCTTGTATAAACACATGCCTTGACCCAATAATGGTCCTTCCAATATAGGCTTCTATTAGCTAGCAAAATTGAAACAATGAATTTTAAAATAAAAGTTATGATTTGAATGTCAAAGTCAGCTATACTTAAATGTCTACTATGAGTGTTTGATGAAACACTCTTACTTCTATATGTCTTAAGGACCATTCAATAGCATTTAGAATGACTTACAAGACTTTGGAAGTCCATTACCTAAATCTGAAATTTTACTCTTCTCGAGTAACTATTCATATGGTATTCCAGATTAGCCTATGAAATTCAAAAAATCATAATTAATTATATAAAAATTGAAATGAAGTGGTTCAAAAATTTATGTGAAGATAACATATTACAATTTAATGGAAAAATAATTTCCAGACCAAATGCTTAGTCAATTAATACAGTTTATTCATCAAAGACCACTGTTCATTTGGTCAAAAATTCTAAAAATAGATTTTGGTCCCTTACTTTGAAATATTCATTCTCTTTGTACAGATATCGAAATAAGGTGCTCTTGGTGTCAAAATGAAGCTTGATATGTTAACTAAATGTCTATAAAATTTCATACATTTATCTCATCATTGCTATTTTTCATTACATCATGTGCATTGTGACTCAAACATGTCATATAACATCATTAATTGGAACAATTTATACAGTCATCATATAACATTTATATTATCCAATCCCTAACTTCTCTTCATGCTTCTTAATCCTCTTTCATCATTAATAAACCTACTAGGATTTGGATTACATGGAGGGGGTGATATTTCTAGGGAAATTTCAGTAGCAAACGGTATTAAACAATACATGCATTAATGTAAATACTTGTCATTGCTTGTGAAAGTGTTAACATTGTGTAATGTACATGCTTTCATGTAACATATGAAATACAATTGGCCAAAGTAATAATAGAAACAGAGCTTCAAACATAAATACATATGCAACACAATTCAACCAAGCCATAGCACAACCAAGTATAACATTCAATACATACAAGTTTTGGATAAGTTTACTACCTCACTTGCTTGGTTTATTTCACTTTAACCTTGCCTCTTTTTTCTTACTTCTCTTTGATGTGTGGCTACCTCTTTGGAGTCCACAATCAAATCCTAATATCACATAATCATCTATCCATTATAATCTAACTTTCTCTTGAACATTAAACTCACTTTAACTAACATAACTTCCTTTGATCTTTACTAATTGACTTGGCCTTTGAACCAATTGATGTCTTAACTTTAGCCTTAACAATTTGATCTTTTGACTAAATTTATAAGCTTGGAATCATGAAATTCCAGCTCCTATGCTCTGTTATGGACAAATTTGGAAAACATGCATAATTCTTCCAAAAATTATCATTTTGATTCCAATGCTTCCCATACTTGTTTCTCTACTTTATCCCGCACAAATTTTCATTTTAAAACCATTGGAATCATCAAAATCATGAAATTTCAATCACTATTCATGCTAGTGAACAGTACAGAGATTAATTCCAAGAATTATAACTTTCAATTCCATTGTTTCTAAGGTTCAAAACCTATCCAATCCTACACAAAATTATCATATAAATTCAATGGAAGCATTATATCATTGAAATTGCATCTCCTTCTATCATGAAAAGTGTAGACCAAAAGGTTTCAACTATGTCAAAGTCAAGAATATGAATTTGATTCAACAACCAATCATCTAACTAACTTGTTCAAGCATCAGTCACATAATTCTAACTTTAATTTATTCTTTCTCCTTTCATCTAAGGTTTTGGACAGCACATACACCTTAGAGAAAACTCAACTTTCTTCTATGAAAACCCTAAGTTTAAGCCCCCCAAATCAAAGGAAAACAAGCTAGGATATATCATTTACCTTAATCTCCAGCTAGCTTGAACTTTGGTACCTTAATCTTCTTTTTCTTGGCTTGACTATTCATTTCAATAACACCTCCCCAAGGGTTCCAAGGGCCGCAATTTTGTGCAGAAAAATGGGGGTATTTATAGAAAAATTTATGTGGAAAATAAATGGCCAAGATCACTTTGTGCACTATTTGATCTAATGGCTCATATTTGATCTTGGATTAGCTTACCTTAGAAGCCAATGAGATGACATCATCCATGACATCATCATAGTACACCTCAAAGCCCATGTGACGAAATTACAAAGGGAGGAAGCATCTGGAAAAATTCCAGTCTAATCCATTACTGATTTAGTCCGATTTTCCAAAAACCAGACTATTTTCTAAATCTAATTTTTCTGAGATTCCATAATATGCTTTCTGACCTTAAATCTAGTATTTGAATTCTTCCTATCATTGACATTATTGTATTGGGCCTAAACTAAATTACAGATTCCTTAGCAAATTACCAAAAGTCCCTTAGTTCTTTATTTACTTTAATACCGCAAGGGAATTATAGTCTTTTCACACATCATCAGAGTATTCCCTTACCTCGATCAACTATTATGGGAACTCTCCTTGACTGTCTAACCTTAGTCAAATGACCAAAATACCCTTCGTCTAACTCTGATTCAATGACACAACACAGTGGCATACTTAGTGGCATTTTTGTAACTTTTATATTTTTCTAAGTCTTTATTAGCCCTGTCCCACATACTTATCTGAAAATATTACTAGGCCTATAAGATGCCATTTTGGGCCCTCTGTATAGTCTACTACCTTAATGGGCTAAATTCCGAAGAAAATTCCCTGAAACGTATTTATTGGGTATTTTAATCAACTATTCCATAATAAATTCTACAGAACTCCTTTTTGAGTAATGTCAGTTTCATAAATTCTTATATTAATTATAGGAATTTACTACTAAACTTCATCTAATTATGAGGTCCAGAGGATACTGTATTAATTTTTCTTTCTTCAAAAATTTATATCAATTTTTTGAGACCTCAAATCAAAATTCAGTGTTGCGTCAAATTGATCAGAATAATTTTCTCTATTTACTGGAAAAATTTGCTACTAATATGATTTTGGGCATTTTTGGGCCTTTTTCTGCTCAACTTTCCATAATTACTATTTTATCCTAGAACTTTTGAAAATTACGCTTTAGGCCCTCAACTTTCCTTAATTACACTTATATACCCAAAATTTATTTCTACTTTTATTTTTGTACCATAGAACTTTTAGACTTTCCAATTTCGTCCCTCGTCTTTATACATTTGTCTAATCATTGTTTTTCATTTCTATTCATCTTCACATCCTTTCTAAACCTCTTTCCACTATCAGTATTATACAACAACAACAACAATAACAAACCTTATCCCATTAAATGGGGTCGGTTATATGGATCGTACGTCACCATTGTGCTCTATCAAAAACTAAATCTTTGGATAGGTTATTAACCAAGAGATCCCGCTCAATGACCTCTTTGA
The DNA here is from genome assembly GCA_037074615.1 of Leucaena leucocephala. Lineage (NCBI taxonomy): Eukaryota > Viridiplantae > Streptophyta > Magnoliopsida > Fabales > Fabaceae > Leucaena > Leucaena leucocephala. The sequence continues at coordinate 15,726,824 of CM073535.1, read as the reverse complement.
GCATTCTCTTTGGCCTTCTTCTAGTCCTTTTAACCGGTGTCCATATTGTTTGATCCACCCTCTTCACTGGCGCATCCCTAAGCCTTCTTTGTATGTGTCCAAACCACCTAAGATGGTTCTCTACCATTTTCTCTTCAGTAGGTGCCACTCTAACTCTTCCCCGTATATGTTCATTATGAATCTTATCTTTTCTTGTATGCCCATACATCCATCTCAACAGCCTCATCTCAGCTACCCCAACTTTATACTCGTGTTGTCCTTTTAAAGCCGAGCATTCACTTCCATAAAGCATTGCTGGTCTTATAGTAGTGCGATAAAACTTTCCTTTTACTTTATCTGGTACTTTCAGATCACATATAACCCCAATAGCCTTTCTCCATTTAAACCACCTGGCCTAAATTCTATGATGAACATCCTCCAAAATTTCACCGTCCTTCTGTATAATTGATCCCAAATATTTGAACTTATCTATTTGTGGAATAACTTTATCTCCTAATCTGACCTCCAAGTTACTTCTAACTTGCCTCTTATCAAAATTGCAATGCATATATTCAGTCTTACTTCTACTCAGACGAAAGCCCTTTGACTCTAAAGTACTTCTCCATAACTCAAGTTTAAAATTAATTTATTCTCTTGACTCCGCTACAAGAACTATATCGTCAGCAAAAAGTATGCACTTAGGGATTTCTGCTTGAATAGGCTTAGTTAGAACATCCACTACTAGATTAAATAAATAAAGACTCAACGATGATCCCTGTTGTAGACCAATCCTTATGGGAAAACAGATAGGGAAAAATTAGTATATGACATTTCTACCCCCTTAAAATAAATTTCATCCTCAAAATTTACTTAGCACCTTAGTTAACTATCTTGGATAGATATCCTTTTCTACTATATGAATAAGGATTGGGGTATCTATCTCTTATTTTCTATCTTAACATCTGGCAGAGTATTTCTCATATCTGCAAATCTTCATAGCTTTGCTGTGATTATTCTTCTGTTCTGAATCAAGTCAATCAGAGTTGAACTCTACTTCATTCTATTACTTGTTTACTTGTTATGCATCTATTTGCATATAGACTTCTAACCATACTAGAATTATGAGTAGTCTCTATTTCTTTCATATAAAATTCTCTCGAATACTGCTATATTATAGAGTTTTCATCAACTACTCATCATACCTTTAACGCATATCTCTTATAATTTCTCTAAGTATCTAGTAGAGTACCAGGATTTGAGCCTATTAGCACCAGTGCTTTAGATTTTTATCTGTACATTTTAGTTAAGCGTGCTCAGGCAAGGGTAGTCTAATGATGGGTGACCCCTGGGAAGTGATGAAAAAAAATGTGAATGCCACAAAAAATTGGCATATATGCACAGAACTATGTAAAATGATAGAAAGAGCTATGAAAGGCCAGAAAGGGTTATGAACAGTAAGAGACTATAACCCTTATGTCAAGTCCTAATAAAATAGATTTGAAAGATGAACTATGATATATCCAGATTTGGCCAAATATGCCATTTTATGTCATGAAAGATACGAAATAAGAAGATATGCTTTGAGAAGCGGCTGTATAGCAAGCTTTATAAACAGATAGAGAGGCTTCCGTTCAAGAAAAGATAAGATGTTTGAATGATGAGCTACATGTGAAAGAGCAAATGAGAGCTTCCACTCCTTGCATAGAATGCCAGGCCTTATGTTACGTTACATTATGTGATGTTTACAGAATATGCTAAAGCTCCAAATGTTAGAGCAGTGTAAGCTCTAAGTGTTAGAATCAAGGCATTACGCACTGATCGAGGTCATGAATACCTTTCAGATCAATTCAAACAGCTCTGTGAAGAAAAAGGGACTATTAGGCAACTAACTATCCCTGGCATACCTCAACAAAATGGGGTTGCTGAAAGAAGAAATAGAACTCTTCTAGACATGGTTAGGTCTATGATGGCCCAGGCAAACCTTCCAATTTCACATTGGGGTGATGCTTTATTAACGGCAACTTTCATACTTAACCGTGTGCCCTTAAAATCAGTCACTTCCATGCCCTACGAGTTATGGACTAAACGTCAGCCAGATCTAACCATCCTTAGACCTTGGCGCTCGGCGGCATACATCGATGACAATTCTCATAGACATGGGAAACTAGGTCTTAGAGGGAAGAAATGTATTTTTATAAGGTACTCTAAACCCTCAAAAGGATATGTATTCATAAGTGAAATTGAAGATGGAACAGTGACTGAAACAGAATCAAGAGATGCTGTATTTATTGAGACGGAGTTTCCCAGTAGGGGAGATATTGACCGCACTGTATCTCTTTATGAGACTCAAGAACAGGACAGTGCAGAACAAATTGACAAACCAGAATCGTCTAGGCATGTTAATCTGAGTGGGAGCCAAGAACGGTCAACACAAAGACCGAAACAAATGAGAAAAGATAAGCAAATTGCTCTTACCAGAAAGAGTAACGGGAAAAGTGTTCCAAAGAGACGTTTCCAAATAGAAGGAGAAGCACTCTTAGTTACTCCAGAAGGGGATGATGAACCCCGCACTGTTCATGAGGCCTTACCAAGTCTTGCAATGGAGGAATGGAAGAAAGCAATGAAAGAGGAAATGGACTCAATGATGAAAAATCAAGTTTGGGAATTGGTTGATCTGCCAAAAGGGCGTAAAACCATTGGGAACAAGTGGGTTCTCAAAATCAAAAGAAAGGTAGACGGATCAATTGACAAATTTAAAGCTCGATTGGTTGTAAAGGAATATACACAATAGGAAGGTATAGATTATGAGGATACTTTTTCACCTGTTGTGCGCTTCAATTCAATAAGACTTATTCTGGCAATAGTAAACAGTTTAAACTTAGAGTTACATCAGATGGATGTAAAAACCGTATTCCTAAATGGTGATTTGGATGAAGAAATCTATATGGAACAACCAATAGGTTTCATTGAAAAAGGATTTAAACACAGGAAGTGTAAACTCAAAAGATCTATTTATGGATTAAAACAATCATCTAGACAATAGTACTTGCGGTTTCATAAGGCGATTACCTCATATAACTTCCAGATGATAGAGGAAGACCATTATGTCTACGTTAAGCGGTTTAAGGGTAACTTGGTGATATTATCCTTATACGTAGACGATATACTATTAGCTGGAAATAGTCTTGACTCTGTTATAGCTATTAAAGAATGACTTTCATCAAATTTTGAGATGAAAGACATGGGTGAAGCGGAATACATACTTGGAGTCAAGATTCAAGGGAATCGTTCCAAGAGAATCCTCACTCTTTAACAAGAGAAATATATCAATAAGATACTTGAGCGATTCAATATGAGTGAATGCAAACCCATGGATATCCCTGTGGCCATTGGAGTGGCCTTGAGTTCTGACATATGTCCCAAAACTGAATAAGATAAAAACCAAATAGAAAGAGTTCCATATGCAAGTGCCGTTGGTAGCCTGATGTATGCAATGATGTGTACAAGACTAGATATTTGTTATGCCGTGGGGTTGGTTAGCAGATTCCAGTCCAACCCTAGTAAGAAACACTGGAAAGCAGTGAAAAGGATCTTGAGATACTTAAAGGGCACAGATGACTATGCATTGTGTTATCAAGGAAGCGATCTACCCCTAATCGGATATTCCGATGCTGATGTAGGCGGTGATGAAGAAGAACGAAGATTGACTTCAGGATACACCTTCTTGCTTAACAACGGCGCCATATGTTGGAGTAGCAAGAAGCAAACGTTCATTGCTTTACACTCTATGGAAGCTGAGTTTGTGGCATGCACTGCAGCAGCGCAAGAGGTTGTTTGGCTGAAGAGATTTATCGAGCACCTAGGATTTGGGAACGAGAGTACCAATCCAGTGTTGATACACTGTGACAATACTGCAGCTATAGCCTACACAAAAGACCCTAAGCATCACAGTAAGACCAAACACATTGATATAAAATATAACTTTGTGAGGGATTATATAGCACAGAAAATTGTAATAGTACAATATATTTCAACCAAGTGTATGGTTGCAGATCCCTTGACCAAGCCAATAGGTAAAGAAACATTCGAGAAACATGTAAAAGCCATTGGCATGTTAAAAATGTAAAGTTACAGACTGTATGTAATACTTTTTTTTTTATTAATGATATCATGTCATTTATTATTACTTATATGTTTGGATAAAAGTATACAATGTCTAGTATGTCGTACAGGTTGAAAGAAGTAGCTCTCTCACACGAGCAACCGCCTTTGATGCTATAGAAGCGTTCAAAGATGAGACATGTGCTCACCAGTAAAACAGCAAGAGTGCTGATATGGTAGAGAAGAAACACAATAAGTGTCGCCTTGGCTTAAAAGTGCAGTGAGTCAAGATGAGATCCATGAGTAAGGGTATGGATCGAACAATGGATTGTCACATCCATAAAACCTATTGCCAGATGACAAATTCTTCAAAATTGACGTCATATTATGTGAATATAATTGAAGAATTTGGGTTTAGATACTAAGAGTGTCCAGACTTAAGTCTGTACGATGTGATTGATAGAATGAAAATGACGTACACTCTTTAAGGATAAGAGGAACACCGTAACATGTGATTCATACCATATGTGCTAAAGAACCGCAAATGGAAAGCAAATGAATCAATCTCTGCTTTATTGTTGTGTGAGTTCAGAAAGGTATAATCCTTTCATTAATGTCCTTTGACTTTGACAATATTATGGAGGTATGTTTCAGCGATTGCTACTTTGGTATATGTCCTATGGTGAAAATTATATATGAACCCAAGGTATTATGCTAGGAAAGCGGTTGATTCATATCAAAATGATATATGGGCGAAAGAAAGATTGCCAGAATATACATATCCATGCTAGTGTCTGTGACTGGTCCCTTATGATATTATTTTGTTAATTTCATAAGTGTGGATACTATGCATAAGTGGAGGCTATCTGAGTTATATACTGACTCAAGAGGGATTAGATTAGCCATGAGAAAAGTGTATATGGGCAAATCTAGGACATTCAAGGCACTATAATTTATTTGATCAATTTGCACTAAAGGGCTGCTTTGTGCTGGTCTTTGTAAAGGAGATTTCTAGTATAAATGCCCGAAAGGAGACGTCATGCCTACGCAGTCACGGCAAAGCACCTAGTGTGAAAGAAGGAAGAAAATGAGATTTGAGCCATAATATCTAATCTACCATGTGTGAGTGGGAGATGTAAGGAAACGGGCAATCCACCCATGGTGGATCAGACCCGACCGATGGAAAACAGAGAGCCGTTGACAACCAACCGTGAGGAACAGTTGAAGGGGAATATTTTGAATTCAAAACAGAGGGAGTTAGATACAGTTATCTAACTCTCCTCCCACAGGCTATATATATGTACATACACGGACAGAAAGGGGTGTGTGGCAGAACATATACTTCTCTATTTCTGACGCTCTGTTTCTGCATTTTCTTCTGGTGCATTTGTTATGAAAACGAACCAGAGTCTATACAGGGTGCTCTGGTTACATGTGGGTATCTAGTGTGTCAAGAAAACGATTCCAGGTACGCCCAAAACCTTCATAAACAATGTTTATCCCAAAGCATCTTTTAAGGGACCTGGAAAGGAAGAGTTACAATTTTCTATGGGGATATAACGAGGAAGGAAAAAAAGTTGCATATGCTTGCTTGGGATAAGGTTACACAAGATAAGCTTAATGGTGGCCTTAGCATCAAAGATTGTAGAAAGCACAATAAAGCCTACACCAAGAAGCTCTGTTGGAATCTTTTGTCCAGCAAAGAAGCCATGTGGGTCAAAGTGTTGAGAGCTAAATATAAATATGATTTTCAAAGTTGTGCCAAAGTAAGGAAAAAGAAATCTTCTCTCACTTGGAGAGGTATTTGTGAAGTTTGGGAAAAATTAGGTTGGGGATACGTATGAAAATAGGAAATAGAAATGTTGCTTCCTATTGGTATAACAACTGGTGAGAAAAGAATGTGCTACTTGTTGACTGGGCTCCAGACTTGCAAGATTTGATTAATAAGGAGGAAAGGGTGGTGAATTTTTTAAACAATCAGGGAGATTGTGGTCGAGGGAAGCTGAATCTTTAGTCCCTACTCAGATTGTTGATCATATCACTTGTGTCTTCCCACCATGTGTTGAGAAAGAGAAGAGGATAAATACTTCTAGAAACCATCTCGTGATGGGACATATCAGTTTATTTTTTATGTACCCACCGGAACAAGAACATACTATGGAAGATGATTTGGCAATAGGCTAGAGAAGATCAAATATTTTATGTGGCATTTTTCCCATGGTAGAGCTCACACGATATAGCTTCAAGCATAAAGAGGCATCACTGATTCAATAGAATGGCCATTTACTAATATGCCATTGATAAATGGAAGTCAGTAGTCTCACCCTCTGCATGGACTATATTTTGTTCACTTGAAGGTGAGGAATGGGTCAAATAGAACCTTGAGCAAAACATTCTGGTTTGCAATTTACCAAGAAGACTCGCTGGCCTATTCTATTTGGCAACATTTGTTGGGATATATGGATATCTAGATGTAACAAGACTTTTGGAACCCATGAGTAAGAGGAAGCGGTCAATGCTTACTCTAATTTTTCATAGCTTGCATAGACCAAGGTATACTCTGGGATAATAGTCTCCATCAGTACTCTCTTAATACTAGGGAAACCTCACATGTAACACCTGTAGGTTTCACAAGACTTAAAGTGGAAGGATTTGTTTTGGAAGATGGAAAGAGTGGATGCGGAGGTGTTATTACATTGGAATTTTCGATTCTACTGTTAGTCAGAAAGAGTTCCCCCAACCATTGCTAAGCTGATTGGAATCATTTATGGCCTTTACCTCTACTGGTCTAAAGGACTTTAGAAAATTGATATTAACATTGATTGTATTCAAGCAATTAACTTACTCACGAGAGGATGTGAGAACTCTCACCCTTTTTGAGATATAGTCCAAGAGTCTAGGTTCTAATTAATTATGTATGAACAAAGTAAAACTCCCTTGCTGACCATGTAGCTAAATGCATAACCTTATAGGGATTTTTTGCATCCTTGATCACCCTCCACTTATATCGACTTTAGGGGCAGGTGGTTAAGGATAACTTGTAGGTTTTTTTGTTTTCATTTGTAATTCCCGTGAGTTTATAGTATAAAGTTTTACAATCAAAAACATGTGTACTACATATAATGTCCTTTCAATAAATGGCAAAAAGAGTTACATGTATACACTACAAGAAAACCTCATTTTGTAGCGGTTACTTTATAGTGGTTACAAATCATTGCAACAAAATATACACTTTCTAGTGATTTCAAGACAAAATAGCTACAAAGTTATAGTGCTTTGATTGAGCCTCATGGTAGTCAACCGCTACAACCTTGGCACCAAATTTGTAGTGGTTTTGTGATAGAAACCACTAGAGGATGTGAAAGATCATGACATTTTGTAGCGGTTACCATAATTGCTATAAACTTCAATGCAAATTTATAGCAGTTGCTAGAGAACTGTAAGAAAGTGCCACGGTGCTTGTTACGTGTCACAAATTTATAGCGGTTTCAAGACAACCACTAGAAATAGGTGATGCTTTTTGTAGCGGTTATCCCCTAACCGGTACAAACCATACAGCTATAAAACTACCCCTCAATTTTTCACTTTTGGTGAGGTTGAGTAACACATATCCAACTCCACATCTAGGTACAATTGATTGTTTATATACTTATTTATATTTTATTATGATTGTTTAATTAGTTTAATGTTTAAATTTATATATTATTTATAATTTAATTTAAATGCATTGTTGACTTTGATGTTAATTAATTATATTATTGTAATTAATTAAATAATTTGTTTATTTAATTAATATTATTGTTGTCATTATTTGATTATGATTAAATTTAGAAATGTTTTATTTATTATTTTCTATAATTATATTATTTAAACTAATCATAATTGTGTCTCATCAGACTGGCAAAGAACCAATGGATCATAATAGACCCGCCCAGAACATTGATATCAGGCAAGGCCTTCTGAACACACAAGGAATGAGCTAACCTTCAACATTGAAGACTTGATATAAGGGAATATTTCACTTTCAACTTCCTAGGTGGTGGTTCAAAGATATTTCAAATGCGGAAGGGGAACAGGGAAAAGCAGAATGAGTGGCCCTAATAGGTTAATTGGCCTCATCTTGGTGGGCGTCAAACTTGCGAAGTTGTTGAGGTATGGGTAAGTATTTTATTTCGTCATTTAAATTTTGGAACAATTTAATTTATATAATAATTAAATGTTGTTACTATAAGTATTTTTAAATTATTAAAATTTCATACAATTTCAATTAATTTCCCAATTAAATTTGTAGTTGGTAATAGGAACAGGACTATAAGGAGGTTGAACAAAAAGGTCTCCTGCTAAAGGCTGGTCTACGTGTGGTAGTGCCACTTTAAAATTTTATGCAACTGGTCCAGGACGATGGCCAACTCTTGAATAATTCCTATGCCTAATAGGTAAGCAGTATACTCAGTTCACCGTAGATGCTCTGACTAGTGGGATATACGTGCACAAGCAAAGAGTGATAATTGGAAATTGGCCAAGTTATTGAATTGATAATTAACCTTTATATTCAATTCTTTTATTTAAATTAAATAATGAATTTATTAAATGTTTATAATTAATTTTTTATTGACTTACAAGATAAATTTGTTGTAAAGAAGAATGGGGGAAGCTTGGAAGAATGACAAGAGCCTTCTATTTAACAAGAGAGGTGACAGGATGAGGACAACCCCTAAGATACAGGAGGATGTGCCTGATGGCATCCCTCCTCAAGACTCAATATTTTTTGTCTAGTTTAGGATGTCACATGAGCATGGTATATAAATCTAATGCATTAATTATGATATTTTTATAATTTCATTAATTCTGTTTAATTTTTGTTCTAGAAAATTGCTCAGAGAAACATTACGAACACTAGTTTGTAGACTACGAACCATACGTCAAGCTCTCTCATTTTCTATCGCATATGATGATATTGTAAGTGCATAGTTTAATTTTATTAACCAATGTCTTTTTACATAAATTTTATCTGTGATTATAATCTGTTGTGTTAAAATTTTGCTCAGCAAAGGAAGACCCAACAAGAAGAAGGATACATACCATCTTTGGGGCAAATGTGGCCTCAACTCTAGAGGCACCGAGATGGCACCCCTATATCTGGAGAGGTTAAAGAAATTGTTGTAAATAGTTCATTAATTAAGTTGTCAATGTTAATATTTTCATACTAATATTGATATTTTAATTTAAATGAAAAAAGTTTTGACAGGCATGGATGACTTATACAAAGGAAGAGTTCTGGAGTCTCAAGGGTCTGCCCTAGATCCCACCAGCTCACTAAGGGCAAGGCATGGCTGGTGTCACATCTCATACTTTTAAGGGTAGAGGGGTTGCATTACAATTATTGACATAGTATATGAAGTTAAGTCAAAGCTGGGACAAAAATATAATTTCTAGAAAATTTTGAACTAATAGGGATAGTTTTTGAAAAAATATATGAAAATTCTATAAACATCCTAGAAAATGGGAAATGAGATATTAAGGAATTTTTAGATATTTGGCTAAATGTAAATTATTTAGCGAGATTTAATTCTTCAAGCTACTAAGAGACCTCAGGAAATTTAAGAAAGATAGGAATAATATACTTTAGGAGTTTTAGGATTTGTACAAGTGATTTTATTCACAAAATACCTATATTTAAATTTAGAGGAATTAAAATGAAAGTGAAGCTAATTAGGGGTTTTATTTGGAAAACTTACAAAGAAATACATATAGGGCTAAATAAATTCCAAGAAAATATATGAGGTTTCCCAAAAATTAATATAAGATAATGTAGTAGACAAAAATCTTTTATTAACTTAGAAACTCTAGAAATTAATTTACAAATAAGGTTGGATAACAAGGGTTAAATTGGTTTCTTTATATTTTGCCCTCAATAAAATTATGATGGCAATAAAGAGAGACTTATTCGGATGAGAAAAATGGTAGAAATATATTATGAATCTAATAAAAATTAATTACAGTGCCTATGACACTGGAATTGTAAAATAGTAATTTATTCCAGTATAATGTGTACTGGAATAATTTAACCACTTGACTGGGCCAAGTGTGGCACCATTTTGCTTCCCCATGAATGGTGAGAATTTTAACTTGAAAAATAATTTACTTTATGATTATGTTTTGTGGGAAAGTTTTTGAAGAATCCATGAAATGTTTACATATAAGCCATATAAATTGGTGGAACTCATAAGCTAAATAGATTTCTATTTTCTATAAATACCACCCCTCTCCTCTCACTATTGCATACTTTGGCATGCTTGGGAAAATCTTGCAACATTATTTCTCAACCTTTAAAGACAAGAAGAAGCTATCTACCTTGGTCATTTAATTTGGATAAAAGGTTATTTTATGTTTCCAACCACCTAGTTAATATTTTAGTTAGTTAAAGTATGGTTTAGGAAGTTGGAAAATTAATAATTTCCTACGGTTTCATGCTGAACAAATTGTATGAGACTTAGGGGATGTGATTTTGAAATTAAACTTAGGTTAAATATATAACATCTTTACTTTTGTACGTCTTAAGAACTATTCATAGCATTTAAAATCACTGACATGACATTTGAAATCCATTAGCTAAATCTGAAATTTCAATCTAATGAGTTACTGTTCATATATATAGTATATCCAAATTTGGTGATGAAATTCGAAAAATTATAATTAATTCTAGAAAAATCGAAATGAAGTGGTTGAAAAAGATAAATAAAGCTAAAATCTTTAAATTTAAGGTAAAAATAATTCCTTGTACCAATTACCCAGTAAACTGAGTCAAATCTGATTTCAAAGTTTACTATTAATTTGGTCAAAAATTCTCAAAACAAATTATAGTCCTTGACTTTAGAAAATTTGTTCTTTGTACATATATCAAAATAAGTCATACTTGGTGTCAAAACAAAGCTTGACATGTCAAATAAGTTTTTGTAAAATTACATATATTTCTTCCATCATTTACTATTTTTCATTACATCATAAACATTGCTACTCAAATTGGACATATAACATCATTACATAGAACAATTCATCATATAACATTCACATTATCCAATCCCTAACTTTTCCCCATGCCTCTTCATCTTCTTTCATCATTCATGAACTTGTTGGGATTGTGATTATGGGGTGAGATTTCTAGGGAAATCTCAATAGCAAATCGTATAAAACAATGTATCCATCAATGTAAATACTTATGCTTACTTGTGAAAGTGTTAACATTGTGTAAAGTGCATGATTCCATGTAATATATGAAATACAATTAGCCAAAGTAATCATAGAAATAGAGCTTTAATCATATACACATATGCAACACAATTCAACATAGCCAAAGCACAACCGAGCATAACATCCAATACATACAAGTTTAGGATAGTTTACTACCTTATTGCTTTACTTTCTTTTATTCCTTTCCTTGTCCTATTTTCTTGCTAAGTGCCCACCTTCTTGAGTCCACAAAACAAAGCCTAAACATCACATATTCATTCATTCATCATGATCCAAGTCAATTGGCATATAAGGATATTGAACTTAAATTAATCAATTAACCCCCTAACTTTATTTGTTTGTGGCTAATTGTCCTGTCCTTTGAATTAATTTTGTGTCTTGACTTATCCTACAAAGTTTGGACTTCTAAATCCATTTATAAGCTTAGAATTATGAAATTTTAGTTCCTTCATAGCTTGCTAGATAGAATAAAAAATGTATATAATTCTTTCAAAAATTCTCATTTTGATTCCAATGCTTCCAATACTTGTTTCTCTACTTAATCCCATACAATTTTTCATTTTAAAATATTGGAAGCATCAAAATTATGAAATTCCAATCACTGTTCATGCATGTGAACAGTAATAGAGAAGACTTAAAAATTATAACTTTTAATTCCAATGCTTCCAAAGTTTCAAACCTATCCAATCCTACACAAAATCATCATTTGAATTTAATGAAAGCAGTAGATCATTAAAATTCATTCTTGTTGGTCCTATATAGTAGGTGGCAGAATGGTCATCATCAATAGCAAAGTCAAGAACACAACTTAATTTAATAACCAATCACTAAATCTAGCTTATCTAAGTGCTAACTACATCATTCTAACTTCAATTTCTTCTTCCTTTAATGCTGTGCAGTTTTGGACAGCAAGCATAGTTCAATAAAAACTCAATTTCTAACCATTAAAAATTAGGTTTTATCCTTCCAAAACATATATAAATAAACTAAGAAGGATTACTTACCTTAGGTACTTACTTGGGTGGCTTCTCCTTGATCTTACTTTGAGTTCTCTCTTCATTTTGGCATGCTTTCCCTAAAGGTCCTATAGGTGTATGAAATGTTGAAGGAGGAAGGAGGTATTTGTAGTGAAATTTCAAGGCTCAATGGACCATTTTACCCCTCAAGTTTCTAATTATTACAATCTCTTAATCTCTCCTCTCATTGGTTGCTTTCCTTGATTATTTATCCTAAATCATCATTAACTTAATTTACATTATTTTAATATAATTCCACATGTGCCAAAACTCTTCCTTTCTTGCTTGGCTTCTATGTGGAATTTTTGCACATCTTGTCAGTCCTACCAAGGACACCTTACATGCCACCTATATTATCTCTGGATTTTTCTTGATTTCTTTCTTTAAAAATACATAAAATATCCTAGAAAATTCATTTGGCCACATAAAAGATTCCTTGACATCTTGGACCTACACATGATGCCATTTTGGGCCTAAATTTAGTCCAACTTGATATTTGGCATATATCCCAAGGTATTTCATATACTGATATCTTTAAATAGTCCTAATTTTTGAGATAAATTCTAAAAATCTCTTTTACTAATTTTAATATTTTTAGAAATTCATTCTAATAAAAGATGAAGTTTTTGCAAAGTCTCATAATTTTTTTAGACCTAGAGGTCCTGATAAAAATTACAAACATTTCCTCTAAACCCTTTATCGGTGTTATTTTTCACTGTAAATTCTATAATTAATTCTACATGACTCCTTTTTTAATTTTTTTTTATTTTTATAAATTCTCATATTAATTGTAAGATTTTTCTACCAAATTTCACCCAAGTCTGAGGTCCAAAAGATATTGTACTAATTTCTCAATCTTTAGAAATTTATATCAATTTATCGGGACCTCAAATTAAAATTATGTGTTGCATTAAACTAATCAAAATAATTTTCTCTTTTTACTAGTAAAATTTGGGCCTAAACTATCTTTTGTGCATTTTTAGGCCTTTTTCGACTCAAATTTTTATAATTACCATTTTACCTCTGAACTTTAAAAATTACACTTTAGGCCCTCAACTTTTAATAATTACACTTAATGGCCTAAAGCTTATGTCTACTTCCATTTCATGCCATTGAACGTTTAGTTTAAGTAATATTGCATAGGCATTGTTTAATTCATTTGAATTGGAGATTGGCTAAGCCTTTCAATCACTTTCATAATTCTATCCTAAGAATTGCATTTCATAATTTTGATGCTTCCCCTATGTTTAAAATAAAAAATAGTGTAGGATGAACATAAGAAAAAAGTATTAGAACTATTGGCATCAAAATTAAAAATTTAGATTTTGTGTGAGGCATGTCTCAGTCGAGGGCAGTACCTAGGGACGGAGTTTGATTTTTATCAATTCAAGCCCATATTTGGATTCTACATAAAAAATTATGTAATAATGACCTAAGAATACTTTTTAAGCTGATGGAAAAAACCCTAAAAATTAAGCTAAAGATTAAAGGTTTAAGGGGGCTTATTTTAAATCATTGTCAATGCAATGTGTATTGATGGTTATACACCCTTTTTGTCATTATGGAATAGTGTTTGAAATTTGGGGAGGAAAGGACTAGCTCAAGAACAAGGATTAAAAAGTAATTGGATCAAGGTAGTAAGTTTATGTTAGAAATCGTGCCCTAGGGGCCAATCATTGTCTTATCAATATTATTGATTTATGAATTTGTTAATTGTGTTATCATATTATTTGCATGTTTACTATGATGCCCATCCTTGGATAATTCATGATCTTATCCTAAATGTCTTTGGTCGATCATCTATGCGGGAGCAGAGATGAAACAAGACCAGTATGACTTTGAAGATGTATAGAGATATAAATCAAAGTCATAGGCACATGTAAGAGTACAAGGTGTTGGACCGACCCGCTATGAGAGAGCTGCATGGGTTACGTCATAAGCTTCTCTCATATACAAACCATGTCACTATGCCCTTTGACCTGAGATCATCATGGATTCCTACATGACAAACGCTCAGCTTTGACCTAGTCAAAAGTCACTTTTGACCGAGTTATCATAAAGACTATATTCTGGCTTAGTGGTTTTTCATGCGGAGGAATGTGAATGGTCAAGATGGAATTTGTCCCTCACATTCATAGAGAGATATTACTAGGCCCCTCGATGAGTGAGTCTGAGAAATGTATGGCCATACTGTAATGGAAAGGTAGTTCCATTTCTATAGTTAGACTACTCAGGGATCGAGAAAGTAACGGTCAGGAATAAGAGGATGACATTATCCATGCCTTATCCATGACCAAAATATCGTGTGACAGAAGGGACATAATGTGGTTGTATAAAAGGTTACATCGTTTAATGATCCTCATATGATTTGGGTAGTCGTTATATCTTGCTAGAGACCGCTTGCGACTTGTGGGCCAGTATAGCAAATGACCCACTGCCAACTTCATATGGGTCTACAGGGTCACACACAAAATAGCCCAACACGAGCTATGATGTATAGATTCATTGAATCTAAGCCATGTCCAGATTTAATAAATGATCCAGGGTAGATGTATCTATTTATTTATATTTATATATATATAAATTCGTATATATACATTATATATAAGAGATATATGAGATTTAATTTATAAGGATAAATTAAATCTCTATCACGTTTGAATTTGAAATTCAAATTGATAGCATATCTCATATAAGAGATATTTATAAGATTTAATTTATAAGGATAAATTAAATCTCTACCACGTTTGAATTTAAAATTCAAATTGATAGGATATCTCATATAAGAGATATTTATAAGATTTAATGTATAAGGATAAATTAAATCTCTATCACATTTGAATTTGAAATTCAAATTGATATGATATCTTAAATTTGATTTATGATAATAAATCAAATATAGTTTAGTCTTATCTTTAGTTTAAGTTAAATAAATAGGTGAATTAAGCCTGTGGGACGGATTTAATATAAACATTATTTATTTAATTAGTTTCTTATCAAGTTATACAATATATGATATTATATTAATTTTAAAATTAATATAAGATTAACTCCAAAATCCAATTCGGTAGAGAAAAACGCATAGCATCCTATATATATGATTTTAGGAGCTATATTTTGAACAATATAGAACACAGAAAGGCCAAAGGGGAATCTGCAAAAAGGTTTACAAATAAGAAACTGCCAAAATAGAGACAGAGAGGACGAATTCTTGAGAAAGCCCTGGAGGGACAAGAGACGCTAGCATGTTGTTCGTGGTTGGAACGCTGTTCGTGTGGATACTAGTAGAGGAAGCCAACCTGAGTCATCAACTTCTTGCGATCGGAAAGGGAGCACGAGCCGCGAAGAGAAGTTGTGAACGTCATGACCAGGAGCTGTGGAAGTCGCTGAGGAATATTGAAGGTAATGCTTCTTCCCACTTGACTTAAACACATACGGTAGATCCTAGCAAGGAATGGATAAATTTTTAAGTTAATTTTTGCTGTGTGTCTTTCAATTCCTTACAGTGGTATCAGAGCCATGCCATTTTGTGTTTAAGTTAAGTTTGATTGTTGATTCATATGATATGTGTTAGTCATAGTCGATCATATAATATGTGTTTTATGTGTGATATATAAGGGATCCGTGTTATGTATAACATAATTTTTGATTATTTATGTATGACCTATTCGTAACACAACATAACCATAACATATTATTTTGTGAATGTTTTAGATTTGAAACATTAATTGCCCTTCAATTAAATCTGAATGTTGATTCTTGAATGCTTGGGTATGGTGAACAATATGGCTCTAGATTACAATTGTTGTAATTTTTAAATATGGCCTGCGTGTCGTGACTTCCTAGATATACTCTCAATGTACCTTATCTTCTCATCTCACTCCCCTCAAATGTTAAAAGAGGTTTCTATATGTAATATCCCTCTTCTTACTAGAGAGCTCCTCTCATTGGCTTGAGGGGACTTAGGATAGGTGAGCCATATTGTATCACGTTAAATTTATGCATCTTATGATTATATCAGAAACATGCATATTACTTGTATGAGATACAAACTGAGAAACATGCATTCTTATAAATGAGATAGTTAAATTAAGCCCTCTAAATGAAATCTTAAGTCATAATGCCATCAATTTATGAACACTTGTTAAAACCTCGATCGCTCAATTGTGGACTCCACCAAAGTGGGTGCTTTTGAGTTATCTTGGGGAGATAAGCAAGAGTAATGGTGCTACTGTCATATCCCCAATTTTTTGACCTGATGTACCTGTACAGTTTATCTGCAATGGATATAAGATTCTTGAAATAAACTGTATCAAATTGTGAAAGGAAAGGGAAGGATTAATAACTAAGAAAAGAATAGGGACCAAAATGAAAATTTAAAAGTTTGAAGGTGAAAAGTGAAAGTAGAAGAAAAAGGAGGGACCTAAATGCAATTAATGAAAAGTTCAGGGACTTAAGTGCAATTATTCAAAAGTTAAGGGACCTAAATGTAAATATGGAAAAGTTGAGCCAAAACAGGCCAAAAATGCCCGGAATCAGATCAGACCCAAATTTTACCAGTAGATAGACAAAAATATTCCGGTCAGTTTAACGCAACACAGAATTTTGATTTGAGGTCCTGATTAATTGATATAAATTCCTAAAGTCAGAAGGAAATATTGCAGTATTTTTTAGATCTCATATTTAGATGAGACTTTATAGAAAATTCATATATTTAATATATGAATTTATAAAATTGACAGAATCAGAAAAGGAATCCTGTAGAAGCCATACGGGATTTTACAGTGAAATAAAATACCCGATAAATATGATCGGGAGAGTTGTACAGTGAATTGGGTCATAAAGGCAATATAGGCAATAAGCCCATAATAAGGCCCAAATGGTGCCATCATAAGCCCATTAAGGTGACTGGACAGTTATGTGGGCCAGAGACCAGAGCAGTCCAGGAAAAGTGCAAAATTACGAAAATGCCCATGGATGCCCATACTGTACTAGTAGTGGATAGAGGTCATTTTAGTCACTTTAGACAGGCTAAAAACGTGTCATATAGTATAAAAAGGATTATTTAGAGCCCATATACACCATGAGCCAGTATAAAGAGGGGTGAAATGACGATTTTGCCCTTAGGGTTAGTATAGTGCAGGAAAGGACACCAAGGGTATTTTGGTCATTTTCCAAGGGATGGATGGCAGATAAATACTCATCATAATATTTTCAATGATATGAGAAGCCTAGACATTAATTTCCAGGATAGAATACATATCCTGGTATATTATAAAAAATTAGGAACAGAACACAGTCCGGTTGTTGTGAAACTGCACTGATCGGTACTGGATTGGACTGAAATTTCTCCAGAAGGTTCTTTGCATGGGCAGCACGCCACCTAACCCTCTTAGGTGTCCCATGAGCTGTCCCACATGATGTAATAATTATTCTTTTTAGAAAAAGTAAAATCCAAGATTAAATGTGAGCCTTTAGATCAAATAGTAACCAAATCAATCTTGGCCATCCATTTCAACCCAAATTTCTCTACAAATACCCCCTATTCAGAACACTTCGGTATGCATGGTGAACCATAGGGAAACTCCTGCAAAATTTCCATTCAACCAAGAAAGAAGCAACCAAAGTGAAGTAACAAGCAAGGTAATCATCTCCCTTGATCTTGAGCTTTGTTCTAGCAAGTTAGCTCATGGTTTTAAGGGGTTTTCATGCTATATTTCCCTTATGGTTGCTGCTGGAAGTGCTGCTCATATGTGGTTAAAATATGAGTTTTATGTTATGGATAGTTTAGACAAGCTTAAACAAGCTAGAATCAAGTGGTATAAGCTTGTGAATTCAAGTATGTTTGGATTTAGGGTTTTGTGTTCTTGCTGATACTGTATGTGGTACTGTTCATATGATGGAATTTCGTAATTTTGATGCTTCCAATGAGTTTAAAATGGAAAGTTGTGTGGGGATAAAGTAGGAGAACAAGTATTGGAAGCATTGGAATCAAAATGAGAATTTTTGGAAAACAAGAGCATGCATTTCGGTTTGGCACTGTAGCAATTGTTATGTTTTGATTTTGGAAATTCTGATTTCATATTTGGATTCTACATGAAAAATTATGTGGAAATGAACCATGAGAATTTATTTTGGAAAGGTGGAAGTAGGAAACATAAATTAGAGAAAGAAAGGGAGCTAGTGAAAACCTAGTCTTGGATTTGGTTTTAAGTTGAGTTGTAACTTGATATTATGTTGTAATGGCTAGGTTTTGACATTTGTGAAGGAAGGAAAGCACTTAAAGAAGGTCTTGACCAAGATATCTAAGAGGTAGCAAGGATACCTAACTATAACTCATGTTTGTTTAATTGTTTTGCTTGCTTGTTGATTATGGTGTTTGGTTGAGCTTGAGCTTATATCATCATGTTATGATGAAGTATGAATGATTGCAACTCCTTGCAAGTTATGTCATGACAATATGCATGTTATAGTTTGCTTATGTACCATTATGAAGTAGCTCCCATCTCATGATAACATGTTAAGCATACAATTATCCATGCATGATATTATAGTTTGTGTAACTTGCTATTGGGATTTCCATGAAATCTCATTCCTTCCACATGCATAACTATGTTTTAGGTGCTGGATCTTTTCAAGGGAGGAGAGTAAATGTTGATGAATAAGTTGTATAATAAGCTACATGACTTACATGACACTATGGAATGATATGCTAGTATGCATGGTGTATGTTTCTCTAGTCCTGTTTTGAGGCCGTGGTGATTTGACAATGTTTTTGGCATCTAAATCAACGAGTTTTAATCTGAAACTTGGCATGCTTAAATTTAAGACACAGATCTTTAAATGAGCACCAAGAACGCCTCATTTGGATAAGTATCTGAATTGTTATGATTTTCCAAAGTTGGAAGTAAGATCTGGAATTGAGTAAAACGAGTGCTGAGAGGCAGTGACGGTTACACAAAGATTTCATATACCAAATGAACGCGTTTTTCTACGAAATTTTATGAGCTTAAAGATAACGTCTAAAGCTTCAAATCCATAGGTAACATAGTTCATTTGGATAAGTAACCAAAGAGAAATGAATTTTTGAAGTTAAGCAAAGAAACTGGAACTTCCAGATTTTACCAAATGAACAGTGATTTTCAACGATTAAACTGATTTCATTGGGACAAGAAAACCTCAGTTTCATATTTTTTCCTCAAATATATGTGAAAGAGATTTCATTAGAAATTGGAACCATGTTATTTCGATTTTTCTACAATTAATTATGAATTTTCAAAGTAGGGTACATGTTCTGGAATTACCAAATGAACAGTAACAGTGAACAGTACCCGAGAGCAAATCTTTTGGAAATGGATGTTTTCAAAACAAATGGTCATGTAATTGGTTCCAATCACTTCTAATCAAGTATAATTGAGGTTAAAAGTAAGGATATGACATTTTGGTATCAGAGCAAGTTATAAGATGGCTAAGATTCTTCACCATGATCGGGGGTTCTCACTACGTGAGAGTGGGACGAAGCGTTGGCTCTTACCCCGACATGGCCAACCGGCTTTGCCACCGGGAGGTTGCATTACAGTCGAGAGGCTAGTGCGTAAAACTTGCGTCTGAGGTACCTTTTGTAGTCCCAAGAAGGACTCTGCAATTTTGGTATCAGAGCATAGGATTCTGGCTTAGGAAATGCTCTGATTACATTATTTATAGACTGAAACATAAGTAAAGATTTGTATAATTGACCCTAAGTTAATTATTGCAGGATACCAGTGACTGAGTCTAGAACATCAGAGACTACAGTGAACAAGGGGGACCTTAGACCCACAGTCTATAGTTCTGATAGATCAGGGTGGAACTCAGAAGAGATAGATGCTTTCATACATGATCCGGAGTTTGGTCTTCCCCCAGTGATCAATATCTGGGATTCTAGTAGTGAATCAGAATTAGGCAGGTTAGATAATTCTTCGGTGGGATCAAATGAGATGGATGAGGATGATGATGAAGAAGAGGAAATATCAGATGAGGATATACCATCAGAAGATGATGAACTTGAGGAACCTAACCCAGCCTCACCCATAAATATTGTACTAGAAAGAGATGCAGGTTAGATAGATGATAAAGAAATGATAGACCCTCAAGAAGAACAATCTGATGTGGGTTACTCTTATGTTAGGGGTGCAACAGACCCTGTGCCTAGGAAGGCCAATAAGGTAGATGTTCGTAGACCGAGTCAAGTACCTAAACCAGTTGATGTACCTGGACCTAGCCATACAGCTAATATACCTGCTCCTAGTCATGTAGCTGATATACCTGGACCTAGTCAGCGGCCAAACCCTACAGATATTCCAGGTCCAAGTAGAACCAAAAAGATAGTAGTACAGCTATACCTGGGTAACCATCAGATAATTGAGTTAATCCCTGGGAAGGATATGGATGAAGAACATTTTAGGAGAGCTGTGGAACTCACAAAGCAGCTATATGGGATAGGAAGGATGTTGATTAGAGATATGGATCAAGACTATAGAGTTTACAAAGATTTCATAGCAAGAGTAAGGGAGGCCTATCAGGCATATGATCCAAATACTCTTACCCTTACTGATTGGGTTAACATCATGGATGATATTTTGCCTCTTACATCAACATGGAGAGAAGGGTTAGATCAGTACTTTGAAGAGGAACTCTTTGAGGATATCCATGATTGGATCTACATGGTAGGGGAATTTATTAGGATCCATTATGAGAAAACATAGTGTAATAGCTGTATGTATGACTGTTGTTGTAATCTATGTACTTTTGACTAGTAATGACATAATATATGTATGTGTGTCTGTTATGAAGAGTTTATGTAATGATGTTAAACCTGTTGTATGCTATGTTTTGAATGAAATATAAAGTATGTTAATTATAATATTCCTTTCCTATTTCCTATTACGATAGTAAAACAAAATGGTAAGAACCAGAAGAGCTAGTGCTTCGGGTGAATCCCAAAACGCCGGAGATATTAATCAGCTGATTCTAGAATGGCTGGAGCAGCAGCAGAAGCTGATAGAGGAAGTAAAAGCTGCTCAAGCAAGGAGTGAGCAGGAAAGGGATGCTGCTATAGCAGCAGCTGTAGCTGAAGCAGTGGAGAACCTCAGACACCCAGAGTCTGCAGGTATAGCTAATACAGAACCAGAGATGGTTCAACAAACAACAGAACTACCGAGACAGACAGGACAAACAGTAGATCCTACTGGTATTCAACAATGGATGACTAGTTCTGTAAGCATAGTCCTCCAACATTTGAGGGAACGTTCAATGTACAGAAAGCGGAGGATTGGATCAGCAGATTAGAGAAGATCTTTAAGGTACTAGGTTGTCCGTCTGAGAGTAAAGCACAGATGGCAATCTACTAGCTAGAAAGGGATGCGGACAGATGGTGGAAGAACACAGAGTTAGTATTGCAGGCTAGACACGTTCCTATCACATGGGAAGTGTTCCTTGAACAGTTTTATGAGAAGTATTTTCCCCAGTCTGTACGAGATGAACGAGAAGCAGAATTCCTTGTGCTAAGACAAGGAGAAAAAGAATCCTTTGACGAATACTTAGCAAAGTTCATCCGTCTTTCCCAGTATTCCACTTATCTACGACAGGTGGATGATGAGTGGTGGATGACAGAGAGGATGATCAGGGGATTGAATACTACTTTAAAAGATAAGATGACCCCTCAACAATACCATCAGTTCAATAAAGCAGTAGAGGCCTGCAGAATTATTGAGAATAGTCTAAATCACCGGATGCTGATGAGACTAATAAACAGAGAGACTGCTGCTCCTGAGAGACCTAACCAGAATAGAAATGCAGCCAGTGATAGTAGCTATAACAAGAAGAGGAAAAGGCAGTGGCAGCAGAACCGAAAGCCTAATAGAGGGAATTACAGGGGCAACCCAAATAATAGAGACCAGAGGTCTAGAGTATGCAACAAATACGGGAAGAACCATGGAGACAGACCATGCTTGATGGGGCAGAACGTCTGTTACATATGTGGCCAGCCTGGACATTTTTCCAAAAATTGTCCCCAAGCAGTTAATGATCAAAGGCCATGCACTCAAGGGCGAGTGTTTGCAATGACAAGGGAAGAGGCACAGAGATCACCCGAGATGATCCAAGGTATCATCTATCTCAATAATCATGCTGTGATTGCTATGTTTGATTCGGGTGCAAGTCATTCCTTTGTTTCTTATGAATATGCTAAATGTTTGGGCCTTACAATTAGCAAGCTGCATTATGCCATATGTGTCACAACCCCTACAAATGCTAAAGTAGTTACATCAGATGTCTGCCTAAATAGTGTCATTCTATATGAATGTTGTTGCACTACTCTTGACCTAATATGCATGCCATTCCATGAAATTGATGTCATAATTGGATTGAATTGGTTGTCTGCCAATAATGTAATGCTGGATTATAAGAACAAAACTCTAGTTCTTTATCCACAAGCCCCAAATATGAATCCAGAAGTGAAACTGAATTTCCTGACGGAGGCTCAAGCAGATAGATGTTTACGAAAAGGATGTCAGGGATATATGGTCTTCTTTTCTGTTCAAGCAGAAATGGAAGAAGGAATTGAAGCAATTCCTGTGGTCAAAGAATTTCCTAAAGTCTTTCCAAAGGAGATTCAGGGATTCCTCCAGAACGAGAAGTGGAGTTTGCAATTGACATCGTACCTGGAGCTGGACCAGTATCTAAAGCCCCATATCGTATGGCTCCCAATGAAATGATTGAACTTAAGAAGCAGATAGAGGAGCTATTAGAGAAGGGTTTCATCCGACCCAGTGTTTCTCCATGGGGTGCTCCAGTGTTATTCGTCAAGAAGAAGGATGGCAGTCTCAGATTGTGCATTGACTATCGGGAGTTGAATAAGATTACTGTTAAGAATAAGTACCCTCTTCCCTAAATTGATGATTTGCTAGACCAGTTGGTTGGAGCAAGCTTATTCTCTAAGATTGATCTGAGATCAGGTTATCACTAACTCAGAATCAAAGCAGATGATATTTCAAAGAATGTATTCAGGACTCGATATGGTCATTTTGAATTTCTAGTGATGCCCTTTGGTCTGACGAATGCACCTGCAATTTTCATGGATTACATGAACAGAATCTTCAGGCCTTATCTAGATCAGTTTGTGGTAGTCTTCATTGATGATATCTTAGTGTACTCCAAATCGGCTGCAGAGCATGAAGAGCATTTGAGGATTGTTCTTAGTACTCTTAAAGAGAAACGACTTTATGCTAAGCTTAGTAAATGTGAGTTTTGGCTTCAAGAAGTCAAATTTCTCGGTCATGTCATATCCCATGAAGGGGTAGCTGTAGATCCTAGCAAAGTTGAAGCAGTGCTAAGTTGGGAACAGCCAAGGACAGTGACGGAAATCAGAAGTTTTCTGGGCTTAGCAGGGTATTATAGAAGATTTATTAAGGACTTTTCTCAAATTGCTCTACCGTTAACCAAGCTGACAAGGAAGAATCAGCCATTCAAGTGGGATGAGAAGTGTGAGGCCAGTTTTCATGAACTAAAGCAGAGATTAACCACGACTCCTGTGCTAATTATTCCAGACCCAACTCAGACTTATGTAGTCTATACTGATGCTAGCAAGCAGGGGTTGGGATGTGTGTTGATGCAGCAAGGACGAGTGGTATCCTATACTTCTCAATAGTTAAAGCCACATGAAGAGAATTATCCCACGCATGATCTGGAGCTTGCAGCGGTAGTTTATGCTCTCAAGATATGGAGGCACTACCTGTATGGAGCTACTATAGAACTGTACTGTGATCATAAAAGCCTGAAGTATTTGCAAGATCAGAAAGAATTGAACATGAGGCAACGGAGATGGATGGAATTTCTAAAGGATTATGATTTCCAGATCAAATACCATCCAGGAAAAGCTAATGTAGTGGCCGATGCCTTGAGCAAAAAGGTGGTGCAGGTTGCTAGTCTCATGATCAAAGAGCTAGAACTAATAGAAGATGTTCGAGATTGGAGTCCTCTGTATCAAATGTAGACATCAGAAAGTTCTTATGGAGGAACGCAGATTAAAGCTTTTATTGAGGATGAGATAAAAGAGGCTCAGGAGCAGGATAGGCTAGCAGAAATTTTCAAAGGTAAGCTGGAAAGAGGGGAAACTAAAAACTTTGATGTGTCCTAAGATGGATTACTACGATTTAGGGGACGACCATATATTCTCAATGCAATGGGATTGAGAAAAAAGATCTTAGAAGAGGCACATAAAAGCAAGTATACAGTACATCTAGGTATGACCAAGATGTACCATGATGTTAAAGGTTTATTTTGGTGGCCTGGAATGAAGAAAGATGTTGTAGATTATGTGTCCAAATGCTTGACATGTCAAAAGGTGAAAGTTGAGCACCAGAAGCCAGCAGGAAAATTACAACCATTAGAGATACCTGAGTGGAAATGGGACAGCATTGCCATGGATTTTGTTGAAGGATTACCCATGACTCCTACTAAGCATGATGCTATATGGGTGGTAATTGACCGATTAACAAAGTCAGCTCATTTCCTGGCAATCAATAAAAAGGATTCTCTAGAGAAGCTGGCAAAACTCTATGTAAAAGACATTATTAGACTACATGGTATTCCCAGTAGTATCATTTTTGACAGAGATCCTCGGTTTACATCAAACTTTTGGTGAGCTCTACATAAAGAAATGGACACTACTCTCAGATTTAGTACAGCTTACCATCCTCAAACAGATGGTCAGTCCGAGAGAACAATCTAGACGCTTGAGGATATGCTAAGAGCTTGTGTTTTAGATTTCAAAGGGAGTTGGGATGCCCATCTACCATTGATAGAGTTTGTCTATAACAACAGTTATCAGGCTAGCATACAGATGGCTCCGTTTGAAGCACTTTATGGACAGAAGTGTAGATCTCCCTTGTGCTGGGTGGAGTTGAGCGAAAGGAGGATGTTTGGTCCTGATCTAGTAGACCAGACAGCAGTACAGATTGATAAGATCAGAAAAAGGCTATTAACAGCTTAAAGCAGACAGAAGAGTTATGCTGATGTTAGAAGGAAGCCGTTGGAGTTTGAAGAAGGAGAGCATGTCTTCCTTAAGTTAACTCCAACGACAGGAGCTGGATGATCAATCAAAGTAAAGAAGTTGCATCCTAGATACATTGGGCCATTTCAGATCCTCTCAAGAGTAGGATCAGTGGCTCCTTCTTCACGCACACATCCTCCTCTATCATACAAATGACTTAGACACGATTTTGAAGACAAGCATACCTCTTATGATAACCCTTTAGTTCCTTCTCCTCCTCCCCTACTTCAGAATCTAATAAATCGGTCGGTACACTGGTGTAGAATAAATCTTTTTTCTAAATTAGTCCGAAAGTGAGGTGTAGAAAGCTCAATTTTCTATACTGGTTGTAAGGACATCTAATATAGATGAATGAACTTTCTATACCGATTTTGTGCACGTCCACTATAGATGATACCAATTTTTTTCACCAGTTGTAAGGACATCTATTGTAGATTAATCCATTTTTTACACCTCACCATGCACACAATCGATGTAGATATTTTAATATTTATATATTGTTTTTACACCTGCCGGTATTCTTTATTTGATTTAAATGTAATTTTTAAAAACAACCCATTCACTATTTCATTACCCAATCCCCTAAAGTTTCATAAATAACTGCCTAAATATACAACTTATAGACAACAATAGAGATAGAATTCAATTGTTTATTATTCATTTAACAAAATTCAATACAAAAAGTGTAACAATTTGAATAGAAACTTAAAAAGATGTACTCATTGAAAGATAAATATTATTGAGAAGAAATGAATTGAACTAAAAAGTGAGCACAATGATTGTGCATGTCCTAAATATCATGATCAGGAAATGTGTAAGGTTGATTAAACATCTAAAATATCAAATTAAAATCAAAGTAATTAAGGGATTACTAATATATATTAAATTGACAATAAATATGAAATTATTAAAAACACAATTTTACCTCCTCAATCAGGTCAGTCCTATTTAACACAATAATATTGACCATGTGTCTAACTATGTATAAGCTGCACAAGTTGATTTCTCTGGGTTGCCTTTGACTCTATAATACTAACATGATCAAAATTATTTGTCATCAAAATGTAGAGTGTAACACTTAATGCTTTTCTTACCTTCAGTGTGATCCATTTAGGGTCCCTTACCGAGCTGGGGTACTTAAGACCTTTTGCAATTGTGAACATCCTCATAGCCTATGACCAAATTTATAAAGTTAGTAACCCATTTATTATAAAAAGAATATTTATCACAAAGACTATTGTTCTATAGAAGAAAACTCATGTGTTCATAATCTTCTTGACACCAACTGATGGCTTGTAATGGAGGGAGTATAAGAAAACAACTTTATAAGTTTTCTTATATAGGATGACCAATTGCCAATAGTTACTCTAGAAATTAAAAAGTAATGAGCATTATCATTAAGCAAATACAGAACTAGTATGAAATATTATTATTCTTACTCTTGCATATATGGTACGAAGAAACAAGCAATATCAGTTTCACCAAGCCTCCTAGAAATGTATTAAAGTCTTAAAGCTTGAGAGGTCCCTTTTTCATACTTAAGTTTCATACACAACAAGGGGGATATGTTGTAAATCACTGAGAGAATGGGCCATGATCTATGTATGTTGCTAAGGCTACCATAAGGGTTCATACCATCTGTACTAAGTCTAAGCCTTAGGCTTCTTGGTTTATTACTAAACTCAGGAAATAAGTCATCAATCTTCTTCTATTGCAAAGAATTAGTTAGATGACGAAGCTTTCCATCACAAATCCTTTTAGTAGAATGCCATAACATTTTCTTAGTATTATCTTCATTAGTAAAGAGGCACTTAAACTGTCATATCCCCAATTTTCTGACCTGATGTAGCTGTACAGTTTATCTGAAATGGATATGAGTTTCTTGGAATAGATTGTATCAGATTGAGAAATGAAAGGGAAGGATTCATAACTAAGGAAATAATAGGGACCTAAACGAAAATTGAAAAGTTTGAAGACAAAAAGTTGAAGTAGAAATAAAAGGAGGGACCTAAATGCAATTAATGAAAAGTTCAGGGACTAAAGTTCAATTATTCAAAAGTTAAGGGACCTAAATGTAAATATGGAAAAGCTGAGCCAAAACAGGCCAAAAATGCCCAGAATCAGATCAGACCCAAATTTTACCAGTAGATAGACAAAAATATTCCGGTCAGTTTAACGCAACACAGAATTCAGATCTCAGAATCAGATAAGGCCTTATAGAAAATTCATATATTTAATATATGAATTTATAAAACTGACAGAGTCAGAAAAGGAATCCTGTAGAAGCCATACGGAATTTTACAGTGAAATAAAATACCCGATAAATAGGATCGGGGGAGCTATATTGTGAATTGGGCCATAAAGGCAATACAGGCAATAAGCCCATACTGAGGCCCAAATAGCGCCATCATAAGCCCATTAAGGTGATTGGACAGTTATGAGGGCCAGAGACCAGAGCAGTCCAGGAAAAGTGTGAAATTACGAAAATGCCCCTGGATGCCCATACTGTACCAGTAGTGAATGGAGGTCATTTTGATCATTATGGACAGGCCAAAAACGTGGGACATAGTATAAATATGATTATATAGAATCAATATATGCCCTGAGGCAGTGTAAAGAGGTGTGAAATGACGATTTTGCCCTTAGGGTTAGTACAGTGCAGGAAAGGACACTAAGGGTATTTTGGTCATTTCCCAAGGGATGGATGGCAGATAAATATTTAATATATCATTTCAATGGTATGAGAAGCCTAGATATTGATTTCCAGGACATAATACATATCCTGGTATATTATAAAAAAATTCAGAACAGAAAACAGTCCGGTTGTTGTGAAACTGCTCCGATCGGTACCGGATTGGACTGGAATTTCTCCAGAACCTTCTTCACATGTGCAGCACGCCACCTAACCCTCTTAGGTGTCCCATGAGCTGTCCCACATGATGTAATAATTATTATTTTATGAAAAAGTTAAATCCAAGATTAAATGTGAGCCTTTAGATTAAATAGTAACCAAATCAATCTTGGCCATCCATTTCAACCCAAATTTCTCTATAAATACCCCCTCATTTCAGACCATGTGCGGCAGATTTGAGAACCATAGGGAAACTCTTGCAAAATTTCCATTCAACCAAGAAAGAAGCAACCAAAGTGAAGTAACAAGCAAGGTAATCATCTCCCTTGATCTTGAGCTTTGTTCTAGTAGGTTAGCTCATGGTTTTAAGGGGTTTTCATGTTCTATTTCCCTTATGGTTGCTGCTGGAAGTGATGCTCATATATGGTTAAAATATGAGTTTTATGTTATGGATAGTTTAGACAAGCTTAAACAAGCTAGAATCAAGTGGTATAAGCTTGGGAATTCAAGTATGTTTGGATTTAGGGTTTTGTGTTCTTGCTGGTACTGTACGTGATACTGTTCATATGATGGAATTTCATGATTTTGATGCTTCCAATGAGTTTAAAATGGAAAATTGTGTGGGGATAAAGTAGGAGAACAAGTATTGGAAGCATTGGAATCAAAATGAGAATTTTTGGAAAACAAGAGCATGCATTTCGGTTTGGTACTGTAGCAATTGGTATGTTTTGATTTTGGAAATTCTGATTTCATATTTGGATTCTACATGAAAAATTATGTGGAAATGAACCATAAGAATTTATTTTGGAAAGGTGGAAGTAGGAAACATAAATTAGAGAAAGAAAGGGAGCTAGTGAAAACCTAGTCTTGGATTTGGTTTCAAGTTGAGTTGTAACTTGATATTATGTTGTAATGGCTAGGTTTTGACATTTGTGAAGGAAGGAAAGCACTTCAAGAAGGTCTTGACCAAGATAGCTAAGAGGTAGCAAGGATACCTAACTATAACTCATGTTTGTTTAATTGTTTTGCTTGCTTGTTGATTATGGTGTTTGGTTGAGCTTGAGTTTATGTCATCATGTTATGATGAAGTATGAATGATTGCAACTCCTTGCAAGTTATGTCATGACAATATGCATGTTAGAGTTTGCTTATGTGCTATTATGAAGTAGCTCCCATCACATGATAACATGTTAAGCATTCAATTATTCATGCATGATATTATGGTTTGTGTAACTTGCTATTGGGATTTCCATGAAATCTCATTCCTTCCATATGCATAATCTTGTTATAGGTGCTGGAACTTCACATGGAAAAAGGGTAAACATAGATGAATGAGTTTGTATAATAAGTCACATGAGTTACTTAACCTTATGGAAGCATATGATAGTATGTATGGTTGAATGGTGTATGGTTCTGTAATTCTGTTTTGAGACTATGGTGATGTGACGATGTTTATGATGCCCAAATCAACGTGGTTTAGTCTGAAACTTGGCATGATTAAAGTTAAGATACAGACCTTTAAATGGACACCAAGAACGCCTTAATTGGATAAGTATCCGAATTGTTATGATTTTCCAAAGTTGGAAGTAAGATCTGGAATTGAGATAAAACGAGTGCTGAGAGGCAGTGACGTTCACACAATGATTTCATATATCAAATGAACGAATTCTTCTATGAAATTTGGTGATATTAAAGAGGACGTCTAGATCTTTAATTCCATATGTAACACAGTTCATTTGGACAAGTAACCAAAGAGAAACAAATTTTTAAAGTTAAGGCAAAGAAACTGGAACTTCCAGATTTTACCAAATGAACAGTGATTTTTAACCAATAAACTGATTTCATGTGAACAAGATAACCTCAATTTCATATTTTTCCCTCAAATATTTATGAAATATACTTCATTAGAAATTGTAACCACATTATTTTGATTTTTCTACAATTAGTTATGAATTTTCAAAGTAGGGTACATGTTCTGGAATTACCAAATGAACAGTAACAGTGAACAGTACCCGAAAGCAAATCTTTTGGAAATGGATATTTTCAAAGCAAATGATCATGTAATTAGTTCCAATCACTTCTAATGGAGTATAATTGAGGTTAAAAGTAAGGATGTAACATAAACCTCGGTATAATTGGAAGATACCATAATAGTTTTACAGGAAAGTTGTTTGATTTGTACATTTGTGTCTTATATATTGGACACTTCTCCTTATCTTCAAACTCTTTCCTATACATAATGCAATTATTTGGGCATGCATGAATATTTTTATATTGCGTGCCTAATAGACATGTTATTTTCTTCATATCATAGTAGTGCTTGGGTAGGACATTCTCTTATAGAGGCATGTCTTGCAACAACTCAAGTAATTCTAAAAAACTACTATCACTCCACCCATGTCGTACGTTTACACTTACAAATAACAACACCGCATTCAATAGGTTGTATTTTCTAAACCCTGGGTATAGAGTTTTCTTGTATCATTGCATATATTACCATATGCATTTGACCGTATAAAAGCATATTCTCCAATATCACAAATCATTTATTCCACCCGATCATTAGTCTACATGTCATCGTTAAAGGTCTAGTCCACCTGTTCAAATGCACTCAAACTTTTCACATTTTCACCATACCATACCCATACCATATAACTGTTACAAAGCCCCTCACAAATTATATGAGTGTAGATATCTGTAGGACTTAGTTTCCTCTCATTCAAACATCTCACATAAAGATAATAAAACCTTCTATTGTCATCATCAACATTTCGTTTAGCAAACTCCAAAAACTTCTTTATCCCGTCAGAGTACTCAACAATTTTTAGAGAATATAACAAGCAAAAGTGAAATTACTTACCTATTTAAACAAATAAATGACAGTAATGAATCCACACAAATACTAGCAAAAGCTACAAGTGCATAAATTTCCAGTTCATAACAAAATTCACTGTCACAGAATGACCGAGAAATGAGTGAAAAAATGAGAGATGAGAGGCACGCAAATCGGGTTTTGATTATCATATTTCAGAAGTCAATCTACATCGGATAAAATGAATATAATTATAGAAAGAATGATATTCTAAATCGGACATACATAACAACCAGTGTAGAAAGGTTTAACTTATTTACAAAAATACCATGCTTGGTATGTTTAAATAAAATTTATTTTAGGAGCCAATCTACACTAGATAGAATAAAGATAAGGTGTAGAAAGAAGGATATTCTAAACTGGACATAAGTAACAACTGGTGTAGAAAGTTTCAACTTATTTACAAAAATACCATGCTTGGTATCTTAAAATAAAATTTATTTTGGAGCAAGTCTACATCAAAATAAAATGAACATAAGGTGTAGAATATTTTGAAAAATAATGCAATCAAACAACAACGCATGCATAACAATAAACTTGTTAGACTTCATTCATTCAAATTAAACTTTACATCCAAAATTTGAAATTTAAAAAAAAACCTCTATTAACCTATATATATACAATATATTATCCTCCTTTTTTTCATTATATCAAAAAGATAACAAAGGAGGCAGGGCATAGAGAAAGGTAGGCCCTGTCACTCATCATTATCTTTAGAGTCAGAGTTGGGATCAACTTGATGATAGAAAATATCATGCTATTGATGGCGGCGAACTTCAAAGCAGAAGGCTCTAAAAAATTGATTCATCCTTTCAACTTTTAGACTCAGTTCTTTCACCTAGTTCTCCAGGCCATTGAAGTGGTAGATGAGTTTCTCCAAGTACTCCATCAGATTATGAAGTAGGAGAGCAGGATAAGGAATTAAGGGTTATCATGAGAGATATGATTGTCTTTAAAATCATCTCTTAGTCTTTTGTGAGGCAGAGAAGGAGGTGTGCATGAGAAAGAAACCATTGGAGGGTTAAGATAGAAGAATAGTGTAACATCCAAAATTTCCCCTATCTGTATAAGACTGATAGAGGAAAGAGGTTATGAAGATATTGGGATGGTAATAAGAATAAAATATAATGATTAAGATAAGTATTAAGCCAAAGAAAGAGCGAAGGTATAAACTTGTAAAGCAAAAGGGGCTAAATTGCAATTTAGAAAAAGTCTAGGGACTAAATTGCAATTAGTGAAAATTTCAAATGGTCATTTTGGAAAAGAAAGGGACTAAAGCAAAAAATTTAAAAGTTTCATGGTGTAAAATGGAAGTAAACATAAGCTTTGGTCCATTAAGTATTAAGTGTAATTATGAAATTTATAGTAAAATCGAACACCGATAAAAGGATTAAAGGAAATGTAGGAAATTTTTAGCAGAACTTCTGGGTCTCAAAAAATTATGAGACTTTGTAGGAAATTCATTTTATATTAGAATGAATTTCTAAAAATGTTATAACCATTAAAAGAGGTGTCTAGCATTTATCCTAAAAATTAGGGTGATTTAAGAATATTGGTACGAGGGAAATGCCTTGGGATTTGTGCCAATTACCAATTGGACCCAAAAGAGACCCAATATGACATCCTATACAAGTCCAATAAGACCAAGTAATTTTTATGTGGTCAAATGAATTTTTAGAATATTTTATGTAGTTTTAAAATATAAGAATTTAAGAAAATCCAAGAAGTATGTAAGGTGTACTTGTGGAACCCACAAGCTTTAAACATGGAACCAAGAAGAGGAAAGGAAGATTATATCATGTGTTAAAATGTAATAAAATAATATAAGAATTAAACTAATTATGATTAAGGTTAATTAATCCAAAAACTAACCAATCAAATTTAAGATTTAGCCATTGTAATAATTAGGAAAAGTAGGGACATTATGGACCCAAGGTGCCAAAATTTTGACTATAAATACCACTCCCATTCTTCACAAAACTGTGCACCCTTGGTTCCCTTGGAGAAACTCTTGTCATTTGAAAACTCAACCAACATAAAGGCAATTCAAGGCACTTAGAGATCAATGTAGTCAAGGCATAAGGTATGTGATCTTCCTAGTTTATTTAGATGTGTTTTGGAAGGGTAAAATGTAGGTTTTAGTGGTTGGAAATTCCATTAAACCTAGAGTATGCTTGCTGTCCAAATTGTAAGTTGAAGGAGGAATAAGAAAATAAAGGTAGAACTAGGTGATTAAGGTTTAGATAAGTTGGTTTTGATGATTGGTTATTGAATTAAGTTGTGCTCTTGACTTTGTCATTGATGGAGGCATTCAGCCTAGGTCTGTTATGGACGAAAAAGAACGAATTTCAATGATCTAATACTTCTATTGAATTTATATGATGATTTTGTATAGGATTTGATAGATTCGGAACCTTGGAAGCATTAGAATTGAAAGTTTTAAGCCTTCTCTATTACTGTTCATATGCGTAAATAGTGATTATAATTTCTTCATTTTGATGCTTCCAATGGTTTTTAAAATGAAAAATTGTGTGGGATAAAGTAGAAAAACAAGTATTGGAAGCATTGGAATCAATATGAGAATTTTTGAAAGAATTATGTACATGTTTTCGGTTATGTCCAGCAGTCCATGAAGGAGCTATAATTTCATGATTCTAAGTTCATAAATGGATTTAGAAGATGAAATTATGTAGGGTAATGTCAAGACACAAATTAATTCAAAGGACAAGGCAGTTAACCACAAATTAAGAAAGATAGTGATTAATTGATTAAGTTAAGTTTAATGTCCTTATATGCCAATTGAGTTGAATTATGATGAATGAGTGAATACATGATGCTTAGGATTTGATTGTGTATTCAAGAATACAAGCTTACTACAAGGAAATGTGACAAGAAAGAGGATAAGGAAAAAGTAAAGCATCAAGTTAGTAAACTTACCTAAACTTGTATGTGTTGAATAGATGGTTGATTGTGTTATGGTTTGATTGATGTTGTCATATGTAAATGTTGAAGCTTTGTGCTATGATTACTTTGGCCAATTGTATTTCATATGTTACATGGAAGCATGCACATTACATTATGTTGACACAGTCATAAGCAAGCACTAATACCAAGCATTAATGTATAAATTATTTAGTACCGTTTACTACTGAGATTTCCCCTGAAATTTCACCCCAAATTATATATCTAATCAATAGGAACATCAAGCATGAGAGAGGAAGATGTTAGATGATGATATGGTTTTCTTATATGATTATGTTATAGATAAGTTTTGGGGTGAACATATGTAACGTTAGTTGTTAAATTTCTGCACTGGAACAAAAGACAGTTTTCAGCTATGACACTTGGGTTGTAATTAAAAATAGTTAATGATGTAATGAATGTATGATATTTTAGCAATAGATAGTTAACATGCTAAGCTTCATTTTGACATAAAGTACGCTTTATTATGATGTCTGTACAAAGAGACCATAATCTATTTTTAGAATTTTAACCAAATGGATAGTAATCTTTGACGATTAAACTGTATTAATTGGTTAAGTATTTGGTCAGGAACTTATTTTTCTCTTAAATTTAAAGATATTGGCTTTGAGTAGAATTTTCAACCACTTTATTTTCATTTTTCTAGAATTAATTATAATATTTTCAAGTTCATCACTTAATATGGAATTACCATATGAACAGTACTCATAAAGAGTGAAATTCTAGATTTTGTAATTGAACTTCAATAGACTTGTAAGTGGTTCTAAATGCTATCGAATGGTCCCTAAGACGTACAAAAGTAAGGTGTTACAAATAGAAGAAAAGAAAATAACACAATGAGAAAGTGAGATAAAAAGTCATGATTCCAAAAGGGTCTAAATTTAAAGTTGAGGAAATAATAGATTTGGAAAAGGATATCGAAGAATGCAATCTCCTTATATCATAATGATTATAAATGTTGGAAACCGAAGAAGGGTGATGATGATGAACTGTGATATGGAGAAATGACATAAAAGAGGCGGGAAAGGATAGTTTAAGAAAATGAATAGATAGAGGTAAGCTAATCTATACCTAATAAAATGACATCTTGTGAGAAAGAAAACATCGAAACCGAACCTAAAGACAATCGGTGTAAAAATATTTTTTTCTAAATCGGACCTTTATACAACTGGTGTAAAATGTCATATCCTATTTTTTCACTATATGTATAATACAGATTGTGATGATGAATAGAAAAGGAAAATAATGATTAGACAAAGGTATAAAGATGAGGGACTAAAATGAAAAGTCTAAAAGCTCTGTGGTGCAAAGTGTAAAATAGACAAAAGCTTTAGGCCATTAAGTGTAATTATTGAAAGTTAAGCTGGAAAATGCCCAAAAATGCCCAAAATGGAATCTTATATGCCCAGTAATATTTTTAGATAGGTACGTGGGCCAAGGTTAATAAAGACCAGGAAAAATGTATAATTATGAAAATGCCACTGACTATGCCATTGTGTTGTGTCATAGAGTCATAGTTAAACGAAGGGTATTTTGGTCATTTGATTAGGTTTAGACAGTCAAGTAGAGTTCCAAAAATAGTTGGCCAAGGTCAAGGAATACTCTGATGATGTGTGAAAAGACAATAATGCCCTTTGAGAAATTAAAGTGAAATTGGACTTCAATAAAGGGTCTTGAGGAAATGTAGGGATTTTTTATCAGGACTTATGGGTCTCAGAAAATTATGAGACTTTGTAGGGGAATTATTTTATATTATAATGAATTTCTAAAAATATTAGAACCATTAGAAGAGGTGTCTAGCATTTATTTCAAAATTATGATATTTTAAGGATATCGGTATAAGGAAGTGCCTTGGGATCTGTGCCAATTAGCTATTGGACCTAAAAGTTGTCTTAGATCCCAAGTCTAATAATGAATAATTTATGAATTTTTAAAAAAGAAAGGAAAAAGGAATAAAGTGAGAATTAGGATTTGCACATAGTGGGACCTATAAGACTTCACACATGGCGTCTAAGACAAGGGTAAAAGAAGATTTTTGTCATGTGATGTTATGGCAAATTGGCTTGGTGGGCAAGGTTGACATAAGAGCAATTATGAGCCAATAGATCAAATAGTGCACAAAGTGATCTTGGGCATTCATTTTCCATAGAATTTTTCTATAAATACCCCCAATTTTTTGCACAAAACTGTGGCCCCTGGAACCCTTGGGGAGGTGTTGCTCAAACGAAGAATCAAACCAAGACAAAGAAGATTCAAGGTACCAAAGTTCAAGCTAGTTAGAGATTAAAGTAAGTGATCTTTCCTAGCTTGTTTTCCTTTGATTTGGGGCTTGAACTTAGGGCTTCCATGGAAGAAAGTTGAGTTTTCTTTAATGTGTATGTGCTGTCCAAAACCTTAGATGAAAGGAGAAAGAAGAAATTAAAGTTAGAGTTATGTGATTGAAGCTTAAACAAGCTAGTTAGGTGATTGGTTGTTGAGACCTTTCATTATGCACTATTCATGATAGGAGGAGATGGAATTTCAATTATCTAATGCTTGCATTGAATTTATATGATGATTTTGTGTAGGATTGGATAGGTTTCGAACCTTAGAAGCATTGGAATTGAAAGTTGTAATTCTTATAATTCTTCTCT
Organism: Leucaena leucocephala; assembly: GCA_037074615.1. NCBI lineage: Eukaryota > Viridiplantae > Streptophyta > Magnoliopsida > Fabales > Fabaceae > Leucaena > Leucaena leucocephala. The sequence continues at coordinate 15,690,049 of CM073535.1, read as the reverse complement.
ATTACTATTCACTAACATGAATAGTCATTGGAATTTCATGATTTTGATGATTCCAATGGTTTTAAAATGAAAATTTGTGCGGGATAAAATAGAAAAACAAGTATGAGAAGCATTGAAATCAAAATGAGAAATTTTAGAAGAATTATGTATGTTTTTCAAATATATTTAAAATAGTGCATAGGAGCTAGAATTTGATGATTCTAAACTCATAAATATATTCAAAAGATGAAATTATGTAGGGTAAAGTCAACACATCAATTGATTTAAAGGCCAAGTCCATTAGTTAAGATTAAGGAAAGTTAATGTAGTTAAAGAGCTCAAAGTTCAAGAGAAAGTTAGATTATAATGGATGAATGATTATATGATGTTAAGATTTTATTATGGACTTAAAAAATAAGTAAGAAGAAAAAGCAAGGTTAAAGTGAAAGAAGTCAAGAATATGAGGTACTAAACTTATCCTAAATTTCTATGTATTGAATGTTATGCTTGGTTATGCTATGGCTATGTTGAATTGTGTTACATATATATTTATGATTGAATATCTATTTCTATGATTACTTTGGCCAATTGCATTTCATATGTTACATGGAAGCATGCACATTACACAATATTAACACTTTCACAAGCAAGCACAAGTATTTATATTAATGCATGCATTGTTTAGTACCGGTTGCTATTGAGATTTCCCTAGAAATCTTACTCCCTCCATGTAATCCCAATCCCAATAGTTTTATGAATGATGAAAGTGGATAAAACATGAAGAGAAGCTAGGGATTGTATATTATATATGTTATGTGAATAATTGTTATATGTAATGTTGCTATATGACCAATATAAGTAGTAATGGTCATAAAGTAATGAAAAATAGTAAATGTGTAAAATTTTACAAACATTTAGTTAACATGTCAAGTTTCATTTTGACACTAAGAACACCTTATTTTGATGTCTGTACCAAGAGAACAAATTTTTCAAACTAAGGGACCATAATCTATTTTCAGAATTTTTGACCAAATGAATAGTAATCTTTGACAATTAAACTGTATTAATTGATTAAGTATTTGGTTTGGAGATTATTTTTTCCTTAAAGTTCAAGATGTTATCTTCACGTAGCTTTTTGGAACACTTCATTTGGATGTTTCCATAATTAATTATGATTTTTTTTAAATTTTTCACCTAATCTAGAAATCCCAGATGAACAGTAACTCAAAAAGAGTAAAATTCTAGATTTAGTTAATAGACTTCGAAGGTTTTGTAAGTGGTTCTAAATGCTACTGAATGGTCCTTAAGATGTACAAAAGTAAGGATGTTTCATAGAAAGTATATTTTAAACCTTATATGGTGGTATCTGTTGTAATAATTTTTTCTACACCAGTCATGAGTATATTTGGTGTAAATATTTTATCTTATTTACGAAAATACCACATGTCAATTTTTTAAACTTTCTCTACAAGGATCGATTTAAAAATAGGGCTTTGGAAAGCCTATTTTGTATTAGTGAATTTGGAATATGAATGCTACCTTGTATAAACACATGCCTTGACCCAATAATGGTCCTTCCAATATAGGCTTCTATTAGCTAGCAAAATTGAAACAATGAATTTTAAAATAAAAGTTATGATTTGAATGTCAAAGTCAGCTATACTTAAATGTCTACTATGAGTGTTTGATGAAACATTCTTACTTCTATATGTCTTAGGGACCATTCAATAGCATTTAGAATGACTTACAAGACTTTGGAAGTCCATTACCTAAATCTGGAATTTTACTCTTCTCGAGTAACTATTCATATGGTATTCCAGATTAGCCTATGAAATTCAAAAAATCATAATTAATTATTTAAAAATTGAAATGAAGTGGTTCAAAAATTTACGTAAAGATAACATATTACAATTTAATGGAAAAATAATTTCCAGACCAAATGCTTAGTCAATTAATACAGTTTATTCATCAAAGACCACTGTTCATTTGGTCAAAAATTCTAAAAATATATTTTGGTCCCTTACTTTGAAATATTCATTCTCTTTGTACAGATATCGAAATAAGGTGCTCTTGGTGTCAAAATGAAGCTTGATATGTTAACTAAATGTCTATAAAATTTCATACATTTATCTCATCATTGCTATTTTTCATTACATCATGTGCATTGTGACTCAAACATGTCATATAACATCATTAATTGGAACAATTTATACAGTCATCATATAACATTTATATTATCCAATCCCTAACTTCTCTTCATGCTTCTTAATCCTCTTTCATCATTAATAAACCTACTAGGATTGGGATTACATGGAGGGGGTGATATTTCTAGGGAAATTTCAGTAGCAAACGGTATTAAACAATACATGCATTAATGTAAATACTTGTCATTGCTTGTGAAAGTGTTAACATTGTGTAATGTACATGCTTTCATGTAACATATGAAATACAATTGGCCAAAGTAATAATAGAAACAGAGCTTCAAACATAAATACATATGCAACACAATTCAACCAAGCCATAGCACAACCAAGTATAACATTCAATACATACAAGTTTAGGATAAGTTTACTACCTCACTTGCTTGGTTTATTTCACTTTAACCTTGCCTCTTTTTTCTTACTTCTCTTTGATGTGTGGCTACCTCTTTGGAGTCCACAATCAAATCCTAATATCACATAATCATCTATCCATTATAATCTAACTTTCTCTTGAACATTAAACTCACTTTAACTAACATAACTTCCTTTGATCTTTACTAATTGACTTGGCCTTTGAACCAATTGATGTCTTAACTTTAGCCTTAACAATTTGATCTTTTGACTAAATTTATAAGCTTGGAATCATGAAATTCCAGCTCCTATGCTCTGTTATGGACAAATTTGGAAAACATACATAATTCTTCCAAAAATTATCATTTTGATTCCAATGCTTCCCATACTTGTTTCTCTACTTTATCCCGCACAAATTTTCATTTTAAAACCATTGGAATCATCAAAATCATGAAATTTCAATCACTATTCATGCTAGTGAACAGTACAGAGATTAATTCCAAGAATTATAACTTTCAATTCCAATGTTTCTAAGGTTCAAAACCTATCCAATCCTACACAAAATTATCATATAAATTCAATGGAAGCATTATATCATTGAAATTGCATCTCCTTCTATCATGAAAAGTGTAGACCAAAAGGTTTCAACTATGTCAAAGTCAAGAATATGAATTTGATTCAACAACCAATCATCTAACTAACTTGTTCAAGCATCAGTCACATAATTCTAACTTTAATTTATTCTTTCTCCTTTCATCTAAGGTTTTGGACAGCACATACACCTTAGAGAAAACTCAACTTTCTTCTATGAAAACCCTAAGTTTAAGCCCCCCAAATCAAAGAAAAACAAGCTAGGATATATCATTTACCTTAATCTCCAGCTAGCTTGAACTTTGGTACCTTAATCTTCTTTTTCTTGGCTTGACTATTCATTTCAATAACACCTCCCTAAGGGTTCCAAGGGCCGCAATTTTGTGCAGAAAAATGGGGGTATTTATAGAAAAATTTATGTGGAAAATAAATGGCCAAGATCACTTTGTGCACTATTTGATCTAATGGCTCATATTTGATCTTGGATTAGCTTACCCTAGAAGCCAATGAGATGACATCATCCATGACATCATCACAGGACACCTCAAAGCCCATGTGACGAAATTACAAAGGGAGGAAGTATCTGGAAAAATTCCAGTCTAATCCATTACTGATTTAGTCCGATTTTCCAAAAACCAGACTATTTTCTAAATCTAATTTTTCTGAGATTCCATAATATGCTTTCTGACCTTAAATCTAGTATTTGAATTCTTCCTATCATTGACATTATTGTATTGGGCCTAAACTAAATTACAGATTCCTTAGCAAATTACCAAAAGCCCCTTAGTTCTTTATTTACTTTAATACCGCAAGGGAATTATAGTCTTTTCACACATCATCAGAGTATTCCCTTACCTCGATCAACTATTATGGGAACTCTCCTTGACTGTCTAACCTTAGTCAAATGACCAAAATACCCTTCGTCTAACTCTGATTCAATGACACAACACAGTGGCATACTTAGTGGCATTTTTGTAACTTTTATATTTTTCTAAGTCTTTATTAGCCCTGTCCCACATACTTATCTGAAAATATTACTAGGCCTATAAGATGCCATTTTGGGCCCTCTGTATGGTCCACTACCTTAATGGGCTAAATTCCGAAGAAAATTCCCTGAAACGTATTTATTGGGTATTTTAATCAACTATTCCATAATAAATTCTACAGAACTCCTTTTTGAGCTATGTCAGTTTCATAAATTCTTATATTAATTATAGGAATTTACTACTAAACTTCATCTAATTATGAGGTCCAGAGGATACTGTATTAATTTTTCTTTCTTCAAAAATTTATATAATTTTTTTGAGACCTCAAATCAAAATTCAGTGTTGCGTCAAATTGATCAGAATAATTTTCTCTATTTACTGGGAAAATTTGCTACTAATATGATTTTGGGCATTTTTGGGCCTTTTTCTGCTCAACTTTCTATAATTACTATTTTATCCTAGAACTTTTGAAAATTATGCTTTAGGCCCTCAACTTTCCTTAATTACACTTATATACCCAAAATTTATTTCTACTTTTATTTTTGTACCATAGAACTTTTAGACTTTCCAATTTCGTCCCTCGTCTTTATACATTTGTCTAATCATTGTTTTTCATTTCTATTCATCTTCACATCCTTTCCAAACCTCTTTCCACTATCAATATTATACAACAACAACAATAACAAACCTTATCCCATTAAATGGGGTCGATTATATGGATCGTACGTCAACATTATGCTCTATCAAAAACTAAATCTTTGGATAGGTTATTAACCAAGAGATCTCGCTCAATGACCTCTTTGAGCATTCTCTTTGGCCTTCCTCTAGTCCTTTTAACCAGTGTCCATATTGTTTGATCCACCCTCTTCACTGGCGCATCCCTTAGCCTTCTTTGTATGTGTCCAAACCACCTAAGATAGTTCTCTACCATTTTCTCTTCAATAGGTGCCACTCTAACTCGTCCCCGTATATGTTCATTATGAATCTTATCTTTTCTTGTATGCCCACACATCCATCTCAACAGCCTCATCTCAACTACCCCAACTTTATGCTCGTGTTGTCCTTTTAAAGCCCAGCATTCACTTCCATAAAGCATTGCTGGTCTTATAGCAGTGCGATAAAACTTTCCTTTTACTTTATCTGGTACTTTCAGATCACATATAACCCCAATAGCCTTTCTCCATTTAAACCACCTGGCCTAAATTCTATGATGAACATCCTCCAAAATTTCACCGTCCTTCTGTATAATTGATCCCAAATATTTGAACTTATCTATTTGTGGAATAACTTTATCTCCTAATCTGACCTCCAAGTTACTTCTAACTTGCCTCTTATCAAAATTGCAATGCATATATTCAGTCTTACTTATACTCAGACGAAAGCCCTTTGACTCTAAAGTACTTCTCCATAACTCAAGTTTAAAATTAATTTATTCTCTTGACTCCGCTACAAGAACTATATCGTCAGCAAAAAGCATGCACTTAGGGATTTTTGCTTGAATAGGCTTAGTTAGAACATCCACTACTAGATTAAATAAATAAAGACTCAAGGATGATCCCTGATGTAGACCAATCCTTATGGGAAAACAGATAGGGAAAAATTAGTATATGACATTTCTACCCCCTTAAAATAAATTTCATCCTCAAAATTTACTTAGCACCTTAGTTAACTATCTTGGATAGATAACCTTTTCTACTTTATGAATAAGGATTGGGGTATCTATCTCTTATTTTCTATCTTAACATCTGGCAGAGTATTTCTCATATCTGCAAATCTTCATAGCTTTGCTGTGATTATTCTTCTGTTCTGAATCAAGTCAATCAGAGTTGAACTCTACTTCATTCTATTACTTGTTTACTTGTTATGCATCTATTTGCATATAGACTTCTAACCATACTAGAATTATGAGTAGTCTCTATTTCTTTCATATAAAATTCTCTTGAATACTGCTATATTATAGAGTTTTCATCAACTACTCATCATACCTTTAACGCATATCTCTTATAATTTCTCTAAGTATCTAGTAGAGTACCAGGATTTGAGCCTGTTAGCACCAGTGCTTTAGATTTTTATCTGTACATTTTAGTTAAGCGTGCTCAGGCAAGGGTAGTCCAATGATGGGTGACCCCCTGGGAAGTGATGAAAAAAAATGTGAATGCCACAAAAAATTGGCATATATGCACAGAACTATGTAAAATAATAGAAAGAGCTATGAAAGGCCAGAAAGGGTTATGAACAGTAAGAGACTATAACCCTTATGTCAAGTCCTAATAAAATGGATTTAAAAGATGAACTATGATATATTCAGATTTGGCCAAATATGCCATTTTATGTCATGAAAGATACGAAATAAGAAGATATGCTTTGAGAAGCGGCTGTATAGCAAGCTTTATAAACAGATAGAGAGGCTTCTGTTCAAGAAAAGATAAGATGTTTGAATGATGAGCTACATGTGAAAGAGCAAATGAGAGCTTCCACTCCTTGCATAGAATGCCAGGCCTTATGTTACGTTACATTATGTGATATTTACAGAATATGCTAAAGCTCCAAATGTTAGAGCAGTGTAAGCTCTAAGTGTTAGAGCTGTGCAAGCTCCGAGTGTTAAAGCTGTGCATATTAAGAGAAGGAATGCTTGAGCTCCGATGTTAGAGCTTTGTATTCATGGGCAGGTATGCAGTCCTGCAATATGTTGGCTAGGCATTATGCATGTTAGAGTATGTGCTCCTATACACTCCTATATACTCCTATGTGCTCCTGTTTAGCAGTAGAGCAATGAAAGAAAGAATAATGATATAAGTCCTCTCTTTGTATTATGATGATTTTTTAAAGATGATAAGAATGTATGATGATATGAGAATGATAGTTAAAGTTTGCGGATATTCAGAGAATTCTGCTAGATACTCAAATGAGCAATAAGTGATTGCACTAAGAAATATGATGAATAGTTAATAGAAACTCCATAATATAGTATTATTCAAAGGAGTTTGGTATGAAAGAAATGGACACTACTCACAAGTCTAGTATTGTGAGAAGTCCATATGCAGATAGATGTATAGATGTATAGCGAGTAAGAAAGTAATAGAATGAACTGGAGTTCAACTCTGATTGAGTTGATTCAGAATAGAAGAATGATCATAGTAAAGATATGAAGAATTACGGATATGAAAAGTACTCCACTAAGATGTTTATTTTAAGAGATAAATACCCCAATTATTGACTGAGATGTTGAGTAAATTTCGAGGACGAAATTTATTTTAAGGGGGTAGAAATGTCATATCCTGATTTTTCCCTATCTGTATAGTACTGATAGTGGAAAGAGGCTTAGAAAGGATTATGACGAAGTTCAGACGAAATAATAAAGGTTAGATAAGTCTTAAAGAAAGAGAAGGATCTAAACGCAAATTGGAAAAGGTTAAAGGCCAAAAGTTAAAGTAGAAACAAAAGTTGGGCCAAAACTGGTAATTTTCAAAAGTTTAGGGACCTAAATGTAAATATGCAAAAAGTTAGGGACATAAATGTAATTAAGTAAAAAGTTCAAGGGCAAAATTGTAATTATGGAAAGATCAGCCCGGAAAGGGTTATAATTGCCTGGAAGTTTTTCAGTCCCATATTCCAGCAGTAAATAGAGGAAGTTACGCTGGTTAATCAAGCATGATACATAAATTTTATTAGGGCTCCAGATAGCAGAAAATTATCTGATAGCCTAAAAGTTATCTGAATTTTTATCAGATTCTATGGACATCAAATATATGTGGGGGAATTACAGGAAAGTGCCCTACAGTGCTAGATGTTATGAATCTGAAAGAACCTCGGAAGAAGTCCTGTATAAAAAGTTATCCTAATAACAGTGAATTTTGACGGGAGTTTGATAACACCCGTGGTCTGATAATGGAATTTATCGGTATGTGAGCCTAGATAGAATGAGATCATATGACCTCATATATATGCCCATGATGACGCCAAGAAGGGCCCAAAACCTAGGGTACCAGTCCATCAGTAGAAGGGGCTAGTGTCCAGGAAAAGTGCAAAATTACAAAAATGCCCCTAGATGCCCAGATTGTACCAGAGATGGATGAAGGGCATTTTGGTCACCTGGGATAGGATAAAAACGTTTCACATGGTATAAATATGATTAGTTGAGCCCAGGTACACCCTGAGGTAGTATAAAGAGGGGTAAAATGACAATTATGCCCTTAGGGTCAATATAGGGTAAGAAAGGACACCAAGGGTATTTTGGTCATTTTCCAAGGGATGGATGGCAGATAAATCTTCAGTATAACCATATCAAGGGTATGAGAAGCCTAGAAATTGATTTCCAGGATAGAATACATATCCTGGTAAATTATAGAAAAATTCAGAACAGAAAACAGTCCGGTTGTTGTGAAGCTGCTCCGATCGGTACCAGATTGGACTGAAATTTTTCCAGAAGCTTCCTGGAATGGTGAGCACGCCACATAACCCCTTGAGGTGTCCCTTGATCTGGCCCACATGATGTCATAATTATTCTTTTATGAAAAAGTAAAATCCAAGATTAAATGTGAGCCTTTAGATCAAATAGTAACAAAATCAATCTTGGCCATTGATTTTTCTTGGATTTTGGCTATAAATACCCCCTCATTCTGCAGCAAACTATGGCTTCATGGACCCTTGGGGAAACTCTTGCAGAATGAAAAATCAAGCCAAGACAAAGAAGATTCAAGGTTCCAAAGTTCAAGCAAGCTAGAGATTAAAGGTAAGCAATCTCTCCTAACTTATTTTCCTTTGATTTAGGAGCTTGAACTTAGGGTTTCCATGGGAGAAAAGTTGAGTTTTCTCTAAGGGGCGGTGCTACCCAAAGACCTTAAAGGAAAGGGGAAAGAGGAAATAAAAGTTAGAACCCTATGATTGAAGCTTAAACAAGCTAGTTAAGTGGTTGGTTGTTGAATCAAATTGATATTCTTGACTTTACCATGGTGTGCCCTGTTCGGTATGCACTGTTCATGAGGGAAGGAAATTGAATTTCAATGATTTAATGCTTCCATTGAGTTTGTATGATAATTTTGTGTAGGATTGGAAAGGTTTTGAACCTTGAAAACATTAAAATCTCAAGGTTGTTGTCTTTGAGATTCCTTACGGTTACTGTTCACTCGCATGAACAGTGATTGGAATTTCATGATTTTGATGGTTCCAATGGTTTTAAAATGAAAAGTTGTATGGGGTAAAGTGGAGAAACAAGTATGGGAAGCATTAGAATCAAAATGATAATTTTTGAAAGAATTGTATGCTTATGTTCAGTTCTGTACAGCAGGCCATGAAGGAGCTGGGATTTCATGATTCTAAGCTCATAAATGGATTCAAAAGATGAAATTGTGTAGGGTAAAGTCAAGACATCAATTGGTTCAAGAGCCAAGTGGATTAGTGAAAATTAGAGAAAGTTATGACAATAAAGAGTGTAACAAAGTTAGTCTTGAACATGGTTGGAGTTCATGAGTCCTAATGAGTTATGTGATGAATATGAATGTGTTTAGGACCATGAAACATCCAAGAAGATGTTGGGAAGTGATGGACATAAAGGCTTCATGGTTGGAAAGCTAGGGAGCAAGGGCTAAAGGTCAAGAGAAAAGCTTAAGTGCAAGGTAGTGAACTTACCTCTTTATGTGCTTGATGTGATATGCTTATGTGTTGACATGTATATGTTATTTGAATGATGTTGTGACATGATAAATGATGTTGAATGTATTGTGAATAACATGTTTCCATGGCCATGCACTTTATGTAAAAGTATATAGCATGATGGCATGTCACTAATAAAAGAAAGTTAATGAAATTACATATCATGCATTAGCATCCATCTTGCATATTTAAGTGGTAATGTTTGCTATTGAGATTCCCTAGAATCTCACTCTCCCATAACCAACCAATTTAGGTCAAGTATGATGGATAATGTATGCATGGAGAAGAAAAGTGAAGTATTTAAGATGTTAGCATATGCTATGCACTTTCCATGTATGTCAAAGACATGTAAAGTATCTATTTATGTGATGAGATTGTATGAAACAATTATTGTATAACCCCATGATGTATATGAATTCAGAAAAGGCAAAAGAGATGATTTATGTATGCTGGAACAATTATGGAAAGTGAAAGAAAGGAAACTGAAATGGTAAAAACGTAGGTCCTGAAGCAGTTTTGTTATGGCTTCAGTTTGACCTAGCAAATGAAGGAATTATTTCAAGAAATTTTATGATCATGTAGTACACATCCAGAGCTTTAACTTCATAGGTAGAACATTTCATTTGGATGTGTATATCAAGAGAAATGAATTTCTAAAATAAGGGACCGGAAACTGTTTCTAGAGTTTTTGACCAAATGAACAGTAAACTTTAACGAATAAACTGTATCAATTGGCTAATTATTTGGTCTGGAAATTATTTTTCCCTTAAATTTCAAGATGTTATATTCATGTATATTTTTGAACCACTTCATTTCAAGTTTTCTATAATTAATTATGATTTTTTGAAGTTCATTGCATAATCTGGAAAACCATATGAACAGTAACCTGAGAAAGAGTAAAATTCCAGATTTGGCTAATGGACTTCTAAGGTCTTGTAAGTGGTTCTAAATGCTACTGAATGGTCCCTATGACGTATAAAAGTAAGGATGTTATAGAGCACATACTCTAACATGCATAATGCTTGGCCAACATGTTGCAGGACTACATACCTACCCATGAATGCAAAGCTCCAACATCAGAGCTCAAGCATTCCTTTTTCTTAATATGCATAGCTCTAACACTCAGAGCTTGCACAGCTTTATCACGTGTAGCTTGCACAGCTCTATCACGTGAAGCTTGCACTGCTCTAACATTTGGAGTTTTAGCATATTTTACAAACATAACATAATGCCTAGCATTTCATGCAAAGAGTGAAAGCTCTCACTTGCTATTTTATCTGTAACATAACATACAAACATCTTACCCCTTTTAAAAAGGGAGCCTCTATATCTATTTACAAAGCTAGCTAGAAAGCCCCTTGTATTGTACTTCTTGATACATATTTCTCATTATGTATCACATTACAATTTCTCATAACGTATCTCATTAGTACTTTTCAAGCCGTATTATGGCATATCTGGCCAAATATGGCTATATCATGGTCTATCTTGCTTTATCATGATGTATTCTAAGATACCAAAAGTCTAACATTCTCTTTAACTTATAGCTTTGCTAGCTTTTGAGAAAATTCTTCTAAATATTTCCTTTTGAATCCATTTTATTTGGACTTGACATAAGGGTTATATTCTCTTACCATTCATAATACTTTCTAACTTTTTATAGCTCTTTCTATCATTTTACATAACTCTGTGCATATATGCCAACCTTATGTGGCATTTACACCCTTTGTTATCACTTCCCAAGGGGTAATCCATCATTGGATTACTCTTGCCTGAGCACGCTTAACTGAAAAGTGCTGATACAAATATGAAGCACTGGTGCTAACAAGCTTTAACCCTGGTACTTTACTATCATAGACCCTTCTCATACTGTCTCTCTTTGGTCTATATGGCCTTATAATATCTCTATTCTTATTTGGAGGATCTATTTGTCTCACATTTTTCTCTGCATTCTTATCTTAGAGATTTCTCTATTGTTACTTGATCGCTTCTCATATCTTATGAGATATTATCATAAATTCTTGGTACTCAAGACTAACAACTGTAACTCTGATCACTTAACTCCTTTTTTCTGTAAGAAGATTCTGAGTTCAGTCTATAATAGTAATAAGGCTATCTGAAATTAACATTATGGGTACTCTTTATGTTATGAGTTAACCAACTTGTGAAGCTTCTCTACCTTAACCTTTTCCTTGGTATTAGTCCTTCTAAAGAAATAATGTACTATACTTATAGCTCATTACTTTCTTTCTCTAGGCTAGGCTACTGTGACCCTCAGGATCTACTTCGATCAACCGTCAGCCTCTTTAGGATCTAACTGTGACCCTAGAATTTTATTCTCTATAAACCATGCTAGGATCTAACTGCAATCTTCCACAATCAACTGCGATTCTATTGACTGTATTCTCATCTCTGGAAGACCTAACCAACGAAAAAAGTTATAAGGTTAGCAACTTCCACATAGTTGTTAACTCAATAGATAATTCCCCAAAAATGATCACAGAAGCTAATATTATCTATTGGGACTTTACTCATTTCCTTTATCACTTAGGAATTTCTCATATCATTACCATCTTTCATAACTTTACTATGTCCATTACTGTAAAGAGCTACACATGCTCTACCATGCACATATCTATCATAATCTGTTCATCTCATTTGGTGGATATACTTTATAAGAGCTGTGTTGTCTTTTCTCTTAGCTTTATCTCAAGAGCAATCTAACTCTATCACAAGACCAATCTAGCTTTATTGCGAGAATGTTAACTTTTATTACCTAGACATTGATCCTTCTTAGAGCTACATCATCTTTCATAAATGCTTCTCATTTAATTTCATATTTATGGTACATTATTCATGTATCTTATTCCTGTTGAAGGGATATGTCCTGAGTACTATAATCATTTGTCTATAGATTCATTATTAACCTTAATCTCTAATCTCATTTATTGCCTTTCCATTATTTTATCATTATCAAGTTGAATTATCTAATTGCATGTCGTATGGTGTGGAAGCAACATAATTTTCTCATCATATATACTCTACCCTTAATGAAATACGAAGGGGGAGTATTCATTCATCATAACATAATCTAACATGCATAATATGCAAGGAGATGCAATCATTTAAGCATTCTCTAACATGTGTGTCATCATATGACAACTGTAAGGGCATGCAACTTTTCATCATAACTTATGGCAACATAAGCCATATTATTATTACATAATTTGCTTAACCATGCCTTATCTGCATATTGCAATTAAACAATTAACTAAGTTATCTTTTAAAGCATTATATCCCTTTATCACTATAACTTCCATTTTATCTATCACATTATCTGATCAGGATCTGACAATTTATTCAAGAACCTAAAATAACTATTTAACTAACTTAGGCTACCACATTACCCTCTTACTAGGGTATAGACTCAACCCTTCATTACTCTTTCTTATATATGGAATAGGGGAGTCACTTTATCTTTTAAACTATGACTACCTTTCCCTCTCCAAATATCATAAACTTCTTTTTTTTTATCTTGCATACATCTTCTGCTCTATTAAACTTCTATAACTACATGAGAAAAACTCTTTCTTTGCAACACGAAATTTAATCAGTGAACTAACTTCTCAGTCATTCAACTCTCAATATTCATGTGGATAAACTTGGCTAAGTATTCATGAAAGGGTTTCTCTTTCCCTACTTTAACCCTTAGCCTCACGCTTATCACTATTTAACTGAGAGGAATACTTCTAGTAAACTATTCGATAAAAACTTCTCAGGTGAGCAGATCAATCTCCATCTCTATATAGTAATAGCACTCTCTACTATCTCTTAACTCTTTTTGTTTGTCAGTCTCAGTTTGCTCTATACTAGATTGTGGTTCCTTTTTAGTCTTCTCTTGATCCTGACTAACTTAAGTCACTGGATCTCATTCATCATCTAATATTATTACTTTTGTTCTCTAGGGTGTTTACCCTAGGTCTACTAGGTTATTGTCTCTTCATGATGGTATCCCTCTGTTATAAGAACATTAACTTTTTAGCTATTAACCATCACGTCTCTAACCTTAAGCCATGTATTATGTCATTCTTAGGCAATTATCATTCTAACTTCTTATTATTATGTTCAGTAAATACTAGCTGAATAAATCTTTTGTAACATATATCAACTCCTAGTGATCACACAGAGGATCTACTTTTGAACATTTTATTAAACTGATCTTCTATATCTTAATCCTCCTACTATTTGGCTTGCCTGAACACTGTACTAAACCTCTAATTAATAAACTTCAATAAGGCTGACATCTTTATTCTTGTCATAAGGTCTCTATACATCCTAGTCGTGACTTGAGTATTGGCTAGTCGTGACTCATATTCTCTTTAAACTTTTGTCGCAACCATCTCAATCTACTTATCACGACTTAATAGCTCTGTGCTCTTCAATTGCCACCAAAGGTCTTCTCACATCACGACCTAAACTGCTTTGTATATATTAGTCAGGTCCTATGACTTGACTTATCATGACTTGATAGATCTGGAACTTCGTATAGTGACCAATGGCCTATACTCGTCACGACCAAAACACCTTTACAAATATTTATAGCGACTCATGTCTTAACTTGTCACAACTTCACTTCTCTATGACTACTAGTCACGACTTAAACGCCTTCCAATTATGACCTGGGCATAGCTTTCTTTGAACATTCTCTATTAATGTTGTTTGTCCAGTCTAATCACATTAAATAGGGGACATATTCTTATAAATGTTCAACCAACTACCATTTCATTATATCACATAAAAACTCATATTTCATGGCACCATAACATTTGTACATACATTATATACATGTCAATTACATATACGGGGTAAGTCATAACTCTTATACATCCATGTAATTACTTAACTTTATACTATTTACAAATTTACATTACCCCTTATCTCTTTTTAGATTATTTTCTAGGGAATAGTGAACTACAAATACTTCTGCATACAGAAATGCCACCCTTATAGATTAGTTAGCGGATCATTTGCCAAAAAGTCACTTAACATTACGTGCCATTTAGGGGTATATGCAATATCTGACTTACTACCATCTTATGCCAATCTTCTAGAATGTAAACCTGGTTTAGATCAATACCCCCTACTGTATATCTATTTATCATCCCTAATATGGCATTGAGCAACCGTAGATAAACTGACTGCTCTTGATCTATACTTCTGCCCATCCCTTGACCTAGGCTAAGTAATTCACTATCCATATCTTTCTTGATACTGATATAGTCAACATTATCTGTCTTTAACAAAGAAGGATTAGGTTGACTAGGACCAGAAGCATCACACTGATCTTTCTCTATAAAGTCACATATTCCTAGACTTTGAGAATGGAAAGGGACTGTCATAGACTCTAACTGGATCTCTGGATTAAGGCACTGCTGTGGTTACTCATATCAAATTTATCCTTAAACTCTGGTAGAAGATGAATAATATCTGGTCTACCTATAATCCAGTACCAGTACTCAGCTTCCTCAGTCATAATTTATCTTCTCATATGAGGAATAGGGCTTACATCAGGGTTTGAGGGCACTCCAACAAACTCATATTGTATAGTCACTAGACTCAATATTATCTGGTACATGCATAACTTTAGACTGAATCTCTACATAACCTTCAGACTGTAGGTTTGAGTTTACAAAAATATCTATGAGATATTCTACTATAGATCTTCTTGACTGATCCTCTAAACTACCATCTAAACTCTCTTCATTGTCTGAAAGAGGATCATAGTCTGGATGTATATCATCTTCATATATCATTACTGGCTAGGGGTCTCCCTTATTAATTGATGGCTCTGACTTAACTTTATGAAATCCCATATCTACTTCTGCAGGAGTTACTTAAATAAGCAATACTAACTATCCTAATAAATACCCTAACTTAACAAAGTACTTATTATTTAGAGTTAGGATCTAGGGACTATTCTATATGATGCTAGAAACTCCTACTCTGATACTAAAATAAAATATCCTTACTTTTGAACATATGAGGGACCATTAAATAGCATTTAGATACACTTACAAGACCTTGGAAGTCTATTAGCTAAATATGAAATTTTACTCTTCTCAAATTACTATTCATATGGTATTCCAGATTAGCTGATGAACTTCAAAAAATCATAATTAATTCTAGAAATATGAAAATTAAGTGGTTTAAAAAAATACGTGAAGATAACATATTAAGATTTAATGAAAAAATAATTTCTAGACTAAATTCCTAGTCAATTAATACAGTATATTCGTCAAATATCACTGTTCATTTGGTCAAAAATTCTACAAACAGATTATGGTCCTTTATTTTTGAAAATTTATTTTCTTTGCACGAACATCAAAATAAGGTATTCTTGGTGGCAAAATGAAGCTTGACATGTTAAATAAATATCTGCAAAATTTCATACATTTATCTCATCATTTGCTATTTTGCATTACATCATGAGCATGGTGGCTCAAACATGTCATATAACATCATTACTTGCAACAATTTATACATTTATCATATACCATTTATATTATCCAATCCCTAACTTCTCTTTATGCTTCTTCATTTTCTTTCATCATTAATAAACCTGATAGGATTGGGATTACATGGAGGGGTGAGATTTCTAGTGAAATCTCAGTAGCAAACGGTACTAAACAATGCATGCATTAATGTAAATACATGTGCTTGCTTGTGAAAGTGTTAACATTGTGTAATGTGCATTCTTCCATGTAACATATGAAATACAATTGGCCAAAGTAATCATAGAAATAGAGCTTCAATCATAAACACATGCAACATAATTCAGCCAAGCCATAGCACAACCAAGCATAACATTTAATACATACAAGTTTAGGATAAGTTTACTACCTCACTTGCTTGATTTCTTTCACTTTAACCTTGCCTCTTTTTTCTTACTTCTCTTGGATATGTGGCTGTCTTTTTGGAGTCCACAACCAAATCCTAACATCACATAATCATCCATATATTATAATCTAACTTTCTCTCAAACATTAAACAGCATTTAGAACCACTTACAAGACCTTAGAAGTCCATTAGCTAAATATGGAATATTACTCTTCTCTAGTTACTGTTTATATGGTAATCTAGATTAGCCAACGAACTTCAAAAAATCATAATTAATTCTAGAAATAACAAAATTAAGTGGTTCAAAAAGCTACATGAAGTTAACATATTGAAATTTAATGGAAAAATAATTTTTAGACCAAATCTTAGTCAATTAATACAGTTTCTTTGTCAAATATCACTATTCATTTGGTCAAAAATTCTGAAAATAGATTATGGTCCCCTTACTTTGAAAAACTCGTTCTTTTTGTACAAACATCAAAATCAGGTGTTCTTGGTGTCAAAATGAATCTTGACATGTTAAATAAATGTCTATAAAATTTTATATATTTATCTCATTATTTGCTATTTTTCATTACATCATGAGCATTGTGGCTCAAACATGTCATACAACATCATTATTTGCAACAATTTACATAGTCATCATACAATATTTATATTATCCAATCCCTAACTTCTCTTCATGTATCTTCATCCTATTTCATCATTAATAAGCCTACTAGAATTGGGATTACTTGGAGGGGGAGATTTCTAGGGAAATCTCAGTAGCAAACGGGGTACTAACTAATGCATGTATTAATATAAATACTTGTGCTTGCTTGTAAAAGTGTTAATATTGTGTAATGTGCATGCTTCCATATAACATATGAAATACAATTGGCCAATGCTTCTTCATCTTCTTTCATCATTAACAAACCTGCTTGGAATGGGATTACATGGAGGGGTAAGATTTTTAGGGAAATCTCAGTAGCAAACAGTACTAAACAATGCATGCATTAATATAAATACTTGTGCTTGCTTGTGAAAGTGTTAACATTGTGTAATGTGCATGCTTCCATATAATATATGAAATACAATTGGCCAAAGTAATCATAGAAATAGAGTTTCAATCATAAACACATATACAACACAATTCAGCAAAGCCACAGCACAACCAAGCATAACATTCAATACATACAAGTTTATGATAAGATTTTTTCTCCATTAAATTTCAATATATTATCTTCACATAACTTTTTGAACAACTTCATTTCGATTTTTCTAGAATTAATTATGATTTTTTGAAGTTTGTTAGCTAATCTAGAATACCATATGAACATTATCTCAAGAAGAGTAAAATTCTAGTAACTTGTGAAGCTTATATGATGTATATGTATAGTCTATATGTAATAGATATGATATTCTTGGGATAAACTGTATCAGATTAAGGAAGAAGAGAGAGGGATTATTAACTAAGGAAAGTTCAAGAACCTAAACAAAAATTAGAAAAGGTTGAAGGCAAAAAGTAAAAGTAGAAACAAAAGTTAGGCCAAAAGGTGTAATTATCAAAAGTTTAGGGACCTAAATATAATTAACTAAAAGTTCAGGGATAAAAATGTAATTATGAGAAAGTTGAACTGAAAAAGGCCCAAAAATGCCCAAAATCATATTAGTCCCAAATTTTACTAGTAGATAGACAAAATTATTCTGATCAGTTTAACTTAATACAGAATTTCGATTTGAGATCTCGATTAACTGATATGAATTATTATAGTATTTTTTAGACCTCATAATCAGATGAAACTTTATAGTAAATTTCTATAATTAATATAAGAATTTATAAAAATTGATAGAGGCAGAAAGGGAGTCCTGTAGAATTTTTACGGGAATTTACAATGGAATAAAATACCCGATAAATACGGTCAGGAGAGATTCCTTGGGATTTATGCCATAAAGGTAATGGACCAACACAAAGGCCCAAATGGTGTCCCAAGAGGCCCAATAAGGTGATTGGACAGTTAAGTGGGCCAGAGTCAAGAGCAACCTAGGAAAAGTGTGAAATTATGAAAATGCCTATGTGTATCCAGATTGTACCAATGATGGATGAAGGGTATTTTGGTCATTCTAGACAAGCCAAAAATGTCCAAACTAGTATAAATATGATTAATTAGAGCCAGTATATACCCTGATACAGTATTAAAAGGTGTGAAATGATAATTATACCCTTAAGGTTAATATAGTGCAACAAAGGTGTTTTGGTCATCTCCCAAGGGATAGTTGGCAGATAAATACTCAATCTAACAATTTCAATAGTAGGAAAAACCTAGACATTGGTTTTCATGACATAATACATATTATAGAATATTATAAAATTTAGGAACATAAAACAGTCTGGTTTTTGTGAAACTGCTCTGATCGATACCGGACTGGGCTAAAATTTTTCCTATCAGTATATCTACCTTTTTCTAGCCAAACATGGCCCTAAATGATGTCATGCATGGCATCAATCAAAGGCTTCTTGGGCAAGCTTGATTCAAGGTGGTATATAGACCATTATATCAAATAGTAACCAAACTAATCTTGGCCTTTCATTTCCGCCTACAAATTTCTATAAATACCCCCCAAACCAGAATTTGTGTGGCATCCATGGTACCTTAGGGAACCTCTATCCAAATTTTCTTTGAAGCAAGAAAGAAGCACACAACTTGAAGCAACAAGCAAGGTAACTAGCTCCCATGTTCTTGCACTTTAATCTAGCAAGTTAGCTCTTGATTTTAAGGGGTTTTTGTGACATATTTCCCTTGAGGGTGCTACTGGAAGAGCTGTCCATATGTGATAAGAATATGAGTGTTATGTTATGGATAGTTTATATAAGCCTAAACAAGTTAGAATCAAGTGGTATATGCTTGGAAATTCAAGTATGCATGTAGTTAGGATTTTGTGTTATTGGCTGCTTGAAACATCCTTACTTTTATATCTCTTAGGGACCATTTAGTAGCATTTATAACCACTTACAAGACTTTGGAAGTCCATTAGATAAATTTGAAAATTTTCTCTTTCTCGAGTAATTGTTCACATGGCATTTAAGATTTCATGACAAATTCAAAAAATCATAATTAATTATAGAAAAATCGAAATAAAGTGGTTCAAAAAGATACACGAAGATAAAATCTTGAAATTTAAGGAAAAAATAATTTCCAGACCAAATTCTTAGCCAATTAATAAAGTTAATTCATCAAATGTTACTGTTTATTTGGTCAAAAAGTCTAAAAACAGATTCTAGTCCCCTTACTTTGAAAAATTAGTTCTCTTCGTACAGACATCAAAATAAGGCGTTCTTAGTGTCAAAATGAAGCTTGACATGTTAACTAAATGTATGTAAAATTTCATACATTTATCTCATTATTTACTATTTTTCATTACATCATGATCATCACTACTTCCATTGGTCAAATAGTAACATTACATATTCCAATTCTTCACATAACATTTATACTATCCAATCCCTAGCTTCTCTTCATGCTTCTTCAATCCTCTTTCAACATTAATAAACCTACCATGGAAGGGGATGAGATTTCTGGGGAAATCTTAGTAGTAGAATACAGTACTAAACAATGCATGCATTAATATAAATACTTGTGCTTGTGAAAGTGTTAACATTGTGTAATGTGCATGCTTCCATGTAACATATGAAATACAATTGGCCAGAGTAATCATAGAAATAGAGCTTCATACATAAAGACATATGCAACACAATTCAACAAAGTCATAGCACAATCAAGCATAACATTAAAGGTATGCAAGTTTAAGATAAGTTTACTACCTCATACACTTGACTTTCTTTCACTTTATCTTGCCTCTTTCTCCTCACTTCTCTTGGGTATGTTGCTGCCTCTTTTGGTGCATACCAATCAATTTCTAACATCATATAATCATTAATCCATCACAATCTAACTCCCTTGAGTATTAAACTTACTTTAACTAACATAACTTCCTCTTGAACATTAAGTTCATTTAACTACATTAACTTTCCTTAATCTTAACTAATGGACTTGGCCTTTGAATCAATTGATGTCTTGACTTTATCCTACACAATTTCATCTTTTGAATCCATTTATGAGCTTAGAATCATGAAATTTCAGCTCCTTCATGGCCTGCTGGACAGAACCAAAACATGTACACAATTCCTTCAAAAATTCTTATTTTGATTCTAATGCTTCCTATACTTGTTTCTCCACTTTATCCCACACAAATTTTCATTTTAAAACCATTAGAAGCATAAAAATCATGAAATTCCAATCACTATTCTTGTGAGTGAACAGTAATAGAGGATAATTTCAAAAACTACAATCTTAGAATTTCAATGTTTCCAAGGTTCAAAACCTATCCAATCCTACACAAAGTCATCATATAAATTCAATGGAAGACTTAAATCATTGAAATTACATTTCCTTACATCATAAATAGTGCAAACTAAACTGGTTCAATCATGGCAAAGTCAAGAATATCAACTTGATTCAACAACCAATCACTTAACTAGCTTGTTTAAGCTTCAATCATAGATCTCTAACTTTAATGTCTTCTTTTCCCTTTCATCTAAGATTTTTTGACAGCACAATACCTTAGAGAAAACTCAACTTTCCTCCATGAAAACCCCAAGTTCAAGCTCCCAAATCAAAGGAAAATAAGCTAGGATAGATTACTTACCTTTAATCTCTAGCTTGATTGAACTTTGGTACATTGAATCTTTTTTGTCTTGGCTTGAGTTTTGATTTTGCAAGAGTTTCCCTAAGGGTCCTTGTGCTTATGGCTTGCTTCAGATTTGAGGGGGTATTTATAGAAAAATCTCAAGGAAAATCAATGGTCAAAATTACTTTGTGCACTATTTGATCTAATGGCTCACATTTAATCTTGGATTTAACTTTTTCAAAAAGAGAATTATGGCATCATCCATGACATCATCAAGGGACACTTCATAGGTCAAGGTGGCAAAATTCTAATGGGGGAAACTTTTGAAAAAATTCTAGTCCAATCCAGTACCAGCTCAGTCCGATTCCTTAAAAACTAGACTATTTTATAAATCTATTTTTTTTAGATTTCATAATATGTTTTCTAACCTTAAATCCAGTATCCAAATTCTCCCTACCATTGAAATTTTTTAATTGGGCCAAAACTTAATTATAGATCCCTTGGAAAATGACTAAAATGCCCTTAGTTCACTATCTTGCCTTATATTAACCCTAAGGGCATAATTGTCATTTCACACCCCTTTATACCTCATCAGGATGTATAATGGCTCTAACTAATTATCTTTATACAAACTTGGACATTGTTGGCCTGTCTAGAATGACCAACAATGCCCTCCATCCATCATTGGTTCAATATGGCCATACATGGGCATTTTCGTAATTTCACACTTTTCTGCGGCTGCTCTGGCCCACTTAACTGTCCAGCCACCTTATTGGGCCTCTTGGGATGCCATTTGGGCCTTAATATTGGTCTACTACTTTATGGCACAAATCTCAAGGAACCTCTCCCGATAATATTTATTGGGTATTTTCTCCCACTATAAATTCCTATAAGAATTCTACAGGATTCCTTTTTTGACTCTGTCAATTTTATAAATTCTTATATTAAATATGGGAATTTACTGTAAAGTTTTATCTAATTCTGAGGTCTAAAAAATACTGTAATAATTCTTCCTGACTTTAGGAATTCATATCAATTAATCGGGATCTCAAATCGAAATTCTGTGTTGCGTTAAACTGATCAGAATAATTTTGTCTAACTGCTGGTAAACTTTTTATTTAATGGAACCTTTAAACTTTTCATTTTAGTCTCTCACTTCATTCAAAACTCATCTAACATTTATATTTCTTCTGATCATCGTCATAATCCTTTCCAAACCTCTTTTCACTATCAGTATTATTCAGATAGGGAAATATTAGGATATGATGCTGCTACTGTATGAAACACTATTCATATGTTAGAATTTCATGATTTTGATACTTCAAATGAGTTGAAAATGAAAAATTGTGTGGGGATAAAGTAGGAGAACAAGTATTGGAAGTATTGGAATCAAAATGTTATTTTTTGGAAAATAAGGGTCTCACTTCGGTTCTATATAGCATATAATGGTATGTTTTGATTTTGGAAATTATGGTTCCATATTTGGATTCTATATGGAAAATTATGTGGAAATGAACCGTGAGAATTTATTTTAGAAAGATGGAAGTATGGAACATAAAATGGAAAAAGAATGGAAGTTAGTGAAAACCTAGTCTTGGAATTGTTTACAAGTTGAGTTATAACTTGATGTTACTTTATAATGGCTAGGTTTTGACATTTGTGAGAGAAGGAAACCATCTTAAGAAGACTTTGTCAAGGATAGCTTAAGAGGTAGCAAGAATACCTAACTATAGTTCCATGTTTGCTTTATTGTATGCTTGCTTGTTAGTTATAGTGTTTGGTTGAGCTTGAGATTATGTCATCATATTTATGATGAAGTATGAATGCTTGCAACTCCTTGCAACTAATGTCATGAAAATATGCATGTTAGAGTTTGCTTATGTATTATTATGAAGTAGCTCCCATCTCATGATAACATGTTAAGCATCTAATTAATCATGCATGATATTATAGTTTGTATGACTTGCTATTGAGATTTCCATGAAATCTCATTCTTTCCATATGCATAACCATGTTATAGGTGCTGGAACATCTCAACCAAAAAGGTTAAATATAGATGGTTGAACTTGTATAATAAGTCATATTGGTCACTTGACATTATGGAAGGATATGATGAGATGTATAGTGTATGATCATGTGGTTGTATTATGAGGCAATAGCTTTGTGATGATGTTTACAATGCCTTAACCAACGATTTTGAATTTGAAATTTGGTGTGATCATAGCTAAGATACATAGCTTTAAAAGAAAACTAAGAATGCCTCAATTGGTTAAGTATTCGATTTACTACGATTTTTCTAATTTGGACATAAAATCTGGAATTGAGATAAAGTGAACAACTGGAGGTAGTGACGTTCGAACATTAATTTAATATAGCAAATGAATGATTTTTCTATGAAATTTTATGGTCTTAAAGAAAACTTCTGGATATTTAAATTCATAGGTAACAAGGTTCATTTGGACAAGTAACTAAAGATAAATGAATTTTTGAAGTTAAGGCAAAGAAGCTGGAACTTCCAAATTTACCAAATAAACAGTGTTTTTCAACGAATAAACTGATTTCATTGGGATAATGGAACCTTAGTTTTACATTTTCCTTCAAATTTATATGAAATTTCTTTCATTAGAAATTTGAACAACCCTATTTCTATTTTTTGACATTTAATTATGAATTTTCAAAGTTAGGTACATGTTCTAGATTACCAAATAAACAGTAACTATAAACAGTTCCCGAGAAGCAATCTTTTGAAAATGCATATTTTAAAAGCAAAAGGTTGTGTAATTGATTCAAATGACTTCCAATTGAGTATAATTGAGGTTGAAAATAAGGATACGATATTTTGGTATCAGAGCAAAGGATTTTGGCTTAGAAAATGCTCTGGATAGATTAGTTATAGACTGATACATAACTGAACATCTCCATAATTGACACTAAGTTAGTTATTGCAGGGTAAAGATGACTAAGCCTAAGACTAGCTCAAAAACTACAGTGAACCAAGGAGACCCTATGCCCAAAGTGTTTAGTTCATATAAGTCTAGGTTGAACTCAGAGGAGATTATTATGATGGAGAATGATCCTAACTATGGGCTTCCTCCCGTAATACACATTCCAGATTCTAGTGACTTATAATTGGATAGATTAGATAGCTCTTCAGTAGGGTCTAATGAAATGGATAATGCATCAGATAATGATATATTATATGAACCTATCCCAGTTTCTTCTATTAATGATGTACCTCTAGAAGAAGTTGATCCTAGTATACAAGTTGATACAGCTCAGGGGGTGAAAGAGACATAGTATACCCTCATATGGTACAATCTGATGACTGCCATTCCTATGTTATGGGTACCATAGAACCTATACCTAGACAGTTTGTTAGAGTAGACATTCTAGGCCCTAGCCAAGTACCCAACCAGACTGACATTCTAGGACCTAGCCATGTACTAAACCAGAATGATATCCTGGGTCCTAGTAGATCAAAGACACCAATTGTGGAGATATACCTAGACAACAACAAGATTATAGAGCTAGTCCCAGGAAGAAATATGAATGAGGAACAGTTTGAGAAAGCTGTGGAGCTAGCTAGGCAGTTATATGACCTAGGACGACGGTTGGTCAAGGAGGTAGAATAAAATTACAGAATTTACATGGACTTTATAACCAGAGTATGGAAGGCTTATCAAGCCTTTGATCTAAACACTCTTACCCTTAAAGATTGGATTAACATTATGGATGATATTTTACCTCTTAACGTGACTTGGAGAGTGGGGTTGGATCAGTATTTTGAGGAAGAACCCTATGAGAGCATTCCATACTGGATCTTTATGGTAGAAGAGTTTATCAGATTCACTTATAAGAAAATGTAGTGTAATGGTTGTACTTATGAATGCTAATGTTGTCTATGTATTTATGAACGATGGTGACGATGATGTTGTACATGTACTTAAGTTATGTATGAAAGATCTATGTAATGTTGCTAAACTTATTGTATGCCATGTTTTTTATGAAATATAAGTTATGTTAATTATTATATTCCTCTCATATTTATATAGTAAAATAAAATGGTAAGAAAGAGAAAGATGTTTCCTTGGGAGAACCACAAAACCCTTGGGATATTAATCAGCTAATTTTTGAACGACTAGAGCAGTAGTAAAAGATGATCGAGATGATCTAAGACATCTAGAATCTGCAGGCGTAGCTGATACAGAACGAAATGGTGTAGCAGCCAATAGTGCCACCTAGGCAGATGGGACAAGTGGTTGATTCCACTAGTATTCAGTAGTGGGTGACCAAATTCTATAAGCACAGTCCTCTAACGTTTGAAGGGATGTTTGATGTCTAAATAATAAATATTGGATTAGCCGACTGGAGAAGATTTTTAAAGTGCTTGATTGTCCATCTGAAAGTAAAGTCCAGACGGCAATCTATCAGTTAGAAAGGGATACAGAATGATAGCGAAAGAACACCAAATTGCTGCTACAAGCTAGAAATATTCCTATTACGTGGGAGGTATTTCTTAAGCAATTATATGAGAAGTATTTTCCTTAGTCAGTACGTGATGAATGTACCATCTATCTCAATAATCACTCTGTGATTGCTATGTTTGATTTTGGTGCAAGTCATTCCTTTGTTTCTTATGAATGTGCTAAATGTTTAGGCCTTACAATTAGCAAGCTGCATTATGCCATATGTGTGACAACCCCTACAAATGCTAGAGTAGTTACATCGGATGTTTGCCTAAATAGTGTTATTCAATATGAGTATTGTTGCACTACTCTAACCTGATATGTATGCCTTTAACGAGATTGATGTCATAATTGGACTGAACTGGTTATCTGCCAATAATGTGATGCTGGACTATAAGAATAAGACCCTAGTTCTTTGTCTAAAAGCCACAGACATGAGTTCAGAAGTGAGACTGAAGTTTATAATAGAGGCTCAAGTAGATAAATATTTAAGAAAATGATGCTAAGGATATATGGTCTTCTTTTCTATTCAAACAGAAGTAGAAGAAGGGATTGAGACAATTCTAGTAGTTAAGGAGTTTCCCAAAGTTTTTCCAAAGGAGATTCAAGGATTACCTCCATAATGAGAAGTAGAGTTTGCAATTGACATTGTACCTGGAGCTGGACCAGTGTCCAAAGCCACATATCGTATGGCTCCCAACAAGATGATTGAATTAAATAAGCAAATTGAGGAGCTTTTAGAGAAGGGTTTCATCTGACCCAGTATTTCACCTTGGGTGCTTCAGTGTTATTTGGTAAGAAAAAGGATGGTAGTATAAGATTATGTATTGATTATAGGGAATTGAATAAGATCACTGTTAAGAATAAGTACCCTCTTCCCCATATTGATGATCTGTTAGACCAGTTGGTTAGAGCAAGTTTATTCTCCAAGATTGATTTGAGATCAGGATACCACCAACTCAGAATTAAAGCAGATGACATTTCAAAGACTACTTTCAGGACTCGCTATAGTCATTTTGAATTTCCGATAATGCCCTTTGGTCTAACGAATGCACTTACAATTTTTATGGATTATATGAACAAAATCTTGAGGCCTTATCTGGAATAATTTGTTGTGGTCTTCATTGATAATATTCTAGTCTACTCTAAATATGCAGAAGAGCATGAAAAGCATTTGAGAATTGTTCTTAGTACACTTAAAGAAAAATGACTCTATGTTAAGCGTAGAAATATGAGTTTTGGCTTCAAGAAGTTAAATTTCTTGGTCATGTCATATCCCATGAAGGGGTAGCTGTAGATCCTAGCAAAGTTGAAGTAGTATTAAGCTGGGAAAAACCAAGGACAATGATAGAGATTAGAAGTTTTATGGGCTTAACAGGGTATTATAGAAGATTTATTAAGGACTTTTCTCAATTTACTTTGCCGTTAACTAAGTGGACCAGAAAGAACCAGCAGTTCAAGTAGGACGAGAAGTATGAGACTAGTTTTCAAGAATTAAAGTAGAGATTAACTATGACTCATGTGCTGATTATCCCAAACCCAACTTATACCTATGTAGTATATATTGATGCTAGTAAGCAGGGGTTAGGATGTGTATTAATGCAGCAGGGTCGAGTAGTAGCCTACGCTTCTCAGTAGTTAAAGCCACATGAAGAAAACTATCCTACTAATGATCTGGAGCTTGGAACGGTAGTTTATGCTCTCAAGATCTGGAGACATTATCTATGTGGAGCTACCATAGAACTATACTATGACCACAAAAGCCTAAAATATCTGCAAGATCAGAAAGAATTTAATATGAGACATTGGAGATGGATGGAATTTTTTAAGGATTATGATTTCCAAATTAAATACCATCCATGAAAAGCAAATGTGGTTGTTGATGCCTTAAGCAAAAAGGTGGTACAGGTGGCAAGTCTAATGATCAAAGAGTTGGAGTTGATAGAAGATGTTAGAGATTAGAGTCCTTTATACCATATACAGATAGCAGAAAATCCTTATGGAGGAATGCAGGTTAGAGCTTTCAATGAAGATGAAATAATAGAAGCTCAAACGCATGATAAGCTTGCAACAATTTTTAAGGACAAGTTGGAAAGAGAGGAAACTAAAAATTTTGATATATCCTAAAATGGATTACTACAGTTTGGGGGAAGACCATATATTCCTAATGAAATGGGATTAAGAGAGAAGATTTTAGACGAAGCATATAAAAGCTGGTATACAGTACATCCATGTATGACCAAGATGTATCATGATGTTAAAAGTTTATGTTGGTGGCCTGGATTAAAAAAGGATGTTGTGTCTTATGTATCAAAATGCTTAACCTGATAAAAAGTGAAAGTTGAGCACCAAAGGCCAGCAAGAAAACTACAACTACTAGAGATACCTGAGTGGAAATGGGACAGTATTGCCATGGTTTTATAGAAGGATTATCCATGACTCCCACTAAGCATGATGCTACATAGGTAGTAATTAATCAATTGACAAAGTCAACTCATTTCCTGACAATCAATAAGAAAGATTCTCTTGAGAAACTGGAGAAGCTATATGCAAAAGAGATTGTTAGATTGCATGGTATCCCAAGTAGTATTATATCTTATAGAGATCCTCAATTTCTGTCAAACTTTTGGTGAGCTTTTCATAAAGAAATAGACACTACTATCATATTTAGTACAGCTTATCATCCTCAAACAGATGGTCAATATGTGAGAAAGATTCAGACACTAGAGGATATGTTAAGAGCATGTGTTTTGGATTTCAAAGGGAGTTGGGATGTTCATATGCCATTAATAGAATTTTCATATAACAACAGTTATTAGGCTAGTAATCAGATATCCCCATTTGAAACACTTTACGGACGTAAGTGTATATCTCCCTTGTACTGGTTAGAGCTGAGCGAAAGAAGGATGTTTGGTCCTGATATAGTAGATCAGACAATAGCTAGGTCGATAAGATTAGAAAAAGATTGTTAACGGCTCAAAGCAGACAGAAAAGTTATGCTGATGTTAGAAGGAAGCCATTGGAGTTTGAAGAAGGAGAACATGTGTTCCTTAAGTTAACTCCAAATACAGGAGCCGAATGATCAATCAAGGTGAAGAATTTATATCCTAGATACATGGGGCCATTCAAGATCCTCACAAGAATAGGATCAGTGGCTTACAAGTTAGCTCTTCCTCCAAACCTCAATAAGATACATGATGTATTCCATGTTTCCCTATTGAAGAAGTATGTTCCAGACCCATCACATGTGATTGAATAGGATAATGTTGCACTGTGAGATGACCTAACTTATGAAGTTTGACCATTACGCATTGTGGATCCAAAGGTCAAGCAGTTGCAAAATAAGCAAATATCTTTAGTTAAGGTGGTTTAGAAGGGATTAACTGAGAATGAAGCTACTTGGGAAGCAGAGGAAAGAATGAAGGATGCATATCCTGAATTATTTCCTTAGATATATGTAATGTAAATTTTGAGGACAAAATTTATTTTAAAGGGGAGAGAAATGTCATATCCCCAATTTCCTTATCTGATGTATATGTACAGTTTATATGTAATAGACATGAGATTCTTGGAATAAACTGTATCAGATTGAGGAAGAAGAAAGGGATTATTAACTAAGTAAAGTTCAGGGACCTAAACAAAAATTACAAAATGTTGAAGGACAAAAGTAAAAGTAGAAACAAAAGTTGGGCCAAAAGGTGTAATTATCAAAAGTTTAGGGACCTAAATGTAATTAACTAAAAGTTCAGGGACAAAAATGTAATTATGAGAAAGTTAAACCGGAAAAGGCCCAAAAATGTCCAAAATTAGATTAGTCCCAAATTTGACTAGTAGATAGACAAAATTATTTTGATAAGTTTAATGCAACACATAATTTCGATTTGAGGTCTCGATTAATTGATATTAATTTCTGAAGTCAGGAAGAATTATTATAGTATTTTTGAGACCTCAGAATTAGATAAAACTTTACAGTAAATTCCTATAATTAATATAAGAATTTATAAAAATTAACAGCATCAGAAATGGAGTCTTATAGAATTCTTATGGGAATTTACAGTGGAATAAAATAGCTAATAAATACAGTCGAGAGAGATTCCTTAGGATTTGTGCCATAAAGGTAATGGACCAATACTAAGGCCCAAATGGTGTCCCAAGAGGCCCAATAAGGTGATTGGACAGTTAAGTGGGCTAGAGTCCAGAGCAAACTAGGAAAAGTGTGAAATTACGAAAATGCCCTTGTGTAGCCAGATTGTACCAATGATGGATGAAGAGCATTTTAGTTATTATGGATAGGCCAAAAATATCCAAACTAGTATAAATATGATTAGTTAGAGCCAGTATATACCCTGATACAGTATTAAGAGGTGTGAAATGGCAATTATGCCCTCAAGGTTAATATAGTGTAAGAAAGTGAAATAGGGTATTTTGGTCATCTACTAAAGGATGGTTGGTAAATAAATACTCAATATAACAATTTCAATAGTAGAAAAATCCTAGACATTGGTTTTTATGACATAATACATATTCTGGAATATTATAAAATTTAGGAACATAAAAGAGTCTAGTTTTTGTGAAACTGCTCCGATTGTTACCAGACTGGACTGAAATTTTGTCTATTAGTATATCTACTTTTTTCTAGCCAAACATGGCCCTAAATGATGCCATGCATGGTGTCCATCTAAGGCTTATAGGGCAAGCTTGATTCAAGGTAGAATATGGACCATTAGATTAAATAGTAACCAAACTAATCTTGGCCTTTCATTTCCACCCAACATTTTCTATAAATACCCCCAAACCAGACCTTGTACGGCATCCTTGGTACCTTAAGGAACCCCTGGCCAAATTGTATTTGAAACAAGAAAGAAGCACACAACTTGGAACAACAAACAAGGTAACTAGCTCCCTTGTTCTTCGAGCATCCTTGGTACTTCTTCATCCTCTTTCATCATTAATAAACCTGTTAGGATTGGGATTACATGGAGGGTGAGATTTTTGGGGAAATCTCAGTAGAAAACAGTACTAAACAATGCATGTATTAATGTAAATACTTGTGCTTGCATGTGAAAGTGTTAACATTGTGTAATGTGCATGCTTCCATGTAACTTATGGCATACAATTGGCCAAAGTAATCATAGAAATAGAGCTTCAATCATAAACACATATGCAACACAATTTAGCAAAGCCATAGCACAACCAAGCATAACATTCAATACATACAATTTTAGGATAAGTTTACTACCTCATATACTTGACTTTCTTACACATTAACTTTGCTTTGCCTCTTTCTTCTTAGTTCTTCTTGATGTGTGGCTGCCTCTTTGAAGTCCATAATCAAATCCTAACATCACATAATCATCCATCCATTACAATATAACTTTCTCTTGAACATTGAGCTCATTTAACTACATTAACTTTCCTTAATCTTAACTCATGGACTTGACCTTTGAATCAATTGATGTCTTGTTATTCATCAAAGATCACTGCTCATTTGGTCAAAAATTATGAAAACAGATTCTGGTCCCTTACTTTAGAAAATTTGTTCTTTGTACAGACATCAAAATAGGGTGTTCTTGGTGTCAAAATGAAGCTTGACATGTTAACTAAATGTCTATAAAATTTCATACATGTAACTCATTATTTATTATTTTTCATTACATCATGAATATTGAGGCTCAAACATGTCATATAACAACATTACACATAACAATTCTTCACATAACATTTATACTATCCAATCCCTAGCTTCTTTTCATGCTTCATCAACCTCTTTCATCATTCATAAATCTAATAGGATTGGGATTACATGGAGGTGGTGAGATTTTTGAGGAAATCTAAGTAGCAAACGGTACTAAATAATGCATACATTAATGTAAATACTTGTGTTTGCTTGTGAAAGTGTTAATATTGTGTGATGTGCATGCTTCCATGTAACATATAAAATATAATTGGCTAAAGTAATCATAGAAACAGAGCTTCAATCATAAACACATATGCAACACAATTTAGCAAAGCCATAGCACAACCAAGCATAACATTCAATACATACAAGTTTAGGATAAGTTTGCTACCTCACTTGCTTGATTTAACCTTGCCTCTTTCTTCTTACTTCTCTTGGATGTGTGGCTGCCTCTTTGGAGTCCACAATTAAATCCTAATATCACATAATCATCCATCCATTATAATTTAACTTTCTCTTGAACACTAAACTCACTTTAACTAACATAAATTCCTTTGATCTTTACTAATTGACTTGGCCTTTGAACCAATTATTTTGTTGACTTTAGCCTACACAATTTCATATTTTGAATCCATTTATGATCTTATAATCATGAAATTCTAGCTCCTATGTATTGTTCTAGACAGATTTAAAAAACATGCATAATTCTTCCAAAAATTATCATTTTGATTCTAATATCTCCCATACTTGTTTCTCTACTTTATCCCACACAACTTTTCATTTTAAAACTATTGGAATCATCAAAATCATGAAATTCCAATCACTATTCATATGAGTGAACAATAATAGAGAAGAATTCTAAGAATTACAACTTTCAATTCCAATGTTTTCAAGGTTTAAAATCTTTCCGATCCTACAAAATATCATCATATAAATTGAATTGAAGCATTAGATCATTGAAATTTCATCTCCTTCTATCATGAACAGTACAGACTAAAAGGTTTCAACCATGGCAAAGTCAAGAATATAAATTTGATTCAACAACCAATCATCTAACTAGCTTGTTCAAGCATCAATCACATAATTCTAACTTTAATTTCTTCTATCTCCTTTCATCTAAGGTTTTGGACAGCACATACACCTTAGAGAAAACTCAACTTTCTTCCATGAAAACCCTAAGTTCAAGTCCCCAAATCAAAGGAAAATAAGCTAGAAAATATCACTTACCTTAATCTCTAGCTAGCTTGAACTTTAGTACCTTAATCTTCATTTTCTTGGCTTGATTCTTCCTTTCAGTAGCAACTCCCCAAGGGTTCCAAGGGCCACAATTTTGTGCAGAAAAATGGGGGTACTTATAGAAAAAATTATGTGGAAAATGAATAGCCAATATCACTTTGTGCACTATTTGATCTAATGGCTCATATTTGATCTTAGATTAGCTTGCCCTAGAAGCCAATGAGATAACATCATCCATGACATCATCAAAGGACACATCAAAGCCCATGTGATGAAATTACAAAGGGAGGAAGTATCTGGAAAAAATTTAGTCCAATCCAATACCGATTTAGTTCAATTTCACAAAAATCAGACTACTTTCTAAATCTAATTTTTCTGAGATTCCATACTATGCTTTCTAACCTTAAATACAGTATCTAAATTCTTCCTATCATTGACATTCTTGTACTGGGTCTAAACTTAATTACAAATCCCTTGGTAGATTACCAAAATGCCCCTTAGTTCTTCTTCATTTACTTTAATACCTCAAGGGCATTATCATCTTTTCACACATAATCATAGTATTCCCTGACCTTCATCAACTATTCTGGAACTCTCCTTGATTGTCTAACCTTAGTCAAATGACTAAAATATCCTTCGTCTAACTCTGACTCAATGACATAACACAGTGGCATACTTAATGGCATTTTTGTAATTTTATATTTTTCTGAGTCTTTATTAGCCCTGGCCCACATACTTATTTGAAAATATTACTGGACCAATAAGATGCTATTTTGGGCCTTCTATATGTCCACTACCTTCATGGGCTAAATTCACGAGAAATTCCCTGAAAAGTATTTATAGGGTGTTTTAATCCACTATAAATTCCATAATAAATTTTACATAACTCCTTTTTGAGCTCTATCAGTTTCATAAATTCTTATATGAATTATAGGAATTTACAACTAAACTTTATCTGATTCTAAGGTTTAGAGGATACTATATTAATTTTCATTTCTTCAGAAATTCATATCAATTTTTCTAGGACTTCAAATCAAAATTCTGTGTTGCGTTAAACTGATCAGAATAATTTTCTCTATTTACTGAGAAATTTTGGGACTAATCTAATTCCGGGCATTTTCGGCCCTTTTTTGGCTCAACTTTTGATAATTACCATTTTGCCCCATAACTTTTGAAAATTCTACTTTAGGCCTTCAACTTTTGATAAATACACTTAATGACCCAAAGTCTATTTCTACTTTCATTTTTGCACCATAGAACTTTTAGACTTTTCAATTTAGTCCCTCATCTTTATACCTTTGTCTAATCATTATTTTTCCTTTCTATTCATCATTACAACCCTTTTTAAACCTCTTTCTACTATCAGTATTATACATATAGGAAAAATTAAGATATGACATTTGGGAGGATAGTAAGGATTAAGGATAAGGTAACCTTAACATACCTTTCCTACAAATAGCATTGGGATCAAGAAATAAGGAACTGTTGACGCCAACCCAACATTGAAATACTCCAACTCTATCAAATGATGGAGGTCCCCCATATTTTTTTCATCAGATGCATATATAAACGTACAAGTAAATCTTAAGACTTAAATGTTTTGATGATGACAATTAATTGAGAAAAGATTTCAAAAAAAGCTCAATCTGATAGAAGGATTTATTGATAACGTGATTTCTCAATAAGCTCTTCGATAAATAAGAAAGAAATTTTGAAGGAAATCTTATTTTTGAAAAATATTTATTGAGGACTTATTCGATAAGGATTCTTATCAATAAAGACTTTGATAAATCAATATGAACTTAGCTTTAACAAAAAGTGAGTCACTACTTAGAACTAGAATTGTTCGAAGACTTATTCAATAAGATGTGTTTAGAAAAGAGTTCAAAGACTTATTCAATAAGCATGACTAGATTGAGTGTCACATCCTAATTTTTCTCTGTTTGTATAAAATTGATAGAGAAAAGATGTTAGGAAGGGATTGTGATGTTAATTATAAGAAAAGAAAATGGTTATACAAGTTTTAAGTTAAAGAAAAAGATAAGGTATAAAGTTATAAAGCTAAAGGGACTAAATTATAAATAGTGAAAGTTTAGGGACTAAACTATAAATTATGAAATTCCAAAGACTAAATTACAAATAGTAAAAAGTTCAACGACCAACATGCATTTTTGAGATTTTGGGTAGCAAGTTGGAATTTCACATTTGGTAGAAAGGGACTAAAATAAATTTGACAATTTTAGGGACTAAAGTGAAATTTTGCCAAATTTAGGGGTAGAAGTGTAATTATATAAAGTTGAGTCAGAAAAGGCCCAAAATTGCCCAGAAATGTTTTGGTCCCAAATTTTACTAATAAATAAAGGATAGAATTTGAATAAGGTATATCTCTTAGAATTCTGATTTAAGGTCCTAATAAATTGATATTAATTTTTAAAGTCTAAAAATTATTATAGTATCTTATGGACTTCAGAAGCAAACAAAATTTTATAGTAAATTATTATAAGGATTTATGAAACTAACAAATTTTAAAAAAGAGTTATGTAGAATTAATTATAGAATTCAAGGAGAAAAGGACACTGATAAAGGATTAAAAGGAATATATGGAATTTTTAATATGACTTTTGAATCTCAAAAAATTATGAGACTTTGTAAAAAATTCATTTTTTATTAGAATAAATTTCTATAAATTTTAGAACCCTTAAAATAAGTGTATAAAATTTATCTCAAAAATTAGGATAATTTAAGGATATTAGTATAAGAAATTAAAGGTAAGTGCATTGAGATTTGTGCCAAATAGAAATTAAACCCAATTTTGGCCCAATATGGTGTCAAGTGAAGAGCCCAACATGCTAAGATAATTGTCTTGGAGCTCAAGTCAATTTTTAAGAATATTCCATGGTATTGTGAAAAGGAAATTTCAAGGAAAGTGCAAGATGGCCTGAGTTGGCTTATGAGATGTCTTGTGGGACCCATATAGCCATCAAGTGGCATAAAGGCAAGGAAAAAGAGCTTATCCCATGTGCTTCATTGCAATAAAATAATATAAGAATTATATTGATTTTGATTAAGATTAATTAATTAAAGAATCAACCAATAAAATGCAAGATTAAGAGCTTGCAATTATTAGGAACTTGAAGGGTCTAATGGTCCTTAGACCCTTGAAATTTCACTATAACTACATCCCCTTACATGCACAAAAATCATGGTGTCACATCCTTACTTTCATATGTCTTAGGGACCATTTAGTAGCATTTAGAACTACTTACAAGTCCATTAAAGCTCAATCTCAATCTAGAATTCTACTCTAATGAGTTACTGTTCACTGTTTAAATTCTATACAAGTGACCTGACTTTGAAAATCATAACTAATTCTAAAAAAATTGAAACAAAGTGATTCAAGTTACTACACGAAGCTAACTTAATCTTCTTTCAGGGAAAAATAACTCATTGACCATACCTGGACCAAGTCAACATCAGTCAACGTTCAACATTTAGTGTTCATCCAACATTTTTCCCTTAATTCCAGCATTATGGTCCTAACTTTGAAAAATTATATCTTCATGTGTAGACATCCAAATGAGACATTCTA
This sequence comes from Leucaena leucocephala, assembly GCA_037074615.1. Lineage (NCBI taxonomy): Eukaryota > Viridiplantae > Streptophyta > Magnoliopsida > Fabales > Fabaceae > Leucaena > Leucaena leucocephala. Next base: position 15,653,756 of record CM073535.1, on the reverse strand, counting down.
TATATCAAATTGAATCTTGGCATGTATAATATTTACTAGTAAAGTATCATACATTTATTCAACCATTTACTATTTTTAATTACAGCTCAAAGGTTACTGCCTCACTACATGTTACTGTTCACAGTGGCAAATTCCAACAACCAACTTTACATGCATAACATACATTAATCACATATCAATCATGCTAAATAGTTCTTAACTTTGCTTCATACATCCTCATCTCCTCCACCTTGAGAAGACCTACTGTGATGGGATTGATATGGAAGGCGTGAGATTTGTGGGAAAATCTCAATAGAAAATAGTTCTATAAACAAAGTATGCAAGTATATACTTAGTGTTTAACTTTTTGCTTTATTATGATCATGCTTGCATAATGGTATATACATGCTTCTATAATTCTTACTTATAACATATGGCCATAGCATAAAAAGAAATAGAGCATTCTCAATCACACATGCTTAACATAATCAAAACAAGCCAATGGCATATTAACAACACTTAAGCAATAAGCATACAAGTTTAGGTATAAGTTTGCTACCTGTCGGATAGCTTTCCCTTATTCCTTAGCCTCTGCTCTGAGGTTCTTTCTTTACATAGGCCATAGCCTATAGATAGCATAATAATATTTTGATTATTATCCTATCCAATATAGCTCTATTTAACTCAAAGATTAACTTAAGGTAATATCCTTAATCTGACAATTCCCTGACTTTCTTTCTATCCACTGTTATCCTTATCAAGAGAGAGACATTTCTCTATCTTAACTACTAAGAACAATCCTCTAATTTATTAGAGCAGGGAATAGGATAATTTACTTACCTTATTTCTAAACTTGTCGAGTCCCTAAGCTCCTTAAACTGCTCTAGCTTGATCAGACTTTCTCTTTCTTTCCTTCCTTGCTTTCTCTTTCTTTCTATCTTTCCCTCTTTCTCTTTATCTCTCTTCTTCTTGCTCTTGCTGTGTTGTGAATGGAATAGAGGGGAATGGCTCTATTTATAGGTGAAGGAAGTTAGATTGCATAGTCTAGATCAAATCACAATAGATAGCTCAGATCACTTAGCTTCCTGGCTAAGCTTTGCCTGCATCATCTTGGGACATCTCACCTACTAGGTGGCACAATGGTGGGGCCCTTGGGATACCTTACCAGCTGACTCAGAGTTTCTAGAGAATTCTAGAGTCTTTTCCTGTAATGAATGACTAAGATCGTGCCATGTGTCCTTAACTTTTTCTAACTTTTCCTCCTTTCCATAACTTCATGCTATGTGGCACCTTGTGGGTCCTATAAGGATATGTTTATGCCACCTCATGATTTATGGATAAGTCTAAAGCTTTATCTAATCACTTGCCCCAGTTCTATCTCCAACTGGGTAACTATACTTTATTGAAAATCACTAAAATATTATTTTAATGCCACTTGGACTCATATATCTCTTGGGCCACATTTTTATACTCTTGGAATGCTATCTTGGGTCTCTAATCAAGCCCAAGTACTCTAATGGCTCAACTCCCAAGAACTTCCTTATACAGATATCTAATCCTTTTATCGGCGTCATTTTTCACTGTAAATTCTATAATTAATTTTATAGAACTCATTTTTTACTTTTGTTAGTTTCATAAATCCTTATATTATGTCTAAGAATTTACTACCAAATTTTATCAGATTATGAAGTCCATAAGATACTATACCGATCTCCCAATCTTACGAAATTTATATCAATTAATCGAGACCTCAAATTAAAATTGTGTTGCATTAAACTAATCAAAATAATCTCCTCTATCTACTGGTAAAATTTGAGACTAAACTATTTTCAGGTATTTTTAGGCCTTTTATACCTCATCTTTTCATAATTACCATTTTACCCCTTAATTTTTGAAACTTACACTTTACGGCCCAAACTCTCTATAATTACATTCAATGGCTTAAATCTTATGTCTACTTCCTTTTGGCACCATTGAACCTTTTAGACTTTTCACTTTAGTCCCTTTTATCCTCAACATAACCATCATACCCTTAGGGACTTTCATTATTCTCATATAGATCCCTATACTTTTGCTTATTTACAGTTTAGTCCCTAAAAATTCTTTGTATATTTTCAGGACTTCTGCTCAAAGGGGTCTGGTACCCTATCTATTTTAGGCTACTTTCTAAGTCTCTAATCCTAAAAATTAGGATATTACATATGGCCTCTTCGAAGCTTGTGGAAGTTCTTGCCATTTGAAAACTCAACCTTTCCAAGACAAATTCAGTAGGAGATTCAAAGGGCTTTGATCCAAGATAGCTAGAGCTTAAGTTATGTAATCCTTCCTAATTTATTTATAAGTGTTTTTGAATGATAAAACCTAATTTTTAATGAAAGAAGAGTGAGATATCCTCTTGGTAATGGTGCTATTCAAAAATGTAAAGCATTGCAAGAAGAAGGAAATAAAGTTAGAACTATATAAAAGACACTTAGATAAGTTAGTTTGGATGTTTGGTTATGTAATTAAATTGTGATTATTGACTTTGCCTTTCTTGAGTCCATTCAGCCAATGCTTTTCTTGATAGGAGGAGATTGAATTCCATTGTTCTAATGCTTCCATTGAATTCAAATGATGATTTTGTATAGGATGGGAACCTTGGAAGCAATGAAATTAGAAAAAGAGAAGTTTTGAAACCCTTTCTATTACTCTTCATAAGCATGAACAATAATGATAATTTCATAATTTTGATCCTTCTAATGGTTTTAAAATGAAAAACTGTGGGGGATAAAGTATAGAAACAAGTATTTAAAGCATTAAATTATAATCAAAATGAGAATTTTTGGAAATAAAGAGGGGATATTTTGGTTCTGTCCAGAAATGCATGAAGGAGCTAGAATTTCAAAATTCTAAACTCATAAAAAGGGATTTAAAAGACAAAATTATGTAGGGTAAAGTCAAGATACATATTAATTCAAAGGCCAAACCAATTAATAAAAATTAGAGAAAGATAGAGACTTAATGGGTTAAGGATTAGTGAGTAGACTATGTTAGCTTAGAAATGAATTATAATGAGTATGATGTTATACTTTATTAGGCCTTTATTAATGTGGTAAACAAGACCACAAAGCAAGGACCATGATGGAAGGAAAAAAGTAAGGAAAAGTAAGAAGTAAAGAGAAATGATAAGGAAAGAGAGTTATTTTAAGGTAGTGAACTTACCTACTTGTGTGCTTATATTGCTTGGGTGTTTTATGTGATGGTTACTTACTTTGATGATGCGAAGCTTGTATGATTAAGTGATAATATGTTTCTTTTTATGCTATGGCCATATGTTATTATTAAGGGACATGGAAATATGTAATGCAAGCATGATCATTAGGTGCATACATATTAATATAAAGCATGTAGTTGCATACATTGTATGGTTTCCATTTGCTACTGAGATTTTCCAAAAATCTCACCCCTTCCATGTCTCAATCACAGCTAGAAGTTCACATGAAGAAGAAGATGAAGAGGCATGAAGAAGAGATAGGAATTAGTTACATGATTTATGTGTTTATGTATGTAAAGTCAGTTGTTATCACTGTAAACAGTAACTAGTAAGGAGGTAGTGGTATTTGAGATGTAATTAAAAATATTAAATGATTAAATAAATGTACAATATTTTATCAATACTTAGCTAACATGTCAATCTTCATTTTTACACCAAGAATGCTTTATTCCAATGTCAGTACAAAGAGAACGAAATTTTTAAAGTTAGGGAATAGAAGCTATTTTCCAAAATTTTTAACCAAATAAATAGTGATTTTTCACAATTAAACTTACTGATTGGCTAAACATTTGGTTTGAGAATTATTTTTCTCTTAAAATTCTTTATGTTAGCTTTAATTAGCCTTTTGAATCACTTTATTTTGACTTTTCTATAATTAATTATAAATTTTTGAAGTTTGTTGCCAAATTAAGAAATACCAAATGAATAGTACCCTTGAAGCTTGGAAATTCCAGATTTAAATGCTACTAAATGGTCTCTAAGACATACGAAATTAAGGTGTTTCACTTAGTTTGGAAAAGAGTTTTATAAAAGCTTTTATCAAAATATTGATCAATCAACATATTTATTGATAAAGACTTTCATCAATAAACTCTACTTTTAAAAGAAGCCATTCTGATTTCAAAGACTCAATTATCGAAGAACTATTCAATAAGGGGACTTATCGAATAACACTTTCATAAGTGGTGAAAATCTCTATTTTTATCAAAAGCACTTAATTGATACAAGATTTTGCGTATAACTTGCTACTTGCTTTTGATAAGATGATTTCCTTGTTTCTTTCTTCTCAAATTAATTTATAAAAACTTGTGATAACAAAATCAGATAAAGAGAGATATGAAGTCTACTTATCATTAAGCAATTTCCCATCTTATCTAGATTATTGAAGCACTAATTTTGATAAATGTTTATGACAGTGATTTATTTGAATTACCTTCTTCTGAAATGATCTCTGACATCTTGAGTTACAAATTATATAAAATCAAAATTTGAGAAAGAAAGATTTAAAAGTTGTCTTCACTTTATAAATGATTTTGATGATGATTTGATTAATATGTTGTTAATGATCTATGGTTTAAGAAAGATTATTCATAAAAGAAGAAAATATGATTCCCTACTCTTATGAATTCAAGAAGCTTATTTCTTAAAGAGCTATTTGATCACGTTGTTTATCAAAGTACTCTTTGATAAGACATCTCTTAGATAAAAAGGAAACTTAGTTATGGATTCTAAATTTGTTGGAATGATTCTATGAAAAATCCTTATAAGCTTATGATTTGTTCTGAAGTGCTAAATTATGATATTGGATTTGATATGAATTGATGAATTATCTTATGAATACTTGTTTTCAATTATATTTCATAAATTGAGAAAATATGAAAGTTTGTTTGAAAAGTTTGAAAGAATGGTATTCATCATTTATCAATAAACTATTCGATAAACTTATTTATCAAAAAATACTTCCATATATAAGGTATTGTAATATATTATGAAATATATCAAAAGTCTAAAAGAATATGTCTGAAAAGAATATTTCTCGATAGCCTTTTTGAAAATAATGTTTATCAAAGTTCTATTTGATAAATCGAGAATTATATGAATTAAATTCATTGAAGATTTATAGAAGATCTTTTCGATAAAACTGATTATCAAAGTCCTCTTCAATAAATCTAAGAAAAGTTTTAAAGGAATTCATTAGATTTTCAATAAGGAACCTTTTTGAAAAGATTGATATGCAGAAAGATTTTCAAATCAAATTTTGATAGAATTTGATCTAAATCATTTAGAAATAGTTGCTATATATTTATACTTATTATATATCTTTTGTAAATCATGTTTCAAAATCATTTGTAGATCGAATAAAGAAATTGATCAAAGAGCAAAAGGTCAAATTGCATAAGTCAGTAATAACATATATATTCTTCAATCTACTCTAACAGCTATCTAACATATTTATGAAGAACTCAATTATAAAATGAAGATGAAGCTAGGGAGAGAAAGCTGAGGAAGTTGAATTAATGACGAAAGAAGTGACCAAAAAAGCTCAAACATGCACTTTGATCATATTCAGTAAAATCATGATAGAGTCTCTGTTTCTTCACTTTGGTATAGAGCATACTATATTCTTGAAAGAGAGAAACTTAGATAGTGTTACTTAAGTGATTATCACAATTCCTCTAGTTAAGAGAGATATTTGTAAAACTACATTTCATTTTCTGAGTTACTCAGCAGTGGTTATCACCTTTGTATGGGGAGTGAAAGGAATTCTCAGTGGTATTACCTTAAGGGTTTTATAAGGAAATATTTTAAAATGATATTATTTCAAACCAAGAAATGATTTGAATGAAAATGAAAAGAAACTATTTTCTTTTAACCTTGATCAATGAAAATTTTGCATAATACTTTATTTGATGATGATTAACAAAAAAATTAAATTTTGCTTTAATATCAAAGATATTTTTATAAATCTTGACTCTATCTATTCTTCTAACAATTATGTTGAAGTTGATAGTGTTTATAGTGTAAGGAATTGGAAGACACGCAGCGAAAATTAACTTAAAAGTTTTTCCATTCCTTGCCAGGATCTACCGTATGTGTTTAAGTCAAGTGGGAAGAAGTATTACCCTCAGTGTTCCTCAGCGACTTCCACAGCTTCTGGTCACGACGTTCATAACTTCTCTCCGCGACTCGTGCTTCCTTTCTGATCCCAAGAAGTTGACAACTCAGGCCGACTTCCTCTACTGGTATCCACACGAACAATGTTCCAACCACGAATGACGTGCTAGCGTCTCCTATCCCTCCAGGGCTTTCTCAAGAATTCGTCCTCTCCGTCTCTATTTTGGCAGTTTCTTATCTGCAAACCTTTTGTAGATTTCCCTTTGGCCTTTCTGTGTTCTATATGTTTCAAAACGTAGCTCCTAAAATCAAATATATAGGATGCTATGCATTTTCCTCTACCGAATTGGATTTTGGAGTTAATCTTATATTAATTCTGAAATTAATACAATATCATATATTGTATAATTTAATAAGAAACTAAATAAATAAATAATATTTATATTAAATCTGTCCCACAGATTTAATTCACTTATTTATTTAACTTAAAATAAAGATAAGACTGAACTATATTTGATTTATTCTCATAAATCAAATTTGAGATATCATATCAATTTAAATTTCAAATTCAAATGTGATAGAGATTTAATTTATCCTTATAAATTAAATCTTATAAATATCTCTTATATGAGATATCCTATCAATTTGAATTTCAAATTCAAATGTGATAGAGATTTAATTTATCCTTATAAATTAAATCTCATATATCTCTTATATATAATGTATATATACGAATTTATATATATACGAATATAAATATAAATAAATATATACATCCACCTTGGATCATTCATTGAATCTGGACATGTCTTAGATTCAATGAATCTGGACATCATAGCTCGTGTTGGGCTATTTTGTGTGTGACCCTGTAGGCCCATATGAAGTTAGTAGTGGGCCATTTGCTATACTGGCCCACAAGTCGCAAGTGGTCTCTAGCAAGACATAACGACTACCCAAATCATATGAGGATCGTTAAATGATGTAACCTTTTATACAACCATATCATGTCCTTTCTGTCACGCGATATTTTGGTCATGGATAAGGCATAGATAATATCATCCTCCTATTCCTGACCGTTACTTTCTCGATCCCTGAGTAGTATGACTATAGAAATAGAACTACCTTTCCATTACAGTATGGCCATACATTTCTAAGACTCAATCATCGAGGGCCCCAGTAATATCTCTATGAATGTGAGGGACAAATTCCATCTTGACCATTCACATTCCTCTACATGAAAAACCACTAAGCCCGAACATAGTCTTTATGATCACTCGGTCAAAAGTGACTTTTAACTAGGTCAAAGATGAGCATTTGTCATGTAGGAATCCATGATGACCTCAGGTCAAAGGGCATAGTGACATGGTTTGTATATGAGAGAAGCTTATGACGTAACCCATACAGCTTTCTCATAGCGGGTCGGTCCAACACCTTGTACTCTTACAGGTGCCTATGACTTTGATTTATATCTCTATACATCTTCAAAGTCATACTGGTCTTATTTCATCTCTGTTCCCGTATAGATGACTGACCAGGGACATTTAGGATAAGATCATGAATTATCGAAGGATGGTCATCACAATAAACATGTAAATAATATGATAACACAATTAATAAATTCATAAATCAATAATGTTCATAAGACAATTATTGGCCCCTAGGGCACGATTTCCAACAGATAGTTCATGTGTAACTGAAGATTACAAATCTACTATTGATGAACAAATGCAAGATGATGCTGAAGAAGGATAAATCACAACATCTCTATGAAATGATTAGCACGAGGGAACAAGAGGAAGAGGAGAATCGATAAGAGCTTAATGTATATTAATCTTCTGAATCATTATTCAGAGCTCAATTAATCAATGGCAAACAATTTCAATCCCTCTTATAAGGTTAAGAAAAATGATTTTAAAAGTTTTCATAAAATAATTTTTCAACTAACTATTGATGATGTTTCAAAAAGCAAAAATATTTTTAATTCTAAATATAATGATGTCACTAATAGGAAGAACGAAATTTTACACAATGATTATAGATGTCTTGCAATAGACCATCACAACACTTGCACAGATATCAATGATAAGCATATCATAATGTTATTTGCAATTATTGTGCAAAACAAAGTTATATTTCTCACATGTGTCATTTTAGAAGAAATTTCAATGTGAGAAATAAATATATTTGGGTTCCTAAAGGACAATAAAAGTCCAAAGCTAACATTCAAGGATCCAAAGTTAAATGGGTACCAAAATGTCCTCCTATTGCTTTAGATATACAGGATAACATTAAGAGGAATAGACACGGCAGTAAAAGCCATATCACTTAGGATAACTCATGGAGAATCCATTGCTGCAACATCAAAGTTAATTTATAAGAATCAATAAAGAAAGGCTTAAGCAGTACATTCTACCACAACAATCGACTATCACAGTGTACCATTTAATTGTTGGAAATCGTGCCCTAGGGGCCAATCATTGTCTTATGAATATTATTGATTTATGAATTTATTAATTGAGTTATCATATTATTTGCATGTTTACTATGATGACCATCCTTGGATAATTCATGATATTATCCTAAATGTCCCTGGTCGATCATCTATGTGGGAGCACAGATGAAATAAGACCAGTATGACTTTGAAGATGTATAGAGATATAAATCAAAGTCATAAGCACATGTAAGAGTACAGGGTGTTGGACCGACCCGCTATGAGAGAACTGCATGGGTAACGTCATAAGCTTCTCTCATATACAAACCATGTCAATATGCCCTTTGACCTGAGATCATCATGGATTCCTACATGACAAAACGCTCAGCTTTGACCTAGTCAAAAGTCACTTTTGACCGAGTGATCATAAAGACTATGTTCGGGCTTAGTGGTTTTTCATGCGGAGGAATGTGAATGGTCAAGATGGAATTTGTCCCTCATATTCGTGGAGAGATATTACTGGGCCCCTCGATGAGTGAGTCTGAGAAATGTATGGCCATACTGTAATGGAAAGGTAGTTCCATTTCTATAGTCAGACTACTCAGGGATCGAGAAAGTAACGGTCGGGAATAGGAGGATGACATTATCCATGCCTCATCCATGACCAAAATATCGCGTGACAGAAGGGACATGATATGGTTGTATAAAAGGTTACATCGTTTATCGATCCTCATATGATTTGGGTAGTTGTTATGTCTTGCTAGAGACCGCTTGCGACTTGTGGGCTAGTATAGCAAATGGCCCACTGCCAACTTCATATGGGCCTACAGGGTCGCACACAAAATAGCCCAACACGAGCTATGATGTCCAGATTCATTGAATCTAAGACATGTCCAGATTCAATGAAAGATCCAGGTGAATGTATATATATTTATTTATATTCGTATATATATAAATTCGTATATATATATATATTATATATATGAGATATATAAGATTTAATTTATAAGGATAAATTAAATCTCTATCACGTTTGAAATTCGAAATTCAAATTGATAGGATATCTCATATAAGAGATATTTATAAGATTTAATTTATAAGGATAAATTAAATCTCTATCACGTTTGAAATTCGAAATTCAAATTGATAGGATATCTCATATAAGAGATATTTATAAGATTTAATTTATAAGGATAAATTAAATCTCTATCACGTTTGAAATTCGAAATTTAAATTGATAGGATATCTCAAATTTGATTTATGGGAATAAATCAAATATAACTCAGTCTCATCTTTATTTAAAGTTAAATAAATAAGTAATTAAATCTGTGGGACGGATTTAATATTATTTTATTTAATTAGTTTCTTATAAAATTATACAATATATGATATTGTATCAATTCGGAATTAATATAAGATTAACTCCAAAATCCAATTAGGTCAGGTGGAAAAACGCATAGCATCCTATATATCTGATTGGAGGAGCTACGTTTGAAAATAACACAGAACACAAAAGGCCGAACGGAATCTGCAAAAGGTTTGCAGACAAGAAACTGCTGAAATAGAGACGGAGACTTGTGAAAGCCTTGGAGGGACAGGAGACGCTAGCACGTCGTTCGTGGTTGGAACGCTGTTCGTGTGGATACCAGTAGAGGAAGCCGACCTGAGGCGTCGACTTCTTGTGATCGGAAAGAGACCACCGTCCGCGGAGAGAATCTGTGAAGGTCGCTGAGGAACACTCCGTCGATTTCTTGCGATCAGAAAGAGATCACCACCCACGTAGAGAAGCTGTGAAATTCGCTGAGCAACACTAAGGGTAATGATTCTTTCCACTTGACTTAAACACATACGGCAGATCCTGGCAAGGAATGGAAAATTTTTAAAGTTTATTTCCGCTGCGTGTCTTCCAATTCCTTACATTAATTATCTTAAGGAGAACAAAATAAGGAGGATCTCTCAAGCATCAAAGTTTCTATTTTTTGAGAGACCATTGCAAGCAGATGTTAAAAGAAATTCAAAGATGTCAACATCAAAGTTAATTTATAAGAATCAATGGAGAAAGGTCTAAGGAGTATGTTATGCCTTAAGAATGGACTATCATGATGTACCATTCAATTATCTTGGGGAGAATAGAACAAGGAGGATCACTCAAGCATCAAAGTTTCTATTTTTTGAGAGACCATTACAAGCAGATGTTAAAAGAAATTAAAAGTTGCAATGGGTATGCAAATATAATCTTTCTTCCACATAAGGTAAAGGTACAATGGTAAACCTCTTGCATTATGATGTTTTGACGATTCTTTGAGGTTTATATCTATGTTCTTTGGAATGAACATTACAACTAGTTTTAAATTTTATACTCCTATGAAAACTTAACTGATAAATTTTTTATAAATGAGAAAAAACAATGTTTAGTAGCCTAATTCTTTGTGCACATATAAATTAAAAAGAAAACATATTTTTTATGCATAAATGCATATTTATTTCACTATGCTCAATTGTTCTAAGTTGTTCATGTTTTTTGAGCATATGAATTATGATTCTGATTCCTACAAACTAACCATTGATGGATCTAAGTGAAGTTGGATCCTAGAGAAGAAAACTAATTCTTATGATTTGTAGGAAATTTGTTCAAAGAAGTTCATATCAAGATCTGTGGCTACAGAGAAATAATTTAAATCTTGATAATGATGAATTGGCAAAGCATGAATTTTGGTGATGAAGAAAAATTCAACATCTATCACCTAAATCAAGCTAATTGTCACAAGAACAAAAGGAAACATGATGAAATCTAATCCTTACCTCATTAGTACTATGCTTAATTGAATTTTGGATTAGGGTAATGAATACTTGTTCCTTGTTAAACCTCTTTAGCAATCAAGTTTTCAATACTAGAAAACAGTTCTAGATTGCTAAAAGGACTATAAAATTTGTGCATACTTGTGTTTTCAAATCTTGTTTTGTGAATTTCAATTCATAAATTGACTGCAAATTTATAAATGTAAATATTCATTACTTTAAATATAAATGTAAATTTCAATTCCTATACCAACTATTTTGGTTGCATTAAAATGCATACAAATTATTTTGAAAATATTTGTTTTAGAAATGTGGGCATCATAATTAATTGGAGAATAATATGCTTATCTAGAAATTTCAAAAATGCATTAAAACCATTTGCTCGAGTCATCATCTTATTTGTACTACCAAGTGATTGAACTTATTATTCTCAAATGATTTAAACATTATTTTGTTTAACAAAGTTAATTATCTACATTAAGTTCAAGCCTATTTTTCATAAAGATAAATATTCTAGTACTTGAAAGCCTTATACTTAAAGTATTTATTTGTTGCAATATACATGGTACTCTGATCATTTGGACTAATGAGTTAATATGTTTCATTGTTCAAACATCATTTCAAAAATCACTAGCAAAGTCTTTAAGCCTTCACTATGCTAATTTCTTATCCAATATGACTTTACTTCTACACATGTTAATGTTGCTATTTTTATTTTAGAAATTTATCTTTTCAAACATGTTTCAATGTTCAAACATCATTTGGACTAATGAGTTTGGACAAACGATTTAATATGTTTCATTGTTCAAACATCATTTCAAAAATCATTAGCAAAGTCTTTAAGCCTTCACTATGCTAATTTCTTATCCAATATGACTTTACTTCTACACATGTTAATGTTGCTATTTTTATTTTAGAAACTTATCTTTTCAAACATGTTTCATTGTTCAAACATCATTTGGACTAATGAGTTCGAACAAATGATTTAATATGTTTCATTGTTCAAACATCATTTGGACTAATGAGTTCGAACAAATGATTTAATATGTTTCATTGTTCAAACATCATTTCAAAAATCATTAGCAAAGTCTTTAAGCCTTCACTATGCTAATTTCTTATCCAATATGACTTTACTTCTAGACGTGTTAATGTTGCTATTTTTATTTTATAAAATTATATTTCTCTAATCTAATGACCTCCAATGTTTTCACAAAATTAATTTTCAAAGGCCTATATTCTTGAAAAAAATTATATTGAATTTGGTTTCTTTAAAAAGAGAAATATTATTCTTGAAAATAGACTCCTTACAAAGAAGAAGAGATTGATATTTATATGCTCATATCATCTTACAAGCTCATCTACATTCATTGTCAATTAATATGTTTTGATGATAAATCATTATATGGGTTATATAGAAATTATTCCATATATATATATTTGACCATACAAACCATTCTGCCAAAGGGAAAGAATTTGCATTCATGATAGGAGAAGGAAAAAATTACTCAAACGAACTACACACAAGATATATGAAGATTGGAGAGACAAGAGAGCATTGAAGCTACATAGTTCAATTGGCAACAAACTAAAGAGGATCATCATCCACACCAATACAAAAGATGCTCAAACACAATGAGAGAGGAAGGCAAAGAACTTCATGGATCAATTCATCAGATTGTCAAAACTAAATGAGCATTTTTAAACCCTCTCTCTTTATATTAAGAATATATTTGAGCTATCTTAATGATAATGCTTTCATGCATTACGTGTTTATGTGATCTTGTGAAAAAATTATTTTGATGCATTATGCTTTTAACTAAAAAAATATAAGATATTGTTCGTGAAATTCAAGGTTTTAAAATTATCATATAAATTTGTGAAAGGAGACACGAATTTATTGTAGAGGTTAACAATAAAGGGTCTTATCGATAAAGGCTTCGATAAAACATGTTACATTATGTTTGATATTTAATGAACTAAATCTTTTCAAAAACCTATTCGATAAAGTTATTTATTGAACATGTATTTGATAAGAATGGACTAATTTTGTGATTCTGTGAAATATTATAACTAAAATTTATCAAACATCTTATCCATAAAAGCTCTTATGGTAAGCTAATCGATAACTTAATTTATTTCATGAAGTGTTCTATGTTGGTTTCATCGTAAATTCTTTGATAAGAACACTTATCTAAATGTCATTCGGTAAAATATTGATCAAATAACAATTCGATGAGGATGCTTATCCAAGGACTTTTCTATAAATCTTGTGTGATTTGATTGAAAAAGGTAGTTATTTATTGAACAATTTATCGATAAAGGGACTTATCGTAGAGCTATTCGATAAATTTCTTACTATTTTCTAAAATATTATCGATAAATACTTCAAATATGATAGTTATTGAAGACTTTATCGATAAATTATTTGGTATTTATGGAAAATACGGTTGTTATTGCTCAATTTATCAAAAGCCTCTCCAAAAAATCATTCATTCTTTTTGAACCCAAAAACTCAAATCTATTTCCATACTTTCATCTCTTCAATTAAACTACTTAGAAATACTTTCCTTAACATTCTATTAACAAATCTTTCCTCATAAAGCTCAAATTTCACCTCGCCCTCTTTGTCTGCACTAAGTCTACTGTTCATCAGTTTCATCTCTCAATGGCAAGAACCAAAGTAGCTAAGATCAGTCTAAAAAAGTCTAAGGGAAAGCAAAAGGCTAGTTCTTCAAGCTCTAAATTCAAGCTAAAAGTAAAGAAGGATAAGAGCCCACTAAGAGGCCAAGTTAGTTCAATTCTAGCAGCCTAAGTTGTATCTCTACAGGAGACATAGAGCCCAGTCAGATAGAGTGCATGGCAAGCCTTAAAAAGGAAAAGGCATATTTTGTCAACTGTATCTGAAGAATCTAAGCCTGACGATGCACACTCTGATGAAAATCTTAACTGTAAGGTACATTCATATATTCACTCTACTATTGCTTCTACTGGTAAAAGAAGGAGACCATGTACCCTTAAACTATATCCCATTTCACCTACTTCCACTCTTCATTCATGCCTACCCTATCTAGTCATGCCTCTATAACATTACTCATTAGAAACCTAGACAGAGGAGTAGATAAAGGGAGATATAAGGCTGAATATGCAGAGAGAGTTTTGTCCTATATTTACATTACTTGAAATACTTCAAGTTCAATGATTAAACCCAATTAGATCTCTCCAAACCCATGAAATACTACAAGAACTAGTTAGGCATTAGCCTTTCCTATTGTCTTAAAGTGGTAAGGATGTTCTTCTGTAATATGACAATTTTTTAGTAACAAAATGAAGAAGGGGAGATAGTGAGGAGTCATCTAACCACTCAGTTAAGGGAAAGAGGTACAATTAGCCTTTAAGATCATCAATTTTCTACTAAAAAATCATAGAGCTTGATACGAGTTCTGATTTGTCTATAAGAGATACCTATAAGATCCTTATGCTTGATGATATCTTCTCTAAAGATCTCAAGTTTATACTAAAGGATATGTGTTATTTGTCATATCCTAATTTTTCCCTATCCGTATAGTACTAATAGTGGAAAGAGGTCTAGAAAGGATTATGATAAAGATCAGAAGAAATGATAAAGGTTAAATAAGTCCTGAAGAAAGAGAATGGCTAAAATGAAAATTAGAAAATGTTGAAGGCAAAAAGTGAAGGTGGAAATAAAAGTTGGGCCCTTAAGTGTAATTTTAAAAAGTTAAGGGGCTAAAATGCAAATAGCCAAAAGTTTAGAGGGGCCTAAGTGGAATTATTCAAAAGTTCGGGGACCCAAATGTAAATATGAGAAAGTTGAGCCGAAACAGGCCAAAAATGCCCAGAATCAGATAAGACCCAAATTTTACCAATAGATAGAAAAAATTGTTCCAGTCAGTTTAACGCAACATAGAATTTTGATTTGAGGTCCCGATTAATTGATTTAAATTTATGAAGTCAGAAGAGTTATTACAGTATTTTTCAAACAGCAAAATCAGATGAAACTTTATAGGAAATTCCTATATTTAATGTAAGAATTTATAAAATTGACAGCATCAGAAAAGGAATCCTGTAGAAGTCTTACGGGATTTTATGGTAAAATAAAATACCCGATAAATAAGATCGGGTGAGATTTATTGGGATTTGTGCCATAAAGGTAATGACGCCAATGAGCCCATACCAAGGCCCAAATAGCGCCATAATGAGCCTAATAAAGTAGTGAAATAGTTATGTGGGCCAGAGTCCAGAGCAGTCCAGGAAAAGTACGAAATTATAAAAATTCCATTGGATGCCCATACTATACCAGTGTTAGATGGAGGTCATTTTAGTCATTCTGGATAGGCCAAAAACGTGGGACATAGTATAAATATGATTAGTTAGAGCCAATATATGCCCTCAGGCAGTGTAAAGAGGGATGAAATGACAATTATGCCCTTAGAGTTAGTACAGCGCAAGAAAGGACACCAAGGGTATTTTGGTCATATTCTAAAGGATGGATGGCAGATAAATATTCAGTATATCAATTTCAATGATATGATAAGCCTAGACATTATTTTTCAGGACAAAATACATATCCTAGTTTATTATAAACGAATTAGGAACAGAAAACAGTCTAGTTGCTGTGAAACTGCTCCAATCGGTACCGGATTGGACTATAATTTTTCCAGAAGCTTCCTTACACTATGAGCACGCCACATACCCCCATGAGGTATCCCATGAGCTTTCCTACATGATGTCATAATGATTCTTTTACAAAAAAGTAAAATCCAAGATTACATGTGAGCCTTTAAATTAAATAGTAACCAAATCAATCTTGGCCATTGATTTTTCTTGGATTTTGGCTATAAATACCCCCTCATTTCTGCATCAAAACCGTGGCTTCATGGACCCTTGGGAAAACTCTTGCAAAATGAAAAGTTGAGTTTTCCTTAGATTTAGGAGCTTGAACTTAGGGGTTTCATGGGAGAAAAGTTGAGTTTTCTCTAAGGGGAGGTGTTGCCCAAAGACCTTAGATGAAAGGGAAAAGAAAAAATTAAAGTTAGAAGTATATGAGTGAAGCTTAAACAAGCTAGTTAAGTGATTGGTTGTTGAATCAAGTTGATATTCTTGACTTTGCCAAGGGTGAATCTGTTCGGTCTGCACTGTTCATGAGGGAAGGAAATGGAATTTCAATGATTTAATGCTTCCATTGAGTTTGTATGATGATTTTGTGTAGGATTGGAAAGGTTTTGAACCTTGGAAACATTAAAATCTCAAGGTTGTAGTTTTTGAAATCTTTCACGATTACTGTTCACTCGCATGAACAGTGATTGAAATTTAATGATTTTCATGGTTCCAATGGTTTTAAAATGAAAAGTTGTGTGGGGTAAAGTGGAGAAACAAGTATGAGAAGCATTAGAATCAAAATGAGAATTTTTGAAAGAATTGTATGCTTATGTTCAGTTCTGTACAGTAGGCCATGAAGGAGCTGGAATTTAATGATTCTAAGCTCATAAATGGATTCAAAAGATGAAATTGTGTAGAGTAAAGTCAAGACATCAATTGGTTCAAGAGCCAAGTGGATTAGTGAAGATTAGAGAAAGTTATGATAACAAAGAGTGTAACAAAGTTAGTCTTGAACATTGTTGGAGTTCATGGGTCCTAATGGATTATGTGATGAATATGAATGTGTTTAGGACCTTAAAACATCTAAGGAGATGTTGGGAAGTGATTGACATAAAGACTTCATGGTTGGAAAGCTAGGGAGCAAGTGCAAAAGATCAAGAGAAAAGTTTAAGTGCAAGGTAGTGAACTTACTTCTTTATGTGCTTGATGTGGTTTGCTTATGTGTTGACATGTACATGATGTTTGAATGATGTTGTGACATGATAAATGATGTTGAATGTATTGTGAATCATATGTTTTCCATGGCCATGCACTTTATGCAAGAGTATATAGCATGATAGCATGCCACTAATCAAAGAAAGTTTAATGAAATTACATATCACGCATTAGCATCCATCTTGCATATTTAAGTGGTAATGTTTGCTACTGAGATTCCCTAGAATCTCACTGTCCCATAACCAACCAATTTAGGTGAAGCATGAAGAAAAGGTATGCATGGAGAATAGCTAAAGAATGGAAGAAAGGAAGTGAAGTATTGAGATTTTAGCAGATACTATAAATTGTCCATGTATGTAAATGCCATGTAAGGTGTCCATTTATGTGATGAAACTATTGTAATACTTATGGCATATGTACATGATGTATATGAATGTTAAGAAGCTTATTTGATGGCTTGTGCATGCTAAAACAATTATTGGAAATGAAAGAAAAGAAACTGAAATGGTAAAAACGTAGGTCCTAAAGCAGTTTTGTTGTAGCTTCAGTTTGACCTAGCAAATGAAGGAATTAGTTCACAAAATTTTATGAGCATGTAGAACACATCCAGAGATTTAAATTTATAGGTATAACATGTCATTTGGATGTGTATATCAAGAGAAATGATTTTCCAAAGTAAGGGACAAGAATCTGTTTCTAGGATTTTTGACCAAATGAACAGTACAATTGGCCGAATAAACTGTACTAATTGGATAATCATTTGGTCTGTAAATTATTTTTTCCTTAGATTTCAAGATGTTATCTTCATTTATATTTTTCAACCACTGCATTTCTATTTTTCTAGAATTAATTATGATTTTTTGAAGTTCATTGCGTAATCTAAAATGTCATATGAACAGTAACCCGAGAAAGTAAAATTCCAGATTTGGCTAATAGACTTCTAAGGTCTTGTAAGTGGTTCTAATTGCTACTGAATGATCCCTAAAATGTATAAAAGTAAGGATGTTACATTATTATCATGGGATAATCAACTATATATACTCGAGGAATATGATCAATAAATTTGGGAGCTTTACATATATGACTGAGGAGGATTATGCCTTACGAGCCATAACAATTTGTGGGGAGAAGGTTAACATAGAGGCCTAGATTTATAGTGAGCTAAGAAATTTCTATTTCTCAAAGTCTAAAACCACCCCTCTTCCTTATCCTTAGCTAGTCTCATTCTTCTTACAATGTAATAATATTGATCACTTGAAGAAGGGTGAGAAGGAGATAAAGATACCCATATTTGGTGCTGAATAGATCCATAGGATGAGAATCTCACTTTCCTTAGTTGCTGGTGGTAGGAAAGTTTAGAGAAAGAAGCAACCTTTGCAGACAGATGAGGATTAATCCTCAATAGGACCAACTCAAACCTTAATAGCTCCTTAATTTGCATAAGCTACCATATATCGTCTTATACAACAAGAGTTGAAGACTTTTGAGAGGAGTAGTCTAGCAAAGGATGAGGAAAACTCAAGCCATTTTTCATAGTATATCTCAGTTGTTCAATGAGTTTGGTAGCTTATTAAAGCATGAACTGTTATCTGAGGTAGAAAAAGGCAATGGGAAGACCTAGACTATGATTATCAACCTCAGAAAGATAGTAAGCTTAAAAAGGTAGGCCATCAGTGTTCTTGGTGAAGAGGTATTTCAACTGAAGCAAAACATAGAGAATTCCAACACAGTGTTCACTGTTGAAGATCTTTTGGGTGATACACCAACTCATGTTATAGCTAATCCAACCTCTAATCCTATGACTCAATGAACTGAGGTTTCACAGACTACTAAGCATGGTCCATATAAACCAGTTCCACCTACTTCTATTGAACCCTCTATTCTTAATATTCCTGATAAACTCATATTTGTAGTGATTTTGTGTGTTTAAAGTGAGTTTTATAATTGATTTTATCCATATTTACTAATATGATGAGCAATTCATTAATAAAATTAAAATGGAGCAAGTGGAAATTAATTTATTTGATTTTATCCCCTCTGTTCTCAACCTAGTTGCTTACTATGTTTTCATTGCATGATTTAGATTCTTTGATTGATATGAGATTAGTTTGGACTGCTGCCAATTGAAAGAAAAAGATTGATGACTGCAAGTGCGAATGCTGAATATGTTTTGCCAAATATGCTAAACATGTGTGTTTGAATTTCAATTTTGATCCATAATTTTGCTCATAGTGCAAAAGCTAAGTGTGGGGGAGTTGATAAACTCATATTTGTAGTGATTTTTAGTGTGTTTTAAGTTAATTTTATAATTGATTTTATCCCCATTTACTAATATGATGAGCAATTAATTAATAAAATTAAAATAGAGCAAATAGACATTAATTTATTTGATTTTAGTGATTAATTGGATAAATAATATATTAAATTTCCACTTTACAGTGACCAATCATCATGTTAGAGCAATTGACAGCTGGATATTGAAGCATGTGCTGGAGAAGATGCCAACATAAATCACATGAGGAACTGTATCACAAGCTTCACGTGTTGTAGCTGAAAGGGAATGCAAATCAGTCATGTGCTGCACAGAAAAGGGAATGGCATTGCATGTGAATAAAGACTACACAGGCTAGATCACATGGAAATATTGAAGTTGTTAACAAATTACAAGTGGAAGATCAAGCATGTGTTATAATAGAATAGAATTCCACACATCTGGCACTGTTCACACACACACACCTGATCTGAATAAAATCACACATTTCAACAGTAGCTCATGTAGTCCACACATCATTCACACTATTTCAGCTGGCAGTCACACTATTCATAGTTCTTCTATATAACAAACATATCAGCATAGCAAAAGGGGGTGACACAGTTTCCATTTCTCTCCATTCTCCATTTTCTCTTATATAACTTTCCTTTGTTCTAGTAAATAGAACTAGAAGAAAGTTCTGCAATTGATCTTCATCTTCTTATATGCTGCTGAAGTTCAGATAGCAATACAAGGCTAAGCTATTGTGCTCTCTTGGAGGTAACAATGAACCTGAATCCTTGAGCTGAATAGGGAGTTCATTGTGTCTTTAATTCAAAATTAAATGTATTGAGTTAATGTAGTTAATTCTATAATTACTGATGCAATTAGAGAAGTAGATGACAAAGAAGTAGGGGACCAAGTTGGATTTCTTATTTATGCATAACTGGCCTTTGATTAATTCTCATCTTTGACCGAGTTGAACATAGTAGTGATTAATTGAACCGATTCTATAACAAAGTATAGTAGTATCTGTTTAATTCATATTCTACTATCTCTGAGTTGAATGATACATAATCTCTTTTAATGTTTGTGAGTTGTAACTTTAATTGAGATTTACCTAGCGAGTTGTTAACTAACATATTCTAATTTAGCTGATCAACTCCTCATATTCCATGGATAATGAAGGTAAGGTAATCTCCAAGGGAACACACTTGTCATTCATTCATCCCATCATCATAAACACTTAAAAGCATAAACAATAGCATAGGATTTATTTTCAGTAGTTAGATTAAAACTCATCAAACACCATCTCTTTAACTTGTTAATTTGTGGCTCATTAGATTAATTAGGAACTTCTACATCCATTTAGGTTCCTTGTGAATAGACCTAGATTAGCCTCCACTTTACTATTGGTTATATTAATTTTATTTGATAATTAAAATGACAGTTACCACTTCCTACTGTACCAACCGCGTAAACCATAGAGAAAACTCCTAAACAAGGCTCTCAACCAAACCAATCCTCTAAACCCAACCAAAAGAATCAACATGTTTCTTCCTCCTCTAACTACATTTTTGAATGATGTCAAAAAGGGGAGAATTAGGGTGAACTGGTAAGAAGGATTAATTGTTCTTTTTGTATTAAGTTAAGAAATTGTATTCAAATCTTTATAATTCAATAAAAATTGATCAATCAACATATTTATCGATAAAGACTCCAATAAATAAACTCTATTTTAAAAGGAAATCATTTTGATTTCAAAGACTCATTTATCGAAGAACTATTCAATAAGGGGATTTATCGAAGAATGTTATATCCTAATTTTTCCCTATTCGTATAGTACTGATAGTGGAAAGAGGTTTGGAATGGATTATGATGAAGATCAGAAGAAATGATAAAGGTTAGATGAATCTTGAAGAAAGAGAAGGACTAAAATGTAATGTAGAAAAGGTTAAAGGCAAAAAGTGAAAGTAGAAACAAAAGTTAGGCCTTAAGTGTAAATTTTAAAAGTTAAGGGACTTAAATGCAAATAGCCAAAAGTCTAGGGGCCTAAATGCAATTATTCAAAAGTTTAGGGAGCTAAGTGTAATTATGAGAAAGTTGAGCCGAAAAGGCCAAAAATGCCTGGAATCATATTAGACTTAAATTTTGTCAGTAGATAGATAAAATTATTCTGGTCAGTTTAACGCAATACATAAATTTGATTTGAGGTCCTGATTAATTTGTATAAATTTTTGAAGTCAGAAGAATTATTACATTATTTTTAGACATCATAATCAGATAAAAATTTATAGAAAATTCCTATATTTAATATAAGAATTTATAAAATTGACAGACTCAGAAAAGGAATCCTATAGAATTATTATGGGATTTTACAGTAAAATAAAATACTCGATAAATATGATCAGGAACGTTGTCTTGTAAATCGGGCCATAAAGGCAATAAGCCCATATTAAGGCCCAGATGGCACCATCATAGGCCCAATAAAGTAGTGAGATGGTTAAGTGGGCCAGATTCCAGAGCAGTATAGGAAAAGTACAAAATTATGAAAATATCCCAGGATGCCCATATTGTACCAGTGATGGATGGAGGGCATTTTGGTCATTCTGGACAGGCCAAAAATGTGTCATATAGTATAAATATGATTATTTAGAGCCAGTATATACTCTGAGGTAGTGCAAAGAGGGGTAAGATGACGATTATGCCCTTAGGGTTAATATAGTGTAAGATAGTGAACCAAGGGCATTTCAGTCATTTTCCAAGGGATCTGTAATTAAGTTGTGGCCAATACAAGTATGTCAATGGTAGGAAGAATTCAGATACTTGATTTAAGGTCAAAAAGTGTATTATGGAATCTCAAAAAAATTAGATTTATAAAACAGCCTGATTTTTAGGGAATTGGACCGAGCCAGTACCGGATTGGACTGGAATTTTTCCAGAACATTCTTCCCCCAATGGAATTGCGCCACATAACCCCGTGAGGTGTCCCCTTGAGTTATCCCTTGTGATGTTATGGATGATGTCATAAATCTTCTTTTTGAAAAAGTAAAATCCAAGATTAAATGTGGGCTATTAGATCAAATAGTGTACAAACTAATCTTGGCCATTAATTTCCACCAATATTTTTCTATAAATACCCCCTCAAATCTGCATCAAAACCGTGAGCCATGGAACCTAGGGGAAACTCTTGCAAAATGGAAACTCAAGCTAAGATAAAGAAGATTCAAGGTATCAAAGTTCAAGCAAGATAGAGATTAAAGGTAAGCAATCTCTCCTAGCTTATTTTCCTTTGATTTGGGAACTTGAAGTTACGATTTTCATGGGGGAAAAGTTGAGTTTTCTCTAAGGGGTGGTGCTTCTCAAAGACCTTAAATGAAAGGGAAAAGAAAAAATTAAAGTTAGAGACATATGATTGAAGCTTAAACAAGCTAGTTAAGAGATTGGTTATTGAATCAAGTTGATATTCTTGACTTTGCCATAATGGAACCTGCTCAGTCTGCACTGTTCATGAGGGAAGGAAATGGAATTTCAATGATTTAATGCTTCCATTTAATTTATATGATGATTTTGTGTAGGATTGGAAATGATTTTTTCCTTAAAGTTCAAGATGTTATCTTCACGTAGCCTTTTGAACCACTTTATTTCAATTTTTCTAGAATTAATTATGATTTTTTAAAGTTTGTTGCATAATCAGGAATATCATATGAACAGTAACCCGAGAAAGAGTAAAATTCTAGATTTGGCTAATGAACTTCTAAGGTCTTGTAAGTGGTTCTAAATGCTACTAAATGGTCCCTAAGACGTATGAAAGTAAGGATGTTACAAAGAACACTTCGATAAGTGGAGAAAATCTCAATTTTTATCAAAAGCACTTAACTGATACAAGATTTTGTGTATAACTTACTACTTGCTTTTGATAAGATGATTATCTTGTTTGCTTCTTCATAATATAATTTATAAAAGCTAGTGATACAAATGAAGAGAGATATGAAGTATGCTTATCATTAAGCAATTTCCAATCTTATCTAGATTGTTGAAGCACTAATTTTGATAAATGCTTTGTGGTCGCAACCAAAAATATTTTTCATCCAGTTTTCTTCTCTATGATTTCTAGTTGTAACCAGTTTGACACTTAGTCATGACAAAAAATCAGTGTTTCAATCATATTTACTCTCTGTGATATTTAGTCGCAACCTAAGTGCCAAGTGGTTGCAACCAAAAACTGGAAACTTCAATCATTTTGTTGTCTATGGTTTTTAGTCGCAGCCATGTGGTCACGACCAAAAATTCTTATTCATAATTTTTCCTCTCTGTGACTAATAGTTGCGACCTGAAGTTTATTTTTGTTGTGATATCTATTTTCTGTTATTATTAGTCGCGACCTGGCGACCTTGTAGTCACAACCTAACTGTTTTGAACAGTGATTACTTGATCTGAATTTCTAGAATTGCTGCATTTGTGATATATTTGATATCCTACATCATTGTTGAGTGTGATTTCCATGAACAAAAGCTCTGAATTCTTCACTTTGGATATAGAAATCAATAGAACACTTGTGTAACTTAAAAAGAATAAAATCTTAAATCAAGCTAGTGTTACATCTGTTGTTAAGCTTAGTTCTTTTGGTGAATCTATTGCAGCTGAAACTGATTTTGCATCTGGTGCTATTTAGATAATCATTTTGTCAAAGAGCATATTAATGAAGCTGAAACTCATACTCATAATCAGAATATTCAAAATGAGCAAATGGAGAGAATAATATGAACAATAGAAGAGCACGTAGGAGTATAAGAGAATTGACTTCTTCTAATGCAAACTTTGATCCTTTCTGAACTTGTCTTGCTTTGGATGTTAATTTTGAGTTGAAGGGTCCTTTGTTAAGTAACTTACCAAAATTTTATGGATTGGCAGGTGAAGATCCTTTCAAGCACTTGAAGACTATACAGTGGGTTTGCTCATATATGAAACATGTAGGTGCTGACATGGATGTTGTGCAAAGATAAGTATTTCACTTTACACTTGAAGGAAAGGCAAATGAATGATTTTTTATGCTACCACATCATACATATCTAGCATTGGATTCCTAGAACAACTTGAAGGCTGTTTTCCTAGAGAGATACTTCCCTACTTCAAAGACAGCTACATTGAGGAAGGAGATTTTTGCTGCAAAACAGTATGATCAAGAATCTTTACATGAGTTTTGGGAAAGATTTCAAGAGCTGCTAGCAAGTGTCCATACCACCATATTCCAAGTGAGCATTTTCTAACATCCTTACTTTTATACGTCTTAGGGACCATCCAGTAGCATTTGGAACCACTTACAAGACCTTGGAAGTCCATTAGCCAAATCTGGAATTTTACTCTTTCTCGGGTTACTGTTCATATGGTATTCCAGATTATACAACGAATTTTAAAAAATGATAATTAATTCTAGAAAAATCGAAATGAAGTTTTTCAAAAAGCTACGTGAAGATAATATCTTAAAATGTAAGGAAAAAATAATTTTCAGACCAAATGATGCGTCAATCAATACATTTTATTCACAAAAGTTTACTGTTCATTTGGTCAAAAATCCTAAAAACAGATTATGGTCCCTTACTTTGGAAAATTAGTTCTCTTTGTAAAGACATTGAAATAAGGCATCCTTGGTGTCAAAATGAAGCTTGGCATGTCATCTAAATGTTTGTAAAATTTCATATATTTATTCCTTCATTTACTATTTTTCTTTATATCATGACCATCACTACTTACATTGGTCTTATAGCAACATTACACATTTACTTAACATATATACCATCCAATCCCTAGCTTTTCTTCATGCTTCATCATCCTCTTTCATTATTCACAAACCTATGGGATTGAGATTACATGAAAAGGAATGAGATTTCCTGGGAAATCTCAGTAGCAAACATTACTAAACAATGCATACATTAATATAGATACTTGTGCTTGCTTGTGAAAGTGTTAACATTTTGTAATATGCATGCTTCCATGTAACATATGAAATATAATTGGCCAAAGTAATCATTGCAACAGAGCTTCATACATAAGCACATATGCAACACAATTCAACAAAGTCGTAGCACATTCAAGCATAACATTCAATGCATACAAGTTTAGGATAAGTTTACTACCTCATATACTTGATTTCTTTCACTTTATCTTGCTTCTTTCTTCTCACTTCTCTTGGAAATGTGGCTGCCTCTTTTGGAGCATATCAATAAATCCCTAACATCACATAATCATTCATCCATCATCATCTAACTTCCTTGAGCATTAAACTTACTTTAACTAACATAACTTCATCTTGAACATTAAGCTCACTTATTTTCCTTAATCCTAACTAATGGACTTGGCCTTTGAATCAATTGATGTCTTGACTTTACCCTACACAATTGAATCTTTTGAATCCATCTATAAGCTTAGAAT
This sequence comes from Leucaena leucocephala, assembly GCA_037074615.1. Lineage (NCBI taxonomy): Eukaryota > Viridiplantae > Streptophyta > Magnoliopsida > Fabales > Fabaceae > Leucaena > Leucaena leucocephala. Next base: position 15,627,884 of record CM073535.1, on the reverse strand, counting down.
AATGAAATTCCAGCTCCTTCATGGCCTGCTGTACAGAACTGAACATATGCATACAATTCTTTCAAAAATTCTCATTTTAATTCTAATGCTTCCCATACTTGTTTCTCCACTTTACCCCACACAAATTTTCATTTTAAAACCATTGAAAGTATCAAAATAATGAAATTCCAATCACTGTTCATGCGAGTGAACAGTGACCGTGAAGAATTTCGAAAGCTACAATCTTGGAATTTCAATGCTTCCAAGGTTCAAAATCTTTCCAATCCCACACAAAATCATCATATAAATTCAATGGAACCATTAAATCATTGAAATTCCATTTCCTTACATCATAAACAGTGTATACCGAATAGGTTCAACCATGGAAAAGTCAAGAATATCAACTTGATTCAACAACCAACCACTTAACTAGCTTGCTTAAACTTCAATCATATGTCTCTAACTTTAATTTCTTCTTTTCCCTTTCATCTAAGGTTTTTGGGCAGCACAACACCTTATATAAAACTCAAATTTTCTCCCATGAAAACCCTAAGTTCATGCTCCCAAATCAAAGAAAATAAGTTAGGATATATTGCTTACCTTTAATCTCTCGCTTGCTTGAACTTTGGAACCTTGAATCTTCTTTGTCTTGGCTTGAGTTTCCATTTTGCAAGAGTTTTTCCAAGGTATCACAAGCTCACAGTTTGGACCAGATTTGAGGTGGTATTTATAGAAAAATTCATGGAAAATCAATGGCCAAGATTACTTTGTGCACTATTTGATCTAAAGGCTCACATTTAATCTTGAATTTAACTTTTTCCAAAAAGAATAATTATGACATCATAAAGGACAGCTCAAGGGACACCTCATGGGGGTATGTGGCAAAATTATCATGTAAGGAAGCTTCTAGAAAAATTTCAGTCTAATCCAGTATCGATTGGAGCAGTTTCACCAAAAATCGGACTATTTTCTGTTCCTAATTTTTATAATATACCAGGATATGTATTCTATCCTAGAAATCAATATCTAGGCTTCTCATACCAATGACATACTTGTACTGGGCCAATACTTAATTACAGATCACTTGGGAAATAACCAAAATATCCTTAGTATCCTTTATTGCACTATATTGACTCTAAGGGTAAAATCGTCTTTTCACCCTTCTTTGTACTACCTGAGGGCCTATACTGGCTCTAAATAATCATACTTAGGCTATATACCACGTTTTTAGCCTATCCCATATGACCAAAATGCCCTCCATCCATCTCTAGTACAATCTGGGCATCCAGGGACATTTTTGTAATTTTACACTTTTTCTGGACACTAGCCCTTTCTATTGATAAACTGGTACCTTGGGTTTTGGGCCCTCCTTGGCGTCATCATGGGCCTATATATGAGGTCATCTAATCTCATTCTATCCAGGCTTACATATCGATAAGTTCCATTATCGGATCATAGGTGTTATCAAATTCCCGTCAAAATTCACTAATATGTGAATAACTTTTTATACATAACTTTTTCCCGGGTTCTGTCAGATCAGGATAGCTGACACTGTAGGGCATACTTTCCTATAATTCCCCTACTTATATATGAAGTCTATGAAATTTGATAAAATTTTAAATAACTTTCAGACTGTCAAATAAATATCTACTGTCTGGATCCCTAATAAAATTTCTGTATCATGCTAGATTGACCAGCGTATGTTCCTCTATTTACTGATGGAATATGGGACTAAAATACTTCTGGGCAGTTCTAACCCTTTTCGAGCTAACCTTTTCATAATTACAATTTTGCCCTTGAACTTTTTACTTAATTACATTTAAGTCCCTTAACTTTTAGAAATTACCACTTTTGGTCCAGCTTTTGTTTCTACTTTAACTTTTGGCCTTTAAACTTTTCTATTTTTTGTTTAGGTCCCTTTCTTCCTTCAAGACTTATTTAACCTCTATTATTTCTTCTAATCATCATCATAATCCTTTCCAAACCTCTTTCCTCTATCAGTATTATATAGATAGGGAAAAATTAGGATATGACATATTTGGTATAGTATTTCCATTCAGTATTGCGCTATGCATGCATAAAGAATTTAAATGCAGCTGCTAGAGGCTCCATTGATGATTTAACTCCAGATGAAGCATGGAACCTGATTGAGAAAATAGCAAGCAATGACCAGCAATATGAGGCCTATGATGCTAAGCAAGTCCATGAGGTTTCTGCAAGGCCTTCTCAATATTATAATAATTTATCCTCCCAAGTTGCTGCCATGAATGCTCAGATCAACAACCTAGCCGCTCAATTGGGCAATTCACATATTCAAACCCCATACTCTCAATCTCTTGTTGTTCCTAGTTGTCAACTTTGTTATTCTCCTATGCACACCACTGTCAATTGTCTTACACACTATGAAGATGTATCAGCTATCTATCAAGGCAAACAGAATCAATATCCACAAAGGAATCTATACTCCAACACATATAATGAAGGATTGAGAGATAATCTTAATTTCAGATAGACAGATAGAGGTAGAGACAGGAAGTTTAGGCATAATAGATTCAACAATGATAAGCAAGTGGCTGAATCTTCTAGAGATATAAAAGTACCTTCTACTGCAAAGGATTATAGAATATCTAAGTTGATGAAGAGCATTAATATGATGAATTCAAATATAAACTCTATCAACACAAACTTCTGCTATAATTTCAAAGACTTGAGATCTACTGTGTAAACCAATCAGGCAATGACAGAGTTTAGGTTTGCTGCCTTGGATAATAAGATAAAACCGTGGAAAATAAAAGCTACAAACATGAATGGCTATGTATCACAGCTAGCCAATTCAATAAGTGATATTCAGGCAAGGATTAGTAAAACTCTACCTTTAAATATAGTTGTTAACCCCAAATATGTGAATGTTATAAGTTTGATAGATGAAGAACAAGTTGGGAACAAGCTATAGATGTTAATAGTGAAGAGGAATGTGAGGTAGACACTAATTCCAACAGTAGCATTGAGAAGTCTAAAAATACAAAGGAAGCACAACCATTAGGGAAGGAAAAGGTTACAAAAAAGTCAAATCAATTTTGCCCCAGATTCAGAAGGTTATGGATAGCTAAATAGCAAGGAAGCTGCACTATTTGAAGCTATAGATTATGATTTAAGGAATCCTAGAGTGGACATAATTGAAGAAACACAACCAGTAATAAATTCAGAGCTCAAGCAGCAAGAAACAACCTATGGTGTAGCAGAGAAAAAGGTGCATCTGAAGGAACTACCTATCCCAAGGGAATTCATGAGTAGCAAGAAGAAAGCCTTAGAAGAGCAAAACAAGGAAGTGATTAATCCTTTTAACAACATTGAAGTGGATGTGCCTATGTTGGAGGACAAAGAGTGTCAGAATATGCAAAATGTTTGAAGGACAATTGCACACACAAGGAAAGACATAAACTTAATGAACTGGAGCAAGTGGGACCTAAAACTTCTGTACCCTTCAACTCTCAACTTCTAAAGAAGTGTAAAGATCCAGGTGCATTTTCTATTCCTTGTACAATTGGCAAGATAACTATTCCTAAAGCATTGCTAGCTTTAGGTGCTGCTATCAATGTTATGCCAAGTTCCATTTATCATGCCTTAGGAGTAAATCTGATTAAACCAACTAGGGTGTTAGCTCAATTGGCTGATAAGAGAATTATTAATCCTAAGGGAATTTTAGAAGACATTTTAGTTAAAGTTAAGGAACTTGTTCTTCCTGTGGACTTTTATGTTTTGGATATGTCAAATAAGTCTCTTGATGATTGTACTCTTATTCTTGGAAGGCCATTATTGAAAACAGCTAACACCATGATTTACATGAAAGATGGAATTATTAAAATGGAATTTGGTGGGCACATAATTCAGTTTAACATGTATACACACTCACATCAGGATCATTCTCTCCTAGGACTTAACATGATTGTTGCATCACTTGGAAATGAGTGTGATAATATTCATGAGCTCAAAAATGATGATGAAGTTGAAGAATCTTCCATTTCTAACTCCACTGATTTCTCTGCTTTTTCTTCATCAAATGATGATGTGTTATGCATTAATTCTAAAGTTGATGGCTGGCTTACCACTATGGGCAATTTTTCTTCATCTTCATCTAATATTTTTTCTATTGGAACTAACCTCACTATTTCAAGTGATGAACAATATCTAGGAAGGTTTGTAGCAGATTTAACAGAGATGCAGGACAAGGATTATGAAGCATACTTTGAGAGACAAGGAATTGGAACCTGTGAGCTAGGGAGTTTTTGAAACATCCTCACTTTCATATATCTTAGGGACCATTTAGTAGCATTTAGAACCACTTACAAGACCTTGGAAGTCCATTAACCAAATCTAGAATTTTGTTCTTTTTCAACTTACTGTTTATATGGTATTTAAGATTAAGCGATGAATTTCGAAAAATCATAATTAAGTTTATAAAAATTGAAATGAAGTGGTTCAAAAAGCTACGTGAAGATGACATCTTGAAATTTAAGAGAAAAATAATTTCTAGACCAAATGCTTCTTCAATTAATACAGTTTATTCGCCAAAGATTACTGTTCATTTAGTAAAAATTTCTGAAAATAGATTCTGGTCTCTTACTTTGGAAAATTTGTTCTCTTTGTAAAGACATTGAAATAAGGTGTCCTTGGTGTCAAAATGAAGCTTGGCATGTTAACTAAAGGTGTGTAAAATTTCATAAATTTATCTCATCATTTACTATTTTTCATTACATCATAATAATCACTACTTGCATTAGTCAAATAGTAACATTACATATAACAATTCTTCACATAATATTTATACTATCCAATCCCTAGCTTCTCTTCATGCTTCTTCAACCCTCTTTCATCATTAAAAAACCCGTGGAATTGGGGTTACATGGAAGGGGATGAGATTTTTGAGGAAATCTCAGTAGCAAACAGAACTATACAATGCATACATTAATGTAAATACTTGTGCTTGCTTGTGAAAGTGTTAACATTGTGTAATGTGCATACTTCCATGTATCATATGAAATACAATTGGCCAAGATAATAATAGAAATAGAGCTTCATACATAATCACATATGCAACACAATTCAACAAAGCCATAGCACAAAAAAGCATAACATTCAATGCATACAAGTTTAGGATAAGTTTACTACCTCATACACTTGACTTTCTTCCACTTTATCTTGCTTCTTTCTTCTCACTTCTCTTGGATGTGTGGCTACCTCTTTGGAGTCCACAATTAAATCCTAACATCACATAATCATTTATGCATCACAATCTAACTTCCTTGAGCATTAAACTCACTTTAACTAACATAACTTCCCTTGATCTTTACTAATTGACTTGGCCTTCGAATCAATTGATGTCTTTACTTTACCCTACACAATTTCATATTTTGAATCCATTTATGAGCTTAGAATCATGAAATTTCATCTCCTTCATGGCCTGCTGGACAGAACCAAACACATACACATAATTCTTTCAAAAATTCTCATTTTTGTTCCAATGCTTCTCATACTTGTTTCTTTACTCTATTGCACACAACTTTTCATTTTAAAATCGTTGGAAGCATCAAAATTATGAAATTCCAATAACTGTTGATGCGAGTGAATAGTAATAGAGGAGAATTTTAAAAACTACAATCTTGGAATTTCAATGCTTTTAAGGTTCAAAACCTATCCAATCCTACACAAAATCATCTTACAAATTCAATGAAAGCCTTAAATCATTGAAATTCCATTTCCTTCCATCATGAACAGTGCAAACCGAACTGATTCAACCATGACAAAGTCAAGAATATCAACTTGATTCAACAACCAATCACTTAACTAGCTTGTTTAAGCTTCAATCATATATCTCTAACTTTAATTTCTTCTTTTCCCTTTCATCTAAGGATTTTGGACAGCACAACACCTTAGAGAAAACTCAATTTTCCTCCATGAAAACCCTAAGTTCAAGCTCCCAAATCAAAGGAAAATAAGTTAGGATAGACTGGTTACTTTTAATCTCTAGCTTGCTTGAACTTTCGTACCTTGAATCTTCTTTGTCTTGGCTTGAGTTTTCATTTTGCAAGAGTTTCCCAAAAGGTTGACATGCCACATTTTTTAGGCTGAAATGAGGGGGTATTTATAGAAAAATTTCATACAAAATCAATGGCCAAGATTACTTTATGTACTATTTGATCTAATGGCTTACATTTAATCTTGGATTTAACTTTTTCAAAAAGAGAATTATGACATCATCCGTGACATCATCAAGGGACACTTCATAGGGCTAGGTGGTAAAATTCCAAGGGAGAGAAGCTTCTGGAAAAATTATAGTCTAATCTGGTACCCGCTCAGTCCGATTTCCCAAAAACCAGATTGTTTTATAAATCTAATTTTTTTGATATTTCATCATATGCTTTCTGACCTTAAATCCAGTATCCAGATTCTTCCTACCCTTGACATTCTTGGACAAGGATAAAACTTAATTATAGATCCCTTGGGAAATGACTGAAATGCCCTTAGTTTACGGTCTTGCCCTATATTAACCTTAAAGGTATAATTGTCATTTTACACCTCGTTACTTCTTATCAGGGCATATACTAACACTGACTAATCACTCATGTACCTGCCTGGACGTTTTTGACATATCCAAATGACCAAAATGCCCTTCGCCTAACTCTGACTCAATGACACAACACAGTGACATTTTCATAATTTTATATTTTCGCAGTCTTTATTAGCCCTTGCCCACATACATATCTAAATATATCATTGGGCTTATAAGGTGCTATCTTGGGCCCTTTGCATGATCCACTGCCTTTATGGGCTCAATTCCCGAGAAATTCCCCCAAAACATATTTATCGGGTGTTTTAATCCACTCTAAATTCCATAATAAATTCTATAGAACTCTTTTTTGAGCTCTGTCAGTTTCATAAATTCTTATATTAATTATAGGAATTTACTGCCAAATTTCATCTAATTTTAAGATCCAAAGGATACTGTATTAATTTTCCTTTCTTAAGAAATTTATATAAATTTTTCGGGACCTCATATCAAAATTTTGTGCTGCGTCAAACTGATCAGAATAATTTTCTCTACTTACTGGTAAAATTTGGGACTAATCTAATTATGGGCATTTTTAGGCCTTGTCCAGCTCAACTTTCAATAATTACCATTGTGTCCCATAACTTTTGAAAATTACACTTTAGGCCCTCAACTTTTCTTAATTACACTTAATGGCCCAAAGCTTTTGTCTACTTTTATTTTCTACCATGGAACCTTTTTATGTTTTATTTTAGTCTCTCTCTTCCTTCAAGACTCATCTAACCTTTATTATTCCTTCCGATCATCATCATAATCCTTTCTAAACCTCTTTCCTCTTTTAGTGTTATATATATAGGAAAAAATTAGGATATGACATTTCTACCCCACTTACAATAAATTTCGTCTTAGAAATTTACTTAGCACCTCAGTCAACAATCTTGGATAGATATTCTTTTCTCACTTTATGACTAAGGATTGGGGTATCTACCTCTTATCTTCTATATGACATCTTAGCGTAGTACTTCCCATGTCCGCAGATTCTCCTATCTTTACTGCGATCATTCTTCTATTCTGAATTAACTCAATCAGAGTTAAACTCTACTTCATTCTATTACTTGCCTACGTGCTATGCATCTATCTGCATATGGACTTCTCGCCATATTAGACTTGCAAGTAGTGTCCATTTCTTTCATATCAAACTCTCTCGAATACTACTATATTATGGAGTTTCTATTAACTACTCATCATACTTCTTAGTACAATCACTTATTACTCATTTGAGCATTCGACAGAATTCTTTAAGCATCCATAAAACTTCATCCCTCATTTTCATATCATCATACTTCTTTTCTTCTTATCATCTTTAATAACTCGTCACAATACAAAGAGAGGACTTATGTCATTAATCTTTCTTTCTTTACTTTATTGTTAGATAGGAGCACATAGGAGCATATAGGAGCACATACTCTAACATGCATTATGCCTGGCCAACATATTACAGGACTACATACCTGCCCATGAATGTAAAGCTCAAACATCAGAGCTCAAGCATTCCCTTTTCTTAATATGCACAGCTCTAACACTCAGAGCTTGCACAACTCTATCACATGAAGCTTTCATTGCTCTAATATTTGCAGCTTTAGCATATTTTACAAACATAACATTATACCTGGCATTTCATGCAATGATTGAAAACTCTCACTTGCTATTTCATCTGTAACATAATATTCAAACATCTTATCCCTTTCAAAAAGGGAGCCTCTCTATCTGTTTACAAAGTTAGCTACAAAGCCACTTTGTATTGTAATTTTTAATACATATTTCTTATTATGTATCATATTACATGCTTCTCATAGCATATCTCATCATGTACTTTTATGCCATATCATGGCATATTTGACTAGCTCTAGCTATACCATGGCCTATCTTATCTTTTCATGACTTATCTTGAGATACCATAAGTTTAACATTTGCTTTAACTTATAACTTTGCTAGCTTTTGAGAAAATTCTTCTAAATATTTCCTTTTCAATCCATTTCATTTGGACCTGACAGAAGGGTTCTAGTATCTTACTATTCATAACCATTTCTAGCTTTTCATAGCTCTTGCTATCATTTTACATAACTCTGTGAATATATGCCAAATTTCTATGGCATTTATACCTTTTTCTATCACTTCCCAAGGGGTCACCCATTATTGGCCTACTATTGCTTGAGCATGCTTAATTAAAAAGTGTAGTAAAAAATTGAAGTATTGGTGTTAACAGGCTCCAACCCTTGTACTTTACTATCTTAGATCATTCTTATACTATCTCTCTTGGGTATATCTGTCATTCTATTCTTTTTATTCTCATATGGAGGATATATTTGTTTCTTATTCTTATTCTCTATAATCTCATCTTAGGGATCCCTTTATTCTTATTTGACCCCTTCTCATATCTTATAAAATATTCTCATAAATCCTTGGTACTCAGGATTAGTAATTTTAACTTTGATCACTTAGTTCCTTATGCGTGTAAGAAAATTCTGAGTTCAGTCCCTGGTAGTAATAAGGCTATCTGAAATTAACATCATGGGTACTCTCTCTGTTATGAGCTAACCAACTTGTGAAGCTTCTATACCTTAAGATTATCGTTGGTATAGATCCATCCAAAGAAATATTGTACTTATGGCTCAATACTTTCTTTCTCTAGGCTAGGTCTACTGTGACCCTCAAGATCTACTGCGATCAATCATAAGCCTCTTTAGGATCTAACTGTGACCTTAGAATTCTATTCTCTATGAGCCATACTACGATCTAAATGTAATCCTCTATAATCTACTACAATTATATTGTACTGTATTCTCATCTCTAGAAGATCTAAACCAATGAACAAAGTTACAAGGTTAACCACTTCCATATAGTTGTTAACTCAACAAATAAGTCCCCCAAAAATCATCACAGAAGCCAATATTATCTATCAGGACTTTACACATTTTCTCTATCACTCAAGAATTTCTCATATCATTCTCATCTTTTATAACTTTACTATATCCATTACTGTAGAGAGCTGCATAGGATCTACCGTGCATATATCTATTATAATATATTCATCTCATCTGATAGATATTACTCTATATGAGTTGCATTGTCTATTCTCTTGGCTTTATCTCAAGAGCAATCTAGCTCTATCGAAAGAGCAATCTAGCTCTATTGCGAGAACACTTACTTCTATTGCATAGACACTACTCCCTCTCAGAGCTACATCATCTTTTATAACTGCATCTCATTTCATTTCATATTCATGGTACATCATTTATGTATCTTATCCCTACTGAAGGGGTATGTTCTGAGTACTATGATAATTTGTCTATAGATTCATTAATAACCTTCATCTTTAATCTCATTCTCTATCCAATTGACTATCATTGTATGATCATAAATTCTCATTTGATTATTTGGGAATTAATTGGCTAACTATCTCAATCACTTTTCTATTGCTTCATCATTACCAAGTTGAATTATTTAATTGCATGACGTATGGCATGGGAGCAATAAATTTTCAAAACTTTCTCATCATATATACTCTACCCTGCATGTAATGCAAAATGAGAGTGTTCATTTATCATAGCATACTCTGACATGCATAATATGCAAGGAGATGCAATCATTTAAGCATTCTCTAACATGTGTGTCATCATATGACAACTGCAAGGAGTTGCAACTTTTCATCATAACTTATGGCAACATAAGCCATATCATTATTACATAATTTGCTCAACAATCCCTTATACGCACACTACAACTAAACAATTAACTAGGTAATCTTTTAAAGCATTATGTAACCTTAACTACTAGATCCTGATCATTCATTTAGGAGCCTGAGTCATTTACTTGTTTCACTTAGGCTTCCATATTACCTTTTTACTAGGGTATAGACTCAACCCTTCTTTACTCTTTCTTACATAAGGAATATGGGAGTCACTTTATCTTTGAACTTATGGCTACCCTTTTTCTCTCTAAACATCATAAACTTCTTTTCTTATCTTGCATATATCTATTTCTACTAATCCTCAAGAAATTTCTAAGGCGATTTATCTTTAGCTTACATCTCCAATATCTTATTTATTCATTTAGGAATATGAGATAGCTTATCATATCAGGCCATTTTACTTTAATTAGACTATATTCATTCTATCATAACATCTTTTATCGCCTGTAAGACTTATGTGTCCCTAGCCTAAAGGACTTATGTGTCCTTGGGCTCACTGTAATCTAACTATAATCCATAACTAAGTAAGCTATTTTCTTTCAGCTAACTGAAGAAGGATCTAGCTCACATCTCTATACCATTCATACTTTTAAGTTTTCCCTTATCCTCCTGGATTACCAACAGTTGAGAAAGTGTCTCTTATTAAGCCTCAATGTTCATGTGGATGAACTCGGCTAAGTATTCATTAAAGGGTTTCTCTTTCCTTGCTTTAATCCCTAGCCTCACGCTCATCTCTATCTAACTGAAAGGAATACTTCTTGTAATCTCTTCGAGAAAAACTTCTCAGGTGAGCGGCTATATCTCCATCTCTATGAAGTAACTTTTACATCCCTCTACTATCTATTAACTCTTTCTGTATGTCAGTCTCAATCTGCTCTTGACTAGACTATGATTCCTTTCTGGTCTATCTTTGGATCTTAACTAATTAAAGTCTCTTGGATCTCATTCATCATTTAGTACTATTACTTTTGTTCTCTATGATGTTCTACCCTAGGTATGCTAGATTACTGTCTCTTCATGATGGAATCCCTTTGTTTTGAGAACATTAATTTTCTATCTATTAGCCATCATGTTTTTAACATTAAGCCATGTGTTAGGCTCCTTCTTAGGCAAGTCTCATTCTAACTTCTTATTATTTTGTTTAGTAAAGACTGGCTGCACAAAGTCTTTTGTAATGTAGATCAACTCCTAGTGATCATACGGAAGGTCTACTTTTGAACATTTTCTTAAACTGATCTTCTATATCTCAGTGTCTCATACTGTTTAGCTTGCCTGCACTCTGTGCTAAACCTCTAACTGATAAACTTTAGTAAGGTTAGCATCTTTATTCTTGTTATCAGGTATCTATGTATTCTAGTCACAATCTGAGTATTGGCTAGTCGCATCTCATATTCTCTATAAACTTTAGTCATGACCTTCTCAACTTACTCATCATAACTTGGAAACTCTGTGTTCTTTAGTCGCGACCATATGTCATCTTCTGTCATGACCTAGTCTGCTTATACATTAGTCGCATCCTATGGCTTGGACTCATCGTGACCTGATAGCTTTGGAGCTTCCTATCGAGACCAATGGTATTTACACCTCACAACCAAAGGTTCCTGTAAATATTTGTCACGACCTGTGATTTAACTCATTGAGGCTTAACTTTTATCAAACTTATAGTCGCAACTTAAACTACTTCATCTTGCAACCAGGCATAGCTTTCTCTAAATATTCACTCCTAATGTTCTTAATTTTGATGAATTAGAGTCAATTGAAACTCATTGATACCCATATATCATAATCACATTAAATAGGGAACATATTCACATAAATGTTCAACCACCTATCGTTTCATTATATCACATAAAAACTTCATATTTCATGTCACCATAACATTTATACATACATTACATATATGTCAATTACATATTCAAGGTACATTATAACTACTATACATATGAATAATTACTTTACTTTACACTTTACATATTTACACTACCCCTCATCTCCTTCTACATTATTTTCTAGGAAATCATAGATTGCACATACTTCTGCATACAGAAGTGCCACCCCTGTATATCAGCTGGTGGATCATTTGCCAGAAACTCACTTAGCTTTATGTGCCATGTAGGGGTATATGGCAGTATCTGACTTACTACCATCTCATGATAGTCTTCTAGAGTACAAACTTGATTTAGGTTAATGCCCTCCATTGTATATTTGTTTATCATCCTTGCTACGACATTAAGGAACTCTAGATAAACTGACCGCTCTTAATCTCTACTTCTTTCCATCCCCTGACCTATACTGAGTAATTCACTCTCTATAGCTTTCTTGAGACTAATATAGTCAACATTATCTATCTTTAATAAAGAAGGCTGGGGTTGACTAGAACAGGAACATCACACTGATCTTTCTCTATAAAGTCACATATTCCTGGACTTTAGGAATGGACAGGAACTATCATAAACTCTGACTGGATGTTTGAATTAGGGGACTGTGGTATATTACTCATAACAACTCAATCCTCAAATTTTGGTAGAGGGGAAATAATATCTAGTTTACCCATAATCCCGTACCAATACTCAGCTTCCTCAGTCGTAATCTGTCCTCTCATAGGTGGAATAAAGCTTACATCAGGGTTAGAGGGCACTCTAACAAACTCATACTATATAGAGTCACTAGACTCAATATCATCTGGTACATGAATAGCTTCAGGCTGAATCTCTATATAACATCCAGACTGTAGGTTTGAGTCTATAGAAACATCTATAGGATATTCCACTTTAGACCTCCCTGACTGATCCCCTATACTCTCCTCTGAACTTTCTTCATTGTCTGAGGGATAATCAAAGTTTGGATGTACATCATCTTCATATATTACTATTGGTATGGGGCTCCCTTATTAATTGAAGTCTCTGACTTAACTTTATGAAATCCCATACCTACTCCTACAATATTTGCTTAATTAAGCAATGCTAACTATCCCAATAAATACCCTAACTTAACAAAGTACTTACTATTTAGAGTTAGGGTCTGGGAACTATCTTAAATCATGCCAGAAACTTCTGCTCTGATACCAAAATAAAGCATCCTTACTTTTATATGTCTTAGGGACCATTTAGTACATTTAGAACCACTTACAAGACCTTAGAAGTCCATTAGCCAAATCTGGAATTTTGTTCTTTCTCGAATTACTGTTCATATGATATTCCCAATTAAACGATGCACTTCAAAAAATCATCATTAATTATAGAAAAATCAAAATGAAGTCGTTCAAAAAGCTATGTGAAGAAAACATCTTGAAATTTAAGGGAAAAATAATTTCCAGACCAAATGCTTCTTCAAGTAATACAGTTTATTTGCCAAAGATTATTGTTCATTTGGTCAAAAATTTTGGAAACAAATTCTGGTCCCTTAATTTGGAAAATTTGTTCTCTTTGTACAGACATCAAAATAAGGCATTCTTAGTGTTAAAACAAAGCTTGACATATTAACTAAAGGTCTGTAAAAGTTCATACATTTATCTCATCATTTACTATTTTTCATTACATCATAATCATCACTACTAGCATTGGTCAAATAGTAACATTGCATATAACAATTCTTCACATAATATTTATACTATCCAATCCCTAACTTCTCTTCATTCTTCTTCAACCCTCTTTCATCATTAACAAATCTATGGAATTGGGGTTACATGGAAGGGGATGATATTTTGGGGAAATCTCAGTAGCAAATGGTACTAAACAATGCATACATTAATGTAAATACTTGTGCTTGTTTGTGAAAGTGTTAATATTGTGTAATGTGCATGCTTCCATATATCATATAAAATAAAATTGGCCAAAGTATTCATAGAATAGAGCTTCATACATAAGCACATATACAACACAATTCAACAAAGGCATAGCACAAACAAACATAGCATTCAATGCATACAAGTTTAGGATAAGTTTACTACCTCATACATTTGACTTTCTTTCATTTTATCTTGCCTCTTTCTTCTCACTTTAACTAACATAACTTCCCTTGATCTTTACTAATTGACTTGGCCTTCGAATTAATTGATGTATTGACTTTACCCTATACAATTTCATCTTTTGAATCTATTTATGAGCTTAGACTCATGAAATTCCAACTCTTTCTTGGCCTGCTGGACAGAACCAAACACATCCACATAATTCTTTCAAAAATTTTCATTTTAGTTTCAATGCTTCTCATACTTGTTTCTTTACTTTATCGCACACAACTTTTCATTTTAAAATTGTTGGAAGCATCAAAATCATAAAATTCCAATAACTGTTCATGCGAGTGAACAGTAATAGAGGAGAATTTCAAAAACTACAATCTTGAAATTTCAATGCTTTCAAGGTTCAAAACCTATCCAATCCTACACAAAATCATCATATAAATTCAATGAAAGCCTTAAATCATTGAAATTCCATTTCCATCCATCATGAACAATGCAAACTGAACTGATTCAACCATGGCAAAGTCAAGAATATCAACTTGATTCAACAACCAATCACTTAACTAGCTTGCTTAAGCTTCAATCATATATCTCTAACTTTAATTTCTTCTTTTTCCTTTCATTTAAGGTTTTTGGACAGCATAACACCTTAGAGAAACTCAACTTTCCTCCATAAAAACCCTAAGTTCAAGCTCCCAAATCAAAGAAAAATAAGCTAGGATAGATTGCTTACCTTTAATCTCTAACTTGCTTGAACTTTGGTACCTTGAATCTTCTTTGTCTTGGCTTGAGTTTTCATTTAGCAAGAGTTTCCCCGTTGACATGCCACATTTTTTAGGCTGAAATGAGGGGGTATTTATGGAAAAATCTCATGGAAAATCAATGGGCACTATTTGATCTAATGGCTCACATCTAATCTTGGATTTAACTTTTTCAAAAAGATAATTATGACATCATCTGTGACATTATAAAGGGACACTTCATAAGGCTTGGTGGAAAAATTCCAAGGAAGAGAAGCTTCTAGAAAAATTCCAATCCAATCCAGTACCCGCTCAATCCGATTTCCCAAAAACCAGACAATTTTATAAATCTAATTTTTTTGATATGTCATCATATGTTTTCTGACCTGAAATCCAGTATCCAGATTCTTCCTACCCTTGACATTCTTGGACAGGGACAAAACTTAATTATAGATCCCTTGGGAAATGATTGAAATGCCCATGGTTTACGGTCTTGCCCTATATTAACCCTAAGGGCATAATTGTCATTTTACACCTCGTTACTTCTTATCAGGGCATATACTGACACTGACTAATCACTCATGTACCTGCCTGGACATTTTTGACCTATCCAAAGGACCAAAATGCCCTTCGCCTAACTCTGACTCAATGACACAACACAGTGGCATACCTTCAGTGGCATTTTCATAATTTTATATTTTCCCAGTCTTTATTAGCCCTGGCCCACATACTTATCTAAAAATATCATTGGGCCTATAAGTCACCATCTTGGGCCCTCTACATGATCCACTGCCTTCATAGGCTTAATTCCTGAGAAATTCCCCCAAAATATATTTCTCATGTGTTTTAATCTAGAGTAAATTCCATAATAAATTCTATAGAACTCCTTTTTGAGTTCTACCATTTTCATAAATTCTTATATTAATTATAGGAATTTACTACCAAATTTTATCTGATTCTGAGGTCCAGAGGATACTGTATTAATTTTTATTTCTTCATAAATGAATATAAATTTTTCAGGACCTCATAACAAAATTCTGTGTTGCATCAAACTAATCAGAATAATTTTCTCTACTTACTTTTAAAATTTAGGACTAATCTGATTCTAGGCATTTGTAGGCCTTGTCTAGCTCAACTTTCAATAATTACCATTGTATCGCATAACTTTTGAAAATTACACTTTAGGCCCTCAACTTTTCATAATTACACTTAATAGCCTAAAGCTTTTGTCTACTTTCATTTTCTACCTTGGAACCTTTTTACTTTTTATTTTAGTCCCTCTCTTCCTTCAAGACTCATCTAACATTTATTATTCCTTCCGATCATCGTAACAATCTATTCCAAACCTCTTTCCACTATCAGTATTATACAAATAGGGAAAAATTAGGATATGATGATTACCTGTCTGTGATATTTTAGTCGTGATCTGTGCTTATGTTTGTCACGACTGTAACTATGTGAATTTTGGTCGTGACTGGATGGACACTTGGTCATGACCTGAGTTTGTGTGTTTGTCAGGATTACTCTCTGTGATCATACGTCACGACCAATATTCCCTATTTTTTGAAGATTTCCTCTCTCTGTAAAATAGTCATGACTTGAAGTCTTATTTGTCACAACTAAAAGTGATCCTCAACTAAAAAATTCTCTTGTTTCATCTGATTGTTGCTTGGTCTAATTGAATTTACTCACATGGATTTAAAATTGAATTTTACACATTTTTTGAACATTAGCAAGCTTGATGAAATATAAGTTTCTTGTTTCATTGATTGATTACTGGAAATTGTACAGTATGAATAATTGATCTCATGTATTTAGTTTAATATTCATGCAATCTTATCATTATGAGATGATTAGGGTGAGTAGGCCAAAAGGAAGGATCTTTAAGCCTCTAAAGATACCCATTTACATTGTGTGACACCATCTATTTTAGTAACTTTGTAGAACTTGTCTCAATCCTTGATTCAAAATCACATTAGCTTCTTGGAATTATGAATATGATAAGGGCATTTCTTTTCAAAACCCTTTTGCCCAAACAGCAGCCACATAAAAATTAAATTTCTTGCTTAACCCCTTTGAGACCTTCATTTTCTTTTAAAAATTTCATCCTTGATTAATGAATGCTGTAATGATATTTGTGTAAGGAATTGGAAGACATGCAACAGAAATTAACTTAAAAAATTTTTCATTCCCTCTCAGGATCTACCGTACGTGTTTAAGTCAAATGGAAAGAAGTATTACCCTCAGTATTAAGTCGCGACTTTCTCAGCTTTTGGTTGTGACATCCATAACTTCTCTACGCAGCTCGTGATCTCTTTTTGATCGCAAGATGTTGACGACTCAGGTTGACTTCCTCTACTGGTATCCACACAAACAGTATTCTAACTACGAACGACGTGCTAGCGCCTCCTGTCCCTCCAAGGCTTACTCAAGAATTCGTCCTCTCCGTCTCTATTTTGGCAGTTTCTTATCTGCAAACCTTTTACGAATTCCTGTTCACCCTTTTTTTGTACCAACCGTAGCTCCTAAATATCAGATATATAGGATGCTATGCGTGTTACCACAAACTTAGATTTTTGGAATTAATCTTATATTAATTTTGAAATTAATACAATAACATATATTGTATAATTTGATAAGAAACTAATTAAATAAATAGTGTTTGTATTAATTCCTTGAATTTGTTGCCAATTTTCCTTTACTATTTCAATATTCATTTCCTCATCTATCTCAATATTGACATATCGTTGTAGTTCATTGAGATATCCCATCATTTTCCTATCATAAATGCAAATCTCTCTCTTTAGAGAATGGTTAGTATGATCATAAAGAGATTAACTTCTAAAATATATATGAGATCAAACAAGGACAACTCATCATCAAAATATATCATTTTTCAATGAATGCAGATAAGTGAGCTTTAAAAGTAGAGATATATGAAGCTCTCATTTTCTTTAAAAAATTCTCGAGATAGTGTTTTATTTAAATACAAATATGTGTTTTCCATGTTATTTTCCAAAATGAATATATGAAGAATTGATTTCTTAAACATATTAAAAATCAATTGATAGGAGAAAAATATTAAACACAGATTCAATAACATGTTTGGAAATTTAAAATTTTTCTCAAATGTATTAATCTCCAATATTAATGTCTTCATATTTCAAGAATTAAATGTCTTAAAAGTCATTTCAATGCAACAAAAAAATTTGAAATTTTGACGCAGATGCTTGAAAAAAATATTCTTGGAAATATGAATATACATGTTTACAAATCAATTGGTAAATTCATAAGACAATGTTTGAAAAACATGTATGAATCATTCGATAATCTATTTAGCAATCTAAAGATTTATTTAGAAAACCTTTAAAGGATTGTTGCTAATAGAATTCAACAGGGAACAAGTATTCATTACCCAAATATGAATTCATTTAGTAAGCATAAGGGTAAGAATAGATTTCACTATCATCACTCTTGTTCTATTGTATATTTGATTTATGCGTGCTACTTACTGATTCTTCATATTTGTGGAATTCAGCACCAGAATCAAAAGTCTGCTTCCTTAAGATGTAATTTTGTCTCCATGTATCCATATTCCTGAGTTGCATCTTATTATAATTTTCTTTCCTACAATATAATTTTTTCTTTCATAGTATCCAACCTTGATTGGATCCATCAATAGTTAGTTTATAAGAAATACAACACACTTCATATGCCCAAAAAATATAATCAATTTGGTATAATTGAGCATAGTGAAATAAATATGCCTTTATGCATAACATATATTTTTAATTTTTAGAAACGTATGCATAAAGATTTGTTCTTCTGAACATTGCTCTTTCCTCCTTCAAAAAAAATTTATTAGTCAAGCTTTATTAGAAGTTTATAAAGTCAATTTAAAATCAATTGCAATATTCATTTCTAAAGATATAGAAGTAAACTTAAAAGATATGTTAAACATGATAATATATAAAGTTTATCGTTGTACCTTTATCTCATGTGGAAGAAGGATTACCTTTACATACCTATTGCATCTTTGGATTACTTCTTACAGATTCTTGCAATGGTCTCTCAGCTAATTTGAACTTTGAAGCATAAGATATTCTTCTTATCTTATTCTCCTCAAGATAGTTGAATGGTGCAGTGTAATAGTCTATTATTGAGGCACAACATACTCATTGGGGTTTTCTCCATTGCTTCTTATGAATTGCCTTTGACATATCATCAATAAAAGGTCATTCATTTCTCTCATATGATATAGCTCTCACTGATGCTCGAGGAACTCTTGAATGCCCAATTCTCCATGTATCGTGTCTATTCTTCTAAGGATTATTTTGCGCATTTGACACACTAAAAGAATACTTTAGTACCTATTTTAACATTAGGCCCTTGATCATTAGTTTTACACCTTGATTGTCCTTTAGGAACCCTGTCACATCCTAATTTTTCCCTATTTGTATAATATTGATAGTGGAAAGAGGTTTAGAAAGGATTGTGATGATGAATAGAAAGGAAAAATAATTATTAGACAAATGTATAAAGATAAGGGACTAAAATAAAAAGTTTAAAAAGTTGTATAGTACAAAGTGTAAGGTAGACAAAAGCTTTGGGCCATTAAGTGTAATTATGAAAAGTTAAGGGCCTAACGTGTAATTTTCAAAAGTTTTGGGGCAAAATGGTAATTATTGAAAGTTGAGCCATAAAAGGCCCAAAATTGTCCAAAATTAGTTCAGTTCCAAATTTTTCCAGTAAATGGAGAAAATTATTCTGATCAGTTTGATGTAATACAGAATTTTGATTTGAGGTCCTGAAAATTGATATTAATGTCTAAAGAAAGAAAAATTAATATATTATCCTCTGGACCTTATAATCAGATAAAATTTGGCAGTAAATTCTTATAATTAATATAAGAATGTATGAAACTAACAGAGCTCAAAAAGGAGTTTTGTAGAATTTATTATGAAATTTACAGTGGATTAAAACACTCGATAAATATGTTTCAGGGGAATTTCTGGGGAGTTGAACCCATGAAGGTGGTGGATCATGTATAGGGCCCAAAATGGCATCTTATAGGACCAATAATATTTTTAGATAAGTAGGTGGGCTAGGGCTAATGAGGACTTAAACAAATGCAAAATTTCAAAAATGCTATTGAGTATGCCATTGTGTTGTGTCATTAAGCTTGAGATAGAAGAAGGGTATTTTGGTTATTTGACTAAGGTTAGACAGTCAAGGAGAGTTCCCAGAATAGTTGAACAAGGTCAGATGAGGTGTGAGAAGACAATAATGCCCTTGGGATATGAAAGAAAATAAAGAAGAATTAAGGGGCATTTGGAAATCTGCCAAGGGATCTATAATTAAGTTTAGACCCAGTATAAGAATGCCAATGGTAGGAAGAATATGGATACTGGATTTAAGGTTAGAAAGCATATTATGGAATCTCAAAAAAATTAGACTCATAAAATAGTATAGTTTTTAGGGAAATAAACTGAGCTGGTATCGGATTAGACTGGAATTTTTCTAGATGATTCATCCCTTTGTAATTTTGTCACATGGCCTATGATTTGTCTCTTGGTGATGTCATGGATGATGTCATCTCATTGACTTCTAGGGCGAGCTAATCCAAGATCAAATATGAGTAATTAGATCAAATAGTGCACAAAGTGATCTTAGCCATTCATTTTCTATGGAATTTTTCTATAAATACCCGCATAATTCTACTTCAAAACTGTGGCATGAGAACCCTTGGGGAAGGTATGTCAAAATAGAAACTCAAGCCAAGACAAAGAAGATTCAAGGCACCAAAGTTCAAGCTAGCTAGAGATTAAAGGTAAGCAATCTATCCTAACTTATTTTCCTCTAATATGGGGGCTTGAGTTTAGTGTTTTCATGGAAGAAAGTTGAGTTTTCTCTAAGTTATATGTGCTGTCCAAAATCTTAGATGAAAGGAGAAAGAAGAAATTAAAGTTAGAGTTAGGTGATTGAAGCTTAAACAAGCTAGTTGATGATTGGTTGTTGAATCAAACTGATATTCTTGACTTGGCCACTGGATGTATATTTTAGTCTTAACTGTTCATGATATAAGGAGATGTAATTTCAATTATCTAATGTTTCCATTGAATTTATATGATGATTTTGTGTAGGATTAGATAGGTTTTGAACTTTAGAAACATTGGAATTAGAAGTTGTAATTCTTTGAATTCTTCTATTTTACTATTGAATCACATGAACAGTGATTGGAATTTCATTATTTTGATGCTTCCAATGGTTTTAAAATGAAAATTTGTGTGGGATAAAGTATAGAAACAAGTATTGTAAGCATTGGAATCAAAATGAGAATTTTTGGAAGAATTGTGTATGTGTTGCATATCTTTCTGGAATAGTGCATAGGAGCTAGAATTTCATGATTCTAAGCTTATAGATGGATTCAAAAGATGAAATTGTGTAGGGTAAAGTTAAGATATCAATTGATTCAAAAGCCAAGTCAATTAGTAAAGGTCAAAGGAAATTATGTTATTTAAAGCAAGTTTAATGATCATGGAAGTTAGATTGTGATAGATGGATAATTATGTGATGTTAGGAATTTATTGTTGACTCAAAAGAGGTAGCCACACATCTAGGAGAAGTAAGAAGAAAAAGGCAAGGTTAAAGTGAAAGAAGTCAAGAATTTAAGGTAGTAAACTTATCCTAAACTTTTATGTATCGAATGTTATACTTGGTTGTGCTATGAAATTGTTGAATTGTGTTGCATGTGTATATGATTCAAGCTTTGTTTCTATGATTACTTTTGCCAATTGTATTTCAAATGTTACATGGAAGCTTGCACATTACACAATGTTAGCACTCTCACAAGCAAACACAAGTATTTACATTAATACATGCATTATTTAGTATCGTTTCCAACTGAGATTTCCCCAGAAATCTCACTCCATCCATGTAATTCCAATCTCATCAGGTTTATGAATGACGAAAGAGGATGATGAAGCGTGAAGAAAAGTTAGGGATTGAATAGCATAACTATTATGTAAAGAATTATTATTTGTAATGTTGCTATATAACTAATATAAGTAATGATGGTCATTATGTAATGAAAAATAGTAAATGATGGGATAAATATGAAATTTTACAGACATTTAGCTAATGGACTTCAAGGTCTTGTAAGTGGTTCTAAATGCTACTGAATGATCTCTATGGTGTATGAAAGTAAGGATGTTATAAACCCAGACAAATTTATTTTTCATATTAGAATTTCTTTTTAAATGACATGTGTAAGAAATCTGACATTGTTTACCAGAATAATTGTAAACAACATTATATACTTTTGTAATATATTTGTAAATATTGTGTTGGTCGAGTGAAGGAAGTTTAAAATCATTGTGCAAAATCTTTTTTTTTTCTATTAATGAAATCATTATATTTTGAATGTAAAATATTTTTGCTTTTCAAAACAGAATTAATGATTGATTGAAAAATCATATCATGAAAACTTTTAAAATAATTTTTCTTAAATTCATAAGAGGAATTAGAACTTTTTACCGTTGAAAGATTTTTAGCTATGATTGATAATTCATCATATTCACAGGCATTAAGCTCTTCTTAATTTTTTTTCTTCCTCTTGCTTTTTTGTGTTGACAGATTCATGAAAGTCAATTTAGATTTCTCCTTCAATGCTCTTTGTTTCTATTTGTTCATCATCAGTAGATAAGTAATTTTTTGATTCTTATGAACTATCAACACTGTCACTTTCAATTTGATTGTCAAATGAATAAATAGAATCAAGAGTGTTTAAAATGTTTATGACATTGCGCAATGCTTGATTTTTAAATAATCTTTTCTAGACATAACATTATATAACATTTTCATTACTCTAAGATTCAGGGAAAATAGTTTCTTATAATTTTCTTTTTAATCCTTTCTCAGTTTAAAATCAAATTCATTTGAAAGAATTTTTCTTATTTCAAAATCAAGATTTTTTAAAAATGGTCATCTAACTTTTCCAATACAAAAACTCAGAATTTTCTAAAATTGGAGGAAAGCTAAAATCAAAACCTTTAGAAAGCATTTCTTTGACAAATCCAGTCATAATCTTTTCATTTGATATTGTTAGATCCTTTAAACAAGTGTCATTCTCTGATACCAAATGTTAATTCTAGACAGATAGGCTCGATCACCCAAAACATGTAAATTGGGTGTTTGACGAATTTTAAAATATCTTTTTGAAACTCTAAAAATCTGATAAGTGAAACAAATCAATTTAAAAATCTTTGATTTGAAATTGGAAAGAGTTACTAGAAATCAAAAAGTTAAGGAAGAGAAAAACTACACAAAGATTTATCCTAATTTGGTGCTTCTTTGACCTACGTTTAGTCCTTAGCTTCCTATTGAGATTTTCAATCCACTATAACTAAGATTACAACAGACTCTTTGAAGCCTTTATAAGGTCAATTTTCATGGCTAATTGAGAACCACCTCAATCATGAGGTTACACCACACTTTTGGTAGCAACACTCCCCTTAATCGGATGCAAGTAATGAATCCCTTGTTAAGTAGCCGTGCATTACTATAGGAACACCCAATTCTATTTTTTCCTTTTTCTACTTCTTCTATGTACAAGATAACCCCAAGGATGCCATAAAAAGGGAATCTTTTGTTACAAGAGAAGCAGAAGTGATGTCGATTATTCAAGAATCAGTCAATTTTGTTACCTCCCCAACTATCTCTCTAAGGCCAGACTAACTATTCCAAGAGCATAACCCAACCTTTAATCCCCTGATTCCAATGTTTGCCCTAAGATAAGAAAAGAATGGAAGGTGAATCTAGCTCTTAAATAGAGTTAATGATAGACATTGTAGCTTACGGTATTTTTCTCTCTCAATGAAATAATATATAATGAATGGAGAGTTGAATGCTTTCTAGGTTAATGACTGTATGGTATCTTCATGGCTGCATATATTTCTTGTTAAAATCTCATTGTTGCCTTTCAGTCGTCGCTGCCAACCTCTTAACTTTAAATGCTCTTTTATTTATAGTTGAGCTTTTGACAGATGAGCATTATTTCTGTTGAGGATTTCTTTCCGTTGAAAATGTGACTGTTGAACTAGTTGTGGTAACTGTTGAGGCTTCTGACACAGCATGTTTTTTCGTTGAATGTCCATTGGCTTTGATCTCGATCTAATCTTGTCATATCCTAATTTTTCCCTATCCGTATAGTACTGATAGTGGAAAGAGGTTTGGAAAGGATTATGACGAACATCAGAAGAAATAATAAAGGTTAGATGATTTTAAGGAAGAGAAGGACTAAAATGAAAAGTAGAAAATGTTAAAGGCAAAAAGTGAAAGTAGAAACAAGATTTGGGCCAAAAGTGGTAATTTTCAAAAGTTAAAGGACTTAAATGTAATTAAGTAAAAAGTTAAAGGGCAAAATTGTAATTATAGAAAGATCTGCCCATAAAGGGTTATAACTGCCCAGAAGCTTTTTAGTCCCACATTCCATCAGTAAATAGAGGAAGTTACGCTGGTTAATATGGCATGATAGATAAATTTTATTAGGGCTCCAGACAACAGAAAATTATCTGATAGTCTAAAAGTTATCTGAATTTTTATCAGATTCCATGGACATCAGATATAAGTGAGGGAATTACAGGAAAGTGTGCCATATAGTGTTAGATGTTATGAATCTGATAGAACCCTAGAAGAAGTTCTGTATAAAAAGTTATTCACATATTAGTGAATTTTGACGGGAATTTGATAACACCTGTGATCCGATAATAGAATTTATTGGTATGTAAGCTTGGATAGAATGAGATTAGATGACCTCATATATAGGCCCATGATGATGCCAAGAAGGGCCCAAAACCCAGGATACCAGTTCATCAGTATTAGGGGCTAGTGTCCAGGAAAGGTGTGAAATTACGAAAATGCTCCTGGATGCCCAGATTGTACTAGTGATGGATAGAGGGCATTTTGATCATTCTGGATAGGCCAAACACGTGGCCTATAGCATAAATATGATTATTTAGAGTCAGTATGTGCTCTGAGGTAGGGCAAAGAGGGGTGAAATTACGATTATGCCCTTAGGTCAATATAGTGTAAGAAAGGACACCAAGGGTATTTTGGTCATTTTTCAAGGAATGGATGGCAGATAAATACTCAGTATAACCATTTCAAGGGTATGAGAAACCTAGACATTGATTTCCAAGACAGAATACATATCCTGGTATATTATAAAAAAATTCAGAATAGAAAACAGTCCGGTTGTGGTGAAACTGCTCTGATCGGTATCGGATTGGACTAAAATTTTTCCAGAAGCTTCCTTACACTATGAGCACGCCACCTAACCCATTGAGGTGTCCCTTGTGCTGTCCCACATGATGTCATAATTATTCTTTTATGAAAAAGTAAAATTCAAGATTAAATGTGAGCCTTTAGATCAAATAGTAACCAAATCAATCTTGGCCATTGATTTTTCTTGGATTTTGGCTATAAATACCCCCTCATTCTGCCCAAAACTGTGGCCTTGTGACACCTTGGAGAAACTCTTGCAAAATGAAAACTCAAACCAAGACAAAGAAGATTCAAGGTTCCAAAGTTCAAGCAAGCTAGAGATTAAAGGTAAGCAATCTATCCTAGCTTATTTTCCTTTGATTTGGGAGCTTGAACTTAGGTTTTCATGGGAGAAAAGTTGAGTTTTCTCTAAGGGGTTGTGCTGCCCAACAACCTTAGATGAAAGGGGAAAGAAGAAATTAAAGTTAGAAACATATGATTGAAGCTTAAACAAGCTAATTAAGAGATTGGTTGTTGAATCAAGTTGATATTCTTGACTTTGCCTTAATGGAACCTGTTCAGTCTGCACTTTTCATGAGGAAAGGAAATGGAATTTCAATGATTTAATGCTTCCATTGAATTTAGTTGATGATTTTGTGTAGGATTGGAAAGGTTTTGAACCTTGGAAACATTAAAATCTCAAGGTTGTAGTTTTTGAAATCCTTCACAGTTACTATTTACTCGCATGAAAAGTGATTGGAATTTCATGATTTTGATGCTTCCAATGGTTTTAAAATGAAAAATTGTGTGGGATAAAGTAGAGAAACAAGTATGGGAAGCATTGGAATCAAAATGAGAATTTTTGAAAGAATTAAGTGCAGTTTTGGTTCTGTACAGCATGTGATGAAGGAGCTGGAATTTCATGATTCTAAGCTCATAAATGGATTCAAAAGATGAAATTGTGTAGGGTAAAGTCAAGGCATCAATTGATTCAAAGACCAAGTCCATTGGTTAAGATTAAGGAAAATTAATGAGATTAATGTTCAAGAAGAAGTTATGTTAGTTAAAGTGAGTTTAATGCTCAAGGAAGTTAGATTGTAATGGATGAATGATTATGTGATGTTAGGAATTGATTGGTATGCTCCAAGAGAGGCAGCCACATATTCAAGGAAAGTGAGAAGAAAGAAGCAAGTTAAGGTGAAAGAAGGTCAAGTGTTCAAGGTAGTAAACTTATCCTAAACTTGTATGCATTGAATGTTATGCTTGATTGTGCTACAGCTTGATTGAATTGTGTTGCTTATGTACTCATGTATGAATATCTGTTTATATATTTACTTTGGCCAATTGTATTTCATATGTAACATGGAAGCATGCACATGACACAATAGTAACACTTTTAAAAGCAAGCACAAGTAGTTACATTAATGCATGCATTATTTAGTACCGTTTGCTACTGAGAATTCCCCCGAAATCTCATTCCTTTCCATGTAATCCCAATCCCACAGGTTTATGAATGATGAAAGAGGATGATGAAGCATGAAGAAAAGCTAGGGATTGGATAGTATATATGTTATGTGAATGTGTAAAGGTGCTGTATGACTAATGTAAACAGTGATGGTCATGATGTAATGAAAAATAGTAAATGATGGAATAAATGTATGAAAATTTACAGAAATTTAGATGACATGTCAAGTTTCATTTTGACACCAAGAATGCTTTATTTGGATGTCTGTACAAAGAGAACTGATTTTCCAAAGTAAGGGACCAGAATCTATTTCTAGGATTTTTGACCAAATGAACAGTAAATTTTGGCGAATAAAATGTATTAATTTTATAATCATTTGGTCTGGAAATTATTTTTCCCTTAAATTTCAAGATGTTATCTTCACATATCTTTTTGAACCACTTCATTTTGAGTTTTCTAGAATTAGTTATAATTTTTCGAAGTTCATTGCGTAATCTGAAATACCATATGAACAGTAATTCGAGAAAGTAAAATTCCAGATTTAGCTAATGAACTTCTAAGGTCTTGTAAGTGGTTCTAAATACTACTAATTGGTCCCTAATATGTATGAAAGTAAGGATGTTACAAATCTTAGTTTTATATTTTCATCTTAAATAAATCTGAACTTCTGATCTTAATCCTAAAAACACTTCATTGGATTTATGAGTTAGTAGGTAAATATAGGAAGTAAGGATTAATGAATAAACTTAAGCTCAAAATATAATCAATCTTAGAATGGTATGACAATAATATCAAAGCATGTTCAATCAGAATTGGTAGATACAAATATTAATCAAGTGTATACAATCAACTCAATTATAACACATTAAGATCAATATTTCTTTCAAAAGATTATGCTCTATTAATCGATTATCTAATGATTAATTAGAAGATCAATTATTTAATTAATATGTTAAATAGAAAACATAGTATCACGCTAGTCAGATTATTCAAGCATATATGATGTAATCTTAATAAGACAAGTTTCTCAAAAAGTTTATCATGAAGAATAATAAGAAACATTGGTATATTATAAACTTGAATCAATCATATGTAATAAAAAAAGATATGAATTGAAATAGGTTTTTGGCTTAAATAGTGCAAGATATCTGAAGGTAATCTATTACCTAATTGATTAAAATAAGTTGATTGATTATTTAGTTGATTAATGTGTGTGGAAAAATTGAATAAAAAAGTATTTCAACATAGATTAATTGAACATTTAATCTGTTAATGTATATTAATCGATTAATAGGTTCATATTTAAATTTTATAAAATTGATACTTCACTGATTAATCAAACAGTTAACAGATTAATATAAATTAACCGATTAACTAATTAATAGCATTATCTTTATTCAATAGAAAATCTGTTCTCAAAAGATTAATCAAATAACTACTCGATTAATTACAATTAATCGATTAATCAATCAATGAATTGGCTTATTAATTCAATTATAGAAGGCAAACTCTCGACACTAATTCAACACTTAATCGATTAATGGTCACTTATTAATCAATTAACTAATCGATTGAATGTTTTTCCTTAATAGTACAAAATGCTGCATTTATATTAATCTAACAACCAATCAATTAATTGATGTCATTAATTGATTAACTCCTTTTATGTTTCTTTTTAAATCTCATTCGATCACAAATATATTTTCATCACTTTAAAAACACTTTTGCATCATAAACTAACTTAATTCTTTATTCTCTTTTGACATTATCAAAACATATAGAATCTAACATATAGTTTATCAAAAAGTCTTTAAACTCAAAAGTTTATTGATAAGTTATTCAAAAAGGCTATTTATCAATAAATACACTACTAGAAAAATATTTATCATGTTAGTTATAAGCAAAACTGCCGTGAAAAAGAGCAGAAGCATTTTTGTAAGTTTCATTTTAAAACAATTTTTTACAGCAATTTTGGTAATAAACACTATGAACGGTATTGTTAATGGTAGTTGTGTAAAAAATTGATGTTAAAAGTATTGCACCAAGAAATGGAGAGAGCAATGAGCACCAACAAGTGGGAAGTTCAAGAAAAAGACGAAGTGAAGGCTTTGCATTTTGAATTAATGAAAAAAGAAGTAGCTCACAAAAGTACATAATGTGTTGCAATAGCTTGTTCTTTTGTTTTGTTTTTCAGATCTTTGCTTTTGACTTTTGAGCCCAGCATATTCTCCCATATATTTATTACCCTATAATTGTTATAAAAAATCTTAAAATATATATGGAATTTGAATAAGAAGCCAATAGCAAAAACTATTGGTTCCTTCATTGTAAAGTAATTCTTTTGCTAGATTTATTATAAAGTACTACATAATAGTATACGTTTGTGTTTGGCTAATTTTTTAGAAAATGGTTTATAGAAAAAAGGGTTTTTAGAAAGCTTTTAGAAAAGGGCTTTTGGAGAAGAGTTTATAAAAAAAAGAGGTTTTGAATAAATAAGTGTTTGGATAGTTATTTTCAAAATAACTTTTTGTATTGGTAAATTACTAAAAGGGTATGATTTTATTAAAAAGAGGAGAGATCAGAGAGGGTATAGAAAAGAAAAGAGAGATGAGAGATAAAAGAGGAGAATGAGAGAGGAGAGAGAAAAGAGGTAGAGAAGAGAGAGAAGAGATGATGGAGAAGAGAGAAGATAACAGAAAGAGGAGAGAGAGTGGAGAAGAGAGGAGAGAGGGTAGAGAAGAGAGGGTGTAAGAAAAAGTAAGGGTAAGATAGTAATTAGATAGTCCATAATCTCTTTTATTATTCTATAAGCTAGTCTCAGTAGCTTATTCAAAACTATGGTTTAAATTATAGTTTAGTCCAAAAACACTTATGGATAAATATGACTATTTTTTTAATTTTTCTAAACCAAGGTTTAAGCCAGAAATATTTTTAAAACCATGATTTGTAATGTTTCCAAACATACCCTATATCTATATTTTAACAACAATTTTTAAAAAAATGTCGTTAAAAGAAAAACTCAACGAGGATATGCACAAAAAAACGTACATATGCAAGAGAACTCCTACAAAATCATGATAAAATGTGAAATAAATTTTTTAATATTTTCACAATAGGAGGATTTTATATTTGTTCTCCAAGTTGAGAAAGATACACTAGAAAATGGAAAGAGCAATGAGCACCGACAAGTAGGGAGTTCCAGTTGAAAAGATAAAGGGAAGGCTTTATATTTTGAATTAATGAAAAAAAAAGAAGTAGCTGACATTAGTACATAATGTGTTGCAGTAGTTTGTTCTTGTGTTTTATTTTCCAAAGCTTTGCTTTTGACTTTTCAGCCCAGTACATTATCCCATATATTTTCTACCTATATTTATTATAAATTAATCTTAAAATAAAGATGAAATTTGAAGAGGCTAATAGCATAAATCTATTGTTTCCTTTATTATAGAGTAATTGTTTTATGCCAAATTTATTATATAGTACTACATAGTAGTATTTTTAATGGGGTTTTTAAAAAAAAAACTACCATTAAAAGTGATTTAGAGGACTTTTAACGGTAGTTTTACAAAAATCCTCCATTACAAGTCCCTAAAAAATTTAACCTAACCTAATTATATTTTCACTTTCACTTTTTTACATATGTTTGTGGTCCCATTCCTCTGCCCCACTATGATAGACTTGCACGAAGGTTATTTTCTAGCGTCTTCCTCCTATTTTTAGTTCCTCTCTCCACCGTTAATATAGTTCTCTGTCGTCTCCATCATTGTCCTTTATTGTGAAAGTCGTAAGTCACCATTTAATTTTGTCATTTGTCATTTTTCTTACTTTTTTTGTTGTATGTTGTTTATTGTCATATCCTGATTTTTAAACTTAAGGTTGAGGTAAGGATCTCAAAGAAATAATTTATAATGTTAAAGCCCAAGTAAGGGTAAGATCATAATTTTAGAAAAGTCTCAAGGGCATAATGGTTATTTTAAGGAAGAAAAGGACTAAAGTGAAAAGTATAAAGGTTTAATGGTGCCACAAGGAAGTAGATATAAGTTTTGGGCCATTAAGTGTAATTATGAAAAGTTGAGGGACTTAATTGAAAAGAGGAAAACTTTCCAAGGGCAAAATGGTGATTATGGAAAGTTGAGCTTGAAAAGGCTCATAACTACCCAAAAATATTTTAGTCCCAAATTTTACCAGTAGATAGAGAAAATTATGCTACCTAGTCTAGCTTGATACATAAATTGTATTGAGCTCTAGATAGTTGATATTTATTTGATAGTTTGAAAGTTATCTAAAATTTTTATCAGATCTTCTAGACCTCAGATATAAGTGAAAAGTTATGGGAAGGTGTGTCCTATAAAGCTAGAAGTCAGAGATATGACAAAACCCTGAAAAGAGTTATGTAAGAAAAGTATTTCACATTTTAGTGAAACACCTGATATCTGACTGTGAAACTTAAGCAATAAGCAAGCTGAGACTGAATGAGCCAAATAATGTCACAGGAGGCCCATAATGATGCCAAGTTAGGCCCAGGCTCATGATATCAGTTTGTCGGTTGAAGGGGCCAGTGTATAGAAATATGCAAAAAAATGTGCAAAATGACAAAAATGCCCTTATGTTATAAAATAATTGAAAAATGAGTGAAGGATATTTTGGTCATTTGACTAAGGTTAGACAGTCAAGAAAGGTTATCTAGATAGTTGACAAGGTCAGGGGATACTCTAGTGATGTGTGAAAAGACAATAATACCCCTAGGGATATTAAAGTAAATAAAGAAGAAACAAGGGGTATTTTGGTCATTTTCTAAGGTATCTGTAATTAAGTTTAGACCCAGTCCAATAATGTCAATGGTAGAAAGAATTTGGATACTGGATTTAGGATTGGAAAGCATATTATGAAACCTCAGAAAAATAAGATTTATAAAACAATCTGTTTTTTGTGAAATTGGATTGAGTTGGTATTGGATTGGACAAAAAATTTTCCAGATGCTTCTTCCCTTTGAAATTTTGTCACATGTGCTATGAAGTATCCCTTGATGATGTCATCTCTTTGCTTATAGGGTTAGCTTTTTCAAGAGCAAATATGAGCCATTAGATCAAATAGTTCACAAAGTGATCTTGGTCCTTCTATTTTCCATTGGATTTTTTTTATAAATACCCCTATTTTTTTGCTCAAAATTGTAAGAACAAGGAGTCTTGGGGAGGTGCTGCCCAAATGAAAACTCAAGCCAAGCCAAGAGAGATCCAAGGTCTAAAGTTTAAGCAAGCTAGGGATTAAGGTAAGCAATTTATCCTAGCTTGTTCTCCTTTAATTTGGGGAGTTTGAACTTAAGGTTTTTATGGAAGAAAGTTGAGCTTTATCTAAGGTGTGTATGCTATCCAAAACCTTAGATGAAAGTAGAAAGAATAAATTAAAGTTAAAGCTATGTGATTGATGCTCAAACAAGTTAGTTAGATAATTGGTTATTATATCAAGTTGATATTCTTAACTTAGCCATGGTTGAGACCTTTTAGTCTACACTGTTCATGATAGATGGAGATGTAATTTCAATGATCTAATGCTTCCGTTGAATTTATATGATGATTTTGTGTAAGATTGGATACGTTTCGGAACCTTGGAAGCATTGGAATTAAAAGTGAAATTCTTGAAAATCTTCTCTATTACTATTCACTCATATGAATAGTGATTGAAATTTTATGATTTTGATGCTTCCAATGGTTTTAAAATGAAAAGTTGTGTGGGATAAAGTAGAATAAGTATGGGAGCATTGTAATCAAGATTGGAATTTTTGGAATAATTAATGATGTTTTGCAATTCTATCTAGAATAGTACATAGTTGCTGAAATTTGGTTATTTTGAGTTCATAAATGGATTTAAAAGGCCAAATTGTGTAGGGTAAGGTCAATACATCAATTGGTTGAAAGGCCAAGTTACTTAGTAAAGATTAGATAAAGTTCTATGAGTTAAAGTAAGTTCAATGTTCAAGAAAGTTAGATTTTAATGAATGAATGGTAATGTTATGTTAGGAATTGATTGGTGTCCTCAAAAGAGGGCAGCGACATATCAAGGAGAAGTAAGAAGGAAGAAGCAAAGATAAACTAAAGAAAAGGCAAGCATGTGAAGTAGTAAACTATCCTATACTTATATATATTGGATGTTATGCTTGATTGTGCTTTGGCTATGTTGAATTGTGTTGCATATATGTATATGATTGAAGCTTTATTTCTATTATTACTTTAGCCAATCGTATTTTATATGTTACATGGAAGCATGCACATTACACAGTAAATTTTATAGATATTTAATTAATATGTCAAGCTTCATTTTGACACCAAGTACGCCTTATTTTGATGTATGTACAAAAAGAAAGAATTTTCTAAAGTTATGGACCATAATCTGTTTTCAGATTTTTGACCAAATAAACAATAATATTTGACAATTAAATTGTATTTATTGACTAAGCATTTGGTCAGGAACTTATTTATCTTAAAGTTCAAGATGTTATCTTCATATACCTTTTTGAACCACTTCACTTCAATTTTTCTAAAATTAGTTATGATTTTTCAAAATTCGTCGCTAAATCTGGAATTACCAAATGAATAGTAACTCACAAGAGTAAAAATCTAGACTTTGAGATTGAACTTCAATGGACTTGTAAGTGGTTATAAATGCTACCAAATGGTTCCTAAGACATATAAAAGTATGAATGTTATATTTAGAAACTATAATACATCATAATGGCTATCATCCTTGTATTAAGGACTTATAACTTTTCTTTTCTATTAACTATCTTTTCTTCACCCATTCAACTTCACACTCATTTGAATTTCTTCACCATCTTGTCACATGGAGCTTTAAGAGCTTTAATAGCAAAAGTTTTCTAGATCTTTAATTGTTTTACCAAATCTACAACTTATTCTCTAGATCTAGTCTAATACTTTTAGTGAGGTTAACCGTGATAGCAAATAGTAGGTGGTGGCAGATAAACCTAGTTGGAAGGAGCTTCTGAATCTTTTATTTCTTCACCAGATCTTTGACTTCTTTTCTCTAGATCTGGTTTAATGTTTTAGATTAGTGTGGCCAAGGTGACTGATGGTGGGTATAGGTGGAGGAAAGCAACAAAATTAAAAAACATCTAGCTTTCCACAGCAGTTTTAGC
Organism: Leucaena leucocephala; assembly: GCA_037074615.1. Classification (NCBI taxonomy): domain Eukaryota; kingdom Viridiplantae; phylum Streptophyta; class Magnoliopsida; order Fabales; family Fabaceae; genus Leucaena; species Leucaena leucocephala. Next base: position 15,594,031 of record CM073535.1, on the reverse strand, counting down.
TAGAACTGCTGTAGAATGGAAGCAATTAAATAAAATAGCCGTGAAAGGTTACCTTCAATAATGGTTACAAAACTGTTATTATAAGATAAACTTGCAAGGTGGTGGAATTCATGCTACTCTTAAAATTGCTGTGAAAGGCCACTTTTAATCGCTGTTAAAAGCTTTTTTTTCTTGTAGTGACACTTCAATAAGATTACCTATTTTGTTTCAAACATTTCTAACTTGCAACGGTGGTGGAATTCATGCTACTCTTAAAACTACTGTTAAAGGCCACTTTTAATCACCGTTTAAAGCTTTTTTTTTTCTAGTAGTGATACTTTGATGAGATTTCCTATTTTGTTTCAAGCATTTATTTGTTTTAGACAGAAAAGAAAAGGCTTTTATTGAATAACCCTTTGAAAATACATCTGTTCGATAAACATTTCAATAAACTTGAGTCATAGCCTTTATATCTTAACGTTCATTTTTCAAAGGACACTTTGATAATTCTAGTTTTTGATACTATTCTATAAGAGTTATTTTGTTTTAAATCAGTTATTTATTGAAAAATTTATCGATAAGGTTACTTTTTGATAATCCATTTTGTTTTTCATTAAATGCAAAATTGATCTTCAACCTTTATATCTAAAATTCATTCCAAAGTTTTATGAACTAATTTGCCTTTGCTTAAAGCCTTGTTATATCATTTATTCAATATATTACAGGATTATTTGTAGGCAAAATGAGGATCGATTGTAGAATTCTTACAAAATCGATATGTGTTAGAACATCATTAAATGCATCCAACTGTTACAACCTTCAATGACTCAATTTGTCAATGGCTACTTCAATGAGTCTAATGGCTACTCAATGAACTTATTTTCAGATTCAACTATGAAATAAGCCACAGTACATGCAACATAATGAACATCATTGAGCATTAATTATCGAAAAACATCGAATTTATCCTTAACTATGTTCTACTCTTTTTTATATTCTAAGTAGAGTATCTCTGAACTTTGAACTTCAGTATTTATCATTATTGACTCTTTTAAGACAGCCTAGAATATCATTTATCTTTCATCTAAGATACTTAAGAAAGTGGGTCTCTTAAGTTAGTTGTAACCTTCAAATAGTAAGGGATAGTGAGAAAGGACTCTGTTTTGTACTAAGTTACTAAGAGCCATGTGAATATTGGAGAATAGTGGAATATTTAGAGAAGCTTTGAGAACTGGACATAAGCCAAGTGCTTAGGTTGAATTAGTATAAACTCTTTGTGCATTATCTACATAGAAAATTGTGTAGAAATAGCATGTGGAATCAGTTTAATAAGATGGGATTAAGAAATCAAACATTATAATGTTATGGTTAAGCATAAAGAGAGATGTTTTAATGTTGGCTCTAATAAATACTTATGATGAGTCTAGAATGTGTAAAATATGTAGAGAAAATTTAAAAGAATCAATTCAAAATTAGTTGTTCAAAACTTCTAATTTTGACCTAAAAATTGTAGTTAAAGAGGAAAAGAAAGACCTCATTCATACTTCCATACATGAGTATTAATATTCCATATGATTATGATATGACACAAAAATAATACTCCCCCATTAATTGAGGATTAAATTTGATTTTAAATATAAAATCCTATTTTTTGTCTCCTATATTTATTTTCAAACTAATTTACTTAACTTATAAACTAATATAAAATCTAATGTTATATAAAAATATTTTAAAAATGTCATGTTACGTTGACATTTTTTATAATTAACTAATTTAACTAATTTTAAACATGCCCAAATTAATTAAGTAGCCTTTACATTAAAGATCAAAACTAGTTGTATCTACATCTATAACAAGCAAAGCACGATAAAAAGTGGCATTTGATTCCATAATTAATTTGTGATAAATAATAATAATAATTTATGTCTCTTTACAATAAAATATAGTTTGAATTGGGTAGAACTAGAACACACTAATTTTTGAAAAACTAAAATCTTATTAGTTTATACAAACCTTGAATAAAAATACACGTGTCTGACGTTGGGTAATAATTTACTATACAAATACCAAATGTCAAACTTAATTGGAAGAATGTGAAAACCTTGGTAGGAGAAACAAAACTTTCACATCATGAAAATCTAACCCTATCATCTCCTTTGGAAATTGAAGGATTTAATTGCAAAGGAAAATATTATTGTAAAAAATAAGCAGAAACCAGGCACCATTATTGCAGCAATGCGCAAGAAATTATGCTTATAACCAAAAACTTCAACCAGCACCTGCTTTATTGGTCTCAAGTTTCTTCCAACATATAGCTTCACAAGTTTATAATCGTCACCATATTGAGAAGTTACCAGACCGTAGAGAGTCCAAGCTACAGGGTTTGCCCAGTAAAACCATCTCCACCATATTAGAATTCTCTGAGAAAAGGACCAAAACAAAACAATCAGTATAATTATACCATTATAAAATATAAAAGGTTATTGTAATTCACATTTGTGACAAGTATCAAACAATGCGGCTCATTTTTCAGATTGCGTACAACACACTGAATCTTTTCATACTCTCAAGTTCTAAATGATTCTCCCCACGAGTTTTAAGGAAAATTTATTACATTCTTAACTAGTCAAGAAATAGGGTTTGTGAATTCATTTTTTCCCCTTACTAATGAAATTAATATAAACGTCATTAAAACATGACTCTAGGGGAATTTAAGAGTAATCATTAGGTGACTTAAGGGTAAAACAAACAAATCATTACATATTATTACATGGTACTATCTCCAGTCTTTAATATATGAGCTATTTGGAGAGTTAGATGTAATCATAAATATAAGACATTAATACATTTTTATATATAATATTTGTTATTTTCTTATAAACTAATTTACATAATTTATAAATTGATATATAATATAAGGTGAAATTGAGTACTTTGGATAGATCATATCACATTTGTTATTAACATTAATCAAGTAAGAGAGGAATGAAGAAATAAAATAAGATGACTAGGGTATTTTAAAAAAAAATATGCTATATCAGCCAACTTAACTAATATCCTTAATCTAATAAAATTAGTTAAATATGTAGCTTCAAAAATGTCCAACATTAAATGTAATCATTAATTCTAAACAGTTGTTCCTTAGTCAACCAAAAATGTTAACACTAAACACATTTAGAAAGCAAATAGTTGATGAGGGATAATGAAACCGCTAAAAAGGTTCCACAACACATAAAATGGAGTAGCAATAATGGTGGCAACATGATGATTTGGGGTGATAGCCATGGTCATCATTCCATCAAAAGTAACATACAGCATGGTAAAGTACATGAAGAACCTGTACCAAATAAACTTAACATCACTCCATTCAAAGGAAACCTTGGAATAGAATATTGAGTAGTATATCAAAGACTGGGCAAATACGTAAGGAAACTTAATAGCACCCTGGACAACAAAATATATAACACATTTATCAACTTTCTCAAAATGACAGTTCTTATTTTGAATCAAAAGTGCCACTATTAGGAAAAAAGAGTTATAAGGTGTTTAAAATTGGTATTTCACGGCAGTTTTATGAGTGTTGTGAATTCTACAACTGTTAAGTCTACCTTTTAACGGCGGTTTTATAACCGGCGTTAAAGGTAACCTTTCATGGCAGTTCTCAAAAATAGCCATTAATTGCTTTTTTGTTATTTTATTCAACCTACACCTACTATCAGCCACATTAGTTATACTCACATCAAATGTATGAAACTATATTTAGAGAGAAGTCAAAGATCTAATTAAGAAATTAAATATTTATAAACTTCTTTCATTAAATTTCTTTGAATTCATTCCAATAAAGTCCATCTGCCACCACCTACTATTAGCTACCACGTTCATCTATTAAAAGTCCCACCTGATGACTTTTAATGGCGATTTTTATAAAAACAATTATTAAAAGTTTTTAAAATTGAACTTATTTATGAAAATGTCATCGTCTTTTTTTAAAAGGCCGTTTTTTTTATAACTGCTATGAAGTAGTGCTGTGGAAAGTACTTTTTCTAGTATTATGCAGAAAGATGTATGTTCTAATAAAAATAAACCTGAGCAAAATCAAATGGTAAGGCTGAATACATCCCTGCTGCTTTTTCTCGATATGAAACAAATCTTTTAATAGAAAGAATGGGTGGTTGAACGGCTGTGTCGTTTGTGATGACAATAAAGAGGATTGCTGCGTACATAGATCCCATGGCATTAAATATATCTTGTTGTGTCTCCATGTTAAAATACAATAAAGTTACCAGTTTATACAGGAAATCACAATTAAAGAAAATCATGAGACGGGATAATCTAGAATGTGCTAGTACAGAAAAAATAGTACTCATCCGATATTTAGTATAGGACCTAATTAGAAAAATAATTTTGTTTATAAATATAATATCTATTTTTTTCTAAATTACTACTATTGTGATACTCCCTTAATAATAATCAAATAAAATAGTGAGGGAAGGATTCAAATATTTCTATGCTAGGCTGATGGATTGTGCACACAATAGTTATTCTAGTATTTACTATATTCTTATCAGTTCTCATCACAATGGCGGCTGCTCGAGCATCCAACCCTGATGTGGGCTCATCCATGAAGACTATAAAAGGGTTGGCAACCAATTCAATTGCTATAGTTAACCTTTTTCGTTGTTCTGTTGACAAACCATCAATTCCAGGTAAACCCACAAGTGCTCCACTCAATGAAGTGATCTTTACAAGCTCCATTACCTCCTTTACAAAAGCCTGACGACCAAAATTCCTGAAAAATCATTATGTGCCCATGGTTTGGAAAAAGGTTAAGTCATGTTTCAACTTTTTTACCTTTTGCATCTCCAAGCTAACGTCTGAAGGTAATCAAAGCCAAACAGAGAATAGTAGCAATTCCAACACAGTCAAGCAAGGAGAATAAACATCAGTCTGCTCACAATATCTAGAAACTCTAGTAGAAGTGTCTTATATTTCCGGATGACCCGATATGTATATACTCCCTTCTTGTAATGACCCTAGAAATTACAGAGATCTGGAAAACCAATTTAACAAAATATATATACATTATTGCCATGAAATTGCAACGGAAAGGGAATAGCCGAGTGGTCAGGAATGGAGGAGTTGGCTTCGAGAAACGGTGTTCGAATCCTAGCAGCTGTGAAAGACAAAATTTTATTTTTCTAGACTTGTGAAATTACCAAACTACCCTCTTACTTTTTATTTTAGAATTTCATTTTCCTTCTACTATTTTTTCATTCTGTCAGCGAGAGGGAATAGAGGATTTGGGAAGCTTCACGACACCGAATTGTCTATTGTTGCTGGGACAAGTCACTATCAACTGGCATCTGTCACAGGTCGCTGTTGGTGTTGCTACCGTCAGACTGACTTCCCTATGGTAGATTTCTCTTTAGCCAAGAACCAGAGCGAGTTTGGGGTAAGAAACAGCTGTGAGTCGTTGGAGGCAGAGGAGGGGTATTCGCTGGCTGATATGGAATCACATGCCGGTAGTTCTCTGTTAGTTATGGTATATTGGCGTGCGTCGTGCTGCTGTTTGGATTATATGGAAGGTGCTGTAGCGAATCCCAGATCTTCAATCTCCTTCCTTCTGATTTCTGTGAATGTGTGAGCTGCTTATGGGCCAGTATGGAAGCTTACTTTTTCTCCATCGCAGATAACGGTCAACTCCCTTCCTTGTGTAGTTTGCTGGGTGTGAGTGGCCGGTACTATAGCAGCTATAGATTTTCATCTTCCTTATTTGTGTTGATCTGTTACAATGTGAAGTATGGTGTGGTAAGCTTCTTCAATGTCTTTCCATTTCTTCTTCCCGCGATTTGTGCTGGTTGAGGGTGTAGGTTACTATAGCTGTTTGTTGTCAATTTTGGGGCACTGGGTTATGGGGAACTGATATATATATGTATGTGTATATAATATGGGAATGATGGTGCTCTGGTTATTGGAAGCTTGCTGTTATGGTTTTGGCATTATGGGACATCATGTGTGCGCGCTGTGATATTTGTCTCTAGACAACAGGTGTGCGTATATATGCATAGAGTTGCTGATTAAAGGATGAATTTATATATATGGTGATAATGCTGCAGGAAGCAAAGCAGAAGATGATGTAGATGTAGTAAGTTTAAAAAATTAAAAAAAAAATAACAAGAAAGAAAGAAGAAGTGAGGATGCAGCTGATGGTTACATGTATATATATATGTATGTATGAATGAATTAAAGAAGCTGAATTTGGAAACAAGACATTTAATTTGAGAAGAGTAATGAAGAGAGTAATATTTTTAAAGAGTTCAAAGTGAGGCAAAGTTTTCAAGATGAGTAAAGCATGTTCAAAGATTCGTGAGGGATGATTTAAAATGATGTTTAAGAGCCACTGATATGGCATGATTTAGTTGGTGTAGTTATTGAAATAAAGCATTTAAACGAATTTGAAAGAGTAAAATGGCATGAGGAAATAATATAAAATGAAGAATTTAAGTAAGTTAAGTATATATAGGATTTGTTATGGTCATGGCAAATAAATAATATTTGGTATTAGAGAGATGAATGGTATTTCCTAATGGAATGTTTTATTTTGGGAAATCTAGAGAAATAAAGAGAAATTGATATCCTGAAGTTTAGAACAATGGTAAACTATATCAGAATATTATAGGTGAGTGAATAATATCACCTAAAAGTGATATATTTACAAATGAATTGTTATTTGATATATTATATTTAAAATGTTAAATTTGAAGTACGCTTTTCTAAAGAAAGTTTTGAAAAAGAGTTTGGGAAATATTATATTAAATTGATTTTCTAAATGAATTATATTTATGTGGATTTACTGTTGGAATATTTATTTCGTATGAATTGAAGAAATCTTTTTGGATAATTATTCTGATGTTTATGTTCGGGTTTTATAATGATAAAGTTATTTCAGTGAATATTGTTGCATTGAAAGGTGTGATGTCATATCCCAATTTTTAGACTTAGAAGCCTAGTTTGTAGCGTAAAAAAGGTATGCTACCATGCCCTGTTGAGCAGAAGTGGCAGTAAATAGAAAAAATTATTTTGACCAGTTTGACGTAACACAGAATTTTGATATGAGGCCTCGAAAGATTTATATTAATTTTTGAAAAAAATGAAAATTAATACAGTATTCTCTGGACCTCAGAATTAGATAAAATTTGGTAGTAAATTCCTATAATTAATATAAGAATTTCTAAGACTAACAAAGCCCAAAAAGTAGTTCTGTAGAATTTGTTATGAAATTTACAGTGGATTAAAACACCTGATAAATAGGTTTCGGGGAAATTTCTCGGGAATTGAGCCCATGAAGGTAGTAGATCATACAGAGGGCCCAGAATGGTGCCTTATAGGTCTAATGATATTTTTAGATAAGTATGTGGGTCAAGGCTAATAAAGATCAGGAAAAATATAAAATTATGAAAATGCCACTGAAGGTATGTCACTATATTTTGTCACTAAGTCAGAGTCAGATGAAGGGCATTTTGGTTATTTGACTAAAGTTAGATAATCAAGAAAGGGTATTTGGATAGTTGACCAGGGTCAAGAAATACTCTGAAAAAGTATGAAAAGACAATAATGCCCTATAAGTATTAAAGAGGAACTAAAGGCATCTCGGTAATTTACTAAGGGTATTTCTTGGAAATCGAGCCACCAGAGTGCTTGGGGTTGGTTAGAAACCTAAGATGACATTCCAAGGGTCCAAAAATGTGGCCCAATGATTATGGGGGTTTAAGTGATGTTAAAATAATATTTTAGTAATTTTTCATAAAGTAAAGTTACTCAGTTAAGGATAGAACTGTGAAAAGTGATCAGATAAAGCTTTAGACTATGAGGTGGCATGAAATGTGTCCTCATGGGACCCACAAGACACAACATGGCATGATTATAGGAAAAGAAGAAAAGCTAAGGACATATGGCAGGATTCTAGGAAAATGAGAAAAAGCAAAAGGACACGTGGCATAATCTGAGCCGTTAATTATGGGAAAAGACTCTAGATTCTCTGGAAAGGTTGGGTCAGCTGGTGAGGTGTCCCAAGAGTCCCACCATTGCTCCACCTCACATGTGAGGTGTCCCGTAGACGATGTTAATTTGATGAGTCATTGAGGAGGGTGATGTCATCGTGATGATGTAGGAAAGGCTTCTTGAGGAAGCTAAGAGATCTGAGCCATTCATCACGATTCAATCTAAAACATCCATTCTACCTCCTCTCAACTATAAATAGACCACTCCTCCCTCCATTCCATTCATGTCCAAGCATGGCAAAACAAGAGAAAGAAGAGAGAAAGAGAAAGAGAGAAAGAAAAAAAGGAAGAGAGAAAAATGAGGAGTTCTAGTAGAGCTAGGAGCAGTATAAGGAGCTTAGGGACTTGGCAAGCTTAGGAATGTTGTAAGTAATTTATTCTAGTCCCTGCTCTAATAAGTTAGAGGATTGTTCTTAATTGTTAGAATAGAGAAATATCTCTCTTGATAAGGTTAAAGCCATGGATGGAAAGAAAGTTAGGGAATTGTCAGACTGAGGGTATTACCTCAAGTTAAGCATGAGCTGAGTAGAGCTATACTGATAGAATAATAATGAAGATATTATTATGCTATGTATAGGCTCTGACCTATAGAAAGAATGAACCTTAGAGAAAAGGCTAAGGGCTAGAGGAAATGCAACACGTCAGGTAGTAAACTTATCTTAAACTTGTATGCATTGAATTTTATGCTTGGTTGTGCTATGGCTTTGTTGAATTGTGTTGCATATGTGCTTATGTTTGAAGCTATATTTCTATGATTACTTTGGCCAATTGTATTTCATAATTAACATGGAAGCATGCACATTACACAATGTTAACATTTTCACAAGCAAGCACTAGTATTTACATTAATGTGTGCATTGTTTAGTATTATTTGCTACTGAGATTTCCCCATAAATCTCATCCCCTTCCATGTAATCTCAATCCCATAGGTTTATGATGAGAAAGGATTGAAGAAGTATGAAGAAAATATGGGGATTGGATAGTACAAATGTTATATAAAGTTAGGACCAAAATGCTGGAATTAGGGAAAAACGCTAGATGAATAGTAAACTTCAGACGTTGACTTAGTCAAGGCATGGTCAACAAGTTATTGTTTCCTAAAAGAGCATTCAGTTAGCTTTGTATAGCAATTTGAACCACTTCATTTCAATATTTCTAGAATTAGTTATAATTTTTCGAAGTCAGGTTACTCCTCTGGAATTTACCGAGTGAACAGTACTCGGTAGAGTAAAATTCCAGATTATGTAATTTGACTTCAACAACCTTAAAAGTGGTTCCATATGCTACCGTTTGGTCCCTAAGACGTATGAAAAGAAGGATGTTACATGTGATGATTATTAAATGGCAAATGGACCTTAAGCATGCTGGAAAGATTTTAGAAATGAATAAATACAGAACGCAGGTTACTAATAGTAGTATTGTTAGTCCTTGGTACACGATGGTTAAACCTGAGCTCGATGGATATTCGTGAGTCTCGTATTCGCTTTGGTTATTCGTGGAATTTATTCTTGCACCTGTACAAATAGGTCTTGTACATGTACCTATTATTCGTGGGTCTCGTACCTGCGCCAATGTCGTGGCCTTGTGTTATGTCTGGTTATTTACCCTCGTGGACTATGTGTACATGCCTATTTTTGTGGCCTTGAGCTGTGCCGGATTCATTAGTTACCCTCGTGGACTTTATGTCCATGCCAGTTTTCATTCTGTTGAAGTCCTACAGAAAAATGATATTTTAAAATGGTTGTTTTAAATGGATTTCCTGAAACAAAATGTTTATCGAAATATTTGTATCAAATTATAAAATGTGATTATTTACATTTAAACATATTAAAATTGTTTATTTCTACATTTTAAATTATGTTTTTAGGACGTTATTCACGAGTAAATTATTTTGGCTTCATATAGTGCAATTGACCCTATTTCTCCACCTGAGCAGTAAAGAGCCTCGTTTCAGATCTGAAGCATTGCTTTTGGTATATCTACTTATAATATAATTATAAATTCAGGAAATACTTGTATTATTTTGTTTAAAGTTTAGATGATCCACCTAGTTTATGTATAAGATCCTGGCTATTTTGAAAATGTTACAGGGAATTTTGAAACGTTCGCAATTTGGTGTAGGATTGCTGGGAGTTTGACTATACAATGACGATCCTACTGCAATACCTATAGAGGACTTGCCTTTTTTTATTAAAAATGCAATATATTATTATCATTTTAAATATTTTATTTAAGGTTTCAGGCTTAAGAAATATGAATTTATTCATATTTTATGCCAGTCATGGCTTAAATTTTAGGGGTGACAGTTTGGTATCATAGCCAAGGGTTTTTTGTAACTAAGTGGATTATGAGTAGGGATGCTTCATTGGGGTCTCAATTATCATTATGAACCCGAGAATAATTATAGTTGAGGTATCATTGAAGGTCGTTTTAGGAAAGTTAAAAGTGTGTTCTTTTCTCTTTGTTTTGAAAGTATATTTTCCTTGAAATTGAATATTTTCTATATTTTGTATAGTCCACCATCTGGAAGAAGCTCTAGGAGTGATAGGGCTTCAAATAGAGGCTCAGCTCAACAAAGTGACTTGCCCTAGAGGCAAAAGACAGGGTCATAAGGGAGCTAGGACTAGGGAATATCGACCCCTTATACATTTTCAAGAGATCATATCTGAAGCTAAACCATCTAACCCATAATCCCCAAAAATCTCTTCATCATCTAGGCACGAGACTCGAGAAGAGACACAACATGTTATGGAGGTAGATAATATAGTAGTCAAGTTGTCATAATTCATTAAGCTAGATCCTCCTAAGTTCTCAGTTTTTGATTCTCGACAGGAACCTATGGAATTTCTAGAAGGTATTGAGAAGAGGTGTAGAGCTCTAAGATGCACTGATGTTCAGTATGTGGAGTTTGCTTTATTCCGGTTAGAAGTGATAGTTAATGCCTAGAGAAAGACAGTGCCAGGTTTATAGGGAGATAGAGTGCCATTATTGTCATGAGCTGACTTTAAGGATATTTTCTTAAATGTTATCTTCCTTAGAGTAAAAAGGATGCCAGAATCAAAGAGTTCCTATTGTTGAAATATAGTTCAAGAATGATAGTAGCTGAGTATGACAAGAAGTTTACAGAGCTTTCTTCTTATGCATCACATTAATTCCATTAGAGAAGGATAGGATTGACAGATTCATTCAGGGATTGCCGATATATATTCATGATGTTGTGGCCCATATGTTGACTCATTTTGCTTCCTATGCTGATGTGGTTTATTGTACTTTGAGAATTGAGCTAAGGCATATTGAAGAAGAAGGGGTTTTTAAGAAGCAGAAGACAAGGAGCGGAATATTCTAAGGGTATTCATTTAAAGGGAATCTCTCTCAAGGCTAACCCCAATCATTTTCTATGCAGCCAGTACCTAGATCTTATGGACCCTCTGTGGGCATTTCAGATTAGAGACCTAAGTTTGGAGGTAGTAGATCTCAGCCTGCTATGAACCAGTCTAATTATTCTAGGTCTCCTTGTACTACTTGTTGGAATTATCATTCAGGAATATGTTGTAAGACCATGGGTGTATGTTATTGGTGTGGACAACCAAGTCATATGAAGAGAGAATGTCCGTTTACTTAGCCCACTTTGAGATATAGATCAGCTCAACCTTCTCCCTACCTGCTACTTTTGCAGCCCCGTCTATAGGAGCAACTTCTACCTCGACATGTAGAGGTACATTAGGACAACCTTAAGGAAAAAAGGAATAACCTTCTTCAGGTTAAGGTCAAGCAAGGGTGTATGCTATGATGAGGCAAGATGCTCGGGCCTCTAATGCTGTGGTTATAGGTATTATCACTATATATTTTCAAAAAGCTTATGCATTGTTTGACCTTGGATCAACACATTCTTATGTTTCAGTATATTTTGCTTAAAGACTAGGTAAAGATTCAATCAGACTTGATTGTCCTTTTTTGGTTGCTACCTCGGTTGTGGAATCTTTGTTAATTTCACATATGTATAAATCTTGTGAAGTGTCTTTTGAGGATAGAGAAAGTCTTGTTGATTTGATGATTCTTGACATGATTGATTTTGATGTGATATTAGGCATGGATTGGTTAGCCTCTTGTTATGCCACTGTTGATTACCACTTGAAAGTAGTGAAATTTAATATTCCAGGTAAAACTCCTTTTGTGTTACAAGGGAATGAAGTAGAGAGACCAACTAACTTGATTTATGCTTTAAAAGTCCAATGATTATTGATAAAGGGTTTCATAGATTTTTGGTTGTCGTGAAAGATGTTGATAAGTGTAAGGAATTGGAAGACACGCAGCGGAAATAAACTTTAAAAATTTTCCATTCCTTGCCAGGATCTGCCGTATGTGTTTAAGTCAAGTGGAAAGAATCATTACCCTTAGTGTTGCTCAGCGAATTTCACAGCTTCTCTACGTGGGTGGTGATCTCTTTCCGATCACAAGAAGTCGACGGAGTGTTCCTCAGCGACCTTCACAGATTCTCTCCGCGGACGGTGGTCTCTTTCCGATCACAAGAAGTCGACGCCTCAGGTCGGCTTCCTCTACTGGTATCCACACGAACAGCGTTCCAACCACGAACGACGTGCTAGCGTCTCCTGTCCCTCCAAGGCTTTCACAGGTCTCCGTCTCTATTTCGGCAGTTTCTTGTCTGCAAACCTTTTGCAGATTCCATTCGGCCCTTTTTGTGTTCTGTGTTATTTTCAAACGTAGCTCCTCCAATCAGATATAGAGGATGCTATGCGTTTTTACACTTGACCTAATTGGATTTTGGAGTTAATCTTATATTAATTCCGAATTGATACAATATCATATATTGTATAATTTTATAAGAAACTAATTAAATAAAATAATATTAAATCCGTCCCACAGATTTAATTACTTATTTATTTAACTTTAAATAAAGATGAGACTGAGTTATATTTGATTTATTCCCATAAATCAAATTTGAGATATCCTATCAATTTAAATTTCGAATTTCAAACGTGATAGAGATTTAATTTATCCTTATAAATTAAATCTTATAAATATCTCTTATATGAGATATCCTATCAATTTGAATTTCGAATTTCAAACGTGATAGAGATTTAATTTATCCTTATAAATTAAATCTTATAAATATCTCTTATATGAGATATCCTATCAATTTGAATTTCGAATTTCAAACGTGATAGAGATTTAATTTATCCTTATAAATTAAATCTTATAAATATCTCTTATATGAGATATCCTATCAATTTGAATTTCGAATTTCAAACGTGATAGAGATTTAATTTATCCTTATAAATTAAATCTTATAAATATCTCTTATATGAGATATCCTATCAATTTGAATTTCGAATTCAAACGTGATAGGGATTTAATTTATCCTTATAAATTAAATCTCATATATCTCATATATATAATATATATATATATATACGAATTTATATATATACGAATATAAATATAAATAAATATATATACATTCACCTGGATCTTTCATTGAATCTGGACATGTCTTAGATTCAATGAATCTGGACATCATAGCTCGTGTTGGGCTATTTTGTGTGCGACCCTGTAGGCCCATATGAAGTTGGCAGTGGGCCATTTGCTATACTAGCCCACAAGTCGCAAGCGGTCTCTAGCAAGACATAACAACTACCCAAATCATATGAGGATCGATAAACGATGTAACCTTTTATACAACCATATCATGTCCCTTCTGTCACGCGATATTTTGGTCATGGATGAGGCATGGATAATGTCATCCTCCTATTCCCGACCGTTACTTTCTCGATCCCTGAGTAGTCTGACTATAGAGATGGAACTACCTTTCCATTACAGTATGGCCATACATTTCTCAGACTCACTCATCGAGGGGCCCAGTAATATCTCTCCATGAATGTGAGGGACAAATTCCATCTTGACCATTCACATTCCTCCGCATGAAAAACCACTAAGCCCGAACATAGTCTTTATGATCACTCGGTCAAAAGTGACTTTTGACTAGGTCAAAGCTGAGCGTTTTGTCATGTAGGAATCCATGATGATCTCAGGTCAAAGGGCATATTGACATGGTTTGTATATGAGAGAAGCTTATGACGTTACCCATACAGTTCTCTCATAGCGGGTCGGTCCAACACCCTGTACTCTTACATGTGCTTATGACTTTGATTTATATCTCTATACATCTTCAAAGTCATACTGGTCTTATTTCATCTGTGCTCCCACATAAATGATCGACCAGGGACATTTAGGATAATATCATGAATTATCCAAGGATGGTCATCATAGTAAACATGCAAATAATATGATAACTCAATTAATAAATTCATAAATCAATAATGTTCATAAGACAATGATTGGCCCCTAGGGCACGATTTCTAACAATAAGCCTATTCTTAGCCTAGATCAAATTCCAGTTGTTTGGGAATTTCCTGATGTCTTTCCAGAGGAATTACCTAGTTTACCTCCAAATAGAGAGATAGAATTTAATATTGACGTTATTCCTGTCATGCAACCAATTTCCATTCCGCCTTATAGGATGGCGCCCTTAGAGTTAAGGAAATTGAAGACTCATCTACAAGAACTATTATACAAGGGATTTATTCAACCCAACACTTCTCCATGTGGTGCACCAGTGTTGTTTGTGAAAAAGAAAGATCTATCTTTAAGGCTATACATTGATTATCGACAGCTTAATAAAGTGACCATGAAGAATAAGTATCTATTGCCATGCATTGATGATCTTTTTGATTAGTTGCAAGGAGCACAGTATTTTTCAAAGGTAAACTTGCGATCAGGGTACCATCAATTAAAAATCAAGAAGGAAGATATTCTAAAGACAACATTTAGGACTCGGTATAGTCATTACAAATTTTTGGTAATGTCTTTTGGTTTGACGAATGCTCCTACAACATTCATGGACTTGATGAATTGGGTATTTAGAGCATTTCTGGATAAGTTTGTAATCATGTTTATTCATGATATCTTGGTATATTCCAAGAGTACGAACGTCATTTGTGGATAGTATTACAAAGGTTAAGGGAATAACAACTTTATGCTAAGTTTGAATTCTGGTTGATTGAGGTCACTTTCTTGGGGCACGTAGTATCGAAAGACAATATTCAAGTTGATCCTAGCAAGGTTGAGGCAGTTAAAAGTTCACTATGACCTACAACGATCACTAAGATTGGCAGTTTCTTATGCCTTGCAGGATATTATCGCCATTTTGTGAAGGATTTCTCAAGAATAGCCACTCCATTGACAAGGCTAACTTAGAAGAATGTGAAATTTATTTGGGATGATAAGTGCGAGGGGAGTTTTCAGAAGTTAAAGAATCTTTGACTTTTGCTCTTGTTTTAAGCTTACCTACAAAAGTTGGAGGGTACACAGTATATTGTGATGCTTCTCGAATTGGTTTAGGTTGTATATTAATACAGAATAGGCAAGTAATTGCTTATGCCTCTAGAAAGCTTAAGAAGCATGAGCAGAATTATCCAACTCATGATTTAGAAATGGCTATAGTGGTGTTTGCTCTAAAGATTTGGAGTCATTATCTGTATGGTAAAACTTGTGAGACTTTCACTGACCACAAAAGTCTCAAGTACATTTTTTAGCAGAAGGATCTGAATCTCAGACAAAGAAGATGGATGGAATTGATAAAAGATTATTATTGTACGATTCTATATCATCTGGTGAAAGCGAACGTGGTGGCTGTGCTTTAAGCAGGAAGTCTGTGGGTAGCTTGACATATAAATGTTGAAAGAAAATTGTTGGTATAGGAAATTCATAGGATGAAGCAAGAGGGAGTTGTATTTGAAATTGTTGATAGAGGAGCATTTTTAGCTCATCCGCAGGCTCATTCCTCTCTAAATAATCAGATTAAGGAGGCTCAATACTCTGATATGAAATTATGTAAGTTATGAGATTTGGTCAAAGAGGGAAGTAATATAGAATTTGTGATTGACCAAAAAGGTATTATGAGGTACAATGGCAGGATTTGCGTGCCTCAAGTACAAGATTTGAGAAAGCAAATTCTGGAAAAAGCTCATCATTCGGCTTATACTATTTACCTTGGAATAACTAAGATGTATCAAGATTTGAAGAAGTTGTATTGGTGGCATGGTATAAAGAATGATGTGGCGAACTTTGCTACACATTATTTGGTGTGTCAACAAGTTAAAATAGAGCATCAAAAGCCTGTAGGAGCGTTACAATAGTTGGAAATACTTGAGTGGAAATGGGAAAACATAACAATAGATTTTATTGTTGGCTTGCCCCATACTATTAGAGGTTTTGACTCTATTTGGGTGATTATTGACAAGTTAACTAGGTCGCCTCATTTTCTTCTAGTAAAGATGAGTTACAGTGCAGTCAGATATACTAAGAATTATATTGCGAAAATTTTGCATTTGCACAGAGTCCTAGTGTCTATCATTTCAGATACAGGACCCCAATTTACTTCTCGATTTTGGGAGTCATTTCAAAAAGCATTGGGTACCTAAGTAAATCTAAGTACTACGTTTCATCCTTAATGAGAAAACGATCCAAATAGTTGAGGATATGTTGAGATCCTGTATCATAGATTTCGATAGAAATTGGGATAATCATTTGTCGCTAGTAGAATTTGCCTATAATATTAGTTATTAATCAAGTATTAAAATGGCACTGTTTAAGGTATTATACGGAAGACAATATAGATCTCCAATCGGTTGGTTTGAAGTTGGGGATAAAGAGATATTTGGACCAGATTTGGTTCAAGAGGCTAAAAAGAAAGTGAAAGTGATTCAACAAAGGTTATTTACAGCTTAGAGCTGATAGAAATCCTATGTGGATCATCGTCGTAGAGAATTGGAATTCATGGTTGGAGATAAAGTGTTTTTAAAGGTGTCGCCTATTAAAGGTGTTATGAGATGTGGAAGAAAAGGGAAGTTAAGTTCGAGATATATCGGTCCCTTTGAAATTTTAGACAAAGTGGGTGCTATAGTTTATCAATTAGCCCAATCACCAGAGTTATTAGAAATTCATCATGTGTTTCATGTGTCGATGTTACAGAAGTATCTATATGATCCCTCTCATGTTGTGGAATATCAAGAAGTTCATGTAAATGAAAACTTGTCATATGATGAGTACCCAGTAGCTATTATTGATAGCCAAATAAAGAAGTTAAGGTCGAAGGAAATTCCTTCTATGAAAGTGTTTTGGCGTAATCATTCAGAGGAAGAAGCTACTTGGCAATTGGAGAGTGAGATGCATATCAAGTACCTGCACTTATTTGAGAACTAAGGTGAGCATATTTTCAAATTCGGAGAATTGAATTTCTTAAGAGGGGAAGAATGTAATGCCCCAGGAAATTACACAGATATAGAAAACCAATTTAACAGAGTATATATATATTATTACAGTGAAATTGTAATGGAAAGGGAATAGCCGAGTGTCAAGGACAGAGGAGTTGGCTTCAGGAAACTGCGTTCGAATCTTGGCAGCTATGAAAGACGAGATTTTATTTTGTCAGTTGCATGAAATTACAATACTGCCCCTCTTACTTTTTAATTTTGACAGCAAGAGGGAACAGAGAATCTAGGAAGCTTCAGGGCACTGATGTCATATCCCAATTTTTAGGCCTTAAAGCCCATTATATAGCCTGAAAAAGGGATGCTACCAGACCCTATTGAGCAGAGGTATCAATAAATAGAGAAAATTATGATGATCAGTTTGATGCAACACAAAGTTTTGATATGAGGTCTCGAAAGATTTATATTAATTTTTGAAGAGAAGGAAAATTAATATAGTATTCTCTAGACCTCAGAATCAGATGAAATGTGGCAGTAAATTCCTATAATTAATATAAGAATTTCTCAAACTGACAAAGCTCAAAAGGAATTCTGTATAATTTACTATAGAATTTACAGTGCATTAAAAGACCCGATAAATAGGTTTCGGGGGAATTTCTTGAGAATTGAGCTCATGAAGATAGTAGATCATACAGAGGGTCTAAAATGGCACCTTATAGGCCCAATGATATTTTCAGATAAATATGTGGGCCAGGGCTAATAAAGACCGAGAAAAATGAAGAATTACGAAAATGCCACTGAAGGTATGCCACTGTGTTGTGTCATTAAGTTAGAGTGAGACGAAGGGCATTATGATCGTTTGACTAAGGTTAGATAGTTAAGAAAGGGTATCTGGATAGCTGACCAGGGTCAAGAGATACTCTGGTAAGGTATAAAAATATAATAGTGCTCCTATAAGTACTAAAGAGGTAGTAAGGGCATTTTGGTAATTTACTAAGGATGTTCCTTGGGAACCGAGCCACCAGAGTGCTTGGCCTTGGTTAGAAACCCAAGATGATATTTAAAGGCCCAAAAACGTAGCCCAAGAGTAATGTGGGCCCAAGAGGAATTAAAATAATGTTTTAGTGCTTTTTCAATAAAGTAAAGTGACCCGATCCAAGATAGAACTGGGTAAAGTGATCTGGAATCATGAGAGGATATAAATGGGGCCCATAATGCGCCACAAGACATGATTACAATAAAAGAAGAAAAGCAAAGGACACATGGCATGATTGTAGAAAAAGGAGAAAAAGCAAGAGGACACGTGGCACGATCTCGGCCGTCCATTCAGGGAAAAGGCTCTAGAACTCTCTGGAAAGGCTGAGTCAGCTGGTGAGGTGTCCCAAGGGCCCCACATTTCGCCACATATACCCTTGAGGTGTCCTAGATGATGTCATGAGTGGTGAGTCATCAATGAGGGTGATGTCATCGTGATGATGCAGGTAAAGCTTCTTGAGGAAGCAAGCAATCTGAGCCATTCATCGCGAATCAATTTGGACCATTCATTCCACCTCCTTTCACCTATAAATAGGCCACTCCCCTCCCATTCCAAGGCCACCATGGCCTAGCAAGGAAAAGGAAGAGAAAGAAGAGAGAAAGAGAGAAGGAAAGAAAGGAAGGAGTTCTGGTAGAGCCAGGAGTAGTCTGAGGAGCCGAGGGACTGGGCAAAGCTTAGAAATGAGGTAAGAAAGTTATCTAGTCCCTGCTCTAATAAAGTAGAGGATTACTCTTAATAGTTAGAATAGAGAAATATCTCTATTAATAAAGTTAGCTATAGATAGAAAGAAAGTTAGAGGAATGTCGGAGCAAGGATATTACCCCTAGCTATGCATGAGTTAAATAGAGCTATACTGATAGAGTAATAATGAAGATATTATTATGCTATGTATAGGCTCTAACCTATGGAAAGAATGAACCTTAGAGCAAAGGCTAAGAGCTAAAAGGAAAGCTACATGTCAGGTAGTAAACTTATCCTAAACTTGTATGCATTGAATGTTATGCTTGATGTTCTATGGCTTTGTTGAATTGTGTTGAATATGTACTTATGTATGAAGCTCTGTTCCTATGATTACTTTGGCCAATTGTATTTCATATGTAACATGGAAGCATGCATATTATGCAATGTTAACACTTTCACAAGCAAGCACAAGTATTCACATTAATGCATGCATTGTTTAGTGTTGTTTGCTACTGAGATTTCCCCAGAAATCTCACCCCTTCCATATCAATCCAATTACAGCAGGTCTTCTCAAGATGGAGGAGATAAATATACATGAAGAGATGTTAATTGCTTAGCATGATTGATGTGTGATTCATGTATGTATAATTGCTGGAAATTGTCATTGTGAACAGTAACTCGTGGGGAGGCAGTGACATTTGAGCTGTAATTATAAATAGTAAATGATTGAATAAATATATGATATTTTTCCAGCAAATAGTAGACATGTCAACCTTCGATTTGATATATAGAACGTCTCATTTGGATATCTACACATAAAGATATGATTTATCAAAGTTGGGACCAGAATGCTGGAATCAGGGACAGGACGCTGGATGAACAGTGATTTTGGAACGTTGACCAACGTTTACCTGGTCAAGTCGTGGTCAATGAGTCATTTTTTCCTGAAATATAATTATGTTAGCTTCGTGTAGCAATTTGAACTACTCCATTTCGATTTTTATAGAATTAGTTATGATGTTTCGAAGTCAGGTCACTCCGCTGGAATTTACACAGTGAACAGTAATCGCTGGGAGTAAAATTCCAGATTGTATGATATGACTTCAATGGCCCTAGAAGTGGTTCCAAATGCTACTGAATGGTCCCTAAGATGTAAGAAAAGGAGGATGTTATAACTGAGTTGTCTACTGTTGTTGGGATGAGTCACTGTTAACTGGCATCTGTCATAGGTCATAGTTGGTGTTGCTACCGTCAGAGTGTCTTCCCTCTGGTAGCTTCATCTTCAGCCAAGAACCAAAGCGAGTGTTGGGGAAGAAGCAGCCGTGAGTCATTGGAGGCAAAGGAGGGATGTTCACCTGCTGATATGGAATCACATCGCTAGTAGTTCTCTATCGGTTGTGGTGTCGTTGACATATGCTGCACGTCGTGCTGCTGTTTGGCTTATATGGCAGGTACTGTAGCAAATTCTAGATCTTCAATCTTCTTCCTTTTGATTTGTGTGAAAATGTAAGCTACTGATGGGCGAGTCTGGAAGCTTGCTCTTTCTCCATCGCAGATAACGTTCAACTCCCTTCCTTGTGTAGTTCACTGGGTGTGAGTGGCGAGTACTTAGTAGCTATAGATTTTCATCTTCTTTCTTTGTGTTGATCTGTTACACCATAAAGTGTGGTGTGGTAAGCTTCTTTAATGTCTTTATATTTCTTCTTCCAGTGATCTGTGCTAGTTCAGGGTGTAGGTTACTATAGCTATTTGTTGTCAGTTTTGAGGCACTGGGTTATGGGGAACTAATATATATATGTGTGTGTGTGTATACTATAGGAATGATAGTGCTCTAGTTATTGGAAGCTTATTGTTATGGTTTTGGCCTTGCGTGACAACTGTGTGTGTTGTGATATTTGTGTCTGGACAGCAGGTGTGTGTATATGCATGGAGTTGCTGATTGAAGGATGGGATATATATATATATGGTGATAATGATGCAGGAAGCAAAGCAGAAGATGATGTAGATGCTGTAAGTTTACAAAAGCAAAAAAAACAAGAAGCAAGAAAGAAAGAAAAAGTGAGGACGCGGTTGATGGTTACATGTATATATGCATGTATGTATGAATGAATTAAAGAAACTGAATTTCGAAACAAGACATTTAATTTGAGAAAAGTAATGAAGAGAGCAATATTTTTAAAGAGTTAAAAGTGAGGCAAAGTTTTTAAGATGAGTAAAGCATTCTCAAAGATTCGTGAGGGATGATTTAAAAAGATGTTTAAAAGCCACTTATATGGCATGATTTAGTTGGTGTAGTTATTGAAATAAAGCATTTGAACGAGTTTAAAAGTGTAAAATGGCACGAAGAAATAATTTAAAATGAAGAAGTTAAGTATATATAGGATTTGTTATGGTTGTGGCAAATAAATAATATTTGGTATTAAAGAGATTAATGATATTTCCTAATGTAATATTTTATTTGGGGAAATCTAGGGAAATAAAGAGAGATTGATATCCTAAAGCTTAGAACAAGGGTAAACTATATCAGAATATTGTATGTGAGTGAATAACGTCCCTCTTAAGTGATATTTTTAAAAATGAATTGTTATTTGTATATTATATTCAAAATGTTAAATTTGAAGTATGCTTTTCTAAAGAAAGTTTTGAAAAATACTTTGGAAAATATTATCTAAAATTGATTTTCTGAATGAATTATCTTTATGTGGATTTACTGTTGGAATATTTATTCCATATGAATTGAAGAAATCTTTTTGGATAATTATTCTGATGTTCATGCTGAGGTTTTATAATTATGAAGTTATTTTAGTGAAAATTGTTGCATTGAAAGGTGTGATGATTATTAAATGTCAAGTAGACCCCACGCATGCTGGAAAGGTTTTAGAAAGGATTGAATATAGAACGCTAGTTACTAACAATAATACTATTAGTCCTTGGTGTACCATGGTTAAACTTGAGCTCGATGGATATTTATGAGTCTCGTACTCACTCTAGTTATTCGTGAGATTTATTCTCGTGCCTATTGTCGTAGGTCTTATACTTGCAACTGTTATTCGTGCGACTCATACCTACGCCTCGTGGACTGTGTGCCCATGTCTATTTCCGTGGCCTCAAGCAGCGCTGGATTGATTAGTTATCCTCGTGGACTTTGTGTCCACACCTGTTTTCGTTATGTTGAAGTCCTACGAAAAAATGATGTTTTTAAAATGATTGTTTTAAATGGATTTCCTGAAATAAAATGTTTATCAAAATATTTGTATCAAATTACAAAATGTGATGATTTATATTTAAACATGTTGAAATTGTTTATTTCTGCATTTTAAATTATGTTTTGGGGACGTTATTCACGAGTAGATTATTTTGACTTTAGATAATGCAGTTGATCCTATTTCTCCAGCTGAGCAGTGAAGAGCCTCATTTCATATCTGAAGCATTGTTTTTGGCATATCTACTTATAATGTAATTATAAATTCATGAAATACTTGTATTATTTTGTTTAAAGCTTAGATGCTCCACCTAGTCTATGGATAAGATTCTAGTTATTTTGAAAATGTTACAAATGATTTTGAAACATTCACAGTCTGTTGTAGGATTGTTAGGAGGTTAGTTATACAAAGACGATTTGCCAAAATTCCTACAGAGGACTTTCCTTTTTGATTAAAAATGTAATATATTATGATTATTGTTTGAAACATTTTATTCAAGGTTTTAGGCTTAAGGAATATGAATTATTCATATTTTATACCAGTCATGACTCAAAGTTTGAGGCATGACACTTCTATGGTTCCACCAATTTTTCTTCCAAATAATACATCCATAAGAGTGGTTTTTCCAGCACCACTAACTCTAACCAGTATTGTCAGCACACCAAGCCTAAAAACTCATGTAACATTAACTAGAAGCTGCAACTTGTCTTCTGATATCCCTTGTTGTTTTAGTTCCTAAAGTAAATATTTGAATAAAACATGTATTAATTAATATAATGATAGAAAAACAAATATCGAGAAATGAAACATTTTTATGCAGGGACATCCATGTAATAATTGATATTGCTGAAAGCCATTAAGAGCGGTTGAAAAGGGAGAACCATCCCTCGTTGTTTAAAATATTTTCCTGCAAAATAACAATTGGATAACATGCAACTTCCCAATTATGTATAGAAGCAGAAAATATAGAAGGATAAAGATGAAATGTATAATTTACAACCCATTCAATTCTGAGTGCTGGAAGTACTCTCTCTGCTCAATAACAGAACTTACCTCTCATATTTTTCTCTCTCTCTCATAACTTCTCCTTTGACGCAATAACTTGTGGCCTCCCCATATTGAACAAATTATACAAGAGATTATTTAAGGTTATTACTTTGGATTCATGGAGCACCATAAGGCAAAGTAAAATTAGATTACTAGAGGACTTAACAAAAAGGATATCGTCTTACGATTAAGGTAAGCTAGGAAGATAGTAAATAATGTATTGAACAAAATTGTATATCCAACCATTGTGCCAACAAAAATCCAATACCAATAGTTTTATGGATACAAACCCCTCTCTCTTAATAATGCTTTACCCAAGGGAAGGGTAGTATGATTTCCTTCTTCCTACAAAACGAGAAAACATATTGTACTTCAATGCAGTAAAAAGAAATTGCTAACCAGAATTATATTAAACTTGGAAAAAATGCTAAGGAAATTCCACAGATGATAATAACTGCTAAGGAACAAGGATTATACCTTATGCCATGAATGTACAAGGAACTCATTTACAGAAGAAAAATTTTGTCCATACATTAATGGAGAAATCCAAAATCCTCATATCCACTAAGGAGGTATATGTTCTGCTCAATAGGAAGAAATTTTAAGTGGGAATAAATTAGGTTGTCAAAATAAATTTAAGCATGTGAAAAGATTGCAACTCTAGTTTGACTTCTTTAAATTATGTATCCTCTAAGAGCCATCACAATCATCATGGCAAAGGATCCAAAGGTGTTGGCTACTATCATAGTCCTGCCAAAGGACCTTATCAAATGGAAGAGGCTAATTGACATTTGATGTATAAGGAAATATAGCAAAAACTGCTTAAAAAATCTACACATCCAGAAATAAATATAATTTTCATTTACAAAAAAAACACAAAAAGACACACATAAAAGTGCATGCCATGTAATATCCATGCATTATAAACCATTACAATATAGAATAATGCATAGTGTAGAGTGGATTTACCTAGAAATAGCAAGATCATATCCAATTGTATAGTATAAGACTACCACCTAGCATTCGGCCTCTATAAGGGATGTTGGGATCCTAAGGAGCCAAGAAGGGAGTATATAAACCCAACTAGGATAAAAGTGCAAGTCTCTATACTTGTAAATTAATGAAAGCTTTGCAACCAATATTGATACCTCCGTAAAACCATTAAAGAGAATAATTACCATAGAGAAGTATAGTGCCCCAAGATACAAGCCTCCATCGTCTATTGTCACTACAAAGAAATAAAGTTTTGGCAATGACTTTTCAGTGGTGATAATTTTTGTCGCCACTAAAAGTAGATTTTCTGCGACAACTATAATTATTGCCACTGAAACGTTTGAGTTTCTGTAGTGATAAATAAAAGTCACCACTGAAATTCGCCGCTAAAAGTCTTCATAAGTAAGACTTTCAGTGGTGATGTTATTTGTCGCCACTGAAGGTCAATTTATTTACCTCATCCTACCACGCCTGTCTTACTCTTCTCTCTTCACTTTACTCTTCTCTTCTTCCTTTATTACTTCTTCTGTGCCCTAGCGGCGACGGCATCACTCACAAGCTCACGGTTATCCTTACGACTGTTCAGTCCTACGTCGTGCCTTGTCTCACAGCCTTAGACTCTACTCTTGCTAGTCGCCACTATGTCATCTGGTGGTTTGGTACTCTGATTGTAACATCCTTACTTTTATACGTCTTAGGGACCATTCAGTAGCATTTAGAACCACTTACAAGACCTTGGAAGTCCATTAGCCAAATCTGGAATTTTACTCTTTCTCGGGTTACTGTTCATATGGTATTCCAGATTACGCAATGAACTTTGAAAAATCATAATTAATTCTATAAAACTCAAAATGAAGTGGTTCAAAAAGATACATGAACATAACATATTGAAGTTTAAGGGAAAAATAATTTCTAGACCAAATAATTAGCCAATTGATACAGTTTATTCGTTGAAGTTTACTGTTCATTTGGTCAAAAACTCTGGAAACAGATTCTGGTCCCTTACTTTGGAAAATCATTTCTATTGATATACACATCCAAATGAAACTTTCTACCTATGCACTTAAAGATATGGATGTGTGATACATGTTCATAAAATTTCATGAAATAATTCCTTCATTTGCTAGGTCAAACTGAAGCCACAACAAAACTGCTTCAGGACCTACGTTTTTACCATTTCAGTTTCTTTTCTTTCATTTTCAATATTTGTTTCAGCATGCACAGGCCATCAAATAAGCTTCTTAACATTCATATACATCATTTACATATGGCATAAGTATTACAATAGTTTCATTACATAAATGGACACCTTACATGGCATTTACATACATGGAAAATGCATATCATATGCTAGAATCTTAAATACTTCACTTTCCTTCTTCCATGCTTTAGCTCTTCTCCATGCATACCTTTTGTTCATGCTTGACCTAAATTGGTTGGTTATGGGAGAGTGAGATTCTAGGGAATCTCAGTAGCAAACATTACCACTTAAATATGCAAGATGGATGCTAATGCATTGTATGTAATTTCATTAAACTTTCTTTGGTTAGTGACATGCTATCATGCTATATACTTTTACATAAAGTGCATGGCCATGGAAAACATGTTATTCACAATACATTGAACATCATTAATCATGTCACAACATCATTCAAATATCACATACATGTCAACACATAAGCATACCACATCAAGCACATAAAGAGATAAGTTCACTACCTTGCACTTAAGCTTCCCTCTTGATCTTTAGCATTTGCTTCCTAGCTTTCCAACCAATAAACCTTTATGCCAATCACTTCCCAACATGTTCTTGGATGTTTCAAGGTCCTAAACACATTCATATTCATCACATAATTCATTAGGACTCATGAACTCCAACCATGTTCAAGATTAACTTTGTTACACTCCTTATTGTCATAACTTTCCCTAATATTCACTAATCCACTTGGCTCTTGAATCAATTGATGTCTTGACTTTACCCTACACAATTTCATCTTTTGAATCCATTTATGAGCTTAGAATCATGAAATTCCAGCTCCATCATGGCCTACTGTACAGAACTGAACATAAGCATACAATTCTTTCAAAAATTCTCATTTTGATTCTAATGCTTCCCATACTTGTTTCTCCACTTTACCCCACACAACTTTTCATTTTAAAACCATTGGAACCATCAAAATCATGAAATTCTAATTACTGTTCATGCGAGTGAACAGTAACCATAAGGAATCTCAAATACTATAACCTTGAGATTTTAATGTTTCCAAGGTTTAAAACCTTTCCAATCCTACACAAAATCATCATATAAACTCAATGGAAGCATTAAATCATTGAAATTCAATTTCCTTCCCTCATGAACAGTACAGACCGAACAGGGCACACCATGGCAAAGTCAAGAATATCAATTTGATTCAACAACCAACCACTTAACTAGCTTGTTTAAGCTTTAATCATATGGTTCTAACTTTAATTTCTTCTTTCCCCTTTCATCTAAGGTTTTTGGGCAGCACCTTCCCTTAGAGAAAACTCAACTTTTTCCCCATGAAAACCCTAAGTTCAAGCTCCCAAATCAAAGGAGAATAAGTTAGGAAAGATTGCTTACCTTTAATCTCTAGCTTGCTTGAACTTTGGAACCTTGAATCTTCTTTGTCTTGGCTTGAGTTTCCATTTTGCAAGAGTTTCCCCAAGGGTCCATGAAGCTACGGTTTGCTGCAGAATGAGGGGGTATTTATAACCAAAATCCAAGAAAAATGAATGGCCAAGATTGATTTGGTTACTATTTGATCTAAAGGCCCACATTTAATCTTGGATTTAACTTTTTCATAAAATAATAATTATGACATCATGTGGGACAGCTCAAGGGACACCTCAAGGGGTTAGGTGGCGTTCTGCCCACGCAAGGAACCTTCTGGAGAAATTCTAGTCCAATCCGGTACCGATCAGTGCAGTTTCACAACAACCGGACTGTGTTCTTTTCCTAATTTTTTATAATATACCAGGATATGTATTCTATCCTGAAAATTAATGTATAGGCTTCTCATACCATTAAAAATGTTAGACTGAGTATTTATCTTCCATCCATCCCTTGGAAAATGACCAAAATACCCTTGGTGTCCTTTCTTGCACTGTATTGACCCTAAGGGCATAATTGTCATTTTACCCCTTTTGTACTTCCTCAGGACATATATTGGCTCAAATAATCATATTTATACCATGTGTCACGTTTTTAGCCTGTCCCAGATGACCAAAATACCCTTCATCTATCTCTGGTATAATCTGGGCCCTTCTACTGATAGACTGGTACCCTGGGTTTTGGGCCTTCCTTGGCGTCATTATGGGCCTATATATGAGGTCATCTGATCTCATTCTATCCAGGCTTACATACCGATAAGTTCCATTATCGGATCACGGGTGTTAACAAACTCCCGTCAAAATTCACTGATATGTGAATAACTTTTTATACATAATTTCTTCTGGAGTTCTGTCAGATCCAGGACATCTGACACTGTAGGGCACACTTTCCTGTAATTTGCCCACATATATCTGATGTCCATAGAATCTGATAAAAATTCAAATAACTTTTAGACTATCAGATAATTTTCTGCTGTCTGGAGCCCAAATAAAATTTCTGTATCATGCCAGATTACCCAGCATGACTTCCTCTATTTTCTGATGGAATGTGGGACTGAAATACTTATAGGCAGTTATAAACCTTTTCTAGCTGAACTTTTCCATAATTACATTTATGTCCCTGACTTTTTGCTTAATTACATTTATGTCCCTACTTTTTGGATGTTTACATTTAGGTCCCTAAACTTTTAGAAATTACAACTTTTGGCCCAACTTTGTTTCTACTTTAACTTTTGGCCTTTAAACTTTTCCAATTTTCGTTTAGGTCCCTTTCTTCCTTCAAGACTCATTTAACCTTTATTATTTCTTCTTATCTTTGTCATAATCCTTCTTAAACCTCTTTCTACTATCAGTACTATATAGATAGGGAAAAATTAGGATATGACACTGATTGTTGGCTTCTCACCCCATCCTAGATTCTCAGTTACATCAGCTCCATGTCGATCTCATGCCAGTTGCCATACGCTGTCGCCTTATCTGTTAAAATTGGCGCCATGAAGGGTTGATTTCAAAGAACACTTGGTTTCTTCTGCTGTGTAATTGATGTCATGAAATCGACGCTGCAAAGGTTGAAATTTATGTCGTGTGCTCTATAATATTTATGTTTTCTTCTTGGTCAGTGTGAACTCCTTGATGCTTATTTTTTGTCTGCTTGGATTCTCTCAGTGTTTAGATGTATACATATTAACAGTAAGGCTTATGATTTTTCTTTTCAATCATGCCTCCCACTATAGTCTGATACATTGAGCAAGTTTAATTAACATCTGTTTGCATTACTTTTACGTGTGTCCTGCTCGTATTGTACAAGCATTTTCCCCAATCTGCTTGGATGCGTTTTTCATTTTCTCCACATATTTTTTTCTTTTTTGACATGTCTGATTGTCTGCTGACTATGATGTCTGATTATTGTGAATCATGATACTATGGAATTGATGCTTAATGCTTGATACATATGCTTTATGCTTAATGGTTGTTAAAAAAATCTTTTCTGTCAAATTAATTGTTTCCTCATTTTCAGTGAGCAAATAATTGTTTCTTCTTTTCTTTATCATACTGAGACACAATAGTTCATACATAATTGGAAAAAAGAACAAAGGGAACAGGGAACATTATAAGGAGGAGGATGCATGTTTTCTGTTATATAAAGAAATAGGACCAGAGGATTATATGCATCAACAAAGAATTACTTCCTCTTGTCTTTGGTGTGGAATTCTATTAACAACTTAACATTGCCTTGCTATGTCAATCTTATTTCAGTGGGAAAGAAATGGTTTTTTGTTTAACAAATTATATTACAAGTATATGACGAGTTAGAGTATATATAAATAAATATTAATCATGACATGTTTCTTTTGTTTTTGTTGGTACAGGAATTTTTGGGAAATGATTGTGTTTCTCATTATTCCACTCTAAGGCCCTACGCAAGTCCTCATATCCACCATATCTGGGCTATAAGCCCAATATTAGTCATGTCATTTAAATCATATAATTAAGGATTTTGATTACCTTGAAACTTTTTTCCCTATTAATAATTTTGAAATTTTGAACCAAAAAAATAATCTTGAAATACCCCCTCTTGGATTAATATAAATATACTGATGTTTGTTGGAATACCCCCTCTTGGATTAATTTTGAAAAATATAAATTTTTCCCTATTAATTAATATAAATATATAGTTACATTACTATTTATATACTGATATTTTGTTGTATTTTGTTGTTGTATCCTAGGTTTAACTGTTTAGGGGATATAAATGGATAAAAGTTAGTTACATATTAGAGACAGAGGCAACCAATCATATATTAGAGGAGCAGATACTTTTCTAAAATGGGCGTTTAGTCAACCTGGCGTGGTAAATCAAATACGTTGCCCTTGTAAAAGATACATGAATGTTATATTTAAAGTGAGAAGGGATGTTAGGATAGAGTTATTGAGCAAGGGTTTTTGGAATAATTATACAGTATGGGAGTTGCATGGGGAAGTTATAAGATTTCAGACAGATTGTAGAACTTATACTAATGACATAGAAAATGGTACAAATAATGAGAACTTTGCAAAGATGGTATGCGATGCATATGGAATTCCATGTGTGGATTATACAAATACTAACGACTGTGAGAGCAAAGAGCCTAATATGCAGGCTAAAAGGTTATTTGACTTCTTAAATGCTGCTAAAACTGAACTTTATCTAGATTGTGTCAAGATGTCCAAACTTTCTTTTATTGTAAAGTTGCTTCAAGTGAAATGCCTTAACCATTGGAGTAATAAATCTATGGATGTGTTGTTGGGTTTGTTAAAAGAAGTTCTCCCAGAGGAGGCTTTAGTGCCAAGCTCATTCTATGAAGCTAAGAAGATAATTTGTGATTTGGGTTTAGATTACCATAAAATTGATGCTTGTGAGAATAATTGCATATTGTATTGGGGGAGCACACAAATGTAGAATCATGTCCTAAGTGTAATATGCTTAGATGGAATGTAAACAAACAGAAAGGGAAGAAGGTTCTACATAAAGTCTTGAGGCATTTTCCCATAACACCAAGGCTACAAATACTATATATGTCAATAGATACAAATAAAGAAATGAGGTGGCACAAGAAGAAACACTCAAATGATGATGTACTGAGGCATCCAATTGATTCTTTAGCTTGGAAATACTTTGACAACCAGTACCCTAATTATAGAAGGATACTTGGCAAATGAAAGTCTCATGTTTTGCTCAAGATATTTAAAAGATTTACCTACAAAATTTAATATGCCACATAGGAATGATGATACCGATGATGATTCAATCATGAGTTTTCAATATTTAACAAAAGTGGTCAAGTTAGGGGACATTATGAGTCAATTTCTCTTCCCTATGAAGAGTATTATCAAGCAAGAATGTATGTGCTACAAAATTGTGAAGAAGTTTGGCCATTTATGGAGTAAGTTACTTGACTTAAAGAGAAAATTTATTTGTCATAATGCATATTATTCTTATTGATTTAAAATTTTGTAGGGAATATACAATAGAGATTGAAGCCCATAGATCAAGGAGTGAGCACAACCAATATGAGTTTCTTCAATGGTTTCATTCACACGTAAGTTATAACATTTTCATCCATGATATTTCTAGCAATTGCAGTAGTATAAAATATCTAACACATGAATTTTGTCCTCAAAGGTGACATTGTCTACACAGAGCCATGTGAGTGATGAACTAATAAGTTTATCAATTTGTCCATTGATGATGGTGAATCGTTATTCCATGTTCATAGGCAATGGATTTCATTTTCACACAAAAGATCGTGCAACATGAAAAAATCCAAAATAGTGGTATTTTGGCTAAGGGTGATGACAGTAATACTGACAAAGAATATTATGGTGTGTTACAGCATATTTATGAGTTGTCTTATATAGGCAACAAAAAGGTATAATTGTTTAAGTGTCATTGGTAGGATGTGGCTCATTATGACAAAGGATATAAGGTTGATAAGTATGGGTTCATAAGTATTAACACGTGATATTTATTACAAAGGAATGAACCATTTATTCTAACATCTCAAGCTGAGCAAGTTTTCTATGTGGATGACACTGTTGCACCCGGTTGGCTCGTTGTTGTCAAAACAAACCCACGTGACTTGTTTAATGTACCAACTGACAATGATACTGATGATAATGGGTCAATAATTCTATGGTTGATAAAGAACCTTATCAACAGTTGGTAGTAGACTTAAATATTTACCATGTGAGTCCTACACAAGTTGATGATATTATCATTAACTTATATGGAGAAGCTAGACAAACGTAGACCTTTGCTCAAGGAGAACATCACAAATACATAACACTAATGCCATGGAGACTGGATTTACTGATGAAGAGGATCTTCTTGATGACTTTGATAGTGATACTAAAGAAGAAAGTGACATATAAACTAACATAGAAGAAATAAATGAATAAGAAGATATTGATAAAACTGATAGTCTGACGAAAGATTCAATTGAATAAAATTAATTGATATAGTAGATTGTATTAATATCTAGATTGATTATTGATTGCTTGCTAATTTTGATTTGATTGATTTCTATTTCTTAAATGAAATGTATATTTTTACAGGATATGTCAATATTAAAGAGAGGTCGAGGTGGGAAAGGTCTTTCTGCTACATGTCAAGAGCAATAAGTCAAGAAGCAAGAGACTTTTCTAATTATTGTGATTTAACTCTTAGAGCCATAGTCTCTTTTAGGGATGGTGGAGGTAACTGGAAGAATATTTTTAAAAAATATGGTCAAGATATGATTTTAAAAATAAAGGTATTATTTATGTCAAAAATTTTCACTTATCTTTATTTATATTATTATATAAAGTATTCATATTTATTTATTTCAGGATAAATGTGAACCTGCTGATGCAATTACTGAAGAAAAGTTTCATATAGCTATACCAATTATTTTACAAAATTCATTCAGAAATTGGAAGACCAATATGCACTCTCACTATAAGAAATATGAGACTGATAAGGATAGGTTGGCTGATCCTCCTCAAACTATTAGTTTTCTAGATTGTGAATGGTTATTAATATATTTTAAGTTTAACATGTTTAAGGTACCTCACTATCCTTCTAAATAAATTATCTTTTCTGTTTTAATAATGAAATTCTTATTAGTTACCAAATGTTGTTGTAGAACAAAAGTGCAAGAAACACGATAAATCGAAAAATACAAATGACTAAACATACTTGTGGTCCTCAATCATTTGCAGAGATTGAGTTTGCTATAGTAAGATCAATCTATCACCACTATAATTTAAGTTTTTAATCATTTTTTATTTTAAAATCTATTCTTTGTATTTTATATATTTTTATTTTGTAGAGAGATCCTATTACTGGACAACCTACTCCTCCTGACCAGCTGTGGGAAATCACACATACTAGGAAGACATTAGATAGACAAGTAGTATGGGCTGATCCACACTCTGAACATATTCATGTATGCATTGTAGTTCAATATTTTATTTTGATTTATTTTTATTATTAATTTAATAGTTTCATATATATTTTTATAGAGTAGTATGCACGAACTTTCTCAACAACAAGACCAAGATTTAGAGAGTGATGCTCGAATGACGTTAGAGGAAATATTAGCGATAGTTCTTGGTGAGAGGTCAAGGTATGTAAGAGGGAAAGGGTATAGAGCAGAGCCTTCAAGGAAGAGAAATCGCCCTTAATCTAGAGATAGTTCAGTTGTCTAGAATGTGCGTGCCCAATTGCAGGAAGAGTTTGATAAAAAATTTCAAGAGGAGAGAGAAAAAATGGATGTAAAGATGGAAGAAGAGCATGCAGCAGAGCCTGAAAAGATGCAAGAAAAGCATGTACAATTCAAGCAAAAACTAATGGAACAAATAGAGAAAAGGATACAAGCTCAATTCGCTGCCTTGATGCAGAGGAGACAACCACATGCGCCTGCTTCTTCTACTCCTAGTATTGGTTATTCTATATAATATTTATATATCAACTGAACAATTTTATTTTAATTTTATATATTTAAATAATTGAAGTAATTTCATATTTATACGAGTCAAAATTATTTATCAATGTTATTATATTCTTATTTATTTAGTTATTTATCATTATTTTTGTGATTAATTTTATTTTTTTATATAAGAAAAATTATAGGAAACAATTTTAAAAACTATACCAACTTTCAGTGGCAATAATTTTGTCGTCGCACATTCACCTTTAGGCGGTGACAAATTGTTACTATAGATTCACCTTTAGGCAGCCACAAATAGTCACCGCTGATTAAGTTTTAGGTGGTGACTTTTGTCGCCGCCTTTGACTTACCTTTGCTGGCGACAAGGTGGATGACATATGTTAAACTTTCAATAACGACAATGATTGACATTCAGCGGCGACTTTTCTTTGTCGTCGCCAATGTATATAGGTGACAGTCTCATAGGCAGCGACTTATAGTGACAATATATCGCCACTACAGGTATTCAGCAATGACTTTATACCTTTGGCAAAGATTTTAAGTCAATATTTTTGTAGTGTGTTTTTATGCATTGTTGTCCAGAAGAAAACACTCATTGTGATCAAAGCAACCAAAAGAAGCTGAAAATAGTATAGAGCTTGAGATTGGTCAAAGGATCCCTAAAATCTTTGCATCAAGAGTGCAATTGATTCAAAACTGGGAAGAACAATAGTTTTATATATATTCAGAGAGCATAGGAAAATAAGTAAACAAATACTAAATTAACTAAAGATGGTCAAAAAATTGAAGCCAATAACTAGAATTGAGAAACTCAAATATTTTTAAAATATATAGTATGATACTAGGTAAATTTAAATAAAAACAACTGCTGTTGGATAATCATAATATGAAATAAAGAAAGGAAAGCAATGATATTAAAAGGACAACAAACGGGAAAGAAGAACATAAATTAAAATAAAGTACCTGGTAAAAAGTATCTGGTTTAAAAATATGGCTACAACTATTTGGGAAGATATTTTGATGGATATGCTATTTGTCATATCCCCAATTTTCTTATTTGATATGTATGTACAACTTGTACGTAATATACATAAGATTCTGTAAGAAAAATATTGCAATTCAAGGAAGGAAAGGGATTAAATTGAAAATGATAGGAAGTTCAAGGACCTAAGTGAAATTTCAAAAAGTATATGGGCCAAAATAAGTAGAGAAAAAAGTTGGGCCAATAAGTGTAATTTTAAAAAGTTTGAGGACTTGAATGTAATTAAGAAAAAATTCAAGGGATAAAATTGTAATTACTAGGAAGTTGTGCCCAAAATGGCCAGAACTATAACATTCTTACTTTTATACATTTTAGGGACCATTTAGTAGCAATTAGAACCACTTACAAGACCTTGGAAGTCCATTAGCCAAATCTGGAATTTTACTCTTTCTCAGGTTACTGTTCATATGACATTCCATATTACGCAACAAACTTCAAAAACTCATAATTAATTCTAGAAAAATTGAAATGCAGTGGTTCAAAAATCTACATGAAGCTAACATATTGAAATATAAGGAAAAAATAATTTCCAGACCAAATGATTATCCAATTAGTATAGTTTATTTGGTAAATTTTACTGTTCATTTAGTCAAAAATCCTAGAAGCAGATTCTGGTCCCTTACTTTGGAAAATCATTTCTCTTGATATACACATCCAAATGACATGTTATACCTATAAATTTAAAGCTATGGATGTGTGCTACATGCTCATAAAATTTTGTGAACTAATTCCTTCATTTGCTAGGTCAAACTGAAGCCACAATAAAACTGCTTTAGGACCTACGTTTTTACCATTTCAGTTTCTTTTCTTTCATTTCCAATAATTGTTTCAGCATGCACAAGCCATCAAATAAGCTTCTTAACAATCATATACATCATGTACATATGTCATAAGTATTACAATAGTTTTATCACATAAATGGACACCTTACATGGCATTTACATACATGGACAATTTATAGTATATGCTAAAATCTCAATACTTCACTTCCTTTCTTCCATTCTTTAGCTCTTCTCCATGCATACCTTTTCTTCATGCTTGACCTAAATTGGTTGGTTATGGGAGAGTGAGATTCTAGGGAATCTCAGTAGCAAACATTACCATTTAAATATGCAAGATGGATGCTAATACATGATATGTAATTTCATTAAACTTTATTTGATTAGTGACATGCTATCATGCTATATACTCTTACATAAAGTGCATGGCCATAGAAAATATGTTATTCACAATACATTCAACGTCATTTATCATGTCACAACATCATTCAAATATCATATACATGTCAACACATAAGCATACCACATCAAGCACATAAAGAGGTAAGTTCACTACCTTATAGACTTGACTTTCTTTCACTTTATCTTGCTTCTTTCTTCTCACATCTCTTGGACATGTGGCTGCCTCTTTTGGAGCATACCAACCAATCCCTAACATCACATAACCATTCATCTAATACCATCTAATTTCCTTGAGTATTAAACTTACTTTAACTAACATAACTTCCTCTTGAACATTAAGCTCATTTACTTTCCTTAATCTTAACTAATGGACTTGGTCTTTGAATCAATTGATGTCTTGACTTTACCCTACACAATTTCATCTTTTGAATTCATTTATGAGTTTAGAATCATGAAATTCTAGCTCCTTCATGGCTTGTTGTACAGAACTGAACATAGGCATACAATTCTTTCAACAATTATTATTTTGATTTTAATGCTTCCCATACTTATTTCTCCACTTTACCCCACACAACTTTTAGTTTTAAAACTATTGGAACAATCAAAATTATGAAATTCCAATCACTGTTCATGCGTGTGAACAGTAACCGTGAAGGATTTCAAAAACTACAACCTTGAGATTTTAATGTTTCCAAGGTTTAAAACCTTTCCAATCCTACACAAAATCATCATATAAACTCAATGGAAGCATTAAATCATTGAAATTCAATTTCCTTCCCTCATGAACAGTGCAGACCAAACAGGGCACACTATGACAAAGTCAAGAATATCAATTTGATTCAAGAACCAACCACTTAACTAGCTTGTTTAAGCTTCAATCATATGTGTCTAACTTTAATTTCTTCTTTCCCCTTTTGTAATATCCTCATTTTCTTATGTCTTAGGGACCAAATGGTAGCATCTGGAACCACTTTTGAGGCTATTGAAGTCAAATTACTCAATCTGGAATTTTACTCTAGTGAGTAATGTTCACTGTGCAAATTCAAGAGGAGTGACCTGACTTCGAAAAATTATAACTAATTCTAGAAAAATAGAAATGAAGTGGTTCAATTTGCTACACGAAGCTAACATAATTCTCTTTCATCAAAAAATGACTTGTTGACCACGCCTTGACCAGATTAACGTTGGTCAATGTTTTGAAATCACTATTCCTCCAGTGTCCTGTCCCTGATTCCAGCATCCTGGTCCCAACTTTGATAAATCATATCTTTATGTGTAGGCATCCAAATAAGACGTTCTATATATCAAATCGAATATTGGCATGTCTACTATTTACTCAAAAAATATCATATATTTATTCAATCATTTACTTATTATAATTACAGCTCAAACGTCACTGCCTCCATCACGAGTTACTGTTCACAGTGACAATTTTAAGCAATTATACATACATAAATCACATATCAATCATGCTAAGAAATTAACATTTTTTCATGCATATTTATCTCATCTATCTTGAGAAGACCTACTGGAATTGGATTGATATGGAAGGGGTGAGATTTCTAGGGAAATCTCAGTAGCAAATAGTACTAAACAATGCATACATTAATGTGAATACTTGTGCTTGCTTGTGAAAGTGTTAGCATTGCATAATATGCATGCTTCCATGTTATATATAAAATACAATTGGCCAAAGTAATCATAGGAATAGAGCTTCATACATAAGCACATATTTAACACAATTCAACAAAGCCATAGCACATCAAGCATAACATTTAATGCATACAAGTTTAGGATAAGTTCACTACCTAGCATATAGCCTTACTCTAGCTCTTGAACTTTACTCTAGGATTCCTTCTTTCCATAGGTCAGAGCCTATACATAGCATAATAATATTTTCATTATTATTCTATTAGCATAGCTCTCCTTAACTCATTCTTAACTAGGGGTAACATCCTTACTCCGACATTCCTCTAGCTTTCTTTCTATCTATAGCTAACTTTATTAATAGAGATATCTCTCT
This sequence comes from Leucaena leucocephala, assembly GCA_037074615.1. NCBI lineage: Eukaryota > Viridiplantae > Streptophyta > Magnoliopsida > Fabales > Fabaceae > Leucaena > Leucaena leucocephala. The sequence continues at coordinate 15,556,395 of CM073535.1, read as the reverse complement.
ATTCTAACCACTAAGAGCAATCCTCTACTTTATTAGAGCAGGGACTAGATAACTTACTTACCTCATTCCTAAGCTTTTCCTAGTCCCTCGGTTCCTTTAGACTGCTCCTGGCTCCACCAGAACTCCTTCCTTCTTTCTCTTCCTTTCTTTCTTTCTCTCTTTCCCTCTTTCTCTCTTCTTTCTCTTCTTTTTGCCTTGCTTTGTCAATTATGCCCTTAGGGTTAATATAGTGAAATAAAGTGCATTAAGGGTATTTTGGTCATTTCTAAAATAGATGATTGGTAGACAAATACTCAATCTAACAATGTCAATGGTAGAAAAAATCTAAACACTGGTTAGTATATATTCTACAATATTATAAAAATTTGGAACATAAAACAATTCCTTTTTTTGTGAAACTGCCTAGATTGGTATTGGACTGGACTTTAATTTTTTCTATCAGTATTTCTACTTTTATTCAGCCAAACAAATCCCTAAATGATATCATGGATGAAGTCATTAATGAGTCTTCTAGGGCAAGTTTGATGGAAGGTGGATTATGGAATTAGTTCAAATAGTAACCAAACTAATCTTGGCCTTCCATTTTCACCCAACTTTTTATGTAAATACCCCCCATTTCCATACCTGTTCAGAAGCTTAGAAACCTTGGGGAACCCCTACCAAAATTTACTTTGAAGCAAGAAAGAAGCATACACCTTGGAGCAACAAGAAAGGTAACTAGTTCTTTTAATCTTGGACTTTGTTCTAGCAAGTTTACTCTTGGTTTTAAGAGGTTTTTGTGGCATTTCTCCCTTGATATTGCTTCTGGACATGCTGTTCATATGTGATGCAAATATGAGTTTTATGTTATGGATAGTTTAGACAAGTTTAAACAAGCTAGAATAAAGTGGAATTTGCTTGGAAATTCAAGTATACATGTAGTTAGGGTTTTGTGTTATTGGCTACCACTATACAAATCACTGTTCATACATTAGACTTTTATGATTTTAATGCTTCCAATGGGTTTAAAATGGAAAATTGTGTGGGGATAAGGTAGAGAAACAAGTAGTGGAAGCATTGGAATCAAAATAAAAAATTTTAGAAACAAGAGGAGGCCTTTCGATTTTGTATTGCAGCCAAGAAAGTAATTTGATTTTGGAAATTATGATTTCATATTTGGATTCTACATGAAAAATTGTGTGGAAATGAACCATGAGAATTTATTTTAGAAAGATGGAAGTATAAGACATAAAATAGAAAAATAATGAAAGTTAGTAAGAACCTAGTGTTGGAATTGTTGTGAAGTTGAGTTATAACTTGATGTTACTTTGTAATTGCTAGGTTTTGACATTTGTGTGGAAATAAGATCATCCCAAGAATATTTTTTCAAGGATAACCCAAGAGGTAGCAAGAATACCTAACTATAATTTCATGTTTGTTTGATTGTATACTTGCTTGTTAGTTATGATGTTTGGTTAAGCTTAAGATGATACTATAATGATGATGTTGAAGTATGAATGAATGCAACTCCTTCCAACTAATGTCATGACAATATGCATGTTATATTTTACTTATATATGATTATGAAGTAGCTCCCATCTCATGATAACATGTTAGGCATTTAATCAATCATGCATGATATTATAGTTTGTATGACTTGCTATTGGGATTTCTATGAAATCTTATTCTTTTCATATGCATAACCATATTATAGGTGCTGGATCCTCCCAAGGAAAAAGGTTAAATGGGGATGTTTGAACTTGTACAATAAGTTATGTTAACTACTTGACACTATGGGATGATTCTATATGATGCATAGTACATTACAGTATGTTTGTATGATGAGGCAGTAACCTTGTGATGGTAATTATGATGACATAACCAACGATTCTGGACATAAAATTTGGTATGAAGGTAGTTGAGATATATAGGTTTAATTGGACACCAAGAACACTTCAATTGGTTAAGTTTTCGATTTGTTATGATTTTTCAAAGTTGAAGATAAAATCTAGAATGAGATAAAATGAGCATCCAGAGGCAGTAAGATTGAACCACAAATTTCACTTAGTAAATGAATGAATTTTTCTACAAAATTTTATGAACTTAAAGAGAACATCTTGAGATTTAAATCCATAGGTAATAAATTTCAGTTGGATGAGTAAGCAAGGCAAAATGAATTTTTGATGATAAGATAAAGAAACTAGAACTTCCAGATTTACCAAATGAATAGTGTCTTTCAATGAATAAACTAATTTTATTCGAACAATGAAACCTCAGTTTTATATTTTTCATTAAAATTTCAATAAAATAACTTTCATTATAAATTGTAACCACTCCATTTCAATTTTTTTAGGTTTAATTATGAATTTTCAAAGTTAGGTATGTATTTTGGATCACTAAATGAACAGTACCAAGAGAAGCATTTTTTAAAACTTCATGTTTCTAAAGTAAAGAGGTGTTTACTTGATTCAAGTTACTTCCAGTTAAGTATAACTAAGGGAGAAAATAAGGATACGATATTTTGATATCAGAGCAAAGGATTATGGCTTAGGAAATACTCTAAAAAGATTAGTTATAGACAGATAAATAATTGAAAATTTTCATAATTGACATTAAGTTAGTTGTTGCAAGATAAAGATGACTAAACATAGGACTGGATCAGAAACTACAGTTAATCAAGGAGACCCTATGCCAGAGGTTTTTAGTTTATATAAGTCTGGTTTAAACTCGGAAGAGAAGTTTATGATAGAGAATGATGATGATTATTGGCTTTCTCCAATAATACGTGCACCAGATTTTGATGACTCTGAGTTAGATAGATCTGATAGTTCATCTATTGGGTTAAATGATATTGATACAGTATCTGAGGAACCTATTCCTATTTCTCCTTTACATGACCCTAACCTAGAGAGGAGGAGAGAGGTACAACATATCCTCAAACTCAACCATTACAATATGATGAGTGTCATTCTTAGGTTGTAGGTACCATAGATCATCTAGTTATACAGTCTATCAACACAGATATACTAGGACCTAGTCAATTACCAAATCAAGTAGATATTCTAGGTCCTAGTAAACCAAAAGTAGTGATATCCCTGGAAACCCAGAACTAGAACTAGAGGCTACAGAAATAATGAATGAAGAATAGTTCAAGAATGCTGTGGAATTGGCTAGACGGCTATATGATTTAGGTCAACTTTTGGTTAGAGAGATAGACTAAGATTACCTGATCTATCAAGATTTTATAGTCAGAGTTGGTATAGCTTATTTAGCTTTTAATCCAAATACCTTCACCTTAGAGGATTGGACAAATATCATGGATGATATTTTGACTACCATAGAGACTTGGAGAGTAGGGTTAGATCGTTATGTTAAAGAACCATATGAAAGTATACCAGGCTGGATCTTTATGATAGAAGAGTTTATCAGAAGAACGTTTAAGAAAGAATAATGTGATGTGATACTTATGAATGATAATATTATGTATGTACATAAGTGATGTATTATGTATGATAATGTATGTGTATGATGTTACCAAACTTGTTTGTATACAATGTTATGAATGAAATATAAGCTATGTTATTTATCTTATTTCCTCTTATATCTAGATAGTAAAACAAAATGGTATGAACAAGAAGAATTGTTCCATCAGAAGAACCTCAAAATCCCATAGATATTAATCAGTTAATTTTGGAATGCTTAAAGCAACAGCAAAAGATGATAGAGGAAATGGGAGCAACTCAAGCTTGAACTAACCAAGAAAGAGATGCTGCATAGCAGTGGCAGTAGTAGCAGCTGTAGATAATTTATGATAGCCATAACTACAGGAGCAGCTATTGTAGAACCATAAATGTGCATCATCTAGTAAACCCACATAAGCAAGCTGAGTCGGTGGTGAATCCTATTAGTATTCAGCAGTGGATGATGAAATTTTGCAAGCACAATCCTCCAACATTTGAAGGGACATTTGATGCTTACATAGTGGAGAATTGGATTAGTCAATTGGAAAAGATTTTCAAGGTGCTTGATTGTCCATCTGAAAGTAAGGCTCAGATGGCCATTTATCAACTAGAAAAAGATGCAAAATAGTGGTAGAAGAACACTGAGCTATTGCTATAGGCAAGGAACATTCCTATTACATGGGAAGTGTTTATTGAGCAATTCTATGAGAAATATTTTCCTGAATCTGTATGTGATGAATGGGGAAGTTGAATTCCTCGTACTAAGTCAAGGAGAGAAGGAGCCATTTTATGAGTATCTAGCTAAGTTTATTTATCTTTCTCAGTATGCTATGTATCTCCGACGAGTGGATGATGAATGGTGGATGACAGAGAGAATGATTAGAGGACTAAATTCTAATTGAAGGAAAAGATTATGTTGCAAAAGACAGTCAATTTAACAAAGTAGTGGAGGCATGACGACTAATTGAAAATAGCCTGAATCATCAAACATTATTTAAGCCAGTAGGCAAAGGAACTATTACTCCTGAAAGGACTAGTCAAAGCCATGATGTTGCTGGTGGTAGTGGCTATAAGAAGAGAACAAGGCAATGGTAGAATAGAAGGCCTAATCGAGGAAACTTTTGAGGTAATGTTGGCAACCGGGACTCAAGGTTCCAAGTATGTATAAGTGTGGAAAGAATCATGGTGACAGGCCGTGTTTGATGGGATAGAATGTGTGTTATACTTATGGAAAACGTGGACATTTATCTAAGGATTGTCCTCAAGCAGTGAGTAATCAAAGGCCACAAACTCAAGGTCGAGTGTTCACACTTACACTTGAAGATGCTCAAAAGTCACCTGAAAAGATCCAAGGTACAATTTATCTCAATAATCACTCTGTGATTGCTATGTTTGATTCGGGTGCAAGTCATTCCTTTATTTCTTATGAATGTGCTGAATGCCTACAAATGCTATATGTGTGACAACTCCTACAAATGCTAGAGTAGTTACATCTGATGTCTGCCTAAATAGTGTTGTTCGATGTCATAATTGGATCAAACTGGTTATCTTCTAATAATGAGATGCTAGACTGTACGAACAAGACCTTAGTTCTTTGTCCAAAGGCAACGAATTTGAGTTCATAAGTAATGCTGAATTTTATAACAGAGGCTTAAGCAGATAAATGTTTGTGAAAAGGATGTCAAGGGTATATGATTTTCTTTTATATTCAAACAAAAGTAGAAGAAGGCATTAAAGGGATTCTAGTGGTCAAGGAATTTCTTAAAGTTTTTCCAAAGGAGATTGAAGGATTACCTCCTGAACGAGAAGTGGAGTTTGTAATCGATATTGTACTTGGAGCTAGACTAGTATCCAAGGCCCTATATCGTATGACCCCTAACGAGATGATGGAGTTAAAGAAGTAGATTGAGGAGCTCTTAGAGAAGGGTTTCATCTGACCTAGTGTCTCACCATGGGGTGCTTCAGTGTTATTCGTAAAGAAGAAGGATAACAGTATGAGATTATGTATCGATTATAGGGAGCTAAATAAGATTACTGTTAAGAATAAGTACCCTCTTCCCAGAATTGATGACCTACTAGATCAGTTGGCTGAAGCAAGTTTATTCTCTAAGATTGATTTGAGATGAGGCTACCACCAACTCAAGATCAAATCAGATGATATTTCAAAGACTACTTTTAGGACTTATTATGGCCATTTTGAATTTCTTGTCATGCCTTTTAGTCTAACGAATGCGCCTGCAATTTTTATGGATTACATTAATAGAATCTTCAGGCCCTACTTGGATCAATTTGTTGTGGTCTTTATTTATGATATCCTGGTGTACTCCAAATCTGCTGAAGAGCATGAAAGGCACTTGAGAATTGTCCTTAGTATTCTTAAAGAAAAACAACTCTATGCTAAGCTTAGTAAATGTGAATTTTGGCTTCAAGAAGTCAAATTTCTCGGTCATGTCATATCTTATGAAGAGGTAGCTATAGATCCTAGTAAAGTTGAAGCAGTATTAAGCTGGGAGCAGCCAAGGATAGTGATAGAGATTATAAGTTTTATAGGCTTAGTAGGCTATTATAGAATATTTATTAAGGATTTTTCTCGAATTGCTCTGTGTCATATCCTAATTTTTAGGCCTAGAAGCCTAATATGTAGCCTGAAAGAGGTAGGCTACCAGGCCCTATTGAGCAAAAGTCCCAAAAGTATACAGATGATGTTCAGGGACTAAACTGCAAATAAGTGAAAGTTCAAGGACTAGATTGTAAATAGTGAAAGTCCCTGGGGGCATAATGGTCATTTTGAAGAAAGAGAAAGACTAAACTAAAAAGTCTAAAAGTCCCAAGGCCAAAAATGAAAATAGATACAAGTTATGGGCCATTAAGTGTAATTATAAAAAGTTGAAGGACTAAAGTGTAATTTTTAAAAATTCTAGGGCACAATGGTAATTATTGAAATTTGTGCTGAAAAATGCCTAAAAATGTCCAGAATCATATTAGTCCCAAATTTTTCCAGTAAATAGAGAAAATTATTTTGATCAGTTTGACACAACATGAAACATTCTTACTTTCATACCCTTAGGGACTATTTAGTAGCATTTAAAACTACTTACAAGACTTTGGAAGTCCATTAGCTAAATCTAGAATTTTTCTCTTTCTCAAGTTACTGTTCATATGGCATTCTAGATTACATGATGAACTTCAAAAATTCATAACTAATTCTAGAAAAATCGAAATGAAGTGATTCAAATGCTTAGCCAATTAATATAGTTTATTCGTCAAATATTATTGTTCATTCAATCAAAAATTCTGAAAACAGATTCTAATCCCTTAATTTGGAAAATTAGTTCTCTTTGTAAAGACAACAAAATAAGGTATTATTGGTTTTAAAACAAAGCTTGACATGTTAACTAAATGTCTGTAAAATTTCATACATTTATCTCATCATTTACTATTTTTCATTACATCATAATCATCACTACTTGCATGGGTCAAATAGTAACATTACATATAATAATTCCTCACATAACATTTATACTATCCAATCCCTAGCTTCTCTTCATTCTTCTTGAATCCTCTTTCATCATTAACAAACTTGTGGGATTGGGATTATATGGAAAGGGATGAGATTTTGTGGGAAATCTCAGTAGTAACTGATACTAAACAATGCATACATTAATGTAAATACTTGTGTTTGCTTGTGAAAGTGTTAGCATTGTGTAATGTGTATGCTTCCATGTAACATATGAAATACAATTGGCCAAAGTAATCATATAAATAGAGCTTTATACATAAGCACATATGCAACACAATTCAACAAAGCCATAGCACAACCAAGCATAACATTCAATGCATACAAGTTTATGATAAGTTTACTACCTCATATACTTGACTCTCTTTCACTTTATCTTGCTTCTTTCTTCTCACTTCTATTGGATATGTGGCTGCCTCCTTTGGAGTATACCAATCAATTCCTAAAATCACATAATCATTCATCCATCACAATCTAACTTCTTTGAGCATTAAACTCACTTTAACTAACATAACTTCCTCTTGAACATTAAGCTCATTTAACTACATTAACTTTTCTTAATCTTAACTAATAGACTTGGCCTTTGAATCAATTAATATCTTTACTTTACCCTACACAATTTCATCTTTAGAATCTCCAGCTCCTTTACGGCCTGCTGGACAAAACTAAAAACATGCACCTAATTCCTTCAAAAATTCTCCTTTTGATTCTATTGCTTCCCATACTTGTTTCTCCATGTTATCCCACACAAATTTTCATTTTAAAACCATTGGAAGCATCAAAATCATGAAATTCCAATCACTGTTCATGCGAGTGCACAGTATAGAGAAGAATTTCAAAAACTACAATCTTAGAATTTCAATGTTTCCAAGGTTCAAAACGTATCCAATCCTACACAAAATCATCATATAAATTCAATGGAAGCCTTAAACCATTGAAATTCCATTTCCTTCCATCATGAACAGTGCAAACTGAACTGGTTCAACCATGGCAAAGTCAAGAATATCAACTTGATTCAACAACCAATCACTTAACTGGCTTGTTTAAGCTTCAATCATAAATCTCTAACTTTAATTTCTTATTTTCCCTTTCATCAATTTTTGGACAGCACAAAACCTTAGAGAAAACTCAACTTTCCTCCATGAAAGCCCTAAGTTCAAGCTCCCAAATCAAAGGAAAATAAGTTAGGGTAGATTGCTTACCTTTAATCTCTAGCTTGCTTGAACTTTGGTACCTTGAATCTTCTTTGTCATGGCTTGAGTTTTCATTTTGCAAGAGTTTCCCCACGGGTTGACATGCCACAGTTTTGCTTCAGATTTGAGGGGGTATTTATAGAAAAATCTCATGGAAAATCAATTGCCAAGATTACTTTGTGCACAATTTGATCTAATGGCTCACATTTAATCTTGGATTTAACTTTTTCCAAAAGAGAATTATGACATCATCCATGACATCATCAAGGGACACTTCATATGGCTAGATGGTAAAATTCCAATAGGGGAAGCTTTTGAAACAATTATAGTCCAATCTGATACCTGCACAGTCCGATTTCCCAAAAACCAAACTCTTTTACAAATCTAATTTTTCTGAATTTTCATAATATGTTTTCTAACCTTAAATCTAGTATCCGGATTCTCTCTACCATTGAAATTCTTGCACTATCTTGCACTATATTAACCTTAAGGGCATAATTGTTATTTTACACTCCTTTATACTGCATTAGGGTGTATACTGTCATATCCCAATTTTTAGGCCTGGAAGCCCAGTATGTAGCCTGAAAAAGGAAGGCTACTAGACCCTATTGTGCAGGAGTCCCAGAAGTATACAAATGATGTTTAGGGACTAAACTGTAAGAAAGTGAAAATTCAGGGACTAAACCGTAGAAAGTGAAAGTCCCTGTGGGCATAATGGAAAAGTAAGAGGTGTTTCTTGGGAACTGAGCCACCAGAGTTCTTGGGCTTCATTAGAAACCCAAGATATCAATCCAAGAGCTCAAAAACGTATGCCCAAGGATTATGGAGTTTAAGAGGTATTAAAATAATATTTTAGTACTTTTCCATAAAGTAAAGTTACCCAGTTAAGGATAGAACTGGGAAAAGTGATCAGATATGACTGTAGACCATGAGGTGGCATGAAAGGTGTCCTCATGGAACCCACAAGGTACCACATGGTATTATTACAGGAAAAGAAGAAAAGTTAACGACACATGTCATGAGATTAGAAATAGGAGAAAAAGTAAAAAGGACACGTGGCACAATCTCGGCCGTTTATTCCAGGAAAAGACTCTAGAATTCTCTGGAAAGGTTGAGTCAGCTGATGAGGTGTCCCAAGGGCCCCACCAATTGTGCCAGATATGCCCTAAGGTGTCCCTTAAGGTGTCCTTGGATGATGTCATATCGGTGAGTCATTGAGGAGGGTAATGTCATCGTGATGATGCAGGCGAAGATTCTTGAGGTAGCTAAGCGATATGGGCCATTCATCACGATTCAATCTAGACCATTCATTCTACCTCCACTCACCTATAAATAGGACACCCCTCCCTTCATGTTATGCACGGCCAAGAGCCAAGAAAGAAGAGAAAGAAGAGAGAAAGAGAGAAAGAAAGGAAGGAAGAGAAAGAAAGGAAAGAGTTCTGGCGGAGCCTGGAGCAGTCCAAGGAGCTTAGGGACTGGGCAGAGCTTAGGAATGATGTAAGTAAGTTATCTAGTCCCTGCTCTAATAAAGTAGAGGATTGCTCTTAGTAGTTAGAATAGAGAAATATCTCTATTAATAAAGGTAGCTAAAGGTAGAAAGAAAGCTAGGGGAATGTCAGATTAAGAATATTACCCCTAGTTAAGCATGAGTTAAGTAGGGCTATACTAGATAATAATAAAGATATTATTATGCTATGTATAGGCTTTGACTTATGATAAGAAGGGACCTTAGAGACAAGGCTAAGAGCAGGAAGGCAAGGCTACACGTCAGGTACTTGGATGTTTTATGTGATATTTTCTTTCCTTGATGATGTGAGGCATGTATGATTAAGTAATGCTCTATTTATTTTTATGCTATGGCCATATGTTATAATTAAGTAACATGGAATCATGTATGTTATCTTGATGCAAGCATGATCATTAAGTACACATATAGTAACAGCAAGCATATAGTTGCATACATTGTATGTTTCCGTTTGCTACTGAGATTTCCCCAGAAATCTCACCCCCTTCCATATAATCCCAATCCCACAGGTATGTTAGAAGAGGATTGAAGAATCATGAAGAGAAGCTAGGAATTGGAGAGTACAAAGTTGGGACCAAAATGCTGGAATCAGGGAAAAATGCAGGATGAACAATAAACTTTGGACATTGACTGATGTTGACCTGGTCAAGACATGGTCAACAAGTTATTTTTCCCTGAAAAAGCATTATGTTAGCTTCGTGTAGCAATTTGAACCACTTCATTTATATTTTTCTAGAATTAGTTATGATTTTTCGAAGTTAGGTCACTCCACTAAAATTTACACAGTGAACAGTACTCGCTAAGAGTAAAATTCCATATTGAGTATTTGACTTCAATAGCCTTCAAAGTGATTCCAGATCCTACCATTTGATCCCTAAGACGTATTAAAATGATGATGTTACTTATACTGACTCTAACTAATTATCTTTATACTATCTTGGATGTTTTTGTCCTGTCCAAAATGACCAAAATACCCTCCATCAATCACTGGTATAATCTGGCCACACAAGGGCATTTTCGTAATTTCACACTTTATCGGGGTTGCTCTGGACTCTGGCCCACTTAACTATCCAACCACCTTATTGGGCCTCTTGGAACACCATTTATGCCTTAATATTGGTCCAATATTGGTCCATTACCTTTATGGCACAAATCCCAAGGAACCTCTCCCGACAGTATTTATCAGGTATTTTATCTCACTGTAAATTCTTGTAAGAATTCTACAGGATTTCTTTTATGACTCTGTCAATTTTATAAATTCTTATATTAAATATAGAAATTTACTGTAAAGTTTCATCTGATTATGAGGTCTAAAAAATACTGTAATAATTCTTCTTGACTTCAGGAATTTATATCAATTAATCAGGACCTCAAATCGAAATTCTGTGTTACGTTAAATTGATCAGAATAATTTTGTCTATCTACTGGTAACATTTGGGACTAAATTGCTTCTGGGCAATTTTTGGCCTTTTTCGGTTCAACTTTCTCATAATTACATTTTTATCCCTGAACTTTTGCTCAATTACATTTAGGTCCCTAAACTTTTGGTAACTACCACTTTTTGCCCAAAACTTTTGTCTACTTTCATTTTCTACCATGGAACCTTTAAACTTTTTATTTTAGTCAATCTCTTCCTTCAAAACTCATATAACCTTTATTATTCCTTCCGATCAGTGTCATAATCCTTTCCAATCCCCTTTCCTCTATCAGTATTATAAAGATAGGAAAAAATTAGGATATGACACAACAAATAATTTTGATTTGAGATTCCAAAAAAATTATATTAATTTTTAAAGAAAGAAAAATTAATACAGTATCCTCTGGACCTCATAATCAGATGAAATTTGGCAGTAAATTCCTATAATTAATATAAGAATTTATAAAACTGATAGAGCTCAAAAAGGAGTTCTGTAGAATTTATTATAGAATTTACAGTAGATTAAATCACCTGATAAATAGGTTTCAGGGGAATTTCTCGAGAGTTGAGCTCAGGAAGGCAATGGATCATATAGTAGGCCCAAAATAGTGCCTCATATGCCCAATGATATTTTCAGATAAGTATGTGGCCTAAAATTACGAAAATACCACTAGACGTATGCCACTGTGTTGTGTTATTAAGTCAGAGTTGGATGAAGGGTATTTTGATCATTTGACTAGGGTTAGACAGTCAATAAAGATTATCTGGATAATTGACCAGTGTCAGGAAATAATCTAGTAAAGTATGAAAGGACAATATGCCCTAGAATTATTTAAGGAAATAAAGAGTAACCAGGGTATTTTGGTAATTTGCTAAGGGTTGTTTCTTGGGAATCGAGCCACCAGAGTGCTTGAGCTTGATTAGAGGCTAAGATAGCATTCCAAGGGTCCAAAAATGTGGCCCAACAGTTATGTGGGTCCAAGTGGTATTAAAATAATATTTTAGTACTTTTCCATAAAGTAAAGTTACCCGGTTAAAGATAGAACTGAGGAAAGTGATTAGATAGAGCTTTAAACTCATCCATAACCATGAAGTAGCATGAGAGGTATCCTTATGGGACCCACAAGGTGCCACATGGCATGAGTATAGGCAAAGAAGAAAAAGCTAAGGACACGTGGCATTATCTCAGCTGTTCATTCAGGGAATAAACTCTAGAATTCTCTATAAACGTTAAGTCAACTGGTGAGGTGTCCCAAGAGCCCCACCATTACACCACCTAAGCATGTGAGGTGTCCCTTAATGATGTCACTTTGATGAGTCATTAAAGATGATGATGTCATCATGTGATGTAAGCAAGGCTTCTTGAGAAAGCTAAGCTATCTGAGCCATTCATCGCGATTTGATCTGGACCATCCATTCCAGCTCCTTCCACCTATAAATACACCACCCCTCCCTCCATTCCATTCATGGCCAAGCAAGAGAGAAAGAGAAAGAAAGAAAGGAAGAGAAAGAAAAGAAGGAAAAAGAAGGAGTTCTAGAGGAGCAAGGAGCAATCCAAGGAGCTTAGGGACTTGGCAAGCTTAGGAATAAGGTAAGTAATTTATTCTAGTTCCTGCTTTAATAAATTAGAGGATTTTTCTTATGAATTTAATAGTTAGAGTAGAAAAATATCTCTCTTGGTAAGGTTAGCCGTGGATAGAAAGAAAGTTAAGGGATTGTCAGATTAAGGGTATTACCTCAAGTTAAGCATAAGTTAAGTAGAGCTATATTGGATAGGATAATAATGAAGATATTATTATGCTATGTATAGGCTCTTACCTATAAAAAGAAGGAACCTTAGAGCAAAGGCTAAGAGCTAGAGGAAAGGCTACATGTCATGTAGTAAACTTACCTACTTGTATGCTTATATTGCTTGGATGTTTTATGTGATGTTTACTTACTTTGATAATGTGAAGCATGTATGATCAAGTAATGCTCTATTTCTTTTTATGCTATGGCCATATTTATAATTAAGGAATATGGAAGCATGTAAGTTATCATTATGCAAGCATGATCATTAAGTGCACACATAGTAACATCAAGTATATAGTTGCATATATTGTATGATTTCCGTTTACTACTGAGATTTCCCCAGAAATCTCACCTCTTTCATATCAATCCAATTACAGTAGGTCTTCTCAAGATGGAGGAGATAAAGATGCATGAAGAGAAGTTGATAATTATTTAGCATGATTGATATGTGATTGATGTATAATTAGTTGTTGGAAATTGTCATTGTGAACAGTAACCCGTGGTGAGACAGTAACATTTGAGTTGTAATTAAAAATAGTAAATAGTTATATAAATGTATGATATTTTACTAGTAAATAGTAGGAATATCAAGCTTCAATTTGATATATATAATGTCTTATTTGGATGTCTACACATGGAGATATGATTTTTTTAAAGTTGGGACCAAAAATGCTGGAATAAGGGGAAGGACGCCATATGAATAGTAAATATTTAGCATTGACTGGGTCAAGGCATGGTCAACAAGTTATTTTTTCATGAAAGAGTATTAAGTTAGCGTGTTATATCAATTTTAACTACTTTATTTTAATTTTTCTAGATTTAATTATGATTTTTGGAAGTCAAGTCACTTCTCTGGAATTTATACAGTTAATACTACTTGGTCGAGTAAAATTCCATATTGTGTAATTTTACTTCAATGACCTTAGAAGTGGTTCTAGATGCTGGTCCCTAAGTCATAAAAAAAATAAGGATGTTACACTCCTCTGTTGACTATGTTGACCATAAAGAATCAGCCGTTCAAGTGGGATGAGAAGTGCGAGACTAGTTTTCAAGAATTGAAACAGAAGTTAACCACTACTCTTGTGCTGATTATTCCAGATCCCACCCAAATCTATGTGGTCCATACTGATGCTAGTAAGCAAGGGTTGAGATGTGTGTTAATATAGCAAAGTAGAGTAGTAGCCTACACTTCTCGACAGTTAAAGCCGCATGAAAAGAATTATCCCACTCATGATTTGGAGCTTACAGCAGTAGTCTATGCTCTCAAGATTTAGAGACATTATTTGTGTGGAGCTGCTATAGAATTGTACTGTGACAAAAGAGTCTGAAGTATCTACATGACCAAAAAGAATTGAATATGAGACAACATAGATGGATGGAATTGTTGAAAGATTATGATTTCCAAATTAAATACTATCCAGGAAAGGCAAATGTTGTAGCTGATGCCTTAAGTAGGAAGGTGATGCAAGTGGCAAACATGATGATTAAAGAACTGAAACTAGTAGAAGATGTCAGAGATTAGAGTCCCTTATATCAGATATAGATCACAGAGAATCCTTATGAAGAAGTACAAGTCCAAGCGTTCATTGAGGATGAGGTAAAAGAAGCTCAGAAGAATAATAAGCTTGTAACAATTTTTAAAGATAAGTTCGAAATAAGGGAAACCAAAAATTTTGAGATCTCTCAAGATAAGGTGCTACGATTTAGGGGAAGACCGTATATCCCTAATGCTATGGGATTAAGAGAGAAAAGTTTAGATAAAGCACATAAAAATCGATATACAGTATATCCAGGTATGACCAAGATGTATCATGATGTTAAAAGTCTATGTTGGTGGCCTGGATTAAAGAAGGATGTTGTGGCTTATATATCCAAATGCTTGACATGCCAAAAAGTAAAAATTGAACATTAGAAGCCAGCAGGAAAGTTACAACCTCTCGATATTCCTGAGCGAAAATGGGATAGTATTACCATGGATTTTGTTGAAGGACTACCCATGATACTAGTTAAGCATGATGCAATATGGGTAGTAATTGATCGATTAACAAAGTTAGCTCATTTTTTGGCCATAAATAAGAAAGATTCTTTGGAAAAGCTGGCGATGTTGTATATAAAGGAGATTGTTAGACTACATGGTGTCCTAAGTGGTATCGTATCTGATAGAGACCCTAGATTTACATCTAATTTATAGAGAGTGTTGCATAAAGAGATTGACACTACTCTCAGGTTTAGCACATCTTATTATTCTTAGACAGATGGTTAGTCTGAGAGAATAATCTAAACACTAGAAGATATGTTAAGAGCTAGTGTTTTGGATTTTAAAGGGAGTTGGGATGTCCATCTGCCACTAATAGATTTGCATATAACAATAGTTATCAGGCTAGTATCCAGATTGCCCCATTTGAAACACTCTATAGACATAAGTGTAGATCTCCATTATGCTGGTTAGAGTTGAGTGAAAGAAGAATGCTTGGTCCTGATATAGTATCAAATTGTAGCACAAATTGATATGATCATAAACAGATTGTTGACAGCTCAAAGTAGGCAGAAAAGTTATGCTGGTGTTAGAAGAAAACTATTGGAGTTTGAAGAAGGGGAACATGTTTTTCTTAAGTTGACTCCAACCACAGGGGTTGAACAATCAATCAAGGTGAAGAAGTTGCATCTTAAATACATAGACCATTTCATATTCTTTCAAAGATAGGGTCGATGGCTTATAAGTTAACTCTTCCCCTAAATCTCAATCAGATACATGATATATTTCATATTTCCCAATTGAAGAAGTATGTTATAGACTCATCACATGTTATTGAACAAGATGATATCATGCTATGAGATGACCTGACCTTTGAAGTTGGACCAGTACGAGTTATTCATCGAAAGGTTAAGCAGCTACAAAATAAACAAATTATGTTAGTTAAAGTGGTCTAGAAAGGATTAACTGAGAAGCAGAAGCAAGGATGAAGGAAATGTTTCCTAAATTATTTCCTTAGTATGTATATATTGTAAATTTCGATGATGAAATTTATTTTAAGAGGGAGAGAAATATCATATCCCCAATTTTCTTATTTGATATGTATGTACAATTTGTACGTAATATACATGAGATTCTCAAAGAAAAATGTTGCAATTCAAGGAAGGAAAGGGATTAAATTGAAAATGATGGGAAGTTCAAGGACCTAAGTGAAATTTAGAAAAGTATATGGGCTAAAAATAAGAAGTATAGAAAAAAGTTAGGCCAATAAGGGTAATTTAAAAAAATTTGAGGACCTAAATGTAATTAAGCAAAAGTTCAAAAGGTAAAATTGTAATTATGAAGAAGTTGTGCTAGAAAAGGCCCAAAACTGCTCAAAAATGCTATAGTCCCAAATTTTACCACCAAATAGAGAATAGAAATTAGGCCAGGCATATTTTTTAGAATTTTGATTTGAGGTCCCAAATAATTTATATTAATTTTTAAAGTTCAGAGATTATTATAGGACCTTATGGATTTCCTAATTAGATGAGATTTGGTAGTAAATTCCCATAATTATTATAGAAATTTATAAAACTGACAGAGCTAAAAAATGAGTTATGTAGATTTTTTAATAGATTTTTTGGGAATTGAGCCATAAAGGTATTGGATCCATATAGAGGCCCAAAATGGCATCCAAAAGACCCAATAAGATATTTGAACAGTCAAATGGGCTAGTGTGTGGATGAACTCGAAAAAAGTATAGAATTATGAAAATGCCCCTATATTGTAATAATGAACAAGAAATAGAAGGAGGGCATTTTGGACAAGTAAAAAAGGTCCAAGTAAGTACAAGGATGATTAGTTAGAGTCATTATATGCCCTGATGAAGTATAAAAAGGTGTGAAATGACAATTATGCCCTTAGGGTTAATATAGTGCAAGAAAGTGCACTAAAGGTATTTTGGTCATTTCTCAACAAATGGTTGGCAGATAAATACTCAGTCTAACAATGTCAATGGTAGGAAAAACCTCAATACTGGTTTTAATGACAATACATATTCTATAATATTATAAAAATTGGGAACATAAAAAGTCCCATTTTTTGTGAAACTGCCTAGATTTCTACCAGATTTGACTGTAATTTTTTCTATCAGTATTTCTACTTTTATTCATAAAACACAACCCTAAATGATGTCATGGATGATGTCATTAATGAGGCTTCTAGGGCAAGTTTTATGGAAGGTGGATTATGGACCATTAGATCAAATAGTAACTAAACTAATCTTGGCCTTCCATTTTCACCCAACTTTTTCTATAAATACCCCCTATTTCTAGACTGTTCGGCAGCTTAGAAACCTTGGGGAACCTCTTCTAAAATTTACTTTGAGGCAAGAAGGAAGCATACACCTTGGAGCAACAAGAAAGGTAACTAGTTCTTTTAATCTTGGATTTTGTTCTAGCAAGTTTGCTCTTGATTTTAAGAGGTTTTTATGACATTTCTTCCTTGATGTTGCTGCTGGACATGCTATTCATATGTGATGGAAATATGAGTTTTATGTTATGGATAGTTTAGATAAGCTTACAAAAGCTAGAATCAAGTGGTATTAGCTTGGAAATTCAAGTACATATGTAGTTAGGGTTTTGTGTTCTTGGCTGCCACTATATGAATCACTATTTATATGTTAGAATTTCATGATTTTGATGCTTCCAATAGGTTTAAAATGGAAAATTGTGTGGGAATAAGGTAGAGAAACAAGTAGTGGAAGCATTGGAATCAAAATGAACATTTTTGGAAACAAGAGGAGGCCTTTCAGTTTTGTACAGTAGCCAAGGAAGTAATTTGATTTTATAACTTCTGATTTAATATTTCAATTCTACATGAAAAATTGTGTGGAAATGAACCATCATAAAATATTTTAGAAAGATGGAAGTATAAGACAAAATGAAAAAATAATGGAAGTTAGTAAGAACCTAGTCTTCGAATTATTGTGAAGTTGAGTTATAACTTGATATTACTTTGTAATGGATAGGTTTTAACATTTGTGTGGAAAGAAGACCATCTCAAGAAGAGTTTGTCAAGGATAACCCAAGAGGTAGCAAGAATACCTAACTAATTTTATGTTTGTTTGATTGTATGCTTGCTTGTTAGCTATGATGTTTGGTTGAGCTTAAGATGATACTATAATGATGATGATGAAGTATGAATGAATGCAACTCCTTGAAACTAATGTCATGACAATATGTATGTTAGAGTTTGCTTATGTATGATTATGAAGTAGCTCCCATCTCATGATAACATGTTAGGCATTTAATCAATCATGCATGATATTATAGTTTGTATGACTTGCTATTGGGATTTTCATGAAATCTCATTCTTTCCATATGCATAACCATGTTATAGGTGTTGGAACCTCCCAAGGAAAAGGTTAAATGGGGATGTTTGAACTTGTATAATAAGTTATGTTAACTACTTGACAATATGGGATGATACGATGGGATGCATAGTACATTACAGTGTGCTTGTATTATGAGGTAGTAACATTGTGATGGTAATTACAATGACTTAACCAACGAGTTTGGACTTAAAATTTGGTATAAACATATCTAAGATATAGATATTTAATTGGACATCAAGAAAGCTTCAATTGGCTAAGTTTTCGATTTATTATGATTTTTCAAAGTTGAAGATAAAATCTGGAATGGGATAAAATGAGCATCCAGATGCAGTAAGATTGAAGCACAAATTCCATTTAGTAAATGAACGACTTTTTCTACAAAATATTATGAACTTAAAGAGCACATCTTGATATTTAAATCAATAGATAATATGTTTCACTTGGATGAGTAAGCAAGGAGAAATTAATTTTTGAAGATAAGATAAAGAAACTGGAACTTCCAGATTTACCAAATAAACAATATTTTTCAATGAATAAACTGATTTCATTCAGATAATGAAACCTCATTTTATATTTTTTATTTGAATTTCAATAAAATATATTTCATTAGAAATTAGAATCACTCTATTTCAATTTTTCTATATTTAATTATAAATTTTTAAAGTTAGGTATGTATTATATATTACAAATGAACAGTACTAGTGAACAGTACTCGAGAAGCATTTTTGAGAAAATTCATGTTTCTAAAGCAAATAGGTGTTTAATTGATTTAAGTTACTTCCAATTAAGTATAACTAAGGGAGAAAATAAGGATACAGCACTATCATGCTTTAAAAATATGAATATTTAAAGGGAATTGTTTGAGTTAATAAGATGAGTTAATTTTTCTAGTTTAAAATATGGCTATAATTGTTTGGACTAAAGTTTAAATTTAATTTTTTCTTATCTTTATTTTTTAAAAGATATTTTAATGGCCGTGGAATTTAAAATAAAGATAATTTATTAATTATTTTTTAAAAAAGGATTTTCTATTTAAAAAGTAAATTGAAAAAATTAAAATGGATCTTCTAAATAAGATCTCGACCATCTATATCTTCTTAGCTTTGGGTGCTCATTAATTTAATAATAATATTAATTTTTTATAAACTTATATATTTGGAAACAGGAAATATTAGTTTAGATAAAAATGAGATAATTCAGTATGTATGGCAATGACTGAAGAGGAGGAAAATAGAGTGAAAAGCTTGATTACAAAGAAAAAACAAAAAAGAATTAAAGACTTGCTTTCATGTCAAAAGGGAGAATTGTGTGTGCAAGAGAGAAAAGAAATTGGAGAGGCAACAATACAACACACGGAATCATATAAACGTCATCACCCTCATTCATATCCCACAAATTTCTATATCCATTCACTTCTTTCCCACTCAAATATATATATGTATATATAAAACATTTCATGCGATTGATTCTCCTTGTTTCTTTTGTTTTTTTTTTGTTTTTGATGTTCAATGGCCATTTTGATTATATTGTGTGTATATATATATAACAAAAGTTGATGGTGGAGAAACTGTTATAGTAAATCCAAAAAGCTTCTTCAACCTTTTCTACTCTTCCTAATTATTTGTATCCCTTTATGTGTATCTCTTGGCACATCATATATATATATATGATGTGTGTGTGTGTTGTAGTGAGAGAGTGCCTCTAAATTCTAGAAGCTCAGCATTAATAACTGCCATGAACATTATATTCCTTTCTATTTAACCATACACACAATGAGGAAAAAACAAGAGCTCCAGGATTAAGGATCAAAGGTTGATAGTGGACTAATTACTATCACAGTACCCATCACTATATGTAGAGAAGAGAGAAGAAATGAAGAGAAATAGATGGAATGGGAAGATGCGCTGAACGTGCTTCTTATTTTTCTTTCTCTTTACAAATTTATTTATTCATTGTATATATGAAAAAAACTGTAAATGAAACACGGCAATACTATAAAATTGTGTATTTTTAACTCATACATTCTTAGAACATCTTTCATGTACAAATAAATATATTGTGAGAGTTTCTTTCTGGTACCCTCATATGTGAGTGTGGAGCCCACGTCCAAAATGCTGCCTCACTCTGTCTACCTAGTATTTCCCTTTTACGTTTATTTCCACTCTTTTGCGCCGTTTCATTTATCCAAGGCTTCAATTCAATGTTAAAAGCCACACATGTGATTTACTTGTTTGGTTCTATTTATAATATATTTTTAAGTTAATACTCATTTTATATTTAATATAAGACTTATTTAACTAATTTAATTAGATTAAGGAAGTTAATTAAATTTGAAGCCACTCAACATTGTATTATTATTATTATGCCCCATATTACTTGCCTTATCTAAGGACCCCTTTCTCACACAAGAACAGAAATAGCTTATACTTTTGCCCGCCAATCTCGTGTTGTGGTGTTTTACAAATAATATTTATAATAATTAATTGTTTTCTTATTTTTAGAAAATGAATATAAAAAGAATTTTTAATCTTTAAATTATATATGTGGTTGGACACATACTAAAAAAAACTAAGAGCTATAACGGTTTGATCTGGACCGCTACAAATGTCTGAATTTTCTATGGTTTGATTGACTCTACACTGTTGAAATTTGTAGCCCTTTGATCATGAGTAGTGTCATCAGAGAAATTTGTAGCAGTTGTAACTACTACATATATAGTACCAAGTTAATATTCTCTGACGCCAATGTTGCATAGCATTTTGTGGTGATATTTGCAACTGTAATATGGCGCCAAGTTGGTGCCATCTAGCGCAAATGTAGCATGGCATTTGGTGGTAACATTTGCAGTAGTTGAAACTACTAAAAATGTTTGTGCTAGAAGGCTAGAAGAGTGGGGGACTTTTGAGGCGGTTAATTTCCCTATGGATCAAGGTCACTAACACTTGTTAGCTGGTAGGAATAGTGAGGGATTTTTGTAGCGATTGAAACTGCTACAAATTTCATCGTGGATCGAGGTCACTGGCATATGTCAGTAATCGTTGGCATTTTGTAGCGGTTTTACATTATAAACTGTTTCAATATGTCTAATCGCTATAAAAAAATGTGGTTTCCTGAAACTATGTATACCCACTTATCGCAACATCAATCTTTTCCCTTTTGTGAGTAGCGAAGCTGAAACATCCTTCTTTTTCTACGTCTTAGGGACCAAACGGTAGCATCTGGAACCACTTGTAAGGTCATTGAAGTCAAATTACTTAATCTAGAATTTTACTCTTAGCGAGTACTGTGTAAATTCCAGAGGAGTGACCTGACTTCAAAAAATCATAACTAATTCTAGAAATATTGAAATGAAGTGGTTCAAATTGTTACACGAAGCTAACTTAATGCTCTTTCAGGAAAAAATAACTCGTTGACCATGTCTTGACCAGGTCAATGTTAGTAAATATCAAAAGTTTACTGTTTATCTAATATTTTTCCCTGATTCCAGCATTTTAGTCCCAACATTTGCATTATCCAATCCCCAACTTCTCTTCATGCTTCTTCAATCCTCTTCTAACGTACCTGTGGGATTGGGATTACATAGAAGGGGATGAGATTTCTAGATAAATTTCAGTAGCAAACAGTACTAAACAATGCATACATTAATGTAAATACTTATGCTTGCTTGTGAAAGTGTTAACATTGCGTAATGGTCGTGCTTCCATGTAACATATGAAATACAATTGGCCAAAGTAATCATAACAATAGAGCTTCATACATAAGCACATGTACAACACAATTCAACAAAGCCATAGCACATCAAGCATCACATTCAATGCGTACAAGTTTAGGATAAGTTTACTACCTGGCATGTAGCCTTTTCTTCTAGCTCTTAGCCTTGCCTCTAAGGTCCCTTCTTTTCATAAGTCAGAGCCTATACATAGCATAATAATATCTTTATTATTATCTAGTATAGCTCTACTTAACTCATGCTTAACTTGGGGTAATATCATTAATCTAACATTCCCCTAACTTTCTTTCTATCTATAGATAACCTTATCAATAGAGATATTTCTCTATTCTAACCATTAAGAGAAATCCTCTAACTTATTAGAGTAGAGACTAGAATAACTTACCTCATTCCTAAGCTTTGCCAAGTCCCTAAGCTCCTTGGACTACTCCTAGCTCACCAGAACTCCTTCTTTCTTTCTCTTCCTTCCTTCCTTTCTCTCTTTCTCTTTTTCTCTCTTCTTTCTCTTCTTTTTCTTTGCTCTTGGCCGTGGAAGTTCTTGAAGGGGGAAGGGTCTATTTATAGGTGAGTGGAGGTGGAATGGATGGTCCATATCAAATCGCGATGAATGGCTCAGATCGCTTAGCTTCCTCAAGAAGCTTCGCCTGCATCATCACGATGACATCACCCTCATCAATGACTCACCAATATGACATCATCCATGGACAAATCAAGGGACACCTCAGGGGGTATGTGGCACAATGGTGGGGCCCTTGGGATACCTCACAAGCTGACTTAGCCTTTCCAGAGAATTCCAGAGTCTTTTCCTGGAATGAATGGCCGAGATTGTGCCACGAATCCCTTTTACTTTTTCTCCTTTTTCTAAACTCATAACATGTGTCCTTAAATTTTCTTCTTTTCTTGTAATCATGCCATGTGGCGCCTTGTGGGTCCCTTTTATGCCACCTCATGATTCCAGATCACTTTTCCTTGTTATATCTTTGACCGAGTCACTTTACTTTATTGAAAAATTACTAAAATAATATTTTAATGCCACTTGGGCCCACATCCTTCTTGGGCTACGTTTTTGAATATCTGGGATGCTATCTTGGCCTCTGATCAAGTTCAAGCACTCTGGTGGCTCAATTCTCAAGAAACATCTCTTTCTTTTCCATTATACCCCTAAGGACTTTCAGTATTCACGATTTAGTCCCTGTACTTTCATTTACTTGCAGTTTAGTTCCTGAACATCATTTGTATACTTCTAGGACTCTTGCACAATAAGGTCTAGTAGCCTACCTTTTTCAGGCTACATACTAGGCTTCTAGGCCTAGAAATTGGGAGATGACAGAAGCTCTATCGAATTGTGATCAGAAATATTAGTTGGCATACAAATCCATATCGTAATCCACTTTAAGGTATGAATACAAATTTTATTTAGTTTATTCATGAATTATTTATTTAAAATCTTAGTTATATTTTCATTATAATTTTTATTTAGAGTTAATATGACTGTTTATTTTTTGAAGTTTAGATGGTTATGTGAAATAAGAATACCTCTTTGATTAGGAATTTTTTAATAAATAATTAGTTATGCTTATTTATTAATTAGGAATGTGATTAAGAATGACTTTTAATATTTTGATTTGTGGATTATGATATTTTTAATAACTTGTATTTATATATTGATTATTTTGATTAGGAATTAGTTAATATAACTAGTTTTATTGATTAGCAATTTGGATTAGGAACTTTTTATTTATATTTAATTAAATATTGTATTCTACTTTTGTAATTTTATTTAATATTTTATCATGTAATTTTTTTGTTTATAATTAATAGAATATGGCATTGTATTTGTTTTTTTTATTAGGATGAGTCGTTAAGCAGGGAAGCAGCCAATTGATTTATACAAAACTTAGCCAGAGTGCTGGTGGTAGGGATCTTGACTTGGACATCAACGTCAAGAATTATGAGGAGCTCTAGATGAACAAGATATTGTTTTTGTCTTTGATTAATGAAAGAGCTCTTAAGACTGGAGAGTATTCCCGCCAGCATGATGCAAGTGAGGAAGGAGGCGGCAGAGGCAGTGGAAGCAAAGGAGCAGGCGATAGAGGCGAGGAGGGTAGGGATGATGATGAGGATGTACAGGAGTAGGTTAGTGGCCAAGAAGATGAGCAGCCTCGCTGTGGAAGGGGCCAACGGGGCATTTGGTTTATATCGTGGGTAATAATTTATTTAATTTAAATTTATAATATATAATTTAAATTTGATATAATTTTTATTAATATAATTGATTTTTAAATTACACTTTGTAGATGATAAGGGGAATAGGTCCACGATTAGGATGACAACTATAGACATCTCTAAGATGACAATGGGGCATATGATTGTGTTGGTGAATTGTATGGACCAATTGATCCAACAAGGGGCCGATTGTGCAACAAATATCTGTGGTTTCTAGCAAAAGAGTGGTGTCATGTCCTTAATTTAATCCTTATATATGAGCATTTGGAAGCTATTTGAACCACTTTAAAATCTCTTTTAAGTTAGAAAAAATGATTTTTCAAAACCTTCCTTTCTCATGTATTGTTCACTTTGTAAATCTATATTTATGGTCACATTTTGAAAATTCATCATTAATTCTAGAAAAACAAAATTGATGTGGTTCAAATTCCTATTGAAGTCTCTTTCATTAGTCTTTGAGGGAAAAATATAAAATTTGAGTTTCATTATGCCAAGTGATATAGTTTAATCGTCAAAAATCACTGTTCATTTGATAAATCTAGATATTTCCAATTTTCAAACCTTAACTTTAAAAATTAATTTCTCATCACTCACATATCCAAATAAGACGGGTTATATATTCTTTTAAAGATCAAGATGTGTACTTTAAGTTCATCAAATCTCATGATTTAATCCATTCATTTACTTGGTGAAACTGAAGATGGAAGTTGGCTACTCCATATCCCATGAGTTGCTTATTTCAAATTTTAACTTTAAGTTTAAAAAAGCATATTAAATTGAATACTTAACCAAATAAGGTGAACTTTTTGTCCAATTAAACATCTTTACCTTCAAATTATTCACACCAAAATTCATATTAAAAAATCGTCCATTAAGGTATCCAAATTAGCTTCACAATGTTATTGCCTCTTTGGATCATACATGCCAATGCCCATTTAATTACTTTACGATTTTTAGCACCAAAACAACATAACTATACATGCTTAAGAATCCACATTTAGGCCTTTTTGTTTTGAGGTTCTAGCACCTATAGCATGGTCAATTTATGAAAGGAATGAGATTTCAAAGAAATCTCAATAGCAAGAGATAATATTTTAGCATCTATCAAGTGAGTTATTCAATCCCATGCATATGATATAGGAGCAATACAACCTCATCATCATGCATACTTTAACTTGCATATTGTCATGACATATATAGCAAGGAGATGCAACAACCATCATAGCTCATGGCAACCATTCCATAGCATCATCACATAACAAGCTTAACCAACCATCATACATGCAAATCAATTAAATAGCTAACATTAACAAATTTTAAAGTATTGTATCCTTGCTACCTCTTGAAAAACTCTTGATGTTTTCCCCTAGAATTGTTGTTCTCCTTAGGCAAATGTCCAAGCTAAACATTACAAAGAAATGGCATATTACAATACCATTCCATAACTCAATTTCGACATTAAACTCTCTAGGTATCTATTTCTTTTCAATTTTAGGACTCTTGGTTCCTTTTAACTAAAATCAATTCCCAAGGTCCAATATGTTAGATTTAGGTAGATAGGCTAGATTACCCAAGAGGGGGTGAATTAGGTTAACGACGAATTTTAAAAACCTTTAAGAATGCTTTGAAAACTCTTTAAGGATTTGATAAATAAAACAAGATAATTTGAAAAGCTTTGATTGAAAATAAGTTACTGAAAATCAAAGAGTTAAGGAAGAAGAATTTACACAGAGAATTTATCTTAGTTCTGTCTTTCTTTGACCTATGTCCAGTCCTCAACTTCCTATTGAGATTTTCCAATCTACTATACACCAAGATTACAATGGGCTATTGGCATCCTTTACAACTTCAATTTTTATGGTAAATTGAGAACCACCTCAATCTGAGGTTACACCACACTTCTGGTGGTAACACTCCCCTTAAACAAATAAGAGCAAATCCTAACCTTCAATCCCTTGATTCCAAGGTTTTGCTCTCATATAAGAAAAGAATAAAGCTTAATCTAACTCTTAGAAAGAGTGAATAAATAGACATTGTAGCTTATTGTATTTATTTCTCAATATAATGATACATAAGGAACAGAGAGTTGAATACTTTATGTGTTTGATGAATCTAATGATATTATGACTGTGTATAACTCATTGTTGCTATCGTTGTCATCGCCAACTTCCTAACTTTAAATGCTCTTCTATTTATAGTTGATCTTGTGACTGTTGAGCAATCTTTCTGTTGAGGTTTTCTTTTGTTGACTTTTCCTTCTATTGGAAATATGACCGTTGAACTAGCCGTTGTAGTTGTTGGGGCTTCTAACACAGTTTTTTTGTCATTAAAAGTCTGTTGGCTTAGATCTCGGTCTAATATCATGTTTAGCTTTGAAATTAACAGAATCTAAACTCTTGACATTAATCCTCTAAACACTTCAAGATTTAATCGTTAGTGTCTAAATATGTAAAGTGAGGATTGGTGAATTTAAACTCGAATAAAATTAATCACAACAAAAATGATATGAGAATAATATATGCATATCAATATTTGATGGGCCAATCAATGATCAAGTGTATAAAAATCAATTTAGTTCTAAACACTTTAATATCAATTAGGAATTATGCTTGCCACGTCCCAAAAATTTGGACCATGACCGGCACAGAATATGAATAATTTAATATTCTGAAAGCCTAACGCCTTAAGTAAAACATTCGAATTTCCCATAATGTTTCTCAAATAAATATAATCTTTTCCGAAGTCTATGTGGAGCATTACCCTTTTCAAAATAAAACAAGTTCATAATAAAAGTAATTACATCAAAAGTAGTCTCTATCAAACGATACTTCGGATCAACAACGAGGCTCTTTACAGCTCAGCGGAAGGATTAGGGTGACCTGGACTATCTGAGGCCAAATAATCTACTCGTGAATAACATCCCAAAAACATGATTAAAAGAATGCAGAAGTCAACAATGCATAATCATGCTACAAATGTATTTAAGGAAATATAACAATATGAAGTAACCATGTCAAATAAATCGTTTAGGAAAAATCTTTTCAAAACCATCATCTTTTTGTAGGACTTCAACAGAACAAAAATAGACGTGGACACACAGTCCACGAGGATAACTAACCATCAGACGCAGCCCGAAGCCACGAAACAGACGCAGGTACGAAACCCGCGAATAACAGACGCAGGTACAAAACCCACGAAATATCCATCGAGCTCGGATAACCAAGGTATACCAAGGGCTAACAGTACTGCTGTTAGCAACCAGTATTTTGTATTCCATCTTTTCTAAAATATTTCCATCATGCATGGGGTTTATTTCACATATAATAATCTCAACCGTTTCAATGCCATAACCATTGGTAAAAACCACTTTGAATTTCAAAAACCCCAGCATGTATATCAAATATCACGTTACAATGAAGACATGAAATTCCCGTAGGAAAGCTCCATGAATAAAATCGATTCAATATAACTTTTCCCAAAAACCTTTTCTAAAACTTATTTATCCATTTTCATACTTACTCAAAGTTCTTTTGTAAGTCAATCGAAAGAAAATCATTTCTAATGATTTAAATCATTCTTTCGTAAAATTTGCCTTTCAAGATTCATCTTTGAAATTCAACATTTGAAATGACAATGCATTTGAAAATATAAAATTTAGGGAACGTTATTCACTCACCTTCCACGCTCCTAAAACGTTACTCTTTTCGCCAAACTCTTTCGATTACTTTCACCTTTCAATTTCCTGGCATCCCGAAATAATACATTAACGCTCTAAATAAAGTATCAACAGAATCAATTCATCTTTAACCTAAGATTCCATTTCATTTCCTGCTATTAATCATTCATAAAGATTTAATACATAAACTCCTAAACCACTAAGCAACCGACATTATTTCAATCGAATATACATACAACCATACGGTACATGTTTTCAACTATCCCAGATAACAAACATTATCCAACATCAAATTTAGTTACTTGAAATCCTGACAAGCTTATAACCCAATGATATGCCAAACAGAGACTGAGACATACCCCTAAACCACCATTCACCCTTAACAGATATGATTTCTCAAAGCAAGAATTTCGAAACTTGGCAACTTAAACTTGGTTCCAATATGCGAAGTTTAATACTAGCTTCTTTTCACAAACGTTCTTCTTTGATTAACTCAGATTTAAAACTTGTCATGACCAATACCACTCACTGGGAAATTTAAAACAGAACATGCCCCAACCAAGACTTATGATATTTGGTTAGATCCCAGGTTCCTATGTTTGACCATCATATCCCCAAAGTTCCAACCCAATCAAATCCATGGCCACTCACAGCCATCTTTGCTCACAAGAATATATATACACTTATGCAGATTTGCTCATGACATTCCCTGGCCAATATTATCCTGCAACAATACCCCCAACGCATACACTGCACAAGGAACACCCATACGCACAGAGAGCAACAACGACCTTGGTGTATACATATCCCTGTATTCCCTTACAACCAGGCATCACAGTCCCAATTTATGATAGTTCACCTAAGTACCACCCCCAACAATACAGCGACAATAATGAATGTAAGAACAACAAGTAGGGGAAATTTGCAAACCAGACTTCACTAACATTCGTACAACCAACCCATGACAACTCGTCAATCATTCCCACAGATTAATCCTTATCATTTCTGGACATGATTCAGTCAAGAAGAGTGCAGTGGCAATCAATTACATGGCTAAAGTTTCAAAGCAGGGGAGTCGGCAAACCCCAAACACACAACAACAATAATCACATCCTACAAGCACATATATATATATTTATATTTATATACTTTAACTTCAAGCTCACCATAACAGCCTTTACAACACAAAGGCAAACCACATAAAATAGGACAGAAAACCATCGAGGAATCTTACCTTCAACCACAACACCCAGCAACGGCAACTGAGAAGGACTCTAGAAATATGAAATTTCCTCAGTGACAATAGAGGAGACGCGACACCCACAACTGACTATAGAAATGCCCTGAACAGCGACGGCGATGATAAGAGGGAGATTGCACAAACATACTTGCTACAGTACCTTGGTGTTTCCGGTAATGACGTATAATCTGCACAGAAAGACGACGATAAAGCTGTCTGAATCCCCACCACTGAGTCTACCCCCAGCGTCGATCGCCACACACACCAACTATGCCTCCCGCATCCTTCCCCTGCTTCCTCTGCTCCTAGCATTTTAAAAGCAACAAAAGATGGGAACTTCAGGTGATGGGTCAACTCCAACGGTGACGACACAGTAGAGTCTGTTCACACAGTATCGATAGTGTGAAGTTACCTCCCTCGCTACTCACTAGCTGCCTCCCTTTCCCCTGTTGCTGCTGCAAAATCTGCAGAAGAAATGAGGGCTGCGTACGGTGACCAAAAGAAAAAAAAGGAGGGGGAAAAGTGAAATTTGTGTGCCTTAAAAAAAACCCTTCAACAACACTCAGGATTCGAAAGCAGGTACGCTGGTTAATCCCCGTCCACACTAACCACTCGGCTACCACACACACATGACAAATTCTCTGTGGATCATAATATATATTCCTTAATTACATTGATTTATCCAAATAACACTCCTGGCCATAACAATGCTTGTTTTCAAAGATTATGCTATATTAATCAATTACTCAATCAATTAATGTGTGAAATAGAAAATAGAGTATCATACTTAATGGATTATTCGGCATATATTATATAATTTTATAAAGATAAGTTTCATAAAAGATTTACCATGAAGAATAATGAGAAACATAGGCAAATTATCATTTAAATCAATCATATGAAACATGAAATAATTTTGTAGCTTAAAACAGAGATATATTTCAAATTTTTGAAGTTTCTAAAGTTAATCGAATGCTTACTCGATTAATGTGTTTCAAAGATTTGAATTAGAAAATATTTTAATACAAAGTAATCGAACATTTAATATATTAATGCAAATTAATCAATTATCCAATCGATTAATTAGTTTATATTTGAATTTCACAAAATTTGATACTTCGCCGATTAATCAAACAGTTAATAGATTAATATAAATTAATCAATTAACTAATCAATTAATAGCAATATCTTTGTTCAAGAGGAAAACTGTTTTCAATAGATTAATCAATTAACTAATCGATTTACTATTAATTAATTGACCAATAGATTAATTGTCTTATTATTCAATTTTAGAAGGCAAGCTCTCGACATTAATTGAATACTTAATTAATTATTGGTCTACTCATTAATCGATTAACTAATCGATTAATTGATTTTTCTTTGTAAACAAAATGCTGCCTTTACACATTAATCTATCATTGAATCAATTAACTAATAGATTAGGTATCAATAATCAAATAACTAATTGATTAACCCTACTAACTTCTTCTTTTAACTTCATTTGATTACAAATTCATGTTCATTACTTCAAAAACACTTTTTCACATCATCAAACAACTTAATTTTCTTTTATCTTTTGACATCATCAAAAAATATACAATATAACACAATCCTACATACTTTTTCTTATAGAATCCATTTATAAAGTTAGCATTTTGTAAATCAAACTCCTCCATCAAGTTTGGTCAGAATATGAGACCTCCAAATTTTCTAAAAATTCACATTTTGATTCCAATGCTTCCAATATTTGTTTCTCTACTTAACCCTACGCAATTTTTCATTTTCACCTCATTAGAAACATCAAAATCATCAAATTTCAGCTCCTATCTAGACTTTCATATAGTGACAGAAAGGGTACCAAAATGAAATTCCAAGATCACATTGATTTTCCAAGCTTAATCCAAGTAAATCTAGCTTATTCTTACTTGTCTAAGCTATGTATAACATAAAATTCAATCTTTTCCCAACCCTTAGCATTTCTTCTAGCAGTCATCAGGAAGAGAAAAATGGTGTTTCAACCTACCAAATCTAATGGAAATCTTCCTACAACATAATCCAAAGATAGGAGGAAGAAGTTTCCTTAATTACTTAAAGATTGGAAGCTTGGATGATTGGATTCCTAGTTAGAATTAATTTTGCAGGAGTTTCCCTTCTATTACCAAGTGAAGGCTGACCAACAAGAGGGAGGTGGTATTTATAGGCCAAGACATATCATTTTCTTTTCAAAAATTACCATTATGTCCTTTTCCTTTTAAAAAATGACATTCATGTCCCTTCTTCTTCATGATTACCCTTGTTCCCAAAATTTGTGTCTATTTTTACTTTAGACCATAGAACTTTTAGGGTTTTCATTTTAGTCCCTTAAAACTTTACAATTTGGTTCCTTTGAACTTTATACTTATGCCATAAAGAACTTTCTTTCTTTATGATCTAGTTCCTAAATCTAACTATATTCTAATATTTTCCTTTACTATGCGTCATTTACCCTAGTTTGAAAATTAGGGATATGACAAGTGGACCCATTTCCCCATTAATAAAAAGGATTGGTGGGCAATGGAATCATATATTAAGGCTAGAGCTTGGTAGCTTATAACGGTAATTAGTTTTAAATCTATATTGGTTATTTAAATCAATGAATATTAAGGCTAGAGCTTAGGAGCTTATAAAGGTAATTAGTTTTAAATCTATATTGGTTATTAAAATGAATGGATAGTTTAATTTAATGTAGCTATTGATAATAAACATTTCATTTTCTTACTTGCAGAGTAAATTTATGGTCAGGAAGTGTTTACGGGTGAGTACCCTTAAGAAGTTGGGGATGACTGGAAGAATGTAAGGCTTTCCTTGTTTCATAAGGAGGAGGGTAATGAGAGTAGACTGAAAAGGAGGTAGGGAACTAGGTGCCTAATGATGTCCTTGGGCAAAATTAGAAAGAGTTTGTCAAATATCGATTTTCACCGGAGGGGAGTGTATACATTTATTTAGATTTAATTTTTTGCTAATTTGACTAACCAAATATGCAATTTGTTTCAGCAAGCATCCCAGAGAGGTGCCGCTAGCGTCACTCACCAAATCATACACTATAAGGGTAGCTCGAGACCCTTTTCGGTTGCTTATGATGAGATTGTAAGTAGAGAAATTATTTATATATTATAATACAATATAGTTGCATTTACTGTTTAAATATTTATTTGTAATAAACTTTTAGGAGAGAAGGATCGTTGCAGAGTGTGGATACACGCCAACCATAGGCAAGATGTAGCCTAAGCTATACAGGGCTCAAGACTGGACTTCTATATTGGAGGAGGTTGAAGAAGTTACTACAAGTATTTAATTATTATAATTTAGTATTTTTATAAGTAAATAACATTTTTTACTTTTTCTAATTATTTTGATAGGCATGAATAACTTAGATTGATATAGAGTTACGGGAGTCGTATAGGTTTGCCTTGGATCCCGCCATATCACTACTAGAGGGCTATGGTCAACCTCATAACCATGACTGAATCATGGGACTCAGCCTCTTGAATGCCCTATCATCCTCTCAGTCATAAGTTACATGAGCATATATTAGCCTAGGAGCTAGGCGGCAAAGCAACATATCTATGGACGAGTTGCATGACTAGGTGACATCTATACAGGCCCAAATGGCATCCCAAATGTATGAGAAGGCATCTTAGATACAACAAAGATGTGTGAGGAGGTTGTCTGATGTAGTCACAGGTGTCAGATCATCAGCAATATATTTTGAGCAAGATTGACATTTTTAGGGAGACTAAGCAGGCCCTTATTTAGGACTAGTCACCCCAACTCCTTCGACCATGCCTGCCCTTCACTTGCCACCTCTTGTCCTAAACCCCTACTACTGCCCCTCCCAGTTCCAAAGAACCAAACCCCATATCTCAATGAAGATGTGTAGGATGATGCTTATCATCCCTGAGTTTATTTCTGCCTTTATTGTCTAAACTTTGTTAAACTTTAGTTTTGTTCACAATTTTGATTTGGACATTTTTAATTTTGTAATATAAATTTGGAATTATTTATTTGTTAAAATTTATAGTTTATTTGACAATTATTAAATTTTATTTTATTTCTTAAAATTTATAATTTATTTGTTAAAATTTATAGTTTATTTCATAATTTTAAAATAATTACAATTTGTCTCTAAAATTTGGTGTACATGGGAACATTTATAGCGATTACAAACAGCTACAATGTCTAAATTACAAATATGAATTTCCCTACAACATTCAAACCGCCTATCACTTATTTTGTAACAGTTATAAACTGCTACAAAGTTCTAAATTGCAACATTCAAACCGCATGTTACGCATTTTGGAGCAATTATAAACTTTTACAAAGTTCCAAAATTGAAATCAGAATTTTCTGCCAATGTTTAAACCACCTACCATGCACTTTGTACCAATTCTAAACTACTATGAAAGTCTAAATCTAAACTTCAAATTTCCCTCCCACACATGAACTCACTGTGACACCTTTATAGCAGTTATGAACTGCTACAAACGTCATCATTTGAACATTAGAATGATATGACGGTTGTATAGCTTTATAGCAATTTATACAATCAGTATAGCTCATCCATATACGGGGTGAAACTTTAGTTTAACTTCCTAATAACTTATCATAGAGCTTTTACTCTCATGTGTTCTCCAAATCATCCCTACAACAATAATGGATAAGACTTAGATCAATGTTCCAAGTAAGTCTTTACGATATTTAGCAAGACTCAACTCTTTCTTCAATTTTACGTGCCATAATATAATTTTAAGATTCAGTGTCCATGCCCTATATGTAATTTTAACAAGTGGCACCAAGATATATTGTTAAGGACCTTTTGATTATTAAGGCCTTCACACAAAATTATGTCATTTGAGCTCTACATGGGGAACAACCTAATATGATTGCTGAGTTAACTTTGGTTATATCAAGAATGGGAGTTCGAGTTTACCAACCCGATGTCATGAATTATATGATTGATAAACTCATATTTGTATTGATTTTTAGAGTGTTTAAAGAGAGTTTTATTATTGAGTTTGTCCTCATTTACCAATATGATGAGCAATTAATTAATAAAAGATTGAATAGTTAAGAATTAATTGATGTGATTTTAATGATTAATTGGATAAATAATCTATTTCTTCCATTTTTCCATTATAGGCTAAATGCACTAATAAAATGGACAACTAGTGGTGGTTTGATAGCTAGAAGGTAGACTTAATAGAGTTGCTAATAGATTGAACATGTGCTAGATCGAGTAGCTGATAACAGATACAACTAGGAGATCACACATATGCTGCAACAGAAATCACATGGAGGAGATTGGCTAATAGAATCACATGTTGAAAGCAAGGCAGCTTTTACTACTCACACGTACTTATTCCACACTTCTCCTATATATTCACTCATTCCATACCTTATTGGACACCATCTAACAAATACACACACCTCATTCCATTACACCATACTTTACCTTAATCCATTCCACTCAAATTAACACACACATCACATTTCCATCCACACAGATCCTAACGCCATTTACCTCTCTCTCCTACTCCATCTCCATTCTCTTATGCAACTTTCCTTTATTCTAGGCAATAGAACTAGAGGAAAGTTTTGCTTCTATCTTCATCTTCTACTTCCTATTTCACCACGACTGCTGCTGATTTTTCTGTTGCTTTTAAAGTTCTAATAGTAATGCAAGGCTAAGCTATTGTGCTCTCTTGGAGATGATGCTAAGCTAAAATCCTTGACCTAAGATAGGGAGTTCATTGTGTCTTTAATTTAGATTTAATTGTATCAAGTTGATGTAGTTAATTCTGGTATTACTGATACAATTGGAGTTAGTAGATTATAAAGGATTAGTTAACTGAGTTGGATTTATTATTTCTACATAGTTGAGCTTTGATTGATTCTTATCCTTTAACTAGTTGGACATGGTTGTAATTAATTATAGCAATTCAATAACAGAGTACAGTTGTATATGTTTAATTCATCTTCTTCTATCTTTTAAGTTGAATGATTCATATTTCTCTATTAAATGTTTGTGATATAGCTTTGATTGAGATTTAGCTGGCGATTTGTTAGTTGACCAATTCTAATTCAATTGCTTAACTCCAAATATTATGTCAATAATGAAGGTAAAGTAATCTCCAAGGGAACACACTTGTCATTGATTTATTTCATCATCATAAATACCTAAAATCATAAACAATAGCATAAGATTTACATTCAGAATTTATTCAATATCACATAACTCATCTGATTAATTTGTTAATTTGTAGCTCATTAGATTAATTAGGAACTTTAGCATCGATTTAGACTTTTGTGAATTTACCTAGGTTAGCTTCACTTTACTATTGGTTAGCTTAGTTTTGTTTGATAATTAAAATGATAGTTATCAAAATGGCACCATGCCAGGGAGTATTACTTGTTAAGGTTTCCTAAGCAATCTATTGGGCCTCAAAATCATAAAAAGTATATGGGTGTTTTAGTTTTCTATGAGTTTAGTGTTTTATGTCTGTTGTGTCATGACCAATTGGCTGTTTATTCACGATTATAGTGCTCTGTGATTTCTAGTCATGACCAGATACATATTTGGTCGCAACCTGAAATTAGTTTTTTACTCAAATTTGCTCTCTGTAACTTTTAGTCTCAATCACAACGCTTTTTGGTCACAACCAAAAATATTTTTCATCAAGTTTTCTTCTCTGTGATTTCCAATAGCAACCAAATTGATACTTAGTTATGACTAAAAATCAGCGTTTAATTTAGAATTACTCTATGTGATTTTTAGTCATAACTGGAGTAACATTTGGTCATAACCATAAAATTCTAACTTCAAGCATTTGCTTTATAATTTTTAGTCGCAACCAAAGTGACATTTGGTCACGACCAAAAATCCTGATTTTAAAATTTTACTCTCTGTGACTAACAATGACAACCTAAAAATCATTTTTGTCATGATATCTACCCTCTATAATTTTTTATCACAGCCTAAAATCCTTTTTGTTGTGACCTAATATTTTTGAACTGTGATTACTTGATCTCAATTTTTGAAATTGTTGCATTATTGATATACTTGATATTCTACATAATTGTTGAGCTTGATTTAAATGACCAGAAGCTCTGAATTATTTCCTTTGGATAGATAAATTAATAGAACACTTAGGCAAATTAAGAAAGCTAAAATCTTAAATGAAGCTAGTGTTGCATCTGCTATTGTGCCTAGTTCTTCTAGTAAATCTATTGTAGCTGAGACTAAATTTGCATTTGGTGATATCTTAGATAATCATTTTGTTATAGAGTATGTTAATGAGGGTAAAGATCATACTTATAATCAGAATAATCAACATGAGCTACACATAGAGAATAGTGTGAATAATAGAAGGGCACATAGGAGCATAAGATATTCCACTTCTTCCAATGCAATATATGATCCTTTTCATATTTGTACTGCTTTAGATGTTAATTTTTAGCTAAAAGGTCATTTGTTAAGCAACTCACCAAAGTTTTATGTATTATTAGGTTAGAATCCTTTCAAACATTTGAAGACTATCTAGTGGGTTTGCTCTTCTATGAAACCTGTTATCGCTGATATGGATGTTGTGCAGAGGCAAGCATTCTATTTTACACTTGAAGGAAAGGCAAAAAGAATGGTTTTATATTATGCCACATCATGCACCTCAAGCCTTAGACTCCTAGAATAACTTGAGAAATACTTTCTTAGAGAGATATTTTCCTATATCCAAGACTGCTATATTGAGGAAGGAGATTTTTGCTATAAAAGAATATGCTCAAGAGTCTTTTCATGAGTTCTAGGAAAGGTTTCAAGAGCTGCTTGCTAGATATCCATACCACCAAATTCCAAGTGAGCATTTGGGATAGTATTTTCACTTAGGATTGCACATTGCATGCATAAAGAATTTGTATGCAGATATTGGGTGTTCCATTTAAGACTTAACACCTGATAAAGTATGAAACTTGATTAAGAAGATAGCAAACAATGACCAACAATATGGGGGCTATGATGCTAGGCAAGTTCATAAAGTTTTTACAAGGTCTTCTCAAGATTATAATAGCTTATCTTCTCAAGTTGTTGCTATGAATGCTCAGATTAACAATTTAGCTGCTCAATTGAGAAATTCATATGTTCAAAGCCTATACTCTTAAGCTCTAGTTGCTCCTAATTGTCAGCTTTGTTTTTACCAATTCATACCAGTGTTAATTGTCCTATACATTATAAGGATGTATCAGCTATCTATCAAGGCAGACTAAACCAATATCCATAAAGGAATCCATACTCTAACATATACAATGAAGGATTAAGAGATCATCTTAATTTCAGATAGAGGAACGGAGGTAGAGATAGGAATGTTGGGCAAAATAGATTTAACAATGACAAGCAAGTAGTTGAATCCTCTATAGCTATAGAAGTACCTACTACTGTAAAGAATGATGGAATTTTTGAGATATTCAAGAACATTAATGTGATAAACTCTAATACAAATTTCATAAACACAAACTTCAGTTATAACTTCAAGGACTTGAGATCTATTGTGGAAAGCAACCTGACAATGATAGATTATAAATTTGATGTATTGGAGAGTAAAATAGAATAGTAGGAAACAAAAGCTACATACATAAATGGCTATGTATGATAGTTAGTCAATTTAGTGAGTGATGTTCAAGCCAAAATTGGTGGAAATCTACCCTCAAACACAGTTGTTAACCCCAAATCGATGAATGCTGAGTTTGAGAAATGGAAAAATAGTAAGTGAAGCAAATGTTGATGATGATAAAGGGATAATGGAGAAAATGAGAAGTGGAATAGATCTAGAACTGAATAGTTGATGGAAGAAAATCCTTCATTCATGCCAGAATCATAAAGTAGTAAAGAGAAGGGTATGTTATAGCAAAAGAGTGAGCAAATTAGATTGAAGGATGCTGCACAACCATATGATATACATGAAGCAACTACAAGCCAGAAATCCAACAAGAACTAGCATCAAAAGGAGCATGAAGATGCAGAATAGAAGGATAGAGAGGTAAGTATTAAACATATACCTTTTCCTAGTGCATACATGTGTCTAAAGAAGGTTTTAAAAGAAAAATAAAACCAAGATATTCTAAATTTATTGGGTAAATTGGAAGTTAATGTGACACTTATAGATCTGATCAGAAGTATACCTAAGTATGGGAAATTCATGAAGGAATGATGTACTAATAAAAGAATTTGCAAGCCAAATAAAAGGGTTCAAGTAGGATCTAGTATGTCAACTTTACTTAAGTCATAACTTCCTATAAAAAGTGATGATCCAGGTTCATCTATAGTCCCAATCATGATTGGTAAGTTTTAGTGAGCTAGTGTTTTCTTAGATCTTGGTGCAACCATTAATGTAATGCTAACTTTTATTTATACATCATTAGGCATAGGCTTACTTAATGAAACCTCCATGATAGTTCAACTTGCTGATTGTACTATAGGAAACCTGTCATATCCCAATTTTTAGGCTTAGAAGCCCAGTATATAGCCTGAAAAAGGGATGCTACTAGACCCTGTTGAGTAGAGGTCTCAGTAAATAGAGAAAATTATGCTGATCAGTTTGATGCAACACAGAGTTTTGATATAAGGTCCCGAAAGATTTATATTAATTTCTAAAGAGAAGGAAAATTAATATAGTATTCTCTAGACCTCAGAATCAGATGAAATGTGGCAGTAAATTCCTATAATTAATATAAGAATTTCTGAAACTGACAGAGTCCAAAAAGGAGTTCTATAGAATTTACTACAAAATTTACAGTGGATTAAAAGACCCGATAAGTAGGTTTCAGGGGAATTTATCGAAAATTGAGCCCATGAAGATAGTGGATCATATAGAGGGTCCAGAATGGCACCTTATAGGCCCAATAATATTTTCAGATAAGTATGTGGGCCAGAGCTAATAAATAAAGACCAAGAAAAATGAAGAATTATGAAAATACTACTGAAGGTATGCCACTGTGTTGTGTCATTAAGTTAGAGTCAGACGAAAGGTGTTATGATCATTTAACTAAGGTTAGACAGTCAAGAAAGGGTATCTAGATAGTTGACCAGGGTCAAGAGGTACTTTGGTAAGGTATGGAAAGATAAGAGTGCCCCTAGAAGTACTAAAGAGGTATTAAGGGCATTTTGATAATTTACTAAGGATGTTTCTTGGGAACCGAGCCACCAAAGTGTTTGGGCTAGGTTAGAAACCCAAGATGACATTCCAAGGCCCAAAAACGTAGGCCAAGAAGGATGTGGACCCAATAGGCATTAAAATGTTAATTTCGTGCTTTTTTAATAAAGTAAAGTGACCCGGTCAAAGATAGAACTAGGTAAAGTAATTTGGAATCATGAGGGGACATAAATGGGGCCCACAATGTTCCACATGGAATCATTACAATAAAAAAAGAAAAGCAAAGGACACATGGCATGATTAGAGAAAAAGGAGAAAAAGCAAGAGGACAAGTGGCACGATCTCGACCGTCCATTCAGGGAAAAGACTCTAGAACTCTCTGAAAAGGTTGAGTTAGCTGGTGAGGTGTCCCAAGGGCCCCACTATTATGCCATATATACCCCTGAGGTGTCCCTTCAGGTGTCATGGATGATGTCATGAGCGGTAAGTCATCAGGGAGGGTGATGTCATCGTGATGATGCAGGCAAAGCTTCTTGAGGAAGCAAGCAACCTGAGCCATTCATCACGAATCAATCTGGACCATTCATTCCACCTCCTCTCACCTATAAATAGGATACTCCCCTCCCATTTCAAGGCACACCACGGATCTAGCAAGAAAAGGAAGAGAAAGAGATAAGGAAAGAAAGGAAGGAGTTTTGGTGGAGCCAGGAGCAGTCTAAGGAGCTGAGGGACTGGGCAAAGCTTAGGAATGAGGTAAGAAAGTTGTCTAGTCCCTGCTCTAATAAAGTAGACGATTGCTCTTAGTAGTTAGAATAGAGAAATATCTCTATTAATAAAGTTAGCTATAGATAGAAAGAAAGCCATGGGAATGTCAGAGTAAGAATATTACTCCTAGCTAAGCATGAGTTAAATAGAGCTATACTTGATAATAAAAAAATATTATTATGCTATGTATAGGCTCTGACTTATGAAAAGAAGGAACCTTAGAGACAAGGCTAAGAGCTGGAAGGAAAGGCTACACGCCA
Organism: Leucaena leucocephala; assembly: GCA_037074615.1. NCBI lineage: Eukaryota > Viridiplantae > Streptophyta > Magnoliopsida > Fabales > Fabaceae > Leucaena > Leucaena leucocephala. The sequence continues at coordinate 15,516,086 of CM073535.1, read as the reverse complement.
GGTAGTAGACTTACCTACTTGTATGCTTATACTGCTTGGATATTTTATGTGATATTTTCTTACCTTGATGATGTGAGGCATGTATGATTAAGTAATGTTCTGTTTCTTTTTATACTATAGCCATATGTTATAATTAAGTAACATGGAAGCATGTATGTTATCATGATGCAAGCATGATCATTAAGTACCCACATAGTAACATCAAGCATATAGTTGCATACATTGTATGGTTATCATTTGCAACTAAGATTTCCCCAAAAATCTCATCCCCTTCCATATAATCCCAATCCCACAGGTTTGTTTAAAGAGGACCAAAGAATCATAGAGAGGAGCTAGGGATTGGATAGTGCAGAGGTTATGCAAAGATGGGACCAAAGTGCTGGAATCAGGGAAAAATGTAGGATAAACAGTAAACTTCATATGTTGACTGATGTGGACCTAGTCAAGGCGTTGTCAACAAGTTATTTTTTCCTGAAAGAGGATTACGTTAGCTTCATGCAACAATTTGAACCACTTCATTTCAATTTTTCTAGAATTAGTTATGATTTTCTGAATTCAAGTCACTCTGCTGGAATTTACACAGTGAACAGTGTTCGCTACGAGTAAAATTTCAGATTGTATGATTTGACTTCAATGGCCCTAGAAGTGGTTCTAAATGCTACTAAATGGTCCCTAAAATGTAATAAAAGGAGGATGTTTCATTTTGGTATCAGAGCAAGTTATGAGATAGCTAAGATTTTTCACCGTGATCGAGGGTTCTCACTGCATGAGAGTGGGACGAAGCGTTGGCTCTTATCCCGACAAGGCCAACTGGCTTTGCCACTGGGAGGTTGCATTGCAGTCGAGTGGCAGGTACGTAAAACTTGCGTCTGAGGTACCTTATATGTTGAAAATTGTTCCCTAGGGGCTAATCATTGTCTTATGAATATTGTTAATTTATGAATTTATTAATTATGTTATCATATTATTTGCATGTTTACTATGATGACCATCCTTGGATAACTCATAATCTTATCCTAAATGTCCCTAGTCGGTCATCTATGCGGGAGCAGAGATGAAATAAGACCAGTATGACTTTGAAGATGTATAGAGATATAAATCAAAGTCATAGGCACATGTAAGAGTACAAGGTGTTAGACCGACCTATTATGAGAGAGCTGCATAAGTTAAGTCATAAGCTTCTCTCATATACAAACCATGTTACTATGCCCTTTGACCCGAGATCATTATAGATTCCTACATGACAAACACTCAAGTTTGACCTAGTCAAAAGTCACTTTTGACCGAGTGATCATAAAGACTATGTTCGGGCTTAGTGGTTTTTCGTGCGGAGGAATATGAATAGTCAAGATGGAATATGTCCCTCACATTCGTAGAGAGATATTACTGGGCCCCTCAATGAGTGAGTTTGAGAAATGTATGTCCATACTGTAATGGAAAGGTAGTTCCATTTCTATAGTCAGACTACTCAAGGATCGAGAAAGTAATGGTCAGGAATAGGAGGATGACATTCTCCACGCCTCATCCATGACCAAAATATCGTGTGACAAAAGGGACATGATATAGTTGTATAAAAGGTTACATCATTCATCGATCCTCATATGATTTGGGTAGTCGTGATGTCTTGCTAGACACCGCTTGCAACTTGTGAGTCAGTATAGTAAATGGCCCACTGTCAACTTCATATGGGCCTACAGGGTCACACATAAAATAGCCCAACACGAGCTATGATGTCCAGATTCATTGAATCTAAGACATGTCCAGATTCAATGAATGATCCAGGGTGGATGTATATATTTATATTCGTATATATATAAATTCGTATATATATTATATATAAGAGATATTTACAAGATTTAATTTATAAGGACAAATTAAATCTCTATCACGTTTGAATTTGAAATTCAAATTGATATGATATCTCATATAAGAGATATTTACAAGATTTAATTTATAAGGATAAAATTAAATCTTTATCACGTTTGAATTTGAAATTCAAATTGATATGATATCTCAAATTTGATTTATGAGAATAAATCAAATGTAATTCTGTCTTATCTTTATTTTAAATTAAATAAATAGGTGAATTAAATCTGTGGGACGGATTTAATATAAACACTATTTATTTAATTAGTTTCTTATCAAATTATACAATATATGATATTGTATTAATTTTAGAATTAATATAAGATTAATTCTAAAAATCCAAGTATGTGGTAACACGTATAGCATCCGATATATCTGATATTTAAGAGCTACGGTTGGGACAGAAAAAAGGGTGAACGGGAATCCGCAAAAAGGTTTGCAGATAAGAAACTGTCAAAATAGAGATGGAGAGGATGAATTCTTGAGTAAGCCCTGGAGGGACAGAAGGCGCTAGCATGTCTTTCGTGGCTAGAACGCTGTTCGTGTGGATACCAGTAGAGGAAGCCGACCTGAGTCATCGACTTCTTACGATCGAAAAGAGATCACGAGCCGTATAGAGAAGTTGTGGATGTCGCAACCAGAAGTTGAGAAAGTCATGAATAAATACTGAGGGTAATACTTCTTTCCACTTAACTTAAACACATACGGTAGATCCTGGCAGGGAATAGAAAAATTTTTAAGTTAATTTCTGCTACGTGTCTTCCAATTCCTTACAATCCATGTACGACAATCAGGTTTGGACCTTAGTCGACCCACCTGAAGGTGTAAAAATTGTCGGGTGCAAGTGGGTTTTTAAGGAGAAAACTGACATAGATGGCAATGTAAATGTCTTCAAGGCACGACTGGTTGTAAAAGAATTTACTCAAAGTCATAGTGTGGACTATGATGAGACCTTTTCCCTAGTTGCAATGGCTAAATCAATCAGAATCCTCTTTACCATAACAGCATATTATGACAATGAAATATGGCAGATGGACGTTAAGACAACCTTCCTTAATGGAAAGCTCCTTGAGGATGTGTACATGACACAACCTGAAGGGTTTGTGCTTTCTGAGGACTCTAGTAAAGTGTGCAAGCTTCAAAGGTCCATTTATGGACTGAAGCAAGCCTCTCGGAGTTGGAATCATCGTTTTGATGAAGTAGTCAAAGAGTTTGGATTTTTTTAAAACATTGATGAACCTTGTGTGTACAAGAAGGTTAGTGGGAGCACAGTTGTGTTTTTGGTACTCTATGTCGATGACATCCTACTTATTGGAAATGACATTCCTACCTTGCAGATTGTCAAGTCTTGGTTAGGAAAGTCTTTCTCGATGAAAGACTTGGGTTAAGCTACCTACATCCTAGGAATCAGGATCTATATAGATAGATCTAAAAGACTTATAGGACTCAATCAGAGTATATACATAGACAAAATACTGTATAGGTTCAGTATGCATGAATCAAAGAGGGGTTTCATACCCATGTCTCATGGTATTCACCTTAGCAAAGATATGTGTCCTAGTACATCTGATCAGCGAGGTCGCATGAGTAAAGTTCTATATGCCTCGGCCATAGGATCTATCATGTACGACATGTTATGTACTCGACCGAATGTCTCATTTGCCTTAAGTATGACTAGCATATATTAACAGGACCCTGGTGAGGGCCATTGAATTGTTGTCAAGAATATCCTTAAGTACTTAAGAAGGACTAAGGACTTATTTTTGGTCTATGGTGGATTGGATGATGAACTCTGTGTAACTGGTTACATAGATACGAGTTTCCAAACTGACTAGGATGACCAAAAATCACAGAATAGATATATATTCCTCCTCAATAATGGAGCAGCAAGCTGGAAGAGCTCTAAGCAGGGCACTGTAGCAGATTCTGCAACAGAAGCTGAGTATATAGCAGCATCTGATGCAGCTAAGGAAGCCATTTGGATCAGGAAGTTCATCACGGAACTAGGGGTGATACCTACCATCTCAGATCCAATAACTTTGCTCTGTGACAATAGCGGTGCCATTGCACAGGCAAAAGAGCCTAGGTCACATCAAAGGACCAAGCATATACTCAGGCAATTTCATCTCACAGAGAAATCAATGATAGAGGTGATATAAAAATATGCAAAGTAGCAGGAGAAGACAATGTTGCTGATCCTCTAACAAAGCCGCTTGTGCAGGTAAAGCATGAGTGTCATGTTAGGTCAATGGGAATTAGTCAAATTAATGATTGTACCTAGTGCAAGTGGGAGGTTGTTGGAAATTGTGCCCTAGGGGCCAATCATTGTCTTATAAACATTGTTGATTTATGAATTTATTAATTATGTTATCATATTGTTTGCATGTTTACTGTGATGACCATCCTTAGATAACTCATGATCTTATCCTAAATGTCCCTAGTTGGTCATCTATGCAGGAGCAGTGATGAAATAAGACCACTATGACTTTGAAGATGTATAGAGATATCAATCAAAGTCATAGGCACATGTAAGAGTACAAGGTGTTAGACTGACCCACTATGAGAGAGCTGCATGGATTAGGTCATAAGCTTCTCTCATATACAAACCACGTCAATATGCCCTTTGACCTGAGATCATCATGGATTCCTACATGACAAACACTCAGCTTTGACCTAGTCAAAAGTCACTTTTGACTGAGTGATCATAAAGACTATGTTCGGGCTTAGTGGTTTTTCATGCGGAGGAATGTGAATGGTCAAGATGGAATTTGTCCCTCACATTCACAGAGAGATATTACTAGGCTCCTCGATGAGTGAGTTTGAGAAATGTATGGCCATACTGTTATGGAAAGGTAGTTCCATTTCTATAGTCAGACTACTCAAGGATCGAGAAAGTAACGGTCAGGAATAGGAGGACGACATTCTCCATGCCTCATCCATGACCAAAATATCATGTGGCAAAAGGGACATGATATGGTTGTATAAGATATTTAATTTATAAGGATAAAATTAAATCTCTATCACGTTTGAATTTAAAATTCAAATTGATATGATATCTCAAATTTGATTTATGAGAATAAATCAAATGTAATTCCGTCTTATCTTTATTTTAAATTAAATAAATGGGTGAATTAAATCTGTGGGGCGGATTTAATACAAACACTATTTATTTAATTAGTTTCTTATCAAATTATACAATATATGATATTGTATTAATTTCAGAATTAATATAAGATTAATTCCAAAAATCCAAGTATGCGGTAACACGCATAGCATCCGATATATCTGATATTTAGGAGCTACGGTTGGGACAGAAAAAAGGGTGAACAGGAATCCGCAAAAAGGTTTGCAGATAAGAAACTGCCAAAATAGAGATGGAGAGGACGAATTCTTGAGTAAGCCCTGGAGGGACAGGAGGCGCTAGCTCGTCGTTCGTGGTTGGAACATTGTTCGTATGGATACCAGTAAATAGAGACGGAGAGAACGTTGTTCATCGCGAATCAATCTGGACCATTCATTCCACCTCCTCTCACCTATAAATAGGCTACTCCCCTCCCATTTCAAGGCACACCATGGATCTAGCAAGAAAAGGAAGAGAAAGAAGAGAGAAAGAGAGAAAGAGAGAAGGAAAGAAAGAAAGGAAAGAAATTAAGGAGTTCTGGTGGAGCCAGGAGCAGTTTAAGGAGCTGAGGGACTGGGCAAAGCTTAGGAAGAAGGTAAAAAAGTTATCTAGTCCCTGCTCTAATAAAGTAGAGGATTGCTCTTAGTGGTTAGAATAGAGAAATATCTCTATTAATAAAGGTAGCTAAAGGTAGAGAGAAAGCCAGGGGAATGTCGGAATAAGGATATCACCCCTAGTTGAGCATAAGGTAAGTAGAGCTATACTGGATAATAATAAAGATATTATTATGCTATGTATATGCTCTGACTTATGAAAAGAAGGAACCTTAGAGACAAGGTTAAGAGCTGGAAGGAAAGGCTACACGCCAGGTAGTAGACTTACCTACTTGTATGCTTATATTGCTTGGATGTTTTATGTGATGTTTTCTTACCTTGATGATGTGAGGAATGTATGATTAAGTAATGTTCTGTTTCTTTTTATACTATGGCCATATGTTATAATTAAGTAACATGAAAGCATGTATGTTATCATGATGCAAGCATGATCATTAAGTACACACATAGTAACATCAAGCATATAGTTGCATACATTGTATGGTTATTGTTTGCTACTGAGATTTCCCCAGAAATCTCATCCCCTTCCATGTAATCCCAATCCCACAGGTATGTTTAAAGAGGACCAAAGAATCATAGAGAGGAGCTAGGGATTGGATAGTGCAGAGGTTATGCAAAGAGGGACCAAAGTGCTGAATCAGGGAAAAAGTTGACTGATATGGACCTGGTCAAGGAGTAGTCAACCAGTTATTTTTTCCTGAAAAAGGATTACGTTAGATTCATGTAACAATTTGAACCACTTCGTTTCAATTTTTCTAAAATTAGTTATGATTTTTTGAAGTCAGGTCACTCAACTGGAATTTACACAGTGAATAGTGTTCACTAGGAGTAAAGTTTCAGATTGTATGATTTGACTTCAATGGCCCTAGAAGTGGTTCTAAATGCTACTAAATGGTCCCTAAAATGTAAGAAAAGGAGGATGTTTCAAAACCTGAGGGATTATTAAAAGACATATTAGTGAAGGTTAAAGACTTGATTATACCTACAGATTTCTATGTCTTAGATATGTCATATGAGTCAACCTTAGAGGGTCCTATTATTTTAGGCAAGTAGTTCCTTAGAACAACTAACACTGTCACAAGCATGAAAAATGGGAGCATTACAATGGAAGTAGGTGATAATGTAACTTTTAATATCTATGAAGCAATGAGACATCCATTTGAAGATTACTCACTATTAGGCTTAACTGCAATTGATGCATGCATTGAAGAAGCTAAAGAGGAACATGAATTGTTGCTGCAAAATTCTAATAAGGCTAAATGTGATTTGCTTGAATATGAAATTTCTTCTTCTTCTTCTTAATTTTCTTTAGATAGTAGTGGTGATGTGTTAAGTATTAACCATATTTCAGTTGATAGCTTACTTTCTACCCTATAATCTTTTTCTTTTTCTGTTACTAACCTTTTGAATAAAGGCTTTGGATAGAATAAGCATGATAAAAATATAGGTGAGAATATAACTGATGTGGATCTCATTGTAGGAACATAACTAGATATTGCATAACTTGTAAGGATAGAATTGTTGAAACATGTTGCAGTTTTCGAAACTAAAGTTGGTTACATCAATTGTCCAGCCGCATGAATTGAAACTCAAACCACTTTCTAGTAACCTTAAATATGTGTTTTTGGTTGAAAATCATACAGTACCTATTAAAATTGCTAATTCACTTTTTGTTTCTCAGGAAGAGAGGTTAATTTCAGTTTTAAAAACATATAAGAGAGCAATAGGTTAGACTTTAGCTGATATACCTGGTATAGATGTATCTATATACAAACATAAAATTATGTCAAATGATAGAGCCAAGCCTATTAAGAGAAATAAAGAAGGCTAAAACCGTTGATATCTGATATGGTCAAGCAAGAGGTGACTAAGTTGTTAAATATTGGTATTATTTACCCAATTGTAAATAGTGAATGTGTAAGTCTGATTCATGTGGTGCACAAGAAAAGTGATATAATTATGGTAAGGAATGAAAAGAATGAACTAATCCCTACTAGAGTACAAAATTCATGGAGAGTGTACATTGATTATAGGAAATTGAATTATGCATAGGAAGGACCATTTTCCTTTACCATTTATAGATCAAATGTTGGAAAAGCTTGTTGGAAAGGCTAATTACTAGTTTCTTGATAGTTTTTCAGGCTATTTAATTTTCCATTTGCACCAGAAGATCAAGAAAATACCACATTCACATGTCCATTTGGTACCTATACTTATAGGAGGATACCAGTTGGCTTATGCAATGCTCCTGGAACATTTCAAAGAGCTATGATTTCCATATTCAATGAATTCTTGGAAAGAAACATGGAGGTACTCATAGATAATTTTACAGTGTATGGTAAGGATTTTGATGAGTTTAGAGAGTTTAGAGAAAGTCTTAGCAAGATGCATTGAGAAAAAGCTTGTGCTGAATTTTGAGAAATGCTATTTTGTGGTAGATAAAGGCATAGTTCTAGGGAATTTAATATCCAAGAATAGGATTAAGGTATATAAAGCTAAGAATGAAGTTATCTCTTCTCTTAGTTGTCCCAAATCTGTAAAGGAACTAAGGTCATTCCTAGGACATGCTAGCTTCTATAGAAGATTCATTAAGGACTTAAGCAAGATTGCATCTCCACTTTCTAAACTCCTGCAAAAAGATATAGAGTTATGTTTTAATGATACTTGTAAGAGAGCATTTGACACTATTAAATTATGCTTATCACACCACCTATACTTACTATACCTAATTGGTATTTAGATTTTGAGTTTTCATGTGATGCATCAAATAAAGCTGTAGGTGCAATGTTAGGATAGAAAGAAGGTAAGCTGTCTAAAGTCCTTTCATATGCCTCTAAGACAATGATAGTGCTCAAAAGAACTACACTACCATAGAAAAAGAACTCTTTGCCATTGTATTTACACTTGACAAATTAAGATCTTATATTTTGAGTTTTAAAATGATTATGTGTCATATCCTAATTTTTAGGCCTAGAAGCCCAGTATATAGCCTGAAAAAGGGATGTTACCAGGCCCTGTTGAGCAAAAGTCTCAGTAAATAGAGAAAATTATGCTGATTAGTTTGATGCAACACAGACTTTTGATATGAGGTCCTAAAAGATTTATATTAATTTCTAAGGAGAAGGAAAATTAATACAGTATTCTCTAGACCTCAGAATCAAATGAAATGTGGCAGTAAATTCCTATAATTAATATAAGAATTTCTGAAACTGACCGAGCTTAAGAAGGAGTTGTAGAATTTACTACAGAATTTACAGCGGATTAAAAGACCCGGTAAATAGGTTTCGGGGGAATTTCTCGAGAATTGAGCCCATGAAGATAGGGGATCATGCAGAGGATCTAGAATGGCACCTTATAGGCCTAATGATATTTTTAGATAAGTATGTGAGCCAGGGCTAATAAAGACCGAGAAAACTGAAGAATTACGAAAATACCACTGAAGGTATGCCACTGTGTTGTGTCATTAAGTCAGAGTTAGACGAAGGGCATTATGATCATTTGACTAAGGTTAGACAGTCAAGAAAGGGTATCTGGATAGTTGACCAGGGTCAAGAGGTACTCTGGTAAGGTATGGAAAGATAAGAGTGCCCCTAGAAGTACTAAAGAGGTATTAAGGGCATTTTGGTATTTTACAAGGATGTTTCTTGGGAACTGAGCCACCAGAGTATTTGGGCTAGGTTAGAAACCCAAGATGACAATCTAAGGCCCAAAAACGTAGGCCAAGAAGGATGTGGGCCCAAGAGACATTAAAATATTATTTTAGTGCTTTTTCAATAAAGTAAAGTGACCCGGTCAAAGATAGAACTGGGTAAAGTGATATGGAATCATGAGGGGACATAAATGGGGCCCACAAGGCACCACATGGCATGATTACAGTAAAAGAAGAAAAGCAAAGGACACATGGCATGATTAGAGAAAAAGGAGAAAAAGCAAGAGGACATGTGGCACAATCTCGGCCGTCCATTCAGGGAAAAGACTCTAGAATCTTCTGAAAAGGCTGAGTCAGCTGGTGAGGTGTCCCAAGGGCCCCACCATTTCACCACATACCCCTAAGGTGTCCTGGATGATGTCATTAGTGGTGAGTCATCAAGGAGGGTGATGTCATCGTGATGATGCAGGCGAAGCTTCTTGAGGAAGCAAGCAATCTGAGCCATTTATCGCGAATCAATCTGGACCATTCATTCCACCTCCTTTCACCTATAAATAGGCCACTCCCCTCCCATTTCAAGGTACACCACCGATTTGGCAAGAGAAAGAAGATAAAGAAGAGAGAAAGAGGGAAAGGAAGGAAGAGAGAGAAAGAATAAAGGAGTTATGGTGGAGCTAGGAGCAGTCTAAGGAGCCGAGGGACTGGGCAAAGCTTAGGAATGAGGTAAGAAAGTTATCTTGTCCCTGCTCTAATAAAGTAGAGGATTGCTCTTAGTAGTTATAATAGAGAAATATCTCTATTAATAAAGTTAGCTATAGATAGAAAGAAAGCCAGGGGAATGTCAGAGTAAGAATATTACTCCTAGCTAAACATGAGTTAAATAGAGCTATATTGATAGAGTAATAATGAAGATATTATTATTCTTTGTATAGGCTCTTACCTTTGGAAAGAATGAACCTTAGAACAAAGGCTAAGAGGTAGAGGAGGGCTGTATGCCAGGTAGTAAACTTATCCTAAACTTGTATGCATTGAATGTTATGCTTGATGTGCTATGGCTTTGTTGAATTGTGTTGAATATGTGCTTATGTATGAAGCTTTGTTCCTATGATTACTTTGGCCAATTGTATTTCATATGTAACATGGAGGCATGCACATTATGCAATGCTAGCACTTTCACAAGCAAGCACAAGTATTCACATTAATGCCTGCATTGTTTAGTACCATTTGCTACTGAGATTTCCCCAGAAATCTCACCCCTTCCATATCAATCCAATTACAGCAGGTCTTCTCAAGATAGAGGAGATAAAGATGCATGAAGAGATGTTAATTACTTATCATGATTAATATGTGATTCATGTATGTATAATTGCTAGAAATTGTCACTGTGAACAGTAACTCATGGTGAGGCAGTGACATTTGAGCTGTAATTATAAATAGTAAATGATTGAATAAATGTATGATATTTTTCCAGTAAATAGTAGACATACCAAGCTTCTATTTGATATATAGAATGTCTCATTTGGATGTCTACACATAAAGATATGCTTTATCAAAGTTGGGACCAGAATGTTGGAATCAGGGACAAGATGCTGGAGGAACAGTAAACTTCAGACATTGACCAACATTGACCTGGTCAAGGCATGGTCAACGAGTCATTTTTCCCTGAAAGAGCATTTTGCTAGCTTCTGTAGCAATTTGAACCACTCCATTTTGATTTTTATAGAATTAGTTATGATTTTTCAAAGTCAGGTCACTTCTCTAGAATTCGCACAGTGAATAGTACTCACTAAGAGTAAAATTGCAGATTGAGTAATTTGACTTCAACAGCCTTAGAAGTGGTTCTAAATGCTACCATTTGGTCCCTAAGATGTAAGAAAATGAGGATGTTACAATATGCACTGACTATGCTACTATAAAGTTCTTGTTTAAAAAGCTACAGTCCAAGTCTCGACTATTGAGATAGATGCTGCTAATCCAAGAATTTGATATGGAGATAAATGATAAAATTGGAGCAGAGAATGTGGTAACTGGTTATTTAAGTAGGTTTCCTAAAAATACAAGGGGAGTACTAGATTCTGACATCATTTATGATACATTTATAAATTATTCTCTTTCTATGATTTCTGTAATTACACCTTAGTATTGCCCTATAGTGACTATGTTGTTACAGGTTAATTTCACCTTATTTATCTCATTTCCAAATCCAGAAGATCAAGCATGAGGAAAAAATTTACATTTGGGAGCCACCCATTTTTAGAAGATATGCAGTGATCAAATTATAAGAAGATGTGTGCCAAGTGAAGAAATGGACAACATTCTTATAGCATGTCATTTTTCTGTTTATGGAGGATATTTTAGTGGAAAGAAGAGTTCAAGGAAGATCCTTGAGGCTGGATTTTACTAGCCAGAACTATTCAAAGACTGCTACAAATTCTTTAAAGCTTGTGATAGGTGCCAACATTTTAGTAGACTGACTAAAAGGAGTGAAATGCCTTAGTATCCTATGCTATTTTGTGAGGTATTTGAAGTATGGGGCATTGATTTCATGTGACCATTTCTACAATCTTTTGCTATACATATATTATGTTAGGTGTGGATTATCTCTCAAGATGGGTGGAGGCTATACCAACAAGAAAGGATGATGCGGTGTCAGTTTCCAAATTTCTTAAGTCAAACATCTTCTCAAGTTTTGGTGTGCCAAGAGCTATAGCGAGTGATTAGGCTCTCATTTATGTAATAAAATTTTAGTTGGGTTATTTTCCAAGTATAGGATCAAGCACAAGATTTCAACATCTTATCATCCCCAAACAAATGGTCAAGCTAAAAATTATAACAAAGCTATCAAAAGGATTATGGAGAGGATAGTAAGACCCTAAAGGAAAGATTGGAGTTCAAGGTTAGATGAAGCTTTGTGGGCATACAAAACAACTTATAAGACCCCACTTGAAATGTCCCCATACAAAATGGTCTATGGTAAAATGTGTAATCTACCAGTAAAAGTTGAGCACAAAGCATTCTAGGCAGTCAAAACTTGCAACATAGATTTTGATACTACTGAGAAGAAAGAATATTGCATATTCAAGAACTGGAAGAAATAAGACTAGATGCTTATGAGAATTCTAGGATTTACAAGGAGAAAGCCAAGCTTCTTCATGATAAATAGATTATGTGTAAGGAATTTCATGTTGGAAATAACATTTTGAGATTTAAGGCTAGATATGCTTTCAAACTCGAAAAACTTGCTACTAGATAGGATGGTTCATATGTGGTTAATAAGATCCATGTCTATGAAACAATTGAATTGATCGATGAAGCAGATGGTACAGTATTTCAAGTCAACAAACACTTGATGAAGCTATACAAATAGAATTTTAAAGCCCCATAATGTTCAGGTTGTCTCATTCCTTATTTTCCCACTTACAATAGCATGTTTTAATTAGTTTTGCTTATATACTTTAGCTATATTTGTTGATTAAGTATGGGGAAGGAGACCAAGTAGTAGGATAAATAAACACTTTCATGAATTCATCTTAGATTATGGTTCAGTTTTGTCCTCATTACTGCTACCCTTGCATATGCTTCATTAGTCCTTCACATTAAGGACAAAGTAGAAAATAAGTGTAGGGAGGATGAATTTTAGTGCGTGAGATAGGTGAATGAAAATTAGATAATTGATGTGATTTTGTATCTTTTGATAACGACCTTATGTTCTTTTTTTCGCGACTAATATGTTCAAGTTTATCAAATTTCTTCTTTATGAAAATTAGTCACGACCGTTCTACATTTTGTCACAACCAGGAGTTCCTATTTTCTGATGTTTACCAATCTATGATGTGTAGTCATGATTTGTGCTTATATTTGTTGTGGCTATAACTCTATGAATTTTAGTCAAGACTGGATTGACATTTGATCACGACAAGAGCATGTGTGTTTAACAACTTTACTCTCTATGATTGTGAGTCGTGACCAATGTCTATTTATGTCACGACCAATATTCCTTTTTTTCTAAAAATTTATTCTCTATGTAAAACAGTCGCGACCTGATCACCTTTTTGTCATGACTATAATTGATCTTTGCTGAAAAATCCTTCTATTTCATTATGGTAATTGCTTGGTCTTTGGAATTTACTGTCATAGATTTAAAATTAAATTTTGAACATATACTTTTGAACATTGGCAAGCTTGATGAAGTGTGAGTTGCTTGTTTAATTGATTTACTACTAAAAATTGTGCATCATGAATGATTAGTCTTATATATTTTATTCGATATTCATGCAATCTAGTCATGTGAGTTGATTAGGGTGAATAAGCTATATGGAAGGATCTTGAGTCTTCAACATACACTCTTTTACATTGTGTGACACCATCTAGTTTGTTAACTTTGCAGAACTTATCTCAATCCTTGATTCAAAATCACATTAGCTTCATGGAATTGTGAAAATGATAAGGGCATTTCTTTCAAAACCCTTTTGACTAAACAATAGCCACATAAAAATTAAATCCTTTACTTTAACCCTTTGAGACCTTCATTTTCTTTAAATTTTTCATCCTTGATTAATGAATGATGTACAATAGATATGTTGCTTCAGTATGAAATAATTTTTAAGTTGCAACCACTTGTTGAATGTTTGAACCTTAATGTATTTGTTATCTAGTTCAATAGTGAAAAAAAAAGAAAATAAAGAAAAAGTGCAGAGAAAAGAAAAAAGAAAAACAAAGACGAAATAACAAGAAAGATGTGATATTCAACTTGAATGGAAGGAAGAGCTATTTTCTACAGTTGAACAATTTGAACTATGATTAAAAATTGAAGTGGCTTGAAGAAGTAAGATTATGTGCAGTATTTCATTAATCATTGACATGCATTTCCATTTCATCATCTAGCCTTTCCAACATTACAACTCTAATAAATACCCTTTAATGGTGAAGATGTAGGATGGTTACAAGCCTATGGGAAGCCTAAGCTAGATGGTTGAGTGAAATTACCTTGATAGAGACTGAGTGAAACACTATACTTTGTGAGAAAATCTCAATCTAGTTGCTTACTATGATTAATATGAGATTAGTATGGATTGTTGCTAATTAAAGGGAAAAGATTGATGACTGCAAGTACTCAGCTGAATCTATTTTGTTAATTCTGATGAACATGCGTGCTTGAATTTCAATTTTGTTCCATAATTTTGCTCAGAGTACAAAAGCTAAGTGTAGGGGAATTGATAAACTCGTATTTGTATTGATTTTTAGAGTGTTTAAATAGAGTTTTATTATTGATTTGTCCTCATTTACCAATATGATGAGCAATTAATTAATAAAATAAAATTGGAATAGTTGGAAATTAATTGATGTGATTTTAGTGACTAATTTGGATAAGTAAACTATTTCTTCCAATTTTCCATTATAGGCCAAATGCACTAACAAAATTAATAGTTAGTTGTGGTTTGATAGCTAGAAGGTGGACTTAATAGAGTTGCTAACAGATTGAACATGCGTTGGACCCAGGAGTTGATAACAGAAGCAAGTGGGAGATCACACATGTGCTGTAACAGAAATAAGATTGAACATGCGCTGGACCCAGGAGTTGATAACAGAAGCAAGTGGGAGATCACACATGTGCTGTAACAGAAATAACACGGAGGATATTTGGCTAACAGAATCACATGTTGGAAGGGAGGCACTCATGCTCGACACACCACTTCTAGACAACTTCCACTACTCACATACTCATTCCATACTTCACCTATATATCCATGCACGCACACACCTTATGCCATTACATGCAGCTTTGACTCAGTATCTAGACACCACACTTTACCTCATTCTATTCCACTTAGATTTATACACACCTCACATTTCTATCCACATAGATCCTGAAGCCATTCACTTCTCTCTCTTACTCCATCTCTATTCTCTTATGCAACTTTCCTCTGTTCTAGGTAATAAAACAAGAGGAAAGTTTTGCTTTCATCTTTATCTTCTACTTCCTTTTTCACCATGATTGCTGCTTATTTTTCTATTGCTATTGAAGTTCTGATGGTAATATAAGGCTAAGCTACTGTGCTCTCTTGGAGATAATACTGAGCCATAATTATTGATATGAAGCAGGGAGTTCATTGTGTTTTTAATTCAGACTTAATTGTATCAAGTTGATGGAGTTAATTCTGGTATTACTGATACAATTAGAGTTAGTATATTATAAAGGATTAGTGAACTGAGTTAGATTTACTATTTCTACATAACTAAGCTTTGATTGGTTTTCATCCTTAAACTAGTTAGACATGGTTGTAATGAATTAGAGCAATTCAATAACAGAGTATAGATGTATATGTTTAATTCATCTTCTTCTATCTTTTGAGTTGAATGGTTCATATTTCTCTATTCAATGTTTGTGATATTGGTTTGATTGAGATTTAGCTGGCGAGTTGTTAGCTAAAATATTTTAATTCAACTACTTAACTCCAAATATTTTGTGGATAATGAAGGTAAGGTAATCTCCAATGGAACACACTTGTCATTGATTCATTTCATCATCATAAACACCTAAAATCATAAACAATAGCATAAGATTTACATTTAAAATTTATTCAATATCATATCACATAACTCATTTGATTAATTTGTTAATTTGTGGCTCATTAGACTAATTAGAAACTTTAGCATCTATTTTAGCTCCTTGTGAATCGACATAGGTTAGCTTCACTTTACTATTAGTTAGCTTAGTTTTGTCTAATAAATAAAATGACAGTTATGAACAATGTGTGAGAGACTCTATATCATAGGTGATCATAGGTGACACTCCTGAAGAAGTATATGTCATTGAGCTAGCATTTGAGAGGAATGACACAACTTGAAAAGTTTTTAAACAGATTAATAAAGCCGACAAGACTCTATATCCTAGGTGTACAAGGTATTCTAAGTTATCTTTCTTGATAAAACTGTATCATATTAAATTCTTGTGTGGTACCATAAATAAGGCCATGTCCATGCTATTCGAATTGTTCAAAGATACTTTCCCTTAAGTTGTATTCCCCTTTCTTTTTATGAAGAAAAAAAGATTATTAACAAGCTCATATTAAACTACAATACAAAATTGATGCATGCCCAAATGAATATAGTTGTAATGGGGAGAGGATATGATCAAGGAGATCTGTAAGCATTGTAAGACATCTTGGTACAAGACAGTGTGGAAGGGGAAGAAGTATAAGAAGAAACTTGAAAAAATTGTTAAGTATTATATGCTAATTTAATTTGTTACTTAATTTTTCTCTAGTTAACAAAAAATAGTTTGAATTGTTAGGTACTTTCCTTTGAAACGCGGTTGCAACGAATATATATGTCATCAACAATGGCAGAGCATATAAGGTGGCATGTTCTTGAGTAGAATCCAGATAATAAGCTAAGACATTCATAGGATTTGGATGTATGGAAATCGTTTGACTCATAATTCCCAGATTTTGTTCATGATCTAAGAAATACATATCTTGCTTTGCTGATCGATGGTTTTAATCGATTTGAAAACATGAACACCACTTATAGTATCTAGCCAGTTGTGCTGATTCCACACAATCTCCCACCTTGGATGTGCATTGTCACATCCTTACTTTTACATATCTTATGGACCATTTGGTAGCATTTAGAACCACTTAGATGACCTTTAAAGTCCAATAGCTAATTCTAGAGTTTTTACTCTTCTTAGGTTACTGTTCATATGGTACTATAGATTTAGTGATAAACTTTGAAAAATCATAATTAATTCTAAAAAAATCTAAATGATGGTTCAAAAATAAACATAAAGCTAACATCTTGAAATTTAATGGAAAAATAGGTTCCTATCCAAATGCTTAGTAAATCAATACAATTTAATATCGAAGATTATTGTTCATTTGGTCAAAAATTCTAAAAACATATTCTAGTCCCTGACTTTGGAAATTCATTTCTCTTAATATACACATCCAAACAAGACGTTTTACTTATGAATTTAAATCTCTGTATGTGTGTTAATTGTTCATGAAATTTTGTAGATTAATTCATTCATTTGATAGGTCAAACTGAAGCCACCATAAAACTACTTCAGGACCTACATTTTTACCATTTTAGTTTCCTTTCTTTAATTTCCATTAATTGTTCCAGCACACATAACCCATCTCTTTGGCCTTTCATACATTCATATGCATTATGGGGTTATGCCATAATTATTTCATACATTTCTTCATTTACTATTTTCTACTACATTATAAACATTGCCACTCTAACTTGTCATATAACAACTTTACATGCAACAATCCACACATTCATTGCATAATATTCACATCATCCAATCCCTAGCTGTCCTTCATGATTCTTCATCTTCTTTCATCATTTATAAACCTGTTGGGATTGAGATTACATAGAGGGGGTGAGATTTATGGGGAAATCTCAGTAGCAAATGGAACCATAAACAATGTATGCATCAATATAACTACTTGTGCTTGCTTGTGAAAATGTTAACATTGTGTAATGTGCATACTTCCATATAACATGAAATAAAAATGGCCAAAGTAATCATAGAAACAAAGCTTCAATCATATACACACCTGTAACACAATTCAACATAGTCATAGAACAATCAAGCATAATATTCAATACATACAAGTTTAGGATAATTTACTATCTCATATACTTGACTTCCTTCCCTTTAACTTTGCTTCTTACTTCTTACTTCTCCTTGCTATGTGGCTGCCCTCTTTTGTGAACATCAAGCAATTCCTAACATCACATTACCATCTATCCATTACAATCTAACTTCTCTTGAACATTGAGCTTACTTTAAGTAATATAACTTTCTCTAATCTTTACTAATTATCTTGGCCTTTGAATCAATTGATGTCTTCACTTTACCCTATGAGATTTCATGTTTTGAATCCATTTATAAGATTAGAATCATGAAATTCCAGCTCCCATGCGTTGTTTTGGACATAATTGAAAAACATACATAATTCTTCCAAAAATTCTCATCTTGATTCCAATGCTTCCCATACTTGTTTCTCAACTTTATCCCACACAACTTTTTATTTTAAAACCATTGGAAGCATCAAAATCATGAAAATCCAATTATTGTTCATACAAGTGAATAGTAATAGAGAAGAATTTCAAGCATTACAACTTTCAATTCCAATACTTTAAAGATTCAAAACCTAACCAATCCTACAAAAAATCATCATATAAATTCAATGGAAGAATTAGATTGTTAAAAGTCCATCTCCCTTTATCATGAACATTGCAGAATGAAAGGTTTCAACCATGGCAAAGTCAAGAATATCAACTTGATTCAATAACTAATCATCTAACTAGCTTGTTTAAGTATCAATCACATAACTCTAACTTCAATTTCTTCTTTCTTCTTTCATCTAAGGTTTTGGAAGCATATACACTTTAGAGAAAGCTCAACTTTCTTTCATGAAAGCACTAAGTTCAAGCCCCTAAATTAAAGAAAAATAAGTTAGGATTTATTGCTTACCTATAATCTCTAACTTGCTTGAACTTTGGACCTGGGATTCTTCTTTGTCTTGGCTTGAGTTTTTAATTGTACATAGCTTCCCCAAGGGTCCTTTGTGCTCATGGTTTATGCAAAAAAAATGTGGGTATTTATAGAAAAATCTCATGGAAAATGAATAGCCAAGATCACTTCATGCATTATTTGATCTAATGGCTCATATTTGCTCTTTATAAAGCTTGCCCTATAAGCCTTTTTTATGACATCATCAAGGTACACCTTATATTCCCATGTGGCAAAATTATAGATGGAGGAACCATCTGGAAAAATTTTAGTCCAATCTAGTACCGATTCAGTCCAATTTCCTAAAAACCAAACTGTTTTATAAGTTTAATTTTTCAGAGATTTCATAATATGCTTTCTGATCTCAAATCCAATATCCGGATTCTTCCTGCCACTAACATTCTTGGATTCTTAATTCCTGATCCCTTAACAAATTACCAAAATACCCCTTTGTTCTTCTTTATTTACTTTAGTGTCCCTAGGGCATTATCATCTTTTCACACTTTACCAGAGTATTCCCTGACCCTGGTCAACTATCCAAATAACCTTCCATGACAATCTAACCTTAGTCAAATAACCAAAATACCCTTCACTCATTCTATAATTATTTTATAACATAGGGACATTTTTGTCATTTCAAACATTTTATGCATATTTCTAGACACTTTCCCCTTTAACTAATGAACTGATATTATGGGCCTAGGCCTCACTTGGCATCATTATGGGCCTCTTCTTACATTATCTAGGCTCATTCAGTCCCAACTTGCTTACTATTTAAGTTTCACAATCAGATATCGTTGTCCACAAACTCTCGTCAAAATTTACTAAAACGTGAATAACTTTTCTTGCATAACTCCTTTCGTGGTTTTGTCAGATCCTTGATATCTGGCTTCATAAAGAACACCTCCCTATAACCTTTTACTTATATATGAGGTCCAAAAGATCTAATAAAAATTTCATATAACTTTCAGGCTATCAGATAAATATCAGCTATCTGAAGCTCCAATACAATTTATGTACCAGGCTAGATTAACCAGTATAATTTTCTCTATCTACTAGTTAAATTTGAGATTGAACTGATTCTAGGGAATTTTTGGCCTTTTCTGGCTCAACTTTCCAAAATTATCATTCTGCCCTTGGAAAATTTTCATCTTTTCAATTAAGTCCCTAAACTTTTCATAATTCACTTAATGACCTATAACTTGTGTCTACCTTCATTTCATACCATAGAACTTTTAGAATTTACACTTTAGCCCCTATTCTTCTCAAAATAACCATTAAGCACCAAGAGACTTTCACTATTTATATTTTAGTCCTTATGCTTTTATCATTTGCAGTTTAGTCCCTGAACATCATCTGTATACTTCTGGGACTTTAACTCAACAGGATTTGGTAGCCTACCTATTTTAGGCTATATACTAGACTTTGTACTAGGCTTCTAGGCCTAAAAATTTGGATATGACATGCATGAAGTAGATCTCACTTTTGCTTTCCATGATCATCCCTAGAAAAAAAAAAGCACTAGAAAATTATATAGATGTGTACCTAGACCCATTGATACAAGAGTTGACAGAGCTGTGGATTAATGGTGTCGAGATATATGACTCATATGAGAAACACGTATTTAATCTTCGTGCAATGTTGATATAGATGATAAGTATTTTTTTTTGTGTTTTGGAACTTTTTCAGGCTAGAACATCTATAATGGGTTCCCTATCCTGAGTGTAACTTTGACACTGTATCATGTCACCTTCTGTATAGCCAAAAGTGGTGTTTTATTTGGCATAGAAAATTTCTCAATTCTAAACATAGATTTAGATTACAACATATCAGCTTTGATAGGAAACAAGAAAAAAAGATATACTCCTAGTGTTGGCATCTTTCAACAGTTAGAAGATGTTGATGTCAAGCTTGACAAAAAATATTAAGAATCCTGAGCAACCAGGATGATGGTCTCTTAGGATATCTGACAGTCAGCCTCTGTAGTGGTGTAACAAAAGTATCTTCTTTAATCTTCCTTATTGGAAACATAATTTGCAACACCATAATTTGGATGTTATGCATATTAAGAAAAGTGTATACAACAATATGTAGTATACATTGAATGAGCCCATAAAGTATAAAGATCATCCACAGCTATAAAAGATTTATGTGGCTAGGGAATTCACAAATAGGTTTGGTCATATGACAATGACAAATTTTAGCTAGTTAAGTTCATCTTGATGAAGCATAACAAGGCTATCTTTCCTTTGATGCTAAAGAGCATCAAAGTTCCTTATAGATATTCCAACAACATATCAAGATGTATCGATCTCTAGTCTTAAAAGGTTTTTAGGTTAAAGAGTCATAATTGCATGTTCTAATGCAACAAATCCTCCATCTGGCTCTAAGAAACATGATTCTTCATGATGTATTTGTGGCATTGAAGGAGCTGTGTTCATTCTTCAGGAAGTTGTGTGCCAAGGTCTTGATATCTCAGGAGTTCGATCAACTCTAGGAAAATTATTCTTACACTTGTCACTTGGAGATGATATTTCCTTCATCCATGTTCACTATCATGGTTCACTTGACTGTGCGCATTGTTGGAGAAGGAAAAATTACTGGCCTAGTTCAATATCAATAGATGTACCCTACTAAGAGGTATGAAATACTTTAGCCCTTTATTTTTTATTTCAAATTTGTGATTCAATAAAACGTACTATTATTAGTGGAATATGAGCCTACATGTTTTTGGGAAAATTGAAAACCTATTATTGGGATAAGGCATGGCCAAAGGGGTCATAGTAGAAGGTCATTTAGGGGATGAGGTCCTAACTTTCTGTTCAAACACTACTATGAAGAAGGATTTTAATGGCAGTTAAAAGTAATATTTTATTGAGGTTATAGCTGTTAATGTTGACTTACAACAGTGGTTTATTATTAAAATTGCTATTATAGTGTCATTCATTAATGGCAGTTATATTATTAATTGTTGTTAATGTATAATTTTCCATGACCATTAGAAGTCATTTTTTTTTATTTTTAAGCTTTATAAGACGGTTTTTCTTAAAACCATCATGGAAAGCTTGTTTGAATCATTTCTTTTATTTATCATTTTATGCCACCTTGCATTTAGCATAATCACAACAGACTAATGAATTTCATGTATCAAAGTATGAAGTTAGCAATATCAAAATCCAAATGGTCATATAATCATCCAAATTGGTA
Source organism: Leucaena leucocephala (assembly GCA_037074615.1). Lineage (NCBI taxonomy): Eukaryota > Viridiplantae > Streptophyta > Magnoliopsida > Fabales > Fabaceae > Leucaena > Leucaena leucocephala. The sequence continues at coordinate 15,494,097 of CM073535.1, read as the reverse complement.
AACTTTCAATAAACCTATATATCTGTAAATAATATATAAAAGAAGAAAATAGTTGAACATGAATCCTAAACAAGTTAAAAGACAATTCCAAGCATACAAATATTAACTAAAACTGTACTTCATCACATTTATAAAACAATAAGTAAATGTAAGAACTAAGAATATTAATCATGCGATGAATTAAGTAATCAAAGGGACATTTATTACGATAGAATAAACTAATTTCCTACTAGTTCATATCCACCAAAATTCTCTCACAATGATCATCCCTAACAGCATATTCATCATCTTCCAAATAAAACTCGGTTGTTGTTATAGGTCGAGCAGTTGTGAAAGGTAGGGTTTCGTCGAGATTTAACCCTAAGTCACTTTTTCACTAATCTCTTGCCTTTTACCTTTGGAGCACAATGGAAAGATCTTTATTTGCTAAATCGATGACATAAAACTATTGAATTACTTGACTTGCTAATTTCTCATCTACTTGTATAGCATTACTATTAATCCACTTATATTTAAAGGCTAGCACTTTAAACCTGGAGTAACTAGCCTCCCACATCTTTTCAATCAGTTTATCATATGGCATGTATGCCAATATTGGTCTTTTATCTTTTGAACTAGCAAAATGCATCGCTTCGGCCACAAACATAACTCTATCATTCTGCATTGTACTTTTATCATCTCGGGCTTTTACGTAAAAAAGAGTATCCATTTATGTCATATCTTTCCCAACACACAACCTTAAAATAAGACCCTACAACTCGCCTTTGCATTGTCTCAAAAGGATTGTTATCCTTTAACACTTCTTGGTTGAACTATTCTACAAAAGACCTATTATGTTCATTAGCTAGTTGCATATCTCTCTTTCTTGGGTTCATGTTCCTGAGCATACTCTTGTGAGCATCCAAGTATGTAGAATTTCATCTTTATTGTTCAAAATATAAAAATGTACTTGCCTCACCAATTCATGAGACTTGCACTTCACTTTGGCACTAGGAGTTTCCCTACTTTTTCTCCCTTGGTTATGTTGAGATTGAGGAAGTCCAACTGCCTTTACCCTATCAAGATATGAGTTACAAAACTCAACTTCCTCCTCAACTGTATACCTCTCAACAATTGATGCCTCTAGTTGATAAGGATTTTTAAAATACCCTTTAAGGATTTTCACGTATCCTCAAATGGGTATATCCATCTCAAACACACAAGGACACAAAGTCTAATCTCATGTACCATAAGGTCAAAAAATGTTAGAGGGAGGTGCATCTCCAATTATGAGAGGATAACATAACATTCTTTCTCCAATTCTACTAATAATGAAGGATCAATCACTTTGCTACAAACAACATTGAACAACATACAAAGTCTAGTAATAGTGCTCCTCACATCATCTTTCATAATGCCTATAGCCATTAGTAGTAATTGTTGCATCAACATGTGGTAATTGTGGGACTTCATGCCTGTTATCTTCAAATCTTGCATTGATACAAGCTTCCTAAAATTTGATGAATACCCTTATGGCACTTTAATATTATGCAAACACTCACATAGGCTTATTTTTTCATATTTGGATAATGTGTGTGATGCTGGTATAAATAAACTCTCTTACTAGCCTCTCTTTATTGTTGATATAGAGGTGCTCTTTTTCCTATTTCAGCTAAGTCTTGTCTAGAGTTGACTCCATCCTTACTCTTTCCATTGATATATAGGAGCTTGCCAACAAAACTCTCACAAATGTCCATCCACTTCAAGACCCCGCCAATATGGAAGATCAAAGAAGATTGATCTTTTTCCATATATTTCTTTAAAGTTCCTTATTCTTATTACTTTTACCCAAGGTAACATGAATACCATGCAAATGTTGATACACTTATTCTCCAGTTAAAGAAACATGAGCCAGTTTATATTTTTGTGAGCTAACCTACTATAAGGGTGTTGTTGGCTAAGAAACCTTTTATGGGAAAGGTATATTGTCTTCCTTCTATGCTTGGGTTATATGTAGTTAGTTCCTTTTTTCACATATGGGACATGCTTTATGTCCCTTAACACTATAGCATGACATATTTCCATACGCCGGGAAGTCATTTATCATGGTAAAGATCATAGTGCAGAGTTTAAAGGTCTCTTGTTTGTATGCATCAAAGACATCAATACTATCCTCCCACAGGTTCTTCAAATTATCAATCAAATGTGCCAATTACATATTTATATCATTTCCTGACTATTTTTGCCCAGAGATTATTAAAGGTAACATGATGTACTTTTGTTTCACACACAATGAAGGAGGTAAGTTATAAATCACAAGGAGAAATGTCCAAGAACTATGTGTGTTACCATATAGATTGATTCTTTCCATACATAGCCCAAGATACAGATTTGTAACACCTTACTTTTGTATGTCTGAGGGACCATTCAGTAGCATTTAGAACCACTTATATGATCATTAAAATTCAATATCAAAATCTAGAAAATTCTAACTCACAGGTACTATTCATATTGTATTTCTAGATTAAGCGACAAACTTCAAAAAATAATAATTAATTCTAGAAAGATAGAAATGAAGTAGTTAAAAGGGATAAACAAAGCTAACAGGATGAAGTCAACGACTCAGGTCAGCTTCCTCTACTGGTATCCACACAAACAGCGTTCCAACCACGAACGATGTGGTAGCGTCTCTTGTCCCTCTAGGGCTTTCCCAAGAATTCATCCTCTCCATCTCTATTTCGGCAGTTTCTTATCTGCAAATCTTTTGCAGATTCCCCTTCGGCCTTTCTGTGTTCTATATCTTTTTAAAACGTAGCTCCTAAATCAGATATATAGGATGTTATGCGTTTTCCTCTACCGAATTGGATTTTGGAGTTAATCTTATATTAATTCTGAAATTAATACAATATCATATATTGTATAATTTGATAAGAAACTAATTAAATAAATAATATTTATATTAAATTTGTCCCACGGATTTAATTCACCTATTTATTTAACTTAAAATAAAGATAAGACTGAACTATATTTGATTTATTCTCATAAATCAAATTTGAGATATCATATCAATTTGAATTTTAAATTCAAACGTGATAGAGATTTAATTTATCCTTATAAATTAAATCTTATAAATATCTCTTATATGAGATATCCTATCAATTTGAATTTCAAATTCAAACGGGATAGAGATTTAATTTATCCTTATAAATTAAATCTTATAAATATCTATTATATGAGATATCCTATCAATTTGAATTTCAGATTCAAACATGATAGAGATTTAATTTATCCTTATAAATTAAATCTCATATATCTCTTATATATATAATGTATATATATGAATTTATATATATACAAATATAAATATAAATAAATATATACATCCACCCTGGATTATTCATTGAATCTGGATATGTCTTAGATTCAATTAATCTGGACATCATAGCTCGTGTTGGGCTATTTTGTGTGCGACCTTGTAGGCCCATATGAAGTTGGCAGTGGACCATTTGCTATACTGGCCCACAAGTCGCAAGCGGTCTCTAGCAAGACATAATGACTACCCAAAGTATATGAGGATCGTTAAACGATGTAACCTTTTATACAACCATATCATGTCCCTTCTGTCACGCGATATTTTGGTCATGGATGAGGCATGGATAATGTCATCCTCCTATTCCCGACCGTTACTTTCTCGATCCCTGAGTAGTCTGACTATAGAAATGGAACTACCTTTCCATTACAGTATGGCCATACATTTCTCATACTCACTCATCGAGGGGCCCAGTAATATCTCTCTATGAATGTGAGGGACAAATTCCATCTTAACCATTCACATTCCTCTGCATGAAAAAACACTAAGCCCGAACATAGTCTTTATGATCACTCGGTTAAAAGTGACTTTTGACTAGGTCAAAGATGAGCGTTTGTTATGTAAGAATCCATGATGATCTCAGGTCAAAGGGCATAGTGACATGGTTTGTATATAAGAGAAGCTTATGACGTAACCCATGCAACTCTCTCATAGCTGGTCGGTCCAACACCTTGTACTCTTACATGTGCCTATGACTTTGATTTATATCTCTATACATCTTCAAAGTCATACTGGTCTTATTTCATCTCTGCTCCCGCATAGATAACTGACCAGGGATATTTAGGATAAGATCTTGAATTATCCAAGGATGGTCATCACAGTAAACATGCAAATAATATGATAACACAATTAATAAATTCATAAATCAATAATGTTCATAAGACAATGATTGGCCCCTAGAGCACGATTTCCAACATTATGTTGCTTTTAGGCATACATCACATAAGTCATAACATAACATAAATTACAATCAATCATGCTATCTATTCCCTAACTCATCTTCTTGCATCTTCATTTTCTTCCATCTTTGAAGAACCTGCTGGGGTTGGGATGACATGGAGGGGTAAGATTTATGTGGAAATCCCAATAGTAAATTGAAAACATACAATATATGCAACTCAATGCTTGATGATAAGATATGTGTGCTTAATGATCATATCTTTACATACTTATATGTTTCCATAATTATAACATATGGTCATAGTGTAAAAAGAAACACATCATAACTCAATCATACATGCTTCCCATAATCAAAGTAAATAATCATCACATAAAACATTCAAGCAAGAAAAGCATACAATAAGTTAGGTAAGTTCACTACCTTAGAATAACTCTCTTTCCTTATCCTTTTCTTTACCTCTTACTTCTTACTTCTCCTTGATATGTAGATTCCTTCTTTGACAACAAAAATTAAATCCTAACATTGTCATATCCCCGATTTTCTTATCTAATGTGAATGTACAGTTTATATGAAATGGACATGAGATTCTTGGAATAAATTGTATCAGATTGAGGAAGGAAAGAGAGGGATTATTAACTAAGGAAAATTTAGGGACCTGAACAAAAATTAGAAAAGGTTAGAGGCAAAAAGTTAAAGTAGAAACAAAAGTTGGGCCAAGTGGTAATTATCAAAAGTTTAGGGACATAAATGTAATTAAGCAAAAAGTTAGGGACTTAAATATAATTATAAAAAATTTGAGCCGAAATAGGCAAAAAATGCCCAGAATTATATTAGTCCCAAATTTTATCAATAGATAGCCAAAATTAATTCGGTCAGTTTAACGCGACACAGAATTTTGATTTGAGGTCCCAATTAATTGATATAAATTTCTAAAGTCAGAGAAAATTATTACAGTATTTTTCAGACCTCATAATCAGATGAAACCTTACAGTAAATTTCTATATTTAATATAAGAATTTATAAAACTAACAGAGTCAGAAAAAAGGAATCCCGTAGAATTCCTATGGGAATTTACAGTGAAATAAAGTACCTGATAAATATTGTCGGGAGAGGTTTCTTTAGAATTGGACAAAAAGGTAATACATAGAAAGGCCCAAATGGTGCCACAATAGGCCCAATAAGGTGACTGGACAGTTAAGTTAGCCAGAGTCGTGAACAACCCTAGAAAAGTGCGAAATTATGAAAATGCACCTGTGTAGTCAGATTATACCAGTGATAGATAGAAGGCATTTTGGTCATTTTGGACAGGCTAGAAATGTCCTATATAGTATAAATATGATTAGTTAGAGCCAGTATATCCACTGATACAGTATAAAGAGGTGTGAAATGACAATTATGCCCTTAGAGTGCAAAAAAGGGCAACAAGGGTATTTTGGTCATTTTCTAAGGGATGGATGGCATATAAATACTCATTCTAACAATATCAATGGTATTAAAAACCTAGACACTAATTTCCAAGACAAAATACATATCCTGGAATGTTATAAAAATTAGGAACAGAAAACAGTTTGATTTTTGTGAAACTGCTCTGATCAGTACCGGACTAGACTAAAATTTTTCCTATCAGTATATTTACCTTTTTCTAGCCAAACATGCCCCTAAATGATTTCATGCATGGCGTCAAGTTTTGGCTCCTTGGGCAAGCTAGATTAAAGACTTAATATAGATCATTGCATCAAATAGTAAGCAAATCAATCTTGGCCATCCATTTCCACCCAAATTTATCTATAAATACCCCCTCATTTCAGACTTCATTCTGAAGCTTTGGGAACTTTAGGGAAGCTCTGGCAAAATTTCATTTGAACCAAGAAAGAAGCACACAACTTGAAGCAACAAGCAAGGTAATTATCTCCCTTGTTCTTGATCTTTATTCTAGCAAGCTAGCTCTTGATTTTAAGGGGTTTTTGTGAACTATTTCCCTTGTGGTTGCTTCTGGAAGTGCTGTCCACATGTGATAAGAATATGATTTTTATGTTATGGATAGTTTAGACAAGCTTAAACAAGCTAGAATCAAGTGGTATGAGTTTGGAAATTCAAGTATGCATGTAATTAGAAGTTTGTGTTCATGGCTGTTACTGTATGTGACACTATTCATATGTTAGAATTTCATGATTTTGATGCTTCCAATGAGTTTAAAATGGAAAATTGTGTGGGGATAAAGTAGGAGACAAGTATTGGAAGCATTGAAATCAAAATGTGATTTTTGGAAAACAAGGGAGTTCACTTCGGTCAAGAATAGTGGCTTTTGATGTGTTTTGATTTTTCAAATTCTGGTTCCATATTTGGTTTCTACATGAAAAATTATGAGGAAATGAACTATGAGAATTTATTTTGGAAAGATGGAAGTATGAAACATAAAATAGAAAAAGAATGGAAGTTAGGGAAAACTTAGTCTTGGTATTGTGTTCAAGTTGAGTTGTAAATTGATGTTGCTTTGTAATGGCTAGGTTTTGACATTTGTGAGGGAAGGAAATCATCTCAAGAGGACTTTGGAAAGGATAGATCAAGAGGTAGCAAGAATACCTAACTATAGTTTCATGTTTGTTTGATTGTATGCTTGCTTGTTAGTTTTGGTGTTTGGTTAAGCTTGAGACTATGCCATCATGTTTATGATGAAGTATGAATGCTTGCAACTCCTTGCAACTAATGTCATGACAATATGCATGTTAGAGTTTGCTTATGTACCATTATGAAGTAGCTCCCATCGCATGATAACATGTTAAGCATTTAATCAATCATGCATGATATTATAGTTTGTATGACTTGCTATTGGGATTTCCATGAAATCTCATTCTTCCATATGCATAACCATGTCATAGGTGCTACAACATTTCAAGGAAAAAGGGTAAACATAGATGGTTGAACTTGTATAATAAGTCATATGAGTTGCTTGACATTATGGAAGCACATGCTGGAATGTATAATGTATGTTCATGTGTTGGAGTTCTAAGGCAGTGACCTTTTGACGATATTTACAATACCTTAATCAATGAGTTTGACCTTGAAATTTGACATGATTATATTTAAGATACAAATATTTAAATGAGCACCAATAACACCTCAATTGGTTAAGTATTCGAATTACTATGATTTTTTTAAGTTGGAGTTAAGATCTGGAATTGAGATAAAGTGAGTAGTTAGAGGTAGTGACCTTCACGCATTGATTTTATATGGTAAATGAACAAGATTTTCATTGAAATTTTATGGACTTAAATAAAACATCTATATATTTAATTCCATAGGTAACACGGTTCATTTGGCCAATTAATGAAAGAGAAATGAATTTTTGAAGTTAAGGCAAAGAAACTGGAACTTCCAGATTTTACCAAATAAACAGTGTTTTTCAACAAACAAACTAATTTCATTGGGACAATGGAACCTCAATTTGACATTTTTCCTTCAAATTTTAATAAAATAGATTCCATTAGAAATTTGAACCACCCTATTTTGATTTTGGTACATTTAATTATGAATTTTTAAAGTTGGGTACATGTTTTGAAATTACCAAATAAACAATAGTGTGAACAGTACCCTATAGCAATTCTTTTGAAAATGCATCTTTTTAAAGAAAAAGGCTATGTAATTGATCCCAATGAATTCCATCTAAGTATAATTAAGGTTGAAAATAAGGATATGACAAACATCATGTAATTATTCATTCATTACATTCTAACTTCAGTAACATTTCATAACATTAAACTCAATTAACCACTTAACCCCTAACTTTCTCTATTTGTGGTTAATTGTCTTATCCTTTGAACTAACTTGCATCTTAACTTTATCCATCACAATTTTATATTTTGAATCCATTTATGAGCTTAGAATTATGAAATTCCAGCTGCTTCTCACCTTGCTATACAGAACCAAAAAGAGTGCCTATTTCAATCTAATTCCCTAAATAACCATTCAAACTAACTTGTCTAAATGTTAATTTCATAGTTCTAGCTTAATCTTCCTTTTCTTCCTTTATTATACCATTTTGGGCAGTTAGGTTTCCAATGGGAAAAATGAAGTTTCTAACCATTGAAACATAAGTTTCTTCCTTCCAAAACACTTATAAATAAACTAGGAAGAATTGCTTACCTTATGCCTTAACTACCTTGGACCCAAGTACCTTGAATTGCCATAGATTAGGTCAAGTTTTTAAATGGCAAGAGGTTCCCCAAGGTCATCATAATTCCATAGTTTTGCAAGGAAATGGGGTATTTATGGCAAAATTTTAAGGTCCAAGGGACCCTTTTGCCCCTTCAAGTTCCTAATAATTACAAACCCTTAATCTTGAATTTCATTGGTTGCTTAAGTCCTTAATTATCATTAACATAATTCTTATATTATTTTATATAACGTACCACGTGACCAAACTCTTCTCCATGCATTTAGCTTCCACATGGAGTCTTGCACATGGTGTGGGTCCCACCATGTGCCACCTAGCCTTATCTCTTAAATTATTTTTATTTTCTCTTTTTTTATCCATAAAATATCCAAAATTGGTTTGACCTCCAATACTTGCTCTTGGGCTTGTTGGGCTTGTACATGATGCCATTATTGGGCCTTTTTTAGTTCAATAGCTAATTGGCATAAATCTCAAGGCACTTCCTATATTGATATCCATAAATTCCCTTGTTTTTTTAGATAAATTATATAAAATTCATTTAATAATTCTAACATTTTTTAAAATTTATTCTAATATAAAATAATTTTTTTACAAAGTCTCATAATGTTTTGAGACTCAGAAGTCTTGATACAATTCATATGTTTTCTTTAACTCCTTTATCGGGATCTTATTTGACATTAAAGTTTATAATTAATTCTACATAACTCCTTTTTAAGTTATATTAGTTTCATAAATCCTTAGAATAATTATAAAAATTTAGTATAAAATTTCATCTGATTCTGAGGTCTAAAAGATACTATAATAATTTTCAGACTTCAAAAATTAATATTAATTTATTGAGACCTTGAATCAGAGTTCTAAGAATTATGCTTGGTCCAAATTATGTCGTCTATTTATTGGTAAAAAATTTGAGATAGAAATATTTTTGGGCAATTTTGGGCTTTTTCTCGCTCAACTTTTCATAATTACACTTTTGCCCCTAAATTTGGTAAAATTACACTTTAGTCCATAAAATTGCCAAATTTCATTTTAGCCCCTTTTTACTAAATTTGAAATTCCAATTTAGTACCTAAAATCTCAAAATTGCATTTAGGTCCTTAAACTTTGTACTATTTATAATTTAGTCCATATACTTTCACTATGTACAATTTAGTCCCTTAAGCTTTATAACTTTATACATTCTCCCTTTCTTTAACTTTGAACTTTTCTAACCATTATCTTTTCTTCAAGTTTATCATCACAATATCAAATCTCTTTCCTCTATCAGTCTTATACAGATAGGGAAAAATTAGGATGTGACATTTCTACCCCCTTAAAATAAATTTCTCAAAATTTAATTAGTACCTTAGTCAAGAAACCTTGTGTAACATCCTTACTTTTATACGTCTTAGGGACCATTCAGTAGCATTTAAAACCACTTACAAGACCTTGGAAGTCCATTAGCCAAATCTGGAATTTTACTCTTTCTCATATTACTATTCATATCCTTACTTTTATACGTCTTAGGGACCATTCAGTAGCATGTAAAACTACTTACAAGACCTTGGAAGTCCATTAGCCAAATCTGGAATTTTACTCTTTCTCGGATTACTGTTCATATGGTATTCTAGATTACGCAATGAACTTCAAAAAAATCATAATTAATTCTAGAAAACCCTAAATGAGGTGGTTCAAAAAGCTACATGAAGATAACATCTTAAAATTTAAGGAAAAAATAATTTCTAAACCAAATGATTCGCCAATTGATACAGTTTATTCGTTGAAGTTTACTGTTCATTTGGTCAAAAACTCTGGAAATAGATTCTGGTCCCTTACTTTGGAAATTCATTTCTCTTGATATACACATCCAAATGAAATGTTCCACCTATGCATGTAAAGATCTGGATGTGTATTACATGCTTATAAAATTTTGTGAAATAATGCCTTCATTTACTAGGTCAAACTGAAGCCACAATAAAACTGCTTTAGGACCTACGTTTTTACCATTTTAGTTTCTTTCCTTTCATTTCCAATAATTGTTTCAGCATGCACAGGCCATCAAATAAGCTTCTTAACGTTCATATACATCATGTACATATGCCATAAGTATTACAATAGTTTCATCACATAAATGGACACCTTACATGGCATTTACATATATGGACAATTTATAGTATATGCTAAAATCTCAATACTTCACTTCCTTTCTTCCATTCTTTAGCTCTTCTCCATGCATACATTTTCTTCATGCTTGACCTAAATTGGTTGGTTATGGGAGAGTGAGATTCTAGGGAATCTCAGTAGCAAACATTACCACTTAAATATGCAAGATGGATGCTAATGCATGATATGTAATTTCATTAATCTTTCTTTGATTAGTGACATGCCAACATGCTACAAACTTTTACATAAAGTGCATGGCCATGGAAACATGTTATTCATAACACATTCAACATCATTTATCATGTCACAACATTATTAAAATATCATATACATGTCAACACAAAAGCATACCACATCAAGCACATAAAGAAGTAAGTTCACTACCTTGAACTTAAGCTTTCCTCTTGATCTTTAACACTTGCTCCCTAGCTTTCCAACCATAAAGCCTTTATGTCAATCACCTCCCAACATGTTCTTGGATGTTTCAAGGTCCTAAACACATTCATATTCATCACATAATTCATTAGGACTCATGAACTCCAACCATGTTTAAGATTACTTTGTTACACTCTTTATTGTCACAACTTTCCCCAATATTCACTAATCCACTTGGCTCTTGAATCAATTGATGTCTTGACTTTACCCTACACAATTTCATATTTTGAACTCATTTATGAGCTTAGAATCATAAAATTCCAGCTCCTTCATGGCATGCTGTACAAAATTGAACATAAGCACACAATTCTTTCAAAAATTCTCATTTTGATTCTAATGCTTCCCATACTTGTTTCTCCACTTTACCCCACACAACTTTTCATTTTAAAACCATTGGAACCATAAAAATCATGAAATTCCAATCACTGTTCATGCGAGTGAATAGTACCTTAAGGAATCTCAAAGACCACAACCTGGAAATTTTAATGTTTCCAAGGTTCAAAACCTTTCCAATCCTACACAAAATCATCATACAAACTCAATGGAAGCATTAAATCATTGAAATTCAATTTCCTTCCCTCATGAACAGTGCATACCAAACAGGGCACACCATGGCAAAGTCAAGAATATCAATTTTATTCAACAACCAACCACTTAACTAGCTTGTTTAAGCTTCAATCATATGGTTCTAACTTTAATTTCTTCTTTCCCCTTTCCTTTAAATTTTTTGGGCAGCACCTTCCCTTAGAGAAAACTCAACTTTTTCCCCATGAAAACCCTAAGTTCAAGCTCCCAAATCAAAGAAAAATAAGCTAGGAGAGATTGCTTACCTTTAATCTCTAGCTTGCTTGAACTTTGGAACCTTGAATCTTCTTTGTCTTGGCTTGAGTTTCCATTTTGCAAGAGCTTCCCCAAGGGTACATATGCTTACGGTTCTGAACCAGAATTGAGGGGTATTTATAGCCAAAATCCAAGAAAAATGAATGGCCAAGATTGATTTGGTTACTATTTGATCTAAAGGCCCACATTTAATATTGGATTTAACTTTTTCATAAAATAATAATTATGACATCATGTGGGAACCATCAAGGGACACCTCAAGGGTTTAGGTGGCGTGCTCATAGTGTAAGGAAGCTTCTGGAAAAATTTCAGTTCAATCCAATACCGATCGGTGCAGTTTCACAGTAACTGGACTATTTTCTGTTCCTAAATTTTTATAATATACCAGGATATGTATTCTGTCCTAGAAATCAATGTCTAGGCTTCCCACACCATTGACATACTTGTACTGGCCACAACTTAATTACAGATCCCTTGGAAAATGACCAAAATACCCTTGGTGTCCTTTCTTGCACTATATTGACCATAAGGGCATAATCGTCATTTTACCCCTCTTTATACTGTCTCAGGGTGTATCTGGGCTCAACTAATCATATTTATATCATGTGCCATGTTTTTAGCCTATCCCAGATGACCAAAATGCCCTTCATCCATCTCTGGTATAATCTGGGCATCCAGGGGCATTTTCGTAACTTCGCACTTTTTCTAGCACTGGCCCCTTCTATTGATAGACTGGTGCCCTGGATTTTGGGCCTTCCTTGGCATCATTATGGGCCTATATATGAGGTCATCTGATCTCATTCTATCCAGGCTTACATACCGATAAGTTCCATTATCGGATCACTGGTGTTAACAAACTCCTGTCAAAATTCACTAATATGTGAATAACTTTTTATATAGAACTTCTTCTGGAGTTCTATCAGATCCAGGACATTTGACACTATAGGGCACACTTCCTGTAATTTCCCACTTATATCTGAAGTCCATGAAATCTGATAAAATTTCAGATAACTTTTAGACTATCAGATAAATATCTGCTGTCTGGAGCCCTAATAAAATTTCTGTATCATGTCAGATTATCCAGCATACCTTCCTCTATTTACTGATGGAATATGGGACTAAAATACTTCTGGGCAGTTATAACCCTTTTCGGGCTGATCTTTCTATAATTACAATTTTGCCCTTGAACTTTTCTCTTAATTACATTTATGTCCCTAACTTTTTGGATATTTACATTTAGGTCCCTAAACTTTTGGAAATTACAACTTTTGGCCCAACTTTTGTTTCTACTTTAACTTTTGGCTTTTAAACTTTTCCAATTTTCGTTTAGGTCCATTTCTTCCTTCAAGACTCATTTAACCTTTATCATTTCTTCTGATCTTTGCATAATCCTTCTTAAACCTCTTTCCACTATCAGTATAGTATTATACAGATAGGGAAAAATTAGGATATGAAACCTTGGATATGTCTTCTCTTCATATTCTTTTTTGCTCTATGACTAAGGCTAGGAATATCTTTAGAAATCATATCTCCTACCTTGACATCTGGCAGAGTTCTCAAATCATCCACATAACTTCATATCTTTCTCGTCATTACTCTCCTTTTATGGATCAACTCAATCAGATTTTAAATCTACTTCCTTTTGTTACTCGCTTACTTGTCATGCATCTATTCATTTATGGAAGATTCACTATACTAGACTTGTGAGTAGCGTTTATTTCTTTCATATCAAACTCTCTCAAATTCTACTATATTATGGGGCTTCAATCAACTATTTATCATACTTTTGTTGGATATCTCTTATCACGTATCTTTTATTGCGTATTGTGTATTTATCTTTATGCACTGTGAATTTTTCATTATGCATTAGTGTCTCTTTATGTGTTTCTTAAGGCATATCTCAATATACGATAAGTCTAATTATTTTCTTTAACTTACAGCTCTGCTGGTATTTGTGGAGAATATTACTCTTAAGTCTTTTCATCTTCCTCTTGAAATAAAACTGCAGTATGAATCTTTTCTTTGAAATCCTCTTTGTATGGATCTGACATAAGGGTTCCAGTCTCTTATCTTTCATAACTCTTTCTAACTTTTCTATCTATCTATCTTTTTCTCTCTATCCATCTATCTTTTTTCTCTGCACAATTTCTCTTCTTAGAACTGATATAAGGAAATACTTGTTATCTAACTATCACTTTCTTTTTTTATTATGCTAGCTAGCAATGTTCTTTCTCATTATTCTAGAATATTTTTCTAACTTTGGGACTCAACACTATATCTCTTAATGGGTCATTCATATCTAAACTTCTTTGGCCTAAGCACCTTTTAATTAGGTGTGCCGTTAGGTTAGGGCTAGATTACACTTTACATAGCTCTAAGCCCTGGCATACTCTAGCATACCCTTTCTCATAGAACTGTGTTATATCTTTACTTTGCCTTAAACCCTCTTCTCTAGGTCTTTCTGGCCTTTTAATCTCTTTATCCTCATTTGGAGGATCTATCTGCTCATCCTTTTCTATTCTTAAGGCATATGGGGTTCTCTCTTCTGTTCCTTAGACATACTCCTACAATATTTTGAATGCCAATACTCATATTTGAATTTTGGACTCTGTCTTCATTTAAGAGAAATAAAGTTTAGTCTAGGTGCTACCTGGAAATACCATTGATACTCTCTCTATATGAATTAGTCAATACCTTATTCTTGGTGATTGTCTTATCAGAAAGATATCAAGTTATCCTATTCCTCTTATTCATGATTCACATTATCCTATCCTTAGGCTAGGTTATTTCACGACTCAGAATCACCCTTTGTCATACTAAGCCTTTTTAAGAACTATTAAACTCTGGGATATAACTCCCTTGTAGTTCATGTTATGATCAATTGCAATTCTTTTGAAAGAATTCAACCAATAACTAGATTACAAGGTTAGCTACTACCCTACTATTGATAAATCAACAGATAATTCTCTAGCAATATGTTCCATAGCCCATCTTACTTATCAAGACTTTACTCAATCTCTCTCTTACTTAAGAGTTCTTCTTAACTTGCTTTCTTTCTTGTGGATTGCCATAGGCAATTGCTATGTGAAATAATGGCCTAGCCATATGCAAATTCCATAGGCAATTTCCTTTTGTTATTATGTTCGTATCATAACTTCTAGTTTAATCTCATCTGAATCTATGCTCTATCTGTGAGTAACCTATATCTAAATTATGCTACTATTTGAGGAGCAATCTATATCAGATATAACTCTTATTTGAGGAGTGATTTAAACTCATTTGAATTTAGCTCTATCTGAGAGCCAACTATTTCAAATCTAACTCTTATTTAAAGAGTGATATGAAAGCAATATATTTACTATTGTCTGCTATTCTTATTGTATACCATATCTTTTGATAGTTATAACACTACCATAAGGAATGACCTTGAGTACTATATTCATAAGCTTATAGAAACACCTAAGTAACCTCAATGATATTGTAACTGATTGTCCTACTTACTAGGACTGCCTTTTATTCTGGATACTTTCCTTTCGCTATCCTATTTTAGGTTTCCCATCTAATTGACTCTAGTCATCTGATCTCAAACTCTGATCCCTATTCAGATGGCAATACAAGGCTAAGCTGTTATGCTCTCTTGGAGATAATACTGAACCTAAATTCTTGAGCTGAATAGGGAGTTCATTGTGTCTTTAATCCAAATTTGATTATATCAAGTTCATATAGTTTTTTCTAGTTTATTGATTCAAGTAGAGTTAGTAAAGGACAAAGAAGTAGGGAACCAATTTGGATTTCTTATTTTTGTATTATTGATGCTTTGATTGATTTTTATCCTTGGACCAAGTTGGACATGGATGTAGTTAATTAGAATAAGCATAAACAGAGTACAGTTGTATCTGTTAATTCATCTTCTTATATCACTGAGTTGAATGATTCATAATCTCTTTTGATTTCTATGAGTTGTAGCTTTGATTGAGATTTAGCTAGCGAGTTGTTAGCGAATATATTTTAATTCAGCTGACTAACTTCTCATATTCTATGGATAATGAGGGTAACGTAATCTCCAAAGGAACACACTTGTCATTTATTCATCTCATCATCATAAATACTTAAAAGTATAGACTATAGCATAGGATTGACTTTCAAACGTTAGATAAAATCTCATCAAACACCATCTCTTTAACTTGTTAATTTATGACTCATTAGATTAATTAGGTATCTTAACATCTATCTAAACTCCTTGTAAATTGACCTATTGTTAGCCTTTACTTACTATTGGTTAGCTTAGTTTTGTTTGATAATTAGAATGATAGTTATCAAAATGGTACCATTGTTGGGGAGCCTTACTTGTTAAGGTTTCCTAAGCAATCTCTTGGGCCTAAAAATCATAAAAAGTAGATAGGTGCTTCAATTTTTCTATATATTTAGTATTTTTTCTTGTTAAGGCACAACCAATTGCCTATCTCGACGCTACCAAAGTACTTAAAAATTGATTTTTGATCATCTCTGTGAACTTTAGTCGTGACCAGAAGCACATTTGGTTGCAACCAAAAAAAAATTTAAGTCATTTTGCTCTCTGTTACTTTTAGTCGCTATTAAACTGCTCTGTAGTTGTAACAAAATATTTTTCATCTAGTTTTCTTCTCTTTGATTTCTAGCCACAACCAGTTTGATACTTAGTCATGACCAAAAATCAGTGCTTTAATCATAATTACTCTATATGATTTCTAGTCGTGACCTGAGTGACAATTGGTCACAACCAGAAACTGAAAACTTCAAGTATTTTGCTCTCTGTTAATTTTAGTCACAACCAAAGTGATGTTTAGTCACGACCAAAAGTCCTAATTCAAAATGTTTCCTCCCTGTGATTGACCGTTATGACATGAAGTTCATTTTTGTCATATTTTCTATTCTCTGCGCTTATTAGTCGCAACCTAGTGACCTTTTAATCATAACCTGACTATTTTAAAGTGCGATTACTTGATTTGAATTTCTAGAATTGTTGCATCTGTGACATATTTGATATTCTACATCATTGTTGAACGTGATTTACATGAACAGAAGCTCTGAATTCTTTCATTTGGATATAGAAATCAATAGAACACTTAGGCAAATTAAGAAGGCCAAAATCATAAATCAAGCTAGTATTATATCTATTGTTGAGCTTAGTTCTTTTGGTGAATCTATTGCAGCTAAAATTGATTGTGCATTTAGTGCTATATTAGATAATCATTTTGTCATGGAGCATGTTAATGAAGGAGAACCTTATACTCATAATTAGAATATTCAAAATGAGCAATATGGAGAGAATAACATGAATAATAGAAGAGCCCGTATGATCATAAAAAAACTCACTTCATCTAATGCAAACTTTGACCCTTTCGCACTTGTCCTACTTTGGATGTTAATTTTGAGTTAAAAGGTCCTTTATTAAGTAACTTACCAAAGTTTTATGGATTGGCAGGTGAAGATCCAGTCAAGCATTAGAAGACCATACAGTAGGTTTGTTCATCCATGAAACTTGTAGGTGCTGACATGGATGCTGTGTAGAGACAAGTATCCCATTTTACACTTGAAGGAAAGGCAAAAAAGAATAGTTTTATATGCTGCCACATCATACACCTCAAGCCTTTGACTCTTGGAGTAACTCGAGGACAACTTTCTTATAGAGATACTTCCCTACTTGAAAGACTGTTACATTGAGAAAGGAGATTTTTATTGCCAAACAATATGATCAAGAGTCTTTCCATGAGTTTTGGGGAAGGTTTCAAGAGCTGCTAACTAGATGTCCATACCATCAGATCCCATGTGAGCATTTGGTGCAATATTTTTATTCAGGATTGCAGTATGTATGCAGAAAGAATTTGGATGCAGTTGTTGAAGGTTTCATTAATGATTTAACTCCAGATGAAATATGGAACCTAATTGAGAAGATAACAAGCAATGACCAGTAGTATGGGGGCTATGATTCTAGGCAAGTCCATGAAGTTTCTGCAAGGCCTTCTCAATATTATAATAGCTTGTCTTCTCATGTTGTTGCCATGAATGCTCAAATTCACAATCTAGCTGCTCAGCTGGGCAATTTACATGTTTAAAGCTCATACTTTCAAGCTCTTGTTGCTCCTAGTTGTCAGTTGTGTTATTCTCCTATGCATACTACTGTCAATTGTCCTACATACTATGCAAATGTATTATCCATCTATCAAGGCAAACTAAACCAGTATCCACAAAGGAATCTATACTCTAACACATATAATGAAGGATGGAGAGATCATCCTAATCTCATATGGAGGGATAGAGGTACATACAAGAATTATGGGCAGAACATATTAAACAATGATAGACAAGTGGATGAATCTTTTAGAGTTATAGAATTGCCTACTACTGTAAAAGATGATGGAATATCTGAGATAATGAAGAGTATTAATGATATGAATTCAAATATAAACTTTATCAACATAAATTTCTGCTCTAACTTTAAGGACTTGAGATCTACTGTGGAAAATAATCAAGCAATGACAGAGTCTAGGTTTGCTACCTTGGATAATAAGATAGAACAGTGGGAAACAAAAGATACAAACATGAATGGCTATGTATCACAGCTAGCCAATTCAATAAGTGATGTTCAGGTAAGGCTTAGTGAAACTTTACCTTCAAATATAGTTGTTAACCCCAAATCTATGAATGTTATAAGTTTGATAGATGGAGAACAAGTTACAGTTGTTAAAGGTAAAGAGGAATGTGAGCTAGACACTGATTCTAACGGTAGCATAGAGGGTTAAATCAAATCTGCCCAGATTCAGAAGGTTGTGGATTGCTTAATAGCAAGGAAACTACCTGAAGCTATGGATTCTGATTTAAGAAATCTTAGAGTGGACATAACTTATGAAATACAACCATTAGTAAATTTAAAGCTTAAGCAACAAGAAATAACCTCTGGTGTAACAGAGAAAAAGGTTCATCTGAAGGAACTACTTATCCCTAGGGAATTCATGAGCAGCAAGAAGAAAGCCTTAGATGAGTAGAACAAGGAAGTGATTAATCCTTTTAGCAAGATTGAAGTGAATGTGCTTATGCTGGAGAAAATTCAAAAGAATGTCATAATATGCAAAATGTTTGAAAGACAGTTGCACACAAAAGGAAAGACATACACCTAATAAACTGGTGCAAGTAGGACTTAATATTTCTGTACTCTTCAACTCTCAACTTCCATTAAAGTGTAAAGATCCAGGTGCATTTTCTATTCCTTATACATTTGGCAAGATAACTATTCCCAAAGCATTGTTAGACTTAGGTGTTACTATCAATGTTATGCCAAGTTTCATTTATCGTGCCTTAGGAGTAAATCTGATCAAACCAACTAGTATGTTAGCTCAATTGGCTGATAAGAGATTTATTAATCCTAAGCAAATTTTAGAAGACATTTTAGTTCAAGTTAAGGAACTTGTTTTTCCTTTGGACTTTTATGTTTTGGATATGTCAAATAAGTCTCTTGATGATAGTACTCTTATTCTAGGAAAGCCATTCTTAAAACAGCTAACACCATGATTTGTATGAAAGATGGAATTATTAAAATGGAATTTGGTGGGCACATAATTCAGTTTAACATGTATAGACACCCATATCATGATCATTTTCTCCTAGGACTTAACATGATTAGTGCATCACTTGGAAATGAGTGTGATAATATTCATGAGCTTGAAAATGATTATGAAGTTGAAGAATCTTCTATTTCTAACTCCTCCACTGATTTCTCTGCTTTTTCTTCACCCAATGGTGATTTGTTATGCATTAATTCTAAAGTTGATAGCTGGCTTACCACTATGGGTGATTTTTCTTCAACTTCATCTAATATTTTTTCTATTGGAACTAACCTCACTGTTTCAAGTGATGAATAATATATAGGAAGGTTTGTAGCAAATTTAACAAAATTACATGACAAGGATTATGCAACATATTTTGAGAGACAAGGAGTTGCAATCTCTAAGCTAGGGATCTTTCAATTCAATAATTATATCTTGTATTCTAACCCTGTTCATGAGAAGTTCAACTTAGAATTTTTAGAGAGACAAGGAGTTGCAATCTCTAAGCTAGGGATCTTTCAATTCAATAATTATATCTTGTATTCTAACCCTGTTCATGAGAAGTTCAACTTAGAATTTTTAGACATTTCAAGATTGCAACAATTGAAGGATATTGTCCAACATCAACAAAATTTCATTGCAAGGACAAATATCAATAATATAGTAGTTATATCATCAAGACTATTCCTAATGTCTGTGGATATGCCTATATTCTACAAGCTATGGATTACCTTTTAAGATGGATAAAGGTTATACCAACACGACAGGATGAAGTAGATGGTACAACATTCTAGGTTAATAGCCAATTATTCAAGCTATACAAGGTGAACTTTAAACCCCCATGATACTTAGGTTGTCTCCTTCCTTATTTTTCCCACTTGCAATAGTTTAATTTAATCAGTTTACTTATATACTTGAGCTGTAAATTGTTGATTAAGTGTAAGGATGGAGACAAAGTCAATAGGGGTAGATAAAAATTAATAAGTTTATCTTGGATTCTAATTCAGCTTTGTCCTCTTCATTACTTCAGCCTTTGCATGTGTTTCTCTACTTCTTCACATTGAGGACAATATAGAAATTAAGTGTAGGGGAGTAGTTTGTGAAATTGGTAAGTAAAATTAGATAATTGCTATAATTCTGTATTCTAGTCGCTACCTTGAGATGTTCTTGTTACGACTGTCATGTGTAAAAAATGTCAAGTTTCTTCTCTGTGAACATTAGTCGCAACCAATAAACAAGTTTGTCGTAACTAGTAATTCTTACTTTTTGATGATTACCTATCTGTGATGTTTTAGTCATGATTTGTGCTTATCTTTGTCACGATTGTAACTTTGTGAATTTTGGTCCTGACTGGATGGACACTTGGTCGTGACCTGTGCTTATGTTTGTCAGGATTACTCTCTATGATCATGCGTCACGACCAATGTACATGTTCGTCGCGACCAATATTCCCTACTGTATGAAAATTTCCTATCTATGTAAAATAGTCGAGACTTGAAGTCCTATTTATCGCGACTAAAATTGATCCTCAGCTAAAAAAATCTCCTATTTCATCTTATTATTGCTTGGTCTAATTGAATTTACTGTCATGGATTTAAAATTGAATTTTGAACACATATTTTTGAACATTGGCAAGCTTAATGAAGTATGAGTTACTTGTTTCATTGATTGATTACTGGAAATTGTGCAGCATGAATGTTGATCTCATGTATTTAGTTTAAATATTCGTGCAATCTTGTCATTGTGAGTTGATTAGGGTAAGTAAGCCAGATGGAAGGATCTTTGAGCCTCTAACATATACTCATTACATTGTGTGACAGCATCATGTTTGGTAACTTTGCAAAACTTGTCTCAATCCTTGATTCAAAATCATATTAGCTTCTTGGAATTGTGGAAATAATAAGGACACTTCTTTGTTAACCCTCTTTACCATACAGTAGCAACATAAAACTTAAATCCTTTGCTTACCCCTTGGAGACCTTCACTTTTATTCAAAATTTCATCCTTGGTTAATGAATATTGTATAGGTTCTTTGCTGCTGTAGTAAGTCATAAATTGTGAAATAACTATTAAATTGCACCACTTGTTGGATATCTGAATTTCAATATATGTGATATCTAGCTCAATAGTGAAAAATGAGAAAAGCAAAAAGAAAAGTACATAAAAGAGAAAAGAAAGAAAGAAAAAAGAGATACACCATATAAAAAGATGTGATATTCAAATTGTATGAAAGGAAATATTTGGTGACTTGGTACTTTTTGCAGTTGCAAGTTCAAATTATGAAAAAGTGTTGAAATAACTTGAAGAAGTCAGATCATGTGCAGTATTTCATTAATCATTTAGCCTTTCCAACATTACAAGCTAATAAAGACCCTTTGATTCACAACCCTTATGGCATGTAGTGGTGGAGATGTAGGATAGTTATAAGCCTATAGGAAGCCTAAGTTAGATGGTTGAGTGAAATTATCTTGATAAGAGAATGAGTGAAACAATATACCTTGTAAGGAAATCTTACCTTGCTGCTTCTATGATTTCATTGTATGAGCTAAATTCTTTGATTGATATGATATTAGGTTGGATTGTTGCCAATTGAAGGGAAAACGTTGATGACCACAAGTGCTTATACTAAATATGTTTTGCCAAATTTGCTGAACATGAGTGTTTGAATTTCAATTTTGATCTTCTCTTGTGTGATTTATGTGACCTTACATCATAACCTAAATATTGGCTAGTCGCAACCAATGATCTTCTCTTGTCACGACCAAAACTCCTTTGTGAATATTCGTCATAATTTATGTCCTAACTCATCGCTACTTAACATACCTTTCTCTAAGTATTCTCTTCTAAGGTTCCTTATCTGAATCCTACTTTAAGTAGTGAACTAATCATAGGAAGGGGATCTTCTTGGTTCACTTAAGATTTAGACTTAAGTGGTATTGACTTTCTCACTACATACCTTAACCTTAACATAATATTAACTAGGTTTAGGGTTTGGGAACTATCTTATATGATGTCAGAAACTTTACTCTGATACCAAAAATATAACACCTTACTTTCATATATCTTAGAGACCATTCAGTAGCATTTAGAACCACTTATATGATCATTGAAGTTTAATCTCAAAATCTAGAAAATTCTAACTCCCTAGTATTGTTCATGTGGTATTTCCAGATTAAGCGACAAACTTCAAAACATCCTAATTAATTATAGAAAAAAATCTAAATAAAGTGGTTCAAAAGGTTACACAAAGCTAACATGATGAAATTTAATAGAAAAATAAGTCTCAAACCAAATACTTAGAAAATCAATACAGTTTAATCGTCAAATATATACTATTCATTTGGTCAAAAATTCTAGAAAATAGTTTTTGATCCCCTAACTTTTAAAATTCAAATTCCAATATTCTTCTATGTTTTTACTGGAACTGGAATTATACCTTTCTGATATATGGTTGACTAATCGAAGTCTAAAAATGCCTATGTTTCTCATTATTCTTCTTTATAAATCCTTTGGGAAAGCTTCCTTCTTGAAATTACTTTGTATATGTTTGGAAAGATTAGATAAGTGTGATACTCTATTTTTCACTTCATACATTGTTTAAAATTAATCGATTAATACAGCATATAATTTCCTTTTAAAAATCCATTTGAATTAAATTATAAACTCAATATATTGATAACAAGTCATTTATTAACAAGTTCATATACTCAAATTAATGCTTCAATGACTAACAGATCTTTTGATTGTGTCATATCCTAATTTTTCCCTATCTGTATAATACTGATAGTGGAAAGAGATTTAAAAAGGATTATGATGATGATAAGAAGGAATAATAAAGGTTAGATGAGTATTGAAAAAAGAAAGGGACTAAAAAGAAAAGTAGAAAAGGTTGAAGGCTAAAAATGAAAGTAGAAACAAAAGGAGGGACCTAAATGTAAATAGCCAAAAGTTGAGGGACCTAAGTGCAATTATTAACAAGTTGAGGGACCTAAATGTAATTATGAGAAAGTTGAGCCAAAATAGACAAAAAATGCCCAGAATTAGATTACACCTAAATTTTACCAGTAGATAGACAAAATTATTCCAGTCAGTTTAACGCGACACAGAATTTTGATTTGAGGCCCCGATTAATTGATATAAATTCCTGAAGTCAAGAAGAAATATTACAGTATTTTTTAGACCTTAGAATCAGATGAAACTTTACAGTAAATTCTTATATTTAATATAAGAATTTATAAAATTGATAGAGTTAGAAAAGGAATCATGTAGAATTCTTATGAGAATTTACAGTTAGTTAAAATACCCGATAAATACTATCGGGAGAGGTTCCTTGGAATTTATGCTATAAAGGTAATGGACCAATATTAAGGCCCAAATGGCATCCCAAGAGGCTCAAAAAGGTGGTTGGACAGTTAAGTGGGCAACTACGAAAATGCCCCTACTTGGCCAGATTATACTAGTGATGGATTGAGGGCATTTTGGTCATTTTGGATATGCCAAAAATGTCCAAGCTAGTATAAAGATAATTATTTAAAGCCAGTATACACCCTGAGGCAATATAAAGAGGTGTGAAATGAATATTATGCCCTTAGGGTTAATATAGTGCAAGACAGTGAACCAAGGGCATTTCTGTCATTTGCCAAGGGATCTGTAATTAAGTACTGACCTAGTACAAGAATGTTAATGGTAGGAAGGATCCAGATACTAGATTTAAGATTAGACAGCATATTATGGAATCTCAAAAAAAATAGATTTATAAAATAGTTCAGTTTTTAGGGAAACGGATTGAGCAGGTACCGGATTGGTTTGGAATTTTTTCAGAAGTTTCCCCCATTACCTTTATAATGTCATGGATGATGTCATAATTACCTTTTTGAAAAAGTTAAATTCAAGATTAAATGTGAGCCATTAGATCAAATAGTGCACAAATTAATCTTGGCCATTGATTTTCTATGGATTTTGGCTATAAATACCCCCTCATTTCAGCCTCCAAAGCATGAGCTCATGGACCCTTGGGTAAACTCTTACAAAATGGAAACTTAAGCTAAGACAAAGAAGATTCAATGTACCAAAGTTCAAGCAAGTTAGAGATTAATGGTAAGCAATCTATCCTAGCTTATTTTCTTTTCATTTGGGAGCTTGAACTTAGGGTTTTCATGGAAGAAAGTTGAGTTATATCTAAGGTGTTGTGCTACCCAAAAACCTTAGATGAAAGGGAAAAGAAGAAATTTATGTGATTTATCCAATATCTTATCAATAAGTGCTTCAATAAATTCTTTTAGAAACATATAGGATTTCAAAAACTAAGTTAGCTGACTACATTTATTGAAGTCTTTATCGATATATGTTTTTATTGACCAATCCTTTAATAAATCCTTTTGTATAAATAGTTTTGTACAAGATTCATAAACTAAGTTTAAATACATTTTATCGAAGTCTTTATCGATAAGTACCCTTATCAAATAAGTCTTCAAAAGATTCCTTTTATAAAACAATTTTCCATAATCTTATTTATTGAAGGGGTTATCGATAAATATCCTTATCAACAAGCTTAATGAAAAATAAGCTGTTACAAAACAATTTTAAAATACAACATCAAAATTATTTATCATCATCAAAGAAGATGAGGCCGAAGAGAAAAAATTTACAAAGAACACATCCTAATTTTTTTCTATCTGTATAACATTGATAGAGAAAAAAGGTTAGGAAATTATCGTGATGATGATTAATGATGATTGGAAGAAAAGATAATGTTTAAATCAGGTTTAAGTTACAGAAAGAAAGGAAAATGTAAAGTTATAAAGAAAAAGGGACGTAAACTTGATTTGAGTAAAAGTTAAATAAAAAATTCAAGGAAAAATAGAAAAGGGCCTAAATGGAGTTTTCATATTTTAGGTGCTAAATTCAAATTTCAAAAATTGTAGAAAGGGGTAAAAATATAATTTGGTAAATTCAGGGACTAAAGTGTATTTTGCTAAATTCAGGGGCAAAATCATAATTATAAGAAAGTTGAGTAAGAAATGACTCAAAATTGTCTGAAAATATTTCAATCCCAAATTTAACTAGTAATATGAGACAACATTTGGCATACCCATATTTTACAAAATATCAATTTGACGTCTTGAAAAAATATTTTTAATTACTGAAATCTGGGAATTATTATAGGACCATTTGGATCTTAAAATCAGATAAAATTTTATAAACAATTCTAATATTAATTATAAAAATTTATGAAATTAATAGAACCCAAAAAGGGTACTTTGTAGAATTTATAATAGAATTTAAAGTAAAATAGAGCACCCAATAAAGTTTTTCAGGGAAGTTTCCTGGGAATTGAGCCATTAGAGTAGTAGGGCTTGACCAAAGATCTAAAATAGCATCCCAAACCGCTAAAAAATGTGGAGACTAAGTTATGTGGGCTTAAGTACCCTTAAAATAATATTTTAATAATTTTAGTAAAATTACCCGATTAAAGTTCTGAGGAACATATGGAATTTTTATCAGATCTTCTGAGTCTTATAAATTTATAAAACTTTGAAAAAAATCAATTAATAGTAGAATGAATTATTACAAAATTTACAGTGAATTAAGTTACCCGATGCAGTTTATTATAATTATTTACAGAAAATAAGGCCAACTCATTTTGAACGTGATATTAAGAGAAAAAAAGATTTTGAGGTCCACATGAATTTTAATATTATTTTATTAATTTATGGGGGAAAAAGAAGAATTATCAAGAAGCATATATAAGGTGGCATGGTGAGGTGTACCAAAGGGACCTACCTTGCGCCACATGATAAGATAGTAAGAAGAAGGAATTTTCTCACATGTTAAATTATACTTAAATAATATAATAAGTTAATGATGATTAAGTTTAATTAATCAAGAAATGAACTAATTAAATTCAAGTTTAAGGTGATGAAATAATTAGCAAACACCAAGGGTAAAATTGTCCCACGATACCTAAAATAGTCTATAAATACCTCTTCCATTGCCTTGTAAAATGCCACACATAAGAGAAGCATGGGAAACTATACCAAAATGAAAATTCAACCTATTCAAGCTTGAACCAAGGAAGATCTAAGGCACCAAATTTCCAAGTTAGCTAGGATTTAAGGTAAGCAATTCTTCCTAACTTATATGTATGTATTTTGAAAGCTTAAACTTAGAGATTTCATGATTAGATTGAGTTTTTCTTTAGATTATGCTGCTGGCCATGAGCTAAGAGGAAGGGGAAATGAAATTGAACTTGGAAGTAAGAAATTGATACTTAGCTAAGCTTGAATACATGATTATTGCTTGAATTAATTTGTAAATCTAGAATTTTACCACATGCTTGTTGTTTTGTCTTGAGCTGGATCTCTATGGGGAAGAATTGTTTTGATAATTTTGATACTTCCAAAGTGTTCAGAAGGTAAAATCATATGGGATTAAGCCAAGGACCACAGGTTGAAAGTGTAAGAATCAAATATTGAATTTTTGGAATAAATTGTCTAAGCTTTTTGGTTCTTTCCAATCCAGACCAGGAACAACATCAAGGGAGTTGGTTTGATGACTTTAATGCTTCTATTGAGTCCAGAAGATGAACTTGTATAGGATTGTGTCATGGGACAAGAGTTAAAAGTATTAAAATCAAAAGTAGAATTATGAGAAAACCCCTTAGTACTATCACAATTCTGTTATGTCCAGTTTATCAAGGAAGAGTTAGAATTTGATAATTTAGACTTCATATTTAGATTACTTGGGCAAAATTGTGTGTGATATAGTCAAGGCACAATTTAATTCAAAGGGTAAGATACTTAACCAAAATTAAAGAATAATAGAAGCTTACCAGTTTAGGAAATTAAAGTTATTTGATTTAAGTTTGAACCTAATTAGAATGCAATTGTAACTAGTGTTATAATTGGAAATAATACCCAAGAAGGGGTGAATTGGGGTGATATTATAAGATTTAAAAAATTCTAAGAAATTAAAAATATAAGGTAAGAATGATATCACCGAGTGTAGTAAAGAAAATAAATAAACCACTTGGCCTATATCCAATCCACATATACCTTCTGAGATTTTTAACTATATCTTACAAGATTCCATGATTTCTTGGTGCATCAATACAATCATCGTGAGAATTCCCTCTCACTCTCCCTTACAACCCGTAAGGTCACACACCATTCAAGAGTTACACACTCTTGAGCAACTTAAAATGAAAATAAAGATTTGACATAGAGAATTGACAAGTTTCTCTTACATAAAAGATATAATAATCACTTAAGTACATAAATTTTGTCAGATAAGCTAAGCTCTTTGTTCACGGTAAGTAAAAATAGAGAATAACAGAGTATAAGCACTAAACACTCAGAGAATAAGATTGAATGCGTGATAAATATTTTCTATTGGTAGTTGAGTGTCTTGACTTCAGCATTCAATTTGCCTTGTATTTATAGCTTCAGCTCTAAAGATATCAATTAGAGAGATTGAGCATTGAGTGAAGCGGAGACAAAGCCGTCGGCAGTTGGAGGCAATAGGTGGTAGCATTTAATTCAATTTTCTGATAGTTAGCCTTTAAGCTGCAATCTCTTCATTTTGATTCCTGTAATGTAAACATGCTAGTCAACCATTATGAGTGTGACAGGCAATGATAAGAAGCATATAGGAATGATTACACTCTGTTTAAATTGTTGCATCAAAATCTGATTGTTAAATTATTTGAAAAACTATCAACATTTATTAGAGATCTAGAGATTGGATTTCTGCATGTGTTGCTTCATGCCCTATGCCATTTTAAAAACTAACTTATTCTCTAGTTTAACTCCAATATCATTCAAAAATTGTGTAATGCTATGTACAATATTCTGATTTCCTTCTATAATCTGCAACTAAACTTTTTCTTCAAAATTATTCAATTATTGCTAAATAATTGTATGAGCAATAGCTAATGGTGCAGTGGGAATAGACTGTGCATCGATGATTCAACCTTTTCTTGGACTGGATACTTACCCTTATCTTTTTGAATCTTCTTTCCTCCAGCTATTAATAGGAGCGAGATTCTCATCCTATGACTCTACTCTAAATTTGGGAATTTTCACTACTTTTTCACCATTCTCTAGATGGTCAATATTATTGCAGTGGAGAAAGTAAGATACTAACTAATGATAAGGAATTGGTGTAGCTCTAGTTTTCGAGAAGAAGAAACTCCTTATTTCTTCAAAGATCAGGGCTCCTATATTGATCTTTTCTCCACTAATGATCTTAACTAGCAACATGTAGTCCTCTTGTGTCATGTAGGTAAAACTTCTAGACTTGTTTATCATATTTCTGGAATAAATATAGTGGATTATGTTGTGATAATCACACATCTCCTTTAGGACAAATTTTAAATCTCCAAAAAACTTGTCCTCAAGCATTAGGATCTAGTATACCTTTCTCATATATGGCTCAAGTTTAGACTCAAACTCTAGGGTGTCTAGATGATTTATGGTACTAAAGTCTAACTTAATTTTCCTCTCCCTTAATTCAGTAATCAGATGACAACTAATCAATTCCCCATCATCCCTGGCCTCACCAAAAATTTTCATATTACAGGAGAGACACCTAACAACCTATGGCCAATAGGGAATATCAATTCCTAGCCAATTTTGGTAGTGTTTCAAAGGATCAGACAAGTCTAGGTGGGTCTTGTCATTGTATTTCAAATACTCCAGGTCCACTATAACTACTAGTTAGAAATCTCTATGGGCAAAGTCAGCTTTTAACTTTCCTTTATCTACTCCTTTATCTATCTACCAGAAAGTATAGCTAAATTAGCATGTTGGAAAGAAAGAGGGCTCGTCTGACGAGGGATAGAAGAAGAAGAGGGTTCAGAGTGAGATAGAGAGAATGACCCTAATGTACCTTGTGAAGACACAATTTTCTTTTTCTTTTTGATTTCCTTTCCCTTCTTGCCTGAAGAAACTCTAGCATATTTTGTGATTTTCTTGTCCAGTTGTTCAAGATTCTCATCAGTGTGCATGTGTTATAATTCTTCTGGAATATCAGCCAATTGATGTCTTTTCCTTTTTGAAGCATGTTTGGCACTCTGTTTTGCAGAAGTTTATTGTATCTTTTCTTCATGAATTTGTATAATAGACGAAGTTTACCCTTTTGACTTTTTATTGGGCTTTGATAAAGTCGCTTGTTGTTTTCCCTTCATTTTTCCAACCTCTAGTACCTTATTCCTTGCCATAGTTTAGTCTTTAGTCTGCTGAAATAAAGATCAGGTAAGATGTTCAAGGATGTGGCCAAGAGAAAGAAACAGATCGTGGTTTTGTGGAAAAAATGATTTGATTTTGGAACATTGGGAAACAGTTATAGGAGAATTTATTTTTGAAGGAGAGGTTACAAGAGCGGTTAGACAATTCAAGAAAATATCCGATAAATTGAACAATAATGGTTATATTTTTCTCAAATAACTATAATCTTATCGATAAGCTTTTCAAAAGGAACTTTATTCCAAGTGTTTATGGATAACATTCAAATAACCGTAAGTTATTTATCAAATATCTCTTTGATAAGAGTACTTATTGATAAGTTGTTCAATAAAAAACTACTTGTTTCAAAAGGTTTGCAAACACTTTATAGAAAAAGACTTAGAAAACTTAACAAAGTCTTATTCAATTAGAGATATCACTTTCCTTTTGCAAATATACCTCAATTATCGAATAGATCTACGATAAGTTTCCTTATCGATAATCTTTTTAATAAACTTCAACACTTCAAAGAAAAATCAATCGAATAACTATTTGATAAGCATTTCTTCAAAGATTTTATCAATAAGATCATTTTTCAAAATAAGTCAATTTATCGATTAGCTTATCGAAAGACCCTTTATCGTTAAAATATTAATTAAATTCTATTAAAAAAAAACTTGCACACAATTGAAAGGTAGTTCATTATTTTTGAAGAATACTTCGATAAATCCTTTTTCCGAAGAGATTTCCAATAAATTTCATAGGATAATTGAACTAAAAACAATCATTTTTTGAATAGATGCCCGATAAATTCCTTTATCAATAAAATTCAATGCAATCAAGTATAAACATACAACTTTTTACCTCTTATTTATTGATAAACTATTTTATCGATAAGTAATTTGATAAATTTTACCTTTTTCTTAATAACAACTTTTAGTATTCTTTGATAAGTTTTTTTATCGAAGAATTTATCGATAATTATCAATTTTTTGGCAAAAGAAATTTCTAGACACTCTGATGCTTAAGTTAGTTTTAACTTAAAAAATATTAAATAGGAAAGAAAATAAGGAGATTTGGTGTTAAAGAAAACTTTACAGTTCATTAGGATTCACCATTCCCAATTCTCCTCTGATATATGTGAATTGATCATTTGCCAATGGTTTGGTGAATATATCAGCAAGCTACAGATGTGTTGGTATGAACTCCACACTAACTTTTTTTCTTTTGAACATGGTCTCTTAGAAAATGATTTCTTATGTCTATGTGTTTTGTTACAGAGTGAAGTATCGGATTCTTTGATTGATTGATGGTACTTATGTTGTCACAAAGGATTGGTATCTCCTTTAAATATATTCCCAGATCTTGTAGCTATCTCTTTAACCAAAATATTTGTGCACAACAACTTCCCACAGCTACATACTCAGTTTTAGTGAATGAAATTGCCACCATATATTGTTTATTGCTGAACAAATAAACAAGACAATTACCAAGAAATTGACATTGTCCACTAGTATTTTTTCTATCAATTTTGCATCTAGCATGATCTTAGTCTAAGTAAGCCACTAGGAATTCTCTACCTCTTTTTGGATACCATATTCCAAGATTGATGGTTCCATAAATATATCTAAATATTCTTTTAATAGCTTTGCTGTGTGACTCTTTAAGAGTAGCTTGGTACCTTACACACATGCTAACACTATATTGTATGTCAAGTCTACTTGCTATCAAATAGAGAAGTGTATTTATTGATATCAAAATCCGCTCCCTTTTCATCTACATCCAGCTGTATGGTTTAGCTCATTGAAGTTGGCATACACTTGGCATTTTTCATCTAAAATTTCTTTAGTAACTCTTTGAGATACTTTCTTTGTGAGATGAAGATCCCATTTTTCTTCTATTTGATCTGAAGCCACAGAAAAAAGTTGAGTTCACCCATCATTGACATCTCAAATTCACCCTACATTAAGTTAGCAAACTCCTGGCAAACATAATCATTAGTAGCTCCAAAAATAATTTCATCTACATAAATCTTAACTACCAGTAAATCATTTTTTATTCTTTTAACAAAAAGTGTAGTATATACTTTGCCTCTTTCAAAATGATTAATTAATAGAAAATTTCTCAAACATTCATACCAAGCACTTGGAGCTTGTTTTAAACCATATAAAGCCTTTTTTAATTTGTAAATATAATCTGGATGCTTAAAACTTTCAAAATCTGGTTGTTATTCAACATACACTTCTTCCATAATAAAATCATTTAGAAAAGCACTTTTCACATACATTTGATAAAGTTTAAAATCTTTAATATATGCAAAGGCTACACAGTAGTGGGGTGATGGTTATGGCCAAAGAGATGCATTTTGCTAATTCAAAAGATAAAAGACTAACATTGGAGTATATGCCATATATGGAGTGATTGAAGAGATTTTGGAAGTTAGTTAAGTTTAAATTGTCAATCTTCAAATGTAAGTGAGCTAATAGTAATAATGTTCAATTAGATGAGAAATTTGGATTTGTTTATGTCGATCATCAGAGAGTTGGATACTTAGATGAGCTATTCATCTTAGCAAGTCAAAGTAATTGAAGTGTTTTATGTCATCGATCCAGCATATAAAGATCTTTTCATTTGGTAGATAATGAAATGCTATTAGACATTATGATTGTGAAGGAATTTGGGTGGATACAAACTAGTAGAAAATTAGTTCATTTTTTGTAATAAATGTTTGTCTGATTAGTTAATTCATTGCATGATTACTATTTTTAGTTTTTACATTTACTTATTGTTTTGTAAACATGATAAAGTACCAATTTGGATTATTTTATGCCAGATTTTGTTATTACTGACTTTATACATTGCTGCCTGGAATTAATTGGTTTACCTTGACTAAACTAAATGCAGGATGTCATGAAATAAAAATTAAATGTGAAACATAAAAAAATTCAAACTTTCCACAATGATTTTACATACAACTACCGTGGAAAACTTTAAAAAGAAATTAAAAAAAATCAATCTCTCCATGCGATTCTAAATAGAATCACCCTGGAAAGAGATACATTAATGGCAGGTTTTAACGTAACCGTTGTTAATGCATCAACCTTTAATGGCAGTTTTATTAAAAATTGCCGTTAAATGTGACATTTAACAACTCATTAAATTGTAGACTTACAATGGCAGTATAATTTATGTCGCTCGAAAAACTACCATTATAAGCCTTTTTTCCAGCGGTGTTTATTATAATCAAAACATGTAATATAATCAATCTTATGCTCCTTTGGTTATTAATATAAGACATATTTAATTAATTTGATTATATTAAGAAAGTTAATTATGTTAGTTAATATGATATATTTTTTTCTAAAATACCCAAACTATCTTTATTACTTCCTTCTCTCTTTCTCTTACTTAATTATTATTGATGGATTATCTATAGGGATAATTTAGGAAAAATATGGGAAATAAGTTTTATATTTAAAACTAATATTAACTCCCTAATTAGGTCTTATATTAAGGATTTGGAGGGAGCATTTAATATTTATAGATATAGATATTATATATATATATATATATATGGACTTACCTTAAATAACATGTTAATTCGTAATTAAGCATTACGTTTCAAAATATCTAACAATATATACAAGTGGAAGGTTCTTTCATGATTATTTTCTGGTTATATCCTTTATGGAGTTTGAATTGAATACTTGTAATAATTAGTCCACAGCATGGGGAACTTTATATTATTATGTTTCGGAGAGTCAATCACTGAGTAAGGGATTAATCCTGTTTAAAGGACCGAGCCTGTCCCACAATGTAACTGCTTTTTTATTTCAATTTTTTTCTCTTCTTTTCGATTTCATATTTTCTAAGTTTGGACATTAACTTTGCATATATATATATATATATATACACATACACACACACGTATATATTCCAATATGGTAGTTCAAAGAATTCCATCCAGGAACCACTTTTTAAAAAGTAGATGACCAAGTTCAATTGTCGATATTCGGCTCAACGTCGGTCCGCCACAACCCTCCTCCATATTCCAATTTGGATTCTTAGCACTTGCCTTCACATGCATACAACTGCGCATTATTAACCCATGTATATAGAAAAAGGAA
This sequence comes from Leucaena leucocephala, assembly GCA_037074615.1. Taxonomy (NCBI): domain Eukaryota; kingdom Viridiplantae; phylum Streptophyta; class Magnoliopsida; order Fabales; family Fabaceae; genus Leucaena; species Leucaena leucocephala. The sequence continues at coordinate 15,460,323 of CM073535.1, read as the reverse complement.
GGAAAAATAAAAAGAACATCAATTGTAGGGAGAATTACTTAAAAGCCCTATGAATTTAGAAATAATAAATTCAATTAATACAATTACTAAGTTATTATTATTATTAACAAATGATAAATAATTAAGAACACGATAACAATTTGATATGGGACAAATTGAAATTGGAGGTATGCGATGACAACTTCATGTAGCACAAACTTCCAATTATCATTTATGTCAAATTAAATTATCACCATATTCCACTAATTTGTTATTTACACCACATCAAATTGTCTTTGCCTACTCATCAACTCTCATTTGTGCTACATGAAATTGTCATTGCGTGTCCAAAAACTTCTCATTTGTGTATAAGGGATTAAGGGTAGCTTGCATGAATCGAATTTATTACCCAAGGTCTATTGGAACTATTTAATTATTTAATGATTTCACAAGCCTTTTAGTAATAAATCATCTTATATGAGACCTCTAAGTAATTATGCCTTAATTCTATTCTTGCAGCGAGAGAATGAGAGAAAGCTTTTTAGCTTTAATTTACAAGTTTAATTTGTTTCATATATTCCAAAAAAATCAATGGTTAGGTTCAATTAGGATCTCGTAATCCCTTAGGAATGCGTTCAAGTTCTGGTTTGAGTTACGCTACCAATGTGTGACAAATTTATTTCGGTGTTATTTATATGTTTTGGTTTATTTTGATGACGAGAGAAAATTGGATGAAAAGAAGGTGGGAGGCGAGAAAATGAAAAAAAAGTAAAGTAAAAAGAGAAAATGTTTTCTCTCTTATATTTTGGATGAATATGAGAAGAATACCAATGAAAAGTGATTAATTTCACAATGACAATATATATTTGGACAAAAAAAGCAACGGCAATAGATAATTCATATGATAAAAAAGTTTTTTCCCACCAACTTTTTCAAGGTCTCCTATATGAACTATATGACTGTTGCAACCTTTGAGCAATTTTGGAAGGCATATTTTCTCGCTTAAATCTATCAACTTTCTCTTACTATCTAAAGAAAAAGTTCATTTTCCCTTCATTTTTTAATTTCTAATTTTCTCTCCACTCAAATATAATTATCCTACCTTTTACTTAGGCTATGTTTGGTTGAATGAAAGGGAGAGTAGGTTAAATTAATTTAAAGGAGGGTATATTATGTTAATTTAAGGGAAGATAGGGAAAGATAGGTTAATTTAAGAGATGGTAGAGGAGGTTATGAGGGTGAAGGTATAGGAGAAGAGATTATGTTAATTAAAAGTTGACAAATATACTATTATATCTTTATTTAAATTTATTTACTCTTTATTTATAATATTTATATCAGAATTATTATTTCTTAATTTATGAATCTCAACAAATTTTACATCATTTATATTATGATAAAATTAAAAAAATTAGAAAATATGATAAGATTTTAACATCATTTCTCATTAATTTTATAATTACTACATATATTAATATAATATATAAATCAACAAAATCATTTACCATTCCACTTCAATCAAACCACGTGGTAGGCTTAATGTTATTGATCTCTTTCCATGCTATGAAATAAAGTCTTGCCCTCTTTGATAAGTCCTGAGTGGCTACAAGCAGCTAGGTGAGAAACAAATGTAGCAGGATTTGGCTTAAGGCCTTCTTTTATCATTCTATCATAGATACCAATAGCATGAAGTCAATGACCATGCATGCCATAGCCCATGATCAGGGTTACAAAATATAACATCTTTTACATGGAATGCATAATTGAATAGTATCTCATCTAAGATAAGTTTACCGCATTTGACATACATATCAATTAATGCCGACATATTAACCACATCAAGTGCATAATCATGCCGGATCAAATGACCATGGATGCTCATACCCTTTTTGAGAGATCCCATGTGGGCACAACAATGCACAAGACTAACAAGAGTGACAGAATTTGCTGACGCATTCTCTTCTTACATCTCAATAAAAAAATCCAGGGCATCCTCTGCATAGCCATTTTGTGACAAACCCACCAGCATAGCAGTCCAAGTAATTACATTCCTTTCTTTCATTCTTCCAAAAACCGCAGTTGCCTGCTTTGCAGCACCACATTTGGCACACATGTCAACAATTGCAGAGGATAAAATTAGATTTGATTCAAGTCCTTTTCTTATGCTACAAGCATGGAGGATCTTTCCACTTTCCAAGTTACATGTCTGGGAACAATCCTGAATAAGGCTCACTAAAGTTCCTGAATCAAATGATGGCCCACTAAGAACCATTCTATGAAAGAGCGAAAATGATTCATGTATCATACCATTTTGAACATATACTGAAATCATGGCATTCCAAGAAACCAATTTCTATTGGACATACTATTGAAACCGAACAAGCACTTTCAAAGTCGCACACATTACAGTACATATCTAGCAATGCAGTAAGCACCAAAACATCATCACCCATCCCTAATGCAAGGACGCAACCATGAACACATCTTCCAAGCTTAAGATAAAAATATGAACTAAAGGAGAAGAACGAAGGAATGACGTTAGGTAATTTTCCTTCTAAATCCATAACTCATTCGCATTTTAGAGAGTAGGATCCCTTCAAAACTTGAAACAGGGTGGATGAAAAAAGTAAAACCGTTTTCTCCTTCTATTGAATGAGTCACTAACTTCACGGGATCTAAGCTGTCCATTTCCCTTTCCGTGCCTGCTTCAGTCGCATATCCAAGACCTTCTTCAGCTATAGTCATCATTTAGATAGAAGCAATCATCCAGATACAACAATTTATGATTTATAATCATGAAAAGTGTTTCCTAGACTGAGAAAGGAGACCAATTGATAATTTCTGTCAATAGCTTCTAAATTCACAGACCAATAAGCGGCAGGAAATGATTTAGACTGAAGCTTCTAAATTGACAGACACAAATCAAGCCAATTCATTCACTAAATCATGCATCAAAAATACCTTGAGAATTTTCTAAATTGATGATAATAAAAAGATATTCATAAACAAAACTCAATTACACAAAAATCCAACATTGCATAACTCCATTGAAATAAACATAGGGAGGTTCGTAGAAACCCTAGAGAAGCACTCAAACACTTACTTGAACGAAGGCGACGGCGGTGGCTGGAGGAGTAGGTGGCAGCCAACCGACAACTGAAGGAAGATGGAGCCTATGAAGGGAAAAAGGAATATAGGGCCTGGAGGAAGTCTGGAGCAAACGCTTATGGATTAAGAGGGAAAAAGATTTTTTAGAAAGGAGCGGTAAACTTAAGAATATTGAGAAGTAAGCAGGATAATTTACTTACTATAACAAATAATATTTTTTTCCTCTCTAAAAATTTCTAAATTTTGAGGGACGAGAGAAGGAGGTAAGGGAGTAGAAAAAGATAAAAAAAAAATTCTCCCCATCCTTTTATTTTCTGAATCAAACACACATTCCTCTCTCCCCATCCTCTTCTCTGAAAATCATCTACCAAACAATACCTTAGATCTTAGTTAGGCAACAGAACCTAACCCAAAATCAAAAAGAAAGAAACAAAAAATATCAATGTTGACAGCCAGCATAAAGCGACCACTATGGCCCATTTGATTGAGAGGAAATATTTCTAGTTAAATAGAGATAGAGAGCTAACAAGGTTGGATATAGGAGAATTAATCTTTTAACTATCGCTTAGGTGATATTATTTGGTTTTTACCAAAAAACACAAGGTGGCTGGATCTAACAGAAGTAGAAGGAGGAGGAGCTTGTCTCTCATAATGTAATAATGAACTAAGGTTCAAATCTTTATTAAAAAATGAGTTCACATTTAATACTTGACAATGTCTTGAATGTGACTACATCCAATATATGTGCATATAAATAAAAAAGACAAAGGTGGAGGTGGAGACGGAATAGGAATGGCAAAAATGTATTTCAACTTTGTTCACCTTAATTTCATAATGAATAGTGCTTTCAATCAATAAGGCTATGGAACCCACAAATGCTTAATTAATGTAAAATTGTTCTAGCTCATTTATGTTCATTTGATGTTAACCAAGAATATAGACATGCATATACTCGTTAACGAAGATGGGAAACAAAGGATTGCTGTTTGATAATGGAGGTGAATGTTCGAATGGAATTTCAATTATTGTCTTAAAGTGATTGAAAAGAAGAAAAACATAACTTGGAAATGGATGTGCATAAGATTGGAATTGATTCGACCAACTTTTTTAACTCTCAGTCCTCCCTCTCTTACTGCACACATACTACCACTCATACGTGTAACTAGTGAAGGTTTATTTGCAAGTTGGGCGAGTGACATACTCTGTTTTGCATCAAAGCATGGATCCAATTATGTACTCCTTTAGTAATTTTTAATGAAAGATATATTTAACTAATTTAATTAGATTAAAAAAGTCAATTAAGTTAGTTAATACGATATATTTTTTCTACAATACCCTAAATATATATTCCTTAATTTTCTCTCTCTCTCTATATCTCTTACATGATCATTGTTAAAAAAGTATCAATAAGACTAATTTAAAAAAAATAGCAAATATAAAAAATAAGTCTTATATTTATGATTAAGATTAACTTTCTAATTATGTCCTATATTAAGGATTAAATGAGTAATATTGATTAGCTCATCCATATTATGAAGCCAACAGCATAAGTGGGGTTCAAGGGATTTTAGATTCTTGTGAAGTCTTCCACATAGTTGCTTCCCCTCATAACGCCTCAAGTCCTGCATATGTTCTCTCAATAATGCATAGGAATCATGTAAAGAAGGGTAAAATTGGGTTTTCCATTGGGGAAAAAAGTGCATGTGCTTACCTGCATTGTTATTTCCCATTCATAGTTTTAGAAGCCAATTTCCCCTCCTTCTCTCTAAGAATAACAAGTGAAAATGGAGCTAGTTTTGTTATTATCTACACCTTTAATCAAATTTTCTACTTTTGGAATCCCATCTTCAGAAATCTATCTCTTGATTAGGAACATCCATGTCCCCCACACAAGAATGGTCTCTTAACTAGTATATAAAGCCCTCCTAACTAAACCACCAGAACTCACCACCTTCTGCATTATATTCTCCAACTCTCTTATTAGACAACTTATTTAATTCTCATCGCACGCAGCAAGCCATTTTTCGAGTTCACTCGTGTTATTCATCATTCCATTCTAAGGTAATAAACATCTCGATCACTTCTATGATTTTCATCAGAATTTGTCTATCCTAGTACAGTGTAATTAATCTCATGCTTCAATCATAGTACATAGTTTCTGCTATTAATAATAGTTTATTACTTTGTAAGTAGAATAAGAAAATACAAGGTTCATAAGTGAAGGCTTTTAAGTAGTTTCCCATTGTGGTATGGGTTCATATATGCCTAATGAGTTAATTAAATCATAAAACTCCCATGAACAATACACTAAGATTTTCGTGAGACCTGACATTTTTGAAATTCATAACAGGAAAAATGAGCTGGACAGGAGGAGATTGGATGTGTGGGGCTTGCCAGCACATAAATTTCAAGAAAAGAGATGCGTGCCAACGATGCGGGTACCCCAAGTTTGGTGGTCCTGATCCTTCAACTTACGGATACAATAGGACTACTACTGCCGAGGCTTTAGCCGGCGACTGGTTTTGCTCTGCCATGAACTGTGGAGCTCACAACTACGCTAGCCGATCTAGCTGCTATAGATGTGGTGCCACTAAAGATGATTATGTTTCTCTATATGGGGGAAACATGGTGGGTTCTGTTGGATATGGATCAGATTGCAGTTTCCCTCCAGGATGGAAGAGTGGTGATTGGATTTGCACTAGGTCAGTTCATAGTCTGTTTATATTTTGCAATTTTCTCACATGCATTAGTTCAAGAATTTCATCATAGCACGTGTTAAAGGGATCGTGAAAATGACTGCAAGAATCCTTCGTTCGTTTATAGAGCCCGTGAGTGATTACCTAACTATGACCTTAACTAACAAAGATAAGATCTAAACTCAATGAATATATATCTCCAACACATTGATTCTTTATTTTATGGATTTGAAACTTTCATAAAAGCAGAACAACCTAATTAGGAGCAACTTTTTTTTCTTACCTAAAACAGCTGCATTGCTTTTGTTTAGTTTAGTATAGAAAATTTCTAGTTAGACAAAAAATAAATAGTGTCAATGGCCTAGTGGCATGAAAACACCCCTTATAAATAAGAGGTAACATGATCGACTCAGCTTATGTATTGAATACATAATCTTCTCAGAGTAAAATCTAACCCATCTTCTGTCTATCTCAACTTAACAAATAAATAAAAATCATGAACATCAATATATGAGATAGCCACATCTCTTCATTATGTAACGCTAAGATTTTTGTTCACTGTCATGAGCAGATATGGCTGTGGAGTGCACAATTATGCTAGCAGGACAGAATGCTTCAAATGCAAAACGCCAAGAGATTTTGGTGAGAAATGTTTTGGCTTTCTGGGAATTTTCTCTTTTTACATTTGAGAAAATATTTTACAAGGCTGTTTCTTAGCAAACGATATTCAACATCAGGTACCAGTTCAATGATAAAGTTATTATTATTTCTTCTATTTCAGGTGGTGCAGATTGAGAAACTCAAGAAAAGATAGAAGATACCTGATTTTTCACATTTCAACTCATCACAATTCCTCTTCAAACAACATCATATATACCTTTCCTCATCATCTAAGCTGTATACTCAGTTCTAGGAAGCATTTCCAGCTTTCAGCTTGATGCTAAGAAATCTAACAGACATATTATAACCTCCATTGTTGAGAGTTTGAGATAAGCTTCAAAAGCTATTTACATATATAATAACTATTTTGCTTCCCTCAATTTTTCCCTTGGTTTCTTCCTCACTCCAAGTGCACCAAGAAAGAGAGAGAAGAAAGAAAGAAACAATGTGTAATGGTGAGAGGAATATCCATTTTATTGGTCTTCTCCCCTGAGTTCTCTGGAGAATGTTTTGCTTGGTTCTATATATTTAAGTTGTTAACTACAGATTCAACGACATTAACCAGAATACCAAGGGTATTTATATATTTAAGTTGTTAACATGAAAAGTCAGACTTTATTGGGGAATAAAATTCGGTATAAGTTTAAGAGCATAGAACCTTTGGCAATGAATCAGATGCTTTGTTCCAAAGCTGAGACAAGTGCCAGTAAATTTTGAGCAAGTCAAATACAAATCTTCTACCAAATGAATTTGTTTCCGGCGCCAAAAGCTAAGGCGATTTTAATTTTAGAATTAAAAAAACGGATTGTTTGTTCTTAACCATACAAAGGGAAATGATTTTTCTTCAGTTTAGTTAATAGAAATACTGCTTTTGGGTTTTTTGGATTAACGGTAAAAATGACTTTTTTTTAATAACAAAAGGTAGATTAGGCTTCAACTAAGTTCGGTCAACATCAACAATCCGAACAAGCTTGGGAGAAGCTTGATAAAAACCCATGTATTCTAGAAATGATAACAAAATATTTTTTTATCTCAATGAAGTTACATAGAAGTTGTATAAAAAAAATTTATATAGAAGTTAATTAGTATAATATAATTTATATTTAATTAGACTTTTATTAAAAAAGTTAGTTTGATATTAATTTATCTCAAAAGGTACACCAGACTTTTTAATAACAAAAGGTAGACCAAGTTTTAACTAAGTTTGGTCTGCCACAATAATCCGAACTTAGGAGAAGTTTGATAAAACTCATGTATTCTAGAAATGATAACAAAAAGAAACTTTTATCTCAATGAACTTACATAGAAGTTGTATAAAAAAAACTTACATAGAAATTAATTAGTATAATATAATTTATATTTAATTAGACTTTTATTAAAAAGTTAGTTTGACATGAATTTATTTAGAAAATATGTTAAAGATTTTTAGAGGGTTTAAATATGAAAAAAGTCAAAACAACTAAAAGTAAAACAAAATTGATTCAACATTAAAAGGGATTTTTAGAAAAAAAATGAGTTACCCCCAACGTCATGACACAAACATCATTTTAGATCTAAATTGAGTTTTTTAGTTGAAAAAGTCAGCTTTGATATGGCAAATACCATATTAAACACACCCTTTAGCAATCTCATGGATAAAAACTTCCTCTAGTCTTTTGCACAAGTTATGAATTTTAAAAAAATGCTGACCCTTTTATAAGTTACACTTTGTATTTATTTAAAATTTTAATTTTTTTATCCTAAATTAGTTAAGTATCTCTCTGTTTTTCTCATATTTTTCCCACACATTCTCTTTCCCACTCACAATATCCATAAGGTATATTTGAAAAAAATATATTTCCTATACATTTATTGCCTTTATTAACTAATTTTAACTAATATTTTTATCTATTTATATTAGTTATTTATAACTTATATATAAGCCCGGTGCTTGTGTATTCGTGAGTACGAACATATTTTTTTTAATATGCCACATTAGTATTAGTTTTTAAAATAGAGAAAAAAATTACTATAAAGTCCTAAAGCATAAATGTATCACTAAAAGTTTTATAATTTTTTTTATTTCTTTAGAATCTCATAACATGTAGCCCTTTAAAATATTGTGGGTTTCCCTAGAGATTTTTTTTTTCAGATTATTGCTTTCAAGATGTTAAGGAAGGACCCCGCTTTGAGTGAACAAGCTCCCCCAGCACATTGCAAGGATCCAAAGTGCAGGACCAGATAATTGCATATGTCGGATTGATGCCGATGCTTTTCTTCGCCAATTATATTCTCTCTCTTTCTTCTCTAGGAGCTATCGTCAATCCAAAAGAAAATCATATTAAACTGTACACCAAGGTTCAGACATGAATTCCTTTCTCTTGGTCCCTGTTACTTGTAATGGAAATAAGCTAGGGTTTTATTCTTGAGCATTTTTTTTAACCTTAGACCTAAATTTATGCCCACATAAAAGTCTAGCCTAGATGCATGCTTAGTACGCCTCCAATAGAAAAAAGTTAAATGATTTTTTACCAAAAAAAATTAATGCGTAAATCTACTCACGAATATTTGGGAAATGTATAGTTGGTACCATAATGTTTCTTTGAATGCAAAAGTTAATATGACATAATGTCTGTTACTTTTTTACATTTGGACAACAGTGTGAGCCTCACAAAAATTATAGATGTCAATGTCTCTGCCATTTTTCATGTGCAATTTTGTAATAAAAAAAATTATGGTGCCAAGTGCGCATTCTCAAAAGGTTCATAAATAAATTTGTATCTTAACTCAAAATTTGAATGATTAAGAAATTACTATATTAAGATATTTTATAGAAAAACTTAAAAAAAAAAACTCAACAATTACCTATTTTAAAAAAATTTGCCGTAACCTTCGCTTTTTTACTTTTTTAAAAAAATAATCAACTTATTTTTTTTAATATCAAGACCCATGTTTTATCTGTATGATTCCAAATACTTACCTATAATGAAATAAGTCCCAAAAGCTAACAAAGAAAGCCAACAAGGATCAACAAAAAAGGAAGAGCAAAGGTTGAGAGTAAAGTTTGTTATCAATTCTTAAAGAACTTATCTTGCAAATACAAATAAGAAATGAACTATGTTTAAGCAGCCCAATTCGATCAAATAATTGTTTTGATGAAAAAACCAAGAACTTTCATGACATCAATTCAAGCCAAATGTTATCTAGGGGTCGGATGATTTGACTCATAAGAATAAACTAATTAACCAAATAAGTAATCAACAATTATCAAGTAATTTGATAAAATAAATATTTAGATAGTTAATTATAACATAATTACTATACCACAATTCATGCAATAATGTAACTCTAAATGTTCTAAGTTTGATCCATACATTTGGCATCATATTCAATACATATATACTTGATACAACAATCCAATATCTTACACTAAGGTCCCAAAAAAAAGTATGGGCTACATTTTGCAGTCTGATACCCAGCCCTGCTCAATAAAAGCTCTAACTATTTTAGGCTATGTATACCCAAATCGTGATATCATGCTTATGTTGTAGAAAAAAATCTGTAATTATGAACTTTTAAAATAATACTATATTCATATTTCTTCAAAAGTTAAATAATATCCATAATCCATTAAGAATAAGGTAACAAAAAGATAATAATTAAAGTCTTGAAATCCATTGCATATAAAAAAAAATAACTTTGAAGTTTAAGTAGTTTGTAATTGCAATTTTGCATTAATCTCTATAATATTGACAAATATGAAGCATCTGAAAAAAATAAAATAAACAATTATAATTTATAATGTAATCATATAGCAAAATTAAAAAAAAAGAAAAAAATCAATATAGTTATAAATATTAAAATATATAACTTACCTACTTAACTACTCATATTTCTAAAATGATGATTTAATCACTAGTAACAAAATAAAAGAAATGATGTTCATGGGCAGGGCAAGATAAGGCAACCTCTTTGCCTGGTGCCCAGCCCAAAAAAAGCATGCGCTGTATTTTATAACTCGATACCTAACCCTGCCTTATATTTATTGGGTAGGGCATTTTTGTTGCGGGTTCAAGTGGATATACCGAGCCACATGCTTTATGCACAACCCTATCTTCCATTATATATGTATAAATTACACACACATCTTATATTAATTATAACTACTATTATTAAATATTTCTAATTAATTTTTTATTTTATTAAGATAATTATTTATGATATTCATTTTGCACTAAAAATATAATTGATACAATATTATTTATGTTATTTTTTATTTGTATAAGCTATTGTATTATTTATTATAATATTTATATTTATAATTATAAAATATAAAAATAATATATTAAGATAAATATTTCTAACTTAATTATAATTTTTATCATAATTATTTTTTAAACTAGTTTCCAAATACTAATTTTACCTTCAAATACCAACAATTGTTTAGTCTTATAAAACTAGCAATAAGATTAGGATGAGAGAAGAGATGGAGACAAGAAAATGAGAGCAGTATATATTATATTCTTTCTTCTTTCTACCTTATAACACAAATGGCATGACTTATTTATAGGCATAGAAGTTGAAGATGAAGAGTCCATTAATTACTAGAGGAATAATGAAGAGTTTAATAATTAATAGAGGAATAATGAAGATTCTAGTAATTAATTGAGGAATAATGACCTAAGGAATTTGAAGAGGAAGAGGGAGATGGAGATGGACATCTATATTCTAATATTCATAACACTTCCCCTTAGATGTTCATTCTTTAATAATGTGCCTCATTAAAAAACTTTAACTAGAAAAAATCCTTTGGGATAAAAACCTAGTAAAAGAAAAAAAGTACACATTTAATTGATACACTTACAGTGCTGCCTCATTAAAAACCTTGCTAGAAAAACCCGGTGAGACAAAACCTCAACCAAGGGAAAAAGAGTACAGTGTGCATCGACTCCCCCTTTTTGCACCATCAATTGATATCTCTGAATCTGTGAAGTTCGATGTCATGTACGAGCTTCTCAAATATTGTTGCTGGAAGTGACTTGGTGAACAAATCTGCTAGGTTTTCTTTAGACTAGATTTGCTGGATAGTAATTTCATCATTCTTTTAAAGATCATGTGTGAAAAAGAATTTTGGAGAAATATATTTTGTCCTGTCTCCTTTGATATATCATTCTTTTAGTTGGGTAATACATGCAATATTATCTTCATATAGAACTGTTGTGATCATTTTACTAGATGACAATCCACAAGTAGTACGTATATGATGTATTATCATTCTTAACCACACACATTCTCAACTTGTTTCATATATCGCTAGTATTTCTACATGATTAGATGATGTGGCTGATATGGTTTGTTTTATTGATCGCTATGAAATAGATATGCCATTACATGTGAACAAATAGCCTGTGTACGATCTACCAACATGTGGATTAGACTGAAACCCAGCATCAGCCTATCCGACAAAGTCAGTATTATGTTCATTAGAATAAAATAATCTCATATCTATAGTACCATTCAAGTAACAAAGAATATGCTTAACCCTATTCCAATGTCTTCGTGTTGGTGAAGAACTATATCTTGCTAGTAAGTTAATAGCAAATGATATATATGGTCGTGTGTGACTAGCAAAATACATAAGCGCACCAATTGCACTAAGGTAAGGCACTTTTGGGCCAAGTAGTTCTTCATCACCTTCTTGAGGTTTAAAGGGATCTTTATCTTTCTCCAAAGATCTTACAATCATTGGAGTACATAATGGATGTGATTTATCCATATAGAAACGTTTTAAGACTTTTCTCGTGTAAGTTTCTTGATACACGAAGATCCCATTTTTTAGATATTCAATTTGTAGTCCAAGGCAAAATTTTGTTCTTCCCAAGTCCTTCATTTCAAACTCTTTCTTTAAGCAATTCACCGCATTGGAAATCTCTTCAGGAGTTCCAATGATATTTATGTCATCGACATAAATAGCAATTATAGCAAATTCTTTTCTAAATCTTTTTATAAAAATGCATGGACATATCTGATCATTCTTATATCCTTCTTTCAATAGATATTCACAAAATCGATTATACCACATGCGCCCTGATTGCTTCAATCCATATAAAGACTTATTTAACTTAATTGAGTACCGTTCTCGAGAACTTGAATTGTATGCTTTCGGCAACTCAAATCCGTCAGGGAGACTCATATAAATATCATTGTCAAGTGAACTATACAAATAAGCTATAACAACATCCATTAAATGTAAATCGAGGCCTTCATTTGCTGTCAGACTAATTAGATATTGAAAAGTAGTTGCATCTACCACTGGTGAGTATGTTTTTACGAAATCAATACCAGGTCTTTGTGTAAATCCTTGAGCAACAAGTCGTGCTTTATATCTTACTACTTCACCATTTTCATTTCTTTTTCTCACAAAAATCCATTTATATCCAACTGGTTTTACATCTTCAGGTGTAAGAACCACAGGGCCAAAAACTTTTTATTTTTCTAATGATTTTAATTCAGCCTCAATTGCGTCTTTCTATTTTGACCAATCATCTCTTTGTTTGTATTCGCTAATAGATCTTGGTTCATGATCCTCATCATTCTTTATTACATCAAGCGCTACATTATATGCAAAAATATTGTCAACGTTGACTTTATCTCGATCCCATCGTATTCTATTGACAACATAATTTATTGAGATCTCATTATTTTCATATATTTCAGGTACCTGAATGTCTCTCGAAATTGAGATATTAGTGTTGTTAAATGACTCTTCTGGAGTCACTAAATTTTGTTGAATATCCTAAACCTGACCATCTATATTTATAGCTCCTTTTCTTTTTCGAGGATTTTTATCTTTCGAACCGATAGGCATGCCATGCTTCAAGCGTGCTTTTTATCCATTTGTACAAGTAGATTATCTAATAGGGTCATCAATTCTGATAGGAGCATTGGCAGCTGGAACATGTGACTTGGTAACTTTCTTGGGGTCAGTGAATGCGTCTGGCAATTGATTGGCTAAACTCTACAAATGAATTATCTTTTGAACTTCTAGTTGGCATTATTTTGTACGAGGATCAAGATGAGACAATGATAATTCATTCCAACTAACTTTATTTTCCAGCTGTTTATTTTCTCCCTCTAATGTTGGAAAATTTGATTCGTCAAAATGACAATCAGCAAATCGAGCTGTAAATAAATCTCCTGTTGTTAGCTCTAAATGTTTTATTATAGAAGGAGATTCATATCCAACATATATTCCCATCCTTCTTTGAGGACCCATTTTAGTGCATTGTGGTGGAGCAATCGGAACATATACTGCATATCCAAAAGTCCTTAGATGGGAAATATTTGGGTCCTGATCAAAAATCATTTGTAAAAGGGAGACCTTAAGATAACTAGTTGGCATGATACGAATTAACATCGCTGCATGTAAAATTGCATGTCCCTAAGTAGATATTGGGATATTTTATTTCATAAACAATGGTCTTGCAATCAACTGCAAATGTTTAATTAATGATTCTGCAAGACCATTTTGTGTATGAACATGTGATACATAATGTTCAATATCGATTCCTAAAGACATACAATACTCATTAAAAGCTTGTGAAGTAAATTCACCGGCATTATCTAGATGTATTTTCTTAATGGGATAATCTGGAAAATGTGCTCTCAATCTAATTAGTTGAGCAAGTAATCTCACAAACGCCAGGTTACGAGAAGATAATAAGCAAACATGTGACCATCTTGTTGATGCATTAATTAGAACCATAAAATATCTAAATGGTCCACATGGTGGGTGTATCGGCCCATAAATATCTCCTTGTATACGTTCTAGAAAAGTGAGAGACTCACTTTCTATTTTTATTGATGATGGTCTAATAATTAGTTTCCCTTTAGAATATGCCGCATATGAGAAAATATGGGATTGTGGAATTGATTCTCTTCTCAACGAATGTCCACATGAATTCTCAATTATTTTTTGCATCATTATTATACCAGGATGGCCTAGCCAGTCATGCCAAATATTAAATTTATTCTCACTTGTAAACTTCTGGTTTGTAATAGCATGTGTTTCAATTGTACTAATAAATGTATAATATATTCTAGAGAAAAGAGTAGGGAATTTTTTTAGTATACATTTTTTTACGAGAAATCATATCTATAATAATAAGATATTCCTGATTTTCTCTATTTGTTGTTTCAATATGGTATCCACTTCTACAAATATCCTTAAAACTCAACAAATTCCTGTTAGATTTGGAGGAATAAAATGCACTATCAATGTATAATTGTGTTCCTCCAAGTAACAATATATTAGCTCTTCCAAACCCTTCAATCATCTTTATACTTCCAGATATGGTCTGGACATTGGCTTCTCGCATTACCAAAGATGAAAAATATTTTGCATTTTTAAATATTGTATGAGTTGTTGCACTATCAATAAGACATATATCTTCTATATTAATATCAATGAGTGTCATTCTTCATTAACAGGAACATAGCAAAAGAAACACAAAAGAATTAATGAAAAAAATACTCATAATTTTATTTATTGAGAGAAATAACTTCATTATAGCAAAAAAGAAAACACATATAATCATAAAAGTTTAGTTTGTTTTCTGGACACTCCTATCACCAATTAGGTGATCAATTCTTTCGTTAGGATCGGTAAAGAAATCAGCAACATCTAAATGAGTAACATCCATGTTGCCATAATCAGAATCGCTTTCTTCCCCAGCAAAATTTGTTTCTATCTTTGGCCCTTTGCCTTTATTTTTATTTTTCCTTTTGAGCGATTCTTGGTATAATTCAACCAAATGTCTTAGTGTATGACAAGTACGAGCCCAATGACCTTTTCCACCACAACGATGACATAAATTTTTAATATAATTATCATTCCCACTAGTTTCTCTTTTGTTGTTATCATCATTGTTTGCCCACCTCGAGTGGGAACCACGACCACATTGACCATGACCTCGTATATAGCCACAGCCGCGTCCACGTCCACGTCCATGTCCACGTCTATATCCCCAACCACAGGATGATCCATTTGTTACTACATTCACTTCTGGGAATGCAATAGAGCCAGTTGGACGAGATTCATGATTTCTCATTAAAAGCTCATTATTTTGTTCAGCCACCAAAAGGTAAGAAATCAATTTAGAATACTTTTTGAAGCTTTTTTCACGATATTGTTGCTATAATAGCACATTGGAGGCATGAAATGTGAAGAATGTTCTTTCTAACATGTCATCATCAGTAATTTTCTCTCCACATAGTTTCAGTTGAGAACTAATTCTAAATAGTACAGAATTATATTCACTGACTGATTTAAAATCTTGCAAACGTAAATGCATCCAGTCATAACGAGCTTTTGGAAGAATCACAGTTTTCTAGTGGTTATACCTTTCTTTTATGTTGTTCCAAAGAACAAGTGGGTCCTTGACAATTAAATACTCAATTTTTAGTCCTTCATCTAGGTGGTGGAGGAGAAAGATCATGGCTTTTGCTTTGTCTTTATTAGATTCATGATTGTCATCCTTGATAGTGTCTCCTAAACCCATAGCATCTAGATAGATTTCTGCATCTAGTATCCAGAATAGATAATTCTTTCTAGTAATGTCAAGAGCCACAAACTCAAGTTTTGTAAGATTCGACATGATGATACTGTCATAAAATATAACAAAAATTAAATGGAGATTTAGATTAAGAAGGTTGAGTAATTAGAAAATAATCAAACATGAAACTACAATTTAACATAAAAATAATATAGAAACTCACGTTCCAATGATAGATTTTACAATAATATCATTTGGCTAGAGCAATCGTACTGATAACGTTTTATAAAACTAGCAATAAGATTATAAGGAGAGAAGATATGGGGACAAGAAAAGGAGAAAAGTATATATTATATTTTTTTTTTCTTTCTACCTTACAACACAAATGGCATGGCCTATTTATAGGTATAGAAGTTGAAGCTAAAGAATCCATTAATTAATAGAGGAATAATGAAGAATCTAATAATTAATGGAGGAATAATGAAGAGTCTAGTAATTAATAGAGGAATAATGACCTAGGAAATTTGAAGAGGAATTGGGAGATGAAAATAGACATTTCTATTCTAATATTAATAACATTTAGAAAAATATACCGATTCATTTTTAAACAAATTATGATTAGGATCTCATCTCTATTA
This sequence comes from Leucaena leucocephala, assembly GCA_037074615.1. Lineage (NCBI taxonomy): Eukaryota > Viridiplantae > Streptophyta > Magnoliopsida > Fabales > Fabaceae > Leucaena > Leucaena leucocephala. The sequence goes on along the minus strand of CM073535.1, from coordinate 15,443,709 downwards.
TAAATTAATAATAATTATTAAAAAGTTACTATTAACGTGTTTCCTTTTTTTCATTGGTTTGGGTTATGTCTTCGTTGGTTTGATCTCAATCACTAAATTTATCAGCATAGGCCGAGAGTTCGCTCATCCTACATCTCTAGAATGTACTGATCCTATTATCATTTTCAGATGTGCCTCTACTTTAACAATTGTTCGTCCTTTGTTCTCTTTATTTTTTGCTTGACTTAGCTTTTTATAAGTGGAATAAAATAGTTTTACCTCCCCTGTATTTAACAAAAATTAAAAAAAAATCTATTTATTTTAAAAATCTATATAGGCATACCTTAAAATTAAAATGTGTTACACATACATTATTTTGTGTTGACCTTTTTTTTTGACCAAAACATCCCTTTTTTATATAAATATTAACTAACAATAATTTAATTACACATCTTTGCCCAAAACAGTTTTTAATATATATTTTTAAATTTTTATTATATTTTTAAATTGATTAATTTTCATCATATTATAACGTAAATTAATTTTATGATTCAAATGTTTATTTTACTTATTTATGATCAATGTTTTTGGGGAAAATTATATCTAGGTCTTGTGGAAGAAATTAAATTGTAAAAAAATCTTGGAAAATGACAAAATTATTGTGATGTCACATGAGACTTGAGATTAATTTTTTTCAAATGTAAAATAATAGAATTACCCTTGGTGTTTAAAAATATCCTCTAATTATTATTCCTTCACTATGGAGTTATTATTCATAGTGGTATAGTTGTCATTGTTCTACTCAAACTAACTTTTTTAATCCATTCCTAAGAAAAAAGTGTCCAAATTATTATTCTTTCATGATAGAGTTATTATTTCCTAGTGATCGAGTTATTATTCTTCTACCCAGTACATGGTTTGATAGAGATTTGACTGTTGATGAAAGAGTTCTTGTGAGATGCAGCAATAACACTTATGTGCTCAAACTTGTTAAAGTAACACTTGTTAGTTTGATAAGCAGGGATTCATTTTCCTATAAAGAAGCTAATAGGATTTGTCTTGTTTGCTTGTATATTTTCTCATGTAAATGCATTGCACACTCTCTTTTTAATTTTGTAAATAACTGTGCAAAATTATGATAGTAATTTTTTACATTCCTACCCAGAGTCTTATTTTTAGTTCATTACAAGTGTTGGCTTGGTGTACTCAGTGTATTTTGAGTCTCCCAATTAGTTAGAAAAAATGTATCTAAGTTGTTATTCTTTCACAATAGAGTTGTTATTTTTCTACCCATATAGTAATTTTTTGGTTTATTCCTAGAAAAAATGTGCCCAAATTATTATTCTTTCATGACGGAGTTATTATTTCTTAGTGATAAAATTATGATTTTTCTGCCCAGACTAAGGTATGTTTAGTTCTTTATAGGTCTTGGACAAATGTTGCATTTTGGGTCACCCAAATTGATGGAGAAAATATACCCAAGTTGTTATTCCTTCACTATTGAGTTGTATTCCCTAGTTATTTTTTTCCTGAGGAAATTGCCATTCCTTCTTACTAGAGTTGTTCTTATTTTCTTACGAAGTTATAATTATTTAAACTTAAGTAAATTATCTATCAATTAGTTGACAATAAAAGCGCCAAAGATATTATTTTTTTCACTAAATCATTATCATTATTTTTCCACCTAAAAAATATCAATTTATTATCAAATTTTCAGTGAAAATAAACAATATATCGAACAACATATAAATCATATTACTTGTTGTCATTACATGCACCATGTGTCATTGTCGTGGTGCTCACTTGTCTATAATGAGTGGATAATAACAAAATTAGATGACATAATTATCCTTTTATTCTCAACCAAATTGTTAATAACAAAACAAAATATATCATTGTCTATACCATAAAAAAAAATCTAGTTCCTAGTTACGAAGAGGGCCATAAACAAGTTAGGCGTCTCTATTATCCAATCTTATAGTCTCTGCACATGTAGGCATGGAATATGTGTTCCACTAGTTTTGTCCCTGCGAAAGGAGAGAGGTTGTATGTTGTCTAAGTAACGTAGGGGTCCCTTCCCATAACAATAGAGCTTCTGTCATTGGATCACATCCTTTAGGCTTCGTAGTTGGATCCCTAAGGACATAGTACATTGCCCCATCCCACTTCCCAATTAGCATTGCTACCTTCTCTCCAGTTGTACTGTCTTGAACAAACCCATGGACCTGATATATACAATAAAAAATGCGTTTAGGCTTTTAAGAAAAAGAAGGGAAGAGTAACAATCAATCCATGCTACTAATATGGCTGTTTAATTTCTTTTAAACGAGCGACATTACATTTTTTTCCCTATATCACCTTAGACAATAAATAATGCATACTCTTGTGTAGCTGAATCCAGCACATGCTCCACCAAATGCAGGTCTTCTTTCTGGCATCGCAGAAGGACACAAGGCTCTTTCAGTCTCAGCAAACTCTGTCACAGGCAACACTTTAAAATCCAAGTCCACATGCTTACAGACGGTAAGTTGTTGTGAAATAACATAAGAAATTGCTACGGCATGATTTTTAAAGATAACATGGGTACAGTGGTGAGACAAAGGTAAGCAAAAATAGTCTCATGATCACACACTGGTATCTTGACACAAATACAAATAGTACATGATCACAATATTATGATGATGACGATGACAATAATTTACAGGGATGGTCAAACCATTAAAGTGTACAATTTTTACCTGCACAATGAGATCTTTCAGAAGATGTCTGTACACAACGTTCACTTTCTCACGGTAACCACATACAGCGCAGAAATGTCCAGAACACAACATCTCAAACGTTCAGTTAGTTTGAGATCCGTAATAAATATTTTATTACTATTACATAAATAAGGAACAGAGGAAGTTACTCTTTGAAGCAAAGCCTGATCCAGCTGCCATAGTAAAGTCAAGCAATATTTTGACAACATACAATTCATTCAATGTTCAAAATTTGAAATTGGAAAAGGAGCCAATGCTCTCACCCAGTAAATGCTTACTCATGAACCATACACGGACAAAGAAAGAAGGCATTTATTTATTTTTCTGATGGCTGAAGTGTTATTATTAAATAGCCATATCCAAGAACTAATCACAGCTAGCAAATCCACACCGATATTCCAAACATGAATTTCAGCAATTTCACCAAAAGAACACATTAAAATAATTTAACTCTGACCAACTAGAATAATTCATCCTAACTCTAGCATGCCAACATTAATTACAAAAATAGAAAATCTTATGCCCCATAGGATGGAACCAAAAGAGAATTCTAAACTGCGGAGTAATTTAAAGTCCAGGGAAACTCAAAGCAGTCAGCAAAGAATGGATCTACTGCAAGGAACGGAGCTTAATTCACCCAGCTCTGTACACATGGTGATGGTGGTGATGACTCACATTCAAAAGTTCCTTCGCTGAAGCTTCCTCCATGGAATTAACCACATCATCTTGAGCTTGAAGAACTTTTATGCGAGAAGTATTTAGCTGCATAGAATACTCACTGCAATAAAAATTGTCCCGTGCATCAATTAATCTCAATCAACACCTTTCTGCCAATAATAAATAAGGATAGAATCTCATGGTGGTTCTAATGGTGAAAAATATAAGTTCTTTAGAGGTTAGTATCCCTTTAGAGCAATACCATGAACTTAAATTAATTACCCCAAGATGCCAACGGTTCGAAATTAATTGAATCTCGGAATAAAACACACCTAACAACAAAATCAAAACCAACCAATGAAAATGTTATATTGCTGATTCCATCCCCATCCATATGGAGCAAACATTAATCATTAACAGCTTGGTTAAAAACCCAAATTGAACTCCCCTATCGCATGTAGCCGGTCCGAAACCCGGGTAAAGGAGGAGGGTTGTGTTAGGCCAGATAGCGAACCTAAAACTTGTCGTCGAATCTTATGAACTTGTTGTTGTTGTATTACTAAGGTAGAAAGTAAGTTACATCTTTTTCCGAATTTCAACTTGCTTCTCTTTGCGCTCCTATTCTTGCCTGATATTTTTTTTTTTTCTCAGCTTCAACCAAGCTTCAACCAACTGTAACTTCTCGATGTTGAATTCCTAAACAACCAGAGAACAACTCTTCAGTATCGAATCATTGGTGATCCAACTCAAACTAAGGGGGCAAACGTACGACAAACTCTAGATTCAATCACTAGAATGCAAATAAAACAACAATTGGTAGTTCAAGGGAGTAAACAAAGAGATCGAAGTCGTTAAAAGGAGAAATCAAAGATAATAGAGCGGTAATCTTTTTCCTTTTCCTTTTGCTGTGCCTCGTGTGCTCGCTTTGTGGATCATGCTCACAAGTCACACGCCCTAAACCCACCCAGGCTCAGCTCCTCCCCAGTTCGAAAATGATTCGGTCCAGCTATTCGAATGGCCACCGGCCGACGACAATCACTCAACTTTGATTCGAGCAAGTAGGACAGGATGGAGCCCGAGAGAACGGAGCAGACAATTTCTTCATCGTCGAGAGAGAGGGGAGGGGGCGCGTTGTCGAAGCGTTTGGGGAGAACAGACACATCGAGCGTCTAGGGGAGTTGCGGAGTGGGAGGAGAGATACTGGAGGGGAGCGAGCAAAAGTAAAGAGAATTTTGAAGAAAAAAAATTAAACACGAGCCAGTTATATTTTGTTGAGAAAAAGATAGAAAAGATCCACCTAAAAATTAAAAAGATAAATTGGGCATCTAAAAATTGAAAAAGATAGATTAAGCAGGAGGCCAAATCTATCTTTTGAAAATTCATGTAAAAATACAAAATTAACATTCGGTAAATGAAGTTAAAGGTAGGGGCACTTCACTCTGAAGCATACATAACACCCGAGAGAGACCTCATTCTAACCCCATCGAATCGTCCTTCCAACACCCTCAAATCCTCGTTCCAGCGTCATCAAATCCTCGTTCTAGCGCCATCGAAGGCTCATTCCAACAGTATAAAAGATTGTCGGACGCCTTCATTGAGGATTGTCATCGTCGAAGGTGAGTTTGCATTTGAGTCCGAGGAAGATTAGGGTTTAGTTCACCATTGAGGTTTATCTAAAATCCCTTTCTGTTTGGTTTATCCTTCTAAAATTTGACGTATTTTTTTCTTGCTGCTTTAATATATACCCATTGATCTAAAATTTGAGTTGGATTGCGTCCCAATAAGGGGGAAGTTCTTCCATTGTGTTTTTTCCCTATCCGCAAAACTCAAATTCAAGATTTTATTTAAATGTGCTATGTCTCTTACCATTCAACCAACTGCTGTTTATAAATTAGAATACTATCATTAACATTATGTTCATTTGGTTGTGTGAATGAAATGTGATCGGTTTGGAAGAAACTTGCGTATGATATCCTTCAAACATGTTTTTCGAGTAGTTAGGGATTTATAATTTTGATGCATGTCGATTCAAGGGCTGAACCCAATTGATGATTAAATATGGTTGAGATTTCTAACTTGTCATGACTTTGTAATATCACTAGTAAGTTGACAATTGAAAAACCCAATGTAGTCATGTTATGCTTATTGTAGTTAGTTAGTATATGTGTGTCTACTCTGTTTCTATACTGTTTAAATGCCTAAAATTTTGGAGGCAATGAGTCAAAGGTAGCAACACAGATGGCTATGATTTAAGGCACGGTGGTTTGTTGCATAAACATATTTTGATATCTGCAGTAAGATGCTCAATTTTAGGGGCTATTGGTATTCTTTTGTGAAGCATGAAGCACTTATATTGGAAGCAATGACAAAGTCTTCCCAAAGAAGGCATCAAATTATTGATACACCATGCTCATTTATTTCCTAAAATGAAGCTAAGGGACCTGAAGCCCTTCATCACTCTCTTCCCTGTTCTCATACTTTTTCATGTCACCTTCATTGTTTCAATTTTTATTATCCGCTTCTCTTTCTTTTTCCTTGTATGTACATATTATAAATGGACCCCTATGTAACCCATAACTATTCAATTTCTCATTTTCAATCAGCTTTACTTTACTTTAAATAAAGCCCAGAAAATGGGGTTTAGTCCTTGTTAGAGGTTAATAATTCTATTTATTTTGTTTAGAATATGTTTTGATTATAGGACTTTTTTGAACCCATGTTGGTTTTGGTACCAATATTTCTGTCATAATTTTTCCGCTTGGACTATAAAGTTTGGTTAACACCCCTATGTTTTGGTATAAAAATTTAGTTACCTATGGTTTTGTTATGGAGTAATTGCATCCAATTTCTTCATGAGTATGTTTAGCCACATAGCTGACGTGATTTAATCATGCTTTTAGTGTTAAGGTATATGCAGTTGCTGCTTTATCTGTGGTCAAACAAGAGAGATTAGTTATGGGTTAGTTAACAACAGTAGGCACAAATTACATTAACATATAGTATTGCCGCTTAGCATTACATAATATTGAGCTACAACTGTTTATGAAACATACTATGTACTCATGGTTTTTTAGCAAGAAAAATGGCATTTCAACAAGGGACAAAGAAAGAGGTTAGGAATCCATACCTTGCATTTCGCAATGAGTTCATCCATTCAGGTAGAAAGTTCAAGAACATGAATGAGCAGGCTAAGCAGACAGCATTGGCCTGGAAGGAGTTGTCTAGTGATGAGCAGAAGTGGTATAGACAACAGTTGCAGAGTTCACATGCTGATGAGAAAAGGGAGAACAAAGGGACGAAGAATGAAGTTCCCTTCAATACTCGATGTTCACCCCGTCAGTTGAATGAACTAATGGAGTTTGTCAAGAAAGATGAAGGCCTAGTCGGCAGGGTGAAATCTTTAGGGTTCCACAACTTGCTTGACGTTGGAACGACAAGACTCCCCCAAAACTTGTTAGCCTCATTGATTCAGTCATATGATCTGCCAACTCATCAATTTAGAATCAGGGGGAGGACAAAAGGAATAGGGCCAAAAGATGTTGAGCAGTTACTTGGTGTACCTTACAATGGGGAGGACATAAGAATTGATATTGATGAAGACGATGAGATGTTAAAGACTCAGTATGGCAAAGTTTCATATACCAAAATACTCGATATATCAAATTTGGTCAGCAGAGAGATAAATTCGAGTTGCTATTTATGATATATGTGGTTGGGACATTTGTAGCTCCTACTGCGAGCACAATTGTGAGTGAGAAGCTGTTGAAGGTGATAAAATGCACCATGAGTAGATTTCAACGGTTTAATTGGTCCAAATACATTATAGATGTTCTATGGAAAGAGATGACAGTTTATGTGAATTCGCTGAAAAAGAGCAAGGGACGGAGGTCCAACATGGGAGGCTACATCTACTTATTGTTGGTATATATTTATTGTCTATGCTTCTGGGTATTTCTTTTTATTGAAAATGTTACAGCGTATGTTGTTGGTGTTGTAGTTATATTTTGGTCAACATTTTGCATTGCTAAAAGCAAGACAACATGAGTCCAGCAACCCTATGCATTTTTGGATTGATAAGAGGTTGAAGGAAATGGTGAAGGTTGAGATAGAAAGCTACATGGAGATTTTGTACAATGAAGGTTGTACTCAAGAGAGGGGGTGAAGGGCGGCACAATAATCCATTTAGACCCAGTATGTGTTGTAGTACTGTGTTATGCCTTTAATGTTGCAGTACTGACTTTAATGTGTAAGATTTGATAGTTTAATATTGCAGAACTGAGTTACGCATTTCACCATGTTCTGATTGTGTTATGCAGGAGTTGAAGGAGTTGCGTTAACGATTGGTGGGTGAAATTGAAGAGAGCAGTTGTCAGCTTATCAATGTAGTTGAGCAAGAGCTGTTAAAGGTATATCTCCACAGACATGGGAAGCGTCATAGAGAAGATGAAATGAACATCGAACAAGGAAGTGAAGGACAAGAGGATTATGGTCGACATGAGGATGAAATGAGAGAAGCATGTCGTGAGGGGGGTGAAGAAGGGGATAAGGGAGATGAAGAAGGAGAAGGAGACAAAGGTGGTAAGGGACAAGTAGAAGAAGAGGCTACTGAGCAAGGACAAGTGAGTGATGATGATGATGCACCAATCTCTGTCTCTATAGATTCTGAAGGCCGCATAATAGATGAGGCAGAAGTGTTGAAGGAAGTACATCTTAGGAGATCAAAACGCCAAAAGAGACCTGCAGCTTCAATACTATCTCCGTGGGTGCTGACGAAGGCTACTGAGAAGAAATATAGGCCGACAGATGCAAAAGATGTATTGTTCACGATGATAAGCCGCATATGTTCGCGTGAGGAAGGCCAACGGTAAGTTTAGGCGTGTTAAGTCTAAGTTCTTGGTTTTTATGATTTTCTATGCACGTGTTACTAACAACAAAAGTACAGGGTTTTGGTCAACATACTGGATGAAGATATCAGTCGCGATCAGCTCTACACACTTGGTGGCATTCAAAGAATAAGTAACATGGTAAGTGTAAAATCACTGATCTTAGTTTGTATTCAAGTGAGGGATTTGCATTGTTGCTTTATATAAGATGTGCTTCTTCCTGATTTGTACAGGTTATGTCAGTGGTGTGTAAGACACTAATAACTGATATAAAGAAGGAAGGACAAGTACGGCAATACCTTTTCGACGCTGACTTCATGGTGAGCATGTTATGACATCAGTTTTGTCTCTGAACATGCTGAGTTAGTAACCTTCAATTCGTTTGTAGGAAATTATGGCATCTAATCCGCTCACTTGGAAGGTGAATGCAAAGAAGAAGCAACTTATGCCTGAACATCTTGGTTATAAATTGGCCAATTGTGATTTGATTCTTGGGCTGACACTTGTCAGAGTTCACTGGTTTTGTCTTGCATTAGAGCTTAGGACAATGAGCTTCTTTGTCTTGGATTCTTTGGCCAAACCTACTGACAGTCATAAGAGAAAAAACAGAAGAGCAACAGGGAATGAGATGGTCTTTGTTGTCAAAGCATGCGTGAGTGCATTATTCACCCCGTATATCTATATATTGGTAATGACTATAATGGCTAACCTATGCATTAGTCTTCTGAGCAGAGAGATAGGTTTTATGATATAATTGAGTTAGTTAAACCTAACTTCCTCGGGAAGGGGAAGAAGAGAAAGGGTGAGATTATTTGGGCTGACGTTCCTGCGCAAAACAATTTGTAAGCCATTTAATTAGTTGCTGTTAAGATGTGTACGCTGTAAGTTGGTACAAGTTGGTCATATTGTTTATATGTTTTTCTATGCAGGCGAGATTGTGGGGTGCATGTACTAATTTGGTTGACAGAGCCCAACGTTGCACTTCAATATGATGATGATCAGGTTGCAGAGTTTAGACGGAACTTACTGTGGTGGCTAGTTAATCACGAGCTAAACTCAAATTGAGAATTTACATTAAGCTTACTGCCACAAAGCAACAGTGCAACGGCAACCAAATGATGTTCAAATGGTTGTAATGTTAATTTTGGTAGCGCTTCATTTGTGCAAAGTTAACCCAGTGACGAACTGGTGACATTAGGCAAACACATTTCCCCGTATGACAGTTAGACCGTTAACTTTGTAATGAAAATGTCAAAATTTTGTTATCACTGTGTACATACTTTGTCTCACATGTCACCTTCTGTTAACATATGTCAATGATGTTTGCAAGTTAGGGGATTTACAGCTTACACAGTGGGATTTGCAACTTGCCCAATGGGATTTACAACTTCCTCAATTGGATTTGCAACTTCATCATTGGGCAAGTTGCAACTTGTACAATGATTACCAACTGACCCAATGGGATTTGCAACTTTGTCAATGGGAGTTATAACTTCCTCAATGCAAGTTGCAACTTACAGTGGGATTTGCAGCTTACATAGTGGGATTTGAACCTTGACCAATGGTATTTGCAACTTGCCCAATGGGATTTGCAACTTCGTCAATGGGATTTGTAACTTCATCATTGGGCAAGTTGCAACTTGTATAGTGATTACCAACTGGCCCAATGGGTTTTGTAACTTCGTCAATGATATTTGCCACTTCGTCAATGGGAGTTACAACTTCCTCAATGCAAGTTGTAACTTACAGTGGGATTTGCAACTTGACCAATGGTATTTGCAACTTGCCCAATGGGATTTGCAACTTCGTCAATGGGATTTGCAACTTCATCATTGGGCAAGTTGTAATTTGTACAGTAATTACCAACTAGCCCAATGGGATTTGTAACTTCGTCAATGGTATTTGCAACTTCGTCAATGGTAGTTACAACTTCCTCAATGCAAGTTGCAACTTACAGTGGGATTTGTAGCTTACACAGTGGGATTTACAACTTGACCAATGGTATTTGCAACTTGCCCAATGGGATTTACAACTTCGTCAATGGGATTTGTAACTTCATCATTGGGCAAGTTGCAACTTATACAGTGATTACCAACTGGCCCAATGGGATTTGCAACTTCGTCAATGGTATTTATAACTTCGTCAATGGGAGTTACAACTTCCTCAATGCAAGTTGCAACTTACAGTGGGATTTGCAGCTTACACAGTGGGATTTGCAACTTGACCAATGGTATTTGCAACTTGCCCAATGGGATTTACAACTTCATCATTGGGCAAGTTGCAACTTGTACAGTGATTACCAACTGGCCCAATGGAATTTGCAACTTCGTCAATGGGATTTACAACTTCGTCAATGGAAGTTACAACTTCCTCAATGCAAGTTGCAACTTACAGTGGGATTTGCAGCTTACACAGTGGGATTTGCAACTTGATCAATGGTATTTGCAACTTGCCCAATGGGATTTGCAACTTCGTCAATGGGATTTATAACTTTATCATTGGGCAAGTTGCAACTTGTACAGTGATTACCAACTGGCCCAATGGGATTTGCAACTTCGTCAATGGTATTTGTAACTTCGTCAATGGGAGTTATAACTTCCCCAATGCAAGTTGCAACTTATACAGTGGAATTTGCAACTTGACCAATGGTATTTGCAACTTGCCCAATGGGATTTGCAACTTCATCATTGGGCAAGTTGCAACTTGTACAGTGATTACCAACTGGCCCAATGGGATTTGCAACTTCGTCAATGATATTTGCAACTTCGTCAATGGGAGTTACAACTTCCTCAATGCAAGTTGCAACTTATAGTGGGATTTGCAGCTTACACAGTGGAATTTGCAACTTGGCCAATGGGATTTGCAACTTCGTCAATGGTATTTGCAACTTCGTCATTGGGCAAGTTAGAACTTGTACAGTGATTACCAACTTGCCTAAAGGGATTTACAACTTCGTCAATGGTATTAGCAACTTAGTAAATGGAATTTGCAACTTTGTCATTGGGCAACTTACAACTTGTACAGTACTTGGCAACTTCATCCATGGGAATTTGCAACTTCGCAAATGGTATTTATAACTTCCTCAATAGAATTTGAAACTTCTTCAATGGGATATGCGTCTTCGACAATACAAGTTGCACCTTGTACAGTTATCAGCAACTTCAGTACTATTACATGTGAACAAAATGACAGCAATCATTACTATTACACTTTACATTACTGTTATGAATAGCTAACAGTATACATCAGCTTCCATGCACTACACACTTTCTTCTTATACCCTAGTAATCATGGACAAAAAAGTTATGTTAAATACCAAAAAATCATCATGGGCTGACAGCCAACTTCACATTGGATTTGGATTTTTGCATGTTATTCTAGTGTGGCCAGTTTGGTGGCAGGTGCTGCAGTGATATATCTTCTTGTTTTGGGTTTGAGATTCTCTCCTTTTAGTTTTAGGCCTTCCTGGTGGTCTATTTGTAAGAGGTGGTGTAAGACATATTTGGTCATCTCTATTTTGCAGTCGATACTCATTGGGTTGTGGTATGTCAAGTGTGACCACTGGAATCATAGTCATTCTATAAATCTTTTGTTGGGATGTAATCTTGTAGCACTCATCAACAAAATCATACACATTGAGATGCGAAGCCTTGATGGCCATACAAGCATGTGCACATGGGATGCCTGCCATTTGCCACTCTGCACAACTGCATTGATGTGAACCAAGATTCACATGTACGGCTCCTTCAGATGTATGTACCTGCCCTCTTCCATAAGGTATATGAGTCATATGCCTAACAGTAGCAACATTCTCCATAACTTTTGCATTTATGTTTGGGTCAACACCATTTTTCCATTTACTCATAGCCATTGTTGCTGCGCACATCTTCTTAGCCACTTTCTCACGATGCTCATGGATCATTTGGGCAACGTTATGGCGTCTCTCCCTCACAATCCATGCATTGAAGGACTCAGCAACATTTGTCATTATATTATCCCTCCGTTTAAATGGGAACTTGCTGAGTGCCCACTTTTCTACATCACCATGATTGACAAGCTAGTCATATAACTGCTCATTGAAAGCTCTCATGTTTTCCATTGCTTTGTGGAAATCAGTGTCAAGCCTTGCAAAAGCAATATCATTAAGCAACTTTAGTCCATCTTTCCTTACTTGTCCACTTATCTTTCTCTTACCTCTATTTAGTTTAATCATCTGTGTGCTGAAATTCTCCTTCACATGCCTATAACAGTATGCATGGATTTCACCTCCGAATATTAATTGGACAGCACCAGCTATTGCCTTGTGACGGTCAGACACAATTGTCAGTTGCATAAAATCAACTATTCGTTTAACCATGTCAAGAAACCATGTCCAGTCCTCTAATGTCTCTCCCTTCACAATTGCGAATGCAGATGGAAACAATTGCTTGTATGCATCGTACGCAGTAGCAGCCAACAACGTCCCCTTGTAGGGTCCACTTAAATGAGTTCTGTCAATGTACAGGACACGTCTACAACCATCAACGAACCCTTCTATACAACATCCATAGGCTATGAATACACGCTCAAATGTGTTCCCACTAGCCACCCATTCAGCCACAGTTTTGTCATCACTTTCCTTCAACCGTTGACAAATCCATGGTATTAACATATAAGACTGATTAGGTCTGCCATGTATGTCCTCCAATGCTTTTTTTGTTGCCCTATATGATTGTTTATATGTCAACTTCACATCATAATCTCTCTCCAAACTTTTTCTTATTTCATTTGGACGCTTGTCTACATGATCCCTCACCTCATCAATTATAATTGCTGATGTCAAGATAGTATTTCCACCATGTGTCACTTTAAGATTGTCTTGGGCACTATGAACATGGTCGTTTCTGAATTTTGTTATGCGTAGGAAAGGTGTGCTCTTGCCAAGTACTCTAGCAGTAATACGCCATGGACAACCTTCAACCTTACATTTCACATACATATTATCCTTATAATTTTTTATATATTTATACTTGTACCGATACACAATACTGAACTTGTGTAATGCCTTCTTAAATGTGTCCACATTTGCAAAAATCTACATCCCTCCAAAAAACTTTTCCTTCCATTTCACAGAGTTCATGGCAGCCATCGATGTTTGTGACCTTTGTACTCCAACAGTTGTTTGCTCAACTAAAGTCTCCAAATTGTTACCCTACTCCACAAAGAGGGGCACATTTCTTCGGACAGTTTGAACAAATCCTTAATACTGTCAACAAGAAAACATACTTTGTAAAAACATTTACACAATGAAATAATTAACAACTTACATAAATAAACACAAGAAACTTCACTTACATATCTGGATCATCCATTTGTTCTGCTATATTATCAGTTACTTCAACTGCTAAATAAACATGTGCACTGCTGTCATTAAACTTAAACAGATTATAAACTTCACTGTCATCATTCAGATTTAATAATATTCTCTCATCAAACTTCACTGTATATTTCATGACACAGGCACTACCATCTATACCAAACCCCCACCTATCATTAGCCTCAATTCTTCAATTGTCATCCCCTCCTTTATCCATTTTACTTTCACATCCCCTCCATTATATTTAACTCCACCTTCAATATTATATACAAAGTTCCCACCTACATGGAAAAAAACACAAATTTCTTTGGAAGATATTGAGACAATATTACATGTCATCTTCCTAACTAACCTGCAACAAACAAAGCATTTATCAATATCTTACATCCCTAACAATCATCATCAACACTTCACAAGATAGCCACAACACATAATTCGTTGCTTCAATGGATGTTGTCAGTTTTTCTACAGTTAAGTAAATATCATACTTCAAGTTGTGAAAATAATTACTGAACTTGCAAATTCTATTATAGGAGTTTGCAAACTTTAAAAAGCAATATCAATTACTTGTTACGTACTTTTAAATTTCTTAACTCAAGTTTTTGAAATCATTAATAGACTATTAAATGACCCAACTTATTGCACTTAACTTTTCTCAGAGTATTAAATGTTTAAGTTGATGTTCTTAATATCATTTGTGAAGTTGTATATCCTATGAGAAGAATAATAATTAACCTAATTAATTACACCTAACTTTTTGTACAGTATAAATTTTTTTCCGCAAATGATTGTACTGAAGCAAATGGTTGTTCTTTCCCAAATGAATTCTATTTCCTAAATCATTGTTGTCAAATCTTTTTTCGCAAATGATTGTGCTGAAGCAAATGATTGTTCTTTCCCAAATAACTTATATATATGTGCGGAAGTTATACTTCGCAATTTCTCCAGCTGCTTTGTTGAACCATTTGGCGCTATTGTTTTGTCAATCTCTTTCTCCTAAAGTAACCACAGTAAATAAAACATACCTGATTATCAGTGAAGTAAAACAAGAAGATTTGTGTCAACTATTTTCTTACATTTCCTCCTATTTACCTTCAGCTCAGACAAAGGCGTCTCTCATAAGTTTCTTCTGTCATTCGTGCCCTCCCTTGCTGTTACTATAGTATCATCTTCTAATGAGGGCTATTTTAGTCTTTGCCCCAGAATTTCTAAAAGACAGATTGAACCTCTTGCACAATCTATCTTTTCCAATTTTCAGATGCCCAATCCGTCCTTTTAATTTTCAGGTGGTTTTTTTCTGTCTTTTTTTCTATTTTTTTATAATTAAAAAAATTAATCTCATATTTCATCATATTTTTCAGTTATTATGTATTTTTTATATATTTTTTAAAATTTATCTATAAGTAAATTTTTTATATTGAACTTAAATGTCATTCTTCCATTAATTTTTTTGAAGGCCGGATCGTCCGGAGAAGATGGCGGCTCGAGTCACACATGAAAGCCATTCTTTATGTTTAGCCGTTTTGAGCC
The DNA here is from genome assembly GCA_037074615.1 of Leucaena leucocephala. Classification (NCBI taxonomy): domain Eukaryota; kingdom Viridiplantae; phylum Streptophyta; class Magnoliopsida; order Fabales; family Fabaceae; genus Leucaena; species Leucaena leucocephala. The sequence continues at coordinate 15,428,545 of CM073535.1, read as the reverse complement.
GGTGTAAATCGGTCTTTGATCCAGAAACCGCTGTTAATCTGGGACCGGAACAGTTTTAGAATAGCCGGCCGACCTGAGGTTTCCTTAGTATCTGAAATTTCGACTTTTTCACGGATCCTCAATCCCATATTTCGAACCGGCTGCTCTTCCTTCCTGTCATTATCACCCATCCATGGCTGTTCTCCCTCGCTAGAAGCGTCGAGTATAAGCAATTCTTTTATAAGAAAGAGAAGGAAGAGGAAGTAGCAGCCACCCAGCCGCCGGAGACGAAGTATGAAGAGGATCGATGGAGGTGAAGAAAGAGAAAATAAATACTCCATACCACGTTTTGTTCTTAACTTTGCGTGTGATAATCCTGTACCTTTTAGAACTCCTGAAATATGGGATTTGGGTATAGGGGAAGGCTGTAACCCATAGACATTTTAGGTGCCCCTTTAGCCTACTTCTGATGTGATGATAAGCCATCTTTTCGTTTTCTTTTTTTCTTTTTTATTTTTTTAATTTTATATAATTCTTAAAATTTAATTACATATTGTAATAATTAATATAAAATTAAACATGTATTTTTTCTATATCACTACCATCAATAATTTGCTGAGTGATATATTATTATCATAAAAATTTGTTTTAAATTTATTTTTAAATTATTTTTTTGCCAACACTTTATTTTTAAATTATTTAGTAACTTAGCATTTTATTGTTATATATGTATTATTGTATAAACATATAATATTATTTTTTATTTAATCATTATGTTATCGGTACAACCGAGCGGCTTGATTGCTCCAATCGTTTGAATTATGAGACGCTGATGTTCCAGTTTGACATCTGGAATACCTTTTAAAGCATTGTTTATGATATAGCTTTTTGGATACACACATTGGCTGAAAACGTCTTATGCATATACATATAGTTGTTTAAAAAAATTACTCAATCTTTTTATAAAGTCGTTAATATTTTTATATAAAAAATTACTTATTTTTTTCTAAATTTAGTAAAATAAAAAGATACCTAATAATTGTTAATTAACCAATAAAAAGAAAAATTAGACATTTAGTATGAAGAGGGGTAAATTGGTAAATAAATTTTTTTAATATAGTTTTCAATTAAAAAAAATATACTTTTAGTATCTTTTAGAATATTCTTTAACGTGTTAATGATTTAGATTAAAATATATGTTTTTAAAATAAAAAAAAATGTATGTGAAATTAAGATAAAATAAAGGGTGGTTAGAATATTTTATTCTTATTGGCAAGGGTAACATTTCTCTCAAATGATGCTATTGAAGCAAAGATTTGGTTTCATTACATAGTTCAAGATATAAAAGGCATTAAAGGTCAATCCTTCAATCGCAACTATTGGATGGTCTTTAATTCTTTAGTTATTTCAATTACACGAAATGTCTTTTTTTAATATAATTTTGGTTCTGGAGTAGTTTGAAAGACTCTAGAAAGCAAACACTAAATATTAAGTTTTTAATAGTGATTAAAAATTTAAGTGAGACTTTCATATATAATTCTATAAAATCTATAAAATTGTCATTAAAAGTTAACCCTTCAAAAGTATGGCTTTTAGCAACAATTTTCACCACTAAAAGTTTATAATTTAAAGATGACATAAAAAAAATCCCCAACGAAAGTATGGCCTTTAATGGTAGCTTAAAAAAGTTTATAGTTATACTTTTAGGGACGATTAAAGAAAATATATTCTTGAGTGACAAGAAAAAAAATTATTGTTAAAAGTCTAACTTTTAATTATGACTAAAAAATATTACAACGGAAAGTCTGGCATTTAGCAATAACTAAAAAAGTCACTATCGAAAGTGTATCATTTGGCTTTGGCAAATACTAAAAAAGTTAACGCTAAAAATTTGTCTTTTAAGTGTGTTTAGGATATAGGTTTAAGAATTGATTTTAATATAAAATTATGGTTATATGAGATAAAAACCAAACGAAGTTTTTTTTTTTTAGAATTAATTCTAGGACTGAAACTATGGTTTGAGGCTTTAAACCATGGTTTCAAATTAATTATCCCTCCTGCAGCTTTTGTCAGTTTTGCAGCACATGATTTGCAATAAATCTGCGAGAAAAGGGCGCCTGTGAGTTTGTACATTGGTGGGCACACTTTACAATTAAAATTTAAATTATTTAAATTTAAAATTTATTTTAAAAAAAAGTAAAAATAAATCCTATTTAAAATCTAAAATTTTAAATTATTGATTATAATTTCATAAAAGCAAATATATTTTATATTAAAATTTTAGGGAAAAGATAAATTTGTCAATAAAAGTTACCATCTTCTATATTTTTCAACAGTCATTTAGATTAATTAACCCTAATGAAATTTTTAGTGGGAAAAAATTAAAATTCAAGTGAATATTATAAATTTTTACCTTACTCAAATACATATATATATATATATATTATTTTTTAATTATTTAAATAAAAAAATTTAAAATCAAATTTATTCTTTATGTAATTATCATATTAGTTTATATCATTTTTAATAAATTGTCTATGGAAAAATGATTTTGCTACTAATCATCCAAACATCTTTTATTTTTAAAATACTTTTTTTCCAAAATCTATTCTCCATAATCTATTCTTCCTAAAATTTATTCTCCAAAAACTAATCCAAACACACCCTAAGACTTTCATCAACAACTTTAAAAGTGATTTTTTTTTTGTAATGATTAGTTACAAAAATCTCAAGATAGAAATCTCAATAACTAATTAAGAATTATTTTATATAATTTCTATAATTTTAACTGTTCTTTATCATAACACGTTATTTTTTAATATAGTACCTGTTTGGTTGATGGCAAAACCTAGGTTTTAAATTTAGGTTTTGTCAAAATTTAGATTTTGACAAATTTTAAAACAAACAGTTATATTTGTTCAAATGGACTTTTGGATCAAACTATGGTTTAAAACTAAGGTTTATAGAACAATAAAAGAATTTATGGACTAATTAATTACTATATCACTCCTACTTTTTCTTATACCATATCTCCTCTCTCTTGTATACCTTCTCTCATATCTCCTTTCTTTTCTATACCCTATCTCATCTCTCCTCGTTATTTTTTTTACATCCTCTATCCTCTCTCTCATATCTTTTCTATATAATTTCTCCTCTCTCCTCTCTCCTATATTTAATAATTATACTTTTTTTTTTATAATTTATCAATAATAAAAGTACTTCTAGAAATAACTATCCAAACACTTACTTATTTAAAACTATTTTTTTCTCATAAATTCTTATCTAAAAGTTACCTAAAAGCTTTTTTTTTTATAAGTTATTTTCTAAAATTTTATCCAAATTAGCCCAAACAAGCGCACACCCAAAGAACCATGTGCTAGCCTCAGATTCTACGGGTCCAATAAGAGCCTCCTTTGTTTAACCGGTGAAGATCTCACTTTCATGTCACTAAGCTCACCATTCCTTTCTACGGACTAGACCAAATAATTCGAGAATGTACCACGGTTAACTCACCACTCTCTTGTTGAATCACCTTGTTCTATGGTAACATAGCTCTGTTAGTCATTTACTAAATTTGTATTTTCAACTCCAACGGCTATAATTAAGCCATACTTAAAACTCAAGCCAAGCACGTTATTTGGTTACTGGGAAGCCCAGATATCGATAAGAGTGTATGCAAAGAGAAACTAACTTTTTGAAGTGATAGAGTTGAATTGGGTTTACCATACTCAACTCTCTTTAGATATAGTTGAATCGATCTTTATCTAATGACTTTGTAAAGATATCACCAAGCTGAAAATATGTTGGAATGAACTCCACTACAACATTCTTCTTCTGTAAGTGATGTCTGATTTCTATATATTTGGTCCTTGAATATTGGACAGGATTGTTTGTCAAGCATATTTCCAATATTGTATAGGATTGTAGTTTCCCTCCAGGATGGAAGAGGGGTGATTGGATTTGCACTAGGTCAGTTCATAATCTATTTATATATTGAACATTGAGAATAGTATCTGTGCAATTTTCTCACCTGCACTAGTTCAAGAACTTCATATCACGTTAAATGGATCGCGAAAATCCTTCATTCGCTTACCAAACACACTAAAGATTTGCAACTTTGAAAAAAACAGAACACAACTTAATTAGGACCAGCTTTTTTTTTTAAAACTACAACAGCTGCGTTGGTTTTGTTTATTTTAGTATAAGCAATTTCTAGTTAAACAAAGGACAATATGGTTGTCATATTAACGCACATTACAGGTGAACAAATTTTAGCATTGGAGAATGAATATATGTATTGAATACACACAATCTCAATCTCCTGAGAGTAAATAAACAAATAAAAATCATGAAGATAAACATATGAGATAGCCACATTTCTCTGATGTAGCAGATTTGGTTGTGGAGTGCACAATTATCCTAGCAGGACATAATGCTTCAAATGCAAAACGCCAAGGGATTTTGGTGACAAAAGTTTTGATTTTCTGGGAATTTTCTCTGTTTACATTTGAGAAAATGTTTCAGAAGGCTTCTCCATAGCAAATGATATTCAACATCAAGTACCAGATCCATGATGAAGTCATTATTATTACTTCTGAAAGGTGGTACAGATTGAGAAACATAAGAAACGATAGAAGATACCTGATTTCACACATTTCAACTCATCACAATTACTCCTCAAACAACATGATGTAAGGAATTGGAAGACACGCGGCAGAAATTAACTTAGAATTTTTTCCATTCCTTGCCAGGATATACCTTATGTGTTTAAGTCAAGTGGAAAGAAATATTACCCTCAGTATTCAGTCGCGACTTTGTCAGCTTCTGGTTGCGACGTCCACAACTTCTCTCCGCAGCTCGTGATCTCTTTTCGATCGCAAGAAGTCGACGACTCAGGTCGGCTTCCTCTACTGGTATCCACACGAACAGCATTCCAACCACGAACGACGTGCTAGCGCCTCCTGTCCCTCCAGGGCTTACTCAAGAATCCATCATCTCCGTCTCTATTTCGGCAATTTCTTATCTACAAACCTTTTGCGGATTCCCGTTCACACTATTCTTCTGTCCCAACCGTAGCTCCTAAATATCAGATATATAGGATGTTATGCGTGTTACCACAGACTTGAATTTTTGGAATTAATCTTATATTAATTCTGAAATTAATACAATATCATATATTATATAATTTGATAAGAAACTAATTAAATAAATAGCGTTTGTATTAAATCCGTCTTACAGATTTAATTCACCAATTTATTTAATTTAAAATAAAGATAAGACTGAACTATATTTGATTTATTCTCATAAATCAAATTTGAGATATCCTATCAATTTGAATTTCAAATTCAAACGTGATAGAGATTTAATTTATCCTTATAAATTAAATCTCATATATCTCTTATATATAATGTATATATACGAATATAAATATAAATATATACATCCACCCTGGATCATTCATTGAATCTGGACATGTCTTAGATTCAATGAATCTGGACATCATAGCTCGTGTTGGGCTATTTTGTGTACGACCCTGTAGGCCCATATGAAGTTGGCAGTGGGCCATTTACTATACTGACTCACAATTCGCAAGCGGTCTCTAGCAAGACATCACGACTACCTAAATCATATGAGGATCGATGAACGATGTAACCTTTTATACAACCATATCATGTCCCTTTTGTCACACGATATTTTGGTCATGGATGAGGCATGGAGAATGTCATCCTCCTATTCCTAACCATTACTTGCTCGATCCCTGAGTAGTCTGACTATAGAAATGGAACTACCTTTCCATTACAGTATGGCCATACATTTCTCAGACTCACTCATCGAGGGGCCCAGTAATATCTCTCTACGAATGTGAGGGACAAATTCCATCTTGACCATTCACATTCCTCCGCATGAAAAACCACTAAGCCCGAACATAGTCTTTATGATCACTCGGTCAAAAGTGACTTTTGACTAGGTCAAAGTTGAGCGTTTGTCATGTAGGAATCCATAATGATCTCAGGTCAAAGGGCATAGTGACATGATTTGTATATGAGAGAAGCTTATGACGTAATCCATGTAGCTCTCTCATAGCGGATCTGTCCAACACCTTATACTCTTACATGTGCCTATGACTTTGATTTATATCTCTATACATCTTCAAAGTCATACTGGTCTTATTTCATCTCTGCTCCCCGCATAGATAACCGACCAGGGACATTTAGGATAAGATCATGAGTTATCCAAGGATGGTAATCACAATAAATATGCAAATAATATGATAACACAATTAATAAATTCATAAATCAATAATATTCATAAGACAATGATTGGCCCCTAGGGCACAATTTCCAACACATGATATATATTACTCTGATCTTTAATAAAAGATCTAGTTGATTTTTTATATAGATTAAAAAATCAAATAAATCAGTTAATTATGACATATATAAGAACTAGTTGACTAATTTGAGTAGATTAAATGGCATATCATATGAATTTGTCTTGAGGGGACATATTTGGTAACAATTAATTGATTTATTTAACTTCCTTAATCTCTCAAAAAATGTCGAGTAAGTCTTATATTAAGGACCGGATGAGTACTTTGTTTTCCTCATCATCTTAAGCTGTATACTCATAATTCTAGGAAACAAAGACAGATTATAACCTTTATTATTGAGAGTTTGAGATAAGCTTCAAAAGCTATTTACATTTATAATAACTATTTTGCTTCCCTCAATTTTCCCTTATTTTCTTCCCCACTCCAAGTGCATCAAGAAAGAGAGAGAAGAAAGAAAAAAAGAAAGAATGTTAAATGGTGAGAGGAATATCCATTTTATTGGTCTTCTCCTCTGGAGAATGTTTTGCTTTGTTCTATATATTTAAGTTGTTAACTATTGATTCAACGACATTAACCATAAGACCAAGGGTATTTACATATTTAAGTTGTTAACATGAGTAGTCTGACTTTATTGGGGAATAAAATTTAAGAGCATAGAACCCTTGGCAATGAAATAATTTTGTGGATAAGAACCAGATGATCCGTTCCAGACCTGAGACACTACATGTGCCATTAAATTTGGAGCAAGTCATATGCAAATCTTCTACAAAATGAATTTGTTTTTGGCGCAAAAAGAGGTTTCTAATTTCAGAATTAAAAAAGGATTATTTTTATTAACCATACAAAGGGCTCCATCATCACTCGGGATGAATTTTCTTCAGTTTTGTTAACATACACACTGCTTTGATGAGGTTATGGGTCAAAAACATACTGATTCGATATTTAATATAAGACTATTTAATTAATTTAATTATATTAAGTAAATTAATTAATATGATATTATCTTTTAAAACACTCTCATGATCTTTAATTCCCTCCCTCACTCTAATATTTAATAATACTAAAAGTTTTTATGAATTCATCTTAAAAAATTTAGTCATAATTAATTAATTAATTTAATTTTTTTTTATAAAAGTCAACTAACTCTTATATTAAAGTTATCTATTAATATTTTCTCTTGATGTTTTAAAAGGAGCAAAATTATTTTCTATGAATTCCTTGTGAGTGGAAATAGGATAAAGTCTTATTATTATTATTATTTTTAGTCACTAGGATAGGGTTTTATTAAATAGAGCTAGCTAGATCTGGATTTAAGGACTAAGCTTACACTTAAGCCTATATAAAGCATAGCCTAAATGCATTCTTAGTAAGACTCCAACGCAGAAAATTAAAAAAAATCCTTAATATAATATATATTAATTAATTTGATTAAATTAATTAAAAAATTAATTAATATAACATATTTTTTCCTAAAATACCTTAACTATCTTCTTTAATTATTTTTCTTCTACTTTTATTTAGTTATTATTGAAGGAATATCAATATATATAATATAAGAAAAAATGAATAAATATAAAAAAAATATATTTTATATTTAATATCAATATCAATTCTTTGAGTAGATTCTATATTAAGGACCGGAGGAGTAGTTTAAATTATTAAGATATATATATATATATATATATATATTTAAAATCAACATTTTTGCTATTTTGTTTTAAAAAAATAAAGTAACCTTTGCTCTTTTTCCAGAAAAGAAAAATTTGAAATTATTTTTTTTATATAAAGACACCCATCATATTTTATCTTTATGATTCCAATCGTTTATCTATAATGTAACAAGTCCAAAAAGTTGACAACGAAGACAACAACGATGAACATAAAAGCAATAACAAAGTTTGTTTAGTAGAGTAAATTTTGTTATCACGTACTTTATAGAGTAAATTTTAACACCTTAATTTATAATCCAAAATTGTAATTCTTTTCAAGATACAAATAATCCTTGTTGAACTATATTGTTTTGATGGTAATAAACTAGAGAAAAGAACATTTTTGTAGGGTTACACTACAAGTCGATGATAAGATGAATCAAAAGTTGACTTATGTGAAATGACCATTAACACCAGTTCTTTAACTTATATGGATATCCCCGGTATATAAAGTTTAAAACAATATATATGTACGAATTGCTCAACTGGTGAAGAAATAACCCTTCTACATGAAACCAAAAAATTAGTGTAGAAAAGAGGATACTAACCAATGTAAAAATCATAATAAAATAATACTATATCTAGTCCTTAATATAATATCTACTTAACTAATTTAATAGACTAAGAAAAATAATTAAATTAGTTAATTGTAATGATTATATTTAGTTTTCTTAAAATATCCCCTTTAATTATGTGCATTTGTAGACATTCTTATAATGGTTTTTGCCTCTTTCTTTTTGGCAAATATAGCTCAGGAAAATTATTAATTAGCATCAATTATGGGAGAACCTAGAGGATCAGCAAACATTTCAGTGTTTCTTTATAGTACACAGACCATATAACATATATCATCAGGGTAAACTATTCACTTTGAATCAAGCTTACCTATGGCAGACACAGATTCATTGGCCTTGCTACAAAGAAATTCTCTTTTTCAATTTAAAACTCTTTATTAGCAACCTGAATAATTGCCTTGTAGGAAATCTAAAATTAACATACACTTCTTTTGGTCTAATTCCTAATGAGGTTTTTATCTCTCCAAATGTTCAAAAATAGTATAAGAAGCATAGAGATCATATATTCAGTCCATACACCCTAGCACATCTTGATTTTAGACTATCAGGTTCCAAACCATCAAAGCCTCATACTGAATTACTGCTGCTGCCTCCAAGCTCATCCACAAAAGAGTAAGATGTAGAATTACTAGACTTCTCTCTCACACAAGACTTAGACCTTTGGGGTGGTCCCTTGTCACAAGTCCGTTGAGGTAGATTGGTTTCACCAAACCTAGAGGCACTACTAACAAAGAACCCACGTGATGCATGTGAAGAAGATTATTTGAACATCTCACCGGATGATGACCATGAGTCCATCTGCAAATGACAAAGATTTCTGCATGTCAGCAACTTTATTAAAGTAGATTCTTACGTATTTTACTTTTATTAAAGTATCTTTATTATCTTATTTAGTTGTGGTCAGTTTTATTAAAATGTGTGTAGTGCAATCCTAGTGCCGACTGCTTTTTACTTTGCAGCTCATGTAACATTATTGAATGTTTTTTTGGTTATATGATTAGTTTTCTATAAAAGAATCTTTTAAACTATTATGAGGATCATTGAGTGTTCATTTTGTAAAATATATTATGAAATAAAATAATATTTTCCTTTTAAATTTTCTCTCTTTTGAAAGCTCTATCTTTCTTTATTTTTATTATTGTCTCCGCATAGATTATATTATGCTCTACAATTGCCTCCCATAAGAGGATATTGTGTGCCAGAAAGGAATATGATATTGTTCTAAGAATTAAGACTTCCGCATGAATAATTTGATTTAGTTTGAAAATTCATAAGTTATGGATTTTAGAAAGGCATCAGGGCTAGGGGATGCTGAAGTAAGTCCTTGTGATAAGATCAGTTCTATATATAAATGTTTTAGACTGGGTTTCATAATTAATAATAAGGAGATTCGCCCTCAATATATGCAATCAAATGGGGTACTTTTGGGGGAAATTATAATTTTATGAGACAAAATGTATTGGGGTGTTATATTTAATATCAAAATAGACTCCTTATTTAACTCTTATATTTATGATCGAAGGGAATATAATATAAAAATTGATAAATTGCTACAACAGTTTTCAACTTACAACTAATGTAGAAATTAAAGTTGCACTTTTTACACCGATTAATGTTACCATTAGTGTAGAAAATTACACATTGGAAATAAGTTAATGTCACGATCTGTGTAAAATATTTTTTAAAATATTTATTTATCTTTCTTCCCTTACCCACTATTTACACTTGTAATATAGTTTACAGGATATACAACACAATCACAACTGGCGAGCAACTAAACGACAAACAAGGTAATTAAATCACAGGTCATAAGTGAACAATTTAATTAAAATATACTTAACTAAGAAACAATTTCAATTAATAATTTTGTTAGTTTACAAATCTAATCCTTGTTCATGACGCTAAAGAATTACAATTTAGATGAACTTATCACTGTTGTAGTAGATTAAAAAATTAAGTTGCCTAATGATTGCAGATATCCTCAATAATGTTTAGGGAATGGGTCCTGAATGTCGAACATCTACAAGTTCATATCTAAACAAAGCATTAACTTAAAAGAATTAACCGTAAAAAATATAAGTTATACAAGGTAGAACATGGTATTACACAAAAAAGCATGTTTTTTTGACCTTTTGATCATATCTTTCCGAGTACAAAAAAGAATTTTAAAATGGGTTTCATTAAATTTAAAATCAGGCTTTTAGAGCTTTTCACAATAGGTGATTTGTCCCATTTGGAATTAAATTGAGATAATTATACCAATTGAAAATTGACCTTGAGTTGATTTAGCTTCTGGTTCAAACATGATCAGATATAAGATACCTATAGCCGACTAATTGAGCTTTCGATAATTTTAATCAACTATAAAGAAATGATATTTGACTATAAACAGGGTTTGAGTGTAAAATTACTCTAAATGATTTATAGTTGAATAAGAATGATATATATTCGAATATACCTACATGTGGATTCCAAAAAATAATGAGCCATTCAGCTATACTTTTCACCTATTCAACTGTGCCCTCGTAAACTCTCTATTTTGACTAGTTTTTGTCTCTAATGGCTAATATTTAGCAACTCTCTATTATGCCTCCTGCTATAAATATGATTAATTTTGTCTCTAACGGCTATAATTTTCACCTATTCAACTATGCCTCCGGCTAAATGACTCTCTAGACTCATTTTAGCAACTCTTAGTTTTTTATATTAATATTTAACTCAAGTGTTTCTCATCTCCTTTTCAATTCTTCCACTTACAAATACTTATTTCAAGCTTTCCAATTATCATGAACTTAAATTAATATCTTACTTAAAAATAAGTTTTGAATTTAAGTTTGCCAAAATATTTCTTATAAATACTCCATTCACCCCCTCTAAAATGAAGTTGCCATTCCCAACATAATATAATTTAAATATAGGGATTCTTAAAACAAAAGAAAAAAAAACCCTAGGTTATCAAAAATAGGCTAAATTTGATAATTTCCAAAAGAAAATTGCTATTAACTGTCAAATCTCACATCACCTTCTGGAAGGTATGATAACAAGATAATAGGGTTAAAATCAGAAAAATTCTCCAAGTAACATTTTAAATCCAAACTACAAGTTGTACCTGCAAAAATTCCTTTTTTTTTTTGGTCTCAGTGAATGATAGTTTGTGCATAGAGAGAGACCAAAACCATTTTATATACAACACAACATCCATTTAACTAGTTAATATTTTTAATAAAATTAAAAAATTAAATAAATAAATTAATCATGACTAACTAGTTGATTAATTAAGTAAATTATATTTTAAAAAAATTAAATCTAATCATAATTAAAAAAATTTATTTAACTTTTTTAATCTACTTAAAAAAATTAAATAATTCTTATATTAAATAACAACAGAAGTATAAATAATACATATAAACTTAATCATGCTTAATTTTTAAAATATAATATTTCTACAGTTTTTACCCTAACACTAGTCTGTAATACAATTTTATAATATAAACTAAATATTATACTAAAGTTAGGAGGGGTATTAACCAATCCCGAGACTTCAGAATAAACGTCATTTGTTGCATTTATTCTCGTAGTGATTGTCATTCCATATCAGAGGAAAGCCACCTAAAGCTTGAGGAGGAGGGGGAGGACAGAACAGAACAATATGCTTTTTTTTTTGGTACAAAGAACAATGTGCTTAAGCAACAAGGAAAGTAGATTCCAAGTAAACATCATATCTCTACAGAACAGAAGTGGCTTCCACATCCCAGTAACCATATGCAAGTGATAAGTATTCGATGCATGACTTTCTACTTACATTTGGTCATTTACATAACTTTTGCAGAAACCCTAATATTTCAACATTTCAAACAGAAGCAAATCTTGCTAAGGTGTAAATTGTCCGGCCATTTAATCTTCATGATACAGATACAAGCCAAGACCAAATCGAGCACAAGCTTTGCAGAAAGCTATTTCCTCAGCGGCTGCTACAGGATCTCCATTAGGGGCGTCACTAGCGGATACTGTCCCTGTTGACTCACGATGCGCCTGTTTACATATATATAAATAAACTGCATATCAATCAAATTTTAATCGCAGGCCAAAAAAAAAATATTCGCTTTGCTCTCTATTTTCTTCAGAGCATAACACATGCCAGTTGCTATAAATATATACACACTAATGCACAATAATCTAAACACAATACTAACTCTCGACTTAAATATAAGAGTTAAATAAAGATTTTAGTTTAGTCCTAAATATAAAACCTTAATCCACTTTATCTCCCAATTTTATATTTTTTTCCCTAAACTCTCCCTATTGATTGCACATGGTATAAAGGTTCAATCAAGGGATAGTTATAATACATATAATTATGAAGGCTATTATAGAAAAACCAACACACATTTATTACAAATAACTAACTTAACTAATTTTTTTTATCTACCCAAATTAGTTATTTATCTCTTATATTAAGGACCGGAGGGAGTATATAATAATATTTGTTTGCTTTTAAAAAGAAATTTAAAATTATACTCCATCTCGTCTTTAATATAAGATCTAATTTGTCCAGAGCTAGTATTATATAAACTTCAAATAACAATAAAAAATTTGTATGTTGTCCAAACATGATCAGATTAACTTGATATCAACGGGGGCAAAAATTGAACCTAACCCAACCTTCAACCTTAACAGCACAACAAACACCAGTGTTTATTATGTCCATCAAAAGACATGGAAACATGCTTGGAACGATTCAAATCTTGTATTACTTCTGGTTAAGCGTTAACTGAACCAAGGCAGTGATCAATACCTCAATGGCCAGGCTCATTCAAGTCTTTTTTAATTGTTTGAACCAATATCAAGCTTGTTTTCAGAATTCAATCAACAAATTAGGTAGGAATACTAAGTTAACACTCATTGACAACAATTGCTGGTTTAATTTGTTAAATAGCTTTGTAGCTTGATTATGCATGCAAATATCAAATTAAATACCAGTGCCATTTTAGTTACTTCTGTTTCCTATATCAATTATGATAAAGAGCCCGCACCAAACAGTACATGCAGGGAGCAAAATATACAATTCTTCAGGTATTTGCTATAAAGTTTCCTTAATAGCTCAGCAATACATCACAAACTCTTTCAAAAGAGCTTTTCTACAAGTTTATTTGAAGAATCTCATAGCAAACACCAACATAACCGCATCTAACCATTTTCCATATAAAAGTTTTACAATCTATCATTATTAAACAAATGCCAAGAGGTGCTACATGTAGCATGTTCCTACTACTTTTGGGAAACTTAGAACATACATGAAAAAGGAAAGGCATCTTTTGTTGTTTAGAACTTTGACTTACCATTTTGGAGAAAGAAATAGAAAGTAGGGTAGCAATAGAGTTTCTGTAGGTCAAAGACTATGAGTTGGGGACTGTGTGGGTTACTTTTTGGGTCTTTAAATTTTCCCATTTGGTTCAGCAAGCGGAGAGAAGAATTTTGAAGTTTGGCTTGGCCCTTTGGAGAGTGGAGAGTGGAGAGTGCCAACCCTCTCAAATGATTTGGCAACCCGGTTCTGTTTTAGAGAGTCTGTAGTATTAGCGTGTGAGTGTTCGTGTTCTGTGTAGCTGTTGTTTAGAGTAAAGTTATGTATCTTAGTGTGTAAGAGTCTCCCTTTCCTTTGTAACTTATCAGTAATATCAATATCAGTCTCAAGTTATTTCTGTCCCCTGTAGTCTATTTGTATTTTCTGTCTTGTTTTTATATTTGTTTAGGAGAGGATCCTAACATGGTCTCAAGAAGAAGAAGAAGAAGAAAGGAAGACTAACAATCAAATCCTAAATCAAGAAGCCGTAATCATGTCCTATCCGTAATTCCAGAATCATTTCCCTACTAAACATACATCCTCATTCTCAGTCAAAAACCCATATGTATGAATTTTGATGGAAGAGTTATACGTCAAACACTATTAGAGGTTGTGTCTACCTTACATTTTTGCAATGCTCTTGCATTGGCTTAGAAACTCAGGTTAATTAGGTAAGCTGTAGCAGCAGACTTTCTCTTGATAATCAGATCTGTTTTCTATTATTGACCATTTCTTGTTCAGATGTTTGTGAAGAGAGCGAAATTCTTAAAGCCACTTATGGTTTTTGATCCCTTGATTGAATTGAAGCAGAAAAGAAAATTAGCTACTCATTTGATAAGGAAGCCACACCTTGCTTCAAGAGAAGACTGAGTTCCAGGAAAGAAAATATGGTAATAGTAACATTAGCATTTAGCATGAAATATGAAAATATTGCATTTGATAAGAAACATAAATTCAGTGCTGACTTTCTATTCAAGAATTACTCTACTATTATGGGTATTTTATAACAGGCAATTAAAGATAAGAATCTTATTATTAATCAGAAACTGCGTATTTTTATAAAAACTTATTATGCAGAATTAACAGGGGAAAATAAGTAATGAAGTGGGAGTATTATGGCACAATTAAGCAATATAATAAATCTATGCAAAATCATTTTCAAAAATAAATAAATCACCCAACTTAAGGAAAATTGTTTCTACAATCATATTCTGTTCTGTCTATGCGGAAAAAAGGTCAACCATCCCTTCAAAATTTCTGTCTATGCAAAAAGCTCAAGTATTAGGAAAAACTCAAGCAATTTAATGAATCTGTACAGTCCAACTATTCAATCAAATTAAAAAACATATAAATCGCTCAAATTAAGAAATGCAGTTTCTACGACTATCAACTAAAAAGAAAATGAAATTCCTACTATTATAAATTTTGTCAATCCAAAAACAGGTCAATCATCCCACCAAAAGACTCTGATATGATTAATCTTTAAAGACTAGTAATTGACCCAAGATTATTTCTTCTGCCTTCACAACTCACACCAGCCCTCTAATCATCGCATTCAGTGTATAACAATCTGACATATGTATCAAGTTGTCACATTATTTTATAATTTGAGACAATCCGTGTGTTTGGGAGTCTGTTTGGGGAATTTGTTGGATTTGGGAAAAGTCTGTTTGGGAAGTGCCTAAACAGACTCCCAAATATGCACTATGAGGGTTTTAAGACACCTTGATCAACTTCAACCAACTATTAATATCTCAGGTTATTAAGGCATAACTCTATTTGTAGAAGTAAATGCTTGGATCTAATGCTTCTCAACTCAAACTCAATCATCTGATTCCACCTTGTTTAGAGTCCTATGATCCTATCCCTTCCTAGAAGGATCCTGCTTTTAGTAACCTTGAAAGACAAAGCACATAAATCAAGCTTAAAGTGGGTTGATTGGTACTATTTGAGAGAAGGAAAATAATGCTCAAATGCCAAAGTTGAAGGGTGTACACTGTAGCATGCCCTCAAGTGAAAATTCAAATGAAATAAACAGTACACTGAAAAAAGTTGAAGCCCACCTCTCCATCGGATCCTCTCACAGTAACACGGTATACCACAGTCACACTCCCATTGTCAGAAAATATGACGTCACGTATTTCTCCACACCATCCTGCAAAAGAGTTTTCAATAAATGAGATATGAGCAAACCTCTCGTTCAATCAAGCAAGATATAATGTGTCCAATTTAAGATGGATTGCCCTCTAAAAACATGCAGCGACAGGTTTGAACCCTAAACACCTTAACAACCTTCCAGAAAGGAAGCATGACTTAGTTCGAATAAACATCCTCATCTTTTCATTCAAGTAAACTACGCTTTTAAAGGGTGATCAAGCCAGATTTCCAGAAACATAAATTGTAGCACTGAGTTCAGATCTTACTGCATTTCCACTAAATGTGTCATATGGTCAGAAAGTACATTCTGTAGAGGCATGGCAAAAAAATAAAAATGCTGATTTCAACTGGAAAAGCAGGCCATGGAACCCTTATCTTTCAACAACAGGTTTAAAAACAAAAGAAATACTCATATTTTGACATCACGATAGAGCTTTTGGAATATAATAACCACTTGCCATGATCAAGTAAGCATGTTTTTCCTACATCCCCACACACTATCTAATCAATAATGGACAAGTAAATCGTGAATTAAAATAAAGGATAATTCCACGCACCTGGGGCGTAGAAGCTCAGCATCCTGTTGGCATGATACCTGCCAACCAAACATTACCAGATCAATAGAGATCAGAGGTTGAGCTTTCATTCTCTATGGTTATTTAAGTGCTAAAAATGTGTCAGTACATGCAAGCGGCTGTGAAAGAAAGCCAGGTTTTTAACTTGATGATTCATATAGGAAATGAGTGAGCTTTTCACTATCAGGATCACTAGATTCGATTTTCTTTTTGGGTAATATATTACTATATACAAAAACATATCACAATAAACCTACCAGGGGATGAGGGTGGCAGCCGGGGGATCACCATGGACATGAGTTTTGGCAATATTATCGGGGATTCTTTTATTGAGGTCGCGGAGAATCTCTGCCAGAGGACGAGTTATACAGGATGAGTTCGAGAAAGGAAACGACTTGTCCAGCGGCACAACGTAATTGGAATTCGATACGCCACCCTTCTTCCCATCGCTGCTATTGCTGCCACTATTGCTTCGTTCAAGTGCACTTACAAGGAAGAGTGAACCTGGAAGGCCTGTTCTTTTCAGATTTCTCCGTCGGGTCGCCCTCACAAGTACCATTTCAGCACCCACGGGAGGACCATCATTTTGTATTTGATTACCGAATAAGAAAGACGGAGAAATAGAGGGCCGAATCCCTATATCAATTAAGGGAATGGGATTTGGCCTAATCGACGAAGCCATCGGCCGACGATCTCACCCACCACCCAGATCTCAATTTTGCCTAACGTATTTGGCCTGCGATGAAATGCTTGACGACTCAAGACGACTGTCGACTATACATATATTTATGGTATATTATATATATACATATTACACGCACAAAAAAAATACGTTGTTAGAAAAGATAAACTATTTTTGGCGAAAAAAAAAAGTACAGAAAATATATAAAATAGTCGAGAATTATAATTCGATTATTGTTTACCCAATAGCTTAGATTTTAGCCCCACCTGATCCATAGGGTAGTTAGACTTTTAAAGAGTAGATGGGATTTGTCAATTGTGCTCGTTTTTTCAAGTTTGCAACCTTAAACTTTTAAATTTGAACTTGAGGTAACTATAGTTATTTATTGAGTAAAATACTCTAACCTCCTTTATATTTTATCTGAACTATACATGCTTCCTTTCTATTTTGTTAGACTCTAAAGATTAATGTTTTAATAATAACAATTAATTAAAAAAAATTTAAAAAGCATTTTAAAATAATAAATAATATTTATCGATAAATTTATTAATAAGACAATTATTTAATAAATAAAAAAAATTTAAAAAAATATATTTTTAAAAAATATTTATCGAAGACATATTCGATAAAGATTCTTATTGATAAATAATTCTATAATTCTATATAAATTTAGCCTATAAAAATTTTAAGTCATTGCTCTAAAACTAATATTATTTGAAAATTTATTCAATAAGAGGATTTATCGAAAAAACCTTCTATAAGTATGAATAGAAAAAAAATTATAAAGGTTTTTATTAAAGTGTTAATCAATCAAAGTATTTATCGATAAAAACTTTGATCAATAAACTCTGTTTTTAAAAGAAGAAAATATGTTTTCAAAGGTTCATTTATCGAATGACTATTTGATAAGGGGATTTATAGAATAACTCTTCGATAAATAAGAGAAAATCTATTTTAATCAAAAGCATTGATAAATGACTTTGAATGTATCTTACTACTTGCATTTGATGAGATACTATCTTATTTATTTCTTCTCAAAATGATTTACAAAAACTTATCAGAGAATGAGAGGTTAAAAGTTTGTTCATTGTCTATTCATCAGTTAAATTATTTTTAATATAATTATTTTTAATCTTAAGTCTGGCCATTGGAACTTTGATTTTTGGCAAATGGTTTTGCCATTGATTTATCTTATTTGTCTTATTCTCAAATTGATCAATGGAAAACTTGAATTAAAAACTTATATATTATCAAAGTTTGAGAAAGAAAGAAAAGTTATTTTCTGTTTTAAACTCAAATCATTTAAGATTTAATTTGATAAATATTTTGATGATAATTCGTTTCTTATAATGTTGTTTCAC
Source organism: Leucaena leucocephala (assembly GCA_037074615.1). Lineage (NCBI taxonomy): Eukaryota > Viridiplantae > Streptophyta > Magnoliopsida > Fabales > Fabaceae > Leucaena > Leucaena leucocephala. The sequence continues at coordinate 15,409,835 of CM073535.1, read as the reverse complement.
TTGAATCATTTATGGTTTGGTTTGATTAGCTTTGAAATTGTGAAGATTATATGAAAGATTCAAAGCAATATTTATTATGTTTTTATCGATGAACTACTCAATCAGGTCATTTATCAAAGAGATATTCAATAAGATCCTTTGTTAATCTGATTGGATAAGTCTTGGAATAATTTTGATGAGCTTATGAATTACTTTGACTTGTCTAAATGAATGATTTTCATGAATGTATAGCTTGTTCATATTTGCTGAATGATTATATGCTAATGACTTATTCTGATATGTTAAATAAATTCAGTCGAGCTTATGATCTTGTGATTTGTTCTAATGTGCTAAAAGATGATCTTATGACTTTGATCTACATTGATAAATGATCTTATGATTATTGGTTTCCAAATATATTACATGATTTGAGAAAATATCTGAATGTTTGAAAGTATGTTTGAAGAGATTAAAAAGATATTCTTTAGTATTTATCGATAAACTATTCAAAGAGCTTATTTATCGAAGAACACTTCGATAAATGAGGTACTGTAAAATATATTAATAAGTCTAAAAGCATATATTTTAGAAGAATATTTTTAAAAAAGTTATTTAATAAGGACATTTATCAAAGAACTATTCAATAAATTATGAACTATTTCTATGCAATTCATTAAAGTTTTATCGAAGTCATTTTCTATAAGGTTGATTATTTAAGAATTGCTCGATAATATTTAAATTATTTCAAATTCAATTCATCAGTAATTTATTGAAAACCTTTTTCGATAAGGCTTCTCTTCGATAAGCTCTTTGATAAATCAAGTTGCTTAGTGAAAAACTAGACTTTAACAGATCATGATCTTTGATTCTAAATCATTTGAAAAAAATTGCTATATACTTACAATATTTATATATTTCTTATGTAGCATGTTTCAGATCATTTTCAGGCATTAAGAAGAACAAATAAAGAATATCATAAAAAGTGAAATGCATACATCAGCGATAATGGCTATATTCTACAATAGCTATCTAACGGATATATGAAGAACTCAATATAAAAGAAGAAGAAGTCAAAGAGAAAAAGATGAGGAAGGTGAATGACATGAGAAGATACAATAGATGCTCAACATGCACTTCGATCATATTCAATAATTTTATCTTTGTTTCACTCTGGTTTTCCTCTTTGATATAGAGCATATCATATTCTTAAGAGAGAAATTTAGAGAGAATCTGTGCTTAATTGTTTATCACAATACCTCTACTAAGAGAGAGTTATATTTATATCAATCAATTTTCTGAATTGCTTAAGAGGGTGAGTCTCTTAAGTGGATTATTATCTTACCGATTATAAGGGGGAGTGAAAGGGATTCTCATAGTTATAATCTTATAGGTTGTAAGGGGAGTGAGTGGAATCTCATGTTGATATACTGAGGTACCAAGAGCTTATGGAATATTAGAGAATAGTGAAACACTCAAAGGAACTTTGGAGATTGGACATAGGCCAAGTGAATTAGGCCAAACTAGTATAAATCGACTTGTGCAATATTTCCTCATCAACTTCTTTTACTAATATCATTTTAAAGTCTACTCTTTAACTTTATTCAAATATTTTTAGAGTTTTTAAAAATTTCAAAATCACTCAATTTACGCCTCTTGGGTAATTCAGCCAGAATCAACATTTTGAAAACATATAGTTAAGTCTAAACTGTTAACTCCATTAATAATATTCTAAAAATATAATTTTTAATTAAAAATTATATTAAAATAAATTTTATTTACTAATTTACCCTTTATCATTACTAATCCTTTAATTTTGGATAAAATCATTTAAAAAATTCAAGAGTTCTATCTTTTCCTTAATTTTAATTTGTATTCTTGTAATAGTTATTTGTTTAATATTTTTAATATATTGGGACAAAAATTTAAATGATTTAATTAACATAGAGTTTCTAAATTTTAAATTAATTAATTCTTTTTATAAATATAAACTTAATTAAATGATTTTATAAATGTAAAGTTTTAATTTCTTAATCAAAAGGATAAATTAAAATAATTTGTTAGTTGAATGTAATCAATGAAATTAAAATATTTATTTGTTAATGTTAAAAAACAAACGTCAATAAATACGATAAAAATTAAAATTAATAAATTAATAAATATTATTACTTATGGGAAAGTTTAAAATATATGTATTTGAATTATTTTGGTTGTATAATTTTTTTATACAAATATAGATGTTTATTCTTATGTCAAAGAGGGGCATTTTGGTTAAAATAAAATTTTAATATTCAAACGTAAGAGTCTACTAACAATTTGGTGGATGAAAATTGAATTTCAAATATATAACAACGGTTTGTGTAATATACATTCTAATTTTAAGGTAGGTCCATATACATTTTCAAAATAGAGAAGATGTTTATGTTATTTAAGTAAAACATATAGATGGTTTAGTGTATTTTACTCTAATTTATTTTATATGCTTGATTTGGGTTATAAAATGTTTTACATGATAATATATTTATGTTATGAACAACTATTTTGTTTTATGAAATATATTATTTTGTTGTATGCTTTGAAAAGTTTAGTGAAGCGGGAAAGTATGTTGAATTTTTATATTGTATTCTTGTGAACTAGACTTGTTTATGGAATATTGTTAGTCTAGGAAGATACTTAAGAGAGGGTGAATTGGGTATTTTGAATTTTTTAACAGAAATTTAAAATTCAAAGACAACGAGAATATGATTGAATAAAAAGAATAGAGATTAGAAATATTTTATCGAAGGATGGAAGAATCAACACAAGTCAGTTTATTCTAGTTTAGACCAATCCTATTGTCCTACATCCAGGGGCCTTTTGAGATTTTCAACTATACCTCAAGATTTGGACGTGCTGTTGGTGTCTTAGTACATCAATTGATTCACTCAATAACTCCCCTTTACTTCCCATAAGGTTATAACCCCAATTTAAGAGAATTAATATCTTAAGCCTACATAATGAATGAAAAATATTCACAATCACTCTCAAAAAGTATATTTGATGATGAACACTGAAGCTTAATAATGTCAGTTATAGAATAATGAAGAAACATATAATGTAATAAATTTAGAAGTTGTTTTTCAGTTTGTTGGTTGTTTCTTCATCAATGTAGAGTCTTTAAATAGCATTTACTTCATTTGATAGCCGTTAAACTCAGACTTGTAACCATTAGAGTGAAGGCATTGTTAGTCGTTGGTGGTTATGTGAGTATTTAATGCTTTGTCAGAAGTAGTAAGTTTTCATTGACATAGCCTTCATCATTTCAATCTTCTAGCCTTTTTTGAACACACTCAATTTCAAAAGATTTGTTAGTAGTTAAAGCATTGATTAAGTATATGAAACATTAATAGTCAAATCATTATAAAAGAGTAAGTTCTTAATCAAGTTCATATAGCTTTAAGAAAACATACTGTATTAATCGATTAAGTAATTGATTAATTATCATTAATTTAATCAATGATTCAATTAATGAGAGAAATAGAAAATAGAGCATCACATTGATAATAATTTTTAACCATATATAATGCAATAAGTTTCTCAAAAGATATAATGAAGAATGTGGAGAAACATATGTATATTTCATATCTGGAACAATCATATATAGCTCAAAGAGAGATTCAATGAACAGAAGAATATTTTTGAAATATATGAAGTAAATTGCTTAACTAATTGATTAGTATAAATTAATCAAATACTTAGTCAATTAATGTCTCCGGAAAAATTGGAACAAAAATGTTTTCAATACAAATTAATCAAATAATTAATCCATTAATGTAAATTAATCGATTAACTAATCAATTAATTGATTCATATTTGAAATTCACAAAATGATTCTTCACTAATCTCAACAGATTAATCGAATAGGCAATCGATTAATTATAATTAATCGATTCATTGACTTATTTGTTCAATTCCAGAGAGCTATCTTATGACATTAATCGAATACTTAATCAATTAACAGACACTCATTAATCGATTTTCTTTTTATAGCACAAAACATTATCCTTACATTAATCAAATAACCAATCAATTAATTGATACTCATTAATCGATTGACTAATCGATTAAGTATTATTAATCGACTGACTAATCAATTAATTTGATTAACTTCATCTTTTAACAACATTTCAACACATAAATAACTTGATTATTTTAAATCACTTTTGATATCATTTAAGCACAGAGTAACTAAATAATTTTGAACTCTTTTTGACATCATCAAAACAATATTGAATATGGAATCTAACAATATTTGTTTTGGAAATGTAGGTTTTACATGAGGGTTGGGGTGTGTTTGAGATGTTTGAGATAACTTGTTTGTGTTGGAGAATTGTTTGAAAGTCTGTGGCAACCTCCACTACCAATTATAGTGGTTGATACTTTGTTAGTTCCTTGTGTTGAATCCGTGTCATTAGCATTGATTTAAGGAAAACGCTTGGGTAGGCATCTCTCGGACCTTGACCTAGTTGTGAGTGGTAAGATAGGGGATATGTAGGCTTGAAGATCTAGATTATTTTTAATTTTTTTGTTTTCTAGATTGATTCCTCAAGAGCTGGTCTCAAAAATACTTTTCCAAGTTGCACTACTAGAAAAAAGGCCTAAAACGGCTTAAAAGTGATCTTTCACAGCCATTTTTTGACTGGCGTGAATTTTACCACTGTTATAAATTTATCTTTTAATGGCAGTTAAAAAACCGCTGTGAAATATAGGACTTTAAACGGTTGTTTTTGACAAATCGTCGTTAAAGGTTCATAATGTTATGGCAGTTTCTAGTAAACTGTCGTTACAGGTTACACCTTTGACGATGGTTTTCCTGATAACTGCCGTAACAATCTATACTTTTAACGGTGATTTAAAAAAAAGCCCAAGTCAAATGCTTCGTTTTAATTTTTTCCATGTTTCATTTAATTTTTCCTTCAATATAGCCCTTCATTGACCATAATTAAGATAAACTATAGGTATCAAATTATGAAGTAAGCAATACAAAAATCTAAATTAAATATTAATAAATAGTAATAAAGTAATTTGAATTCTTAGTCATGCATGCAATGAACCAAATATTGTACAATCATATATACACGAAATGGATGATTGATTAAGGCATATTTAGAAGTATGGTTTTTAACAAATCATCCACCATTGAGTATATTAGCTCATCTTCATAGCCCATGTTGTTCTTGAACAACTGCAAGTTAGAAGTAATATGTAAGTATTCAAGATGTGAATAAATTGAAAAAGTCACTAAATATTGACCACTTCATACCTCATGTAAGTTATAGTGATCCATATCTTAATGATCTTATTCATATAGTGGATTATATAATATCCACACTCAACACTGTCAGGTTGACAACGATACTAACAAAATGGAAAAACACAAAATACATTAGTGGCTAACTTTATACTTAATTTATAAAAATTGAAACATAATTATTTGAAAAATACTTGCTTGAGGATAAATCCATGTAGGATTATTACTAAGTGAATGGCCTCTGACGAGGTTGAAGCCTTGCATAGCCTTATCTCCAATTGAAAAAAAAAGATGCCATATAACTTACTAAATTTTTATGTTAATAAATCTATGAAAAAAACTCACATGTTGACGATGGAAACAATCTTGGGTTCTGGCCATCCAAACAATGAATCGAACTATTAAACCACATTATCTTCAGGGCCAATGACAAGCAGAGTTCAATGCTTACATAAAATATGAACAACATTATATATGAATGTATTATAATATGTATATGAGGGTGCCAAGTATACGAGTATACTTACCCTTTAATGTAAGGTGCAAAATATATCTTCCTTTTAATGCGAGTCATGATGTCAACCATGTACATCATCCTCGAGTTCCTATCGATGCATAACTCTTAGACACTTTATGGACACATGAAGCCAATGTGTCTTCTTTTGCTTCATCCAGGCATCTATGATAGAAGTGGCTATTGTTAATAGAAAAAGTAATAAGTATTGCACGAATGATAAAAAAATTATTAAAATAAATTTGCAACTTATAATATGGCTAACTGGATGACAACTAAATCTAACTCCTCAAAATTCAGGAATTGCACTGTCATTCCTGTCCAGGGTGAATTTATAAAGCTCCTGTGTGGTCAAAACCCTTGACAGAATTGTGAAACTTAGTACTTCCTCTAATCCTTCTGCCATAGAGTGAAGAGTTTCCATACCCATATATCTCAAGGATATGCTCTAAGGAAGAGGTTTAAGTTTGTTTCCTTTCTCCCTCTTAACCTTTAGCTTCTGTGGTGCCTTTTTTGGTTATGATTCCTTCTATATTGGCTTCTTTGGCACCTTCTCTAGCATTGACTCTAGTTTGACCCCTTTCTCAATTTTATCATATGTGATGGCCACATAATAAACTGCCATGGAGCTTGGTCCAATATGTGGACCTCGTCAGTGGGACAGGGAAATGGTGCAGTGCTAAAATTTCCCAAGATTGTCTCCATCTTGGGTTTCAAAAATAAAGATTGTACCTAATGATATAGTATAAGGAACAACCCTATCATTCTTTTTGAGGAGCCTTAATGTGGAATCCTAACAATTGTTGAATGTAAATATTGAAATCTTGAGTATAAGCATGGAGTTTTGAGTTTGATCGAACATTAAGGTAATAAAAAGTAAGGGTGCAGTGAAAGTAAATATTTTTGGTCTTGTAGATTAATGCAAAAATGTTATGATTTATAGAAGAAATGTGATAAAAACACCTCTTGATAATGAAAATATAACTTTCCTCGCTCGTAATTTGACTTAAGAGTTATAAAATCATTTAGTCTTAAATGAAACCTCAAACAATCGATTGAGTTCAATTCATTACTGAGTTTAAAAATTACTTTAATCAAAGTTGAATTGAAAACCCCTTAATGTTATGTTGAAAAACCACTTAGTGTGTAATTGGAATTGGATGACACGAAACATATCGATTAACTATCAATCAATAGCTAAAGATGCTAATTAATTGAATTAACTATTAACAATCATTCAACTGACCAAAAATCAACTGAATATATATATGAAGTTCATAAATCACATCATCTAATTCAATTACAAATGTGTACTATGAGAAATAATCAATCAATAATTCAATTCTCATACAAATCATGAAATCCCTAAATTTAGAAATCTCAAAACATGTATAAATGCATATTAAGTCAGAAACTCCCCCATTGTTGTCTATAAGCTCAAGCTATGTTGTCCATCACCAAGAGGCTAAGAAATCTAGCTTCTCATGGCTCTACCATGCTACAATCACAATTTGAGGTTGATGCCATGAGATTTATAGGAAAAGATGATGGAAAGATGAAGAGAAAGATGGCAGGAATGATTTAATCAGTATAAAAGTGGACAAATTAATGGAAAAATGAAGAAAAGTGGAAGATTTGATTGAAGATTGATGAGTGAAGTTGAGAGAATGAGATGAGCTTGTTCTTGGCCAAATCTAGAAATAATCCACGATCTTCCTTAGTGGCTGTTGCTTTCTTTGCCTTAATTGCAGAGTGACCTAAATGAAAACACATAGCTTCACTAATTGTCTATTCTAGTTTCTACTAGGTACACATTTATGGTCGCAACCTAGGAATATAGAGAATAACCCATAATAAATTAGGTCACGACTAGTGGGCTTTGAGGTCACTACTAAAGATTAGAGAAGCTGAATTTTCCGTTTTGGTCCTTTTTGTCTTGTAGTTTTTTCTCTGCTATACTTTAGGTCTTGCAGTTTCTTCCAAATTCTTGCAAATCAAAATAAAACTCCTTGTAAAGGCCAAGCTAATTACAGAGCAAAATATTTGTAGTATGGAAAGAATAATTGACCATTTTACCCTTCAAAAAGCATATTGCCATGCAAAATCAAATATTGTCATTAAAGTATAGTTGCAAGCATAAAATAGAGGTAAAAGTGTCATAAAACCCTAGAAAATACCAAAGAAACCTTATATAATTTGTATCTTATCAATTCCCCCATAATTAAACCTTTATAGTCCTAGACAAAGAAGTGAATAACACCTAAGCTAACGCTGGCAAAACCGAAGAGTAACATAATTAACAGTGAACCTTTTAAACAATTAATCAATAATCTTTAAGGAATTTAAAAATGATAACATGAACAATGCCAAGTAATTAACTACCCGATGAGATCAACTATAAATGTATGAGTGCAATAGATTCTCTATGTGTATATAAGTGTTTAGCTCTCAAATCTCTCATTGTTAGGGTTCTTTCACTCCAATGGCAAATACCTTACCATAGGCTTATAATAGCTCTAAATCTCCTCTACTGAACAACATTCATGCAAAGAATCAAGAGGACTTTTGTAGTTAAAATGGTGGAAATATCAAATAGAATGGAATGCAATCAAGCGCAAGTCAAATTCCGTCTAAATAAGCTCAGAACATAACCTTCTATTACTAGGAAGTACTCATTTCAACTTTATTCCTTTGTTATATCATATTAATATCACTACAACTTTATTCAGATTTTTTTGAGATATCAGAAATCGAGTACACATGGTACTCCACACAGATTCCTTGAAGGTTATAAGGTCTCAAATAAAGGAATGAAATTAACTCACTTTATTTGGACAAACATTGAATGAATTTTTTGTGTGAAATAAAAGAAGCGAAGGCCTAATGAGGTAAACAATAGATTAGTATTTATGGTTTATGTTTAGGCCTAACGGTGTAGAAATGAATGCCTCTATCATATTCAATAGCATAAATGTCAAATAATTTTTGAATCAGAGGTAAGACAAGTTCTATAGAATGCAAACCAAATGAATAATCAATCAATGTAGGAATTAAGGTTGAGAATCCTTCCAACAAGAGTTTACATCTAAATTGCTTATACACTAAAATCTCAAACAACACTCATTATTCACTATGCATTAGAACACTTATCACAATAGAAAACATTCTAAAATGATGATTAAAAGTACCAAAACAATCACTTAAGATCATGTATGAATCCAATGATTACTAGCGAAAACTTAACTGATTCCATTTCAATTTCCAAGATTTTCAAAAAAGAACTCAAGTGTGGAAATGGTTTTTAAAAGCTATTAATGCCAAAAGGTTAGAAAAATAGGGCAATGATTCACTTATAACAGCATCATGGTAGTTCAAAAAAGGTCCTTCTATATAGCATTGCATAAAACAAAGGAAAGGAAAATGGATTTTTTTTTCAATTTGACAACCTAGTCACAACTAAAAACAGTTTAGGTCATGACCATTTTACATAGTAAGCAATCATATGAACTTAGGAAAATTAGTTGTGACCAGAAAGCACAATGAGCTTAATTAGTCCATGAATCCATCTTTATTCATGACTAGACGACACTTAGGTTGCGACCAATAATCACATAAACTACTAAACGAAAATTTTCAATACCCAAAACATTTTTAACACTCAAACCTTTTCAGCGAGCATTAAAGTAGTTAAGTTGGACATCTAATATTAAGCAATTCATCACATAATATAATCAAGAAACAAAAGTCTTGTGATGAAAGATTACATTATTAAAAAAAAATTGTATTCACTAGAGAAGAAACAAGAACATATCCACCACACTTAAATTCATCTCACTATCAGCAGATATATAGAAACAACAACCCAAACTATAAGTAATAAAAAATAAGGGAGTCGCGACTATCCTACATTAAGGTCATGATAGGAAAACACATAGAGCTAATTTCCCCTGCTCGAGCCATAGTGGTTGCGACTAGATGACTTTATGGTTTTGACCAAAACACACATTTACTCTCTAACTTACTCTAAATTGTTTGTGAATCAAATCCACTTGGATAAATCTTCCAACTCACCCCAAATTGTTCCCTAAAGCAAGGCAGCACATAGCTCAAAGCAAATTTATCATAAGCACACAATCACACTCCAATCATATAAAGTAATTCAAGAAGAATTAAGTTGAAAGGATGCATAAGCTAAAATATGCAATTGAGTTTGTGCAAGTGATAAAACAACAACATATAGTGAAAAACAAGTGGACAACTAAGGAATTTTATTACAAAAATAAACAAAATAATCGATATTCCTACTGAGTTATCCCCCTCAATACTAATCAAACCATCACATGCAAAAGAATATCACAAGCTATAAAGGCATATGAAAAGTAAGAGGGAAAGGAAAGGAATAATCTGGCCTCATGGAGGTAGTGGAGACTCTTTATAGAGTTTCAAGAGGTGTCCAGTAGATTGAAAATTCTTGCCCGTTGCCTCCTCCTTCAACTCTATCATCCTAAAATCATGCACTATGACAACTGTGTAAGGCCCATCCCAGCTTGTTTTGAATTTTCCATGCTTAAATTTGGAACGGACTTGATACCTCATCACCTTGTCACCTTCTTTGAAATACTTCCTTATAATATTGGCGTCATGGATTATTTTAGTCTTCAACTTATACATTTATGAGCTATTATAGGCATCCAATCTCATCTCCTCTATTTCTTGAAGTTGAAGTACCCTTTGTGAACTAGATTCTTCCAAGTCTTTGTTACAAGCTTTCATAGCCCAATAGGTTTTGTGTTTTAATTCCACAGGCATATGACAGGCTTTCCCATAAATAGTGCGATACAGGGACAAACCAAGAGGCGTCTTATTACAGTTCTTTAAGCCCAAAGAGTATCATCCAATCGAAGACTCTAGTCCTTGTTAGATGGCTTGACTATTTTCTTAAAAATATGTTTGATCTCTCTATTGGACACCTCAGCTAGCCTATTAGTTTAAGGGTGATAAAGGGTTGAGACTTTATGAGTCACAACATAATTTGCCAATAAGTTATTGATTAACTTATTGCAAAAATGGGTACCTTGATCACTGATAAGTGCCTTTGGTACTCCGAATCAACTATAGATATCATACCTTAGAAATTTTGAGACCGTCTAGGCATCATCAAGTCTCATAAGAATAGCCTCTACCCACCTAAACAAGTAATCTATATCCAATAAAATATAGTGAAAACCAACTGAGGTGGGAAAAGGCCTATAAAATATATTCCCTAAACATTAAAGACCTTACAAAACAAAATTGAGTGTTGGGGTATTTCATGACGCTTACTAATTCCCCCGAATCTCTGACATTTGTCACATGCCTTACAAAACATAAAAGAGTCTCTAAAAAGGGTAGGCTAATAAAAACTAGACTTGAGAACCCTACGTGCAGTTCTTTTACCCCCAAAGTGGCCTCCACAAACCTAGGAATGGTAGGCTTCTAGAACTTGGGTATGGTCTTTATTAAGGACACATGTTCTTAAGACTTGATCTGAACACGCCTTCCACAGATAAGGATTATCCCACATGTAGTATTTAGATTCATTTTTAAGCTTTTGTGCCTAGAATTTAGATAGATGAGATAGGATTAGGCTAGTTTCAAGAAAGTTCACTAAATGTGCATACTAAGGCTCTATAGCATATACCACACATAAAGATGAATCAAGTAAGGAATCATAAATAAGATCAGAATTAAGTACTCCCCTTATCTTTATTGGTAATCTACTTAGATGGTCTGCAATGTGGTTCACGTTTTAGGCATGATCATTTACTTATATGTCAAACTCTTGAGCAGCAATATCCATCGTAGAAGGCTTGGTTTTGATTGCAGTTTGTGAAACAAGTACTTGACTACTACATGATCTGTATAAACAATAACTTTAAAATTAATAAGATAAGCTCTAAACTTATCCAAAGCCAATATAATTGCAAATAATTCCTTTTCAGTAGTGGTGTAGTTAATTTGGGTAGCATCAAGTGTCTTAGAGGCATATGTAATCACCCTAGATAAAGAACCTTCCTTTTGACCTAACATAGCTTCCACAATATAATTGGAAGAATCACATGATAATTCAAAAGAAAAATTCTAATATGGTGAAGTTAGAATAGTTGGAGAAATCAACCTACCCTTCAGATTTTGAAAGGCCTCTTCAGAATCAATAGAAAAAATAAAATCAGAATATTTTTGAAGAAGTCTTGAGTGATAAAGCAGTTTTGCTAAAATCTTTAATAAATCTCCTATAAAATCCCACGTGCCCCAAAAAAATATCGTAATTCTTTCAAATTGGTGGGGTAGGGCAGCAAGGATATTACTTTAATCTTCGCTTTATTCACCATGATGCCTGATAAGACACATTTTGTATATGGTTTCTGTGACATTTTGAAGAACTTTATAACAACTTTACCATCATTTTAGGCCTTAAATTGTACTTTTGTGGCAATACATGATTGTGCATGAAAATATGCTAATAAAAGGTTAAAATGATAAATTAACTCTTCCAAACTATATATGTTCTATTATTTACTGATTTAGACTTTTACAGTGAGTTTTTATTTTGGATTGCAGGTATTTTGGAAGAGAGTAAGGACCAGGAAAGAAATCACAAGTCAATGAAAGTGAAATCACGTTCTTGCATCTTTTCTAGAATTCTCTCTATGTTTACAGGTCACGACCAAAACATGGATTTGGTTGCGACTAATGTGCAAAATCACTAAAATTGTGCATTTTGAATTAGGTTATTTAGAAATAAAAGGAGCAGGAAGGCTGCTGTCAAGGGAGACTGGTTTTTGACCTGATTAGGCTAAGAAGTAGTACTCTCGCGCTCTCTGATCACTTTCTCTACCTCTGCCATTATTCCACACCTCTCCATAGATTTCTCCACCTCTCTACACCATCAACCTACCATCTTCTCACCATTTCTTCATGATGTCTCAACTGAATAGCAATTGCAGTACAGTAAGAGTCATGAGAGGCTAAACCTTTAGCCTCTTGGTGATGAATCATATATCTTGAGCTCATGAACTCAAACGGGGAGTTTCTTCTGTTCTAATTTACATCTTCTCATCTTATGATTGCTGCAGATCTAGGGTTTTCATCTTATAAGTAAGTTTTGAATATCAATTGATCATTCTTAGATTAGACTTTGTAATTGAATTTAGATGATTTAAATGTTTGCTTTTAGTAGAATATTTCAGTTTTGATTTTAAGAGAGTGGGTTATTATCAGCGATTATTATTAGTTAATTCATTCCTTGAAATCTAGGGTTTTTGATCGACGACCATTCTGGGGTATTTTCATCATCTAAATTCAATTTACCCGCTAAGTGGTTTATGACAGTTCACTAATAATTCTTAAACCATCTTTGATAAAAGGGGTTTAAGTAAAATTAAGGTTATGGATTCAATCGATCGATTGAGGTTTTCTTTGAGACTTAGTGTGTGTTTGGATTAGATTTTAGAAACGGGCTTATGAAAAAAATGGACTTTTGGATAGCTTATAGAAAAGGGCTTTTGTAGAAGAGCTTATGAAAAAAAGTGGTTTTGAATAAATGAGTATTTGGATAATTATTTCTAGAAGTACTTTTATTTTTGGTAAATTATGAAAAATGGTATGAGTATTAAATGAGGAGAGATAAGAGATGAGAGGAGAGAGGGTGTAAGAAAAAATAGGAGAGAGGGTGTAAGAAAAAGTAGGGGTAATATAGTAATTGGTTAGTTCATAAGTTCTTTTACTGTTCCATAAGCTACTCTGACCAGCTTATCTGAAACCTTGGTTTTAAACCATGGTTTAGTCCAAAAGCCCGTTTGAACAAATATGGCTGTTTGTTTTAAAATTTCTCAAAACCTAAGTTTTGAGCCAAACCTAGGTTTGGCAATTTTCCAAACAGGCCCTTAGTGCTTTATAAACTCCAACTTTAAACGTGAGAGCAAGGATAGATACGTTTTCATCATCAAGAGTCTTTCATAGCATATTTCTCAACTAAACCAACTCGTTTTCATCATAACCAAAAATCCAAAAATATTTACTTTTCTGCACCCTACTTTTATTGCATCAATCACTAAAATCCAAAAACCATTTTATCCCTGCTCAAGTTTTTCATTAATTTTGCATCCAATCTACTAGGTTTCCACATAAAAGGCTCCTCGAGAAGAACGATAGGGTTATGCCTTGTACTACATTATATTGTGTGTAACAAACTTTATTTTGATGGATCAGACCACGATAGTCTAGCCTCATCAATGGTACCATTGCCGGGAAGCCAAGTAATTGGTTCCCTAGTAATTGATTGTCAATTTCATTAGCTACTTAGTCGTCTTTCTTGTTTTTGTTTGCATTGTAGTTTTTATTAGCTTTTAAATTACATTGCATTACATTATGCACCTTTCTGAGTTTCTGCAAAATCAGTCTCTGTGACTGCAAGTCACGACCTAATCTCAACTACGTCACGACCATTATTTTCTATGACTTTAAGTCGCGACCAAACAACATTTATGTCGCGACCTGATTACTCCCCTGTGAAATTTGACTACTCTGTGAAAACCAGTCGCGACTACTTTTCTCTATGATTTTGTGTCGTGACTAACTAAAAATTTTCTGCTGTCTAACTTCTGTAACTGACTTTGGCCGATTGCATTTATTATTATCTATCTGTTCTACATTGCATGTGTAAAAGAGCTAAACCATTAGTGCCTTTTGAACCTGAAATTGAAAGAAGACTTAGGAAACTAAAACTGAATCGAATATGGATGATATTAATCATAATGGGTCTAATGGCCATGGAGAAAATGAAATACCAATGAACCCCGAAGATAATAGAAGTGTGAGGGAAATTAATCATTCGTATGTGAATTATGATCCATATAGTTTCTATACAGAAGATGCTAATTTTGAGATTAAAGGAGCTTTGATTGTAGCCTTACCTAAATTTTATAGTTTTGCAGGAGAATGTCCACACAGGCACTTAGAAACCATGCATATGATCTGTTCTTCAATGAAGCCTCCAATGACCGCACTGGATGACGTCTTAAGGAGGTGTTTTCATTTTACTTTAGAAGGGAAGGCTAAGGAGTGGCTATACAATTTGTCCACCCATTTCTTTACTCTTACATGGGATAAGCTAAAGTTGACATACCTTGAACAATTTTTCCTGGCTTCAAAGACCACTCGAATAAAAAAGAAAATCACGAATATTCTGTAATAGGATGGAGAATCTCTACATAAGTATTAGACAAGGTTTCTTAACCTGTTGGCTCGATGCCCTTACCACAACATGACCAAGGCTGATTTAGTAGATATTTTCTTTGATGGTCTACTTCCTCATAATCAGGTTTCCTTGAATGTTGCAGCAAATGGATCCTTGAGAGATAAGACTCCACAAGCAAGTTGGGAGCTATTCTAGAAAATGGCAAATGAAGTCCATTAGACAGGGGATCCAAGAAAAATGCCCATATCTTCTTCAGGTAATTCAAAAGAGATCTTAGCATAAATAACAGCCTTGAGAAACATAATAAAGAAGAGGATGAATGTGATTGAAAGGGGGCTGCATTCCACAAAACAAGTTCATATAGTGGATAACTCACAAGCCTTGGTTACAGGATGTGAATCATGCGGTTTTGTGATGCATGCTACCAATACATGTGACAGACATTATGAAGAAGTGGCAGCAATGTATCAAGGGAGAGACAATCAATACCAGAAGAGATACCCATACTCCAACACATACAACCCTGGTTGGAGAGACCACCGAAACTTTAGGTGGGGGTGATAGGCTAAATCAATTCGAATGAGGTGGTGCTTGCTTAAGTAGCTACCAAAATAATGCAAGGTCCATAGTTCCAACTCACCCTATGAACTTATTAACATCAAGGCTAGATGAGACTTCTTGATTGTTAAAGAATATGGCTGCGCAGATGAACAACATAGATGATAGAATGACTGACATAGACAATAAGCTCAAAGAGAATGATGGTCAATTCACTTTTATTGCTTCAATCCTTCAAAGTTTGTAGAAGGATAATGCTGATGTGCATAAGAAACTTGAGGAGTTAAGTTCCAAGAATGCATATATCATAAGTCACTTAACTCAAGTCTCCAATACAGTGAGTGACATTCAAGGAAAGTGCAGTGGTAGCATACCTTCGAATATTATCATCAATCTGAGGGGTCTGAATGTTATATCCCTCAAAAGTGGCAGAAAGGTTCATTTTAAGGAAGCTGATACACTGGAGCAGGATGTGAAAGACGCTGAAATTGAGAATTCATCTTTGCCACAGGTACAAATTGGGAAATCTGAAAGTGATAAAGAACAACAACATGTAATGAAGAAGCCAACCCAAGAGGAGAACTAACAGACCCAAGTGGAGATGTAAGAACTATAAGAAGAAGCAGCAACAGTACCAAGTCTAGCCTACAAAGGAAAGCAACCTGAGGAGAAGCTAGAGTCAAGTAAGCAATGAGCCTCTATGCACAAAGGTAAGGAGGTAAGTATAAAAGATCTCCCTTTTCCTAACTCTTACTTTGCTGGAAAGAAAAGAATTGACCCTGATTTTGCAAAAGATGCTTATACTCTATTAAATAAGTTAGAAATAAACATCTCTTTGGTTGAGTTCCTCAAGAGAAACATAAGTATGCAAAATTTTTGAAAGAACTCTGTGCCGATAAAAAGAAGTTTAGGCCTCTTGAGAGAATCCAGGTGAGTGCTAATGTGTCATCACTATTTAAGGCTGAACTACCTGTTAAGTGCCAAGACCTAGGTTCCTACACAATCCAATACACTATAGGAAATATTCCTATTAAGGGAGCGTTACTAGATCTAGGAGCAGCCATTAATGTAATGCCTTGGTCAGTATATCAAGCCTTAGGAATCAACAACCTTAGAGACACAAACGTGGTGCTCCAGTTAGTTGATAGGTCAATTAGGTATCCTAAGGAAATCCTTCAGGATATTCTAGTATAGGTCAATGACTTAGTGTTCCCAACTGATTTTTATATTGTGGACATGTCCAATGAGTTAGTAAATGACAACACTCTGATCCTAGGCTGACCTTTCCTCCAAACTTCCTAGACCATCATTAGTATGAAGCATAGTTCCATCACAATGGAAGTTAGAGAACATGTGGTAACCTTCAACATGAATGAAGCAATGAAATTTCCTCATGATAATTCTGCTATTACTGCTTTGAATGCCATTGATTATGCTGTTGAAGAGACTAGGGATAAACATGAACTGAGTTTACATGATAATGATAGAGATAATGCGCTTGTAAAAGGTTTGTTGACTGATCTTGCAGGACCGTAAGATGTTCTGGAAGCTGGAAGTACAACAATTGAAGAAGGGTGAATTTCTGTTACCAAAGGTCACGACCAAATAGTCTCCCTGTCACGACCGAACATCAACCTGAGATCCACTGTGAATCTGAGTCACGAACAAATGGCTTTAAGGTCACGACACAAAACTCTAGTGACTACCTATCGCGACATGAAGATGAAGATGTGGAGACTAAACCTCAATCTAACAAGGAAGAGCCTTTTTGTGACCACAAGTTGCAACTAGAAGATGAATAGGTTATGACAAAAAGTTCCAGAGACACACCCCATCAACTTAAGTCACGATGAGAAGATGAAAGGTCACGACCAGAAATGCCAGATTGAACCAGGGAACCCCACACTCCTTCAGCTCCACACTCTACCATTTTGGTTAAAGGGCCAATACATTCTAACTCTTGTCAACCTCATTCTCTTCTAAAATTACATCTAATACCTTAAATGACTTGATCTCAAATAATGATGTAGGAATAAGGGAGTCTAACCCCCACTATATCACAGCCGTAGACCAACGTAAGCTGGGTGTAACTCCTGAAGAGACTACAATCAAGATGGAATGCTTTAATGACTCAAATATGAGCAACCTCCAAGGATCTACAAAAGGGAGTATTTCTAATCTGAATGATTTCCCCTATTTGATCCCTTCTATTATCCAACCCTTAGAATTGGAGTTAAAAGATTTGCCTACTAACCTAAAGTATGCTTACCTTAAGCCAAACTCGAAATTGCCAGTCATAATTTCCAGTTCTCTGACTGTTAGTGAAGAGTCTAGGTTATTAAGTGTGCTTAGGAAGAATAGGGATGCCTTGGGTTGGCAATTAGCTAATATAAAAGGGATAGATGCCACTATTTACACCCATAGGATTCTACTGAGTCAAGATTCTAAGCCAATTAAACAACCCCAAAGAAGATTAAATCCTTTGATCTTAGATGTGGTTAGAAAGGAGATTAGTAAATTGTTAAAGGTAAGAATCATATATGTTATCTCAGATAGTGAATGGGTATCTCCTATGCATGTAGTACCTAAGAAGAGTGGATTGACAGTGGTCATGAATGAGAACGATGAATTGATACCTACTAGATTGCAAAATTCATGGAGGGTTTGTATCGATTATTGGAAGTTGAACGATTCTACTAGAAAAGATCATTTTCCCTTACCTTTTATTGATCAATTAAACTGACTCATCATTAACTTAATTCTTACATTATTTTAATATAATTTTTCACATGGGATAATGCTTCCTTCATACTCTTGGTGCCATGTGATCGATGTGTGGGACCCATAAGGACACCTCACTGCTACCTTGCATTCTCTTAGATTTTTCTTTTCTTTTTCTATTTTAAATTTTTCTAAAATATCTAAAAACTAACTTGTGCTCCAAGACACTTTCTTGGAATATTGGGCCTTATTGTTGGATGCCATATTGGGCCTAAATTGGGTCCAATTGGCTAATTGGCATAAATCCCAAGGAATTTCCTATACTGATATTCTTAAATTATCCTAATTTTTTAGATAAATTCTAAACACCTCTTTTATTAGTTTTGATATTTTTAGAAATTCATTCTAATATAAAATGATTTTTTTCCAAAGTCTCATAATTTTTTGAGACTCAGAAATCATAGTAAAAATTACATACGTTTCTTTTAATCCTGTATCAGTGTCATTTTTCGTCTTAAATTCTCTAATTAATTCTACAAGACTTCTTTTTTATTTTTGTTAGTTTTATAAATTCTTATATTAATGATAAGAATTTACTACCAAATTTTATCTGATTCTGAGGTCTAGAAGATATTGTAATAATTTTTAGACTTTGGAAATTTATATTAATTTATCAGGACCTCATATCAAAATTTCACGTTATGTTAAACTGATCAAAATAATTTTCTCTATTTTATGATAAAATTTGGGGCCAAAACATTTCTAAGAAATTTTAGGCATTTTCTGACTCAACTTTCTATAATTACCATTTTGCCCTTGAACTTTTGAAAATTAAACTTTAGGCTCTCAACTTTTCATAATTACATTTAATATCCCAAAGCTTATGTCTACTTCCATTTTGCACCATGGAACTTTTAGATTTTTTACTTTAGTCCCTCTTCTTTATATCCTTGTCTACTCATTACCTTTCTTTCTTTTATCTTCATAATCCTTTCAAAACCTCTATCCTATATCAGTTTTATATAGATAGGGAAAAATTAGGATATGATAATTTTGATAAAAAATGCTATTAAAGATACTTTTAAAGGTGGTTTTATACGGCAATTTAATAAAATTTCCATTAAAAGTCTGACATTTACCACTCCAGAAGTTATGTGAAAAATTTATATGGCAGGTTTAATAAAACTGCCATTAAACTTGTTAGAATATATTCTAATTAGCTAGTTTGACCATTCTTTAGAAAATATTCTGTCTGGCTATTCTTTATATTTTGAAAGTTTTATCATGCTATCTACCGGTGCCAAAAAGGATCCAAAGAAAGGAGATGAATGAAAGATGAAGCCTTTCAATCAGATGAAGCATAGTCATCATCTGAGTTTTGTGAGTGATCTGGGTTATATGTAGGGTAGTGGAACTGCTGCTAATTATGTTAGCGGCAGAGATCATAACAGAGACTATTGAACCTTTTTGGAAGGTTATCTACCTGAAGGGAGAACTTTTCAATTGAGTTCTCCAAATTATCCATTTAGATTATCAATTCTTCTAGACGTTTGAGGAAGTCTAGAAATGGGGAAGGCATAGGGTTAGGGAGATGATGCCATTTGAAGAAAGATGAAAATGAGAGTAAGACACAGACGATACAAGGAAACTGAAGAAAAGGAATTGGAACAAAAAGTACAATAGAAAGGTATTTAAGATTAAGGAAAAGATTGTTCGTAAGAGGTACAAGCAAACTGTTGACCTTCCTTCATGATGGCTAGAGACATTGGGAACTTAAGAGGCAAGAGACGTACACTTTCTTTCTGTAGATAAGGCATGAAGAGGCAAAGGCTGGAAAGTGGGGAAGTCATAACGATTGACTTATAATGGCGGTTTTTCTGAAAACCTCCTTTATAAGTGTTCGGTATCACTTTTAATGGAAATTTTATTAAAAACTGCCGATAAAAGTTTCAGAAATGTGGATTTATTTATGAATATGCCATATCTTTTTTATGATATTTTTCCTTTTAACCGCCATGAAGTAGCGCTGTGATAAGTGTTTTTTCTAGTAGTGCTAGTTGTCCACCCTATTTTGAAAGTGCATGACTTTTTAAATTGTCTTTATTTAAACCAATTCCTACTCCTGTCTAGAAAGCAATTTTCAACCTTTCTAAATATCCTTTTTTGCACTAGTGAGAAGTTCAAATTAATTCTACAAGTTGTGAACGAGATTACTAAAATCATATATTCAGTTGCGAATTCAAACCACTCATAAAAATCAAATAACATGGAAATAAAGTAATCTCTAAGTAGCATTTTAAATCCTTTCCCAAGTGGGTTACTTGGTTTTTACAAGTAGTTTACGTGGAATTCACAATTAATAACATGGAAATAAAGTAATCTCTAAGTAGCAATTTAACCCCCTTCCCAAGTGGGTTACTTGGTTTTCACAAGTAGTTTACGTGGAATTCACAATTAATATGTGATTTTAGTAGTTGAATTGAAAGGGGAAATGTTGAAATTAATTTCACTAGTTGTAAATGACACTATTAAAATAGCATATAAATCATTTTGAATTTTAAGAAATGCCCTTGGGAAAACCAATTAATCTATATGGTTGTTAGAAATCGTGCCCTAGGGGACAATCATTGTCTTATAAACATTATTGATTTATGAATTTATTAATTATGTTATCAAATTATTTACATGTTTACTGTGATGACCATCCTTGGATAATTCATGATCTTATCCTAAATGTCCCTGGTCGGTCACCTATACGAGAGCAGAGATGAAATAAGACCAGTATGATTTTGAAGATGTATAGAGATATAAATCAAAGTCATAGGCACATGGAAGAGTACAAGGTGTTAGACCGACCCGCTATGAGAGAGCTGCATGGGTTACGTCATAAGGTTCTCTCATATACAAACCATGTCAATATGCCCTTTGACCTAAGATCATCATGGATTCCTACATGACAAACGCTTAGCTTTGACCTAGTCAAAAGTCACTTTTGACCGAGTGATCACAAAGACTATGTTCGGTCTTAGTGTTTTTTCATGCGGAGGAATGTGAATGGTCAAGATGGAATTTGTCCCTCACATTCATTGAGAGATATTACTGGGCCCCTCAATGAGTGAGTCTGAGAAGTGTATGGCCATACTGTAATGGAAAGGTAGTTCCATTTCTATAGTCAGACTACTCAGGGATCGAGAAAGTAACGGTCAGGAATAGGAGGATGACATTATCCATGCTTCATCCATGACTAAAATATCGCGTGACAGAAGGGACATGATATGGTTGTATAAAAGGTTACATCGTTTAACGATCCTCATATGATTTGGGTAGTCGTTATGTCTTGCTAGAGACCGCTTGCGACTTTTGGGCCAGTATAGTAAATGGCCCACTGCTAACTTCATATGGGCCTACAGGGTCGCACACAAAATAGCCCAACACGAGCTATGATGTCCAGATTTATTGAATCTAAGACATGTCCAGATTCAATGAATGATCTAGGGTGGATGTATATATTTATTTATATTTATATTCGTATATATATAAATTCGTATATATACATTATATATAAGAGATTTATGAGATTTAATTTATAAGGATAAATTAAATCTCTATTACGTTTGAATTTGAAATTCAAATTGATAGGATATCTTATATAAGAGATATTTATAAGATTTAATTTATAAGGATAAATTAAATCTCTATCACATTTGAATTTGAAATTCAAATTGATAGTATATCTCATATAAGAGATATTTATAAGTTTTAATTTATAAGGATAAATTAAATCTCTATAACGTTTGAATTTGAAATTCAAATTGATAGGATATCTCATATAAGAGATATTTATAAGATTTAATTATAAAGATAAATTAAATCTCTATCACGTTTGAATTTGAAATTCAAATTGATATGATATCTCAAATTTGATTTATGAGAATAAATCAAATATAGTTCAGTCTTATCTTTATTTTAAGTTAAATAAATAGGTGAATTAAATCTGTGGGACGAATTTAATATAAATATTATTTATTTAATTAGTTTTTTTATCAAATTATACAATACATGATATTGTATTAATTTCAGAATTAATATAAGATTAACTCCAAAATCCAATTCGGTAGAGGAAAACGCATAGCATCCTATATATATGATTTTAGGAGCTACGTTTTAAAATATATAGAACACAGAAAGGCCGAAGGGAAATCCACAAAAGGTTTGCAAATAAGATACTGCCAAAATAGAGACGGAGAGGATGAATTCTTGAGAAAGCCCTGGAGGGACAGGAGATGTTAGCACGTCATTCGTGGTTGGAATGCTGTTCGTGTGGATACTAGTAGAGGAAGCTGACCTGAGTCGTCGACTTCTTGCAATAGGAAAGGGAGCACAAGCCGCGGAGAGAAGCTGTGAACGTCGTGACCAGAAGCTGTGGAAGTCGCTGAGGAACATTGAGGGTAATGCTTCTTCCCACTTGACTTAAACACATACGGTAGATCCTAGCAAGGTATGAAAAATTTTTTAAGTTAATTTCCACTGCGTGTCTTCCAATTTCTTACAGGTAATGAAGTTGTCTCTCTCTAAGTGGTGCTTTAATAAAATTTCAAAAACTAAAATAAGAATAAATGTAAAATTTTAACAACAAAATCATATATTATAAACATTTGAAAACCATTAAGATTGCATAGATGCAAAAATATTTAAAAACATTATAGAAGGGGGAAATTTTCCCATTTCCATTAACCTTGACTAAATTTGTAGGTGTCCTCTATTTGTATTTTATCTCTCCTTTATCTCTCTCTTCTCTCACTAATGGTTTTTGGGCTTACCTGGGATGCAGTCGAGTTTATGTTCTGGTATCCACACATAATTTGATCACGTATCACATCCCGATTTTTAGGCCAAAAAGCCCAAAAAGTAGCCTAAAATAGGTAGGATACTAGGCCCTTTTAAGCAAAAGTCCCATAAACATACATAGGGCTTTTAGGGACTAAACTACAAATAGAGAAAGTATAGGGACTAAGATGCAAATAGAGAAAGTTCCTAGGGCAAATATGTAAAGTTAGAGGCTCCAAAAGAGTCTCAAGGACTGAAAAAGAGAAAAGAGAATAGTTATTGCCCTATAGTTGATGTAGAGACCTTAAAGTGATGATTTATGAGGTTGAGCCAAGTAGGGGCAAAACTGTAATTTCAGCAAGTTTCAAGCCAAAAGGGGTGATTATAGAAAATATCCAGAAAAATCCCAGTAAATAGAAAATGAGGCATAGAGGCCTTTGTATGAAAGGAGATGATAGAAATACCCCTACAATAATTTTAATGGAATTTTTAGTATAATGGCTCAATTTGAGATATTTATCTAGATATAATTTTTTAGCCATGAGGAGGCCTAAAAATGTACATAAAAATAGGGATAAATAGTTAACAGACTAAAGAAGTTTATAGGAGTAGTTTCATCCCAAATAAGTTAGTAGTATGAGCTGTGTAAATTAAGAAAGTTCAAAGGAACTAAAGTGTAAAGTTCAAAGGTTCTATAGCCGAAAGTGAATGTCGTAAGTTATGGGAACACAAGTGTAATTATGAATAATTAAGGGGCATGTATGTCATTCTTGAAAAAGTTAGGGATACAATGGGAATTATGGAAATGCTCCCTGAAACCATAATTTGGAGAAGATATAGGGGATTTTTCTGATTCGTTTAACCAAAGATAGAATTTTGTGAGGCCCCGATTAATTGATATGAATTTTAGAAGTAATTAAAGTTACAATAAAAATTCTCGTGGAATGTTAGATCACATATCTAACAAATGATATGACCCTGGACTGGAAATTAAAAAGGGGTACAGGAATAAAAGACCAGGGCTAAGAAATATCCTTGTGATATTAAAAAGACAAAAATGCCCCTAATGTTATAAAAGTAAATGAAGGGCATTTTGGTAATTTCTAAGGGTCAAGTAATAAAATCCTTACAAAATCCAATAATGTTAAAGGTAGGAAGAATCCAGACACTGAATCTAATGACAAAAAATAAATTATGAAACCTTAGAAAAATTAGATTAAAGAAATAGTTTGTTTTTTGAAAATCATATTGAGCCAGTACAGGATTGGACATGATTTTCTAAGCTTCTTCTTCCATGAGAGGATACCATATAGCATATGTGTTGTCATGTGAATGATGTAAGCAAAGGAGAAGATGATGCAAGCAAATATAGATGGTTAAATCTTGGTCATTGATTAGTAAGATGCAATCTTGGCCATCTATTTAAGCTTATAATTTCTTGAAATGTTAAAGGGCATAATGGTCTAATAAGGCCAAAACGTTGTCTATAAATACCCCTCCATTTAGCAACATGGCAATGAATTGGTACCATGGGGAAACTCTTGCAAAATGATTTCTTAAAGCTAAAAGATGCAATTCAAGGCCTAATTAAGCAAGGATTCAAGGCAAGATCTTCTCCTATACCCTTAATGTTATAGTTGGGAGTTTTAATTATTAGATTAAATGTTAAAAATTATGTTAATGCCCCTTTCATGCTGCTAGATGTGATCTGGTTCCATAGGGAAAGGAAGAGTTTGATGTCATAAATAGATACAAGTTGGAATAGATAGGATTTGAGTGGTTCTAGCTTGTAATTGATTGAATTGCATGACTTTTTGTGTAATATCCTTACTTTCATACATCTTAGAGACCATTCAGTAGCATTTAGAACCACTTACAAGACCTTGGAAGTCCATTAGCCAAATCTAGAATTTTATTCTTTCTCGGGTTACTGTTCATATGGTATTCCAGATTACGCAACGAACTTCAAAAAATCATAATTAATTCTAGAAAACTCGAAATGAAGTGTTTCAAAAAGTTACGTGAATATAACATCTTGAAATTTAAGGAAAAAATAATTTATAGACCAAATGATTATCCAATTAATACAGTTTATTCGCCAAAAGTTACTGTTCATTTGGTCAAAAATCCTGGAAACAGATTCTGGTCCCTTACTTTGGAAAATCAGTTCTCTTTGTACAGACATCCAAATAAAGCATTCTTGGTGTCAAAATGAAGCTTGGTATGTCATATAAATGTTTGTAAAATTCATACATTTATTTTATTATTTACTATTTTCCATTACATCATGACCATCACTGCTTACATTGGTCATATAGCAACATTACACATTCACATAACATATATACTATCCAATCCCTAGCTTTTCTTCTTGCTTCATCATCCTCTTTCATCATTCATAAACCTGTGGGATTGGGATTACATGGAAAGGTATGAGATTTCGGGGAAAATCTCAGTAGCAAACGGTACTAAATAATGCATGCATTAATGTAAATACTTGTACTTGCTTGTGAAAGTGTTACTATTGTGTCATGTGCATGCTTCCATGTTACATATGAAATACAATTGGCCAAAGTAAACATATAAATAGAGCTTCATACATAAGCACATAGGCAACACAATTCAATCAAGCCATAGTACAATCAAGCATAACATTCAATGCATACAAGTTTAGGATTAGTTTACTACGTTGAACACTTGACCTTCTTTCACCTTAACTTGCTTCTTTCTTCTCACTTTCCTTGAACATGTGGCTGCCTCTCTTGGAGCATAACAATCAATTCCTAACATCACATAATTATTCATCCATTACAATCTAACTTCCTTGAGCATTAAACTCACTTTAACTAACATAACTTCTTCTTGAACATTAATCTCATTAACTTTCCTTAATCTTAACCAATGGACTTGGTCTTTGAATCAATTGATGCCTTGACTTTACCCTACACAATTTCATCTTTTGAATCCATTTATGAGCTTATAATCATGAAATTCCAGCTCCTTCATCACATGCTATACAGAACCAAAACTGCACTTAATTCATTTAAAAATTCTCATTTTGATTCCAATGCTTCCCATACTTGTTTCTCTGCTTTATCCCACATAACTTTTCATTTTAAAACCATTGGAAGCATCAAAATCATGAAGTTCCAATCACTATTCATGCAAGTGAACAGTATAGAGAAGGATTTCAAAAACTACAATCTTGGAATTTCAATGCTTTCAAGGTTCAAAACGTTTCCAATCCTATACAAAATCATCATATAAACTCAATGGAAGCATTAAATAATTGAAATTCCATTTTCCTCCCTCATGAACAGTGCAGACCGAACAGGGCACACCTTGGCAAAGTCAAGAATATTGATTTGATTTAACAACCAACCACTTAACTACCTTGTTTAAGCTTCAATCACATGTTTTTAACTTTAATTTCTTCTTTCCCCTTTCATCTAAGGTTTTTGGCCAGAACCTCCCCTTAGAGAAAACTCAAATTTTCCCCCATGAAAACCCTAAGTTAAAGCTCCCAAATCAAAGGAAAATAAGCTAGGAGAGATTACTTACCTTTAATCTCTAGCTTGCTTGAACTTTGGTACCTTGAATCTTCTTTGTCTTGGCTTGAATTTTTATTTTTCAAGAGTTTCCCCAATGTATCACAAGGCCACGGTTTTGGGCAGAATGGGGGGTATTTATAGCCAAAATCCAAGAAAAATCAATGGCCAAGATTGATTTGGTTACTATTTGATCTAAAGGCTCACATTTAATCTTGGATTTTACTTTTTCATAAAAGAATAATTATGACATCATGTGGGACAGCTCATGGGACACCTAAGAGGGCTAGGTGGCGTGCTCATAGTGTAAGGAAGCTTCTGGAAAACTTCCAGTCCAATCCGGTACCGATCGAAGCAGTTTCACAACAACCGGACTGTTTTCTGTTCTGAATTTTTTTATAAGATACCAGGATATGTATTCTATCCTTGAAATCAATGTTTAGGTTTCTCATACCCTTGAAATGGTTATACTGAGTATTTATCTGCCATCCATTCCTTGGGAAATGACCAAAATACCCTTGGTGTCCTTTCTTGCTCTATATTGACCTTAAGGGCATAATCGTCATTTTACCCCTCTTTGCACTACCTCATAGCATATACTAGCTCAAGTAATCATATTTATACCATGTTCCATGTTTTTAGCCTATCCCAGATGACCAAAATGCCCTTCATCCATCTCTGGTACAATCTGGGCATCCAGGGGCATTTTCGTAATTTCACACTTTTCCTTGACACTGGCCCCTTCTACTGATGAACTGGTACCCTGGGTTTTGGGCCCTCCTTGGCATCATCATGGGCCTGTATATGAGTTCATTTGATCTCATTCTATCCAGGCTCACATACCGATAAGTTTCATTATTAGATCACGAGTGTTATCAAACTCCCATTAAAATTCACTGTTATGGGGATAACTTTTATACAGGACTTCTTCCGGGCTTCTGTCAGATTCATAACATCTGACACTATAGGCAAACTTTCCTATAAATCCCCCCACTTATATCTGATGTCCATGGAATCTGATAAAAATTTAGATAACTTTTAGACTATCAGATAATTTTCTGCTGTCTGGAGCCCAAATAAAATTTCTGTATCATGCCAGATTAACTAGCATATCTTCCTCTATTTATTGATGGAATGTGGGACTAAAAAACTTTCGGGCAGTTATAACCCTTTCGGGGATAATCTTTCTATAATTACAATTTTGCCCTTGAACTTTTTACTTAATTACATTTAAGTCCCTTAACTTTTGAAAATTACCACTTTTAGCCTAACTTTTGTTTCTACCTTCACTTTTTGCCGTCAACCTTTACTAATTTTTGTTTTAGTCCTTCTCTTTCTTCAGGACTCATTTAACCTTTATCATTTCTTCTTATCTTCGTCATAATCCTTTCCAAAAACCTCTTTCCACTATCAATACTATACGGATAAGGAAAAATTAGGATATGACATCGTGACTCTTGGGGATGCCACGACCTTGCTGGATTTTGTATCCTAGGATGTTATTTGGATGATTCTAAGGCTTTCAATAGATTTAAAATGAATGTGGAACTAGGTTGAGGAAGTCAAGTTGGAAGCATTGGAATCAAAAGTGGCTTTTTAGCACTAAGATAGGGTGTCTCTTGGTTAGCACTGATTCATTGGGAAGGAGTATGATTTTAATAAATCCAAGCTTATATGTAGATTACTCATGAAAAATTTTGTAGGATTGGCCTAAAAGAATGATTTTTACAAATCTACAACACTAATCTTAAAATTAAGAGAAATAGGTTAAGTCAAGAGAGATAGTCTTGAAGACTATGATGTAACCTCTTGATCCTAATGAGCTATATTATAAATGTGAACGTGTTTAGTACCTTGAGACATATAAGAGGATGTTTGGATGATGTTGACTGAAAGCTTATATATATGGTTGGAAAGCTTAGGGAGCAAGTGGAAATCTAAAGGAAAAAGCTTTTGTACAAAGTTGTAGACTTACCCCTTTATGTGCTAGATGTGGTATGCTTATGTGTTAAGATGTTTGAGTTGATTGAATGATGTTGTGACATAATAAGTGTTGTTGAAAATGTTACCTATAACATGCTTTACATGTCCATACATTTTATATAAAACATAAAACATGATGGCATGTCACTAACTAAAGTAAGTTTAAGTAAAATGAAATATCATGCATTAGCATCCATCTTGCATATATAAGTGGTAATGTTTACTACTGAGATTCGCCATAATCTTACCCTACCTTAAACAACCAATATAGGTCAATCATGATGGAAGATGCACTGGTAGAAAATAAACCTTCTAAACCAATTGAAAATAGGTTAGGTGTAGAAACAACCCGTGTAGAAAGTATGATATTCTACACCGGTTGTATACAACCGGTGTAGAAAACTAACTTTTTTTAAACCAGTTATTCCATACAACTGGTTTAAAAATTAATGTAAAAATAAAAATAAAAAATCCATAATCGAAAAACTCTAGATTCAAATTAGATAAGCTTATAAACCAATTTCTCTATTAAAGCACCAAAATTCTTTCCTTCTTCGTCATAAATCTGAACAAGGAGGAGAATGATAAAGAAGAATAGGTACATGTAGAATATAAGTAGAGAACAAAAAAGAGGAAGAAAGAAAAAGCCAGAGAACCCAGAAATGAAAGAAATGAAAATTCAAATATATAAACAGAAACAAAAATCTATAAACACTATCACCTAATTGAAGATATCACAAAAACATTATCACAATTCCTTCGGGTTACCTGCTCAAATACAAACAGAAATATATTTAAATAGAATCAAGAAATGAATGAAATGAAAATCCAAATATATACACAAAAACGAAAGCCTAGAAACGTGGTCACCTAATTGAAGACATCGCAGAAATGTCATCATAATTCCTCCGATTTACCTAGTCAAAAGTGAACAGAAATATATTTAAACAAAACCTAGAAAGAAAGAAACAAAAAAAATCAACACCCACTGTCACAAATCTGGGTTTTCTTCTTTTGTGAGCTATAGAGTTGAGAGCGATAGACTTCAATAATAGAGAACGACGAGCACATGTATGGGTCATTGTATATCTAGGTCTTCTTCTTCAGTGAGTTTTAAACAATGTGTTACAAAGGCAGAGCTTCCTATCACCATATGTTCTCCCTTATTTGGTTTTCTCTATTGACGACGATTTGATTTGTGAAGATAAGGAAGCGCAAAAACCTACGGCATTTTGTTAGATTTTTAATAGCAAGGATATTCTACACGGGATGCCATTACATCAGGTGTAGAATATTTCATCTCTTACACCTGTCACGTGTACATCAGGTGTAGAATATTTACACAAGGACATTCTACACTGGATGCCATTCCATTAGTTATAGAATATTTTATCTTTTACACTTGTCACGTGTACATCATGTGTAGAATATGTACACAAAGACATTCTACACTAGATGTCATTTCTTTTACATCAGTAATGTGTACATCGAGTATAAATATTTTACCCTTATTTACAAAAATACCACCCGATCATTTCTTTTACACCTGTCATGTTTATTTAGGTGTAAATATTTTACTTTTATTTACAAAAATACCACCAGTTATTTTTTTAAATCGTTTCCACTAGAACCGATTTAAAAATGAGGCTTTAAAAAGTCTATTTTGTACTAGCGATGTATGCATGAAGAAGAGCCAAATGAATGGAAGAGAAAAGTATACAATTCAATGTTCTAGCATGTGTTGTATGATTTTCCCATTTATGTAATTGTTGTATAATATGCCAATATATGTAATGGAAATGTATGGAATAATTATGACATGTTCACATGATGTATATGAATGTATGGGCAGCCAAGATGATGGTTTGTGCATGCTAGAATAATTAATGAGGATTATGAAAGAAAGTGGTGGTGGTAAAAACGTATGACCTAAAACAGTTTTGTTCTAACTCTAGTTTAAAGTAACAAATGAATGAGTTAAACAACAAAATTTGGTGATCACATAGTACACATCCCAAGATTTAAAATCATGGGTAGTTTGAACTATTTGGATGTGTGTTCTAAGAGAAATGAATTTCCAAAATTGAAACTTAGAATTTGGAAGTTTGAGAAAATACCATATTAATAGTAATTTTAAGAGAATTACCTATATTGATTGCTCCAATAAAACTCTAGATTTATATTTTCCCCTTAAATAGAAATGAAAGAGTTTCAAGTAAAAATTTGGAGCACCTCCATACAATTTTTTTATAATTAATTATTATTTTTCAAGGTGTGACTGAAAATGAATAATGAATAGTACCAGAGGACCAAATTGCAATTTGTTTTTATTTTTTGGCCTAAGTAAAGCTTCTGCATACCTAATTACTTTCAAGTGCATACTTTGTGGGTTAAAAATGAGGATGTTTCACAACAGGGAAGTCAGATATTGAAACACAACAAATACACTAAAAAGAAGAAAGCAGAGAACACTAGAGTAGAAAGCAATGTTTTTGCTGACCTTTGTATCTAAAAAATGAGAGAGCACCCGCATATGAGAATATAACCGTTTAAGGCTCCAGAAATGTCTCCCTCAAAAAGCATAATCTGATAATTGTTCTATGTAATTCAAATCATATTGGGGAATATTACAGTTATCTACCCATGCGTTCTTTTATTCTGATTCAGGCCTTAACTTAAATGGGTTTGGGCCTAATCCACTTAGGGGGATCAGAGCCCATATTCTAACATCTCCCACTCACATTTGATGGATTAAGAATCATAAATCTAGTCTCTTTCTTTTCCTTCTTTCATACTATGTGTTTTGCCATGCTCACATCGGCATGGCATCTTCTTCTAGGCACTTGTACTAGGAATCACCTTTACAGAGACCAGTACACAAGACAACATTTGTATAGCTTGATTTGATATTATGCCTCTGATGTCCTAGATTTACCCATATAACGTTCTCATGGTCAATCTAATCCCTCGCAAGTCAGTACTTAACTCAAATTGCCTTTCTTATATGCTCAGTGTCTACACTTATGAATAACGAACCATCATAAAGGATATTTCACAGACACTCTTGCTTAGGCATATATATGCCAAGTAATCTTCCTTTTGCCCAATATCACTTTAATATGGATAAGTTACTTCTCTAGAATAGTACCTTAGATCACATATATCATGAACATATGATATATGCTAAAGTGGCAGTCATTAAAGCATATCTTGGTGATATTGTCAAAGTCAAAGGACACCACAGAAGGGTTGTTCCTTCCCTGTACTCATATAGCAATAAAGCAGAGATTTTTCAATTGCTTCCCTTTTAAAGTTCTCCTAGCCCATGTGGTATAAATCATGCTACGGTGTTACTTTTATGCTATAAGAGCATATGTCATTTTCAATTTATCATTAATACCGTACATACTTAATTCCAAACACACTCAATATCTAAACCCAAATTCCTCAACTTTACTCATCTCTGTCATGTCAAAGTTGAAGAATTTGTTATCTAGCTATAGGTATCATGAAAGTGGGTTTCCCTTGGTTAATCCAATTTATGTATATGGATCTCATCTCGACACATTTCACATTAGCCGAGATGACATATAGTTTGTGTTTCTTGTCTACCATGTTAGCACTCTTTGCTGCTTTACTACTGAACACAAATGCCCCATCTTTGCACGCTCTTAAGCATCAAAGGTGGTTGCTGTGTGAGAAGGCCAACCTTTCTAACTTATACGACATACTAAACATTGTATACTCTCACACATCCACATAAAGTAATGATGGAAAAATATAAATTCATTAACTAAAAAAGCATTACATTAGGTTTGCAACATCACATTTTGTCCATGCCAAGTTCTTTTACATGTTTCTCAAAAACTTTCTTGTGTATTGGCTTAATAAAGGGATCTACTATCATACATTTAGTTGAAATATATAGCACACTAACAATTTTATTTACTATATAATCCCTCATGAAATTGTACTCGATATTAATATGCTTGGTCATGCTATGATACTCAGGGTCTTTTGTATAGGCTATGGCTGCATTATTGTCACAGTGAACTAACACTTGGTTGGTGCTCTCACAGTGGACTAGTAATCACTTGTGCCCTTCAAGTATCTCAACATCCTTTTTACTACTTTCCAATTTTTTCACCTGGGTTTGACTGGAATATGCTTACTAGTCCTACTACATAAAAGATATCTGACCCTTACACATCATTACATACATCAGGCTTCTAATAATAATGGTATATGAAACTCTTTTCATCCTCCTTTTGTCTGACTCAGTTTCAAGACACATATTAAGACTCAAGGCTACTCTGGTAGCCAGTAGGATATCCATGGGAGTGCAATCTTTCATATTAAATCATTCAAATATTTTCTTAATGTAATTCTCTTATGAAAGAGAGAGGATTCTCCTTGAATGATCTCTTTGGATCTTAACTTCAAGTATGTATTCTGCTTCACCCACGTCCACCAAATTTCAAAGTTTGATGAGAGTTATTCCTTAATAGTGACCACCAAATTTTGATTGTTTCTGGCTAATAGAATATCGTCTATGTATAAAGATAATATTAAAAATTACCCATAAACTACTTAACATTGACGCGATGATCTTTCTTTATCATTTGAAAGTCATATGAGGTTATTGCCTTATGAAACATCAAATAACACTATTTTGATGATTGCTTCAGCCCTTAAATGGACATTTTTCAGTTTATAAAATACTACTAGAAAAAAGTAGTACAACAGCGGTTAAAAGTGACCTTTCATGTCAGTTTTTGGACTGGTGTGAATTCTACCACTGGTGTAAGTCTAGCTTTTAACGGTGGTGGAAAAACAACCATTAAATGTAATACTTTAACGGTAGTTTTAAAAACCACTGTTATATATTTAGAATGTTATGGCAGTTTCCAATAAAAAATCTATTACAGTTTAATATATATATATATAATAGCGATTTTAAGGTAATTGCTGTTATAGTCTATACTTGTAACGGCAATTTTTAGAAAAGCTGCCATTAAAGGCTTAATATTTTTTACACTTTCTTTCAATTTTCCTATCTATACCATCCTGTATTTGGCATAATGAAGACAGACTATAGGTAGCAAAGTATGAAGTAAGCAATGAAAAAATCTAAATTAAATGTTAATATATAGTAATAAAGTAATTCGAATTCTTATTAATACATGTAATAAACCAAAATATAATACAATCATATATACACATATATTGTACAATCATATATACACGAAATGGATGATTGATTAAGGCAAGTTCTCCAGGATGGTTTTTGCCAAAGCATTCATAATTGAGTGGATTTGCTTATCTTCAAAGCTCATTTTGTTCTGCTTGAACAATTGCAAGTTAGAAGTAATAGGTAAATATTCAAGATGTGATAAATTGAAAAAGTCTAAATATTGATCACTTTATACCTTATGTAAGCTATATGTGATCCCTATCTCAATAATCTAGTGCATATATTGAATTATATAATATCTGCACTCAATAATTACAGGTTGACGGCGATGCTAACAAAATAGAAAAACACATAGCACATTAGAGACTAACTTTCCTAATAAATTTATAAAAACTAAAACTTAATTATTTGAAAAGTACTTACTCAAGGATAAATTGATGAAAGATTAATACTAACTAGATGGCCTCTGAACCAGTTGAAGCATTGCACAACCTTATCTCCAATTGAAAAAAAAAGATATCATATAATTTACTAAATTTTTATGTTTACAAATCTATGAAGAAAAACTCACTTGCTGAGATGGAAAAAAATCTCAGTATCTGGCCGTCCAAACAATAAATTGAACTAGTATAACATATTATCTTTAGGGGCTATGACAAGTAGAGTCCAATGCGTACTACAAAATATGAACATCGTTATATATGAATCTAGACTAATATGTATATAAGTGTGACAAGTATAAGAGTATACTTACCCTTTAATATAAGGTGCAAAATATATCTTCCTCCTAATGCGGGTTATAATGTCAACCATGTACATAATCCTCAAGCTCCTATCGGTGCCTATCTCTTGGACATGTTGAGGACACATGAAGCTAAAAGTGTCTCCTTTTGCTACTTTCAGGCATCTCTAATAGAAGTGGCTATTGTTAATAGAGAAATGAGTCAGTACTATGTAAATGATTAAACATAAAGTATTAAAATAAAGTTATAACTTACAATATGGCATACTGGATTACAATTGAATCTAGCTCCTTAAAATTCAAGAATTGCACTATGTCATTTCTATCCATGGTGAATTTGTAAAGGTCCTGTGTGATTAAAACTCCAGACAAAATTATGAAACTAAATGCTTCCTCTAATCCTGTTGCAATAGATTGGAGAGTTACCATACCAAAATATATCAAGGATCTGTTCTCAGGAAGAGGTATGTGCTTGTCTATGTTTTCCCTCTAAACCTTGGGCTTTTGTGGTGCCTTTTCTAGTTTTGGGCCCTTTAGGGTTTGCTTCTCAGGACCTTTTTTAGTACAAGCTCCAGTGTGACCTACTTTCTCAATTTGATCAGATGTGTTAACTACATAATAAACTACCCTGGTGCTTGCTCTAACATTTTGACCTTGTCAATGGGGTAGGGAACCAGTGCAATATATGATCGCTTCTTTATGCGTTGTACCATGACCCTGACATTGTCATCAAGAATTGTTTTCTGGTGAATTGTTTATGGCATCTAGGTATATGGTAGAATGACGAAGGATATAGTCCCTTAGTTTGTCACAATGTAGAGACAACACTTTTTCCCATCCTCCTCAATATGCTCAGGGGTAGGAGCAGGACCAGATGGTTAGGAGATAAACTTCTCCTTAGCGGCATTGACCATCCCACTAGTCACTACAGGAGATCCTTGAAAATGTAAACAAAATTAGTGAAGAAAAAATACATGTTAAATTTCCCCTTAAAAAGAAGTAAATGAATGTGTTTACATCTAAACTTTGGCTAGGTATGGGTAAGCCCATCATCATCATGGCTTGCTAGAGCCTGGCATCTATAAGCTCTTAGATTCTAGCATCCACCTAGGAGCACATATTTTCCAATTCCTCTTTATGCTCTGCTTTAAGTTCATCTTGAACCTTTTACAACTCATCTTGAAGCATGTCTGCGGAGGGTGCACTTCTTCGAGAGGTGGAGCCAAAAAAGTCTTTGTATATAACTCATTTGGGGGCCCTTCTCACTCGATCTAGGTAGTCAAGGGTCCTAATAGCTATCTGTAGGATGTATATTCTTTTTTTAGTAAAGAAACATCCTTGGGATGCCTGTTGCTCTAGTGTATCCTACAACATATATAAGTTACCAAGTTAAAATTATTGAAGACCAAGTAATAAATTATAAATTCTTAGTATTTAAATTAGTTACTTACAATCCTCTTAATAACTGTAGCAACCTTTAGAGTAATATATTGTCCCTTCTTCACCCTTGTAGCCTTCTATTTTTGTTGGCTAGATAGATGCTAGATGATGATGGATAAAGAAGGATCTGAGGCAATATGGTATGATGCAGTTGCTTATTGCATAGCCTCCAACTACTCTTGCATCATTTTCCTCTCAAGATATATAGTACTAGTAAACATTCTTCTTGGCTATTTCTTGATTCTTCTTACAAATAGCCTATGAAAATGAAACAAAGTTAAATTAGTTTATTAAAATGTACGTTCATTACTAACTAGTTAATTAAAATATAAGTTTATAGCACACACCAAACCTTATAAGTAGACTCTTTCTACCGTTAATGAAACAATGTCCAAGCTTCATCACTAACATTAGGGTATGTGTGATAGGATGAAAATAGTCAATGGTTTCTTTAATATTTTCAAGGGTTTTATGAGAAGTTTACCATTCTTTTTATACCTGTAATTGTGCTTTTATAATAATACATGATTGTGCATGGAAATATGATGATTAAAGGGTTAAATGGTAAATTAACTATTCTAAACTATATTTATGTTGTTCTTTAATTAGTTAGACTTTTATAGTGAGCTTTGATTTTGGATTATAGGTGTTTTAGAGGAGAATTAAGGACCTAATGTGAAATAGAGAAGGAATCATTAGACAAAGAGGACCTAAAATGTGAAAGTCAGCTTTTGTGATGTTTAGTCACAACCTCAAAGCCATTGGTCGTGACCTATTTTCTTTTGGGAGGTTATCTGTGTGCTAAGGTCACAACCAAAATTAGGATCTAGTCGTGACTGTAATAGCTAGTTAGTGAAGCTGTGTGTTTTCATTTAAGTTATAATTAAGTCAAAGGGGGAGAAGTCAGAGAGGGAAGGCTAGATTTTTGCTAGATTTGGCTAGAAAGCAGCTACTCATTCTCTTTTAACTTTCTCTTTGCAACCTCCATTCATACCTTCCATTTTTATTGATCTTTTCATAGATTTTCACATTTTTACACCGATTAATCCACTTCTACAATCTTTCTCTTGACCTTTCCATCATTTTTATCTACAATTTTCATGGTAGCACAATAGGAGCTATAAGAGGCTAGATCTTTAGTCTCTTGGTGATGGAATAGTATATCTTAAGCTCATAGACTACACAGGGGAGTTTTCTATCTTAATCTATATATTTTTCATGTTTTGACATTTCTAGATTTAGGGATTTCATTGTATGAATAGGGATTGAATGTTGATTGATTATTCTCATATTAGATATATGTAATTGACATTAGATTATGAGATTGTTGATTTTAATATAAATATTTTAGTTTTCATTTATGGATAATTGGATTATTATCAATTATTGTTGATGATTAATTCAATTACTTAAAGTCTATGGTTGTTGATTGATGATCATTTGAGGGTATTATCATCATCTAATTCAATTACACACTAAGTGGGTTTCAACATTATATTAAGAAGTTTTTAAACTAGCTTTGACCAAATAAGAACTGTTAATGAATTGGACTCAATCGATTGATTGAGGATTTATTTAAGACTTATTGATTTCAAAATCGCTATATCAAATTAAGAGCAAGGACATATATGTTTTCAACATTAAGAGTATTTCTTAACATATTTCTTTCACAATCCAACTCATTTTCCACTTAATCAAAATTACAAAAATATTTACTTTACTACACCTTTATTTTATTACATCAACGTTCGATCAAACCCAAAACCCATATTTATCAGTTTTTCAATGACTTTGCCCACTAATATGCTAGGATTCCAATAAAAAGTCTCCTTAAGAAAAATGATAGGGTTGTGCCTTATACTACATTATCGGGTGCAATCATTATTTTGATGGATCGGACAACGATAATCTGAGCTTATCAATGGTGTCGTTGCTGGGGAACCAAGTAATTGGTTCCATGGTAGTTGTTTGTCAATTCCATTGTCTACTTGAGTCAATTTTTTTGTTTAAACTTTAGGTTTTGTTGTTTTCATTACATAGCTTAAAAGTTTTAGAAATAGAAACAAATATGTTATTTTCTTTCACTTTCGCATTTGCATCATTGTATAGCATTTTGCATTTTTTCTAAGTTCCAGTGAAATTACTCTTTGTGCCTTTGAGTCGCGACCAAACCTTATTTGCGTCGCAACTTGATTACTTTACTGAGGTATTTGATTGCTCTCTGTGATATCCAGTCACAACTTTATTACTGTTTGCTACGACTAGTTTAAAAGATTTGCTCTCTGTGAAATTTAGTCGTGGCTATTGGAAATACTAGTCATGACCTAAAGTCCATTTTCAACAATGTTTGCTCTCTGTTTTAGGAGTCACGACCTCAACATCCTTCTGTCATGACCAAATTGAATTTTTCTACTGTGAAACTTCTTTGTCTAATTTTAATTGCTTGCTTAGTTATTCCTAATTGTTTGTGTGTTGCATGCATAGAAGAATTGAACCATTAGTGCCTTTTGATCCTGAAATTAAGAGGAAACTTAGGAAACTAAGAAGAAAATTTAGAGAAGAAGGAACTAGTAAAGTTGTAGCTGAAGAAAAGGAAAAATCAACAGAATCTAGTTCAACCTCTAGTATCCTGGGATCTAAAATTATACTTAATTTAGAAATTTCTAATATGGCTGAGATTAATCCTAATGGACATAATGGATACGGAGAAATTGGAATACCAATTAATGTATAAGATAATAGAAGTGTGGGCAAAATAAATTATTCTCGTGTGAATTATGATCCTTATGGTTTATACACTCAAGAGGCTAATTTTGAAATTAAATGAACTTTGATTGCAGCCTTACCTAAATTTTATAGTTTTGTAGGAGAATGTCCACATCGATACTTATAAACCATCCATATAATATGCTCTTCAATGAAGCCTCCAATGACTGCATTAGATGATGTCTTAAGGAGGTGTTTCCATTTCACTATAGAAAGGAACACTAGGGAGTAGTTATAAAATTTGCCAACCTATTTCTCAACTCTTTCATGGGTTAGTTAAAGCAACCTTTCTAGAACAATTCTTCCTAGCCTCTAAGACAACTCAGATAAAGAAGGAGTTTACAAATATTTTATAATAGGATGGAGAGTCCTTACATGAATATTGGACAAGATTGATCAATTTGTTGGCTCGATATCTGCATCACAACATTATAAAGGCTGATATAGTAGACATTTTCTTTGATAAGCATGAAAAATGGGAGCATAACAATGGAAGTGGGTAGTGATGTCATAACTTTTAATGTCTATGAAACATCCATTTGAAGATTACTCATTGTTATGTTTAAGTACAATTGATGCATACATTGAAGAGGCTAAAGAAGAACATGAATTGTTACTATAAAATTCTAATAAGGTTGTAGGTGAATTGATTGAATCTGAAACTTCTTCTTCTTCTGAATTTTCTTTAGATAGTAATGGTGATGTGTCAAGTATTAAGCATATTTTAGTTCATAGCTAACTTTCCATCCTACAATCTTTCTCTTTTTCAATTACTAACCTTTTGAATGAAGGCTTTATAAGAGAAATAATAAGATAAAATTGCAGGGATAGAACCGGGCATTGTAAAACTTATGAGGACATAATTGGTGAAGCCTGTTGCAGCTTTGGAAACTAAGAAGTTAGTTCCATCAATTATCTGTCCACCTGAGTTGGAACTCAAACCACTTCCTAGTAACCTTAAATATGTGTTTTTAGCTGGAAATGATACATTACCTGTTATAATTACTAACTCACTTTCTGTTTATAAGGAAGAAAGGCTGATTTCAGTTTTAAAAACACATAAGAGAGCAATAGGCTAGGCTTTAGCTGATATACCTGGTATAGATGTATCTGTATGTACACATAAAATTATGTTAAATGATGGAGCTAAACCTATTAAATAGTGACAAAGAAGGCTAAACCCCTTGATTTTTGATGTAGTCAAGAAAGAGGTAACCAAGCTATTGAATACTGGCATTATTTACCTAATTTTAGACAGTGAATGGGTAAGTCTAGTCCATGTGGTGCTAAAGAAAAGTGGTAAGGAATGAAAAGAATGAACTAATCCCTATTAGAGTGTAGAATTCATGGAGAGTGTATATTGATTAGGGGAAATTGAATGATGCAACTAGGAAGTATCATTTTCCTTTACCATTCATAGATCAAATGCTGGAAAAGCCCATGACTGTTTTCTTGATTTTTTTCAGGATATTTTCAGGTTCCAATTGCACCATAAGACAAAGAGAAGACCACATTCACTTGTTCATTTGGTACCTATGCTTATAGGAGGATGCCATTTAGCTTGTGCAATGCTCCTAGAATATTTCAAAGAGCTATGATGTCCATATTCAGTGAATTCTTGGAAAGCAACATAGAGGTATTCATGGATGATCTTACAGTGTACGGTAAGGACTTTGATGAATGTTTAGAAAGTTTAGAGAAGGTCTTAGCAAGATGTATTGAGAAAAAGCTTGTGCTGAATTTTGAGAAACGTCACTTCATGGTAGATAAAGGCATAATTCTAGGGCATTTGATATATAAGAATGGGATTGAGGTAGATAAAGCTAAGATTGAGGTTATTTATTCTCTTCCTTATCCCAAATCTTTGAAGGAGCTAAGGTTATTCCTAGGACATGCTGGATTCTATAGAAGATTCATTAAGGACTTTAGCAAGATTGCAACTCCACTTTCTAAACTCATGCAAAAAGATATAAAGTTATTTTTTTATTATACTTGCAAAAGAGCATTTGACACTATTAAAGCTATGCTTATCACACCACCTATACTTGCTCCACCTAATTGGCATTTAGATTTTGAGCTTTCATGTGATGTATCAAATGAAGCTGTTGTAAGGATTGAAAGACACGCAGCGGAAATTATCTTAAAATTTTTTTCATTCCTTGCCAGGATCTACCGTATGTGTTTAAGTCAAGTGGGAAGAAGCATTACCCTCAGTGTGTCTCAGCGACTTCCACAGCTTTCGGTTACGACGTTCACAGCTTCTCTTTGTGGCTCGTGCTCCCTTTCTGATCACAAGAAGTCGACGACTCAGGTCGGCTTCCTCTACTGGTATCCACACGAATAGCTTTTCAACCACGAACGACGTGCTAGCGTCTCTTGTCCCTCCAGGGCTTTCTCAAGAGTTCGTCCTCTCTGTCTCTATTTCGGCAGTTTCTTATCTGCAAACCTTTTGCAGAGTCCCCTTCGGCCTTTCTGTGTTCTATGTGTGTGTCTGTTCCAAAACGTAGCTCCTAATATTAGATATATAGGATGCTCTGCGTTTTCCCTAACCAAAAAGGATTTTAGGAGTTAATCTTATATTAATTCCAAAAATAATACAATATCATATATTGTATAATTTTATAAGAAACTAATTAAATAAATAATATTAAATCTGTCCCACAGATTTAATTACCTATTTATTTAACTTTAAATAAAGATGAGACTGAACTATATTTGATTTATTCTCATAAAACAAATTTGAGATATCCTATCAATTTGAATTTCAAATTCAAACATGATAGGGATTTAATTTATCCTTAAAATTAAATCTTATAAATATCTCTTATATGATATATCCTATCAATTTGAATTTCGAATTCAAACGTGATAGAGATTTAATTTATCCTTATAAATTAAATCTTATAA
Source organism: Leucaena leucocephala (assembly GCA_037074615.1). Lineage (NCBI taxonomy): Eukaryota > Viridiplantae > Streptophyta > Magnoliopsida > Fabales > Fabaceae > Leucaena > Leucaena leucocephala. The sequence goes on along the minus strand of CM073535.1, from coordinate 15,368,131 downwards.
ATATCTCTTATATGAGATATCCTATCAATTTGAATTTTGAATTCAAACGTGATAGAGATTTAATTTATCCTTATAAATTAAATCTTATAAATATCTCTTATATGAGATATCCTATCAATTTGAATTTCGAATTCAAACGTGATAGGGATTTAATTTATCCTTATAAATTAAATCTCATATATCTCATATATATCATATATATATACGAATTTATATATATACGAATATAAATATAAATAAATATATATATACATTCACCTGGATCATTCATTGAATCTGGACATGTCTAAGATTCAAGGAATCTGGACATCATAGCTCGTGTTGGGCTATTTTGTGTGCGACCCTGTAGGCCCATATGAAGTTGGCAATGGGCCATTTGCTATACTAGCCCACAAGTCGCAAGCGGTCTCTAGTAAGACATAACGACTACCCAAATCATATGAGGATCGATAAACGATGTAACCTTTTATACAACCATATCATGTCCCTTCTGTCACGCGATATTTTGGTCATGGATGAGGCATGGATGATGTCATCATCCTATTCCCGATCGTTACTTTCTCGATCCCTGAGTAGTCTGACTATAGAAATGGAACTACCTTTCCATTACAGTATGGCCATACATTTCTCAGACTCACTCATCGAGGGGCCCAGTAATATCTCTCCACGAATGTGAGGGACAAATTCCATCTTGACCATTCACATTCCTCCGCATGAAAAACCACTAAGCCCGAACATAGTCTTTATGATCACTCAGTCAAAAGTGACTTTTGACTAGGTCAAAGCTGAGCGTTTTGTCATGTAGGAATCCATGATGATCTCAGGTCAAAGGGCATATTGACATGGTTTGTATATGAGAGAAGCTTATGACGTTACCCATGTAGTTCTCTCATAGTGGGTCGGTCCAACACCCTGTACTCTTACATGTGCTTATGACTTTGATTTATATCTCTATACATTTTCAAAGTCATACTGGTCTTATTTCATCTGTGCTCCCACATAGATGATCGACCAGGGACATTTAGGATAATATCATTAATTATCCAAGGATGGTCATCATAGTAAACATGCAAATAATATGATAACTCAATTAATAAATTCATAAATCAATAATGTTCATAAGACAATGATTGGCCCCTAGGGCACGATTTCCAACAACCTCCCACTTGCGCTTGGTACAATCATTAATTTGACTAATTCCTATTGACCTAACATGACGCTCATGCTTTGCCTACACAAGCGGCTTTGTTAAAGGATCAGCAACATTATCTTCTCCTGCTACTTTACATATTTTTATATCACCTCTATCATTGATTTCTCTGATGAGATGAAATCGCCTGAGTATATGCTTGGTCCTTTGATGTGACCTAGGCTCTTTGGCCTGTGCAATAGCACCGCTATTGTCACAGAGCAAAGTTATTGGATCTGAGATGGTAGGTATCACCCCTAGTTCTGTGATGAACTTCCTGATCCAAACGGCTTCCTTAGCTGCATTAGATGCTGCTATATACTCAGCTTCCATTGCAGAATCTGCTACAGTGCCCTGCTTAGAGCTCTTCCAGCTTACTGCTCCATTATTGAGGAGGAATATGTATCCAGACTGCGATTTTTGGTCGTCCTGGTCAGTTTGGAAACTCGTATCTGTGTAACCAGTTACACAGAGCTCATCATCCAATCCACCATAGACCAAGAATAAGTCCTTAGTCCTTCTTAAGTACTTAAGGATATTCTTGACAACAGTCCAATGGCCCTCACCAGGGTCCTGTTGGTATCTGCTAGTCATACTTAAGGCAAACGAGACATCCGGTCGAGTACATAACATGGTGTACATGATAGATCCTATGGCCGAGGCATATGGAACCTTACTCATGCGACCTCGCTGATCAGATGTACTAGGACACAGATCTTTGCTGAGGTGAGTACCATGAGACATGGGTATGAAACCCCTCTTTGATTCGTGCATACTGAACCTATGCAGTATTTTGTCTATGTATGTACTCTAACTGAGTCCTAGAAGTCTTTTAGATCTATCTCTATAGATCCTGATTCCTAGGATGTAGGTGGCTTCACCCAAGTCTTTCATCGAGAAAGACTTTCCTAACCAAGACTTGACAATCTGTAAGGTAGGAATGTCATTCCCAATAAGTAGGATGTCATCGACGTAGAGTACCAAAAACACAACTGTGCTCCCACTAACCTTCTTGTACACACAAGGTTCATCAATGTTTTGAAGAAATCCAAACTCTTTGATTACTTCATCAAAACGATGATTCCAACTCCGAGAGGCTTGCTTTAGTCTATAAATGGACTTTTGAAGCTTGCACACTTTACCAGAGTCCTCGGAACGCACAAACCCTTCAGGTTGTGTCATGTACACATCCTCAAGGAGCTTTCCATTAAGGAAGGCTGTCTTGACGTCCATCTACCATATTTCATAGTCATAATATGCTGCAATAGCAAAGAGGATTCTGATTGATTTGGCCATTTCTACTGGGGAAAAGGTCTCATCATAGTCCACACCATGAGTTTGAGTAAAACCTTTTGCAACCAGTCGTGCCTTGAAGACATTTACATTGCCATCCATGTCAGTTTTCTCTTTGAAAACCCACTTGCACCCGACGGTTTTTACACCTTCAGGCGGGTCGACCAAGGTCCAAACCTGATTGTCGTACATGGATTGCATCTCAGACTTCATGGCACTAAGCCATTTTTCAGAGTTTGGTCCCACTATAGCTTCTCGATAGGTAGTCGGCTCATTATGCTCAATGAGCAACACATCACGACTATCAGAAATCAGAAATCCATATCTCTGAGGCTGAAGTCGTATCTTATTAGAGTTACATGGACCTTGCGTGACTTGAGGAGTCTCAACAACTTGTTGTGAGTCTTCTCTATTTTCCATCTGCAGTTCTGTGGTGTCTTGTAGCTCTCGAACTTCTTCGAGTTGTACCTTACTCCTACTGGTTCTTTTAGAGATAAATTCTTGTTCAAGAAAGATACCATTTCTGACAACAAACACTTTGTTATCAGCAGGGTTGTAGACGTAATATCCCTTGGTTTCCTTAGGATATCCCACAAAAAGGCATTTTGAGGATTTGGGCGCTAATTTGTCTGAGCTTGTTGCTTAACATATACCTCACATCCCCAAATCTTGAGGAAAGACAAACTAGGCGTCCTCCCAGTCTATATCTCATACGGAGTCTTTTCGATTGCCTTAGATGGAACACGATTGAGTGTGAACGCAGCTGTCTCTAGGGCATGGCCCCAAAAGGAGGGCGGAAGATCTGTTAGACTCATCATGGATCGAACCATATCTAATAGTGTTCGATTCCTCCGTTCAGAAATGCCATTCCATTGTGGTGTCCCTGGAGGAGTCAATTGTGAGAGTATCCCACAACTCCTAAGATGATCTATGAACTCTTGGCTCAAATATTCACCACCCCGATCAGATCGAAGGGCTTTAATTGTTTTGCCAAGCTGGTTTTGTACTTCATTTTGAAATATTTTGAACTTTTCAAAAGATTCAGATTTATGTTTCATCAGATAGATGTACCCATATTTGCTAAAATCATCTATAAATGTTATGAAGTACGAATAACCTCCTCTGGCATTTGTGTTCATCGGTCCACACACATCTGTATGTATGAGGCCCAATAAATCAGTGGCCCTCTCACTGTGCCCAGTGAAAGGTGACTTTGTCATCTTTCCTAACAAGCAAGACTCGCAAGTGTCATATGATTCAAAATCAAATGAGTTTAGAAATCCATCTTGATGGAGTTTGAAAATGCGTTTCTCATTTATGTGGCCCAGACGACAGTGCCAGAGGTATGTGGGATTCAAATCGTTTGGTTTGACCCTTTTGGCGGTTATGTTATAGATATTTCCATGATTGGGTTGTTCCAAATTTAATATGTAATGATCAACATGTAAATCACCATGAGCATAGAAAACATCATTACGATAAATAGAACATCTACTATTCCCAGCAATGGAAGTGAAACCTTCCTTATCCAAATAAGAAAGTGAAATAATGTTACTACTTAAAGCAGGAACATAATAGCAATTGTTCAAAACTAACAAAAGCCCAGTGGGCAGAACTAATTCATAAGTGCCTACAGCTAACGCAGTAACCCTTGCTCTGTTTCCAACACGTAGGTCAACCTCGCCCTTTTTCAGCTTCCTACTGTCCTTTAGTCCCTGCACATTTGTACAAATGTGAGAACCACACGCAGTATCTAATACCCATGAGGTGGAAGTAGAAAGATGAATGTCTATAACATAAATACCTGAAGCGATAGCCCCGCTATCCTTCTTGTTCTTTTTCAGATCTTCGAGGTAGAGTTTGCAATTCCTCTTCTAATGACCCGGTTCATTGCAGAAGAAGCAGACTCCTTCCTTTGGAGGCTTTGCCTTCTTTGGTGCAGGCTTGGTTTTGGGCTTGCCTAACTCTTTGGTCTTACCTGATGAGCCATGACCCTTCCCCTTGCCTTTGCCTTTCTTTTTCGTACCCTTTCCTTTCTGAACCATCAAAACACTACTGGGTTTCTTCTTAAGACTCGGCTCAGTAGTTTTAAGCATCCCATGCAGTTCAGAAATAGATTTCTCCATGTTGTTCATGTTGTAGTTCATGACAAACTGGTCATAACTTTCTGGGAGTGAGTTCAAGATCAAATCCGTAGCTAACTCCTGGCTCATGGGAAATCCAAGCCTTTCAAGGTGATCAATGTACCCTTTCATCTTTAAGACATGAGTACTAACTGATGCACCTTTAGCCATCTTGCAGGAATGTAAGGCCTTAGTGGTCTCATACCTCTCTTGCCTTGCCTGTTGCTGGAACATTTCCTTGAGATGCACAATTATCTCATAAGCCTCCATGTGTTCGAGATCGCTTTGGAGCTCTGGAACCATGGTGGCTAGCATTAAGCATCCCACATCGACAGAGTCTTCCTTATGCTTCGTGTAAGCATCTCTCTGAGCTCTAGGAGTATTGGCGGCTGGCTCCTCAGGAATGGGTTGATCTAGGACATGCGCCTTTCTTTCATGCTTGAGAACAATTCTCAAGTTCCTAAACCAGTCAAGAAAGTTTATCCCATTGAGTTTGTCCTTCTCAAGGACAGATCGCAGCGATAATGTAGCAGTATTACTAGTCGTCATGATTCTACAATTAAAATATGCAATTCAATTAGCAATCTCCCACTAAATAAACAACCCTCAATGCAATAGTTAGTGGGCTAAGATCCATATTTGGCTCAAACTTAAGTCCGCTTTGGCAGGACGCTTAAATTAAGTTATTTAGGTAGGTAACACCTTTACCAATTACATCAAATGTAACTCTTAGATGTTTATGGGATTCTATCATCATATGATCTGTCATGTTTTTAATCCCATCTAATGCCTTGAGACCCAAAACCGTTTTGTTAATCTCAATTAAGTCAAACAATAATAAACATGTGAGAGTAGCACCATTACTCTTGCTTATCTCCCCAAGATAACTCAAAAGCACCCACTTTGGTGGAGTCCACAATTGAGCGATCAAGGTTTTGACAAGTGTTCATAAATTGACAGCATTATGACTTAAGATTTCTTTTAGAGGGCCTAATTTAACTATCTGGTTTATAAAACGCATGTTTCTCAGTTCGTATCTCATACAAGTAATATGCATGCGCTGATATAATCATAATATGCATAATCTAAACGTGATACAATATGGATCACCTATCCTAAGTCCCCTCAAGCCAATGAGAGGAGCTCTCTAGTAAGAAAAGAGAAATTACATATAGAAACCTCTTTTAACATTCGAGGGGAGTGAGATGAGAGGAGAAGGTACATTGAGAGTATATAGAGGAAGGCACGACACGCAGGCCGTATTTAAAAATTACAACACTTGCAATCTAGAGCCATATTGTTCACCATACCCAAACATTCAAGAATCAATATTCAGATCTAATCGAAGGGCAATTAATGTTTCAAATCTAAAACATTCACAAAGTAACATATGTTACGGTTATGTTGCGCTACGAACAGGTAGCTACGGTGGTCCCGGAAGAATTTTTTTTTTTTGTTTTTTGTTTCATAAATAATCACGAATCTAAATTCGGTTTTCACAAATAATCACAAATTCGAATTTGGTTTTCTTAGACCCCATCTATGCGAATTGATCAAATCAAAAAGCATCACCACCGATTTCAATTTCCTTTTAGATTCCTTTTATGTCATACACAACACGGATTCCATATATGTCACACATACAACGCTTATTATATGATCGGCTACTACTAACATATATCATATAAATCAACAATCAAGCCTAACTTAAACACAAAACGGCATGGCTCTGATACCACTGTAAGGATTGAAAGACACGCAGCGGAAATTATCTTAAAATTTTTTTCATTCCTTGCCAGGATCTACCGTATGTGTTTAAGTCAAGTGGGAAGAAGCATTACCCTCAGTGTGTCTCAGCGACTTCCACAGCTTTCGGTTACGACGTTCACAGCTTCTCTCTGCAGCTTGTGCTCCCTTTCTGATCACAAGAAGTCGACGACTCAGGTCGGCTTCCTCTACTGGTATCCACACGAACAGCTTTTCAACCACGAACGACGTGCTAGCGTCTCTTGTCCCTCTAGGGCTTTCTCAAGAGTTCATCCTCTCTGTCTCTATTTCGGCAGTTTCTTATCTGCAAACCTTTTGCAGAGTCCCCTTCGGCCTTTCTGTGTTCTATGTGTGTGTCTGTTCCAAAACGTAGCTCCTAATATTAGATATATAGGATGCTCTGCGTTTTCCCTAACCGAAAAGGATTTTAGGAGTTAATCTTATATTAATTCTGAAAATAATACAATATCATATATTGTATAATTTTATAAGAAACTAATTAAATAAATAATATTAAATCCGTCCCACAGATTTAATTACCTATTTATTTAACTTTAAATAAAGATGAGACTGAACTATATTTGATTTATTCTCATAAAACAAATTTGAGATATCCTATCAATTTGAATTTCAAATTCAAACATGATAGGGATTTAATTTATCCTTAAAATTAAATCTTATAAATATCTCTTATATGAGATATCCTATCAATTTGAATTTCAAATTCAAACGTGATAGAGATTTAATTTATCCTTATAAATTAAATCTTATAAATATCTCTTATATGAGATATCCTATCAATTTGAATTTTGAATTCAAACGTGATAGAGATTTAATTTATCCTTATAAATTAAATCTTATAAATATCTCTTATATGAGATATCCTATCAATTTGAATTTCGAATTCAAATGTGATAGGGATTTAATTTATCCTTATAAATTAAATCTCATATATCTCATATATATAATATATATATACGAATTTATATATATACGAATATAAATATAAATAAATATATATACATTCACCTGGATCATTCATTGAATCTGGACATATCTTAGATTCAATGAATATGGACATCATAGCTCGTGTTGGGCTATTTTGTGTGCGACCCTGTAGGCCCATATGAAGTTGGCAGTGGGCCATTTGCTATACTAGCCCACAAGTCGCAAGCGGTCTCTAGCAAGACATAACGACTACCCAAATCATATGAGGATCGATAAACGATGTAACCTTTTATACAACCATATCATGTCCCTTCTGTCACGCGATATTTTGGTCATGGATGAGGCATGGATGATGTCATCCTCCTATTCCCGACCGTTACTTTCTCGATCCCTGAGTAGTCTGACTATAGAAATGGAACTACCTTTCCATTACAGTATGGCCATACATTTCTCAGACTCACTCATCGAGGGGCCCAGTAATATCTCTCCACGAATGTGAGGGATAAATTCCATCTTGACCATTCACATTCCTCCGCATGAAAAACCACTAAGCCCGAACATAGTCTTTATGATCACTCGGTCAAAAGTGACTTTTGACTAGGTCAAAGCTGAGCGTTTTGTCATGTAGGAATCCATGATGATCTCAGGTCAAAGGGCATATTGACATGGTTTGTATATGAGAGAAGCTTATGACGTTACCCATGTAGTTCTCTCATAGCGGGTCGGTCCAACACCCTGTACTCTTACATGTGCTTATGACTTTGATTTATATCTCTATACATTTTCAAAGTCATACTGGTCTTATTTCATCTGTGCTCCCACATAGATGATCGACTAGGGACATTTAGGATAATATCATTAATTATCCAAGGATGGTCATCATAGTAAACATGCAAATAATATGATAACTCAATTAATAAATTCATAAATAAATAATGTTCATAAGACAATGATTGGCCCCTAGAGCACGATTTCCAATAGCTGTAAGTGCAATGTTAGGATAGAAAGATGGTAAGCTATCTAAAGTCATTTCATGCCTCTAAGACATCAGATAATGCTCAAAAGAACTGCATTACCACAGAAAAAAAACTCTTTGCCATTGTGTTTACACTAGACAAATTCAGATTTTATCTTTTGAGTTGTAAAGTGATTATATACACTGACCATGTTGTTGTTAAGTTGTTTAAAAAGCCACAGTTAAAGCCTAGACCCTTGAGGTGGATGCTGCTAATCCAAGAATTTGATGTGGAGATAAGGGACAAAATTGGAGCAGAGAATATGGTAGCTGATCATTTAAGCAGGTTGCCTGAAAATAAAAGGGGAATATTATATTCTGACATCACTTGTGATACATTTAGAGATTATTCTATTTTTGTAATTTCTGTAGTTACACCTTGGTACTGTCACATAAGGAACTATATTGTGACTGGTCTAATGTCACCTTCTTTATCTCATTTCTAGTGCCAGAAGATCAAGCATGAGGCAAAATTTTATATTTGGGAACCACCTATTATATGGAAAATATGTAGTGATCAAGTTATAAGATGTGTTCCAAGTGAAAAAGTGGACATCATTCTTACAGCCTATCATTCTTCTATTTGTAGAGGACATTTTAGTGTAAAGAAGACTTCAAGGAAGATCCTTGATGCTGGTTTTTACTGGCCATAACTATTCAAAGACTGTTATGAATTTTGAAAAGCTAGTGATAGGTGCCAATACTTTGTTGGAGTGACAAAAATGCATGAAATGACTCAGCAAGCTATGTTGTTTTGTGAGGTGTTTGAAGTATGGGGCATTGACTTCATAGGACCATTTCTACCATCTTTTGGGTATACATATATTCTGCTAGCTGTGGACTATCTCTCAAGATGGGTAGAGGCTATACCAACAAGGAAAGATGATGCAGTGATAGTTTCTAGATTTCTCAAGTTACACATCTTCTCAAGGTTTAGTGTGCCAAGAGCTATAGTGAATTATCAAGGCTTTCATTTTGTAATAAGATTTTAGGTGGGTTATTTGCTAAGTTTGGGATCAAGCACAAGGCTTTAATAGCTTATCATCCCTAAACAAATGGTCAAGCTGAAAATTCCAACAAAGCTATCAAGAGGATTATGGAGAGGATAGTAAGACCCTCAAGGAAGGATTGGAGTGCAAGATTGGATGAAGTTTTGTGGGCATACAGAATATCTCATAAGACTCCACTTGAGATGTCCCCATACAGAATGGTCTATGGTAAAACTTATCATCTACCAATAGAAGTTGAGCACAAAGCATTTTAGGTAGTTAAAGCTTGCAACATGGATATTCATGATAAACAGATTCTACGAAAAGAATTTCATGTTGGAGATAAGGTTTTGAGGTTTAAGGCCATATATGCTTTCAAACCTGGAAAACTTACTGCAAGATAGGATAGTCCATGTGTGGTGACTAAGATCCATGACTATGGAACAATTGAATTGATAGATGAAGCAGATGGTATAACATTTCAGGTAAATCACCTATTAAAGATGTACAAGGGGAACTTCAAACCCCCATGATTCTCAGGTTGTCTCATTCCTTGTTTTTCCACTTACAATAGTCTGCTTTAATTAGTTTACTTATATACTTGAGCTATTAATTTTGATTAAGTGTGGGGGAGGAGACCAAGTCAGTAGGGGTAGATAAAAATTAATAAGTTCTTCTTGGATTATGGTTAGCTTTATCCTTATGATTTTTGCCTTTACATGTGCTTTATTACTTCTTCACATTGAGGACAATGTAGAAATTAAGTATGGGGGAGTAGTTTGTGAAATAGGGTCAATAAAATCAGATAATTGATGTAATTCTGTATTCTGGTTGTGACCTTGTGCTATTATTGTTGTGACTAATGTGTGCGTATATGTCAAGTTTCTTCTTTGTGAAACTTAGTCACGAATAATTCTTATTTTTGTCACGATTGTGACTCTGTGTGACTTTTAGTCGCTACCAATGATTATGTTTGTCGTGACCAGTAATTCCTATTTTTTGATGTTTACCTATCGGTGATGTTTAGTCATGATCTGTGCTTATCTTTGTCACGACTGTTACTCTCTATGAATTTTGGTCATGACTGGATTGATACTTGGGTTGCGACCAAAGCATATGTGTTTAACAATGTTACTCTCTATGATTTTGTGTCACGACCAGTGTCTATTTATGTTGTGACCAATATTCCCTGTTTTCTAAAAATTTCTTCTTTGTGTAAAATAGTCACGACCTGAAGTCCTTTTTGTCGTGACTAAAATTGATCTTTTATTGAGAAATTCTTCTATTTCATTATGATAGTTGCTTGGTCTATTGGAATTAACTATCATGGATTAAAATTGAATTTTGAACATATACTTTTGAATATTGGCAAGCTTGATGAAGTGTGAGTTGCTTGTTTCATTGATTGATTGCTGGAAATTGTGCATCATGAATAATTGGTCTCATGTATTTTGTTTAAAATTCATGCAATCTTGTCATAGTGAGTTGATTAGGGTGAGTAAGTTAGATGGAAGGATTTTGAGCCTCCAACATATACTCCTTTATATTGTGTGACACCATCTAGTTTGGTAACTTTGCAAACCTTGTCTCAATCCTTGATTCAAAACCACATTAGTTCCTTAGAATTGTGAATATGATAAGGACATTTCTTTCAAGACCCTTTTAACCAAAAAGTAGCTACATAAAAATTAAATCCCTTGCTTAACCCTTTGAGACCTTCACTTTCTTTTAAAATTTCATCCTTGATTAATGAATGATGTACAAGATATTTGTTAATGCAGTAAGTGTTTAATTGTGAAATAACTGTTAAGTTGCACCACTTGTTGAATATCTAAACTTCAATGTATATGTTCTCTGGTTCAATAGTTAAAAGAAAAGAAAAACACAAAGGAAAAAGAAAAAAACAAAGTAAAAAAGAAGGAAAAGAAAGAAAGAAGAGATAGAACAGTTGACAAGATGTGATATTCAATTTGAATGAGAGAAAGTTAGCTTATGACAAATACTTTCTGCAGTTGCACAGTTAAAATTGTGATTAAATGTTGAAGTAGCTTGAAGAAGTGAGATCATATGCAGTATTTCATTAATCGTTGACATGCATTTCTATTTCATCATGTAGCCTTTCCCACATTACAACCTAATAAAGACCCTTTGATTCAGAATCCTTGTGGCATTTAGTGGTGGAGATGTAGGATGGTTACAAGCATATGGGAAACCTAAGCTAGATGGTTGAGTGAAAATTACCTTAATAAGAGAGTGAGTGAAACACTATCCCTTGTGAGGAAATCTTAACCTAGTTGCTTACTATGATTTCATTGCATGATTTGGATTCTTTGATTGATATGAGATTAGTATGGATTTTTGCCAATTGAAAAGAAAAGATTGATGATTGCAAGTACTCATGCTGTATATGTTGCCAAATTTGCTAAACATGTATGTTTGAATTTCAATTTTAATCTATAATTTTGCTCGAAGTGCAAAAGCTAATTATGGGGGAGTTGATAAACTCATATTTGTAGTGATTTTTAGTATATTTTAAGTGAGTTTTATAATTGATTTTATCCCCATTTACCAATATGATGAGCAATTAAATTAAATTAGAACAGTTGGGAATTAATTGATGTGATTTTAGTGATTAATTGGATAAATAATTTGTTTCTTCTCATTTTCTATTACAGGCCAACGCACTAACAAAATGGATTAAGGAAGAATAACAGCTGGAATAATGGAGCTAGTGACATGTGATAGCACATGGGCAAAATCTAGGAATTAAGGAATATTCACATGGGAATATGGCTGAGGAGAACAAATTGAACATATGTTGGATCCAAGAGCTGCCAATAGAAGAAAGTTGGGCTAACAGAATCACACATGTGTTGAAATAGAAACCACATGGAGGGAAAGCTAACAGATTCATGCACATGCTATCATACACTTTGCATCACATATTCTGGACAACACATACATGACCTCATTCATTCCATACTCTCCTATATATCACACATTACGCCTAGATCCAAGGCACCATTCCATATCACGTTTTCCATTAGCTCTCACATGCATAGCTCATACACATGCACACTTCACTTTATTCTATATCATTCATACACATCACACTATCCCTCACGCATACTCTGATTCCTCTCCACACAGCTGCCAAACGTTTGCACTCTCTCTCTCCATCTCTATTCTTTCTCATATGCAACTTTTCTCTGTTCTAGATAATAGAACCAGAAGAAAGTTTAGTCTTGATCTTCATCTTCTTCTTTTATATTTACCATGATTGTTGTTGTGTTTTCTGTTGTTGCTAAAGTTCAGATAGCAATGTAAGGCTAAGCTATTGTACTCTCTTGGAGATGATGTTGAACCAAAATCCTTGAGCTAAACAGAGATTTTATTATATTTTTAATCCAGATTTGATTGTATTGAGTTGATGTGATTAATATGTAACTATTGATGCAATTAGTGTTAGTAGATGATTAATGAGTGGGGAACCGAGTTGGATTTCCTATTTCTTCATATTTTATGCTTTGATTGACTTTCATCTTTGGACTAAGTTGGACATGGCTGTAGTTAATTAGAACAATTATAAAATAGAGTACAGTTGTATATATTATTTCATCTTCTACTATCTCAAGTTGAATGATTCTTAATTCTCTATTCAATGTCTGCTAGTTGTAGCTTTGATTGAGATTTTAGCTAGCAAGTTGTTAGCTAACCAACTATAATTCAACTAAATAACTCCAATTAATCTGTGGATAATGAAGGTAAGGTAATCTACAAGGGAACACACTTATCACTAATACATTTGAACTTCATAAACATCTAAACTCATAAACAATAGCCTAGGATTTACATTTAGAATTTAGTTACTTCTCATATCACAAACCATCCAATTAATTTGTTAACTTGTGGCTCATTAGATTACTTAGGTATTTTAGCATATATTTAGGCTCCTTGTGAACTGACATAGGTTAGCTTCACTTTACTATAGGTTAGTTTAGTTTGTTTGATAATTAAAATGACAGTTATCAAGATGAAAACTTTAGTTGGAAGGATTCTCGGCCTTAATTTCTATATTCAGTGACAATTCAATTGGTTTATATCCTCTAGAACTTGTTTTGGCTCTGAGTTGAAAATTTATTGCATATTTATGTTATTGAATATGATAGAGACATTCATTTCTAAACCTTTGGGCCTAAACACAAGCCATAAATTTTGATCCATTGATTACCCATTGGACCTTCATTACTATTCTATTGTTATCCATTTTTGCTTTTGTCTAAATTACATTATAATTAAGTCAAGTTCATCTTTTTACTTGAACCCATATAACCTTCACGGAGCTTGTGGAAGTATTGTATATAAGTTGTTTGATTTCTAAGTCTATAAAAAAAGAGAGAGAATGGTGTAGCATTGTCAAGAAGCTATAGCAAAAGAATAAAGGACAAATAAGTATTCATCTGTAATAGAAGGATATGGTTTGGGGTATTTAAATGAAATTTGACATACATCATCTTTAATTAAGACACTCAATTTTATTCTTTTCCCTTTTCCTCCATATCTCCATCGTTTCACCATTAAAAGACCTCTTGATTTTGTGCATAAGTGTTGTATAGTTGAGGAAATTTAAAGCCATTATGAGCATATGATAGGTTGTTTGCCTATTTGAGTTTGAGTAAAAGAACTCTAACAATGAGAGGATATAGAGAGCTACACACTTACATCCTTATAGAGATCTATTGTGCTCATACTGAAACATCCTACTTTTAACCTCTCAGAATACGTATTCAGAAGTGTATTTAACTAGCAGAAGTGTCATATCCTAGTTTTTCCCTATCTGTATAATACTGATAGAGGAAAAAGGTTTGGAAAGGATTGTGATGATGATAGAAATGAAAAGTAATGATTAAACCAAGGTATAAAGAAAAAGGACTAAAATGAAAAGTCTAAAAGTTCTATGGTGAAAAATGAAAGTAGACAAAAGCTTTGGGCCATTAAGTGTAATTATGAAGAGTTGAGGGCCTAAAGTGAAATTTTCAAAAGTTCAAGGGCAAAATAGTAATTATGAGAAAGTTGAGCTAGAAAAGGCTCAAAAATGCCCGAAATCATATTAGTCCCAAATTTTTACAGTAAATAGAAAAAATCATTCTAATCAGTTTGACGCAACACAGAGTTTTGATTTGAGGTCCCGAAAAATTGATATGAATTTCTGAAAAAAGAAAACTTAATACAATATTCTTTGGACCTCAGAATCAAATAAAATTTGGCAGTAAATTCTTATAATTAATAAAAGAATTTATGAAACTAAAAGATCTCAAAAAGGAGTTATGTAGAATTTATTATAGAATTTATAGTGGATTAAAACTCTTGATAAATACGTTCTGGTGGAATTTCTCGGAAGTTGAGCCCATGAAGTTAGTGGACCATGTAGAAGGCCCAAAATGGAAGCTTATAGGCCCAATAATATTTTTCGATAAGTATATGGGCCAGGGCTAATAAAGACTGAGAAAAATATAAAATTACGAAAATGCCACTGAGTATGCCACTATATTGTGTCATTGAGTCAGAGATAGACGAAGAGCATTTTGGTCATTTGAGTAAGGTTAGAAAATTAAAGAGAGTTCCCAGAATAATTGACTAAGGTCAGGAAATACTTTGATGAGGTGCGAAAAGACGATAATGCTCTTGAGATTTTAAAGTGAATGAAGAGGAACTAAGGGGCATTTTGGTAATTTGCTAAGGGATATGTAATTAAGTTTAGACCTAGTACAGGAATGTCAATGGTAAGAATAATCTGGATACTGGATTTAAGGTCAAAAAAATTAGATTCAGCAAATAGTTTGGTTTTTAGGGATTCGGATTGAGCTGATACTAGATTAGACTAGAATTTTTCTAGAAGCTTCTCTCCCTTGGAATTGTGGCACATGTCCCTATGAGTTTTCCCTTGATGATGCAATGGATGATGTCATAATTAGCTTTTAAGAAAAGTTTAATCTAAGAATAAATGTGAGCCTTTAGATTAAATAGTGCACAAAGTGATCTTGGCAATCCATTTTCCATTGGATTTCTCTATAAATACCCCCATATTTTTTATGCAAAACTGTGGCATGAGAACCCTTGTGGCGATCCTACCCAAGTGAAGAGGCAAGCCAAGATAAAGAAGAATTCAAGGACCAAAGTTCAAGCTAGCTAGGGATTAAGGTAAGCAATCTATCCTAACTTAATTTCATTTGATTTAGGGACTTGAACTTAGGGTTTTCATGGAAGAAAGTTGAATTTTCTCTAAGGTGTTTGTGCTATCCAAAACCTTAGATGAAAGGAGAAAGAAGAAGCTTAAAGTTAGAGTTGATATTTGTCATATCCTGATTTTTAGGCCTAGAAGCCCAATATGTAGCCTGAAAAGGTAGACTACCAAGCCCTATGGAGTAGAAGTCCCATAAGTATACATATGATGTTCAGGATCTAAACTGCAAGTAAGTGAAAGATCAGAGACTAAATTGTAAATAGTGAAAGTCCCTGGCGGCATAATGGTCATTTTGAAGAAAGAGATTGACTAAACTGAAAAGTCTAAAAGTCCCAAGGCCAAAAATGAAAGTAGATACAAGTTATGGGCCATTAAGTGTAATTATGAAAAGTTGAGGGACTAAAGTGTAATTTTTCAAAAGTTTCCAAGGGGCAAAATTCTAATCATAGAAAGTTCAGCCAGAAAAGGCTTAAAACTGCCTAGAAGCATTTTAGTCCAAAAATTTATCAACAGATAGAGAAAGTTATGCTAGTTAATCTAGTATGATTTAGAAATTTTATTGAAGTTCTAGATAGCTAATATTTATCTGATAGTCTGAATATTATCTAAAATTTTTATCAGATCTTATAAACCTCAGATATAAGTGAAAAGTTGTAGGAAGGTGTGCCCTATAGTGCCAGATGTCATGGATTTGACAGAACCTCGAAAGAAGTTCTATAGAGAAAGTTATTCACGTTTTCGTGAATTTTGATGGGAGTTTGTGAACACCCGAGATCTGATTATGAAAATTAGCAGTAAGAAAGTCATGACTGAATAAGATCAGATGATGTCATAGGGAGGCCTATAATGATACCAAGTGAGGCCCAAACCCATGATATCAGTGCACCAGTTAAAGGGGCCGATGTCTAGGAAAAGTGCAAAATGACGAAAATACCCCTATATTGTAAAATAATTTAATAATGAGTGAAGGGTATTTTGGCCATTTGATTAAGGTTAGACATTCAAAAAAGGTTATCTAGATAGTTGACTAGGGTTAGGAAATACTCTGGTAAAGTATGAAGAGACAATAATGTCCCTGGAATTATTCTTGGAAATAAAGAGTAACCAAGGGCATTTTGGTAATTTACTAAAAGATGTTTCTTGGGAATTGAGCCACTAGAGTGTTTGAGCTTGATTAGAGGCCAAGATAGAATTCTAAGGGTACAAAAATGTGGCCCAATGATTATGTTAAGTTTAAGTGGCATTAAAGTAATAGTTTAATACTTTTTCATAAAGTAAAGTTACCCGGTTAAAGATAGAGCTGGGGAAAGTGATTAGATAGAGCTTTAAATTCATCCAGAACCATGAGGTGGCATGAAAGGTGTCCTCATGGGACCTACAAGGTGCCACATGGCATGAGTATAGGGAAAGAAGAAAAGGTTAAAGACACGTAGCACGATCTTAGCCGCTCATTCCAAGAAAAGACTCTGGAATTCTCTTGAAGCGCTGGGTCAACTGGTGAAGTGTCCCAAGGGCCCCACCATTGTGTCACCTAAGCATGTGAGGTTTCCCTTGATGATGTTACTTTTGATGAGTTATTGGGGATGATGATGTCATCGTGATGATACAAGCAAGGCTTCTTGAGGAAGCCAAGCGATCTGAGCCATTCATCGTGATTCGATCTGGACATCCATTCCACCTCCCTCCACCCATAAATACCCCACCCCTCCTTCCATTCTATTCACAGCAAGGAGCAAGAAAAAGGAGAGAAAGAAGAGAGAAAAAAAGAGAAAGAGAGAAAGAAAGGAAGGAAGGAAAAAAAAGGAGTTCTAGCGGAGCTATGAGCAATCCAAGGAGTTTAGGGACTTGACAAGTTTAGGAATAAGGTAAGTAATTTATTCTATTCCCTACTCTAATAAATTAGAGGATTTTTCTTATAAATTTAATAGTTAGAATAGAGAAATATCTCTCTTGATAAGGTTAGCCGTGGATAGAAGGAAAGTTAGGGGGAATGTCAGATTAAGGGTATTACCTCAAGTTAAGCTGATATAAGTAGAGCTATTAT
This sequence comes from Leucaena leucocephala, assembly GCA_037074615.1. NCBI lineage: Eukaryota > Viridiplantae > Streptophyta > Magnoliopsida > Fabales > Fabaceae > Leucaena > Leucaena leucocephala. The sequence goes on along the minus strand of CM073535.1, from coordinate 15,350,519 downwards.
GGATAGAGTAATAATGAAAATATTATTATGCTATGTATAGGCTCTGACCTATGTAAAGAAGGAACCTCAAAGCAAAGGTTAAGGACTAAGGAATAGCTATACGCCAGGTAGTAAACTTATCCTAAACTTGTATGCATTGAATGTTATGTTTAGTTATGATATGGCTTTGTTGAATTGTGTTGCATATGTGCTTATGTTTGAAGCTCTGTTTCTATGATTACCTTGGCCAATTGTATTTCATATGTAACATGGAAGCATGTAAATTACACAATGTTAACACTTTTATAAGCAAGCACCGGTATATACATTAATGCGTGCATTATTTAGTACCATTTGCTACTGAGATTTTCCCAGAAATCTCATCCCCTTCCATGTAATCCCAATCCCACAAGTTTATTAATGATGAAAGAGGATTGAAGAAGTATGAAGAGAAGTTGGGGATTAAATAGTACAAATGTTATGTAAAGTTGGGACCAAAATGCTAGAATCAGGGAAAAACACTCGATGAATAGTAAAATTGGAGTATTGACTAATGTTGACCTGGTCAAGGAGTGGTTAATGAGTTATTTTTCCTTGAAAGAGCATTAAGTTAGCTTTGTGTAGCAATTTGAACCACTTCATTTTGATTTTTCTAGATTTAATTATGATTTTTCGAACTCAGGTCACTCCTCTGGAATTTACACAATGAACAGTACTAGATAAAGTAAAATTCCATATTGTATAATTTGATTTCAATAACCTTAAAAGTGATTCCAGATGCTATCATTTGGTCGTTAAGATGTAAGAAAATAAGGATGTTACAATATTCTTGACTTTACCATTGTTGAAACCTTTTGATTAGCACTGTTCATGATAGAAGGAGATGGAATTTCAATTATCTAAAGCTTCCATTTAATTTATATGATGATTTTGTGTAGGATTGGATAGGTTTTGAACTTTAGAAATATTAAAATTGAAAGTTGTAATTCTTGGAATTCTTCTCTATTACTTTTCACTCGCATGAATAGTGATTGAAATTTCATGATTTTGATTATTCAAATGGTTTTAAAATGAGAAGTTGTATGGGATAAAGTAGAGAAACAAATATAGGAAGCATTAGAATCAAAATGAGAATTTTTGGAAGAATTATGCATGTTTTTTTAAATCTGTCCAAAACAGTGTATGAGAGCTAGAATTTCACGATTCTAAACTCATAAATGGATTCAAAAGGTGAAGTGTTGTAGGGTAAATAGTGATGGTCATGATGTAATAAAAAATAGTAAATGATAAGATAAAGGTATGAGCTTGTACAGACATGTTAACATGCCAAGCTTTGTTTTGACTCAAAGAATATCTTATTTCGATGTTTGTACAAAGAAAAAGAATTTTCCAAAGTCAGGGACCAGAGTCCGTTTTCAAAAATTTTGACCAAATGAATAGTATTTTTTTACGATTAAACTGTATTAATTGACTAAGCATTTGCTCAGGAAATTATTTTTCACTTAAAGTTCAAGATGTTATGTTCAGGTATCTTTTTGAACCACATCATTTCAAGTTTTCTATAATTAATTATGATTTTTTTTAAGTTTGTCACCGAATCTAGAATACCCTATAAACAGTAACTCGAGAAGAGTAAAAATTCTAGATTTAGCTAATGGACTTCCAAGGTCTTGTAAGTGGTTCTAAATGCTACGAAATAGTCCCTAAAACGTATGAAAGTAAGGATATTATAGGAAGCATTACTTTAGCCCAAAAATTAAAAATTTTAAATTTCACTTTCGGGTACTGTTCATTTGGTGATTTTAATATTGACAGTTCAACTTTGAAAATTAATAACTAATTCTACCAAAATCGTATGGAGATGATCCAAATTTCTATTTGAATATGTTTCATATCTATTTAAAGTAAAAATATAAATCTAGACATTTACTTTACCAATCAATTCAGTTAAATCGTTACTTTTTACTATTCATATGCAAATTCTTGAAATTCCATATTGTATCTTGTAAATTTTGAAATTCATATCTCTTAATATACACAACCAAATAAGGCATGCTACCTATGCATTTAAATATGTGGATGTTTACTACATGCTCATAAAATTTAGTGAATTAATTCTTTCATTTGCTAGATCAAACTGAAGCTACAACAAAACTACTTTAGGATTTACATTTTTACCATTTCAGTTCCCTTTCTTTAATTCTTAATAATTGTTCCAGCATGCATAAACCATCTTTTTGGCCTCTTATACATTCATATGCATCATGGGATTATGCCATAATTATTTCATACATTTTTCTTTACAGATAATGGCATACTACATAACATTACATAAAAAGAATGACATGACATCACTTGTCTACTTCTTCTCTTCCTCCTTAGCTCATGTATCGAGAATGATTCTTCCATCATAAATAACCTATTATGGTTAGTTATGGGAGGGTGAGATTCTAGTGAATCTTAGTAGCAAATATTACTACTCAAATATGCAAGATGGATGCTAATGGATGATATGAAATTTTATTAAAATTTCTTTAATTAGTGACATGCCATCATGCTATATACTTTGCATAAAAATGCATAGACATGGGAAATATGTTATTTATAACATATTCAACATCTTTTATCATGTCATAACATCATTCAATCATCATATCCATGTCAACACATAAGCATACCACATCAAGCACATAAAGAGGTAAGTCTACTACCATAAACATAAGCTTTCTTCCTTATTCTTAAACCTGCTCCCTAACTTTTCAACCATGAAGCCTTTCAGTCAACTACTTCCCAACATTTTCTTGGATGTCTCAAGGTCCTAAACACATTCATATTATCACATAATTCATTAGGACCATATGAAATATCCTCCTTTTCTTACATTTTAGGGACCATTCAGTAGCATTTAGAACCACTTCTAGGGCCATTGAAGTCAAATCATACAATCTGAAAATTTACTCCTAGTGAACACTATTCACTGTGTAAATTCCAGCAGAGTGGCCTGATTTCAAAAAATCATAACTAATTCTAGAAAAATCAAAACGAAGTGGTTTAAATTGCTACGCGAAGCTAACATAATCCTCTTTCTAGAAAAAATAATTCATTGACCACGCCTTGACCAGGTCCACATCAGTCAATATTCAAAGTTTACTGTTCATCATGTGTTTTTCCCTGATTCCAGCACTTTGGTCCCATCTTTGCATAACCTCTGCACTATCCAATCCCTAGCTCCTCTCTATGATTCTTTGGTCCTCTTTAAACATACCTGTGGGATTGGGATTACATAGAAGGGGATGAAATTTCTGGAGAAATCTCAGTAGCAAACGGTAACCATATAATGTATGCAACTATATGCTTGATGTTACTATGTGTGTACTTAATGATCATGCTTGCATCATGATAACATACATGCTTCCATGTTACTTAATTATAACATATGGCCATAGTATAAAAAGGAACAGAGCATTACTTAATCATACATGCCTCACATCATCAAGGTAAGAAAATATCACATAAAACATCCAAGTAATATAAGCATACAAGTAGGTAAGTCTACTACCTGGCGTGTAACCTTTCCTTCCAGCTCCTAGCCTTGTCTCTAAGGTTCCTTCTTTTTATAAGTCAGAGCCTATACATAGCATAATAATATCTTTATTATTATCTAGTATAACTCTACTTACCTTATGCTTAACTAGGGGTGATATCCTTATTCCGACATTCCCCTGGCTTTCTATCTACCTTTAGCTACCTTTATTAATAGAGATATTTCTCTATTCTAACCACTAAGAGCAATCCTCTACTTTATTAGAGCAGGGACTAGATAACTTTCTTACCTCATTCCTAAGCTTTGCCCAGTCCCTCAGCTCCTTAAACTGCTCCTGGCTCCACCAGAACTCCTTCATTTCTTTCCTTTCTTTCTTTCCTTCTCTCTTTCTCTCTTTCTCTCTTCTTTCTCTTCCTTTTCTTGCTAGATCAGTGATGTGCCTTGAAATGGGAGGGGAGGTGGAATGAATGGTCTAGATCAAATCATGATGAATGGCTCAGATTGCTTGCTTCCTCAAGAAGCTTTGCTTGCATTACCACGATGACATCACCCTCCTTGATGGCTCACCATTAATGACATCATCTAGGACACCTCAGAGACACCTCAGGGGTATATGTGTAAGGAATTGGAAGACACACAGCAAAAATTAACTTAAATTTTTTTCCATTCCTTGCCAGGATCTACCGTATGTGTTTAAGTCAAGTGGGAAGAAGCATTACCCTCAGTGTTCCTCAGTGACTTCCACAGCTTCTGGTCACGACGTTCACAGCTTCTCTCCGCGGGTTGTGCTCCCTTTCCGATCGCAAGAAGTCGATGACTCAGGTCGACTTCATCTACTGGTATCCACATGAACAGCGTTCCAATCACGAATGACGTGCTAGCGTCTCCTGTCCCTCCAGGGCTTTCTCAAGAAATCGTCCTCTCCGTCTCTATTTCGACAGTTTCTTATCTGCAAACCTTTTGCGGATTCCCCTTCGGCCTTTCTGTTTTCTATATGTTTCAAAATGTAGCTCCTAAAATCAGATATATAGGATGCTATGCATTTTCCTCTACCGAATTGAATTTTAGAGTTAATCTTATATTAATTTCGAAATTAATACAATATCATATATTGTATAATTTGATAAGAAACTAATTAAACAAATAATATTTATATTGAATCCGTCCCACAGATTTAATTCACCTATTTATTTAATTTAAAATAAAGATAAGACTGAACTATATTTGATTTATTCTCATAAATCAAATTTGAGATATCATATCAATTTGAATTTCAAATTCAAACGTGATAGAGATTTAATTTATCCTTATAAATTAAATCTTATAAATATCTCTTATATGAGATATCCTATTAATTTGAATTTCAAATTCAAACGTGATAGAGATTTAATTTATCCTTATAAATTAAATCTTATAAATATATCTTATATGAGATATCCTATCAACTTGAATTTTAAATTCAAACGTGATAAAGATTTAATTTATCCTTATAAATTAAATCTCATATATCTCTTATATATAATGTATATATACGAATTTATATATATACGAATATAAATATAAATAAATATATACATTTACCCTGGATCATTCATTGAATCTGGACATGTCTTAGATTCAATGAATATGGACATTATAGCTCGTGTTAGGCTATTTTGTGTGTGACCCTGTAGGCCCATATGAAGTTGGCAGTGGGCCATTTGCTATACTAGCCCATAAGTCGCAAGCGGTCTCTAGCAAGACATAACAACTACCCAAATAATATGAGGATCGTTAAACGATGTAACCTTTTATACAACCATATCATGTCCCTTCTGTCACGCGATATTTTGGTCATGGATGAGGCATGGATAATGTCATCCTCCTATTCTTGACTGTTACTTTCTCGATCCGTGAGTAGTTTGACTATAGAAATGGAACTACCTTTCCATTACAGTATGGTCATACATTTCTCAGACTCACTCATCGAGGGGCCCAGTAATATCTCTCTACGAATGTGAGGGACAAATTCCATCTTGACCATTCACATTCCTCCGCACGGAAAATCACTAAGCCCGAACATAGTCTTTATGATCACTCAGTCAAAAGTGACTTTTGACTAGGTCAAAGCTGAGCGTTTGTCATGTAGGAATCCATGATGATCTCAGGTCAAAGGGCATAGTGACATGGTTTGTATATGAGAAAAGCTTATGACTTAACCCATGCAGCTCTCTCATAGCGGGTCAGTCCAACACCTTGTACTCTTACATGTGCCTATGACTTTGATTTATATCTCTATACATCTTCAAAGTTATACTGGTCTTATTTCATCTCCGCTCCCGTATAGATAACTAGCCAGGGACATTTAGGATAAGATCATGAGTTATCTAAGGATGGTCATCACAATAAACATGCAAATAATATTATAACACAATTAATAAATTCATAAATCAACAATGTTCATAAGATAATGATTGGCCCCTAGGGGCACTATTATCTTTCCATACCTTACCAGAGTACCTCTTGACCCTAGTCAACTATCCAGATACCCTTTCTTGACTGTCTAACCTTAGTCAAACGATCATAACGCCCTTCGTCTGACTCTAACTTAATGACACAACACAGTGGCATACCTTCAATGGCATTTTTGTAATTCTTCATTTTTCTCGGTCTTTATTAGCCTTGGCCCACATACTTATCTAAAAATATCATTGGGCTTATAAGGTACCATTCTGGACCCTCTATATGATCCACTATCTTCATGGGCTCAATTCCCGAGAAATTCCCCTGAAACCTATTTATCAGGTCTTTTAATCCACTATAAATTCTATAGAACTCCTTTTTAGGCTCTGTCAGTTTTAGAAATTCTTATATTAATTATAGGAATTTACTGCCACATTTCATCTGATTCTGAGGTTTAGAGAATACTGTATTAATTTTCCTTCTCTTCAAAAATTAATATAAATCTTTCGGGACCTCATATCAAAACTCTGTGTTACATCAAACTGATCAGCATAATTTTCTCTATTTACTGAGACCTCTGCTCAACAGGGTCTAGTAGCATCCCTTTTTCAGGCTATATACTGGGCTTCTAAGCCTAAAAATTGGGATATGACACCATGATCATATACCAAATGGAAAACTAGCTCTCTTTATCCTAACTAATTTCTCTTAATTTCAGTTAATTATCTTGCCCTTTCAATTAATTAGTGCCTTGACTGTTTCCTACATAATTTTGCCCAAAGAATCTAAATATAAAGTTAGAATTAACAAATTCTAACTCCTTCCTTGAGACCTGGATAGAAAAGAAACGTGGCATAATAAGATTTTCTCCAAAAATTCCTATTTTGATTCCAATGCTTCCCATACTTGTTTCTCTACTTTATCCCACATAACTTTTCATTTTAAAACCATTGGAAGCACCAAAATCATGAAATTCCAATCACTGTTCATGCTTGTGAACAGTAACAGAGAAGACTGCTAAAAGTTACATCTTTCAATTCCAATGCTTCCAAGGTTCCAAGCCTATCCAATCCTACAAAAAATCATCATATAAATTCAATGGAAGCATTAGATCATTGAAATTATCACATATGAACAGTGATTCTTACAATGGCAGTCAAGACCATAAAACCCTAATTGCATGCATACTTGAATTTCTAAGCCAATACTACTTGATTCTAGCTTGTTTAAGCTTGTCTAAACATTCCATGACTTAAAATTCATATTTCCCCTTTAATTCTAGATCATATACAGCAGCTAATATGGAGAGAAAAATGGTGTTTTAACCATCCAAATCCAAGGGAAATCTTCCTACAATATAATACAAAGATAGGAGAAAGAAGTTACCTTGGATCCTTACTTGATTGGCTCTTAGATTTGCCTTGTCTTGCCTTGAGATTTCATTTTGGCAGAACCTCCCCATGGTTCTCCTTTGCCTTATGTGAATGTGCAGAAATGAGGGGGTATATATAGAAAAATTTGGATAAAAATGGATAGCTAAGATTACTTTGGTTACTATTTGATCCAAAGATCCATATTCAATCCTGCATCAAGCTTTCCCTAAAAGCTTTAGAATGACATCATCCATGACATCATTTAGTGCCTTGTTTGGGATAATAAATGGAGAAATACTGATAGAAAAAATTTTAGTTCAATCCGGTATTGATCAAGTCAATTTCACAAAAACCAGACTGTTTTATAACTCTAATTTTTCTGAGATTCTATATATTTTCTAACCTTAAATCCAGTATCTGGATTTTTCCTACCATTGAAATTGTTGGATTAGGTATTTATCTGCTTACCATCCTTTATAAATTGACTAAAATGCCCTTGGTCCACTATCTTACACTATATTATCCTTAAGGGCATAATTGTCATTTCACACCTTTCTACATCTTATTAGGGCATGTACTGACTCTGATTATTCATCCCTGTACCTACCTTAGCATTTTGACCCTATCCAAATAACCAAAATTCCCTCCATTCATCTCTTGTTCATTATTATAATATAGGGGTATTTTTATAATTTCGCATTTTTAAGGGTTCCTCTGGACACTGGCCCACATGACTGTTCAAATATATTACTAAGCCTTTGGGATGCCAACTTGGGCCTCTACATGAATCCAATACCTTTATAGCTCAATTCCCAAGAAACATCACCTAAAAGTATTTAACAGGTATATTATTCTACTATAAATTCTATTAAAAAATCCATAAAACTCATTTTTTATCTCTATCAGTTTCATAAATTCTTATATTAATTATAAAAAATAAAATTTCATCTAATTCTGAGGTTCAAAAAATACTGTACTACTTTTTTCAAGCTTGGGAAATTCATATCAATTTATCGGGACCTCAAATCAAAATTCCGTATTGCATTAAACTTATCAGAATAATTTTCTCTATTTACCGATAAAATTCGAGATTGCAGCATTTTCGAGCAATTCTGAGCCTTTTCTATCTCAACTTTCTCATAATTATAATTTTCCCTTGAACTTTTGATAAATTATATTTTAGTCCCTCAAATTTTCTAAAATTATACTTCTAAACCCAACATTTATCTCTACTTTTATTTTAGCCCAAGAACTTTTCTAAATTTCACTCAAGTCCTTGAGCTTTCATTAAAATGACATTCACGTCCCGAAGCTTTATAACTATATACCTTTCATGTCTTTCTTCAACTTAAAACTTATCTAACATTTATCATTTCTTCTAAGTATCATCACAATCCCTCTCAAAACTCTTTCCGCTATCAGTCCCTACAGGTTCCATACAGATAGGGAAGAATCAAGATGTGACACATATAGTTAAGATTCATTTCATTTAGTAGTTAATTACTTGGCATTGCTTATATTATCATTTTTACATTCCCAAAAGATGGTAAATTAATTGTTTTAAGGTTTCACTGTGGATTATGTTGTTATTTCAAATTTACCAGCATTAGCTTAAGTGTGATTCATTTCTTTGTCTAGGAGTACAAAGGTTCAAGTGTGGGGGAATTGATAGGATGCAAATTGTATATGGTTTCTTTGACATTTTCAAGGGTTTTATGAGAAGTTTACCATTCATTTTGTGTCTGTAATTGGAATTTTGTGGTAATACATGATTGTGCATGGCAATATGTTCATTAAAGGGTTAAATGGTAAATTAACTCTTTCAAACTGCATTTATATTGTTCTTTAATTAGTTGGGCTTTTACAGTGAGCTTTGATTTTGAATTGCAGGTGTTTTAGAGAAGAATCAAGGACCCAATGTGAAGCAGAGAAGGAATCACTAGACAAAGAAGACCTGAAACGTGAAAGTCAACTTCTGTGATGTTTAGTCACGACCTTTAATTCCATTAGTCGTGACCTGTTTTCTCCTAGGAGGTTCTCTGCGTGCTCAATTCACTACCAAAATTAGGATTTGGTCATGACTATAATAGACAGTTAGTGAAGCTGTGCATTTTTATTGAGGTTACTATGTAATTAAGGCAAAAGGGGAGCAGTCAGATGAGGGAAGGTTGGATTTTTGCCAGATTGGCTAGAAAGCAATTGCTCATTCTCTCTTAACTTTCTGTTTACAACTCAATTCACACCTTCCATTTTTATTGATCTTTCGACAAATTTTCATATTTTTACACTGATTAATCCACTTCTACCATCTTTCTTGACCTTTCTATCATTTTTCTATATTCTTCATGGCATCAATTTTAGGTAGCGATAATAACACAATAGGAGCTATGAGAGGCTAGATCTTTAGCTTCTTGGTGATGGAATAGCATATCTTGAGCTCATGGACTACACTGGGGAGTTTTCTATTTTAATCTACACCTATTTCATGTTTTGACATTTTTAGATTTAGGGATTTCATTGTATGAATAGGGATTGAATGTTGATTGATTATTCTCATATTAGATATATGTAATTGACATTGGATGATGAGATTGTTGATTTTAATATAAATATTTCAATTTTGATTTATGGATAATTAGACTATTATCAATTATTGTTGATGTTTAATTCAATTGTTTGAAGTCTATAGTTGTTGATTGATAATCATTTGAGGGCATTATCATCATCTAATTTAATTACACACTAAGAGGTTTTTAATAGTGCATGAAGAAGTTTTTAAACTAGCTCTGATCAAAGGTGTTTAAGAACCATTCATGCATTGGACTCAATCGATTGATTGAGGTTTTATTTAAGACTTAGTGATTTCAAAACTCCCATATCAAATTAAGAGCAAGGACATAGATGTTTTCATTATCAAGAGTTTTTCTTAACATATTTCTTTTACAATCCAACTCATTTTTCTCTTAATCAAAAATACAAAAATATTTACTTTACTGCACCCTTACTTTATTGCATCAATGTTCGATCAAACTCAAAATCCATTATTTTACTCAATTTTTAATGGATTTTCCCACCAATATGGTAGGATTCCTATAAAAATGCTCCTTGAGAAGAATGATAAGGTTGTGCCTTATATTACATTATCGGGTGCAATCATTATTTTGATGGATCAGATGACGACAATCTGAGCCTATCAATGTGTCCTTCAGATGCTCCCCCATCTTACTGCCTTAAAGGTAGTATTTCACAAGGTTCGACTTAAAGTCCTTCTACTGTTTATCTCATTACCTTAAAAGTGGCGGAAATGTTGAAATTTTGCTATGTGGAAGTATAAAGAACATATGAAATGAAGCTACAATAAGGGACAAAAATCATTAATAACTAAAGTAGATAAGTGGAATATAGAATAGAAATTTACCAAAATGTCCTCCCAAATTATATCCTTCTCTTTATGGTCGATCGCCTTCTACGTAACCCTAATCTTAGCACGTACTAATAGCTGACATAGCTGTTAAACACTAGTTCATTTTGAATAGTTGCCTTCTTATCAATATCAAACTCAACTAGTAACCTCATGGGATTTGACCCCTTATCTGTCCTAGAGACCCATTTCATACGAGTCTGGACTCTTCCTTTTCTCTTCCATTACTGACCAGAACATGAACCTGAACCTGTTGAACATGAATTGTCCATGCTCTATTTAAAAAACAATAAATAAAGTTAAGAATATGATACAACTAACCATCCAACATAGTGATTAATCTCCCAAATTATAACTTCAGTGAGCCGCTTGTTTAGAAATTAAGAATCTCAAAAAGCACACTATATTCTTCTCTTTAAACCTCAATGACCTAATAACATACACAAACATATATTCCTCTTTGTTATATCCATAAATAAACTATCAAACCATCATATTAACTATTGATTATGTTATAATCACCTAATCATCTAACTCCTATTATGTCCCATAATCTTGAGTCCTAAAAATCACATTTAAGATTAACCAAGATTTAGTTTTCCTATGGCTCAGCGTACTATCCAAATAAAGGAATAGAGCAAATTCATAACTTGTGCTCTAATATCTTAAAGCCTCATTTTGGAGTTTTTCAACACCTATTACAACAATTCAAACATTTAGGAATATAAACGAACAAAACTCCATAACGCACTTTAGTGAATCACTTGCGTACATACTCACAGGCGATATTTACATATTTTATTAATTCATTTAGTGTCTTTTATCTTTAATCCTAATAAAGAACCATACCACAAAATAATAAAGAAGTTAAATGGTGATTCACAGCTTTGAAGATGAGAATGATGACAGAGATAGTGAACGATGATGGAGTCACCAAAAATAGTTTGAAAATGACAAAAAATGTCTTTCGTCCAAGTTTGTTGTGGTGGGACAGAGAACAGGACTACAAGTGATTGTGTGAAAAGTTAATCTGAAGCTCACCACCATTATATATACTTGTAATGGCAGTTGTTAAAAAAACCGCGGTAAAAAATCTTAATTTACCAGATATGAAGATTTTATATGGCAGTTTATTAAAATTGTTGTTACAATTATCTGTAACGGTGATTTTTAATAAAAAACACCTTAAAAAGTATTGATCCTATTATTTGAAGATAACAAATAATCTTGAATCCAATAAATTAGACACTAAGCTAGTATGCCAACAATATTTAGTAATTTGTTGCCTTATTAATTTATTGGGTAAACTAGACTTCTTGATTAATATTTTTCTCAAAATATGTGCACTTCCAATTTTCTTTAAAGTACTCATTGATAAACGCACTAATTAAACAAGGTAAAATTGATGCACGTCCCATAAAGAAAAGCGTTCTCTACATATTTGTTAAGTTTTGAGCAACCTATATGACATCATTTTCAACTATATCAAAATTTTGGGTGAGTTGAGTTAGGCTTATATTAAACTCAATACAATATAATAATGGTTTATTCTTAAGAAAAATGTGTACATAATTGATCAGAACAATAATAACTTACTTTAGCAAATATTCTAACTAGTTTTACTATTCCTTAGAATATTCTAATCGACTATTTTTTACATTTTGTAAGAAATCCCATCCCATCCATTATCACCAAAAAGTATCAAAAAAAAGGAGAAGAAATAAAGGCACGAAGCCTTTCAATCAGATAAAGCAGAGTTGTTTAAGTTGTGAGAGTTATCTGGGTCATCTAAAAGGTAGTGGAAGTACCACTGGTTATATTGTCAGTGGAGATAAGAATAGAGACTATCAAACCTTTCTTGAAGGTTCTCTACCTAAAGGGAGAGCTCTTCAACTGAGTTCTCCTAACTATCCATTCAGTTTATCAATTCTTCTAGACATTTAAGGAGGTCTAGAAATGGCAAAGCGGGTATTAGGTCAAGGAGAGGATGCTTATCCTCTAAATCGTCATGGGATCTTTTCTATGAACTATAAGGAGAAGAGCTTGAAGAGGATGACATGTAAAGAAAAATGAAAAATACAATAAGACAAAGATGATAACAAGAAGAAACATATTCAGGAAAAGGAAGTGAAATAAAAAGTACAATGGAAGGATATTTAATATTAAAAAGACAATTTATAAGAGGCATCTGTTGGCCTTCCCTCATGATGACTAGAGACGTTGGGAACTGAAGATGCAAGAGATGTACACTTTCATTACGGATTTATTTATGAATGTGCCACCACCTTTTTTAAGACATTTTTACTTTTAACTTCTATGAAGTAGAATCGTGATAAATGTATTTTCTGGTAGTGAAATTTGTTCTCTGTTCCTTTTTCAATAAAACCTAACAACAATTCCATATAGATTTCTTCATCCAAATCACCATTAAGGAATGCAATTTTTACATCCATCTTATATAATTCTAGATCTAAAATGTTTACTATTGTCAAAATAAGTCTTATAGAATTGAAAAGCACAACAATTGAAAAGTATCTTTATAGTCTATACCTTCATATTGTGTATCCCTTTACAACTAATCAAGCCTTATATTTGTCAAAATATCTATCCATTTTTCTCTTAATTTTGAGAACCCACTTATTCCTAAGGGCTTTGAGACCTTTTGGTAGATAAACCAACTCCCAAACTTAGTTATTCATCATTGAATCCATTTCTTCTTCCCTTTCAGGAGTAACTAAGTGATTCACCTTCTATTTAAAAACATATCTTGGAATACTTTCCCTCTTACTCCTTCTGACAAGAGCTATCTGCTTATCTTTTTTCTTGGCTCCTACTCAGATTGATATATCTATACGATTCTCGTTAGTCAATTTCTTTTGCACTGTCTTGCTATTATGTCTCGTAAAGAGATATAATGCAATCAACATTTCCTCTACTAGAAAATTGAATATCAATAAACTTATAATCTCTTGATTCTATTTCAATCACTATTCCATCTTCATTTTCTCCTATGAAAACATATCATTTTGATTTCTTAGAGTACCTGATAAAGATATAATTCTTTCCTCTAGGAACCAATTTCCCATGCTTGTTGGAATCATTATGGATGTGCATAGCCAACACCTATGGTCTAAGGATGCTTAGATCTAACTTATGTTTTGTCTATAACTCATAAGGTATGGAAGTGACTGACTTTAAGGACACACGGTTAAGTATGAAGGTTATTATCAACAAAGCATCACCCCACTATTAAATTGTTAAATTTGCTTGTGCCATCATAAACTTAACCATGTCTAGAAGAGTTGATTTCTTCTTTCAACAACTCTATTTTGTTATGGAATGCTAGGGATAATTAGTTACCTAATTATTCTCTTTTCTTCATAGAACTGTTTGAATTGATCTAACAAGTATTCACAACCTCAATCATTGCGTAATGCTTTAATTTATTATCCATTTAATTATTTATTTCATTTATGTACGTCTAAAGCATTCGAGAGTCTAAAACTTATGTGAGATCAAATAGACATGACCATTCATGAAAAAATCATCACTAAAGGTAATAATACCAAGCTTTGTACATAGACCTTACACTCATTGGACCACATATATCATAATGGATTAATTGCAATGGGTTTTCAGCTTTTGTACCCTTACCGAAAGGTTTCCTAGTTGCCTTGCTAGAGGACAATTTTCACATAACAACATTTTCTTATTTTAAAGTTTTCCTAGCAAACATCCTTTAGCCAGTTTAATAATTCTATTTTGATTAATATGTTCTAGCCTAACATGAAAAGTATTCATATCAGTATTATTTGAAGAAATAGCAAAGCATTCATGAACATTAGAATCCAGTAATATCCATAACAAAGAATTTATTGACAAGGAAAGTTGAACCAAAAAAGACTGAGTTGCATAAAATATCTGCAACTTTGTCATGAAAGTTTACATCAAAACCAAATCCTAAAAGGCATAAAATATAAACTAAATTTTGTCAGATGTTAGGTGCATAAAGTACATCATGGAGCATCAAGGTCTTCCTACCACGAAAAGTAAATTTGAAGGTGCCAATGCCTCTAACCTCGATCCTCGCATTATTGCCTATATAAAGTTACTTACTTTGAAAAGGCAACCAACGATATTCCATGAAGGATCCTTTATCCCTTATTACGTTGTCTATAGAGCATGAATCAATAATCCAAGAAGAACAAACCATTTTTGAAACATAACAAACATGTGAGTTCACATAATTCACTAATACCTTTTTTGTTCTCTTTCTATTTCGAGCAGTCTTGTGCGAAATAGCCCATTTTTTGGCAGGCAAACAATTTTACCTTCTTTAGGTCGAAATTCTTCTTATCTCCCTTCTTTCCTTTCTTCTTGAATTATTTTTTGCCCTTTTTGAATTGAGGACTACCCTTCTTCCCTTTCATCTGAAATTTCTTTTCTATTTTGAAAATTGGCTTTGATTAGGAATGACCAGCATCCTTAGTCAAATAAGCCTACTTGGAGGTTTTGTATGCCTCCTAGTGCTCATCATCAAACTCCAAATGTCTTACAGTATACTTAAAGGTAAGGAAGTTCTCATTGTGGGTCGTATTCACTTTTATATTCTCCTAGCTTTGAATAAGTGATCAAATCACTACCTACACTTGTTGCTCATCTGACCAAGTATGTCCAACTTCCTTAAGTTCTCTAATCATTCTAGCCATCTCTCTTAGATATTGCCTTATGGAAGTTTTTGGCCTCAACTTATAGGAGTCAAATTTAATCGTCAACCTCCTAAGTTTGATAATGGAAGTACCACCAAACTAGTGCTTAAGTGCTATCCACATATCTTGTGTAGTCTTGTGCATCTCAAACTTGCACATTATGTCATCTTCAATGGCACTTAGCAGTGTGATTCTATTATACTATTATTCTTTTTCTAGGCCCTTAATATCTTCTATACTTGACTGTACTTCTAGTCTTAGGTTAAATCATAGCTGTTGTTAGAGGTTCAACAACATCATGTTCCTCCAGTATGTACTGGACCTTTTAATGCCATATATCCCTGTTCTCCTTATTGAGTTTTTCCTTCTTATTCAACTCATCAATAATGTTATTGGTTGTCATTTTTCAGTTATGTGACAGATCTATCCCACATTAATCTATGTTCTCTTTAAAGAGAATTGAACTAAAGAACATTTTAGCAATCTATATATAGCACAATAAAGTATACAATGTCATGTACTTACATGATTCCTGCTTCAAAACTGATAACATTATAAGATCCATGATTAGGACCCTATATTTGTACCTCCCATCACACATATACTAGCCATAGTCATTATTTCCTTTAATGAATTTTATAAGCACTTCAAAATTAAATTATTCACTTTTAGAAGACTTATTATCTAAAAGCTCTCACTTATAAAAAATGAAACATCCTTACTTTTGTACGTCTTAGGGACTATTCAGTAGTATTTAGAACCAATTATAAGACCTTGGAAATCCATTAGCTAAATCTAAAATTTTACTCTTGTCAGGTTACTGTTCATATGGTATTCCAGATTAAGCGATGAACTTCAAAAAATCATAACTAATTCTAGAAAAATTAAAATGAAGTGGTTCAAAAATCTATTCGAAGCTAACATCTTTAAATTTAAGAAAAAAAAATAAGTTCTTGACCAAATTCTTAACCAAGTAATAAACTTTAAACGTCAAATATTACTATTTATTTGGTCAAAAATTCTGAAAATAGATTGTGGTCCCTTATTTTGGAAAATTCATTCTCTTTGTACAGACATGGAAATAAGGTGTTCTTGGTGTCAAAATGAAGCTTGACATGTTAACTAAATGTTTGTAAAATTTTATACATTTACTCTATCATTTACTATTTTGCATTACATCATGAACATTATTGTTCAACTTGTCATATAACATCATTACACGTAACACTTCTTCACATAACATTTACACTATCCAATTCCTAACTTCTCTTCATGCTTCTTTGTCCTCTTTCATCATTTATGAACCTGTTGGAATTTGGATTACATGGATGGGGTGAGATTTCTGGGGAAATCTCAGTAGCAAACGGTACTAAACAATGCATGCTTGCTTGTGAAAGTGTTAACATTGTGTAATGTGCATGCTTTCACATAACATATGAAATACAATTGGCCAAAGTAATCATAGAAATAGAGATTCAATCATATACACAAGCAATACAATTCAATAGAGCCATAGTACAACTAAGCATAACATTCAATACATACAAGTTTAGGATAAGTTTACTACCTCATATACTTGAATTTCTTCTTACTTTAACTTTGCTTTGCCTTTTTCTTCTTACTTCTCTTGGATATGTGGCATCTTCTTTGGAGTCCACAATCAAATCCTAACATCACATAATCATCCATCTATTACAATCTAACTTTCTCTTAAACATTGAGCTCATTTAACTATATTAACTTTCCTTCATCTTAACTAATGGATTTGGCATTTGAATCAATTGATGTCTTGACTTTAACCTACACAATTTCATATTTTGATCCATTTATGAGCTTCGAATCATAAAATTTCAGCTCCTATGCACTGTTTTGGACGGATTCATAAAACACATACAATTCTTCTAAAAATTCTCATTTTAATTCCAATGCTTCCAATACTTGTTTCTCTACTTTATCCCACATAAATTTTCATTTTAAAACTATTAGAAGTATCAAAATCATAAAATTCCAATAACTATTCCTGTGAGCAAATAGTAACATAGAAGAATTCTAAGAATTACAACTTTCAATTCCAATGCTTCCAAGGTTCAAAACCTACCCAATCCTAAACAAAATCATCATATAAATTCAATGGAAGCATTAGATCATTAAAATTCATTCTTCTTGGTCCAGAATAAACCTAGGCTGAATGCCTCCATCAATGACAAAGTCAAGAGCACAACTTAACTCAATAACCAATCATCAAAACTAACTTATCTAAACCTTAATCACCTAGTTCTACCTTTATTTTCTTCTTCCTCCTTCAACTTACAATTTGGATAGCAAGTATACTCTAGGTTTAATGGAATTTCCAACCACTAAAACCTAGGTTTTACCCTTCCAAAACACATCTAAATAAACAAGGAAGGATCACATACCTTATGCCTTGACTACCTTGATCTCTAAGTTCCTTGAATTGCCTTTATCTTGGTTGAGTTTTCAAATGACAAGAGTTTCTCCAAGGGAACCAAGGGTACACAGTTTTGTGAAGAATGGGAGGGGTATTTATAGCCAAAATTTTGGCACCTTGGGTCCATAATGTCCTCACTTTTCCTAATTATTACAATGGTTTAATCTTGAATTTGATTGGTTAGTTTTTGGATTAATTAACCTTAATCATCATTAGGTTAATTCTTATATTATTTTACTTCATTTTAGCACATGTCCAAACTCTTATTCCTTATTCTTGCTTCCAAGTGGCGTATTGCACATGGTGTATGGGTCCCACCTTGTACAACTTCCTTATCTCTTACATTATCTTGGACTTTCTCCCTTTTTTATTTAAAATTCATAAAATATCAAAAATTGGCTTAAGCTCCAAGAATTGATCTTGGGCTTATTAGGCTTCATATTGACGCCATATCGGGTCTCTTTTAGGTCCAATAGCTAATTGGCACAAATTCCAAGGCACTTTCCTTATCGGTTCTAACATAAATAACCTTGATTTTTTAGATAAATGCTAGACACCTCTTTTAATGGTTCTGACATTTTTAGAAATTTATTCTAATAAAAAATGATTTTTTTACAAAGTCTCATAATTTTCTGATATACAAAAATCTTGATAAAAATTCCCTATATTTCATTTAACCCTTTATCGGTGTCTGATTTCACCTTAAATTTCATAATTAATTCTACAGGACTCCTCTTTGACTTCTGTCAATTTCATAAATTCTTATACTAATTATAAGAATTTATTGCCAAATTTTATCTAATTATTAAAGAACGGTGGGAGACCTATTTTTACAGATTGTTTAATGACGAGGGAGGAGGGTCGAGTTATGAGCTAGAGGATTTAACAGGAGAAGTTGAACCAAATTTGGCATTTTACCGTAGGATCCGTGTTGGCGAGATTAAAGAGGCGCTTAAGAAAATGGAAAATGGTAAAGCTATTAGACCTGATGGTATTCCTATTGAAGTTTGGAAGTGTTTAGGTGAAATGGGGGTGGTGTGGCTTGCTAAACTTTTTAATGTGATATTAAGTTCTAAGAAAATGCCGGATGAATGGAGGAAAAGTACTTTAGTTCCTATTTATAAAAATAAAGGGGATATTCAAAATTGTGCAAACTACAGGGGATAAAGCTTATGAGTCACACTATGAAGTTGTGGGAAAAGGTAATTGAACACAGGTTGAGATTAGAGACTGATATTACTGAGAATTAGTGTGGTTTCATACCAAGTAGGTTTACAATAGAGGCAATTTATTTATTAAGGGGCTTAATGGAAAGGTACCACATTAAAAGAAGAGAATTGCATATGGTCTTCATTGACTTAGAAAAAGCATATGATCGAGTGCCAAGAAAGGTGCTTTAGAAAGCTTTGGAAAAGAAAGGTGTACGTATGGCATATATCAAGGCAATAAAAAATATGTATGAGGGGGTAACAACTACTGTAAGAACGTCTGGGGGCGAAACAAAGGATTTTCCCATAAGGATTGGTCTACATCAGGGATCAGCCTTGAGTCCTTATTTATTTAATCTAGTAGGGGATGTTCTAACTAAGCCTATTCAAGAAGAAATCCCTAAGTGCATGCTTTTTGCGGACGATATAGTTCTTGTGGCGGAGTCAAGAGAAGAGATTAATTTTAAACTTGAGTTATGGAGAAGTACTTTAGAGTCGAAGGGTTTTCGTCTGAGTAGAAGTAAGACTGAATATATGCATTGTAATTTTGATAAGAGACAAGTTAGAAGTAACTTGGAGGTCAGATTGGGAAATTAAGTTATTCCACAAATAGATAAGTTCAAATATTTGGGATCAATAATACAGAAGGACGGTGAAATTTTGGAGGATGTTAATCATAGAATTCAGGCCGGGTGGTTTAAATGGAGAAAGGCTATTGGGGTTATATGTGATCGGAAAGTACCAGATAAAGTAAAAGGAAAGTTTTATCACACTGCTATAAGACTAACAATACTTTATGGAAGTGAATGATGGGCTTTAAAAGGACAGCAAGAGCATAAAGTTGGGGTAGCTGAGATGGATGTGTGGGCATATAAGAAAAGATAAGATTCGTAATGAACATATACGAGGAAGAGTTGGAGTGGCACCTATTGAAGAGAAAATGGTAGAGAACCATCTTAGGTGGTTTGTACATGTACAAAGAAGGACAAGGGATGTGTCGGTGAAGAGGGTGGATCAAATAGTATGGACACCGGTTAAAAGGGGTAGAGGAAGGCCAAAGAGAACGCTCAAAGAGGTCATTGAACGGGATCTCCTGGTCAATAACCTATCTAAGGATTTAGTTTTCAATAGAGCACAATGACTTCGTATAATCTATGTAGCCGACCCCATTTAATGGGATAAGGCTTGTTGTTGTTGTTGTTGTTGTTGTATGAGGTTTGAAAGATACTACAATAATCTCCCGACTATGAAAATTTATATCAATTTTTGAGGACCTCAAATCAAAATTATGTGTTGAGTTAAACTGATCTGAATAACCTTCTCTATTTTATGGTAAAATTTAGGACTAAAATGCTTCTGACAAGTTTTTGGCCTTTTCTGGCTCAAATTTCCATAATTACCATTTTGCCCCTGAACTTTTGAAAATTGCACTTTAAGCCCTCAACTTTTCATAATTTCACTTAATGGCCCAAAGCTTATGTTGTCACACCCTTAATTTTAACCTCAATTATACTCCATTAGAAGTGATTGGAACCAATTACATGATCATTTGCTTTGAAAATATCTATTTCCAAAAGATTTGTTCTCGGGTACTGTTCACTGTTACTGTTTATTAAGTAATTTTAGAACATGTACACTACTTTGAAAATTCATAATTAATTATAGAAAAATCAAAATAATGTGGTTCCAATTTCTAATGAAATATCTTTCATAAATATTTGAGCGAAAAATATGAAACTGAGGTTTTCTAGTTCAAATGAAATCAGTTTATTGGTTAAAAATCACTGCTCATTTGGTAAAAATCTGGAAGTTCCAGTTTCTTTGCTTAAATTCAAAAATTCATTTCTCTTTGGTTACTTATCCAAATAATCTGTGTTACCTATGGATTTAAAGCTATAGACGTTCTATTTAACCTCATAAAATTTCATAGAAAAACTCGTTCATTTGGTATATGAAATCATTGCGTGAACGTCACTGCCTCTCAGCACTCGTTTTATCTCAATTCCATATCTTACTTCCAACTTTGGAAAATCAGAACAATTCGGATACTTATCCAAATGAGGCGTTCTTGGTGTTCATTTAAAGCTCTGTATCTTAAAGTTAATCATACCAAGTTTCATTTTAAAACTCATTTATGTAAATGTCATAAACATTGTCACATCACCATGGCCTCAAAACAGGGTTACAGAAACATACACCATGCATACTAGCATATCATCCCATAGTGTCATGTAAGTCATATAACTTGTTATAGAAACTTAATCATCAACAATTAATATCTTCCCTTGAGAGGATCCAGCACCTAAACATAGTTATGCATGTGGAAAGAATGATATTTCATGGAAATCCCAATAGCAAGTTACACAAACTATATTATCATGCATGAATAATTGGATGCTTAACATGTTATCATGAGATGGGAGCTACTTCATAATGGTACATAAGCAAAATCTAACATGCATATTGTCATGAAATAACTTACAAGGAGTTGCAATCATTCATACTTCATCATAACATGATGACATGAGCTCAAGCTCAACCAAACATCATAATCAACAAGCAAGCAAAACAATTAAACAAACATGAGTTATAGTTAGGTATCCTTGCTACCTCTTAGCTATCTTGGTCAAGACCTTCTTGAAGTGCTTTCCTTCCTTCACAAATGTCAAAAACCTAGCCATTACAACATAATATCAAGTTACAACTCAACTTGAAATCAAATCTAAGACTAGGTTTTCACTAGCTCCCTTTCTTTCTCTAATTTATGTTTCCTACTTCCACCTTTCCAAAATAAATTCTCATGGTTCATTTCCATATAATTTTTCATGTAGAATCCAAATATGAAATCAAAATTTCAAAAATCAAAACATACCAATTGCTACAGTACCAAACCGAAATGGATGTCCCTTTTTCCAAAAATTCACATTTTGGTTCCAATGCTTCCAATACTTGTTCTCCTACTTTATCCCCACACAATTTTCCATTTTAAACTCATTGGAAGCATCAAAATCATGAAATTCCATCATATTAACAGTACCACGTATAGTACCAGCAAGAACACAAAACCCTAAATCCAAACATACTTGAATTCCCAAGCTTATACCACTTGATTCTAGCTTGTTTAAGCTTGTCTAAACTATCCATAACATAAAACTCATATTTTAACCATATATGAGCAGCAATTCCAGCAGCAACCATAAGGGAAATATAGCATGAAAACCCCTTAAAACCATGAGCTAACTTGCTAGAACAAAGCTCAAGATCAAGGGAGATGATTACCTTGCTTGTTACTTCACTTTGGTTGCTTCTTTCTTGGTTGAATGGAAATTTTGCAAAAGTTTCCCTACAGTTCACCATGCATTCTGAAGTGATCTGAATAGGGGGTATTTATAGAGAAATTTGGGTTGAAATGGATGGCCAAGATTGATTTGGTTACTATTTGATCTAAAGGCTCACATTTAATCTTGGATTTAACTTTTTCTAAAAAGAATAATTATGACATCATGTGGGACAGCTCATGGGACACCTAATAGGGTTAGGTGGCGTGCTGCCCATGTAAAGAAGGTTCTAGAAAAATTCTAGTCCAATCCGATACCGATCAGAGCAATTTCACAACAACCGGACTGTTTTCTGTTCTGAATTTTTTTATAATATACCAGGATATGTATTATGTCCTAGAAATCAATATCTAGGCTTCTCATACCATTGAAAATAAAATACTAAATATTTATCTGCCATCCATCCCTTGGAAAATGACCAAAATACCCTTGGTGTCTTTTCCTACACTGTACTGACCCTAAGGGCAAAATCGTCATTTCACACCTCTTTATACTGCCTCAGGGTGTATATGGGCTCTAAATAATCCTCTTTATAATATATGACACATTTTTAGCCTGTCTAGAGTGACCAAAATGACCTCCATCCACTACTGGTACGGTATGGGCATCTAGAGGCATTTTCATAATTTCGCACTTTTCTTGGACTATTCTGGTCTCTGGCCCACTTAATTGTCCAATCACCTTAATGGGCTCATGATGGTGCCATTTGGGCCTTATTATGGGTTATTGCCTGTATTGCCATTATGGCCCAATTTACAATACAACTCTCCCGATCCTATTTATCGGGTATTTTATTTCACTGTAAAATCCTATAAGGCTTCTACAGGATTCTTTTTTTGACTCTGTCAATTTTATAAATTCTTATATTAAATATGGGAATTTCCTATAATATCTCATCTGATTTTGATGTCTGAAGAATACTGTAATAATTCTTCTGACTTCATAAATTTATATCAATTAATCGGGACCTCAAATCAAAATTCTGTGTTGTATTAAACTGACAGGAATAATTTTATATATCTACTGGTAAAATTTGGGTCTGATATGATTCTGGGCATTTTTGGCTTGTTTTGACTCAACTTTCCCATATTTACATTTAGGTCCCTTAACTTTTGAATAATTACACTTTAGTCCCTAAACTTTTCATTAATTGCATTTAGGTCCCTCCTTTTATTTCTACTTCAACTTGTTGTCTTCAAACTTTTCAATTTGTATTTTGGTCCCTATTCTTTCCTTAGTTATTAATCCTTCCCTTTCTTTTTGCAATCTGATACAGTTTATTTCAAGAATCTTATATCCATTGCAGATAAACTGTACAGGTACATCAGGTCAGAAAATTGGAGATATGACATATGTCTACTTCCATTTTGCACCATGGAACTATTAAATTTTTCACCTTAGTCCCTTTCTTTTCGAAAATGACCATTTGAAACTTTCACTAATTGCAATTTAGTCCCTAGATTTTTTCTAAATTGCAATTTAGCCCCTTTTACTTTACAATTTTATACCTTCTCTCTTTCTTTAGCTTGACACTTATCTTAATCATTATATTTTCTTCTAATTACCATTCCAATCTCTTCATAACCTCTTTCCTCTATCAATCTTATACAGATAGGGAAAATTTGAGATATTACAAGAAACATACATGAATCATTAACACCAATTGAAACATGTTCCATTGAACATAAATAAGACTCAAATTCTTTACACAATCACATGAAATCATATTATCAACATAATAAACATAAGGAAAGGTAAAAACAAGGATACATCAATCAATATAAGAGCGACAATACTTATAATGGCTTTCCCTAACTTTTTAAATTTGGGAGTTTTAAACATAAATCCTATAGCTCTTTCAACATCATCAACCCATAAAGTTTTATTTGCACATATTCCTCTAGGCCTTATTGTTCTTATGTAGTTCATCATGACTTTAACATAGAACTCAGCATTCTTCTTATCAGTCATGAACTTGGCATATTTGTGAAGGATTTCATAAACTCCTTTTATGTTTGAGAGTCTGGCTACAATATCTTCAGTTATACTCTTAGTTCAATCTTTTAGTACTTAAATATTATGATGAGTCGATGACTCGAGAAGGAGCCGGTTGATCCCATTACACCTATTACACCCACTGAGGATCCTTTTCTACTGCAGGTGTTTCTATAGGTGGCATGAGTCATGGGCTAGATATCATCATCGATGACTATGACCTTAGCAAGGAGAGGATCATAAACTTCATGGTATTGTTGTAGCTCCTCATCAGGATTAGCAGGCCAAGGAGGAAGAGGATATAGGGTATGAGTTACCCTAGGAGGAGGATCAACTGGCCAAGCATGAACCGCATTGTACTAAAAGGCGCCAAGGTGACTTCGATATGGAGTTCATAGGTAATTATTTTATTTATACAAAAGATTGTTTATGTTTAATTCATATGTAATAAAATTTCAAATTACTTAGTTCAAACTCCTAAGGCGACAGGTCTGACAGGATGCTTACTGTTAAAAAGCTATCCATGATCATCATGCTATTGTCGTTGAGCGATTTAGGCCAACCAACTAGGGGTAGGGGCCAGCTGTGAAGCAAGTACGTGTGCTTAGCCAATTCACGTAAAGGACTAGAAGAAAATCGAAGCATGGTAGAAGGATGCAACTTAGGAGATGATTAAGGTAAGCTATATTTTTTTATTTAAAGTAATTAATTAGTTGATTAATCTATACTATCTATATTAATATAGATTTTTAGATAGATTTAATACAGATATTATATATAGATTTAATACATTAAATCTATTTAATGAATATATAGATTTAATGTAGATTATATATAATTTGTATTAAATATACATAATCTATATACTGACTAAAATTTTGTCTTTCATTTAATTACAGGGCAAATTTATAATGGGAGAGGAGCTAAAGGCGGATACCCTCAAGAGGATAAGAGAAGCATGGAATTACTAGGGGATCTATGTTGGGAGAAGTACAGCGACGGGATAAGGCCATTGTAGGACATTATAGCAGATGTACCTAATGGAGTCCTAGAGCAAGATTGGGCTTACTATGTCTACTTGAGGATCTTGCCTAAGAAGCAAGTACATTATGATATTAATATTATTGCATTAATTTTAATTTTTTTTGGATTTTTATAATATTATTTCATTTTATTTCAGGCCTCTCCTAGAGGAATGTGGGTAGTGTAAGGCAGCAGACAGTGCGGCATAAGGCTATCTCCAAAAGCTTCACTCTTACTTACAATAAAATAGTAAGTACATTAAAATTTTGTTATACATTGTATTTGTACATACAATATGTAAATAATTATTATTTCCATTTAATCTACAGAGGGCAAAGCTCTGACAGGAGCAAGGGTCACACCTATTTATTGTGAGTTATGGCCTTACCTCTACATGCTACAAGACAGTACTCCTCTGCCAACTGAGGAAGCAGGGATGACAGTATGTAAATAATTATATTGTTTAATTAAATAATGATAGTTAGTTTAAATATTTAATATTAATTGGCCTATTTTAATTTTGATAGGCCCGCATGACTTAGTTAGATACCGAGCTGTGGGAGTCATAGGGGTCTACCAGTTTTGATCCCACCACGTCATTGTTGGCAGGTCATGGTCGACCGTAGCACCTCGGGTGAGTTATAAGGCTCAGCCTTGGGCCCATATTGTAATATCCCAAATTTTAGGCTAAGAAACCTAGAATATAGCCTAAAATAGGTACGCTACTAGGTCCCTTTGAGCAGAAGTCCTAAAAATATACAGATGGTTTTCAGGGACTAAAATTGCAAAATAAAGAAAGTACATGGGCTTAAATATAAATAATGAAAGTTTCTGGGGCAAGTATGTAAAGTTAGAGGCTCTACAAAAGTCTCCTGGGTATAGAAAGAGGAAAGGAAAAGAAAAGGCTGAAGTATAAAGAAGAAAAGTTCTTAGGTACCAACCTGGAATTTCAAAAAGTGTAGTGAGGGACTGAAATAGAATTTGGTCAAATTCGGGGACCAAAGTGTAATTATGAGATTTCAAAGGCATAAGTGTAAATTTCAAGAAAAACATAAAAGTTCAAGACCAAAATATTATTTTTGGGAAAGTTCCCAGATTTCAGGAGAAGATAGAGGAGATCTTCCTAAGCTGTTTGAGTAAGAGTAACATTTTTATTTAAAGTCTCGATAAATTGATATGATTTTCTAAAATAATTAAATATTCAAAAAATTACTTAAAATTAATATTGGATTAGATATCTAATAAAAAGTATATATTCATGGATAGGAAATTATGCAAAAAACGTTAGGGGATCAGTTTCCAAAAATATCCTAGAAGGTGCAAAATTAAGAAAATGCCCCTATGTTATGAAAAGAAATAAATAATGAATAGAGGGCATTTTAGTCATTTGACTAAAGTCAAAAGGTCAAAGAGGCTTACAGGAATACTTGACTAGAGTCAGAATTTTTTTTTATGAAGTGTAAAATGACAATAATTCCTTAGGGTTAATATAGTGCAAAATTGTGAACGAAGGACATCTTGGTCATTTTCTAAGGGATAGTATTTAAATTTATACCTAGTCCAAGAATGTCAATGATAGGAAAAATTTTGATACTAGATTTAAGGTCAAAAAATATAATGAAATCCAAAAAAAATTAGATTCATAAAATAGTCTGATTTTTAGAAAATGAGATTAAGCCGGTATCAGATTAGACTAGATTTATCTTAAGTGGCTTCTTCCCCAAGAAATACACCACCTCATATGCTAAGGTGTTCCCTTGATGATGTCACTTGGATGATGTCACAAGGGTGATATAAGCATGATGTAGGCAAGTAGCAAGAATGAATTTTGGCCATTCATTCACCTACTTGAATCCTATAAATTACCCCACCCCCTCAATGCATACCACATCCAAGGAGAGAAAGAGAGAGGAAAAAGAGAGAGAAAGAGAAAAAGAGGAAAAGAAAGAGAAAGAAAGGAAGAAGAAACAGGAGGTCCAATTGAACTAGGAGTTATCTAAAGAGTTTAGAGACTTAGCAAGCTTAGGGATTGAGGTAAGTAACTAATCTTAGTCCCTACTCTAGTAAATTAGAGGATTTTTCTTGTGGATCTAATAGTTAGAATTGAGGAACTTATCTCTCTCTTGATAAGGCTAACCATGAAGAGAAAGGAAATTAAGGGCTTGTCAGGTTAAGGACTAAGGAAAAACTTTGATATAAAGTAGTGAACTTACTTATCTTGTTTGCTTGTTTTGCTTGGATGTTCAATGTGATGTTTGCTTGGCTTGATTATGTGAAGCATGTATGATTGATTGAAGCTCTATTTCTTTTTATGCTATGGTCATATGCTATAAGTAAGGAACATGGAAGCATGCATATTATTATACAAGCATGATCACTATAAGCACACATATTAGCACCAAGCATTAATCTGCATACATTGTATGGTGATGTTTACTACTGAGATTTCCCCCAGAATCTCACCCTCCCATGACCAACCATAATAGGTCAAATATGACAAAGGATGTATGTATGAAGATGAGCTAAGGAATGGAAAATGAAGAGAAGAGAAAGGATATATTTTAGTATGTGATGTATGGATTGTTAATTATGTAATAAATGATGTACATGTCTATTGATGTATGATGAAATTGTATATGATGTTTAGACATGTCTGAATGAATATGGGAAAGTTTGATTGATAAACGTGTCATTCTATTTATCAAAAGTTCTAAGCTAAATATAGCATAAGTATAATCTAGCCTAGCTCATTATTCTCAAGGAGCCTTACCAATGTAGTTAAATTTCCTAGTGAATCCAAGAGCCACAAATTATCAAATTAACCAAATGAATTGATAGAAGAATTGTTTGAGAGATTCAAAATTTAAATTCATAAACTACCATTTATTATTTTAATGTTGATGATGAGGTAATGAATATATGATAAGAGTGTTTCTTTGGAGATAGCCCTTAGCCTTCCTAATGCACTAAGAATATAGAGTTAAACCAAATGTAAATGATAAGCTAACAACTCACTAGCTTCTTGCAATCAGACTCATAACTGTGTAGTTCAAAAGCAAGGTAAAAATCATCCGGATAGGAAAAGTGAATGATGAATTAATCTTTCTACCAACAGACATAACTATGCTCTGTTATAAAATCAATTGAATCAACTATTAAGAATGTCCAACATATTCAATCTTGCCAGTTCAATTCAAATTCAGAATTAGAAAGAGAAAGTTCAACTTAGTGTAACAGAAATTTATCACAAAACTGATCCTATGTAATTCAATGCTTAAGTTCAACCATTAATCAAATCAAAGTCTAGAAATTCATATTGAAATACACAACTCATATAGCTCAATCATTCTCCTAAACTAAAGCAACTGAAAATATGAACTCCCTGTGTAGATCATGGACTCAGGCTTTACTAATACCTAAGAGAACCTAGATAGAATCAAGCACGGATCATTGAGTAAAATCCTATGGTGAAGATGCGAGCAGAGGAAGCCATGGAAGAAGAAGAGATTGAATTATAAAATGGAGAAGATGAGGTGTAGAAGCTAAAATGGAGAAGATATCAAGAGTTAAGATAGGAGGAAAAAGATGGAGAGAGAATGGAATGCTTTCTGAGATGATAGGATAAACTCAGAGATGATAAGAGAGATCAGATGATTCAGCCAACTAGCCTCTATTTTCTCAGTCTATTTCCCCTTCTCTATGTGAATGGATTTACCATGTATATTTGTGTGCATGATGGATGCTAGTTATGAAATGTCCTCACTTCCTCCAGCACGTGCTGCTTCCCAACTGAAAATTGTTGCCTCCGTAAGGAACTGATGAGCTCACACTTCCTCATTTAAATTCTAACTAATTCCTCCCCATGCTATTACAATAGTTTCTGGTGGTTAGTGATATTACCCTGTAATGAAAATTCAGAAGAACTAATGATTTGTCTAATAATGTTCAAATAAATCTCTAGAATTATAACAATTAATTCCCAATTGTTTCAAATTTATATTATTTGTTACTCAAGATAATAGTCTTCCTTACCAAAATTGATGATAAAACTCTCTTTTAACACACTAAAACCTCTATAAAAATAAGAGTTTATCAATGTCTCCACACTAAGCTTTTGCACTCCGAGCAAAACTATGGATCAAAATTGAAATTCAAACACTTAAGGGTTTCAAAGTTTACAAAGAAAAATTCAGCATAAACACTTACAATCATCAATTTTTTCCCTTCAATTGGAAACAATCAGACTAATCCTAAATTAATCAAAGAATATCACTCATGCAATTAAATCATAGTAAGCAATTAGATTGAGATTTTCTCTCAAAGTATAGTGTTTTACTCACTCCCTTATCAGGGTTATTTTCTCTCAACCTTCTAGCTTAGGCTTCCTATAGGCTTGTAACCATCATATATCTCCACCACTTAATGCCACAAGGGTTGTGAATCAAAGGGTAATGAGTAGGGGTGTATTGTTGGAAAGGCTAAATGGTGAAATGGAAATGAGTGTCAATGATTAATGAAATACTGTGCATTTTCTTCTTTCTTCAAGCTACTTCAATATTCAATCATAGTTCCAATTGTGCAACTACAGAAAATAGCAAGTCATTATCTAACTTCCTTTCATTCAAGTTGAATAGCACATATTTCTTATCATCTGGTATATCTCTTCTTTTCCTTTGCTTTTCTCTTTTTTTTCCTCTTTTCCTTTTTTCATCTCTTTTTTTCTTTCCTTCTTTTCTTCCTACTTCCTCTTTCACTTTTTTTATTTCCCTTTTTTTCAACTTTGAACCAAATATCAATAACATTGAGGTTCAAATATTCAACAAATTGTTACAACAAATATCTTGTGCAGTATTCATTAATCAATGATGGAATTTTAAAAGAAAGTGAAGGTCTCAAATAGGGCTATGCAACGGGCAGGATGGGCTGGCCTGATGGTTAGCCCGTGGCCCGCCTATTTAAAATTAGATGGGCATGGGCTAGCCCAAACCCGTACATGAGCCCATTTAAGCCCATAATAAATGGGTTGGGCTAAACCCGTCCGGGTATGAACAGGTATGGGCAACCCATTTATATAATACCAATAATTAAACCATATATTTCTCTTTTTTGAATCTTCTGATACATTATATCCTACAAGTATGCGCAAATGATTGTCACAAAAAATAGAGTTTCAGTTCAACAGTGTCATTTCCCGTATTACTTTTTGTTGTTTTTTTGTTATTGCTCTTCATCTTTTCCACTAAATTTCTCACTAAAGAAAACACCAAATAAAACATAATAATTGATTAGCTTATACAAAGAAGGGGAAACAAGAAATATAGGCTCTGAAGTACATAATCATAAAAAACTCCAGAAATTGTTTAAATTAAAGAGAAAAGGTATTCACATTTTTAGAAGAAAATTTGGATTTAGAAAATACATTACTAGTGCCTACAGAGATGAAATCCAAAACAGGAAAAAGAGATCCCTTTACATAGTGGAGATTCAATGAAATAAGAGCTTGAAGTCACAATCTCCTTTCTCAGCGTCTTCCCTGTCAAATCTAGAACTAAAAATAGTGTTAGATGCAGTTCATGCATGCAATATAAAGAGATGATAAGTACGGGAGGCGGACGACTCGTGAGAACGGGAAGAGGACAAGATGAAAACTGGCAGCGACAGTGAGATATGTCCATCGAGTTTGTCTATGGAGGTGGAGGTGCGGTGCTTCAAGTTCGTCGATGGAGGTGAGGTGTGGGGTTATGGAGTAAATGAACTGACCAATTTCTGAAGTCATTAAAACCCTTATGATAATGTTAATAATATTAAAATATATATATGGAGGGCATGAGCAACCCGATGGTATGCCCGTAGCCTGCCCATATAATTTACTCTACATGCCCATTTAAGCCCGCCCATTATGGGCTTATTTTGGGCGGGGCCGAAATGGGCAAATTCACATCAGGCTTGGGCGGTGTACCGAGTCACTGGTGTTTTGCTTAGCCCTAGTCTCAAAGGGTTTAAACAAAGAATTTAATATTTATGTGGGATACTATTTGGTCAAAAGGGTTTGAAAGAAATGTCCTTATCATATTCTCAATTCCAAGAAGATGATGTGATTTTTAATCAATGATTGAGACAAGTTCTACGAAGTTACCAAACTAAATGGTATCTCTAAATATTAAGGAGTATATATTGGAGGCTCAAAATTCTTCCATCTAGCTTACTCAACCCAATTCACTCAACATGACTAAATTGCATGAGTTTTGACACAAAATACATGGGACTAATCATTCATTATTCACAATTTCCAGTAGCCAATTAATGAAACAAGCAACTGACACTCAACAAGTTTTTTGTAAAATTTATAGATATGTGTTCAAAGTTCAATTGATTTCCATGACATACAAATTTTTCAACAGAAAATCACTTTAGTCGCAATAATAAGGACACCAAGTCATGATCGTAAAACACAGAGGGAAATCTTCAGAAAATAGGAGATATTTGGTCGTGACAAAAATTAGACAATGGTCATGACTAAAATTCATAGAGAGCTAAATACGCGATGAAGATAAACACAGGACTCGACTACAAATCACAAGTAGGTAAATTTCAGGAGATAGGAATTACTGGTCGTGACAAAGATAGGTAATGGTCACAACTAATTGTCATAGAGAGGAAACTTGACACATTTGTACACATTAGTCGCAACAAGAACCTCCAAAGGTCGCGACCAAAAGACACAAATGTAGCAATTATCTGATTATCATTCACACATTTCACACACTAAATCTATCCTGCCTCACACTTATTTTTTGCATTATCCTTAATGTGAAAAATTAATGAATAATATGCAAAATGCAAGTAGTAAGCAACACAAAACTGAATCAAAAGCTGATCCTAATGCATGAAAATAAAATGCCTAAATATATCAGCTCAAATAGTATAAGAAAACTTATTAAAGCATACTATTATAAGTGGGGAAACAAGAAAGGAGACAACCTAAAATTTAGGGTGGTTAAAAGTTATCTTGATATAACTTCAGCAAATGGCCATTCACCTTGTAGGTATTGCCATTTTCCTCATCCAGCAGCTTGATCATTCCAAAATTATGTGCCTTAACTACTGTATAAGGACCATACCATTTATTTTTCAATTTTCCTGGACCAAAAGTGTATCATGCTTTGAATTGTAGACTTTATCACCAACTTGGAAGTTCTTTCTTAAAATCTGCTTGTCATGAATAGCTTTTGTCCTTTCCTTATATATTCTTGAATTCTCATATGATTCCAATCTTATTTCTCCTAACTCCTGTATTGAAATAATCTTTCTTGTCCAACAACCTCTTCATCCACATTACATGCCTTAACAGCCTAATAAAAATGATGTTCAATCTCCACTAGTAAGTGACATGACTTCCAAACATCATCCTATAAGAAGACATGCTCAAAGGAGTTCTAAAGGCAATCCTATAAGCCCATATAGCTTCCTCAAGCCTAGCACTCCAATCTTTTCTTGAGGTCTTGATAACTCTCTCAAGTATCTTTTTGATATGCCTATTTGAATTCTTTTCTTGGCCATTTGTTTGAGGGTGATAAGGTGTAGCAATCTTATGTTTCACCCCATACTTTGTGAGTAGTCCACCAAGTACCTTGTTACAGAAATGAGTGACATTATCACTCACAATAGCTCTAGGTACCCCAAACTGAGAGAAAATATTGTATTTCATGAATCTTGTAATAGTAACAACATCATTCTTCTTTGTGGCTATAGCTTCAACCTATCTTGAAAGATAATATACTACTATAAGTATATAAAGATATCCAAAAGAAGGTGAGAATGGTCCCATGAAATCCATTCCCCACACCTCAAACACCTCACAAAATAGCATGGGTTGTTGTGGTATTTCATGCTTCTTGTTTAAGCTTTCAAATCTTTGGCACCGCTAACAATTCTTACATAATTCATGTGCATCTTTGAATAATGTGAGCCAATATAGTCTAGCTTCAAGTATCTTTCTTGCTGTCTTAGTTGCATTAAAATAGCCTCCACAAGTCATTGAATGACATCTATAAAGAATGCTCTAAACTTCATCACTTGGCACACATCTTATCTGATCACTACATATCTTCCACAAAATAGGAGGGTCCCAAATATAGTATTTGGCTTTAGATTTGATCTTGTTACCATAAAAATGAGACAAAGAAGGGGCAATCATATCTATTACAAGATAATTCACAATGTGACAATACCAAGGGTCTAAAATAGCAACTGAGTTCACTGAACAACCTCTAAAATCATCAAAAATAAGAGTAGAATATGTTACTCCCCTTGTGTCCATAGGTAATCAGCTCAAATGATTGGCAACCATATTTTCAGTGCCTATTTTATCCTTTATCTCAACATCAAACTCCTGAATAAGAAGCATCCACCTTAAAAGTCTTGGTTTGCTTTGTGGCTTACTGTATAGAAACTTAACAGCACTATGATATGTAAATATCACCACTCTAGAGTTTAAAAGATATGATCTAAACTTGTCCAATGTAAAAACAATTGCATAAAGCTCTTTCTCAATTGTAGTGTAATTAAACTGAGATTTATCCAAGGTTTTTTATGCATCAGAAATAGCATAAGAGACCTTACCAATTTTTTGCTCCAAAACTGCACCCACAACCCCATTAGAAGCATCACAACACAATTAAAATCAATACCCCAATTGGGTGTAATCAAGATAGGTGGTGATATTAATATAGATTTAATAGAGTCAAAAGCAACCTTGCATTCATCATTAAAAACAAATTCAGCATCTTTTTGCAACAATTTAAACAATGGATAAGTTATCTTACTAAAATCTTAAATGAACCTCCTATAAAATGTAGCATGTCCTAAGAATAATCTAAGCTCTTTTAAGCTTGTAAGATAAGGTAAAGATGATATTACTTCCAATTTTTTCCTTGCCAACTTTTATCCCTTTCTTAGAAATTGAATGTCCGAATACTATACCTTTATCCACAATGAAATGACATTTTTCAAAATTTACAATAAGCTTTTTCTCAACATATTTGGCCAAAGCTTTCTTAAGGTTTGCTAGACTCTCATCAAAACAATCACCATAAATAGTGAAATCATCCATAAAAACTTTAATACTATTTGCCAGCAAGTCACTAAAGATTGACAGCATGAACCTTTGGAAAGTTCTAGGTGCATTGCAAAGACCAAAAGGCATCCTCCTATATGCATATGTCCCAAAAGGGCAAGTAAAAGTGGTTTTTTCTTGATCTTGTGGTGCTTTAGGAGTATGAAAATATTCACTAAACCCATCAAGTAAACAATAATATGACTTGCATGCAAGTCTCTCTAACATTTGGTCTATAAAGGGTAGAGGCAAAATGGTATTTCCTAGTTGACTTATTTAACTTTCTATAATCAATGCAAACCCTCTAAGAGTTTTACACTCTAGTTGGTATGAGCTCATTATTTTCATTCCTCACCACTATAATACCACTCTTTTTGGGAACAACAAGGACAAGACTAGCCTACTCACTCTTAAAAATAGGGTAGATAAATCAATACTTAAAAGCTTTGTTATTTCTTTCTTAATCATGTCTGAAATCAAAGGGTTGATCATTCTTTGTTGCTGCCAAATAGGTCTAGCACCATCATTCAAGAGAATTCTATAAGTACAAATAGAACCATCTATCCCTAGAATATTAGCAAGAGACCAACCAATAATTGCTTTAAACATTTTCAAAATAGAGAGCAACCTATCTTCCTTTATTTCAGTCAAGAATTAGAGATTATCACCGATAGTTTGTTATTTTTAGAAAGAAATGCATATTTGAGATTCCTTGGAAGTTGTTTAAGCTTAATCTCCAGTGGTTAAATCACTAATAGAATTAGCTTTTTAGGCTCCACTTTAGATGCATTGTTCTCTGATTTCTTCACCAAATCAGCACCACACACAGCAACAACTCCTCCCTTACAGTTTACTTTGGGTTCCATAAGTTGATTAGGCAAAAGTGCTCCTAAAACACCTCTAGAACAACAATAGAAATCAATTTTAGGTGAGTAATAATCCTTAGAAATTCCCAATTTAGAAGTAAATTCAGAATTAAAATTAATAGTCCCCAGATTACATAATTCAGCAACTTGTGACAGTTTAAATTTTGAAGTTCTAGTAGAACAATTCTGTTGATATTAGATAATATCCTTCAATTTTTATAGCCCTAAAATGTCTAAAAATTCCAAGTTGAAGCCCCTATGAACAAGGTTAGAATAAATGATATTATAACTATTAAATGGAGAACATCCTAGCCCAAAAATTAACTTCTTGTCAATCAAAGTCTATTGTAATGCCCTTGCCCTATAATTCTGTTATATTTACTAACAACCTCCCTAGTCATTGTTCATCACTTAAAATAATGTGGTTAGTTCCAATAGTAGAAATAGTACATGAAGATGAAGAAAAATCACCCATAGTGGAAAAATAGCCATCAATTTTAGAATTAATGCATAACACATCACCATTAGATAAAGTAACAGAAGAGAAATCAATGGAAGAGTAAGAAATGGAAGGTTCTTCAACTTCATCATCATTATCAAGCTCAAAAATAACATCACACTTATTTTCAAATAAAGCACCAATCATGTTATGTCCTAGGAGAAAATAATCCTCAAGTAGGTGCCTCATCATTTTCATACATGTTAAATTAGATTATGTTCCCGCCAAATTCCATTTTAATAATTCTATCTTTCATGCAAATAATGGCGTTAGCTATCCTCAAGAATGGCCTTCCTAGAATAAGAGTACTATCATTAAGAGACTCATTTGACATATCAAAAACATAAAAGTTACCAGGAAAAACAAGGTCTTTAACTTGAACTAAAATATCTTCTAAGATTCCCTTAGGATTTCTACTATACTTATTAGCCAATTGAACTAACACACTAGTTGGTTTAATCAAATTCACTCCTAGGGCATGATAAATTGAACTAGGTATCACATTAATAGTAGCACCTAAATCTAATAATGCTCTAGAAATAGTTATCTTACTAATTATACAAGGAATAGAGAATGCACTTGGATCTTGACACTTCAATAGAAGTTGAGCTTTGAAAAGTGCAAAAACATTAGGTCATACTTGCACCAGTTCATTAGGTTTGTATCTTCCCTTGTGTGTGCAAATGTCCTTCAAATACTTTGCATATTCTGGCACTCTTTGAACCCATTGTAGCATAGGCACATTTACTTTAATCTTGCTAAAAAAATCAATTACTTCTTTGTTCTATTTCTCTAAGGCTTTCTTCTTTCTTCTTTCTCAGCAGAACTAGAAGTTGTTTCTTGATGCTTGAGCTCTAAAGAACTAGAAGTTGTTTCTTGATGCTTGAGCTCTAAATTTATGGCTGATTGTGTTTCTTTAGTTGTGTCAACTCTAGAATTTCCTAATTCATAATCCATTGCCTGAGGTAGCTCAATTTCCTTGCTATTTAACTGTCCATACTTTAGAATCTTGTGCAGAATCAATTTGACTTTCTTTAAGGTAAAATGTAACCTTTTTCTTCCTAAGGAGTTGTGCTTGCTTCTTGCTTTCAGACTTCTTGATACTATTCCTCATTAAACAATTGGAATAAGTTTCTACATCACATTCCTCTTCATTTTTAGTATTTGTAACTTGCTCCCTAACTTGCTTTCCATTTCTCAAACTTATGGCATGCAAATCTTTTTGGTTAATGACAGTGTTAGAAAGAAGAGTGGCATCATTTTGAGCTCTGAATTGGCTTAAGTTGTTAGATAACTAAGTTACATAACCAGATAGATTAGAGAATTTAATTTCCCATTATTCCATCCTCTTTTCCATTGTTGCTATTCTAACATATGATGTAGTAGTTTGGCAGTCAATTCTTTCCACTTAAAAATTTAGATTAGTGATTCCTTTCAAGATTTGAGCCAACTTTCCATTGCCTAAAATGGTAGCTATTGGTTAGGTACTAATGCCCTTGATTCATTTGATTGTTGCAAAAATCTAGTATTTTGTCTAGCACCTTGTCCATAAGCATTCTCCTTATTGTCTCTTATTTACCACCTAAAATTAGGATGATCTCTCCACCCTTTATTGTAGGTATTTGAGTATGGGTCTCTCTTTTGGAATTGATTAGGCCTATTTTGATAAAGAGCTAAAACCTTTTCACATCTAGTTGGACAAACATCAGGAATATGTTTAGTTGACCCACAAAAATTACATGAAGGAGTTGCCAATTGATTACAACCAGCTATAGGCTGAGAAGAAGAAGGATTCATGTAACTAATTCTTGATTCTAAATCGTCAATCTGTGAGGCAAGTTTCTGTATAATTGAGTCACAATACCTAAGGCTTACCTTACAAACATCACAATTTTCCCTAGTGTCAAACTGCTGATTATTCCTTGCCAATTTCTCCAAAAGATTCCATCCTATTTGAGGTTGTATGTCTAGGATATAACCATTAGCTGTAGCATCAGTAATATCTTTAGTATAAGGCTTTAAACCTTCATAGAAATATTGAATCAGCCATTGTTGAGGAATTTGGTGATGTAGGCACTTTGTCAACATCCCTATGAATCTGGTCAAGTATTCATACATTAATTCTCCTTTATTATAAGGGATATTGTAAATCTCTTTCTTCATTTTTATAGTTCTTGAGGCTAGAAAATATTTTTCCAAGAAAACCTTCTTCAGTTGATCCCAAGTGAGCATAGCATAATGCTAAAGAAGTGTTCTCAGCCATTCTTTTCCTCTGCCTTCAACAGAATAATAGAATACATTCCTTAAAACCTCTTCCAAAGGAGTATTTGGTGATCTAAGAGCTAAACATGTTTGATATAAATCCTATAAATGTTTGTGTGGATCATCTCCTATAAGACTATAAAATTTTGGAATCTGATTCGGTAATGAACTTTTAAGTTCAAGAGTAGTAATCTCATTGTAAAATCCATAAGGGTTATAATCCACAACAAAATTATTAAGTTCTCTTATGCTTCTTGTTTTAGCACCATTATTCGCATGCATATTAGGAATATTTTTAGCTTGTTTTTCCATGTGATTTCCACCCCTATCATTCATATTTACTTTATTCTCATCCATATTTTCTACCACAAAATGATTATCAACTAATTCACAATCAATTTACCTAAACCAGCACTTGTTTGTAATTTTCTAAGATTCCTTGAAGTTTGGTTTATTTGCCAATCATTTTCAATTAATGGTTCCTTTGAGCTTTTGGTTATGCAAGTTATATTCAACAATCATGTAGTAGTAATTATTATGCATAAACTCTAGAAATTGAGAATAAGCAAATAATAAAGGTATAAAGCACTCAGGTGGCGACTAAAAATACCTTTAGTCACAACTAAAAAACACATAGAGCACTAATTGCAACAAAGATAAACACCAAGTCATGATTGTTAGTCACAGAGAGCAAATTCTTGAGATCAGGATTTTTGGTCGCGACCACATAGCAATCCAGTCACAACTAAAAATCACATAGTACAACTCAATACAAACTGCTTTCTGGTGGTGACTAAATGTCAATCCGGTCATGACTAAAAATCACAGAGACTTACCAACAAATATCAATTTATTTTAGTCGCAGCTAGACAAGATATAGGTCACGATGTCTAAACACATACACTAAATTCACAGAAAATCAAAATTCCTATATAGTTTTATATTATTTTTATGATTTTGTTAGCCTAAAGGGTTGCTTAGGAAACCTTAACAAGTAAGGTTCCCTGGAAACAATGCCATTTTGATAAATGTCATTCTATTTATCAAAAGAAACTAAGCTAACTTATAGTAAAGAGAAGCTAACCTAAGTCGATTCATAAGGAGCCAAATGAATTCAGTCCCTACAATGAAAATTCAAAAGAACTAATGAGTTGTCTAATAATGTTCCAATAAATCTCTAGAATTATAACAATTAATTCCCAATTGTTTTAAATTTATATTATTTATTGCTCAAGATAATAGTCTTCCTTCCCAAAATTGATGATAAAACTCTCTTTTAACACACTAAAACCTCTATAAAAATAAGAGCATCATTGATGAAGAGTTATGCTTGCTAGAATTACTGATTAAACTATCATGATAAAAACACAAGTCCTAAAGTATATATGTTTTGGCTTCAATTTGACCTAGTAAATGAAGAAGTCTGGCCCCAAAATTTAGTAGACAAATAGTATACATCATAAGCTTTAATTTCATAGATAGCATGCCTTAATTTTTCAAAGTTGGATTGTCAGCTGGGAAATGAATAATGAACAGTACCCAATGATGAAATTAAAAAGTTTAAATTTTTGGGCCAAAGTAATGCTTATGGTAGTTAGATATGCTTTTGAATATGTACTTTGAGGGGTAAAAAGTAGGATGTTTCACACATCGATGAGGCTGGCCTACCTGGGGTTGTGCAGTGCCTTCACAGACACTAGGGACTTCTTAATCTATAGTGGCCTCCTACCAGACGAGCACGAGAATGAAGTATGCTAGAGCCAATAAGTTAGACCCTGAGGAGCAAAATGA
Source organism: Leucaena leucocephala (assembly GCA_037074615.1). NCBI lineage: Eukaryota > Viridiplantae > Streptophyta > Magnoliopsida > Fabales > Fabaceae > Leucaena > Leucaena leucocephala. Next base: position 15,310,505 of record CM073535.1, on the reverse strand, counting down.
GATCATCCAATACTTGGGGAAGTATTTTAGATGATCACAAGAGGAGGATGTTAAATGAAAGGTTAGGGAGGACGTCCTGTAGAAGATAAGGGAGGAGGTTGCCAAGCCTATCCAACTATAGTTTCAGGGCCAACCTGACAATTCTGTATGGTCATGGAATAGCTCGTTAAGACATTAGCTTTAGGCATTCAGGTACCTTCACTCTTTCTTGATCCTGACTAGCCACCCATCCCTAGTAGTCCGATGAGGATGAGGAACATGCTTGCCCATACCGCTGATGCTTATATTGTTTAATTATAATAAATTAAAATACAAATATTGTTTAATATTTGACAATTTGTTTAATTTAAAATTTTAATTATTAAACTAATATTGGTTATTACTATTTTAACTTAATATATTGTTTAAAAATTTTGCAAAACAAATTTTCCCTCCAAGTGCAATGTATGGCATTTGAAATTTAAATTTCCCTCCTCGTGAGCGAGATTTTCTAACTGTTACAAGTAACCGCCAGATATTTCTAGTGTGGGGGAGATTTTCTAGTGCTTATGTGTAATCGCTAGAAATTCCTAACGTGGGTAACATTTTCTAGCAGTTTGAAACTGCTAGAAATTTAACCACTAGAGCCGTTGGGTCCCTTCTATAAAAGCTAAAGTGTTAACGATATATGAGCTTTACCTTTGAACTATTAATGAGATCTGAGCAATACTGGTGATGCATAGGTCATGGATCAACTTGCATCAGTCGACTCCATAATATTTGGCTAGACTAAACAATTTCTTAGGTTTTACATATGTCAATGGCTCCGTTAATAATAAGATTCTGTGTCCATGTCCTAAATGTAGTTTTAAAGAGTGGCATTTAATAGATGTTGTTAGAGAGCATTTGATATTGAAATCATTCCCACGAGAGTATGTATTTTGTTAACTACATAGGGAACAACCATATATGATTGCTAAGTCAAATCCCACAATTTCACGAATGGGAGTACGAGCAGATGAATCTGATACTGTGCATGATTCTTTCTGTGTTCATCAAAATGAGGAGCCAGATGAATTAAATGAGCCTCTTATAGATTTTGTTAGAAATAAAACTGTGTAGGAGTTTTATGACCTTATGAATAAAGCTGACAAACCACTTTATTCTAGATGCACCAATTATTCTAAGTTACCATTCTTGATAAGGTTGCATCATATCAAATGCCTGTATGGTATGACTAAGAAGGCGATGTCTATCAAATCCTAATTTTTAGGCTCAAAAACCCATAAAGTAGCCTAAAATAGGTAGGTTACAGGCCAACATAAGTCCCAGAAACATATACAGGATTTTTAGGGACTAAACTACAAATAGAGAAAGTACAGGGACTAAGATACAAATGGAGAAAGTTACTGGGGTAAATATGTAATAAAGTTAGGGACTCTATGAGGGTCTCAAAGGTTCAAAAAGTAAGAGGAAGGAATTTTAAAGGAAGGAATAAACTATAAGGAAAGGAAGTCCTTTAGGTCCTAAGTAAGAAAGTTCAAAGGGACCAAAGTGTAAACTATAAAGATTCCATAGGTTAAAGTTAATGTAAGACAAGTTAAGGGAACAAAGGGTAATTTCCAAAGAATTAAGGGACATAGGCGTCCTTCTTGAAAAGTTAAGGACACAAATGGAAATATGGCAATATACCCTAGAAACCAGAATTTAGTAGAAGATAGAGAAGACTATTCTGAGCCGTTTGATAAGCATCATATAATATCCTAATTTTTAGGCCCAGAGACTTAGAAAGTAGCCTAAAAGAGGTAGGTTACCAAGCCCTGTTGAGCATAAGTCCCAGAAATATACAAATGATGTTTAGGACTAAACTATAAATAATGAAAGTTTAGAGACTAAATTATAAATAGTGAAAGTCTCTAGGGGCATAATGGTCATTTTAGAAAAGAAATGGACTAAAGTGAAAGTCTAAAAGTTCCATGGTGCAAAAAGGAAGTAGACACAAGTTGTGGGTTATTAAGTGTAATTATGAAAAGTTAAGGGACTTAATTGGAAAGAGGAAAAGTTTTCAAGGGCAAAATTGTAATTATATAAAGTTGAGCCAAAAAAGGCTTAGAACTGCTCGGAAGCATCTTAGTCCCAAATTTCATCAGTAGATGGAGAAATTTATGCTGGTTAATCTAGCCTAGTATAGAAATTTTATTGGAGTTCCAGATAGCTTATATTTATCTGATAGTCTAAAAGTTATCTAAATTTTTTATCAAACCTTCTAGACCTCAGATATAAATGAAAAGTTATACGAAGGTGCGTCCTGTGAAGCCAGAAGTTAGGGAACTGACAGAACCCCTAAAGGAGTTATGTAGAAAAAGTTATTCACGTTTTAGTAAATTTTAACGAGAGTTTATGAACGCCCAATATCTGATTGGGAAACTTAAGCAGTAAATAAGCTCAGACTGAATGTGCCTAGAGGATGTCATAGAGAGGCTTAAGATGATGCCAAGTGAGGCTCAAGCCCATGATATCAATTCATCGGTTAAAGGGGCCAGTGTCCGAAAATATTTAGAAAATGTGCAAAATGATGAAAATATCCCTATATTATATAATAATGAGTAAAGGGCATTTTAGTCATTTTACCCAAGTTAAAAGGTCAAACAGAGCTACAGGAGTAGTTGACCTGGGCCAGGAAATATTCTATTGAAATATGAAAAGACAATAATGCCCTTACACTTATTAAAGTAAATAAAGAAGAACCAAGGGTATTTTGGTAATTTGCTAAGGGATATGTAATTAAGTTTAGACCTAGTACAAGAATGTCAATAGTAAGAAGAATCCAGATCCTAGATTTAAGGTCAGAAAGCATATTATGGAATCTTAGAAAAATTAGATTCAGAAAACAGTTTGGTTTTTAGGAAATCGGACTAAGCTAGTACAGGATTGAACAGCATGGACTGGAGGCTTCCAGAAGCGACAACTCACCAGGTGAGGTGTCCCATGGGACCCACCAAGATGCCACCTAGCATGCAGGATATCCATTGATGATATCATCATGATAATGCAAGCGAAGCTTCTTGAGGAAGCTAAGCGATCTGAGCCATTTATCGCGATTCGATCTGGACCGTCCATTCTACCTCCCTTCACCTATAAATACGCCACCCCTTCCATTCAAGGCATACCACGGCAAGAGAAAAGAAAGAAGAGAAAGAAGAGAGAGAGAGAGAAAGAGAGAGAGAAAGGAAGGAAGGAAAAAAGAGTTCTGGCTAAGCTAGGAGCAAGCCAAGGAACTTAGGGACTTAGCAAGCTTAGAAATAAGGTAAGTAATTTATTCTAGTCCCTACTATAATAAATTAGAGGATTGTTCTTATGAATTTAGTAGTTAGAATAGAGAAATATCTCTCTTGATAAGGTTAGTCATGGATAGGAAGAAAGTTAGGGGATTGTTAGATTAAGGATATTATCTCGAGATAAACCTGAGATAAGTAGAGCTATGTTGGATAGAGCAAAGGCTAAAGGAAAGGCTTCAAGTTAGGTAGTTAATTATCCTAAACTTGTATGTATCAGATGTTATGCTTGGATGTGCTATAGCTATGTTGAATTATGTTACATATGTGTATATGATTGAAGCTCTATTTCTATTATTACTTTGGCCAATTATATTTCATATATTACATGGAAGCATGCACTTTACACAATATTAACACTTCCACAAGCAAGCACAAGTATTTACATTGATGTATACATTGTTTATGGTACTATTTGCTACTGAGATTTCCCCCAAAATCTCACCCCTTCCACATCAATCCAATTATAGTAGGTCTTCTCAAGATGGATGAGATAAAGATGCATGAAGAGAAGTTAATAATTATTTAGCATGATTGATATGTGATTGATGTATGATAATTGGTTGCTGGAAATTGTCACTGTGAACAGTAACTTGTGGTGAGGCAGTGATATTTAGTTGTAATTAAAAATAGTAAATTGTTGAATAAATTATGATATTTTACTAGTGAATAGTATACATACCAAGATTTGATTTGATATATAGAACTTCTCATTTAGATTTCTACGCATAGAGATATGATTTTTCAAATTTGGGACCAAAATGCTAGAATAAGGGGAAGGGCGTTGGATGAACATTAAAGTTTGAGTATTGACTGACGTTAATTTGGTTAAGGCGTGGTCAATGAGTTATTTTTCCCTAAAAGAGGATTAAGTTAGCTTTGTGTAGCAACTTGAATCACTTCGTTTTAATTTTTCTAGAATTAATTATGATTTTTTGAAGTCATGTCACTTCTTTGGAATTTACAGAGTAAACAGTACTCGATGGAGTAAAATTTTAGATTATTTAATTTGATATCAATGACCTTAAAAGTGGTTCCAGATGCTACTGAATAGTCCCTAATACATAAAAATTAAGATATGACACGTCAGAATTTTGATCTGAGACTCGATAAATTGATATGAATTTGTTAAGAATTAAAGTTACAATTTTAGGGTAATTTTAGATCAGATATCTAACAAAGGATATAACCCTGGATAGGAAGTCAAAGAGGCTTACAAGAATATAGCACATGGGCTAAGGAATACCCTAGAGAAATGTGAAGGGCATTTTAACCATTTCTAGGGGTCAATCCTTACCAGTCCAGTAATATTAGAGTTAGGAAGAACACATACACTGAATCTAATGTTAGAAGATAAATTATGAAACCTCATAAACATTAGATTCAGGAAGCAGTTTGATTTTTGGAAAATTTGACCAAGCCAGTATAGGATTTTCCAAGAACTCTCAAGAAGCTTTCTTCTTCCATAAGATGGCACCACTTGTCATCACAAGAATGGTGAGGATTTTGAAAATTAGTTTAAGTGTTAATGACCCCTTAATATTGATTAAGGAATTAATCAAGACATTGAGGGGTAAAATGGTCCCTAGAAGCCAAAAAATTGTCTATAGCCCTCCTATCCTTAACATTTCATGCTACCAAGGAACCTTGGGAAAACTCTACCGAATTTCTGCCGAACACCGAAACAAGCAAGAAAAGCTACCGAATCAAGCGAACAAGGTAAGCAATCGATCGATCCAAACTTTCAATCTTTGATTCAAGGGGGATTATTCTTGGATTATTTAGCTTGAAAACCATGAAATCCTTCCTTTTTAAGGACTACCTAAAATCTGTATAAAATGAGGAAAGAAGAAATTGAAATTGGATCTAGGTTTGACAAGGTAATTTAACCATAATCCAAGTAGTATAACTTAGATCAATCAAGGATTTCAGCCTTGTTCCACATGGATAGTAACTTCATGGAGGAGAATGATTTGATACTTCTAATGACTTTAAAATAAGAAATGGTGTAAGATTAATTCAAAAAATAAGCATTGGAATTAAAATTGTAATTTTTGTAGAAATTGTGTATCATTTTAATTTCTATTCAGTTTATAGGGAATGAGTTTTATTTTCATAAATATAAGCTCATATTTTGATTCCTCATGAAAAATTGTGTAGGATTTACCTATGGGAATACTTTTTAGAAAGATGGATAGAAATCCCTAAATTTAAAGTAAAGAGTGAAGAGTTCAAGAAAGATGGTCTTAAACATTACTTGAGTTCATCACTCTAATGAGTGGTTTACCCAATGTAATTATGTTTAGGGCCATGAGATGTTAAAGAAGATGAGTTAAAAAGGTTGAGCAAGCAACCATTGATTAGTTGAAGGCAAAGAGAGCAAAAAGAAAGGGATAAAGTCATAAGGTAATGAACTTACCCTTCTCTTGTCTTAATGTATATGCTTGTGTGTTGATGTGTTTTATGTTGTGAGATGATAATATGTGGCATATATGAATGAGATATGCTCTATTCCTATGTGTTTCCATGGCCATGGATAATATTATGAAGAATTGAGCATGATAACATATCATTAGAAGCATGAGAAAGTTAAGAGAAACATGTCATACACTTACATTTATTTTGCATGCATTGAATGGTAAAGTTTGCTATAAAGATTCCTCAGAATCTCACCCTCCATTAACCAACTATAATAGGTAATTGAGCATGGAGAAACTTACATGAAGAAGAGAAAATGAATTAGAAGGGAAGAAATGTGGAATTATGCTTTAAACAAAGTAAAATTAGTTTTCCCTTTTCAATGAATAATTATGTAAATGTTTTGTAATATGCCAAATTATGTAATAAAATTGTATAAAATAATTATATCATGATTACATGATGTATATGAATGTATGGGAAGCCAAGATGATGGTTTATGCATGCAGGAATAAATATAGATTATTAAAGAAAGAAGTTAGTAATGATAAAAACATAGGTCCTAGAATAGTGAGCTTTCAGTTCCAATTTCACCTAGCAAATGAATGAATTAAATTATGAAATTTGGAATGCAAGAAGTACACATCCTAATATTTAAATTCATAGGTATTATGTCTATAATAGATTTGTACATTAAGAGAAATGAATTTCCAAAGTTGAGGCTCAGAATCTGGAAATTCCAAAAATAACCATATGAACAGAAATTTTAAACGAATTAGCTATATTGATTGGTCTAGTAAAACTCAAGATTTATATATTTTACTTAAATAACATTGAAAGATATTTAAATATAGATTTTAACCACTTCCATATGATTTTTGTAGAATTAATTATAATTTTTTAAAATTAGATTGTCAAATCTGGAAAATGCACAATGAAAAGTTCCCTAAGGACCAATTTGTAAAGTTTTAATTTTTGGGCCTGAGTAAAGCTTTCGTGCACCTAAACGCTTTTGTATGCATACTCTAAGGGATAAAAGTTAGAATGTTTCAGTGTCTATGCTATTGGAGTTATTAGGATATGCTTTTCCTTAAGCTGATTTCCTTCCATCTTTTTATGAGGTGAAGAAGATTATTAACGAATTTGGCTTGAACTACAAGAAGATAGATGTATGACCGAATGACTGCATGTTGTATCAAGTAGGCATGCAAACAGGGTGATTTGTAAGTGATGTGAGACATCTCGATATAAGTCAGTACAGAGGGGAAAAGTAAAAGAAGAAACTGACCAAAATTCTAAGGTACAATTTATTGCAGTAAAATATGTTACTTATTATGCATATGAACAAAATTTAATGCAGTTATCAATATATTAGATTTTTAGGTACTTTCCTTTAAAACTGTGGTTGTAAAGCATGTATATGTCATAAAAAATGGCTGAGCTCAAGAAGTGGCATATGACTAAGCAGAATCCGGTGATCCTAGAAATATTTGTCTTGCGTTGGTAACATATGGTTTTAATCCCATCAGAAGCATGAGCACAACCTAAAGTATTGGCCCGTGTTGTTGATTATGTACAATATTCTACCCTAGATGTGCATGAAGCATCATTTCTACTTTCAATGATCATTCCTAGCAAGAAGGTATTGGGGAATGATATAAATGTTAATGGAGCTATAAACATATGGTGTTTAGACGTATGACTCATAGGAGAAGCGATGTTCAACCTTCATGTAGCCTTGATGTGGATGATAAGTGATTTACCCGATTTGGGAACCTTGTCTAGCTGGAACGAGCATACTGGTTTGGCCAGTCCATAGTACAACTTTGACTATATACCATGTCACCTTCTGCACAATCACAAGTAGTGCTTTATGGGATATCGACGGTTCCTCAATTCCAAACACAGATTTAGATTGCAATAGATTCACTTTGATGGTAACCAAGAAAGGAAATATTCTCCTATTACCCTATCTAGTGGGGATGTCCTGCTGCAGTTACAAGATGTTGATGTCAAATTTGGCAAGTAAGAGGATCCTGAACGATTATGATAACTGTATCATGGAATATCTGGTGCTCAGCCTATACAGTGGCATAAAAGAAGCATAGTTTTCACTCTTCTTTATTAGGAATATAATTTTCTATGTCACAGTTTGGACATTATGCACATTGAGAAGAATGTGTGCGATAATGTGATCTATACATTGCTAAATGATGCCAGAAAGTCCAAAGACCATCTGTAGCTAGAAAAGATTTGGGGGATGGGGAATTTGTGAAGAGGCTTGGCCTGATAAAAATGAAAAGTTTTAGCCAGCTAAATTCACCTTGACGAAGCATAACAAAGATATCTTCCTTTCGATGCTAAAGAACATAAAAAGTACCTGATGGATATTCTAGCAATATCTCAAGGTGCATCGATCTGCAGACTTGAAAGGTTATTGGGTTAAAGAGTCATATGATTCCCATGTTCTTGTGTAACAGTTACTCCCACTAGCTTTGAGAAACAAACTTCCTTCTTATGTATCAATCGTTTTGGTGGAGCTATGTTCATTCTTCAGGAAGTTGTATGCGAAGATATTGGTACCTAAAGAGCTCAATTAGCTATAAAGTCAAATAATTCTTACAATTTGTCAATTGGTGAAGATATTTCCTCCATCATTCTTCACTGTCATAGTTCACTTGCTTGCCCACCTTGTAAGAGAAGCAAAGGTTGTTAAGCCAGTTCATGGATGTACTCTATAGAGATACACCAAATGATATTTTATCCCTGTATTTTCAATTCCATTTTTTTATATTTCAATTGCTCAAAATCATTAATGGAATATTAGCCTACAGGTACTTGAGAAAATTAAAATCATATGTAAGAAATAAGGTGTAGCCAGAAGGGTCACTAGCATAAGGTTATTCTGGAGATGTGGTATTAACTTTATGTTCAAGGCACTTTAATGATAACATAGAGACATCTTTTAACTGCCCTAATCATGTTGATGATTTCCCTCCTGGTCACGTAAACTTTATTTCCTCCTATGAGGAAACTAGTTAGAAGATTTGAATTCTTCACACTCACTCCCATAGAGAAACTCAAAGCGCACATGCATGTTTTGATAAATTATAGCCAAGTCAAACCATTCAAGAAGTATTATGTATTCACCAACTTTTAAACTTTATATGTATTCCTCACTAACTCTAACAAGTTAGACTTCATTGCAGTAAGTTTAGAAATTATCTCAAGCGGCAGCTATGAGGGCGCGTGCATTCTGTTGAGATTAATTCACATATTGAATACATAATGATATTAGTCCGAACACAGATAAACTCAAAACTCTTTCCCTCTGTCTATTAGACCATGCAAAAAGGTATACAGTGTATAATGTCAACGGGCTCAAGTTCTGTATGGTTGCTCATGATTAGGGATTGCTCACCCTTAACTCTAACGTTTATGTCACATTTGGGACAAAATGTTACGCTAACAGTAGTGACGCCGACATGCATTTTGCAGGCTTCACTTACTATGGAATGCTGATTGACTTCATTGAGTTAAGTTACTAGCTTTTTACCATAACATTGTTCAAGTGCTCATGGGCAAACATGAAAACTTCATAAGGACTCAACATTGACCACTTGTGCACTACCTTTGCCGATTTCCTTAAACACATTCATATAGGGGAATATGAGGGTGACAAGCCATATATTCTTGCATTCGAAGCTTACCAGGTTTACTGTGTGTAGGATGAGAAGCATAAAGATTGGAATATGGTCATCCACCTCAAGCCTCAGGATCTTTATGACATGTGTGATAGTGACATTACTTATGACAGTCAGCCCTTCCAACCGACAAATTTTGAAAACTTCTTCCCTCAAGAAGACTATAATTTAGCCATTGTCAGATATACTTTTTATTAAATTATATGTCATTCAATTTTTTTCTAAATATATTTAATAATTCTAACAATATTTTTTTAATTTATCCTTCCAAGCAAGATGATCAAGAATAACATAATCAATTATCTCTATTACTCATGTAAAAATTTCTTTTTATACATAAATTAAATATGTTACAAATAAATCAAAATTAGTTCAATTTTTTGTATTTCTACCAATTCTCAAAACCGCTAGAAATTGTCTTAGTGATGAAATTGCTACAAATGCATAAAACTGCTAGCAATACACAAAACTGCTAGAAATGCTACCCAGACCTCCATAAATATCCCCTCACACCCTTATTCATTCACTCCCACCTTTCTTTTCCTCCCTCTCCTCTCTTCATCTCTTTCCTTAAAATTCCTTTTTCTCTCATTCTCCTCTTCTTTTTTTCTTTACATGGTAAGACTTTTATTTATTTTGTATATCTTTATTTATTTTATTTATCTTTATTTATATTTTACTAACATACTTATATTTTATTCTTTTAGATTTTTTCTTCATCTTAACCAATCAAACTACTCTTTCAACTTATGAATTGAAGTTCAACCCTACAAACTATCTCATCTCCAATTCTTGCCTCTCAAACTCAATTTCCTTAACAAATTAAATTAAACTCATATGATACAACCATAATTTAATTACTTATAATTTATCACAATATATTCTTATATACAACTTGGAATACATTGCTAATTACACATATCAACATAATCATCTCATATAATCTATTTAATAGTTTCCTAATTAATAATATCATATTTTATAATAATATAAAAATAGATTTATTTTTTTACCTGGAATGAACTTTCTAATAGTTTTATAACCGCTAAAAAACAACAAACCCAATAACAAAATTAAATTTTAGAGCCTAAATGTGGGAAAAATATTTCAAAAATTCAAATTTTAGGGCTATATTTCTAGCCATTCCCAACTGCTAGAAATTCTAGCACCATCCTAAAAATTTCATCTCTTGCCAACTACCATGCATTCTCTAGCAGTTGAGGGAACCGCTAGAAATATTTCCAATAGTAAGTAATTTCTAGCAGTTCTCAACCGTTACTAACTCCACCCTTTAGCTTCTCTTGCCACATTTGTTCTAGCTTTTATTGAACTGCTAGAAATGTTCTAGTTTTTTGCCATTGTGCATAATGGTTGCCTAAAACTGCTAGAAATATGTTTTTAGCACTTGATTTTCTAGCAGTTAGGTCAACAACTAGAAAACTTGTTTCTAGGAATCAAAACCGCTAGAACTACTAGAAAACTTGTGTCTAACAGTCAAAATTGCTAGAAATGCAGTTAAATAACCGCTACAAAATGCCTACTTTTTTATAGTGTATAAAATAGAACAAGTTGCTCATAATTTCAATATGCAATTGGTTAAAAAAATCTCCAATAAAACCTATTGTTTACATTTTGATTTATGTAGGGATAGTACATCTTATAATACAAATTATTTTTCATATTTTTAATATGCATGGGGTAAAAAAATTATAAAGTAATTTGTATTTAAAATAAAACAGGTGTTATTTATATATTTTTAATAAGGAAAATTTTAGACAAGGATCAGTGTAGCTAATTTATTTCCAAAAGCCCTAAAAACTCTGAAACTTTATTGCAATCCAAGGGACTAAATTGAAATTAACTTTGTGATGGTAAAAGACAGAAATACCCACCAATGAAAAAAATATGGGCATTAACAAGACAAATAGGGCCTTTAATAAGACAAATAGAGACATTAACAAGACCCATGTTTGTCTTGTTAAAATCATATTCTTCTTATTAATATCCTAATTGATCTCGTTAATTTTCTCATTATTCTTATTAAAGCTCATATTCTTGTTAATGCTCTTATTTATCTTGTTAATGCCCCTATTCAACTTATTAATTTTATCATTGTTCTTGTTAATGCACTATTTCATCTTGTCAATACCCCTTTCATCTTCTTAATTTCCTTATTGTCTTGTTAAAGCCCATATTCTTCTTGTTAATTTCTATATTGTTCTTGTTAAATCCCCTTATTCCACTTGTTAATGTAGGCATAGACACTTAAGTGAGTTGTTAGTTGCCTTATATCTGTTATTAATCGTCTAATTTTTGTTGTAAATCTCTTTATTTTACTTATTAATGTAGACATGGACACTTGCATTGAAGTAAGGGCACAAATGTCTTTCACCCATAAAATTTAATTTCATTTTGGTCCAAGGGCTATAATGAAATTTAAGAATAATTTGGCATTAAATTGCAATAGTTGCCCTTAGATGAAATTTTCCCTTTTTAATATGTACCAAATAGCAAATTTTTAAGTAAAATAAAGTTCTTATACCGTATATAAGAAATTTTTTTAGAAAACAAAATATGTATTTAGAACTTTACTTTGCATGGGTTATTTATCTTTGTACATCTTGAAGTAAAAACTTTGAAAATAAAACAAGTTATTGCTCATGTTTTTTTGATAAAAATAAGTTGTGGTTTACTTCCTCTGTTCATTTTTATAAGAGACGATTAACTGAAGCTTATTGATAAAAAAATTGGTTAAAACTAGTTAGAGACAATTAATATATAAAAATTGTAATTTTTCTTCTCAAAATACCCTCATTTATGTGAAAGAGAGAGGATGTGTAGTGGAAGGATGTGTGGTTGAGCGAGAAAGTTAAGTCAAATGTAAGATTTAAATATGAGTAACATGAGTAATTAAATATGAGTAAAATAGAAATCGAACAAAACCAACTTGAGACAACCTCTAAGTGTCTCTTATAAATAAGAACATGCTATACCTAAAAAATATCTCTTATACAAAAGAATAGAGGGAGTATTTATATCTTCTAGGCGCTAAAAATTCATGTCCATTATATATGAGAAATAAAAATATAGTTATTTATGCTTTAATTGTTAGGGAAAATCCCTCAAAAAGACCTGAGAAATTGCTATGTCCAATAAAATTATTCTCATTCTTTTGAGTATTTCTCTCTCTCCCACTCAATCTTCTCATCATTTTATGGTGTCTCAGGAATGGCATAAAACCGCTAGATATGCTACCTAAATCTCTATAAATACCACTTCACCCCTTCATTCATTCGCTCTCATATTTCTTTTCCTCCCTTTCCTCTCTTTCATCTCTTTCCTTAAAATTCATTATTCTCTTCTCCTCCTCCTCATTTGTTTTACATTGTAAGAATTTATTTATTTTGTACATCTTTATTTATTTTATTTATCTTCATTTATAGTTTACCAACATACTTATATTTTTTTCTTTCAGATTTTTTTCTTCATCTTAACTAATCCAACTACTTCTTCAAATTATAAATTGAAGTTCAATAATACAAATTATCTCATCTCAATTATTGCATTTCTCACTCAATTACCTTAACAAATTAAATTAAATTTATATAAGACAATGATAATTTAATTACCTATTATTTATCACAATATATTTTTATATACAACATGTAATACATTGCTAATTACACATATCAACATAATCATCTCATATAATCTATCTAATAGTTTTCTAATTAATAATATCATATTTTATAATAATGAAAAAAAATTCTTATTTTTTTCACTTAGAATGAACTTTCTTGTGGTTTTGTAACTGCTAGATGTAACATCATTATTTTACCAAGTACTTATGCACATTTGGAAGCTATTTGAACCACATTAAGACCTCTTAAAGTTAGAAAATTGAATCTTTAAAAATTTCTTTCTCAAGTACTGTTCATATGGAAAAATTTAGATTTCTGACTCAACTTTAAAAATTCACTATTAATTCTAAAAAATTGAAATGAGGTGATTCAAATTCCTACTAAAAGCTCTTGCAATACTCTTTAAGAAAAACTATGAATATGGACAATTACATTATCAATCAATACAATTAATTCATTGAAAATTATTGTTCATATTGTCATTCCTGATTCTTCCAAATCTATTCCTCAATTTTGAAAATTTCTTTCTCTTAATATACACATCCAATTGAGGCAAACTACCCATGAATTTAAAGCTTGGAATGTGTATTATATTATCACCAAATTTCATGGGCAAAATCGTTCATTTAATAGGTCAAATTAGAGATAGAAACTTGCTACTTCAAGTCTTACGAATTTGGCTTATTTCTAGTTTTCCAAATTATGAACTCTTACTCTAAAAAATCATATTAAATTGTATAATTATCCAAATTAGATGATCTTGGTATCCATTTAAAGATAATTGTCTTAAATATAAACATACCAAATATCACATTAAAATTTGCCCAGCAACATAATCAAAACAGAGTCACAAGTCCACTGACTCACTTAAGATTACATGCCATCATTCCAAATCTTTCAATACAAAATGTAGTATCATATTTATATAACATAACATGCCTAGTTGCCTACATTTAAGTCATTTCATTTAGATGATTCAACCCCTATAACAATGGCAAATTTATGGAAGGAATGAGATTACAAAGAAATCTCAATATCAAGAGATATGCACTTTAACATTCACCAAGTTGAATTATCTAATCATGCATATATGATATGGAAGCAACATAACCTTAGCATCAAGTATACTCTAACATGCATATTTTCATGACATATAGTGCAAGGAGATGCAACAACTCATCATAGGTTATGACAACATAGCCCATAGCAACATGACATCACAAGATCAACCAACCATCATAAATACAATGCAATTAAACAATCAACATAATAAACTTTAAACTGGATATCCTTGCTATACTTCATGAAGAATCCTTATTCTTTTGTTCTAGTGTGGGAATTTTCCTTTGGCAAATGTAAAAGTCTATACATTGCAAAGCAATGGCATGTGACAATACAATCCATAAACATAATTATAGAGCTTAAGCTCTATAAGTACCCTTTTAATTCACTTTTAGAGCTTTTGGTTTCATCTATCTAAACTTAGTTCTCAAGGTTTAATCCTACATAATTTTCTATGTAGAATTTAATTATGAAGTTAGAATTTTGAAATTCCAACTCCTTCCCCAAATCTGAACAGAACCGTGGTAGTTCCTTCCAATATTTAAAAAATCCACATTTTGATCATAATGCTTCCTATGCTTGTTTATCTACTCAACCACACAGAATTTTTCATTTTAAACCTATTGGAAGCATAAAAATCAACAAATTCAACTTCCTTCCTATATTTCTCAATAGTGGTAGCAAGCATGCCAAGCATAGAATTCCAAGAATATATTGGTTCCATTAGCTTAAACCACCTAAATCTTGCTTATTTCAACTAGTCTTAGCTACTTATAACTTGGAATTCATCCTCCTTTTCAAACTATACATTTTGGCCAGCATGCTCAAGGGAAACAAAATGACATTTCAACCACTAAATCAAAAAATTAATCTTCCAACTACACAATATATAGCTTCGGGGAAGAATATACCTTGAAATCCTTGAAGTTTAGAAGATTGGAAGCTTGATCTTGGGTTGAATAAAAATTCTGCTAGAGGTTCCCTATGGTTCTCAAGTGAGGGCTAACCAAGGGGCTTAAGGGGGTATTTATAGGCAAAGTCAAGATTAGATAAATGGCCAAGACTTAATATTACAATGGATAACCAAGATTACATCTTACAAATCAAGGGTCTAGATTTAACCACCTCGCTTTCTTACATCATCAACTCCTTCATATGACATCATCTTGCTTAAGTGGTACCATCTCATAGGAGAAGAGGCTTCTTAAAAAAATATTGTCCAATCCTGTACCGGCTCAATAAGATTTTCTAAAAACTATATTGTTTTTAATCTAATTTTTATGAGGTCTCATAATTTATTTTCTAACATTAGATTTAGTGTCTATATTCTTCCTACCTTTAACATTATTAGACTGGGTGAGGATTTTATTACTTGACCCTTGCCCTTTATTCATTTTTATAACACTATGGTCATTTTTGTGTTTTCACATTTCACCAAGGTATTTCTTAGCCCTCATCCCCTATTCATGTACCCTCTTTGACTTCTTGCCCAGGGCTATTTCCTTTGTTAGATATTTGATCTAACAATACTATAAAACTTCTACTATAAATTAATTACTTCAAAAATTTATATTAATTAAACAATGCATCAAATAAAAAGTATGACTGCCAAACGGATCAAAAAAATCCCCTCTATCTTTTTTTGACTTTAGATTTAGTGTGTTTCTAGGGTATATTAACTATTGGCATTTGCATCCTTGGACTTTTAAAGAATGACATTCATATCCCTTCATTACTCAATTAAACGTAAGTCCCTTAACTTGTTTCTATATTTACTTTTAAACCTTAGAATCTTTTTAATTTTCACTTTAGTCCCTTTAAACTTTGTACTTAGGTCCTTTAAACTTCTTACTTATGCCCTAAAGGACTTTCTCTCTTTATAATTTAGTTATTCCTCTTTTCTCTTTTTGGGTCTCAAGGACTCGTCTGGAGTCCCTGACTTTATTTGCATACTTGCCTCAGGAACTTTTACTCTTTACAATTTAGTTCATGTACTTCCTTTATTTGTAGTTTAGTCCCTTAACACCCTCTGTATGTTTTAGGACTTCTGCTCAAAGGGCCTAAAAATTGGGATGTTACATTAGTAAATAAGAAACCTAGGAAATTCAAATTTTGGAGCCTAAATGTGAGAAATGTTTTTTCAAAAATTCAAATTTTAGCGCCACATTTCTAGATATTCCTAACCGCTAGAAATTATGGTGCCATCCTGAAAATTTTATTTCCCATTAACCACCAGGAAATTTCTAGCAGTTCTTAACCGCTACTAACTCATCCTTTTGGCTTCTCCTGGCACAGCTTTTTAGCGTTTTACTAAACTACTATAAATGTTCTAGTGTTTTGACCACTATGCATAGTAGTTCCCCAAAACCGCTAGAAAATATTTTTTAGTACTTGATTTTCTAGCATTTCACCCAACCACTAGAAAACCAATTTCTAGCGGTTAAAATCGTTAGAAACGTCATAAAGTAACTACTACAAAGACCTATGTTTTTTAGTGAAGTCCCCACAAAAACAAACAACAAAACATTCATCAGCTTCTTTACTTTCATGTTTGAATTCATTAAATAGGTGGTCCTGGGGTCTCTTTTAGAATGCTTATGCATTGTACTCCACACTATCTGAATCTTCTTCATCATTTCAACTTCTCTTCATGATTTTTAGGACCAACCTAGTTACTTCCTTGCTCTCCAACATTTCTTCTTTTCATCTTCTTCCTCTTCTTTCTCTTTCTCAGATAACTCAAAATTCAGAAGAGTTTATGATTTTTGTGCTCTCTTTCATTGACAAACATTTCTGATTCATGTGCTCTCACAATAAAGCTATGTTCTATTATTTATGGAACCCAAGCTAAGAAATTCCCTTGTTAAAAAAATTTCTCAATAGCAAGAATAATTTAGCTTCACATCACCATATTCATATTCATCCCAGAATTCAAAACCATAAAGAAACCAAAAAAGGGAAGAGAAGCATAATACTATTAATAAATCCCCTCAAAGATCAAGAATTGAACCCATAAATCAAACCAAAAACATAACTTGATCTAAAACTTGAGATCCAAAAATCAGAGAAGCATCATAAGCTAAAAAGTCCAAATAACCAACGGCCACACTGAAGCACTAATTACCACCGTAGAGCCATCATTGCAACATCGAAGCACCAATGGCCACTATTGCAAAAGATAAATCACAAAACCAGATATGTAGAATGAGGGGAAGAGAAATCACAAAGAGTTATGTCGTAAAGATGAAGTGTGGAAGATGACAAGGTCAGGGGCCCATTGTCGCTTCTTGTCGCTATTGTCGTCAACGTCCTCTTTGGTTGTTGGAAATCACCATCAAGTTGAGGTTGCTGTCGATTGTTTGAAGCATATGAAAAATTAGGTGAGTCAAAATAAAATCCCATTTATAAGGGGCAATTATGTCTTTTCATCTGGAACTTCAAAATACCATAATGAGTCCTCACACCTCTATGTCATTTGCATATATTAGAGTCCTAATTTGGATTTTCCTATTTTCTAAAGCCTTTTTGGGTTATTTTCCCTAATTGTTATGATCATATTTTAGGAAATTAAAAATGTAATTATTTATAATTGTATTGTCATATTTATTTATAATTATTAAAATGTTCTTTTACATATATATATTTAAATATTATAGGGAAAAAGATAGAAAAAAACCTGAAAATTACAAAATCCTAGAAAAGGTACCTGAATTTCAATAATCCCAAAGAAGGTATAAGATCCCAAATGGGATTTTGGAAATCTAAGAAAAAAGACAAAAAAATGAAAGAAAACAACATAAATGCCCTTTAATATTATTTGCTTTTAAAATTTTCATTTTAAATAATGGCTAAACTTTATCAAATTAATATTTTTCTTCTGTAGAACATGGTTAAAAATTATAGAAATTTGTTAGGACCATTGTTTTACTTTTAAATTCTATTAAAGATTTAAGAAAGTAATAAGAAATAAATAAAAGTCATTCGAGCCTAGAAAAATATAGAAAAAGATTAAAATGAATAAAAAATTTGCATCAAAAGAAATTCTTATGAATGCTTAATGAAGTGATCATGTCTTACAAATTTTATATGATTACTACTCATTCCATGATAGAGAGAGAGATTCACTTTTATTATTAAATGTTAGGTAAGATTATATAACGATGGATATTAATCTTCATTTTTAAATAGGGTAAATACGTTTAGCACCCTTAAAAAAATTTTGAGTTAATTTTTTAAGAACTAATGTTTTGTATATTTTCTATACTCATCTTTTATATTTTCAACACTTATCTTTAAATCTATCATACTCATTCGATCATTAACATATGACATATTTAACAAATGTTATTAGATTAAGAAACTTAATTAAGTTAGTTGATATTACATATGTTTTCTTAAAATACTATAATCATCTTCTTTAACACCCTATCTCCCTTTCTTGAGAAAATTTTGATTAATATAGGAAATAAGTATTATATTTAGAATCAAGATTAATTATCTAATTAGGTTCTATATTAAGAACCGAAGGAGAATAATTTTTTAGAGTAAAAATTAGTGTCTTGTTCGGTGATTGTTCGCTTCAATTTTTATCCTTGATTTATTACTCACATCCTATATGCTTCTTACACTACTTGAAAAAAAAAGTCTTTAACACCAATTAAAATGGGATTTTAAGACCGGTTTAGGTTTAATCTAGATACAGTTGGTGTAAAAAGTCATGAACTTCCTACATCGGATTTACAATCAGTGTAAAGTTTAAATTGGTTGTGTTTATAATTAATGTGAGTGGGCGTCCACACAAAAATGCTCACTCTTTAGACCAGTTAATTGCTATAACATCAGGTCTAAAGAGTTGGCTCTTTTTAATTAAATTTCATATTTAACAGTTTTTATCTCCCTAAAACATTATGATCCACCTAATTAAAAACTAATTATGCAGCAATGTAAAATTAGCAATCAACCGAAATATTCCAAATTGTAATTAAAAATATAATATAGGTTCTGATTAACATATAAACTAATCAATCAACTCACCAATCTAACATGAGGATATATATATATATCAAACTTATTAAAAATACACTTACAAGTCAATTGTTTTATGTCACACCTTACTTTAGGGTTACCTATTAGAGTAATTTATCCATTATAGAACCATTATGTGACCCAATTAGTACTATTAGCAAGCCTAAAAGCTTAAAAAATTTCCTTTAAAACTTGGGTAATCATCAGTCCAACTTGGTTTAATTAAACAATTTAATCAAGTAAAACCATTTCTAGTCAACTACTATGGTAGAAAAGGAAAACGGTTAAAACAAAGCTACCGTAGTGGAAAATGTTCAATCCTCTATTCAAAACTTAATCATGGTAAAAAAGAGTTTTACTAAACCGATGGTAACCCTAACATGGTTATAAAGAGCTTTTCTTATTAAACAGGTAACTATAATAGAAAAGACCAAACCACTCCTTTCAAAGCACTATCATGGTTAGAAGAATTACACTCATTTTGAAAGAATATCCATCATATAAATGAGACTTCCATTAATATAAAACATCTATCATGAATATAAAGGGGACAAACTCATACCTAAAAGACTATCATGGATAAAAGAGCTTTACTATAACTTTGACATAGAAGCCATGTTAGAAAAGGACGCACTTAACTAACAGTTAATAGAAACAAACACATGATTAACAATAGTGTATTATCAAGATCATCATAAGAAGTGCCTTTAGGAATCGAACCTAGGAATACATCACATAAGCCCACTTCACTATAAATATACTAAATAATATCCATTCATAAGTAAATTCTCAATATCAACATTCCAAAAGTAGATCCATGAATCAACAGATCACAAGCAAAAACTTAGGACCTCAATCACACTACTAGTACATATTCCCATAATCAAATCCAAATACAAATATTCAACACAGAAATCAAAAGGAAGAGGCTATACAACCAATATAGCATTAATCAAGACTCTGAAGCTTTCCTTGAGGTACCAACACGTGACTATTACCTAAAAAATATTAATAACCATGGGGTGAGACAAAAACCTCAGTAACCAATAGTCCAACTCATCATACATACCAACATATGCTCATGAGGTGTTAAGTGTGACAGTTATAATAATTACTAGCACAAAGCAATTAAAAATTCTCATAATTCGTAACTTAGTTCTCATACCTCGTGAATCACCAATTAATGTCATTATACAAATGTAATCCCAATAACTACATTCCCTCACTTTGAGGGATTTTAGAAGCCTATAAAGGCCTATCCCTTAATATGGGGGACATAATGGAGCCCAAAGGACCTATCCCTCGTTTTAGAGGACATAAAGGAGTCACAATGGCATATCCCTCATTCTAGGGGATGTAAATGAGCCACAATGGCCTATCCCTCACTATGGGACGTAGGGGAGCCAACCATCATTCAATAACATAAAAGCCTTATCATGTAACGATAACATATACAAATTACTTATCAATTTCCATCATATGCATCATGCTCCAGAATTCAACATATGGTAAATTTGAAATTCCATAATCCATTTTCAAGTCAACATATTGTTATATGTTTCAAGATAATACCATAAGTTCCAAGATACTACTATAAGTTCCAAGATAATATCATATATCCTAAGGATTGCATTTTCTAAACTCAAGTCCCACAAGACAAATTTTATCTATGTATATCAACATAATTTCAACTTGCATTGTCTCCCTTTCTTGTTTAACTTGCATTGTCTCCACTATCTCCCATATTCTTGAAATGGTCCTCTGGCCTAGGTTTCCTCCATGTTTCTCTTTGATTTCTCACTCAATCTAAAGATTTTTTATCCATTCCCCATACTTTTCATCTATATATTTCATAGATCTAGATCTCTGAATAGATTCAAGCACCATCATGACTTATCTTGCTCCTCCCTTTCTTCCTCAACCTCTTGGATTATTAGAAAGGTTTTTTAAAATAACATGGGTAACCCGCCCAACTTAGTGGGTTACTTGGGTTAGGATCTAGTTACCTTGGTTCACCACTGGTTATATTAGGTTGATTTTTACCCGGTTCAGGCACTAAACTAGGCCTGATATGAGTAATGATGATTATATATGTTGATTTTAGTATATTTTTAATGCTTCTTGATGCTTGATCGCCATTTGAATGTTATGTTCACTTGAGTCAGACTTGAGAAAGATAATTTAAGTGTTAAACTTATTTAAAATCATGTTTGCATTAAAGTTCTTTTCAAAATGGATAGTTTAATTTGGTTCAAATAGAGATATAGCTCTAAATTTACATTGTCAAGAGAATGGTTAGTTCTTTAACTTAGTTTTCATTAATTGAATCAAGAGATTAAGCATTTTTAATGGAAAAGAGCATTTAATTTTGACTTGAGAAAGCTTAATTAATTGTTTTGAATCATTTGAAAAACACATATCATCATTGCTTGTGATTATAAGGTAACTTTACTAAGGTTCATGAAGTAAAAAAAGGATAGATAACCCTAGAGCTCTCTTTTATCTTGAAGTAAGGTTTTTAATTTAGTTTTTCCAATCAATTTATTTTTTATTTAAATTTTACATCAATTCTCTTTTTAAATTATTGGTTTATCAAACATTTGATCCCTCAACCTAATTGAGAATATAATCACAAGAATACAATCTCTTTTGCCTTAATCTCTATTGAAATGACAACTTTCTATACTACTTTTGACTCGTATGCTTGTGGTTAATCTAAATGGTGAACAATTAGGTCATAATTTACACTAGACATACCCATAAGACCGGTGTACATATACATATTTACACCAAACAAATTAAAATATGTTCTATGTTATTTATCAGACAGAATTTCCTCTACTAGCCAATGTAAATTTAATTAAATCAATATTTATCTGTCTTTCTTGGCCATTATTATTATTTGGCCAGATTAATTAACATTTAAATTAAAGATCAAGAGACTAAAATAATAATAATAATTTATATATTTTATGTATATTAATGTGGTTAACGAGGGGCCATGCCAAAAATACAAATTTATAAATTAAAAAAACTAAAACCTAAAAGTTAAAAACATACTTACAATTAAAACCTAATTAAACAACAAACTAAAAAACCTAACTAAAAAAATAATATCCACGCTCATCATCAGAGGAGTAGGAGGTTGTCATGCTAACAAGTTTATCCTAGCCATTTGGCATAGGGTTGTCGTCATTATCAATTAGCTTGTCCACATGCCTCAGGATCCTGTCAACCTTAGCAGAGGCTAAAATTCCATCTCAAAGTGTTCACATAATCAGTGATATAAACACAGTCCTTTATCAATTCAATGGCGAAAACATGGAGGTAGATAATGCCTCTAGGAAGACGTCGTTGGTGGTTCAGTCAATAGAAGGAGGTGGCAGTGGCGGTGGTGATGGTGGCAGTGTTGATGGTGATAGATATGGTGGCAAGGAAAGGGTGGACTGACACGAGGACAAGCTCAAGTACAGACACTACCTTTGTAATGCCTAGCAACCAGAAAAAGAGAAGAAGAGAGATTTAAGACTTCTTTTCGCTGTCCCTATGTACTTATAGTCGAAAATGCCAGAGTGAAATGATGCGTTGATATTTCCAAGGGACATAACTGATCAATTAGAAGAAATTTGTTGGAAGATGGAAGGACTTGGAGGGGAAACGTTCTAATGAAGCAAGAAGGTTTTAGACCAATTCATTTAAAGAGCCAATATAAAGAGTAATTCTTACATCAGTTTCACATAGAGCTAATGTAAAAAGTTAGACTAGGTTCTTGTGAAGTTGGTGTAAAGAGTTTGTTTAGACCACATATAGGCGCATCTGGTGTAGAGTTGTCTATATTTACATAAACGCCACCAGTCACATTTTTACTTTGTCCCCGCATGTTCTGGTGTAGAAAAGGCAGTGTTAAAGACCTTTTCTCTAGTAGTGCTATATGAGGTAAGTAAATTAATATAATAGTTACGGGTTGGGTTTGTCATTTAGAAACAAAAACTTTGAGTTGGACATGTTTAGAAGAAGAAAAAGAAAACACTGATCATGAGGTACAACTGCATATGATTAAAGTGAAGATTTGTTTTTCCTTTTAAACAAAACACTGGTGGCATTTGTTTACAAAATATGTGTCAATATTCAGAGAAAAATGTCCATGTGTCAATAAAAGTGAGAGAAATTCTTGTGTGCATTGGATGTACTAGCTCATTTATAGTATGTCCAATCAAAATCCTCCTATATTAGTTTCATATGAAATCATTTACAAATAATAATAAGTTATGGGTCCCACAATTTGTTATCTTTTTTCCTCCTCTCCCACTCCCACTCCCACGGTCCCACCCTCTTTTATCGAGGTTATCTTCTTGAGAAATTCTTATATGAACCAAGAGTGCCAAGTCATTTGTGGTCTCACCAGTAAAAAATGACAAGTTTCATCCTATGGGTCCCACCATTTTTTGAGCTTTTCAAAATTCCAACAATACCCTCTCTCCCCTGCTTCCTTTTTTCCCTATCGACAATGAAACCCTTCATAGACAATAGTTAGAGTATCCCAAGAAACAACTAAACTTTCTCTCATTCCTTCTTTCTCCATGGTAATTCAAAATCCACAGGTAATAATTGCATAATCACTATCTCATGCAACTCAATAAATTTTCTCACAAGATTTCTAAGCCCATTATTGTTTAAAAACCCACATTCAATTATCCTCAAAATCAAGAGCAAAACCATAGATTTATCCATGATCAGTTGCAGCCGTAAGGATCTCCGCTAGTCGTGACCTTCGATTCTCTACAAAAGCCCACGTCGCAAGGATGAAATATAGTTCACCCAAAGCCATGCAAATCAATAGGAAATTTTGGGTTTTCAAATCCATACACTCCATGACCTCAATGAGTATACAACATTTAAAAACTAGCAATTTACAAGAATTGAACAACTTGTAACTAGAAAAACCCTAAAAAATTACCCATTTTCTTGGCCAAATACTTAATCTACAAAGCTTTGTAGGGAGACATAAAAAGAACAAAGTCAAAGGAACAATGACTGTTAGAGGAAGTTTGAGTGCTGAAAGGACCATGATGAGTGCGGGGCCATGAGGTATCAAAATTTAGGGTGGAAGACTAATGAGCTGGGTTTACTGTTGAGAGGAATAAGGAAGAAGGGGAGAGGGGGTTAGGTTGGAATTTTAGAAGACTTAAAATAGCAATGGATGTATGAAATGAAACTTGTCATTTTTTTATTAGCTAGACTAAAAATGACATGCCATTCCTGTTCAAACATAATTTCTCAATCTTCCCTCTATCTTAGGGACTCTTTCTTTCTTTCTTAAAATTTAAGCCACCTCCTTTTCACTGAAGATTAAGATCTTGCCTTTTTACACTTGAATTGTTAGGGTACCCTGTAGTCTCTAATTCTTTGAAGACTAAGTTGTTTAGTCATTTTTGGCCCCCAAATTCGAAGTCCTAGACAATGTCGAACAACGGTGAATAAATGGTTGGAGAAATTTTTGATGTTAGAGGAATTAAGGAGGCCAAGATATTGACTTAGTAAGGCTTTGAGATCTTTAGATGTTGCTATAGTGAAAGCCAAGTTGTGGCCACTAAGTCTGTCGAAGACAAAGACATGGATGAAACAAAAATAGCAAAGAAGGAGAAGGCTTTAACCAGAAGACTTGTTGAACTGGAATGGAGATGAATAAAAAGCACGACCCATTAATCCATTTGTCTAGTTAGTCAATTGCAAGATTCCATTTTTCTTGATTTTTACTAAATCCTTCGGGGTTATGTTCGTTCCTACACCCTTAACTCCGAGGAAGGAAACCTTGTTAAGAGAAGATACATGAATCTGAAGGAAGAGGAAAACATAGGAAAGTTTGAGAAGAAGGGTGTCCATGGTAAGTAAATAGGAATTAATTAGGAGAAGCAAAGAAAAAATAGGGATTATATTAAACAAAGCTTATATAAAGAAAGAGACTAGGAAAGGGAATAGTAATAGGGCTAATATGGTAATGGTTGTTTGTTGCCCTAAGAATAAAAGAAATAGCTTTAAGCGTGCTTTCTCTCATAAGCCCATGCTCAACAAAGTGCAAGGAAGATTTGGAAGGGCGTGACAAATCGGGAGAAGGATTTGGTTGCATAAGCACACTTGTCGGAGGGAGGGAATTGATGAGGAATCTTGTTTGAACAGAGAAGAGAGATAAGATAGTGGGAAGGATATGGGAGAAGAAAGATAAAAAGTTTAAGGGAACTACAACTTATTATTATTTTTAAATAATGTCATTTAAGACTGAAACTGACCAAGTTAGACTATAAATAAGGCTGGATGAAAAGGGGAGGGCTGGGGTTAGTATTGGGCAAGTTGTGCCCTCTAGGGATAGCCTGCCAACCTATTTTTTTGTTATTAAATTATTAATATTATTATTTATTTTATTTAAATATTACTTTGAATACTCCTATTATCGAATACTAGTAAATATGGTTACTTATTTGTTGATATTTGTTGACATATTATAATTGATTAATATTATGTTAATGTTTATTTAGATTTATAATTATAAAATTTGAGTTTTTTTTATAAAATATGGGAATTTTTAAGAGTATAATATTACCAATTTTTTGATTATACTAATATAACATTAGAATTTTTTTTATTAATATTTTAAGAATTTAGAAATAATTTTTTAAAAATATTAAAAAAATTTAAAAAATGTAACAGGATATATAGCTCGCGGGCTAGCCTGCCCTCAAGCAGGGTAGACTTGAGTTAACAAAATGTCAACCTGTTTTGGAATGGGCTACAGCACCCACGGGCGGGCCTCTTTTCCTAGTCTAACTAGAAATGAGTTAGTGCACCCATTGCATACAATAATTTCTTTAACAGTGTGCTTTTTTACTCAATCAATATTTTAGAAGTAAAATTATACCATTAAATTTTTCAATACTAAATGTACTTTTATCCTATATAAAAATAAAGATTAATATATATTTTTATATAATTTTACCTAACATTTAATAACAAAAAGAACCTCCTCTAATAGAATGAATAGTAAATATATAAAATTTACAAGATAGGTCACTCTATTCAGCATTCATAACTTATAAGAATTTCTTTCATTGCAAAATTTTTTATTCATTTTAATCATTTCCATATTTCTAGATTCTAAATGACTTATATTTATTTTTTATTATTTTCTTGAAATTTTTAATAGAATTAAAACAGTCCTAACACATTTTTATTTTGTTTTTAAGCATGTCCTCAAAAATATTAATTTGATATTTAGCTTAGCCATTATTTAACATAAAAATTTTAAAAGCAAATGATATTAAGAGACATTTATGTCTTATTATTTTATTTGTGTTTTTTTTCTTAATTTTCAAAATTTTATTTTGGAATCTCATACCTTCCTAGAGATTATTGAAGTTAAAGTACTTCTCTTTTTGATTTTGTAATTTTCTGATTCTTTTTCTCTCTCTTCTTACCTAACTATTATTTGTTATAAAATTTTAAATCAATATTTTTGGAATTTTGTAATTTCCTGATTTTTTCTCTCTCTCTCCTTCTCTAATTATTGTTATTTATTATAAAATTTTAAATCAATATTTACTTCATATTGTATTGAGGCCTGTCGGGGGGGATTAGGATCAAGTTATTTATCTATCTACTTTGTTTGGGCGTTCGAAGTTTCCCTAGCATAAGCAGAAAGGAGAGAGATGGTGAGGCTCACTGCCGACCTAATCTGGAAAAGCCCTCATTTCTTTAATGCCGTTAAAGAGCGAGAGTTAGATCTGCGAGGTATGCTAGTAAAGTGTTGTTCACTCTCTTTCTCATCTCTCTTTGAGAGAGGAATTGCTTGTGGTTACTCTGTGATGACAAGTTTTATTATTGTTCAGGGAACAAGATTGCTGTAATCGAAAATTTGGGCGCTACTGAGGTGCGCAAATTTAGCTTCGTTTCATGTCCTTTTACTTTATCCCGTATGCTTAGGTATTGGATTACCTTGAGCTCCTTTCTTGGTCGGACTGTTTCTTTATATTGCTCTCAGTCCATACCCTGTAGCAATACAACTGCCAAGTAATGCTTTGTCTGGGTGAGGATAAATTTTGGATTTGTTTTTGTATTGACTCTCTCACAGGACCAATTTGACACCATAGACCTCTCTGACAATGAGATTGTCAAGCTGGAAAACTTACCATATCTCAATCGGCTGGGTACCCTACTCATAAATAACAATAGAATTACTAGAATTAATCCTAACATCGGAGGTATTCTTGCTTTGAACTTCATCTCTTCTATTTACTTCATGATTTTAGTCACCAGCCTTATGTTTTTTGCCAGATAAAATCAAGATAGTTTGTGTTTGTAGCTTACTGGACCACTTGTCTTGCAGAGTTCTTGCCAAAATTACATACACTGGTTCTTACAAATAACAGGCTTGTCAACTTGGTGGAGATTGATCCTTTGGCATCCCTTCCAAAGCTTCAGCACCTTAGTTTATTGGATAACAATATTACAAAGAAACCAAATTACAGGCTTTACGTCATTTACAAACTGAAGTCCCTTCGTGTTTTAGATTTCAAGAAAGTGAAAAATAAAGTAAGGTTTCCTTTCTCGCCATACTCATGTTTTCTATCAACAGAAATGCTGTTTTTTCTTTGTAAAACATGGGTTCCAATATGTTCTCATAACGTATGAATTCTAGAAGACCAGCATTTCGAACTTGAGAAACAGAGGATACCACTGAGCACTGAGTCCAAGTGTCAAAAGTATATTTCATATAGCTGTAGTCTGTAGCATATACTTTGTCTTTCAACTTCAGTCCTTAAGTTACTAAAGTCTTGACTGGCTAGTTGACATGAAATGCAAACCAGAAACTGAGTGCAAACAGATTATTGCTTAAAATTATATAAGTGGAGGGAAGGTTTTATTACATTGCTAGAGAATAGTCATTGTGATGTTCATATAGGAGAATCATATAAGGTTATTGCATGCATTTCTAATTTTGAATTATTCCTCCTAGGCAATTATCTTGCAACATAATTATGGTTGTTTGAAATTAATTAATAATTAATAGGAGAGGTTGGAAGCCAAAAACTTGTTTTCTTCCAAAGAAGTGGAAGAAGAAGTTCAAAGGATACCGCCTAAGGTGATTTCACCTGTTGAAACTCCAAATGTCTCTGAAGTTGCACAGGAACAACAGACATCAAAAGTGGCTGCACCTACACCAGAGCAGATTATTGCAATCAAGGTATACTGATGATAAATTAATTTGTCTATGCATGACTATCTGATGTTCAGTTGATATTTAGTTTAGATTTATAAGTGCTCATTTCTTCTTCATATATGAGGTTTTGGTATATTTCTGCTTCTACTAAAGGCACTCCTATTTGGGCATTCGTCTTCTCTAATTCTTTTCCCTTCTCCCCCTTTGTGTATTTATTAAATAGCCCTCTAAAACTGAGTTATGAAAATGGTAGAGCTTTGAATAAATGTTGGAGGAGTAACAAATTAAGATGAATTTAGGTTCTTTTGCTGAAAATTACAGAAATTGCTGAGGTATTTAGCAGAAGGGAAAAAAATTGCCATTACTACTTGTACGGTTAGTGACATTATAGACATGAATGGTTAACCATTTGTTTTTACAATGTCGTAAGCTGGAACTTTTTTATTTATCTATTTCCCATATGTCCCAAGCCATGGTCATTTGATAGACATTGTTGAGAGGTAGTACTTCAATTGGGGATGGTAAGGGATTTTACCTTCTTTACTTTGAAAAGATTTAATGGCTTTAACAAGAAATACACTGCCACTAAAGCTGTTCTTTGGGGTTCCTTAGGTTGACATGTAATTAGTGTATGAAGAAAATTGAATTTTATGCTAAAGGGGTATGATCTAGTGTTAAGATGTGGTAAACTGATAATAACTAAACTAAAAAGTTTACTTTCCATTGTGAAGATAATAAAAATGAATCATTTTATAATAACAGGTTCTAGAAATACCTATAAGTTCAAAACTGTCTTTTGATGAATCAAGGTATGATGTTGTTACAAGTAATACTTGTCAAAAGGCTAGTACCAAATCATTCATTCATTTGATTCATAAGAAATACATCCAATTAACTCTTTCTTCAAAGCTTCTTAGGGGAACATCTTTATAAAGCATTGTAATGTTGGACCAATAGTGACAATAAAGAGGAGGTTGATGTTGATGAAACAAAAACTTAGAAAATTATATGATACAAAAACCGACAGAGAATTTCGAATCATGCCTAGGACACTCAACAAAAACTCACGAAAGCCACAAGGTATTCAATCTAAAACACCTATAACTTGAATCGTGACAAGGTATTCAATCCAAAACACCAAAGAACAAGCAATGATTGCTCACAAAAGAATCTGAAAAGTTCTCTTTATTCAACGTGAATGAAAATACCATATACTGAAATAT
The DNA here is from genome assembly GCA_037074615.1 of Leucaena leucocephala. NCBI lineage: Eukaryota > Viridiplantae > Streptophyta > Magnoliopsida > Fabales > Fabaceae > Leucaena > Leucaena leucocephala. The sequence continues at coordinate 15,280,907 of CM073535.1, read as the reverse complement.
TATTTTTAACCCAGTAAAACTTAGTTTAACTAGAATTCTTAACTTACCAAGACTTCTAGAAATACTAATTAATCCTAATAACTAACTAAAATAAATGTAATATGAAAATAATGCATAAAAAAGGTTCTAAAATACCTACTTGGGCTTAAGTGCTTATTTAAATGTCCAACCGAGAGAAATTCATCAAATAAACAACGCAAATAAAAGACTTAACAACTTGGGCCTTGAATGGGCCTCTTATAGCGCCATCTTAAATCCATTTATTCATTTGGAAGCTCTTGCAGCACTAGGTTTCCCAATATGGAGTGTATTGTTGGACTTGTTTCTGCATCTTTGGATTGGGACTCCATCTCAAAGATGTCCCTTATCAAAGCTTGCAAAGCCTCCTTCATCCTTTTGCTCTGTGAATGTGTCATCGGGCTCTCAATGTGTCAGAATCTAGAAAATAGAAGTAGAAATAGGAGAAAAGGGAAGAAAAAGTAGAGAAGAAGAGGTACTCTAGAACTATAATTTGTAGTTCTTGAGATTCTGTGAAGAGGGAGTTAAAAGAGGAAGGAGAGAAGAGAAGAAGAGGAAAGAGAGAAAAAGGGAACTCTAGAACTAGAATATGAAATCTTAGAGAGAGGAAGAGAGACAACATGTGCTGAATAATACTTCATTCACATCCTTGGCAAAATACAAAATATGACATTTAAATTTTGATAGCATAACTAAAATTAACTCAGTCCCTAGAAACATGGAACTGTTAGTAACTTGCACTAGCCAATATTAACTACTCATAAGGATAGACACAAAGGCACACATTAACATATAACACAAAATAAACTAGTAAAGGCCATTGGTTCCATCCCAATGTCTTGTAAAGGATCGTAGGCTCTAAATGTGGGATTTGAAGCGGGCTCTTGATTCCTATCATTGTTAATCAATGAGCTATACTGTCCATTATAATGCAAGATAATTTTAGGAAATTTGAATGAGATACTACATTATAGCAAATTCCTAACAAATTATTTATTATTATATTAATCATTAATCAATGGTAGTGAATGTTGGGCTTTAAAAGGACAAGAGCGTAAAGTTGGAATATCTTAGATGAGGATGTTGAGATGGATTTGAGAGCATACAAGAGAAGATAAGATTTATAATGAATATATGTGGGGAAGAGTTGGAGTGGCATCTCTTGAGGAGAAAATGGTAGGGATTGTCTGAGGTGATTTAGGCATATACAAAAAAGGCCATTGGGTGCATTGGTGAGGGGGGTGAATCAAGCCATATGGAGTCCTGTAATAAGGGGTTGAGGAAGACTAAAGAGAATACTCAATGAGGTTATTGAGTGGGATCTTTTGGTCAACAACTTATCTAGGGGCTTGGTTTAATAGAGTATACTGGCGTTCTACAATCCGTACAACCAACCCCACCAAGTGGGATAAGGCTTGTTGTTGTATATGTAGCGTATTAAAATAAATCGGAAAATGTCCATCAAATTATGATCTTATAATTTCCTATCATTTCCCCCAATGTTGAGAAACTCCCTTTGAATGGAATAGAAATTGCACAACCCAATTTTAGAAGTCCTTAAAGATTCAAGAGAATCATGTAAAATAGTTATTCTTATTTCAAAATATTATTTATGTGCCATGTTCTTTTTCCCAAATTGCAAAACCAATGATATATCTTATTTCAATTTTTTATGTATTTTTGTTCTTATTTTTTATCTTTCCTATTTAAAATAGTTAGTATATGGTTAAAATATATTCATTTAGCTACAACCATTTCTACGATGGTCTAATCATTGAATGTTAAAACGGTGCTTTGATCAATTTAATGGTTAGTCTGATTTTTAATACCTTGCTAATAAATTATTTTCTTTTAAATCATATGTCTTTAATGAATTTCCATCACTTTGCCATTATTATTATTTTGTAATTGCTATAAGAGCAATCAAAGTGTAAGAATGGAAGATCTATTCATTGAAGCTTCATTTCTAGAGGACTAGAGGGCAGTAAGCTTGTGATAAAACACAATTGCTTGGAAGAAACTGGTTCATGCAAATTGTGTTGTTTTAGTGATAGTGGTGTATTCTTATTTTGATATTTGTAGGATACATGTATGAATCAAGTTCTTGTTATGTAATCTGCCCTTCATGGAAATGCCAAAAATTAGATGACATTCAAGTAGAATAACTATATGCATGCTGTTTAACCTCCAATTTTATGGTTTAACTAGTTTGTACATGAATAGAAAATTAGGAAATCATCAAGCATAGAAGACAAGGTATTAAATTAATCTTCCTTCTTCAATATTTTGTGGACATCCCATAACTTATGATTAAATTAATCATGTTGTCTAATCTCATATATACAATATAATAGATTACAAGTCAATGTAACTGCATGAAACTTTGAAGAGTCCTGTCTATTTTTTTTTTAAACTTATGACAATTTTACTCCCCATTTGATTGGCCCTTATATAATATTCTTTGTGAGATATAGAACTTTCATCTCTTTATGGTTTTGTCTCAAGTTGCTGATGTTTGCTACTTGTGCTTTATTGTGCTTCTCTTATATGCAGGCTGCCATTGTGAATTCACAAACTCTTGAAGAGGTTGCAAGGCTTGAAAAGGTGCTTGCTTTTCTAGATCGTCTATATATATAGAATCTTACATGATGAATTTTATTCTTATACCTGTTCTTGAGATTAACATTACTACATTAACATAAAAATAAAATCATCGCTCATAACTATTCAGGTGAGATGATCTAGCTGGGCTCTCTCCCATAATAGTTGTATCATACATTCATACTGAAGTTTCCATGCAAATTCCATGTATATATTTTTTTCATTCTGAATAGGTGGAGTACGACTAAAAAACTAGATTTGACTACAGGCTGTCACTCCCTAGTATTCATCTAGAATCAAGAACTAATGAACAGAAAATAAGGACAAGATAATATGCTGATATGGTCAACCAAAATAAATGATAACATCAAATAAAAAAAATGTGGGTCATGAGAATTAAAGAGAATCAGCTTAGCTATGTAGAGAGAGAGACAATCAAATTTGATTTACAAGAACCTCTTATTTATAACGTTGGAAAAATGTGAGAATTGTAGTCAATAAGGACTGATTTACATTAACCTCTTATTTATAATGAGGAGACAAGACAATGTATTTATGACTAATAATTAGAAAAAATATCTCCAAAATTGTTTACAGGCAATCACAATCAGTATTAGTTATTTACAATCAAATTATAAATTCACAATCAAGTCATAATAAATCAAGAATCAACATATATATGTGTGTATATGTGTGTGTGGGAATGGGTCAATCTTGATACGTATTTATTGGGTCAACCATGTTTCTCTGTTTATTATTCTTTAGTTAGTTTTTATATTATGTTTTTTTTTGGACTTTGTATTTTGTATGGTCCAATAATTCATTAATGGGGTAAACAACTGATTAAATAGATTACAAGGGAACTGGGATTGTGATATGCTGGTGATATGCCGAGATCCTTTCTTTCAATGCTATCTGATTTAATCTTCCTAATATCTCTCTCTATATCCCTTAATATCCTGTATAATAATTATATTTACAATCATATATTCTATTTACATAATTACCACAGTTTTTAACCTAAATCTTAGTATTATTAGCTTTCTACTTATCTTCCTTGATGGTAACTATTGGAGCTCTACAAGCAAGTGCTAGTTTGACGTCCTTTTATAGGCAATAGAAGGGTATGTGGTGTGGACTTTGTCACACCGTTAGGTGTGAGTAATATGCTAGAATCCTTCTGACCAGTGATGATGGTGTTTGACTAACTAACAAATATCACAATAGGAAATAGTGGTTTAATTCATAGTTAAATTTGGGAACAATCTTTGTAAATAAGAAAAATTAGGGTGACCCATCCTTTTATACTATAATAAAATATCATTGTCATTTGAAGTCGAGACTAAGCCACTTATTTTGCAACATAAAATACTCACAGTAGAAGCATCAAGGTAGTATAACCCCTCATATTCCTTAGCTGTGCTAATCATCATCCCCGATGAGAGATATTGAAAAATACAATAAGATGGAAAGAAATGAGCAGAGCAATTGATTTTAGTTAGCTTACTGATAGATAGTAAATTACAAGCCAAGTTTGGAACATGTAAAATAGAGTCAAGATGTAATTTTTCTGACATGGATCGTCCCAGTGCCTGCTATAGGAGAATGACCTGTAGCTGTCTTAATTGACTAACTTCCAGTCAGAAGACGATAGGAACCAAACATTTTGACTTCTAAAGTTATATGGTCGGAGGCCTCTGCATCAACAATTCATTTGGTAGGGACAAATGTATGTAAGGCAGCAACATGATTACCTCAGTGAGCAACAGTAGTAGCAAATGTAGACTGCTGTTCATTATGAAGGGTTTTGGAATACTCAAATAATTGACCTATTTGCTCCTTGCTCATAGTGAGGACAGATGGAGGAGCACTCTCTTGAGATTGAGAGATTTGATTAGTACGAAACTTACCGTTTTTTGGCTTCCAGTCAGCTAGTTTACCGTGGATATCCCAGCATTTCAGTGTGACCCACCTTTTTGCAGTGGTCGCAACTTACTTTTCCACGAGTTGACCCATCAAACGAGTTGTCCATCGCTGACTTACAGATGCTGTCTGGAGCTAGAATAGAGGATGATGGCCTTCAGGGGAACAACACTCGCAGGAATAGAAAGCTTCTTGATTCGCTCGCTGTCTCCTGACTAACTCGCTACAGACAATAAAATTCTTGGGACCCAAGGTGTTAAAGACGCCGCCTCTATTTCAAAGCTGTGAAGGATGATGATGCCTTCTTTTCTGCTGACCTTGGCTTAAAAGTAAAGCTAGAAAGCGCTAAAAAGACAAAAAATGATGTGGATTTTTTTTGGAATAGTGAGGGGCCCAATCTGAAGTCTACTAAAATAAGATGTCGCTTAGTGCTTTTGGGGACCTTAGACGACGCTATCTAGACTTTGGCATATACTTTTAGACCAGCTAATCGCGTGTTAGACTTCTCGTCGTGCTGGCTCGCTCACAGGACGATAATGTCATCTTGTAGCTGATAGGAACCAGTAAAACATTAACACTATCGCATTGCTCGGCTGGGCCGTTGCACGTCGATGGCAGGACTACACTTAGCTCGCTCAGGGGAACATGTTGCACATCACTGCCATCGCAACAGTTGGCTCTTAACGTCGGACTTTGGTGGCAATGCTTTTGCTGCCGTCTCTCATACCATGTGGAGTTTGTATTCTGTAAAGTCCAATAATTTATTCATGGGGTAAACAATTGATAAATAGATTACAAGGGAATTGGGATTGTGATATGCTAGGGATATGCCGAGATCCTCTCTTTCAATGCTATTTGATTTAATCTTCCTAATATCTATCACTATATCTTTTATATCCTGTATAATAATTATATTTACAATCATATATTCTACTTACATAATTAACACAGTTTTTACCCTAAAGTTTAGGATTATTAGCTTTCTACTTATCTTCCTTGATGCTAACTATTGGAGCTCTACAAGCAAGTGCTAGTTTGACATCCTCTCATAGGCAATAGAAGGGTATGTGGTGTGGATTTTGTTAGGTGTGGGTAATATGCTAGAATCCTTCTGACCAGTGATGATTCGTGGAAAGGGAATGGAAAGGGAATCATAGGAGAAGCTCAACAAACTGTAGTCAAAGTTCCAAGTGAGTAAGTCAACCTTGGATATCAGTGAAGGTTATTTGTTGGCCACACATGCACAAGAGATCTTGGAATTGACTAATTCAACCTTCTCATTGATGGAAAATATTGCCGTGCTTTTCCATGTAAAAAGGATGCTTGAAAGCAAGGGGACAAAAAGTGTTACTTAGTATTATAGTGCCCTTGTAAAACACTTGCAACGAATAGATGAAGTGGATTAGTGGACTTGCCACCTTGGTCAAATGTAGTTTAGAAAATTTGTTGACAAGGAAAGAGCATATGAATTTTTGTTAGAACTAAATGGTATATTTAAGATGTGAGGGGGATCATGGTGATGAATCCACTTGCACTTTTGAGGAGTGCATTTAATATGGTTAAATGTGAAGAGAGTAGAAAGCAGTTGATACAGGCTTATGGTATCGCAATTGATGGTTTAGCACTCATGGCTAGAGGAGGACAACCACTTGATAAAAGTGTAAGGATTGCAAGAATCAGAACCTAGGTGGACCCACCACTAGAAATTGTAGACAAGGCTCACATTGCGGCTATGGCAATTGCAACAAGCTTGGTAATACTCGAGTGAGATTATTGATGCTTCTCATTTAGATGATAATTCCTCCTTAGTCACCTTAGCATGAGATGAGTATAGAGCTTTCTTGCAATATCAAGCAACCAAGTACCTTGCATGCTTCATTTCATAGAATGGTAAGCATTTGTCTTTCTTAGTCTTCATCCTTTGGACCTTGGATCATTGATTTTGGCACATTTGATCATTTCTTTGGTAATACATATCTTTCCCATCTTAATACTACCTCTTCACTTTCTCCTATTACTCTTGCTAATGGCTCTATGAAGTTGTTGTTAAGGGTGCACAACCTCTTCCTTTCTTTAAATTCTATTGTCTAAACGCCTAAATCCCCTTTTAATATTCTGTGTCTATGAAATTACAAAATCTCTTAATTGCAATTTAATTTTCTTTGACGCCTCTATGACTATTTAGGATTGGCGTACGGTGTAGATGATTGGGTTCAGGAATTAATCTCAAGGATTGTATCATGTCTTAGGACCAACATCTTTAGTCATATGTGCTTCCCTGACTCTCCAGAGCTGTTATATTATGTTTTGGTTATCCTAGTCTTGATGAACTTAGGCACATGGTGCCTGGCCTTTCTTCATGATCTCATTTAGATTATGAGTCATTTTGGTTTGGTAAACAATCTTGTACCTCTTTCTAAAGCAGTCCTACCCAAGCTGTTGCCTTTTACGATCTTGTTCTCTGATGGAGCCCAAGCCAGATGATAAAAATCTAATGCTGAATTTATATTAAATATCCCAATAGTTGGAAGAATGAGATTTACAGCAGAACTGAAGCTTAAACTCAAAAAATAAGCTACTGGAATTGATAAACAACACTCAAACAAAGCCTACTAAGAGAACATAAAGGAAAATGATGAAGAAAGATGAACTCCCTCCAACCCTAATCCATATATATACATCACACAGCCCCTCTCTTTCTCTCTCTAGTACTCATACCGCACACAAAAACCTCACACACTCCTTACTAAGGTTTGCCCTTTTGCTACAGGCCCATCATTCTCTCTAATGTATGGGGACCAAGTTGTACTAGTTCTTCCTGTATTCCATCACTTACATTGATGATTATTATCATTATAATTGACTGTTTTTGATGAAAAATTGGTCTAAATTGTTATGAATCTTTTTTAATTTTCCAATGAGATTCATCCACAATTTAGCACTCCTAATTATGAGAAGTGAAAATGCCGATAAATATTTCTTTGAACACTTTAAAGCATTCATGTGTGACAAGGCATAGTTCATCAATCTTCGTGTGTCCATACTCCTGAATAGAATGAGGTTGCAGAGTGTAAATATTGTCATCTATTTGAAACAGCCCAAACCCTCTTCATCCTAATGTTCCCTTGAGTGTTTGGGGAGATGTTTTCACTGCTTGTTACTTGATTAATCCCATGCCCTCTCTGTCATACACAACCAAATTACATACTTCATCTTATATCCTTAGCTGCCTTTATTTCCACTTCTACCTTGTGTTTTTGGGTGTACTTGCTTTGTTCATAACTTAACCTTAGACGAGATAGGTTGTCAGACAAATCTTGAAAATGTGTGTTCTTGGGATACTCCCATCTTCAAAAGGGGTAAGTGCTATTCCTTTGACACTAATTAATTCTTCACTATTATTGATGTTGTCTTTGAGTCTACACATTCCATTCATCAAAACCTACAACTGATTCTCCATCCATTTCTAAGGTGCTTCCTCTTACCTCATCAATTGAGCCTCTCATTGATTCACATGTACACCTAACTCCCCTTCTTCAACCTCTACCAAGTCTTTAGTTCATTCCATTGAGTCTCTAGTGATCTCCACTTCACCGAGTCTACTATAATTCCACTTCCTCTTTAGCCTTAGCTTTACCACATCGTCTCATAGATACTATAGATTTTTGATGGTTTGTGCCTAATTTCTATGCCTTCCTTGCTCCAATCCTTTCTCCAAATGATGGTTTCCCCTACTTGTATTACCTATCCCATGTTCAATTTATACGTTAACATCATTTTCCATCACCTTGTATCTCATATTCTTTTATAAATATTCTTAGCTGGTAGTTAAGTGTATTCTTTATGCTATCTAAGGGTTTACTCCTCTATGAATAGCCTTGTATGTTCACTCCTTTTGAATCGAGAATATACAAAATTCTTTATGCTATCTAATTCTCATCAAACATGCTTATGCAAGTTGAGACAAAACTCCTCTCGCACACTTACCTTGTAAACAGTAAAATGACGATTGAAAAGTCAAATTGGGGCTTCTAAACACTAATCCAAACATGCACATCATCAAATGCACATGTTGCTGATGTATTGACAAAGCTTTGTTGAGGACCAGGTTTGAGGAATTGAACTACAAGCTAAGAATGATGGACATGTGTTCTCTAACTTGAGGGGGAGTGTTGGAATGGGCGGAGCCCAATACCCATTTATTGGATCAACTCTTTGTATCTGTTTCTTTTGTTTTTTAATCAGTTTTTATACTGGTCTGTTTTACCCATATCATATGATTATTAGATTTTGATTGTATCAGATAATTGGGTAACTTCTACTTTTAATTTTAAGCATACTTTTTAGGAGGATAGTCAACCTACCTAGCCCTCTATCAATTGTACTGTTTGCAATTGCATGAAAGAAATAAAAACTGGTTCTGGAGATTTCACAACATATATTCCCCATATTGTGGATTCTTAAGATATCGTATCCTCCAACTTAAAAGTACTCTAGTCTTCATCAGTGTGAGTGTTTTTACATATTTTAAAAGTGGTAGGTATTAATGTCGTAGACTTAATTGGATTTGTTTCTGCAGGCACTAAAGTCAGGTCAGCTTCCAGAAGATTTCAGAAGCTTGGATGAAAATGTAACGTCAAATAATGTTAAAGAAAAGCATGATGGAGTGCTTCATTTAGACAAGAACCAAGATGAGGGTGAACCTAATGGTACAGAAAAGCAGGGGAATGCTGATTCTGCTCCCATGGAACAGGTATCAATCTATTAAGTTCCTGCTAACATAGTTATTTGTGTCATTTTCTTTTGGTTTTTTCTTTGATCCTTTAGTACATAGCTTTGATCATTTATCCTTCAATCCAAATTAGATTCATATGATTTAATGTATTTCATGCATCCAAATAGAGATTTGGAGATGTATCACCAAAAAAAAAAAATGGAGAGATATGGAGAAAAGTAACGAGTGTAAAGATGGGATATTTGCCATTCATTGTGTCACTTTCTTAATGCTTAAATTTATGAATACAAAATGATCCAATTTAGCAGCTTCAGAACTTGTCTCTGTTTACATCAAGAGAGTTTGAACGCCTGATTTCTATCCACATCTCACCCTACTCTTGCCACCTTGGGTAGCCCTTGGTTGCTAGAACTTCTCTTCCGTATCATTATGGAAAATCAGTGTATACCGGAAATACAGAACTTCTAAAGCCTTCTCTTATACTGCAACTGCACCTTGCCAGAACTTTTTCTGGACCCTTATACCCTGCCGCCTATGGAAGAACTATGACAGTTTTTCCAAAAGTGGTTATGATTATAAAATGTTTTGAAACAAACAATTTATGCCTACAATCCCCAAATTACCATGGAATGCGTGCTACTAAATTGATTGAAAAAATGAACATAGAAGTGGACCCTGCCTGTTCTATGATGGTGTAAAGCAAACATTATTTTGTTCTTTGCATGAATCAAATTGACAGCAAGACTAGCCTAAATTTAAGTGTTACGTGGATCTCCTTTTGCATTCTGTTGAAATTTAAGATACATTGACATTTTGTTTTCAAAATATTCAAGTATGATTTTAAATTGTATGACTAAGATAACCTCCATTAGTATAATAAACATAATCGTATAAATATATATATAATAACTAAATATCCCAAATAAAAATAAAATAGGTAGGTTTCGTTTTGAAGTAAAAGTGGGCTTTGTTTTCATTAAATATAACTACAATCCCCGCTCCCCGGCGGGTGTTTTTTTAGGTGAACTACAATCCCTTATACATACCTGTCTTTAAAAATGAACATCTAGCAGGAGTGGTTTTCTTTTAGGCTTTGAAGCATCAGTTATTTAGAATTAGAGTTGTCAATATGGATGGGTTGAACGAGCAAACTCACCATGACTTGTGGGTTACATGGGCTAGCTTACTTAACCCACTTTAGGTGGTGTTGTAAAGCTTGATTCACTAACTGGGCGAGGGGGGGTGACTTGTTTAACCTCCCAGGAAAAAATTTAAAAATTAAAAAAAATAGAATTCAACATTTACTTTCACATCTGTCACAAAAAAAAAAAAGAATGAGAATTTATTGTCTTAAATTATGTATTAGGTATTGAAAAATCAACAGAACTTAATCTAAATAATAGAATTTTCAAACTTAAATGATGTTTGGATATTATTTTGTAGTTATAGTTTCATCATCGATATTATATATCCATCTCCGCCAAGTAGATCATCACCTTTTACTGTACAACATAAACAAAAACATTAATATATGAATGTAACATAGACCAGAGTAGAGGCTAGCTCAAGGATTATTAGGGCTTTGAGAGTCCAAATAATTGGTAAGGAGGATTTACCATCCTTAAACAAGGTAGTTGCCATTATGTGACTAACTGTTGATGCTTTCCTTTGTGAAGTTTTTTAACCTGACAAGTACAAATATGTTTCCTTTCCAATTCGTCATCAAAACTTCTGTCCTTTAATCCGTTGTGATATATGGGATCCTTCTATATCTGATTGCCGAGAAACAGTTTTTCCCTCTATTTTTTCATTATGTGGTTTTCACAGAACACAGAACACTAGCCCATATCTAGTGGGATAAAGTTTTTGTTGTTGTTGTGTTGTGGTTTGCACCGAATACAGAAAACAGTTTTCTAGATTCAGCTGCTACCCTAGCACTTTAGCAGATATGAGATTACAACCACATCCCTAGAAATCAAGGGATAAAGCCTTCCTAAAATAATAGATACTCAAATACAGAAAGTAAGCAATAGGAAACAAAATAAATAAAAATATAATTAGACCTGTGACTGTGTTTGGATAGCCTCCAAAACCATGGTTTTGGATCAAAGAACCCAAACATCCTAAATTTTTAACAATCAATTTTTTCACCAAAACCAATAAATTTTTACTAAAAGCAATAAATTATCCAACAACAAGCCTTATCCCACCAGGTGGGGTCGGTTACATGGATCGCATGATGCCATTGTGTTATGTCAAAAACTAAATCTTTAGATAAGTTGTTGACCAAGAGATCCTGTTCAACAATCTTGTTGAGCATTCACTTTGGTCTTCCTCTACCCCTTTTTATCGAACTCCATATCCCTTGATCCATCTTCCTTAATGGTACATCCGGTAGCCTTCTTTGTACATGGTCAAACAACGTCAGATGATTTGCTACCATTTTTCCTCAATAGGTGTCACTTCAACTCTTTTCTATATATGTTCATTATGAATCTTATTTTTGCTTTTTTGGCCACATTCATCTCAACGTCCTGATCTCATCCATCCCCACTTTACGCTCTTGTTGCCTCTTTAAAACTTAACATTCACTACCATAAAACATTGCTAGTCTTATAGCAGTGCAATAGAATTTTCTTTTGACTTTATTAAGTATTTTCCGATCGCAGATAACTCCAGTTACTTTTTTCCATTTAAATCACACAGCGTGAATTCTATGGTTAACATATCCTATAATTTCACCATCTCTTTGTATAATTGATCCTGAATATATGAATTTTTCCACTTATAGAATGATGTTGTCTCCCATTTTGACTTTCTCATTGCCTTCTTAGTCTCCTTTTTAGCCAAATGATATTTCTCCCAATTTTAAGCATTATTACACAAGTGTATGGCTCTGTAACAATTTCTCTTATTCTTAACTTTCTCTTGCACATCCTCATTCCACCACTAGGTCTCTTATCTTGTCGACTAAGACCTTTAGATTCTCCTAAAATTGCTTTAGCAACATTCTAAACCTTGGCCATTTCCTTTCACATGGTATTAGCATTGCTTTGTGACTCCCAAATCACTTCCTCTAAAATAGTCCTCTTGAGAAACTCCTCCCCCTTTAACTACCATCACTTGACCCTTGGGTTACCAACATGTCAGCGCTTTTGTTTCATGCACTTGATACACTCATTAAGGATTAGGAGCCTATGTTGTGCTATCACGTTATCCCCAGGGATCACCATCTAGTGTTCTGTGGCCTATACACTCCACTCTTGTGTGTAATTAGATGCTCCTCGCTTCCTAAAGTATGTGTTGACAATCTTGAGGTTGTAAGCTAAGGAGAAGTCAATGATAGCTTGTCCTTTATTATTAAGCTCCCCAAAACCAAAACTACCATACGCCCCTGCATAATGCCACGCCTCCTTACCGACATGTCTATTAAGGTCCCCACCAATAAAAATATTTTTGGTAAGTAGTATGCTTTGAATCAACTCCTCCATATGTTTCTAAAACTTTTCCTTAAGATGTGCTTCGGCTCCAACTTGAGGTGCATAAGCACTGATGATGTTGGTAGTATCCTTACCCACAATCATTCTTAAGGATATGATTATGCCCTCAATCCTTTTAACCTCTGCCACATTCATCTTCCACTTTATATCCACGATGATACTAACACCATTCTTTGTATCTACTTTTCTTGTGTACTAAAGTTTGAAACCGTCAATATCCTGAGCCTTTTCTCCAACCCATTTAGTTTCTTGAAGGCACAAGATATTGATCTTTCGACCTGCCATTACTCCCTTTAACTCCCTTGATCTCTTGTTCAAAGTCCCGATGTTTCAACTGCCAAATCTGATCTTGCTCTCATGAACTAGCTTCTTTAACTGCCTCCATCTAGAAGAGAGCGGTAGCCCTTGCTCATTTAACACTACACTCGGGCGATGATACAGTGGCTCTTGCTCACTTGTCACAGTACTCAATCCATATAGCACGTTACTTACGGGCAACGACTTAGTATTAGCACATTTCTTCTTAGATCCATGTTCATGAGATTTGAAGTGTTTTACGTTAGATGTCGAGGCCTAATACAGCCCTTTCCTTTTATCCAGGCTTGGGACCAACTATAAATATAGGTGAAGTTAAAACCAATAAACTATCCAAACATTAATTTTGTTCCACAATCTATTTTTCTACCAAAACAATGGTTTTGGTATTAGCTAGGAGGAACAACTTTTAAGAATAAATTGTTTTTTACATAATCTATTCTACTCAAAAATAATATTTATCACAATCTATTTACTTAAATCTATTATACAAAATCTATTCTATCCAAATCTATCCTTCAAAAGCTAATTCAAACTCACCCTAAGTAAATGACAGTCTTGGGCTGGGACTTTAGGTTTTTAACACCCCCTCAAGTTGGAGAATAGATGTCATTCTCAACTTGCCTCGTAATCCCTCAAATCAAACTCTGGCACGTGGCTTAGTCATGATGTCAATTATTTGATGGAACGTTTATGGGATGGATCAATGTGGCCTCCTTTCACTTTTTCCTTCATGAAATGTTTGTCAATGTGTAGGAATAGATGCCAAAAAGTCTTATTGATTCATAGAAGTAGTAGTATATTTATAGGTGCACAAACCCTAGTTTCTATTGATTATAGGATTTGGCCAGATTTCATATTCAAAGGGAATCAGAAAATGAAATCTCAATCAATAAAATAAATAATGCTCTATGATTTCAGATATGCCATCAAACTGAAAGGGGATGAGAGATGGGTTAAAAAAGCCCTAAACTAAACTGTACAAAATACGTTATAATAGGCTTGAGCCCAAAGGCCCACATCAGCATCAACACTTACCATCAAGCTGGTAATAGGTCCATCATTCCCATCTTGCTTCATAGTTCTTCAAATTGAGGTCTTGCTAATGCTTTAGTAAAGAAATCTTCCACTTGACTTTGTGAGGGAACATGGGCTTGATTAATGATTCCTAAATCCATCTTTTCTTTGGTATATTATTTGTCTATCTCTACATGCTTGGTCCGTTTATGGTGAATTGGATTTCTAACCATTTCAATGGATGGCGTGTGGGCTGTCACACTTTAACTTAATAGGTATGTTAGGCTCAAGTTTTAAATCTTTTAATAGTCTAAGTATCTATAACCCTTCACATACACCATGTACTAAAGCTCAAAGTTCAGATTTAGAGGTATTCCTCCAAGTCACAAGATTTCCCCAAACTAGAGTACAGTGGCTTGTGGCGGACCTTCTATCAGGTAGAGACCCCCTATAATCAGCATCTCTATACAGTTCGACTTCCCTAGAGCTTCCTTGAACAAAATAAAGCCCTTTTGTAATCTTTAAGTAGTGCAGGATTCTAATCGGAGGTGAACTTTACAAACTGTTCATGGTTGGAATAGTTCCAATTTTAGTAGTACTTTAATAGTTTAGCATCTAATTTGACCATATATCTACAGGGAAAGTTTAAAGCACAAAAGGGAAGTTGAGGTTGAAACATAACATTCATTTTTAGGTAGAAGCTCCCACCTTAGAGCCTGATTTAAGGTGTGTAAACTAATAAAATATAAAATAAAATTATTGGCCTCACACATTGGAAGAAATTTGAGGTAAATTGTACACTGTTCATGGCTTTAAGTCAATTAATTAAAGAGCAGTCAATTATTTGATTTATATATTGATATTATTGATTAATGTAAGTCAATTAATTAAAAAAGCAAGTCAAATTTGCCCAAAATTCCAACAATAATGATCCCTGATTGCTTACTTCTGAGAAAATATGAATTCCAAGAAACATGGGAACCCTGTTGGCGGCAAACAAATGTGATAGGAGAATGGAGCAACAGATGGTATAAAGTTGGTATGGACAGTAAGGGTCTGTTTTTTGAGCCTCCTTGGTAGGAGCAAATGATTTCTTGTAAGAGTGGACGTATTGATTGTCATGATTCAAATGTCTTTTGTTAAGGGCTTGTATTTAAAATGAACATTAAAGGGAGAGTTCTTGGTTTGAGGTCAGCATGAAGAAAGGCATGCAAGTTTCCAAAGTGCAACTCCAAATAGAAAGGAAGACTAGAAGACAATAAGGTGGAGTGAGGACCATATTATGTTGACTATGGTAGTGATGTGAAATGGGTGTTGGCATTTTTCGGTAACAATGGAACCTAGCTTTAGTGTCTTTAGGTGTGATGAAAAAGGCACTCACTTTTTTGAGGCAAAAACATGGTTTTGAAGAAGCAAGATTTTTCTGCTTTTGCATAAACAAAACCATGGTTCCATGAGGCAAAACCAAAAATACCCTTAAAAAGAAAGCCCTCTCCTTCCCCATCATATTAACTTCTGTCCTTTTTAGTAATTTGCACATAAAAAAAAGTGATTATGATAACAATCTAAACACTCGTTTTATCAAAATTACTTTTTTCACAAAATCTATTCTTTAAAATCTCTTTTGCTGTTTTTTTTTCAGTAGCTATTCTAATCCAAAGACACCCTTAATACTATATTAATGTGAATAGAAAGGGAAGGGGTAGAGAGAAGAGAAAGGAGGGAGATAGAAATAAGGGATCACAATGACCCTTTATGTCAATGCAGCTTGATGTCAGTGCACCCGATCCTAATTGATTTGTGAACTTAAGCTTTAGCCAAAATGTAGAGGAATGAAATTTTTTAATATCAATGCAGTTGTATCCTAATTTTGTTCTATTCCTATATAAAAAAATTATTTTGACAAATAGTTGTGCCATACATGGTTCGCTTTGCCACTCCCCTGGTAGATTGTGTTTCGACTTTCAGTAAAGGTAAATATGGTAATTGGTATTTACAATAGTCTCTTTTCTTTTCTATTTTTTTCTGCAGGATTAGAGTGGAGATTTTGGAATGCTTTGAAAATCATGCACCCCTCTAGTGTTGGGTTCTAGAATCAGGCTCATGGTTATCTTCCTCAAGTATACCTGGTCGACTATCCAATTCCTCTGTCGTGTTTATGGTATTTAGGGTCTTCTGTTTCTTGATGAGTAAGGAACATGATATCTCAATTCCTATGTATGGCTGAATTAGGTACGTTGGAATCTCTGTACATGTGACTCAATGAGGGCAGTTATTGCCTTTAATTTGCTGGTTTTAAGACTTGATTTTGGGCCAAAAAAGAAATGATATGATTAGTGAGGTCATCCATTCACAATGAAATGGTTATGCGTATGCTAGTATTTAAAAAAATAAAGGAAAAAACGGCATTGCTATATAGATTTGATTGTAGCAGTGATAATTAAATATGAATATTTTGATGTAATATATTAAAAATTAATGTTCTTATGTTCATATTACTAGTGTGGCAATGGTAGGTCTATCCGTCTCACTGAAATGGTTGTGCATATACTTGTACAAACAAGAGGAAATTGCTTCAACATGATAACTGTTGCAGTGCTCGATTGTTGCATGAGGAAAAGATGATTTTTTGCTCAATTTTCATACGTTTAGATCTTTTCTTAAAAAAGTTATTTTGGTCTAGATTTATGGTCAAGAATGTTGCAATATTCTTTATTGCATATATATCATGCACATGGCAATGTTTTTGGTCTGGCCGTAAACTGGAGATGATGACGGATCTAGCCACACAAACTGTTTTGGATGTTAAGCCGTTTCGAGCAGGGGTGATTCGGCCTTTTAGCCGGAAAGTGCTTTTAACCTGGAAATCAAAACGGCTTTAGGGTCTGTTTGAGAAATTTCTGAACTTAAGTTTTAAAAAGGTTCATGGTTTAAACTTTTATTTATTTTTTTTTTAAAATAATCATATTTGTTTAAAAGGATTATAGTTTCAGATAAACTAGTTATAATAGTTTTTGGAACAGTAAAAGAATTTATAAATTATTCAATTACTATTTAAATTTTACTTTTTTTATATACTCTCTCCTCTCTCATCTATCTTTCCTACTATCTCTCTTCTCTTTTCAATTATCTCTCATCTCTCCTATCTTTTTCACTATCTCTCCTATATTCTCTACCATTTCTCCTCTTTTTTACTTTTTCCTCTCTTACTTTTAATAAAATGATACCCTTTTTGGTAATTTTCTAATTATAAAAGTTATTTTAGTAATAATTATTCAAACATTCATTTATCTAGAATCGTTTTTGTTCATAAGCTCTTTTCTAAATTTTTTTTTCCAAAAGTTACCTAAAATTTTTTTTTTTATAAGCCATTTTTTAAAAATTTATCCAAATACACTTAGACTAATTGGCTTGCCTGAGTTCTCATTGACAGTTATTGTTGGAAATGAGGAAGAAAGATAGTCAAAGAAGAAAGATGAAGGAGAAGAAAGACGTTTACAAAGGAGAGAGAGGGAAAGTACTCCTTAAATCTAGAGATGGTAAGTTGGATTAGGCCTAATATGCCAAAATATGGTTGGTTGGAATGACTTGCACTAGTGACTTTTTTTAAAATTTTATTATTATTTAATTTAGGATAAAATAGCACCTAATATTCTGATTTTATAGAATTGTATTAAATTAAAAACAAATAATATTAGGATATTGGCTACATATAAGAAATAAAATTATGATATTAGATATTATTTTACCATTTAATTTATTTTATATCCCATTACCCTCTTCTATATGCATATAAAATTTCCCTACCCTTTCACATACTTCACCTACTTTATCTATGTATGATATATATATGTCTATCTATCTATATATTTTCAAAGATGAACGGATATTCTAAGATCAATCCTAGTGGTAATACCCACAAGTTAAGATCTACATATTTTCCTAATTTCTTCTCCTTCCTCGGACCCTAATGTACAATAGAAGCACCGATATAATCACCAAGATAGGGGAGATAGACCAAACTTGACAGAGTATAAGATGATGATAGGAAGCTGCTGTTGTCCGCGAGTGTCGAGATGGAGAGATATTCGATGTGGTTTTGGGTCAGAGTGCGTCGATTTCTTCATTAATGATGATTGGGGGTTTCAAGTGATGATAAAGAGGGCATTCTCAATGAGAAGTTTGTCATCGGTGTCAAAGAGGTATTGTAGGATCTAGGACTAGTACGTGGTGTTAGCTCCACCTATTGGAGAGGATGATGAAGGAGAATCAATCAGAGGAAGAACATAAATGATGATGTAAGGTGGCCCACCAACCTATCACGACAGGCTCTGATTGGTTAAATACTAACCCACCAGGAGGCGAGCCATTTCAACCTAGCTCGCTTAACCCATAAGTCGTCGTGGGCTTGCCAATTTTTGACAGATTGGCCCGTATTACTAGCCAAACTAAACCCATATATCTTTATTGACTTTGTGTGTATGTTTTTTCTTTTTCATAACTCAAAAATCATGCATTAGGACATGTTATCATTAAAGAGCATTTTTAATCTTTGTTTTTGTTTTGTTTTCAATACCATCTCATTTTTTATCTTACATACTTATAAATATAATCATAATTTGAAACAAGTTTAATTTCTATTCTATTTTATTATTGTAAACTAATTTAAAATATATTTGTGGTATTTTAACTTTTTACTATTATGTTACTTTAAATAGTTTCTTTGGGTTGGGACTTAGTTTTAGACACGTTATTACATGTTTGTTTATATTCATTGTTAAATTATATAATAATTTTATATTTATTTCTTATACATATATTATTATATATGTATAAAATATTTTTTATTTAAACATTATGTAACTAGTTCGACTATTGGCACATCCATATCATTTTTAGCTTATAAAAGGAATTTTGAAAAAAAAAACAAGAAGAAAGCAACAATAACTTGTACATGAGATATATCTAGTATGCTCACAAAAATAAAGGTGTTATTATGATTACATTCTAATCTATGATGTATTGATGTATAAAAGTAGAGGATTATCTCCACATCGTTAATCCTGGAGGAAGCTCGGCAAGTCTTATTATGGCTACATGGGAACACAAAAAGTAGAAATATTAGGACGCATGAGGTTGGAATTTAGGTTAGGTATATTTTGTATTAACTTTTGAAAAAAAGTGATTTTAGAAGAGAATAGCTTTTGAGAAAACATAAAGTTTAGCCTTATGTAAAACTATGATTTTCGACCTTGAAAACATAATTTGTGATGTAATAGTATTTTTTTAAAAAAGAAAAAAAAATCAGATGTTTGCCATTTATTTCTCAACCATGATTATAAAAGTCAAAAGTGATTTTTCATATCTATCTAAACACAACCTCACTCCTCTAATATAAGCTCCACCATAAGATTGAATATTCTCTTCATAAGAGCTTTTAGATGACGCCTCACATAGGGCCTATTTGGATAGACTTTAAAAAAAAAAGACTTATAAAAAATAGCTTTTAGACAGTTTTTAAAAAAGGGTTTTTAGATACGAGTTTATAGAAAAGAGTGGTTATGAATAAATGAGTATTTGGATGATTATTATCATAAAAGATTTTGTAATTGATAAATTACTAGAAAGGGTATGAGATAGAAAATATTATCTTTGGGGCATAGTGTCTGCTATGATGCACTATTCATAACTTCTTTTTTTCCCTCTTCCCTATTCTCTATCTTTCCACGTCCAGCGTATAGACCAGCTACCAACTCCTTCAGCGTCGACTGACCAAGCAACGACGATAGCAACTGAAGACCAGCGACAACGGCCTCTGTTCATCATACCGTGCATCTTCTTCCATTAGTGACCGTGACAACAAGTTGTAGAAGGAGGGCAACGGAGAAAAAGCTTGACGATGACGGACAAGGAAGAGCACGACAGAGTTAGAGAAGATCCATGACAGAGAGTCGGAGAGGAAGCAGACGAGAGAATAGGAGAGAGAGAGAGAGAAGGGAGAAGAGAGAGTGTAAGAAAAATTAGTGGTAAATAGTAATTAAGTAGTTCATAAGCTTTTGTACTATTTCAGAAACTATTCCTAGTAGCTTATCAAAAACTATAGTTTTAAATTATGGTTTAGTCTAAAAGCCCTTTTGGACAAATATAACTATTTGTTTTAAAATTTCTCTAAATTAAAGTTTGGGCTAGAAACCCTTTTAAAACTATAATTTTGTTGTTTGCCAAATAGGTACATGGTTGAATTTTATTTTTCTCATTTAAATTAACTCTTCTTGTTTGTAGTTTCCGGTTTCCCCCCATAAATACCTCAACCTTCGGGTTTTATTCTATATATCGTATCGCGTGGAACCCTCCAATAATATTCCAAAATAATAAAAAAAAATATAACCCAAGTTTTTTAAATTTGTAAGAAATAATTACCGGCCTAAAATGAAAATTAAATATGTATTTTTGTAAATGAATATTAGTTTTCTCATTAAATTTGGTTAACATGTAATGCCAAAGTAATCCTGCTCTTCCATCTCCTAGGGAGGGTCTTATTTGCCAACTAAGACCTAACAGTTTCTTTTTATGCACAAACACCTTCAAACTTGAAATATATATGTAGATGCAGAACAGTCCTGTTGACATGTACTGAAAGACAAAAACAATAATTGATGCTGTTCCATCCCCTGAAATTACACTTTCACAGTCAAGAAACTGACCTTGGAGGAGTTTATGTGTCCAAAAGCATAAACCCAAACTTACTCTCCATACTATAGCAATAACTTTTTTATATCATCCAACACAGATATATACATATCAAGCAAACTACACAAAACAGGATATTATATATACCTTTCTGAGTTTTATTTTTTTTGTTTTTAGTTTTAAATAATTTTTTAAAACACTAATAGTATATAATTTTTTTGGGTGTCTCTTGTTAAGGTCAAGTGAGAATTTGAAGCTGTTTGGGTTTAAGTCATAAAAATTAATTTAATTTCTCTTAAAATGTGTTTATTCACAAATTAAAGTATTTTATGATGAGTCATGTTAATTAAAATATTCATGATGTCTTTCATCTATCAAAGTGCAAAGTGCGTTAGCTCACAAATTAAAATATATTAAAATATATATGACTGGAGGCTACTAGCATGTAATGTCATGCTTGAACTAAACTTAGACCTATTTGGTTCGCTGAAAATATGAGGAGAGAAAGGAAAAATTAAATTTTCTCTTTGGCAGCAGACATTTGGTTCACCTATTTTCTAAAAACTAATGCTCCCGCCTCCCTTGATTTTCCTTTAAAAGTGAGAAAATCATATCCTGCCTATTTTGTTGGGATCCTATTTTCCCTTTATGGCGCTAAAGTGCTAAATATAAATTTTTTCTCTGATTATATAAAAAATATACTAGAGCGAGTAAGTTGAGCTTTGAGGTTGTAGCTGTGAAAAATTGGCTAGAGTTAGCTTGTGCTCTATCCGAAGCTCGTGGAACTTCAAATTGAAGTTGAAACAGACAGAAGATTTGTGTCTTTTCAAATCCTGAGTAAAATTAGCAATCTGAAGGCAAAGCTCATTAAAGCAGCCAATGACATACATACCTTCCAAGTAGACTTTGAATTTCCTGTTTTTGCGGCCCTAAGCATTTCATGTAATAATCCTGAGTACAATTTCCATTTATAGATAACCGATATAAGGTGAGAAAATTCAAAGTGTTTGGTCATGGCTAATATATTGCTGCAATCAAACAATTTACTGATAAAATGTTACAAGGAAAAAAAAAAAGCAAACAAAAGGATGTGATTCTTGCAATAGCAGGCACCAGAACATCTTTCTAGGTTTTCAATTGTTCAAGATCTAATTGAATTGATATTTCTGCTAATGAAATTGAAGATAGCGCTGCACTAAGTTTGGAACGGTTCCTGTTGATGTAGCTGATTATTAGGGGATTTAGATAGATTTTATTCTGCTATCATTGATTTGGTACATCTCGGCCAGGTCCTAGTTGTTTTACCGGCACCACAATTCTTCAGTTCCGACTACATTGTTCCTTTTCTTTTGAAAAATTATAACAGTAGAAGTGATAGCAAGGTACGCCATCTCATTCTCATATACTCAATCTAAACCTTAAAGTTTAAACATATCCACTGTAACAGCATCTCACTGCTAGCTTCTTCCTCTGTATGACAGAATACGACATCTAAGAAGCTTAGATTTGATTGATGCTTCTTCAGCGTGGGTACAGGGAATAGGGATGAAAGAAACAGAGTATATTTATGGACTAAATAAATGAAATATTTATTGATAAGATTATTAATAAGGTTACTTATCAATAAACTTATCAATAAGCTCTTCAATAAATAAGAAAGAAATTTGTGAAAAAAATATATTTTTATCGAAGACCTATTCGATAAGTTTACTTAACAATAAAATATTTGATAAATGAGAAGAAAATTTATGAAAAAATTTATTTTCTAAAGTAAATTTATCGAAACCCTATTCGATAAGGTTACTTATCGATAAAACCTTCGATAAATGAGAAGAAATTTGGGAAGAGAATTTATTTTATGAAGTGAATTTATCAATAAGCTATTCGATAAGTCTATTTATTGAAGAACATTTTAATAAATTGGATATTCTAAAATATGAAATTATAATAAGGGCTCTTATCAATAAGCACTTCAATAAATAAATGAAAGAAAATTTAGATATTATGAAGTTATTAAATATTTATCAAATAATTCTTTAATATGTTTATGACTTGCTTTGATTTGCTAAATGATTTTATGCACTCTTATTTTCAAATATATTATATGGTTTAAATATCAAATAATATTTGAAAGTCTAGGTATATTTAGAACCAAACTGGCCTTACTATTTCTATGTGCTGCATATAAGTGCCCATATTTTTTTATTAGTGAAGTTGCATGACCTTTTGATAAACTTATATTTGTAGTAATTTTAGTATGTTTAAAAAGAATTTTATTGTTAATTTTATCCTTATTTATCAATATATTAAGCAATTAATAAATAAAATTAAAGTGGAACAATTTGGAATTAATGTGATTTTAGTGATTAATTGGATAAATAATTTGTTTCTTTTAATTTTTTATTTCAGGAAAAATGTTCATTAATTACCAAGACAACTTGCTGCTATGAGAGTAAAATAGAAATGATTATAATTGACAGCTAGAAACAAGGATATTAAGCATGTGTTGGAGGGAAAAAGTAAATAGATTAAACATGTGCTAGAATTAGGGAACTGAAATAGAAGCAAGTAGGGATCACACATGTGCTGCAATATAAATTACATGGACAGGAGCTGTTAACAAAAACAAGTAGACTAACAACTGGCTAGAAAGCATGTGTTGGCACATGGAAGAGCTGATACACGTAGGAACACACCATCTGCACATGCTGTCACACATACCTCACACCAGCTGACTTGGGAGATCATTCACGCACACATCAGGATCCATACACAGTTCATTCATTCATTCCACACATCATTCCATCCAGCTACACATCATCCTATATTCCTCTTCACTGAGGACACCCATCACTGACGCCATCTAACTTCACTTCACACCATTCCACATATCATTCTCACCATCACAGATTCCACTCCATCTCTATTCTCTCACACACGCGCCATGCTCCTACTTTCACTCTCTCTCAATCTCATTTCTCTCTCTTCCATCTGTAACTTTCCTTTGTTCTAGGCAATAGAATAAGAGGAAAGTGGAGTCTTCATCTTCTCTTTCTCAATTCACCATAACTGCTGCTGTTGAGGACTTGAAAGTAATGGAAGGCTAAAGTTGCTGTGCTCTCTTGGAGATGATGCTGAACCAGAATCCTTAATCTGAATAGGGAGTTCATTGTGTTTCTAATTTAGATTTAATTGTATCGAGTTAATGTGATTAATTTTGTAATTATTGATGCAATTAGAGTTAGTAAATGATTAATGAGTAGGGAACTGAGTTGGATTTTCTATTTTTGCATAATTGATACTTTGATTGATTCTCATCTTTGGACCGAGTTGTAGTTAATTAGAGCAATCATAAAACAGAGTACAGTTATATTTGTTTAATTCATCTTTTTCTATCTCAAGTTGAATTATTCTTATTTCTCTATTAAATGTATGCGAGTTGTAGTTTTGATCGAGATTTTAGCTAGCGAGTTGTTAGCTAACATATTCTAATTTAACTAAATAACTCCAATTAATATGTGGATAATGAAGGTAAGGTAATCTCCAAGGGAACACACTAGTCATTGATACATTTCATTATCACAAACACCTAAACTTATAAACAATAGCATAGGATTTATATTTAGAATATAGTCAATAGCTCATATCACAAATCATCTTATTAATTTGTTAATTTGTAGCTCATTAGATTAATTAGGAACTTTAATATCTATTTAGACTCTTTGTGAATCGACCTAGGTTAGCTTCACTTTACTATTGATTAGCTTAGTTTGTTTAATAATTAAAATGACAGTTATCACCTCTTTGTGAAATGCTGCAAGTAAGAAACTATTTCTTATCTTCAATATAATAGCTAAATAACTAATATATATAAATAAAAAATATAGTTAAATTAGTTATTTGTAAAAAATATTTGTTAGTTTCTATAAAATACCATCTTTAATTGTTTACATCAAAACTATATTAATAACAAAAGCCTGACACAATTAATAGTTGACGGTATGTTTTAAACATAATGTCCTTGAAAAGAGGAAGGGAGATAATTATGATATTTTAAGAAAAATATAGTATATTAATTAACTTTTTTATAGGTCTTATATTAATTAAGAAGAGATAAGTTTTACATAAACAATTAATATTAACTTTAAACTAAATCTTATATTAAGAATTAAAAATAATAATAAAACTTCTTTCATACAGCTTATATGTGGGCTATGTGGTTATGGACCCGACATTTAATGTACGTACGTGTTGGTGCATGCATGCACGTCAACATGGGAGCTAGAAAATATTTTTTTGTTTTTCCGCCGGAACTTCCCTAGATCAGCCATATACCTCATGGATCGTGTGAGTATATTGTATTATATATATTATATATATATAGTTAGACTTTAATCAATTACCATAATTTCACCTGGTCAAATTATAATTGAATCAATAAATAAATTAGGACTAAATTTTGATTCATTTATTGAAATGATTTAATCAAATATCATCAACCAATTATACTCTTAAAATTATATATATATATATATATATATATATGCATATGTGAAACATAACTTTTTAGAGCTTGTCTTTATATGTTGATTATTTTCTTATATAAAATTTGAAGATCTAAAAAAAATTATTCATATTATTAGCATACAGTAACATAAAATATATTAAAAATATGTAAATCGTTTGTAAATTTTATATTTTGAATCACAACATAAATGGGTGCAGTTTTAAACCTAAACCCGCCTCTTCAATTCCACTGCCCATTTTCTTTCTCCTCTGCCATGGAGTTTTCTTTCTTTGCGGTGGATGGTTCTTTTGTTTCCTTTGATTTTCTTTCCTATTTTTCCTTTTCCTGTACTGGTTTTTCTTGTTTGACTCGTTGAATGTGGAGGAGGAATCTAAATCTGGGTTTCTTGGCTTTTCTCAATCCTATGTTAATTTGGTCTTGATAATTTTTTCTTGCTTTGTTTTATGTTTCACATGGTGCAGGACTTGCTCGATCTTTTATTTGTAGCTCGGGGGTTGATGGGATTCCGTTCAGAGTCATTATCCTTCTATTTTATTACGCTCTTCTTCCACTTTTCTCCTTCTACAGAGGATAATTAGTGTTTCCAACTCCATTGGAGAATTGGTTGATGTTGGTCATTCCTTATAACTTCGCATCAAAACTAGTAATAGCTAATCCGACCAAATAAAAACCCTAAACTTAAACCCAGTCCAATTGACCAGCGTACCACACTCAAAAGATATTTTATTTAAATTAGGATACCATAATATTTAAAATATCTAGATATAGTCTCAATATAAAATAAAAATATATAATATAATAAATAAATAAAATATCTAACAATCAAGAGCTTATACTCACCAGTTTTTATGTCTCACTAGTTAGTGCATACCGTTGTACTAGTCATGAGGAAGCCACTAGAGGCAGATTTTTCTGATGGAAAAGTTGTTCCTCCTACATCGTTATTTAATTTCATAATTAATTAATAAAATGAATCTTATTGGGCTTGGCTCACCATTAATTCATTATGGGTGGACCTAAAGCCCATCATAGGGTTTTATGCATATGTTTAAAAAAATTCAGGAATAATCTCTCTATGCTTATGGCATTTCAAATTCACTACAACAAAGAAATTAGCGATGAAATTTAGTGACAGAATACATTCCGTCACTAATATGTTGCTAATCCATCACAAATTCCATCACCAAAATTAGTGACGGACTTTTTCCGTCTCTAAATTAGTGACAAATTCTATTGCAACAGGATTGGTGACAATAATTGGGACGTAATTTTTGCCGTCACCAATTTATGTCCCAAGACATTGTGATAGAATTAGTGTGTGTTTGTAAAGTTTCTAAACCTAAGTTTGGATAAAATTTAAGTTTTGAGAAATTTTAAAACAAACAGCTATATTTGTTCAAAAGGGCTTTTGGATCAAATCATAGTTTAAAACCAAGGTTTTAGATAAGTTGGTCAGAGTAGCTTATTGAACAGTAAAAGAATTTATGAACTAATCAATTATTATATTACCCCTACTTTTTCTTACATCCTCTCTCCTCTCTCTTCTACTTTTTTACACTATCTCTCCTCTCTCCTCTATCCTCATTTAATACTCATACCCTTTTTCATAATTTACCAATAATAAAAGTATTTCTAGAAATAACTATATAAACACTCATTTATTTAAAATAACTTTTTTTCATAAGCATTTCTCCAGAAGACCTTTTCTAAAACTACCCAAAAGCCCTTTTTTTCATAAGCCTTTTTTTCAAAATCTTATCTAAACGGACCCTTAGTGATGGAAAAATGTCATCGCTAATTTCCATCACTAATTTCAAATTTGAGCAATGGAATTAGCGACAGAAATGTTTTTCACTAATATCTGTCACTAATTTATATAACAAAATTTTGTGCTAAAATTAGGGATGGAAACATTCCATCGCTAGTATCCGTCACTAATTTTTGTCGCTAAATTGCTTGCTACAGAATTTTCCATCTCTAATTCCGTCACTAACTGATTCCTCGTAAATCTGTCCCTAATTTCAAATTTCTTTATTTTTTATTATAATCCTATGACAACTTATATAATAACATAATTAAAAATATAATTATTCAAATATATTTTCAATTATAAAATAAATTGATATAATTGATAAGATACAAATTATATATGGTTTCTTTGGTATTTTCAAGGGTTTTGTGACACTTTTACATTCATTTTATGCATGCAACTATACTTTTGTGATAATATTTGATTTTGCATGGCAATGTGCTTATTTAGGGGTAAAATGGTCAATTATTTCTTTCAAATTGCAAATGCCTTGATTGTTAATTTGCTTGAATTTCACAAGGAGTTTGGTGTTGTTTGGCATACATTTGGAAGAGATTCCAAGACCTAAAGTGAAATAGAGAAGGAATCACAAGACCAATAGGAACAAAAAATGAGGGAGCCAGCTCATTGTGTTTCTTAGTAGCGACCTTAGTGCCTACTGGTCATGACCTACATTCTTCTGGGCGACGTTTTGTGTTAACTGGTGAAGACAAAAAACATCGGTCTAGTCGTGCAACACCTTACTTTTATATGTCTTAGGGACCATTCGATAATATTTAGAACTACTTACAATACTTTAGAAGTCCATTAGCTAAATCTAAAATTTTAATCTTCTTAAATTACTGTTTATATGGTAATTCTAGATTAAGTGATAAACTTCAAAAAACATAATTAATTCTAAAAAAATCGAAATGAAGTGGTTCAAAATTCTACTTAAAGCTAATAACTTTAAATTTAAGGAAAAAATAAGTTCCTGACCAAATGCTTAAACAATTAATACAGTTTAATCATTATAGATTACTATTCATTCGGTCAAAATTCTGGTCCCTGACTTGGGAAAATTATTTTTTTTGTATAGACATCAAAATAAGGCGTACTTGGTGTCAAAAAGAAGCTTAGCTTGTTAACTATCTATTGCTAAAATATCATATATTTATTATATCATTAACTATTTTTTAATTACAACCCAAGTGTCATAGCTCAAAAATGTCTTCTGTTCCAGTGCAGAATTTTAACAACTAACTTTACATACATTCATTCCAAAACTTGTCTATAACATAACCATATAAGCAAACCATATCATCATCTAACATTCTTCCTCTCTCATGCTTGAGGTTCCTATTGATTAGAGATATAATTTGGGGTGAGATTTTTGGGGAAATCTCAGTAGTAAACGGTACTAAACAATGTATGCATTAATGCTTGGTATTAGTGCTTGCTTGTGATTGTGTCAACATAATGTAATGTGCATGCTTCCATGTAATATATGAAATACAATTGGCCAAAATAATCATAGCATATAGCTTCAACATTTAGATATGAACAACATCAATCAAGCCATAACACAATCAACCATACATTCAACACATAAGTTTAGGTAAGTTTACTAACTTGATGCTTTACATTTTCCTTATCCTCTTTCTTGTCACCTTTCCTTGCAGTAAGGTTGTATTCTTGAATACACCATCAAATCCTAAACATCACATATTCATTCATTCATCATGATTCAACTCAATTGGCATATAAGGATAGTAAACTTAATCAATTAACCCCTATCTTTCTTAATTTGTGGTTAATTGCCTTGTCCTTTGAATTAATTTGTATCTTGAATTTACCCTATACAATTTCATCTTCTAAATCCATTTATGAACTTAGAATCATGAAGTTACATATCCTTCATGTCCTGCTGGACAGAACCGAAAACATGTACATAGTTCTTTCAAAAATTCTCATTTTGATTCCAATGCTTCCAATACTTGTTTTTCTAATTTATCTCACACAATTTTTCATTTTAAAACCATTGGAAGTATCAAAATCATGAAATACAATCACTGTTCATGTGTGTGAACAGTAATAGAGAAGACTGAAAAATTACAACTTCCAAGTCTAATACTTCCAAGGTTCCAAATCTATCCAATCCTACACAAAATCATCATTTAAATTCAATAGAAGCATTATATCATTGAAATTCATTCTTCTTGGTCCAGAACAGACCTAGGCTGAATGCCTCCATCAATGACAAAGTCAAGAGCATAACTTAATTCAATAACCAATCATCAAAACCAACTTATCTAAACCTTAATCACCTAGTTCTACCTTTATTTTCTTCTTCCTCCTTCAACTTACAATTTGGACAGCAAGCATACTCTAGGTTTAATGGAATGTCCAACCACTAAAACCTAGGTTTTACCTTTCCAAAACACGTATAAATAAACTATGAAGGATCACATACCTTATGCCTTGACTACCTTGATCTCTAAGTGCCTTGAATTGCCTTTATTTTGGTTGAGTTTTCAAATGACAAGAGTTTCTCCAAGGGAACCAAGGGTGCACGGTTTTTTGAAGAATGGGAGGGGTATTTATAGCCAAAAATTTGGCACCTTGGGTCCATAATGTCCTCACTTTTCCTAATTATTACAATGGCTTAATCTTGAATTTGATTGGTTGGTTTTTGGATTAATTAACCTTAATCATCATTAGGTTAATTCTTATATTATTTTATTACATTTTAAAACATGGGATAATCTTCCTTTCCTTTTCTTGGTGCCATGTGTAAAGCTTGTGGGACCCACCATGCGCAAAACCCTAATTCTCCTTTATCTTTTTTTTTCTTTTTCTAAAAATTCATAAATTATTCATTATTGGACTTGGACTCCAAAACAAATTTTGGGACTTATTGGACTGCCCTAGGACAAAATCTTGAGCCTTCCTTGGATCCAATAGCTAATTGGCACAAATCCCAAGGCACTTTCCTTATACTGATATTCTAAAATCACCATGATTTTTGAGATAAATGCTAGACATATATTTTAATGGTTCTGATATTTTTAGAAATTCATTATAATATAAAATGAATTTTCTACAAAGTCTCATAATTTTTGAAGACTCAGAAGTCCTCATAAAAATTCTCTACATTTCCTTTAACCCTTTATTGGTGTCCAATTTCACCTTAAATTTTATAATTAATTATACAGGACTCCTTTTTAACTTTTGTAAATTTTATAAATTCTTATATTAATTATAAGAATTTATTGTCAAATTTCATTTGATTATGAGGTCCAGAGGATACTACAATAATCTCCTGAGTTTATAAATTTATATTAAATTTTTGAGACATCAAATCAAAATTGTGTGTTGCGTTAAACTAATCAGAATAACTTTCTCTATTTTATGGTAAAATTTGGGAATAAAATGCTTCCAGGCAGATTTTGGCATTTTCTGGCTCAAATTTCTATAATTACCATTTTACCCATAAACTTTTAAAAATTGCACTTTAGGCCCTCAACTTTTCATAATTACAGTTAATGGCCCATAACTTGTTTCTACTTTCATTTTTGGCCTTGGGACTTTTCTAATTTATATTTAAGTCCTTAAACTTTCCCTTATTTGCAACTTAGTCCTTGGACTTTCACTTATTTTTAATTTAGTCCCTGAACTTTCACTATTTACAGTTTAGTCCCTAAAAACCCTCTGTATATTTTTAGAACTTTGGGACTAAAAATTGGGATATTACAGGTCGTGACCAAAAAAGCCAATTAGTGAAGCTATGCGTTTTCACTTAAGTTACTTTGCAATTAAGTAAGGAAACCAACAACCATGAGCGGGGAGGTTGGATTTTTGATAGATTTGGTCAAGAGCAGTTACAATTCATTCTCTCAACTTCCCTCATCAATCTTCAATCCAATCTTCCACTTTTCTTCATTTTCCCACCAATTTCTCCATTTTCATATCGATTAATTCATCTCTACCACCTTTCTCTTCATCTTTCCATCATCTTTTTTTGCATACCTTATTGCAGCAGCTTTGGACAATGATTACAGCACGGTCGGTGCTATGAGAGGATATATCTTTTAGCCTCTTGGTGATAGATAACATAGCTTGAGCTCATAGACTGTAATATGGGAGTTATTCTATCTTAATCTGCAGTTGTTCATATTTTGAGATTTCTAGATTTAGGGATTTCATAATATGTATGAGGGTGGAATATCGATTGATTATTTCTCATATTAGATATTTGTATTTGATTTAGATAATGTGATTACTGAATTTCATATATATATATATATATTAGTTTGATTTCTGGTTAGTTGGATGATTATTGGCATTTGTTAGTAATTAATTAAATTGATTAGAGTCTTTAGCTATTGATTGATAATTAATTGAGGGTTTTTACATCATCTCATTCAATTTACACACTAAGTGGTTTTTCAATAGTCCATTGAGAGAATTTTAATTCAACTTTGATTAAATTGGTTTCAAACTCATTAATGAACTAGACTCGATGATTGATTGAGGTTTTAAGTAATAATTAGTGAATTCATAACTCATATTTCAAATCAAGAGCGAGAATAGCTATGTTTCCATAACCAAGGGTCTTCTCTATCATATTTCTCTCATAATCCAATCTATTCTCTCATTAAAATACCAAAAACATTTACTTTTACTGCACCCTTATTTATATTGCATTAATGTTGGATCAAACCCAAAACCCATGCTTCTACTCATGTTTTCAATGTTATCGTTCACCAATTTGCTAAGATTATAATAAAAAGGCTCTTTAAGAAGAATGATAGGATTGTGACTTATACTACATTATTGGGTGTAATCTTTATTTTGAAAAGCCCGGATAGAGACAATTCCACACGTTTCAATAGCGAAACCATTAGTTCTCTAGCAATTGGTTATTGATTCAATTGTCAACCTGAGTCATTCTTCTTATTGAGCTTTAGTTTTTATTATTTTCATTGCATGGCATAACATTTTTTGAGAAATATAAACAAATATCTTATTTTCTTTCACTTTTTGCATTTACATCGGTGCATAGCATTATGTATTTCACTCTTTAGAGTTTGGTTTGGCTAATCCACTATTCTCTACTTGATTGTGTGTGAATTGAGATTTTCAAGACTATCAACTTTGAATTTGAGTAATTCTTCACTTGCACTAAGGTTTTTGAAATTGCACATAAGTTTTTTAGTGCAATTGGCTGGGTTACTTAGTTCAATTTTTCAAGTTTATGCTAAATTTTCTGCTCTGTGTTTTTGTGTCACAACCATTTTCTTGTTTAATCATGACTGCATTATATTGCTATCTTTCTGGAGTGTCTCTGTGACTTTAGTCATGACCTAGAGTTGTTTTTGTCACGATTAAATTGTATATGTTTGTCACATTTTTCTCTCTGTGATTAGTCATGAACAATTTCTATCTTTGTCGTATAACATCTTTACTTTTATACGTCTTAGGGACTATTCAGTAGCATTTAGAACCACTTATAAGACCTTGGAAGTCCATTAGCTAAATATGGAATTTTACTCTTTCTCGGATTACTGTTCATATGGTATTACAGATTACATAACGAACTTTGAAAAATCATAATTAATTCTATAAAAATCAAAATGAAGTGGTTCCAAAAGCTACGTGAAGACAATGTCTTGAAATTTAAGGAAAATAATCATTTTTAGACCAAATGATTAGCCAATCAATACAGTTTATTTGAAATTTACTGTTCATTTGGTCAAAAACTCTAAAAATAGATTCTGGTCCCTTACTTTGGAAATTTATTTCTCTTGATATACACATCCAAATGAAATGTTCTACCTATGAACTTAAAGTTATGGATGTGTGATACACGCTTGTAAAATTTCATGAAATAATTCCTTCATTTACTAGGTCAAACTGAAGCCACAACAAAACTGCTTCAGGACTTACGTTTTTACCATTTCAGTTTCCTTTCTTTCATTTTCAATAATTGTTCCAGCATGTATAAGCCATCAAATAAGCTTCTCAATATTCATATACATCATGTACATATACTATAAGTATTACAAATAGTTTCTTCACATAGATGGAAACCTTATAAGGTATTTACATACATAGATAATCAATTGCATATGCTAGGGTCTCAATTACTTCCATTCCTTTCTTCCTTTCTTTAGCTCTTCTCCATGCATACATTTTCCATCATGCTTGACCTAAATTGGTTAGTTATGGGAGAGTGAGATTCTAGGGAATCTCAGTAGCAAACATTACCACTTAAATATGCAAGATGGATGCTAATGCATGATATGTAATTTCATTAAACTTTCTTTGATTAGTGACATGCCATTATGCTATATACTCTTACATAAAGTGTATGGCCATGGAAAACATGATATTTACAATACATTCAACATCATTTATCATGTCACAACATCATTTAAATATTATATACATGTCAACACATAAGCATACCACATCAAGCACATAAAGAGGTAAGTTCACTACCTTGCACTTAAGCTTTTCTCTTGATCTTTTGCACTTGCTCCCTAGCTTTCCAACCATGAAGCCTTTATGTCAATCATTTTCCAACATCTTCTTGGATGTTTCAAGGTCCTAAACACATTCATATTCATTACATAACTCATTAGGACTCATGAACTCCAACTATGTTCAAGACTAACCTTGTTACACTCTTTATTATTATAACTTTGTCTAATCTTCACTAATCCACTTGGCTATTGAACCAATTGATGTCTTGACTTTACCCTACACAATTTCATCTTTTGAATCCATTTATGAGCTTAGAGTCATGAAATTCCAGCTCCTTCATGGCCTGCTGTATAGAACCGAACACATGCACACAATTCTTTCAAAAATTCTCATTTTGATTCTAATGCTTCCCATACTTGTTTCTCCACTTTATCCCACACAACTTTTCATTTTAAAACCAGTGGAAGCATCAAAATCATGAAATTCCAATCACTTTTCATGTTAGTGAACAGTAATAGTGAAGGATTTCAAGAACTACAATCTTGAGATTTTAATGTTTCCAAGGTTCAAAACCTTTCCAATCCTACACAAAATCATCATATAAACTCAATGGAAGCATTAAATCATTGAAATTCCATTTCCTTCCATCATGAACAGTGCAGACCGAACAGGGAACACCATGGCAAAGTCAAGAATATCAATTTGATTCAACAACTAACCACTTAACTACCTTGTTTAAGCTTCAATCACATGTTTCTAAATTAAATTTCTTCTTTCCCCTTAGAGAAAACTCAACTTTTCCCCCATGAAAACCCTAAGTTCAAGCTCCCAAATCAAAGGAAAATAAGCTAGGAGAGATTACTTACCTTTAATCTCTAGCTTGCTTGAACTTTAGTACCTTGAATCTTCCTTGTCTTGGCTTGAGTTTTCATTTTGCAAGAGTTTCCCCAAGGTATCTCAAGGCCACGGTTTGGATGCAGAAATGAGGGGGTATTTATAGAAAAAATTTGGTGGAAATCAATGGCCAAGATTAGTTTGTACACTATTTGATCTAATGGCCCACATTTAATCTTAGATTTAACTTTTTCTAAAAATATTAATTATGACATCATGTGGGACAGCTCAAGGGACACCTTATAGGGGTTAGGTGGTGAAATTCTAATGGGGGGAACCTTCTGGAAAAATTCTAGTTCAATCTGGTACCGATCGGAGCAGTTTCACAACAACCGGACTGTTTTCTGTTCCTAATTTTTTATAATATACTAGATTATGTATTCTGTCTTGAAAATGAATGTCTAGGCTTCTCATACCATTGACAATGATATACTGAATATTTATCTGCCATCCATCCCTTGAAAAATGACCAAAATACCCTTGGTGTCCTTTCTTGCACTGTACTAACCCTAAGGGCATAATCATCATTTTACCCTTCTTTGCACTGCCTCAGAGCAAATACTAGCTTTGACTAATCATATTTATACTATATGACGCATTTTTGGCCTGCCCATAATGACCAAAATGTAAGGAATTAGAAGACGCACAGCAGAAATTAACTTAAAATTTTTTCCATTCCCTACCAAGATCTACCGTATGTGTTTAAGTCAATTGGAAAGAAGTATTACCCTCAGTATTCAGTTGCGACTTTCTCAGCTTCTGGTTGCGACATCCACAACTTCTCTCTTTTCGATCACAAGAAGTCGACGACTCATATTGGCTTCCTCTACTGGTATCCACACGAATAGCGTTCTAACCACGAACGACGTGCTAGCGCCTCCTATCCTTCGAGGGCTTACTCAAGAATTCATCCTCTCCGTCTCTATTTCGGCAGTTTCTTATCTGCAAACCTTTTGCGGATTCCCATTCACACTTTTTTATGCACCAACCGTAGCTCCTGAATATCAGATATATAGGATGTTATGCGTGTTACCACAGACTTGGACTTTTGGAATTAATTTTATATTAATTCTGAAATTAATACAATATCATATATTGTATAATTTGATAAGAAACTAATTAAATAAATAGTGTTTATATTAAATCCATCCCACAGATTTAATTCACCCATTTATTTAATTTAAAATAAAGATAAGACAGAATTACATTTGATTTATTCTCATAAATCAAATTTGAGATATCATATCAATTTGAATTTCAAATTTAAACGTGATAGAGATTTAATTTATCCTTATAAATTAAATCTTATAAATATCTCTTATATATAATGTATATATACGAATATAAATATAAATATATACATCCACCCTGGATCATTCATTGAATCCGGAGATGTCTTAGATTCAATGAATCTATACATCATAGCTTGTGTTGGGCTATTTTGTGTGTGACCCTGTAGGCCCATATGAAGTTGACAGTGGGCCATTTACTATACTGACTCACAAGTTGCAAGCGGTCTTTAGCAAGACATCACGACTACCCAAATCATATGAGGATCGATGAACGATGTAACCTTTTATACAACCATATCATGTCCCTTTTGTCACACGATATTTTGGTCATGGATGAGGCATGGAGAATGTCATCCTCCTATTCCTGACCGTTACTTTCTCGATCCCTGAGTAGTCTGACTATAGAAATGGAACTACCTTTCCCTTATAGTATGGCCATACATTTCTCAGACTCACTTATCGAGGGGCCTAGTAATATCTCTCTACGAATGTGAGGGACAAATTCCATCTTGACCATTCACATTCCTTCGCACAGAAAACCACTAAGCCCAAACATAGTCTTTATGATCACTCAGTCAAAAGTGACTTTTGACTAGGTCAAAGCTGAGCGTTTGTCAAGTAGGAATCCATGATGATCTCAGGTCAAAAGGCATAGTGACATGGTTTGTATATGAGAGAAGCTTATGACTTAACCCATGTAGCTCTCTCATAGCGGGTCGGTCCAACACCTTGTACTCTTACATGTGCCTATGAGTTTGATTTATATCTCTATACATCTTCAAAGTGATACTGGTCTTATTTTATCTCTGCTCCCGTATAGATGATCGACCAGGGACATTTAGGATAAGATCATGGGTTATCCAAGGATGATCATCACAGTAAACATGCAAATAATATGATAACACAATTAATAAATTCATAAATCAACAATGTTCATAAGACAATGATTGGCCCCTAGGGCACAATTTCCAACACAAAATGCCCTCCATCCATCATTGGTATAATATGGGCATCCAGGGGCATTTTCATAATTTCGCACTCTTCTTGGACTGCTCTGGACTCTGGCCCACTTAACTGTCCAGTCATCATATTGGTCTCATGATGGCGCCATTTGGGCCTTTGTATGGACTTATTGACTTTATGGGATAATTCCCTAGATAACTCTCCCAATTCTATTTATCAGATATTTTATTTTACCGTAAAATCCTATAAGGATTCTACAGGATTCATTTTATAACTCTGTCAATTTTATAAATTCTTACATTAAATATGGGAATTTCCAATAAAGTTTCATATGACTGTGATGTGTGAAAAATACTGTAATAATTCTTCTAACTACAGAAATTTATATCAATTAATCGGGACCTCAAATCAAAATTATGTGTTGCGTTAAACTGACTGGAATAATTTTGTCTATCTACTGGTATAATTTGGGTCTAATCTAATTCTGGGTATTTTTGGCCTATTTTGGCTTAACTTTCTTATATTTATATTTAGGTCCTTGAACTTTTAGCTATTTACATTTAAGTCCCTTAACTTTTGAAAATTACACTTAAGGGCTCAACTTTTGTTTCTACTTTTACTTTTTGCCTTTAACCTTTTCTACTTTGTGTTTTAGTCATTCTCTTTCTTCAAGACTTATCTAACCTTTATCTTTTCTTCTGATCTTTGTAATAATCCTTTCCAAACCTCTTTCCACTATTAGTACTATATGGATAGGAAAAAAATTAGGATATGACATGTCACGACCAAAAGTATGTGCTTATTGAGTTTTACTCTATGACTATACGTCGCGACCATTTGCACACCTTGTCAAAACTAAATATCCTTGTTTCATGAATTTTGTTCTCTATGTATATTAGTCGCGATCTGGAGTCCTTTCTATCTCAACTAAAGTGTTTTTCTGCTGAGAAATTTTTCTGTCTAATTCTAATTGTCTACTTGGTTTCCTTATTGCTTTTGTGTTACATGCTTAGAAGAACTAAACCCTTAGTGGCTTTTGATCCTAAAATTGAGAGGTCACTTAGGAGACTTTGAAGAGAGTTTAGAGAATAAGGACCTAGTGAGGATATAACTGAAGAAGAAGTTAGATCACAAGAATCTAGTTAATTGTCTAGTGTCCTAAGGTCTGAATTTGGACTTGACTTAGAAATTCCCTTAAATATTCCTAATATGGATGAGGTTAATCCTAATGGGCACAATAGGAATAATGGGCAAGGAGAAAATGTACCTAATAATATAGAAGATAATAGGAACATTAGGAAAATTAATCATTCTCATGTGAATTATGATCCCTACGGTTTCTATATTGATGATGTTAATTTTAAGATTAAAGGAGTCATGATTGCAACCTTACCTAAATTTCATAGTTTTGCAAGAGAATGCCCACATCGGCACCTGCAAACCAAGCACATGATATGTTCTTCTTTGAAGCCTCCAATGACTGCATTGGATAATGTCTTGAGGAGATGCTTCCATTTCACTATAGAGGGGAAGGCAAATGATTGCTATATAATTTGCCAAACCACTTTACCACTCTTACTTGGGACCAATTAAAGATAGTATTCTTAGAACAATTCTTCCTAGTTTCTAAGACTACATGAATAAAGAAGGAGACCACTAACATTCTTCGATAGGATAAAGAATCGCTATATGAGTACTGGGCATGGTTCATAAATTTGCTGGCTAGGTGTCCACATCATAATATCACCAAAGCTGACTTAGTGGACATATATTTTGATGGTTTACTACCTCTCAACAAGGTCTTTTTGAATGCAGCTACCAATGACTCTTTAAGAGATAAAACTTCACAAGCAAGTTAGGAATTATTTCAGAAAAAGGCTAATGAGGATCACCCATCTGAGGAGCCTAGGAGAATGCTCACGTCCTTTTCTGGCAATTCCAAGGAGATTTTATTAGAGATAGCTACTTTAGGTAACCGAATTGAGAACAAACTAAGCCTAATTGAACAGGAACTCCAATCTATAAAACAATTGCATATGGTAGGTACATCTCAAGCATTAGTAATGGGGGTGTGAGTCCTATGGTTCCATGGTGCATGCTACAAGTACATGTAACAGACAATTTGAAGAAGTTGACTCAATGTACCAAGGGAGATAATCAATTTCAGAAGAGGGATCCTTACTCAAATACATATAATCCTAGTTGGAGGGATAATCCAAACTTCAGGTGAGGGAGTAGTGACAATAGGCCTAATCACTTCCAAAGCGGTGGCACTTCCTCTAATAACTATCAAGGCAATTCAAGACCTATAGTTCCAGCTCCACCTCACACTTTAGCAGTACCAAGAGTGATGAGACCTCCTAACTCCTAAAGAGTATGGTTGCATAAATAAGTAATATGGATGGTAGAATGACCCATATTGATAACAAGTTAAAAGAAAATGATGGTCAATTCACCTCAATAGCTGCTATTCTTTAGAGTATGCAAAAAGATAATATTGATATACATAGGAAACTTGAAGAGTTGAGTTTAAAGAATGCAAATATTTCTAG
This sequence comes from Leucaena leucocephala, assembly GCA_037074615.1. Classification (NCBI taxonomy): domain Eukaryota; kingdom Viridiplantae; phylum Streptophyta; class Magnoliopsida; order Fabales; family Fabaceae; genus Leucaena; species Leucaena leucocephala. Next base: position 15,241,601 of record CM073535.1, on the reverse strand, counting down.
CCATGTAACACAAGTTTCTAATACCTTAAACGATATTCAAGCTAAGAACAGTAGTAATATACCTTCAAACATAGTCATAAATATGAAGGCTCTGAATTCTATTTCACTAAGGAGTGGTAGAAAGGTTCAATTCAAAGACGATAAAGCTCCAATAAGGATTGAGAAGACCTTAAAACTAAGAGTCTACTACTTTCACTGATAAAACTTGGGAAGTCTAAGAACGCCAACAAAGAGTAACTCATGACTAAGAGAGTGATCTAAGAAGAGAATCAATAAGCACAAGAAAAAGTGTAAGAGACACAAGAAGAAGAAGAGATAGTGTAAAGTTTAGCTTACAAAGGCAAGCACATTGAGAAAAGAGCGGAGACAAGCATGCAAGGAGCCTCTTTAAGGAGGTATGTATAAAAGATCTCCCTTTTCCTAAAGCTTAATTTGCCGGTAAGGCTGATATACCTGGTATAGATGTATCTGTATGCACACATAAAATTCTGTTGAAGGAAGGAGCCAAGCCTATTAAATAGTAACAAAGAAGGTTAAACTCCTTAATATCTGATGTGGTCAAGAAAGAGGTAACTAAGCTATTGAATGCTGGTATTATTTACCCAATTTTAGACAGTGAATGTCATATCCTAATTTTTAGGCTTAGAAGCCCAGTATATAGCCTGAAAAAGGGATGCTACTAAACCCTGTTGAGCAGAGGTCTCAGTAAATAGAAAAAAATATGCTGATCAGTTTGATGTAACACAAAGTTTTGATAAGAGGTCCAGAAAGATTTATATTAATTTCTGAAGAAGAAAAAAAATTAATACAGTATTCTCTGGACCTCAGAATCAGATGAAATATGGCAATAAATTTCTATAATTAATATAAGAATTTCTGAAACTGACAGAGCTAAAAAAGGAGTTCCGTAGAATTTACTATAGAATTTACAGTGGATTAAAATACCCGATAAATATGTTTCAGGGGAATTTCTCGAGAATTGAGCCCATAAAGATAGGGGATCATACAGAGGGTCCAGAATGGCACCTTATAGGCCCAATGATATTTTCATATAAGTATGTGGGCCAGGGCTAATAAAGACCGAGAAAAATGAAGAATTACGAAAATACCACTGAAGGTGTGCCATTGTGTTGTGTCATTAAGTTAGAGTCAGATGAAGGGAATTATGATTGTTTGACTAAGGTTATACAGTCAAGAAAGGGTATCTTGATAGTTGACCAAGGTCAAGAGGTACTCTAGTAAGGAATGGAAAGATAAGAGTGCCCCTAGAAGTACTAAAGAGGTATTAAGGGCATTTTGGTAATTTACTAAGGATGTTTCCTGGGAACCAAGCCACCAGAGTATTTGAGCTTGGTTAGAAACCCAAGATGACAATCCAAGGCCCAAAAACGTAGCCCAAGAGTAATGTGGGCCCAAGAGGCATTAAAATATTGTTTTAATGCTTTTTCAATAAAGTAAAGTGACCCGGTCCAAGATAAAACTGGGTAAAGTGATCTGGAATCATGAGAGGACATAAATGGGGCCCACAATGCACCACATGGCATGATTACAATAAAAGAATAAAAGCAAAGGATACATGGCATGATTAGAGAAAAAGGAGAAAAAGCAAGAGGACACGTGGCACGATCTCGGCCATCCATTCAGGGAAAAGACTCTAGAACTCTCTGGAAAGGCTGAGTCAGCTGGTGAGTGTCCCAAGGGCCCCACCATTGTGTCACATACCCCCTGAGGTGTCCTAGATGATGTCATTAGTGGTGAGTCATCAAGGAGGGTGATGTCATCGTGATGATGTAGGCAAAGCTTCTTGAGGAAGTAAGCAATCTGAGCCATTCATCGCGATTCAATTTGAGCCATTCATTCCACCTCCTCTCACCTATAAATAGGCCACTCCCATCCCATTTCAAGGCACACCACGGATCTAGCAAGAAAATGAAGAGAAAGAAGAGAGAAAGAGAGAAGGAAAGAAAGAAAGGAAAGAAAGGAAGGAGTTATGGTGGAGCCAGGAGCAGTCTAAGGAGCTAAGGGACTGGGCAAAGCTTAGGAATGAGGTAAGTAAGTTATCTAGTCTCTACTCTAATAAAGTAGAGGATTTCTCTTAGTGGTTAGAATAGAGAAATATCTCTATTAATAAAGGTACCTAAAGGTAGAGAGAAAGCCAAGGGAATGTCAGAATAAGGATATCACCCCTAGTTAAGCATGAGTTAAGTAGAGCCGTACTGGATAATAATAAAGATATTATTATGCTATGTGTAGGCTCTAACATATGAAAAGAAGGGACCTTAGAGACAAGGCTAAGAGCTGGAAGGAAAGGCTACACGCTAGGTAGTAGACTTACCTACTTGTATGCTTATACTGCTTAGATGTTTTATGTGATGTTTTCTTACCTTGATGATGTGAGGCATGTATGATTAAGTAATGCTCTGTTTCTTTTTATACTATGGCCATATGTTATAATTAAGTAACATGGAAGCATGTATGTTATCATGATGCAAGCATGATCATTAAGTACACATATAGTAACATCAAGCATATAGTTGCATACATTGTATGGTTACCGTTTGCTACTGAGATTTCCCTAGAAATCTCATCCCCTTCCATGTAATCCCAATCCCACAAGTATGTTTAAAGAGGACCGAAGAATCATAGAGAGGAGCTAGGGATTGGATAGTGCAGAGGTTATGCAAAGATGGGACCAAAGTGTTGGAATCAGGGAAAAACGCAGGATGAACAGTAAAATTTGAATGTTGACTGATGGGGACCTGGTCAAGGCGTGGTCAACAAGTTATTTTTCCCTAAAAGAGGATTACGTTAACTTCGTGTAGCAATTTGAACCTCTTCATTTCAATTTTTCTAGAATTAGTTATGATTTTTTGAAGTCAGGTCACTCCACTGGAATTTACACAGTGAACAGTGTTCACTAGGAGTAAAATTTCAGATTGTATGATTTGACTTCAATGGCCCTAGAAGTGGTTCTAAATGCTACTGAATGGTCTCTAAAATGTAAGAAAAGGAGGATGTTTCAGTGAATGGGTAAGTCCAGTTCATGTTATGCCAAAGAAGAGTGGAATAATTGTGGCAAGGAATGAAAAAAATGAACTAATCCCTATTAGAGTGCAGAATTCATGGAGAGTGTGTATTGATTACAGGAAATTGAATGATGCAACTAGGAAGGACCATTTTCCTTTATCATTCATAGATCAAATGCTAGAAAGACTTGCTGGGAAATCCCATTACTATTTTCTTGATGGTTTTTTAGGATATTTCAGGTTCCAATTGCACTGAAAGATCAAGAGAAGACCACATTCACGTGCCCATTTGGTACCTATGCTTATAGGAGGATGTATTTTGGCTTGTGCAATGCTCCTAGAACATTTGAAAGAGTTATGATGTCTATATTCAGTGAATTCTTGGAAAATAACATGGAGGTATTCATGGATGATTTTACAGTGTATGGTAAGGACTTTGATGAATGTTTAGAAAGTTTGAAGAAAATTTTAGCAAGATGCATTGAAAACTGTCACTTCATGGTAGATAAAGGCATAGTTCTAGGACATTTGATATCTAAAGATGGGATAATGGTAGATAAAGCTAAGATTGAGATTATGTCTTCTCTTCCTTATCCCAAATCTTTGAAGGAACTAAGGTCATTTATAGGACATGCTAGATTCTATAGAAGGTTCATTAAAATTTTAGCAAGATTGCATCTCCACTTTCTAAACTCATGCAAAAAGATATAGAGTTCTGTTTTGATGATACTTGCAAGAGAGCATTTGACACTATTAAAGCTATTCTTATCACACCACCTATACTTGCTGCACCTAATTGGCATTTAGATTTTGAGCTTTCATGTTATGCATCAAATGAAGCTATAGGTGCAATGTTAGGACAGAAAGATGGTAAGTTGTCTAAAGTTATTTCATATGCCTTTAAGACATTAGATAATGCTCAAAAGAACTACACTACCACAGAAAAAGAACTCTTTGCCATTGTTATTGCATTGGATATCTTTTGAGTTCTAAAGTGATTATATATACTAACCATGATGTTGTTAAGTTATTGTTTAAGAAGCCACAATCAAAACCTAGACTCTTAAGGTGGATGCTATTAATCCAAGAATTTGATATGGAGATAAGGGATAAAATTAGAACAAAAAATATGGTAGCTGATTATTTGAGCAGATTGCCTGTAAATGCAAGGGGAGTATTAGATTCTGACCTTATTTGTGATACATTTAGAGATTGTTCTATTTATGTAATTTTTTTAGTTACACCTTGGTACTTCCATATAGTGAATTATATTGTTACTGGTTTAATTTCACCTTCCTTATCTCATTTTTATGGCCAGAAGATCAAGCATGAGGCAAAATTTTATATTTGGGAACCACCTATTATATGGAACATGTGTAGTGATCAAGTTATAAGAAGGTGTGTGCCAAGTGAAGAAGTGGACAACATTCTTACAGCTTGTCATTCTTCTATTTGTGGAGGCCATTTTAACGCAAAGAAGACATCAAGGAAGATTCTTGATGCTAGTTTTTATTGGCCACAATTATTCAAAGACTGCTATTTGCAAGGCTTGTGATAGGTGCCAACGGTTTGGTAGACTGACCAAAAGGCATGAAATGCTCCAGCAACCTAAGTTGTTTTGTGAGGTGTTTGAAGTATGGGGCATTGACTTCATGGGACCATTTCCACCATCTTTTGGATATACATATATTCTACTTACTGTGGACTATCTTTCAAGATGCGTGGAGGCTATACCAACAAGGAAAGATGATGCAGTAACAGTTTCCAAATTTCTCAAGTCACACATCTTCTCAAGGTTTGGTGTGCCAAGGGCTATAGTGAGTGATCAAGGCTCTCATTTCTGTAATCAAATTTTAGGAAGGTTATTTTCCAAGTTTGGGATCAAGCACAAGGTTTCCACTGCCTTTGATCCCCAAACGAATGGTCAAGCTGAAAGTTCTAACAAAGCTATCAAGAGGATTCTAGAGAGGATAGTAAGACCCTCAAGGAAGGATTAGAGTACAAGGTTAAATAAAGCTTTGTGGGCATACAGAACAGCTCATAAAACTCCACTTGAGATGTCCCCATATAGAATGGTATATGGTAAATCATGCCATCTGATAGTGGAAGTTGAGCACAAAGCATTCTGGACAGTGAAGGCTTGCAACATGGATTTTGACACTCTTGGAGAAGAAAGAATGTTACAGATTCAAGAATTGGAAGAAATAAGCCTAGATGCTTATGAGAATTCCATGATATACAAGGAAAGATCTAAGTTTTTTCATGATAAACAGATTCTGCATAAGGAATTTCAGGTTAGAGATAAAGTTATGAGATTTAAAGCTAGTTATACTTTCAAACCTGGAAAACTTGCTGCAAGATGGGATGGTCTATATGTGGTGACCAAGGTGCATGACTACTGAACAATTCAAGTAATGGATGAGGTAGATGGTATAGTATTTTAGGTCAATGGCCGCCTATTGAAGCTGTACAAGGAGAACTTCAAGCCCCCATGATGCTCAGGTTGTCTCCTTCCTTGTTTCCCCACTTACAATAGTCTATTTTACACTATTTTACTATATACTAGAGCTGATATTTGTTGATTAAGTGTGGGAGAGGAGACCAAGTTAGTAGAGGTAGGTAAAAATTAATAAGTTCATCTTAGATTTTGGATTTGTTTTGTCTTTATCACTTCAGCCTTGCATGTGTTTCATTACTTCTTCACATTGAGGACAATATAAACTTTAAGTGTGGGGTAGTATGAACTTTAGTGTGAAAAATGGGTAAATAAAAATAAGATAACTGCTGAGATTCTATATTTTGGTCGTGACCTTGTGCTTTTATTGTCATGACTAATGTGTGTATATATGTTAGGTTTCATTTCTGTGAAAATTAGTCATGACTTTTGCATACTTTTATCGCGACCTATTCTCTCTATGCAAAGTAGTCGCGACATATGAACAAGTTTGTCACGACCAGTAATTATTATTTTCTGATGCTTACTTGTCTATGATGTTTTAGTCATGTTCTGTACTTATCTTTGTCGTGACTGTAACTCACCATGAATTTTGGTCATGACTGGATGGACACTTGGTTGCGACCTGTGCTTGTGTAATTGTTAGGATAACTCACTGTGATCATGCATTGTGACCAGTGTACATGTTAGTAGAGACCAATATTCCCTGTTTTCTAAAAATTTCTTCTCTGAGTAAAACAATTGTGACCTAAAGACCTTTTTGTCATGACTATACGTGAACTTCAGCAGAAAAATTCTCTTGTTTTATCTGATTATTGCTTGGTATAATGGAACTTACTATCATGGATTTAAAATTGAATTTTGAACATTTTTTTGAACATTGGCAAGCTTGATAAAGTATGAGTTGCTTGTTTCATTGATTTACTACTGGAAATTGTGCAGCATGAATGATTGATCTCATATATTTTATTTGATATTCATGCAATCTTGTCATTTTGAGTTGATTAGGGAAAGTAAGCCAGATGGAAGGATCCTTGAGCCTGCAACAGATACTCATTTACATTGTGTGACACCATCTAGTTTGGTAACTTTGCAGAACTTGTCTCAATCCTTGATTTAAAACCACATTAGCTTCTTGGAATTATGGAAATAATAAAGGCACTTCTTTCTAAACCCTCTTTACCAACAATAGACCCATAAAAATTAAATTATTTGCTTAACCCCTTTGAGACCTTCACTTTCTTTTAAAATTTCATCCTTGATTAATGAATGTTGTACAGGGTACTTGCTGCTGTGAAATAACTGATAAATTGTACCACTTGTTGGATATTTGAACTTCAAATTATTTGCAATCTGGTTCAATAGTGAAAGAAAAGAAAAGCAACAAGAGAAAAAGTACAGAAAAGAGAAAAAGAAATAAAGAAAGAGATAGACCAGAAAGAACAAAAGTGATATTCAACTTGAATAAAAGGAAAATGATTGGTACTCTCTGCATTGTAAGTTTAGATTAGATTGGAGAATGAAGATCATGTGCAATATTTCATTAATCATTTACATTTATTTACATTTTATCACTTAGCCTTTCCAACATTACAACCTAATAAAGACCCTTTGATTCACAATCCTTATAGCAGTTAGTGGTGGAGATATAGGATGGTTACAAGCCTATGGGAAGCCTAAGCTAGATGGTTGAGTAAAATTACCTTGATAAGAGAATGAGTGAAACACTACACCTTGTGAGGAAATCTCAACCTAGTTGCTTACTATGATTTCATTGCATGATTTGGATTCTTTGATTGATATGAGATTAGTTTGTACTATTGCCAATTAAAGGGTAAAGATTGATGACTACAAGTGTTTATGCTGAGTCTCTTGCCAAATATACTGATCATGTGTGTTTGAATTTCAGTTTTGATCCATAATTTTTCTCGGAGTGCCAAAGCTAAGTGTGGGGGAGTTAATAAACTCATATTTGTAGTGATTTTTAGTGTGTTTAAAGCAAGTTTATTATTGATTTTATCCCCATTTATCAATATATTGAGCAATTATTAAACAAATAATATTCAGAATAGTTGATAATTAATTGATATCAATTTAGTGCTTAAAGTAAACAAATAATCTGTTTATTCTAATTTTCTATCATAGATCAATGGATTAAGGGAGGATGACAGTTGGACTTAAGGAGTTGATGACATGTGACATCACATGGGCTAGATCCAGAAATTTAGGAATATATTGCAAGTGGGAGCTCATGCATATGCTGGCACATAAAGAATCACTGTTCATGCACACAGCACTGTTCACGCATATCTGGCACTATTCATGAACACTGTTCACGCACACACACAATAGAATCACACATTTCAGCAGCAGCTCATGCACTCCACGCATCATTCACACTATCTTAGCTACCTTTCACATCCTTCCACACCTATATATACATCCACACCATTCCATATCAAGGGTGGTCTGCTTCTGCCATATTCTAGCTTACAAACATTCTGCTTCATTCATCACTCCACATCCATCCCATTCTACCACACTAGATACCATTCCATTTCCAATTCCTTTCCATTTCCATTATGCGCTTTCCTCTGTTATGGACAATAGAACTAGAGGGAAGTTCTGCAGTTCATCTTCATCTTCTTCTATCATTTTCACCATGACTGCTGCTGTGTTTTTTGTTGCTACTGAAGTTTAGATAGCAATGCAAGGCTAAGCTATTGTGCTCTGTTAGAGATGATGCTGAACCAGAATCCTTAAGGTTAATAGGGAGTTCATTGTGTCATTAATTCAGAGTTAATTATATCGAGTTGATGTAGTTAATTATGTAATTAATGATGCAATTAGAGTAGTAGAGGACAAAGAAGTAGGGAACTGAGTTGGATTTCTTATTTTTGCATAACTATCCTTTGATTGATTTGCATCTTTGATCGAGTTGAACATAGTTGTGATTAATTGAAGTGATTCTGTTTAATTCATATTCTACTATCACTGAGTTGAATGATTCTTAATCTCTTTTAATGTCTGCGAGTTGTAGCTTTGATTGAGATTTAACTAGGGAGTTGTTATTTAACATATTCTAATTCAACTAATCTAATCCTCATATTCTGTGGATAATGAAGGTAAGGTAATCTCCAAGGGAACACACTTGTCATTCATTCATCTCATCATCTTAAACACTAAAAACATAAACATTAGCAGAGAATTTACTTTCAATAGTTAAATCGAAACTCATCAAACACCATCTCTTTAACTTGTTAATTTGTGAATCATTAGATTAATTAAGCATCTTAACATCCATCTAGGATCCTTGTGAATTGACCTAGGTTAGCCTCCACTTAATATTGGTTAGCTTAGTTTGTTTGATAATTAAAACGACAGTTATTAATTGGATAGATTACTTACTTTAATCCCTAGCTAGCTTGAACTTTGATGCCTTGAATCTCTCTTGTCTTGGCTTTAGTTTCTATTTAAGCAGTACCTCCCCAAGGGTTCCATATGCCACAATTTTGGGAAGCTTAGGGTGGGGTATTTATAGGAAAATTTCATGGAAAATGAATGGCCAAGATCACTTATGCACTATTTGATCTAATGGCTCAAATTCACTCTTGAAATTTGGCTTACCCAACAAGCTTTGATGACATAATGGCTTATATCATCAAGGGACACCTAATCCCCCATGTGGCGCAATTCCAAAGGAAGAAGAGTCTAAAAAAATTTCAGTCCAATCTGATATCGACTCAGTCAATTTCTCAAAAACTAGACTATTTTCTAAATCTAATTTTTCTGAGATTCCATAATATGTTTTCTAATCTTAAATCCAATATCTAAACTTTTCCTAATATTGACATTCTTGGACTAGATCCAAATTTAATTACTGATCCCTTGGCAAATTACCATAATGCCATTGGTTCTTCTTTATTTACTTTAATAATTCTAGGGACATTATCGTCTTTTTAAACAACTCCAAAATATTCCCTAACCTTGATCAACTATTCAGATAACCCTCTTTGACATTTTAACCTTAGTCAAATGACCAAAATGCCCTACATTTATCTCTTGCTTATTGGTATAACATAGTGGCCTTTTTGTAATTTTTCATTTTTTAGTGTCTTTATAAGCACTGGCCCACATACCTATATGAAAGTATTATTGGGCCTGTGAGGCACCATGTTTGGCTTAACTCCCAAGAAATTTGCCTGAAAAGCATTTATCTGGTATTTTATTCTACTGTAAATTCTATTATAAATTCTACATAATTCTACATAACTCCTTTTTTGTTTAGACAGTCTCATAAATTTGAATATTAATTATGGGAATTTCCTTCTAAATTTCATATGATTAAGAAATCCAGAAGGTCCTATAACAGACTTTAAAAATTAATATCAATTATGTGGGACCTCAAATCAAAATTCTAAAAAATATGCATAGCCCAATTTCCATTCTCTATCTATTGGTAAAATTTGGGGTCAAAATATTTTTAAGGAGTTTTAGGCCTTTTCTGGATCAACTTTCCATATTATCATTTTGCCCCTAAACTTTTGAAAATTACACTTTAGGCCCTTAACTTTTCATAATTACACTTAATAGCCCAAAGCTTATGCCACTTATATTTTGCACCATGGAAATTTTAAGGTTTTCACTTTAGTCTCTCTTCTTTATACCTTTATCTAATCATTATCTTTCATTATGTTTATTGTCAAAATCTCTTCCAAACCTCTTTCCTCTATTAGTCTTTTACAGATAGGGAAAAATTAGGATGTAACAATAACCAACCAATTTAGGTTAAGCATGATGGAAAATGTATGCTTGGAGAAGAGCTAAGGAATGAAAGAATGAAAGTGAACAAGTTGATACTCTAGCTTATGATGTATGGTTTCCCTATTTATGTAAATACTATGTAAAATGCCTATTTATGTGATGAAAATCTATGAAATAATTATAGTATATTTACATGATATATATTAATACTTGGGAAGCCTATTTGATGGTTTATGAATGCTGGATTAATTTATAGAAATTAAAGAAAGAAGATGAAATCGCAAAAATGTAGGTCCTTAAGGAGTTTTGCTTTGACTCTAGTTTAACTTAGCAAATGAAAGAATTAATTCAAGAAACTTTATGACCATGTATTACATATCCAAATATTAAAAGTCATAGGCAACACTCTTCATTTGGATGTGTATATCAAGAGAAATAAATTTCCAAATTTAAGGGTCAGAATCTGGAATTTCCAAAATTGACAATATGAATAGTAAACTTTAATGAATTAACTGTATCGATTGGGTAAGCAAATGACAAGTTTCATATTTTTCCCTTAAATACTATGAGGGGTTAAAAGTAGGATATAACACAATTTACCCCCTCTCAGGTGTTTTTGCTGAGACTAACATATATGAATAAAGTAATTATGGTCAATTGATTTAAATTGGTTATATCTATAGAGCATGCGATTCTATGATTTTGATTCATACAAACTAACCATTAATGGATCTAAGCAGAGTTGGATACTAGGAAAGAAAAACAATTTCTAATTCTTTGTAGAAAATCTGGAAAACAAGGTTCATATCAAGATCTATGGCTACAAAGAAATAATTTAAATATTGATGAATATGAACTAACAAAGCTTGAGTATTTGGTACTGAATGTGCAAGAAAGAAAAATTAATATCAATTCACCAAAATTAAGTGAGCTGCCATAAGGACAAGAGAAAATATGGTGAAATCTAATCCTATCTCTTTAAGTTGCTTAATTGGACTATGGATTAGATTAATGAATACTTGTCCCTTGTTTAAATCCTTTAGCTTTCAAGTTTTTAATATTCTAAATATGCTTTCAAAATGTTAAATGAATTATGAAATGAAACTGGGCATGTTTTTCAATACTCATGTTTTCAAAATACATCATTCAAATTGTTTCATGATTTTTCTTCCCATAAATTTCTCTCGATTTATAAAAATGCAAATCCATGATTTGAAAGATAAATTTAAAATTCAACTCTTGCATCAAATATTTTGTTTGAATTAAATGCATGCAAATGACTTGATATTTTTTAAATGTAGGAATCAATATTGGAGATTAATACATCTTTCAAATATATTCCAAATCCATTTGCTAGAGTCATCATCATAATTGTGCTACCATGTGTTTAAACTTATTATCCTCCAACGAATTAAAAATTCTTTATTTAACAAGGTTAATTTATATGAAGTTCAAACTTATCTATTCAGAAAAAGACTTATTCCATAACATCAAAGCCTTATGCTTAAAATGTTTATTCACTGGGATAAGTTTACTACTGTCACATTTTGCTTTTTTCTTATCTATAGACAATTATTTTTTCCATATCTGTAGAAGACTGATAGAGGAAAGAGGTAAGGAAAGGACTATGATGATGAACAGAAAAAAACTAATAATTAAGATAAGTTTTAAGCCAAAGAAATAGAGAAAGTATAAAGTTGTAAAAAAAGGGGCTAAATTGCAATTTAATGAGAGTTTAGGGATTAAGTTGCAATTAATGAAAGTTTCAAGGACAATGGTCATTTTGAAAAAGAAAGGAACTAAAGTGAAAATTCTAAAAGTTCCATAGTACAAAATGAAAGTAAACATAAGATTTGGGCCATTTAAGTTTAATTATGAAAAGTTGAGGGTCTAAAGTATAATTTTCAAAAGTTTAGGGGTAAAATGGTAATATGAGAAAATTGAGCTGAAAAGGCCTAAAACTACCCAAAAATATGTTTTTTCCAAATTTTACTAGCAAATAGAGAATGAAAATTGGGCCAGGCATATTTTTCAAAATTTTGATTTGAAACCCTAGATAAATGATATTAATTTCAAAAGTCCAGATATTATTATAGGACATTCTGGATTTTCTAATCTAATGAAATCTTGTGGAAAATTCCTATAATTAATATGAGAATTTATAAAACTAACAGTACTCGAAAAAGAGTTATGTAGAATTTATAGTAGAATAAAACACCCAATAAATACTTTTTGGGATAATTTCTTAGGAGTTGAGCCCATAAAGGAAGGGGACCAAGTAAAACGCCCAAAAAAGTGTCTCATAGGCCTAATGATATTTTCAAATAGGTATGTGTGCCAGTGTTTATAAAGACCTTGAAAAGTGTCAAATTATGACAATACCCGTGTTGTAATAATGAATAAGAGATGAATGGAGGTCATTTTGGTCATTTGGGCATGGTCAAAATGTCAAGAGAGACACATGAATGATTGATCAGAGTTAGAATATGCCCCAATGAAGTATGAAGAGCTATGAAATGACAATTATGCCCTTAAGGTTAATATACGGTAAAATGATGAACCAAGACATTTCAGTCATTTTCCAAGGGATGGAAGTAGATAAATACCTAGTCCAACAATGTTAATGGTAGAAAAAATCTGGATACTAGATTTAACGTTAGAAAACATATTATAGAATCTCAAAAAAATTAGAGTTATTAAATACTCTAGTTTTTGTGAAATTTGACTGGGCTAGTACCAGATTGGACTAAAATATTTTCAATAAGATCTTAGCCCTAAATTGCACCAAACAAGGCCCTAAATTATGTCATGCATGATGTCATAAAGTAGCTTGGTGGACAAGATAAGTTCAAGTTAAATATGGACCATTGGATTAAATAGTAAAAGATTAAATCCTAGTCATCTATTTTCACCCAAGCTTTTCTATAAATACCCCACCTATTTCAGCAATACGCAAGGCTTGAAGACTATGGGAAAATGCTACCAAAATGAGAACTCAAAGCATGAAGAAGAGGAAAATCAAGTAGCTAAACAAGCAAGGATCTAAGGTAACATCTTCCTCTTATATTTGTATTATGTTGTAGGAAGATTTCTCTTTGATTTGGATGGTTGAAACACCATTTTCTTTCCATGGGAAGCAGCTGCACAAAATTTATAAGTAAAAGGAAATAATGAAATTTATATTATAGATAGTTTATATAAGATTAAACAAGCTAGAATTAAGTAGTTTAAGCTTAAGAAATCATGTAATCTTGAGACCCTTTATTCCACTGTTCTTGCACCTGGGAAGCAGTTAGAATTTCATAATTTTTATGTTTCCAATGGTTTTAAAATGAAAAATTGTGTGGGATTGATGTCACTTGTTGTTAGCGCTCAAATTAATTATAGTTTTAACCCTATGTGTATAAGAGCTAACCCTGGGTCGATCTCAAGACGGAGTCAATGCGTAGCTTGATTATGATTAATTAAAGTGATTAAGGAATAAATATGGGTAGAGAAGAATATTCAGTTTAATTAAAGCGATAATTGCAATAAAGTAAAAGAGTTAAATGATACGATTACCAGTAAGTCAAACGTTCCCAAGGATTGATGCGTGGCTATCATTGTTCAATAATATATTAGAGTTATAACAATTATATATACTAAGTCCCTAACATGCAAAATCCCAGACAATCGTCATGGTCATAATCATAAAATCCACAATTATACCTAGATCTAGCATACAATTGTATCAAGAATGATTAATGAAGATCAACTTAGCATGTGATAAATTAAACAATAAATGATTTGTTCCTCTAACATAGATATTCAATAAAAAATCCTATAACTAATCATGTGAATCCAGCATGAATAATTATAAGAGGAAACTAAGGGTATTAAATAAAGAATATCAAATCATAAATTGAAATAATAAATCACAAGGGTTTGATCACAAAGATGTCTCAATCGAAACCCTAGGTCCAACATATACAAATCTCAAAACCTAAATCTAGGAAATCATAAATTTGTATAAAGGAAAAGATCAAAAAATAAAATTGTTCAACTCCTAACTCTAAAGCACAGAAACTCAAGCCACTACATCTCTCCTCAAGAACTTAGAAGGGAAATGATGGAATTGTGGAAGAGATGAAGAAGATGATTGTGATGGTGGTGATTGGTGTGTTGAATGGAGGACCCTTTGGGTCCTTGATATAGCCTTTAGGAGTGAATCCTGTTTGATGTAAGTCTCTTCACTGATTGGCTCTTCAAAAGATAATGATAATCTCCATTTTTCTTCAATATCCTTTCAAGCTGTCATCTTTTCCAATATCTCTAGAGATAAGATTTTTTAACTCAAATATCCTATAAACAATTCAAATAAAAAGTAATAGGATAAAATAGATAAAGCAATTAATAAGAAAATAGGAAAAGATAACATATTTATCATTATCCTTTAATTAGATTCAGATGTTAGATATTGATAAATTATCTTTGAATCAATTCAAATGATATATGATATAATATAAGGAATAAGAGATAAGATATAATTAATATTTATCCTCTTGCTTTGAATCTTGACTTGTGATTGGCTCCTCTTTTGTGGGCTATTAATTATTTTCTATTCTTCCTGAAAGTCATAAAAGATAAAAATATCTTCGTGCATACCAGTATGATAATAAAATTAGTAAAAATACAAGAAAATGACCTTTTTAGTTATTTAATTCATATAGTCAACTAAGGCACAAAATAATTATAATTATTATAATAATATCTATTAATCATGATAAATCCCCTGAAACAGATAGAAAATAATATGATAAAATAGGGATTCATTAGGGATAAAGTAGAAAAACAAGTATTGGAAGCATTGTAATTAAAATGAGAATTTTTAGAATTTAGGAAGGTGATGTACGGTTGACCTAAGGAAATAATTATTACAAAGCTAAACCACTAACTCCAAGAATTAAGTTAAGAGTTAGGGGTTTTAAGGAACTTGATTTGTAAAGTTTACGTAATGGATCTAATGAGTTGCATACACAATGTAATTGTGTTTAGGTCCATGATATGCAAAGAAAATGAGTTAAAGTGGATGAGCAAGCAACCAGTGTTTGGTTGGAGACAAAGGGAGTAAAGAGAAAAGGATAAAGTTTTACGGTAGTGGACTAACCTCTTTATGTGCTTGATATAATATGCTTATGTGTTGCCATGTCTATGATGATTGAATGATGTTGTGACATGATAAATGATGTTGAATATGTTATGAATAACATGTTTCCCATTGCCATGCATTTTTATACAAAGCATATAGTATGATGGCATGTCACTAATTAAAGAAAGTTTAATGAAATCACATATCATGCATTAGCATTCATCTTGCATATTTAAGTGGCGATGTTTGCTACTGAGATTCCCCATAATCTCACCCCCCACAACCAACCAATTTAGGTCAAACATGATGAAAAAGGTATGCATGGAGAAGAGCTAAAGAATGGAAGAAAGAAAGTGAATAATTTGATACTCTAACTTATGTTGTATGGTCTTTCCTAGTTGTGTAAAGTGCCTATTTATGTGATGAAAATGTATGAAATAAATATGGCATATGTACATGATATATATGAAGATATGGTAAGCCTATTTTATGGTTTAGGAATGCTAGATTAATTTATGGAAATTTAAGAAAGAAGATGAAATGGCAAAATTGTAGGTCCTGGAGTAGTTTTATTATGACTCATGATTGACCTAGCAAATGAAACAATTAATTCACAAAATTTTATGAGATTGTAGTACACATCCAGAGATTTAAATGCATAGATAATATTCCTCATTTGGATGTGTGAATCAAGAGTTATGAATTTCCAAATTTAAAACACATAATCTGTCATTTTCAGAATTTACCATATGAGCAGCAAAAAAATAATGATTTAACTGTATTAATTGGCAAGGTAAATGTCCATATTTATATTTTTCCCTTAAAGATATGAAAGATCTTGAAGTAGAAATTTGAAGCAACTCTATACCATTTTTCTAGAATTAGTTATGAATTTTAAGTTGGACTGCTAATATGGAATTTACCAAGTGAACAGTACCCCAAAAGTCAAATTTTAAAATTTTAATTTTTGGGCTAAAGTAATGCTTCCACTAGTTAAATATGCTTCCGAATACATATTATGAGGGGTGTAAAGTAGGATGTTTCACTTTAGTATCAGAGCAAAATGTTCTGGCATAGGTACATAATAAAGTTTTAGCACAGGATAGAGGTACTGGTACAAGATAAACTTGCTCTGATTAGGAAACAGGGTACGTAGTGGGTTAGCTAAGGCCAATTTAAGATTGAGGTTAGTGATAGGTTACCTATTCATAGTCCAACTAATATTATAGATTAGAGATGAAGGATCTAGAAAAATTAAACATTGAGGTTTAATAAATGATAAAAGTGAATTCTTAGTTAAATGAGATAAAGTTTAAACCATTGTCAGTTAAATTTAAAGGTAAGAGATAATGTCATATCCTGATTTTTCCCTATCCAGATAGTACTGATAGTGGAAAGAGGATTAGAAAGGATTATGATGAAGAATAGAAGAAATGATAAAGGTTAGATGATTCGTTAAGAAAGAGAAGGACTAAAATAAAAATTAGAAAAGGTTGAAGGCAAAAAGTGAAGGTAGAAATAAAAGTTGGGCCCTTAAGTGTAATTTTCAAAAGCTAAGGGGCTAAAATGCAAATAGCTAAAAGTTCAGGGGCTAAAGTGCAATTATTCAAAAGTTCAGGGACCTAAATGTAATTATAGAAAAGTTGAGCCAAAACAGGCCAAAAATGCCTAGAATCATGTAAGACCCAAATTTTACCAGTAGATAGACAAAATTATTCCAATCAGTTTAACGCAACACAGAATTTTGATTTGAGGTCCCGATTAATTGATATAAATTTATGTAGTTAGAAGACTTATTACAGTATTTTTCAGACAGCAAAATCAGATGAAACTTTATAGGAAATTCCTATATTTAATGTAAGAATTTATAAAATTGATAGAGTCAGAAAAAGAATCTTGTAGAAGTCTTACGGGATTTTACGGTGAAATAAAATACCCGATAAATAGGATCGGGTGAGATTTATTGGGATTTGTGCCATAAAGGTAATGAGGCCAATGAGCCCATACCAAGGCCTAAATGACACCATAATGAGCCCAATAAAGTAGTGAAACAGTTTTGTGGGCCAGAGTCCAGAGCAGTCCAGAAACAGTGCGAAATTACGAAAATGCCCCTAGATGCCCATACTATGCCAGTGTTAGATGGAGGTCATTTTGGTCATTCTGGATAGGCCAAAAATGTGGGACATAGTATAAATATGATTATTTAGAGCTAATATTTGCCCTGAGGCAGTGTGAAGAGGGGTGAAATGACAATTATGCCCTTAGGGTTAGTACAGCGCAAGAAAGGACACCAAGGGTATTTTGGTCATTTTCTAAGGGATGGATGATAGATAAATATTCAGTATATCAATTTCAATGATATGATAAGCCTAGACATTAATTTTCAGGACAAAATACATATCCTGGTATATTATAAAAAAATTAGGAACAAAAAACAGTCCGGTTGCTGTGAAACTGCTATGATCAGTACCGGATTGGACTGGAATTTTTCCATAAGCTTCCTGGCATGGTAAACATGACACATACCCCCATGAGGTGTCCCTTGAGCTGTCCCACATGATGTCATAATTATTCTTTTTAGAAAAAGTTAAATCCAAGATTAAATGTGGGCCTTTAGATCAAATAGTAACCAAATCAATATTGGCCATTCATTTTTCATGGATTTTGGCTATAAATACCCCTCATTCTGCATCAAAATCGTGGCTTCATGGACCCTTGGGGAAACTCTTGCAAAATGAAAACTCAAGCCAAGACAAAGAAGATTCAAGGTACCAAAGTTCAAACAAGCTAGAGATTAAAGCTAAGCAATCTCTCCTAGCTTATTTTCCTTTGATTTGGGAGCTTGAACTTAGGGTTTTCATGGGGGAAAAGTTGAGTTTTCTCTAAGTGGAGGTGCTGCCCAAATACCTTAGATGAAAGGGGAAAGAAGAAATTAAAGTTAGAAACATAAGATTGAAGCTTAAACATGCTAGTTAAGTGGTTGGTTGTTGAATCAAATTGATATTCTTGACTTTACCATGGTGTGCCCTATTCAGTATGCACTGTTCATGAGGGAAGGAAATAGAATTTCAATGATTTAATGCTTCCATTGAGTTTATATTATGATTTTGTGTAGGATTGGAAAGGTTTTGAACCTTGGAAACATTAAAATCTCAAGGTTGTAGTTTTTGAAATCCTTCACGATTACTGTTCACTCGCATGAACAGTGATTAGAATTTCATGATTTTTATGGTTCCAACGGTTTTAAAATGAAAAGTTGTGTGGGGTAAAGTGGAGAAACAAGTATGGGAAGCATTAGAATCAAAATGAGAATTTTTGAAAGAATTGTATGCCTATGTTCAGTTCTGTACAGCAGGCCATGAAGGAGCTGAAATTTCATGATTCTAAGCTCATAAATGAATTCAAAAGATGAAATTGTGTAGGGTAAAGTCAAGACATCAATTGATTCAAAGACCAAGTCCATTAGTTAAGATTAAGGAAAGTAAATGAGCTTAATGTTCAAGAGGGAGTTATGTTAGTTAAAGTAAGTTTAATGCTCAAGGAAATTAGATGGTAATGGATAAATGGTTATGTGATGTTAGGGATTGGTTGGTATCCTCCAAAAGAGGCAGCCACATGTCCAAGATATGTGAGAAGAAAGAAGCAAGATAAAGTGAAAAAAAGTCAAGTCTATAAGGTAGTGAACT
Organism: Leucaena leucocephala; assembly: GCA_037074615.1. Classification (NCBI taxonomy): domain Eukaryota; kingdom Viridiplantae; phylum Streptophyta; class Magnoliopsida; order Fabales; family Fabaceae; genus Leucaena; species Leucaena leucocephala. The sequence continues at coordinate 15,222,542 of CM073535.1, read as the reverse complement.
TACCTCTTTATCTGCTTGGTGTTGTATGCTTATGTGTTGACATGTATATGATATTTGAATGGTGTTGTGACATGATAAATGATGTTGAATGTATTGTGAATGATGTTGAATGATGGCATGTCACTAATCAAAGAAAGTTTAATGAAATTACATATCATGCATTAGGATCCATCTTGCATATTTAAGTGGTAATGTTTGCTACTGAGATTCCCTAGAATCTCACTCTCCCATAACCAACCAATTTAGGTCAAGCATGATGGATAATGTATGCATGGAGAAGAGCTAAAACATGGAAGAAGAAAAGTGAAGTATTTAAGATGTTAGCATATGCTATGCACTTTCCATGTATGTCAAAGCCATGTAAAGCATCTATTTATGTGATGAGATTGTATGAAACAATTATTGTATAACCCCATGATGTATATGAATTCATACAAGGCAAAAGAGATGATCCATGTATGCTAGAACAATTATTGAAAGTAAAAGAAAGGAAACTGAAATAATAAAAATGTAGGTCCTAAAACAGTTTTGTTGTGGCTTCAGTTTGACCTAGCAAATGAAGGAACTATTTCACAAAATTGTATGAGCATGTATTACACATCCAGAGATTTAAGTAAATAGGTAGAATGTTTCATTTGGATATGTATATGAAGAGAAATGAATTTCCAAAGTAAGGGACCAGAATCTGTTTCCAGAGTTTTTGACCAAATGAATAGTAAACTTCAATGAATAAACTATATCAATTGGCTAATCATTTGGTCTGGAAATTATTTTTTCATTAAATTTTAAGATTTTATATTCACGTAGCTTTTTGGACCACTTCATTTTGAGTTTTCTAGAATTAGTTATGATTTTTCGAAGTTCGTTGCATAATCTGGAATACCATATGAACAGTACATGAGAAAGAGTAAAATTCTAGATTTGGCTAATGGACTTGCAAGGTCTTATAAGTGGTTCTAAATGCTACTGAATGGTCTTTAAGATGTATGAAAGTAAGGATGTTACAGATAACTTCCCTCCTGATACTAATCCTTAAGGATATGGGAAATTAAAAGTATGAATGGTTTAGAGATGTGAGTTTGACCCTATCTCAGTTAGTTGAAGGAAAGTAACTAACTCAGTTATGGATTACAATGAGGCCAAGGATACGTAAGTCCTTTAGGCTAAGGACACAGAAGTCTTATAGGCAACAGGAGATGTTATGATGGAGTAAAACTAAGTATGACTAGCAATGGTTAAGGAAAAGGTAGCCACAGAGTAAGAGACTCCCCTGTCTAAGAAAGAGTAATGGTTAAGAGTTAGAGAAGGCAGTTAAGGGTTGAGTCTGTACCCGCAGGTTGGTGATACACGAACAAGTGCATTCGACTTGTGTGAATGCAAAGCTATAATTTGAAATATAATGAACTATTGGCTTCCTTAGAACCTTTTAAGCTTTTTTGCGTGTTATGATTTGTTCTATGCAATCATATCATTTAAATTTATCTTAATAATGATATAATTATGAAACATTAATAAGACATGAAAGTATAGTATGGTCGGTAGTCTACATTTTACCGTTTTTGATTAAATATGTTACATGTGTTAAATATTATCAGTAAATAGAACGTTTCCACAATGAAATCTCAGCATAGGAGTTTAGTGGTTCACCAAGCAACCTTAGAAACCAGGTATCTTTTTTGCATGTAACGCTTTCAACCCTCTTTAGAGACTTATGATGTGGAAGCATTGAAGGTCGCCACATATGACACATGAGCTTGTGACCGTTATAAATTTTCGAAAACTTGCTGATTCAGTGTTATTCTGCCTCTGTTTGGGAGCGCTTAAGTGTTTTTACGCTTTACAAGACAACTTCCCTCACATATTTACCTCTCATATAGCATAAAATCACTTAAAATAAGCTTAATCCAAACAAGTACTCTATCTGGTTCAGCGGCAAGTGATTTTCCCAGAGCCAACCTTACTCACGCTTCCTATCTCCTCCGTTCCGGTAACCTATCCTTCATTTTCCCTGCACCCTACTCTCCATCCATGGCCGCGGGTGAGCACCTTGAACCCAAATCCACAGGCCTCTATTCCCATGGCCTACTGCGTCGCCTTCGTTGCCTCCCACGGCCAAGCGGTTCGGGCCTTTGCACTTGAAGTCGAGAATGCAGATATGGCATTTCACACAAGAGTCGCCCACAGCCTCGCCGATTCTTATAAAAAATGGGGTCTTGTTCTTGGAAGTTCTTCTCTAAGGCGACGTCGTCTTGCGATATATCGGCTACAACGACCCTTGTCAAGTGTCCGACCCGAACCTAAGCTAAATGAATATAGCCTAGTTAAGTCAAGATGGCCTAACATAATAGCTACCTCAAATTCCTGAATTGATGAACATAATCTTAGAGATAGTAAGCTAAAGATAAATAGCCTCATTAATTTCTCGATGATTAATAGAAAGAGATGATAAGAGATAGATAATGAGACAAAAAGATACGAGAAACTAGTATAATGAGAGACAAGTATATTCCCGATAATGTTAATAGCTACTCAATTTTGGGGTTAGATTGAGAGGCTCTTGAGTAAGGGATACGATATATGAAAGTTCTGGCCACCTAGTTTTTCTTAAGAATTGGGAACTAGTCTTCCAAATCAAAGCTGATATTGTTCCAAATAGAGCAAGATACCCTATCTATGTAAAAAGGGGATGTGGTTAAGATGGAGTTGACATTGCTTTGACAGATGAATATGTTATCCATTAAGAACAAAGAGAATACAACTAAGGTAAGGCAAGCGGAGTAAACTTTACCTAATAAAATTATGATTGGCTAAGAACAAAGTTTAGGGATAGAGCTTAACAAGGTATTAAGTATGTGAGAAATAATAGATTGATATAAGTCGTATCCCTATAATTTTATGAAAAGAAGATGATTTTACAATTGACTCTATAGACAAATAAAGAGGATCCCTTTTGGTAGAGATAAGATGTTTGAATGTTATGCTATAGATGAAATATCAGGTGAGAGATTTTACTCCTTGCATTAAATGCCAGGCATTATGTTATGTTTTTAAAATATGCTAAAGCTCTAAATATTAGAGTAGTGCAAGATCCATATGACAGAGTTGTGTAAATTGTGAGTGTTAGAGCTGTGTATATTAAGGAAAGGAATGCTTGAGCTCCTATGTTAGTACAATGCATTCATGAGCATGGATGCAGTCCTACAACATGTTGGCCAAGCATTATGCATGTTAGAGTATATGCTCCTATTGTAAATTGAGTAAAGTATAGTATGAGGCCTAAGCCAAACATAAAATGATTGATAGGCTATTGGCTAGAGAATTGCTATGGCCTACAAAAATGGTACTAGTATATGGGAAAGAATTATAATTGTTTGGTGTACATAGAGGCAACAACTAGATACTATAGAGACAATGAGAATGAAGGCACCAACCTCAATAAAGTTTATCAGTTAGAGGATTGGTACAAGATGTCATATCCTAATTTTTTCCCAATCTGTATAATACTGATAGTGGAAAGAGGTTTGGAAAGGATTGTGACTATGATAAGAAGAAATAATAAAGGTTAAATGAGTCTTGAAGGAAGAGAGGGATGATTAGAGAAGGTTGGAGGCAAAAAATAAGTGGTAATTATCAAAAGTTTAGGGATCTGATTGTAATTAAGTAAAAAGTCAGGGACCTAAATGTAATTGGTTTCTAATGGCAAAAGGCTATGTAATTGGTTCCAATGACTTTCAAATGAGTATAATTGAGGTTGAAAATAAGGATATGACACAAGACGTGCTTAAGGCAACTAGTGCGATACACTAACACATGAACAATCAATTTAAGGAATGTTTAGAAATAAATCATCTGTGCAATAATCTAAAGTAGATATACATTATGAAAGACTTTATCAAGATAGTCTTTTCCAAATGAAAGCATTAGATGCTAGACCAAAGCTTGTTTAGAGACCTACCTGGCATATGGTCTAGGGGAAAAGATGTAATGATGAATAGAAAGAGAGTTGATGTTCTCAAAATGGAAGAATTCCATCACAGTGGAACCAATGACTTAGTGGACCTAGTACAAACTATCTTGAATAGGTTAAAGCAACAAAAGCATATGAAAGATGAGATCCTAGCAATTTATGCTCATTAGGAATAAGAGAGAGATACTATTATCACAATGACAGAAGTAGTGATTGTTGCTAGCCTATAATGTCCTAAAAGGGGAACAAGAAGAAGTTGTAATTCAGTTAGGAGCAAACTGGGACTGGCAGACAGTTAGGGACTATTAAGGAATATGATTATATTTGGTTACATAAGCATGAGCCTTCTATATTCAAAGGAACATACAAGATATCTAAAGTACATAAATGACCTTCAAGGTGGAAGAAGTAGCTTGTTATTTATGAATTATATATAGATGTTAAGAAATAGTAAAGGGCGCACAAGTCAATCTACAGGAAAAGAATAACTCACTCAATTAGGAAGTGTAACTTAAACAGTTTTATGAAAAGTATTTACCTCCGTTAAATAGAGATTTTTAAGTGATAAGACAGGGTGAAAAGACCCTTTGATGGATACTTAATCAAATTCATCCACATGAATGATGAAAGATATACAACTGAGCAGGTAACTTATGAACTGAGGTTAATGTTGTAAGAAAGGATTATTCCTAAGCAGTTACAAAGGTTTAATAGAGCGATAGGGCCTTGTAATATTTGAAAGAGAAGTTTACAAAGCGTAAAAAATGTAAAGGCTAGAAGTTAATAAGAGGTAATGGATTAAGAAGTTGAAACATGTAATTAGCACCTAAGGGATGAGATATATGGTAGAGACCATAAAGATAAGATTTGTTTAATAGGTCAAGGAAATTGCTACAGATATGGCAAGCTGGGACATTTTTCCAGGGAATATCTGTAGAATACAATAGATGAAAGACCCCAGACAAATAAAATAACTTTTACCCTGAACAGAGAAAAGTAAAGGAAGTCACCTAAGATAATCTAGAAGAATGATCACTAAGTATATGCGATATATGACTCAGGTACTAGTTATTTGTTTATAACGATGACTATACAAGGCAATTGGATCTTCCTATTAGCATTATGCTATATGGTAAACATATTCCTATTCCCATTAGCTTAAGGGTAGTAGCACCCTATGCATGTTTAAACTTTAATGTCTGGCATGCACACTATTGAGTTACCCTAGACCTGATATATTTATATTTGCATGTTAAAAATAGATGAGATAATTTGCTCCAGTTAATCCTCAATGATTAAAGTCAAAACTAGAATGAGGGCTCGAGGTAAGACAATGATAATTGGTTAGTTAAGGAGTTAGAAGAAAGGAGATGATAGAATATGCTCATTATAGTTATACAAATAAATTATATTGGCATACCTATGGACATATGATTATAGTACTTAGGACGTGTCATTTAATAATTATAAGATATATGAATGATGAGCTATGAACATGACATAAATGATATTAAATGAAATGAGATACAATTATGACAATGATGATATAGCTCGGAGAAAGCAATGTCTATGTAATAAAAGTAAGTGCTCTCACAATAGAGGTAGATTGCTCTTGTAATAGAGTCATATTGCTCTTGAGATAGAGTCAGTTTAAGGAAATAGATAATGCAGCTCATGTTAAAGCCATGCCTACTAGATGAGCTGAGAAAAATCCTTCAGCAGTTTTGTATAGAACCATAATAAGAAAGATGAGATGTATAGTTTAAAACTATAAGTACATGGTAGAGCCTGTGTAGCTCTCTCCAATACTTCACATATTGAAGGCATATTTTTAAATGAAAGATTAGAAAGATATGAGAAATTCCTGAGTAAAAGAGGAAATTAGTAAAGTCTTAATGAAAAATATTGTTCAAACAAAAAGTTTTAGGGAAATTATCAGTTCAGTTACCAACTGAGTGAAAGTAGCTAACCTTGTAACTTAGCCCATTGATTTTAGGTCTTCTAGAGAATTATGACATAGTACAACATAATCACAGTAGATTTTAGAGGATCACAGTTAGATCCTAACATGCTCATACATAATTCTAGGATTGTAGTTAGATCCTGAGAAGGCTTACGATAAATTGCAATAGATCCTGAAGGTCACAGTAGACCTAGCCTTAAGAAAGAAATGAGCCATGAAATTATGAGTGCAATGTAGTTTTTCTCAGGGAAGACGATTACTAGGGACAAAGTTAAATTAGGAAAGCCTCACGAGTTGATTAACTCATATTGAGAGTACCCACATCATGTTTTCCAGATAATTTTGTGTATGGACTAAACTCATAATCCTCTTACACAAAGAAGGAATTAAAGTCAATAGAGTTAAAGTTTTCAGTCTTGAGTACAAGGTATTAATAAGGCTGTAAGGATAAAACCTACAAAAGAGAAGAAGATTATTCTACATGAAATAAGAAGAGATCATTTACAAGAGAAAGATCCCTAAGATGAAATTAAAGAAAATAAGAGCTAGATAGATCCAAGAGAGACAATATGAGATGGGTCTAAGACAGGAAAGTACTAGGGTAGGAGCCTATTAGCACCAATACTTCAAATGTTTATCAATACTTTTTAGTTAAGTGTGCTCAGGCTATAGTAGCCTAATAATAGGTGACCCTTAGGAACTGATGAAAAATGGTACAAATGCCACACATGCTTGGCATAAATTCACAAATTATGTAAGAGGATAAGATAATCTAAGAAAAGTTAGAAAAAGTTATGAAAAGTAAGAGAGTAGAACCCCTTATGTTAGATTCAAAGAGAGAATCTAAAAGAAAAGATTTAGATTAAGACTTTGTTTCAAAAGAAAGAAAGGAAAATGAGTAGTACTTTCCTAAGAGGTTGGCAAAGTTATAAGTTAAAGAAAATGTTAGGCTTATGGTATCTCAAAATACATAAAAAAATAAAGAATGAGAAACCTGTAATGAGATAAGAAGAATGATGAATGACAAGAACCCCCAAATTTTATTAAATTACTATAAGGTTATCTATGAAAGAAATGGACACTACTCACAAGACTAGTATGGTGAGTCATCCATAAATAGATGAATGCATGATAGATGAGAAAAAAGAAGGAAGCAAACTTTGATTGTAATTGAGTTAAACCAGAAAAGGAATGTAATAACATGAGAATGATGTAAAAGCTTTACGGATACTAAGAAAATTTTGCCATAAGCTAAGACAAGAGATACAATTTGGTAAAATACCCCCAAACCTTAGTAATGAAATAGAGAAGGATATAAGAGAGATATATCCATAATGATTTGACTAAGGTATGAGTTAAATTTTGAGGATAAAATTTATTTAAGGGGAAGAAATGTCACATCCTGCTTTTTCCTTATATGTAGACAATTAATTTTCCCTAACTGTAGAATACTGATAAAGGAAAGAGGTAAGAAGAGGACTGTGATGATGAGTAGAATAAAAGCTAATGATTAAAATAAGTTTTAAGCCAAAGAAATAGAGGATGTATAAAGTTGTAAAGAAAAATGGGCTAAATTGTAATTTAATGAGAGTTTAGCAACAAAGTTGCAATTAATGAAAGTTTCAAGGACAATGTTCATTTTGAAAAAGAAAGGGACTAAAGTGAAAATTCTAAATGTTCCATGGTGCAAAATGAAAGTAGACATAAGCTTTGAGCCATTAAGTGTAATTATAAAAGTTGAAGGCCTAAAGTTTTATTTTTGAAAGTTTAGAGGAAAAATGGTAATTATGAGAAAATTGAGCTAAAAAGGCCTAAAAATGCTAAGTTTTGGTCCCAAAGTTTACCAGTAAATAGATAATGAAAATTGGGCCAAGCATATTTTTCAGAATTTTGATTTGAGGCCCCAAATAATTGATATTAATTTCTACAGTCCAGAGATTATTTCACAACTTTTTGAATTTCTTAATCAGATAAAATTTGGAAGGATGTTTTCATAATTAATATGAGAATTTATAAAGCTACAAAACTCAAAAAGGAGTTATGTAGAATTTATTATAGAATTTTCAATAGAATAAAACACCCGATAAATACTTTCGAGCAAATTTCTTGGGAGTTGAACCCTTAACGGTAGGGGACCAAGTAAAAGGTCCAAAATGGCCCCTTATAGGCTCATTTATATTTTCATATAGGTATGTGGGAAAGTGATAATAAAGACCCTGAAAGATATGAAATTACGAAAATACCCCTATGTTGTAATATTGAACAAGAGATTAATGGAGGGCATTTTGGTCATTTAGGCATGTCAAAATGTCAAGGGGGAGATAGGAATGATTGATCAGAGTTAGAATATGCCTTGATAAAGTGTAAAGAGGAGTGAAATAACAATTATACCCTTAAGGTTAATATAGTGTAAAATGATGAATTAAGGGTATTTCAGTCATTTTCCAAGAGATGGAAGTAGATAAATACATAGTCCAACAAAATTAATGGTAGGAAAAATCTTGATACTGGATTTAATATCAAAAAACATATTATGGAATCTCAGAAAATTAGAGTTATTAAATAGTCTAGTTTTTGTGAAATTTGACTAGGTTGATACTGGATTGGACTAGAATTTTTCTAATTAGATCCTAGCCCTAAATTGCACCAAACAAGCCCCTAAATGATGTCATGGATGATGTCATAAAGTGGCTTGGCGGACAAGACAAGTTTAAGATTGAATATGGTCCATTGGATCAAATAGTGAAAGATTAAATCCTAACTATCCATTTCCACCCAAGCTTTTCTATAAATACCGCACCCATTTCAGCAATAAGTAAGGCTTGAAGACCATGGGAAAATTCTACCAAAATGAGAACTCAAAGCAAAAAGAAGAGGAAAATCCAGTAGATAAATAAGCAAGGATCCAAGGTAACTTCTTCCTCTTACCTTTGCATTATGTTGTAGGAAGATTTATCTTTGATTTGGATGGTTGAAACACCATTTTCTTTCCTTTTGAAGCTTCTGCATGAAATTTATAAGTAAAAGAAAATGATGAATTTTATATTGTAGATAGTTTAGATAAGTTTAGACAAGCTAGAATTAAGTACTTTGAGCTTAGGAAATCATGTAATCTTGAAAAAATTTATGTTACTATTCATGCACCTGGGCAAGAGCTAGAATTTCATGATTGTGATATTTCCAATGGTTTTAAAATGAAAAATTGTATGGATAAAGTAGAGATACAAGTATTGGAAGCATTGGAATTAAAATGAGAATTTTTGGAATTAAGAAGGTTTTGTACGATTCTAAACAGATTTCATAGCAAGAGTTTGATTTTCATAATTCCAATATCATATTTGGATTCCTTGGGCAAAATTATGTAGAATTGACCTAAGGAAATAATTATTACAAAGCTAAACCACTAACTCCAAGAATTAAGTTAAGAGTTAGGGGTTTTAAGGAACTTGATGTGCAAAGTTTATGTAATGAGTTGTATACACAATGTAATTGTGTTTAGGGCCACCATATGTCAAAGGAGATGAGTTAAAGAAGATGAGTAACATGATAGATGATATTGAATATGTTATAAATAACATGTTTCTCATTGCTTCACATTTTAAAAAATCACGTTGAAATTGCTTACTTCAAAAGAAAACATTACTCATAAGACACAAATCGTGTATGGTTTCTATGACATTTTTAGGGTCTTATTACAACGTTACCATTCATTTTATGCCTGTATTTGTGCTTTTGTGGTAATACATGATTGTGCTTGGCAATGTACTAATTAAAAGGTTAAATGGTAAATTAACTCTTCCAAACTGCATAAATATTGTTCTCCACTGATTTGGACTTTTATAGTGAGATTTGGTTTTGAATCATAGGTATTTTGGAGGAGAACCAATGACTAACGTGAGCAAAAAAGAAATCACAAGATAAAGAAAATCATATCATGCTTCTGTGCTTTTTAGTCGTGACCAAAGTGTCCAAAGGTCGCGACCTAATTTCTTATGGGAATTTTCTCTGTGTTTACAAGCCATGACCAAAATATGGATCTGGTCACGACTAAAAGAGACAGTCACTCAAAACTGCGTGTTTTAGATTAGGTCATGTGGGAATAAAGGGAAAAGGAAGCTGTAGAAGTAAGGAGGCTGGTTTTTGGACTTGATTAGGCTAATAAGTAGTACTCGAATCCTCTCTACACCTTCTCCACAACCTACACACTCATCTTCCACCTTTATGCACCTTTCCACAGAATCTCACATCTCAACATCATTAATCCATCACCTCTTTCTGCTTTGTTCATGGTATCATATCTGGACAGCGATTGCGGCACAGTAGGAGTCATGAGAGGCTAAATCTTTAGTCTCTTGGTGATGGATCGCATATCTCGAGCTCATGGACTGCAGTGCACATGGGGAGTTTTCTGTTTTAATCTCACCTTTCTTATATTTTTGGAATTCCTAGATCTAGGGTTTCGATTTTATGAGTAAAGATTGGATATCGATCGATTATTTTGAGATTAAGTTTTGTAATTGAATTTGGATAATTTGGATGTTGGTTTAATATGAATATTTCAGTTTTGATTTCTAGATAATTAGGTTTTTATCAATGATCATTGCCAACTAATTTGATTTCTTAAAATCTATGGTCATTGATCAATGATCATTTGAGGGCATCTACATCATCTGATTTAAATTGCACGCTAAGTGGCTTTTAACAGTTCATTAAGAGTTTTTAAACTAGCTTTGATCAAAAGAGTTTAAGGAATGTTAATGTTCTGGACTCAATTGGACGATTGAGGTTTCTTTTAAGACTTAGTGATTTTAAAACCCATATCATATTAAGAGCAAGGATATATAGTTTTCCATCATCAAGAGTCTGTCTCAACACATTCCTTTCAAAATCCACTCATTTTCCAACTTAATCAAAAATACAAAAATATTTACTTTAATGCTCCCTTATTTTATTGCTTCAAAAATCAATCAAACCCAAAAACCAAATTTTACTTTCACTCAGGTTTTCAATGATTTTGTCACAAGTTTGCTAGGTATCCAATAAAAAGGTTCCTCGAGAAGAACAATAGGGTTGTGCCTTATACTGCATTAATAGGGTGCAATTAATCTTATTTTGATGCATAGGATGATGACAGTCTGTGCAAATCAATGGCGTCATTGCCAGGGAACTAAGTAATTGGTTCGTTAGCAATTGGTTGTCAATTTCATTATTTACCTAAGTTAGTTTTTGTTTGAATTTTAGTTTGTTGTTTTTAATTTCATTGCACTTTGCATTTTTCTAAGTTTCTGCAAAAGCAGTCTCTATGATAGTAAGTCGAGACCAAACATTACTTGCATCATGACCTTTTCTCTCTGTGATATTTTGTCATGACCACAACACATTTTAGTCGCGGCTAGTGAACTTTTTTGCTGTGAAAGTTTTGTGTCTGAATTTGATTGCTTGCCTGGTTGTTCTTGATTGTTCCTGTGTTGCATGCATAAAAGAAATAAGCCATTAGTGCTCTTTGAACCTGAAATTGAGAGACGACTTAGGAACCTAAGGAGAGAATTTAGAGAAGAGGCAAGATCAATAGAGTCTAGCTCACCCTCTAGTGCTCAGGGATCTAAAATTGAACTCAATTTAGAGATTCCATTAGAAATTTTGAACATGGCTGATATTAATACTAATGGACATAATAGGTATAATAGGCAAGGAGAATGTCTACATCGACACTTATAAACCATGCATATGATATGCTCTTCGATGAAGCCTCCAATGACTACATTGGATGATGTTTTAAGGATGTGTTTCCATTTCACTTTTGAAGGGAAGGCTAAGGAGTGGTTATACAATCTGCCAACTTATTTCTCAACTCTTACATAGGATCAGTTGAAGTCAACATTCTGCAACATGATAGAGAGTCATTACATGAATATTTAACAAGATTTATCAATTTTTTGGCTCGTTGTCCACATCACAATATGACAAAGGTTGATCTAGTAGACATTTTCTTTTATGGTATACTCCTTCACAATCAGGTGACCTTGAATGTAGTAGCAAATAGCTCTTTGAGAGATAAAACTCCACAAGCAAGTTAGGATTTATTCTAGAAAATGGCTAATGAAGACCATCAGATTGGGGATCCAAGGCAAAAGAGATGATTCATGTATGCTAGAACATTTATTGAAAGTAAAAGAAAGGAAACTGAAATAGTAAAATTGTAGGTCCTAAAGCAGCTTTGTTGTGTCTTCAGTTTGACCTATCAAATGAAGGAATTATTTCACAAAATTTTATGAGCATATATTACACATCCAGAGCTTTAAGTGCATAGGTATAACATTTCATTTGGACATGTATATGAAGAGAAATGAATTTCCAAAGTAAGGGACCAGAATCTGTTTCCAGAGTCTTTGACCAAATGAACAGTAAACTTCAATGAATAAACTATATCAATTGGCTAATCATTTGGTCTGGAAATTATTTTTACCTTAAAGTTAAGATATTATCTTCACATAACTTTTTGAACCACTTTATTTTGAGTTTTCTAGTATTAGTTATGATTTTTCGAAGTTTATTGCGTAATCTAGAATACCATATGAACAGTAACCTGAGAAAGTAAAATTCTAGATTTGGCTAATGGACTTCCAAGGTCTTATAAGTGGTTTTAAATGCTACTGAATGGTCCCTGAGATGTATGAAAGTAAGGATGTTACACACTGCCTTCATAGGCTCAACTCCCGAGAAATTCCCCTGAAATATATTTATCGAGTGTCTTAATCCACTGTAAATTCCATAACAAATTCTACATAATTCCTTTTTGAGTTTTGTTAGTTTTATAAATTCTCATATTAATTATAAGAATTTACTGCCAAATTTCATCTGATTTTGAGGTCCAGATAATACTATATATATTTTCTTTTCTTCAAAAATTTATATCAATTTTTCGGGACCTCAAATCAAAATTATGTGTTACGTCAAACTGATCAGAAACATTTTATCTATTTATTGGGAAAATTTGGGGCTGAACTGATTTTGGGCATTTTTCGGCCTTTTCTGGCTTAACTTTCAATAATTACCATTTTGCCCCTAAACTTTTGAAAAGTATACTTTAGGCCCTTAACTTTTCATAATTACACTTAATGCCCAAAGTTGTCTACTTTCATTTTTGCACTATAGAACTTTTAAACTTTTTATTTTATCCCTCTCTTTCTTCAAGACTCATCTAACCTTTATCATTCCTTCTGATCTTCGTCACAATCCTTTCCAAAGCTCTTTCCTCTATTAGTCTTATACATATAAGAAAAAATTAATATATGACATTTCTACCCCCTTAAAATAAATTTCATCCTCGAAATTTACTTAGCACCTTAGTCAACTATCTTTTCCGCTTTATGACTAAGAATTGGGGTATCTATCTCTTATCTTTTATCTTAACATCTTAGTAAAGTACTTTTCATATCCATAGATCTTCATATCTTTACTGTGATTACGCTTATTTTTTGAATCAACTCAATCAGAGTTGAATTCTACTTCATTATGTTACTTGGTTACTTGCTATGCATCTCTTTGTATATGGACTTCTCACTATACTAGACTTGTGAGTAGTGTCCATTTCTTTCATATCAAACTCTCTTAAATACTACTATATTCTGGAGTTTTCATCAACTACTCATTATACCTTTTATTTCACATCTCTTATTACTTCCTTAGTTATAGTAGAATTTTCTTAACATCCGCAAAGCTTTATATCTCATTTTCATATCATCATACTTCTAATTATTCTTATCGTCTTTAATAATTTAGCATAGTACAGAGAGAGGACTTATTTAAGTAGTCTTTCTATACTTTATAGCTAAGTAGGAGCACATGGGAGCACATACTCTAACATGCATAATGCATGGCCAACATGTTGTAAGACTACATACCTACCCATGAATGTAAAGCTCTAACATTGGAGCTCAAGCATTCCTTTTCTTAATATGCATAGCTCTAACACTCAGAGCTAGCACAACTTTATCACATAGAGCTTGCACTACTCTAACATTTGAGCTTTTGTAATTTTACAAACATAATATAATGCCTGACATTTCATGTGAGGAGTGAAAACTCTTATTTGTTCTTTCATATATAGCATATCATGCAAACATCTTATCCTACTAAAAGGGAGCCTCTTTATCTGTTTACTACAAAGCCATTTCGTATTATACTTCTCATCATGTATCACATTACATGTTTCTCATAGTGTATCTCATTACATATTTCTTACACCATATCATGGCATATCTTGTCATATCTAACTGTATCATGACATATCTTGTCTTATCATGACGTAACTTGAGATACCATGAGTCTAACATTCTCTTTAACTTATAACTTTGCTAGTTTTTTAGATGTTTTTTGAGGAAAATCTTACTCTTAAGTCTTTCTAACTTCCTCTTGACATGAAACTATAATTTAAATCTTTCCTTTCAAATCCACTCTATTTGGATTTGTTATAAGGGTTTTAGTCCCTTACTATTCATACCTCTTTCTAACTTTTCATAACTCTTTCTATCATTTTATATAACTTTGTGAATTTATGCCAAACTTCTATGGAATTTATACCCTTTCTCATCACTTCCAAAGGGTCACCAATCATTGGGTTACTCTTGCCTGAGCATATTTAACTGAAAAGTGCCGATAAAAATTTGAAGCACTGGTGCTAATAGGCTTTAACACTGGTACTTTACTATCTTAGAGCCTTCTCATAATCTTAGGCCTACCTGGCCTTCTAATCTCTTTATCCTTATCTAGAAGATCTATTTAGCTTTCATTCTTATTTTCTACAACCTCCTCTTAAAGATCTCTTTATTCTTATTTGACCTCTTCTCATATCTTATGAGATATTCATTTTCTCTTTCTTAGGCATACTATCTACAAACTCATCAATACTTGGTACTCAGGACTGGATTTTTAACTCTCTTAACTTTACATCATTCTTCATGTAAGAAGATTCTGAGTTTAGTTCATAATAGTAATAAGGCTGATGTGAAATTAACATCATGGGTACTCTCTATTATGAGTTAACCAACTTGTGATGCTTCCTTATCTTAAGCTTGTGATTACTTTGTACTATACTCTCATCTCTGTAAGACCTAAACTAACAGACTAAGTTATAAGGTTTGTCACTTCCACTTAGTTACTAACTCAATAGGTAATTCCCCATATTTAATCATATAAGCCAATATTATCTATTAAGACTTCACTTATTTCCTGTATTACTCAAAAATTTATCTTATCATTCTCATATTTCCAAACTTTACCATATCTAGTACTATAGAGAGCTACATAGGCTCTACCATGCACATATTTGTCATAATCTATACATCTCATCTAGTGGACATGTGATAATACACATTTTGCATATGGTTTTTGTGACATTTTTAAGAGTTTTATAACAACTTTACCATCATTTTATGCCTTAAATTGTACTTTTGTGGTAATACATGATTGTGCATGGCAATGTGCTAATTAAAGGGTAAAATGGTAAATTAACTCTTCAAAACTGTATATATTCTATTATTTACTGATTTAGACTTTTACAATGAGCTTTTATGTTGGATTGTAGGTATTTTGGAAGAGAGCAAGGACCAGGAAAGAAATCACAAGTTAATAAAAGTGAAACCATGCTCTTGTGCCTTTTAGTCGTGACCTTGATTTTTCTAGAAGTCTCTTTGTGTTTACAGGTCATGACCAAAACATGGAACTTGTCATGACTAAAATGTGAAATCACTGAAATTGCGCGTTTTGAATTAGGTCATATAGAAATAAAAGGAGAGGAGGTTGCTGTCTAGGAGAAGGCTGATTTTTTACCTGATTAGGATAAGAAGCAGTACTCAAGCGCTCTTTGATCACCTTCTCCACATCTCCTATCATTCTACACCTCTCTACAGACTTCTCCACGCCTCTACACTATCAATCTACCGTCTTCTCATCGTTTCTTCATGGCATCACATCTAGACAGCGGTTGCAGTATAACAAGAGTCATGAAAGGCTAAATCTTTAGTCTCTTGGTGATGGATATGATATCTTAAGCTCATGGACTGAAATAGGGAGTTTTTACTATTCTAATTTGCATCTTCTCATGTTATGATTGCTACTAGATCTATGATTTTCATTTTATGAGCAAGTTTTGAGTATCGATTGATCATTCTCATATTAGACTTTATAATTGAATTCGGATGATTTGAACGTTTGCTTTTTAATAGAATATTTCAGTTTCAATTTTAAGAGAGTTGGGTTATTATCAACGATCGTTGTTAATTAATTCAATTGCTTAAAATCTAAGGTTTTCGATCGATGACCATTCGAGGGCATTTTCATCATCTAATTCAACTTACACGCTAAGTGATTTTTGACAGTTCGCTAATAGTTCTTAAACCAGCTTTGATCAAAGGGGTTTAAGGAAAATTAAGGTTCTAGACTCAATTGATCGATTGAGGTTTTCTTTAAGACTTAGTGATTTCAAAACTCTAATTTTAACGTGAGAGCAAGGATATATATGTTTTCATCATCAAGAGTATTTCATAACATATTTCTCAAACAAACCAACTTGTTTTCTTCTTAATCAAAAATCCAAAAACATTTACTTTTCTGCACCCCACTTTTATTACATAAATCACTAAAACCCCAAAAACCATTTTATCCCTGCTCAGGTTTTTCATTGATTTTCACATCTATCTGCTATGTTTCCAAATAAAAGGCTCAATGAGAAGAACAATAAGGTTGTGCCTTATACTATAATAATTGGGTGCAATTAACTTTATTTTGATAGATTTGACCATGACAATCCGCCCTCATTAATGGCACAATTACCGGGGAGCCAAGTAATTGATTCCCTAGTAATTGTTTGTCAATTTCATTAGCTACCTGAGTCATTTTTCTTGTTTTTGTTTGCATTTTAGTTTTTAGTAGCTTTTAAATTGCATTGCATTCTGCACTTTTTTGAGTTTCTGAAAAAAAAAATCAGTCTTTGTTACTATATCATGATAATTACTCTCTATGACTTTAAGTGGCGACCAAACACCATTTGTGTCATGACCTGATTGCTTCCCTGTAAAGTTTGACTACTCTATGAAAACTAGTCACAACATTTAAAACCTTCAGTCGTGACTACTACTCTCTATGATATTGAGTCGTGACTAAAACACACTTTAGTGGCGACTAACTGAATTTTTTTTGTTTTGTAACTTCTGTGACTAACTCTGACTGATTGCATTGATTATTCTCTATTATTTATACATTGCATGCATAAAAGAACTAAACCATTAGTGCCTTTTGAAACTGAAATTGAGAGAAGACTTAGGAAACTAAAGAGGGAATTTAGGGAATTTAGAGAAGAAGAAGCAAAATCTAGTTCCTACTATAGTATTCCATAGTCTGAAACTGAACTGAATATGGCTGATATTAATCATAATGGGCATAATGGGCATGGAGAAAATGAAATACCAATGAATGCAGAAGATAATAGAAGTGTGAGGGAAATTAATCATTCGCATGTGAATTATGATCCTTATGGTTTCTATACTGAAGAAGCTAATTTTGAGATTAAAGGAGCTTTGAATGCATCCTTACCTAAATTTCATGGTTTTGCAGGAGAATGTCCACACAAGCACTTACAAACCATGTATATGATCTATTCTTCAATATTGCTAAATCATTTCTCCACTCTTACATGGGATCAGCAGAAGTCAACGTATCTTGAACAATTTTTCCCAGCTTTAAAGACCACTCGAATGAAGGAGATCACTAATATTCTGCAATAAGATAGAGGATCTTTACATTAGTATTGGACGAGGTTTCTTAACCTGTTGGCTCAATGCCCTCACTACAACATGAGTAAGGCTAATTTAGTAGACATTTTCTTTGATGGTCTACTTCCTCATAATCAGGTTTCCTTGAATGTTATAGAAAATGGATCCTTAAGAGGTAAGACTCCACAAGCAAGTTGGGAGTTATTCCAGAAAATAACCAATAAAGACCATCAGATAGGGGATCCAAGGAGAATGCCCACATCTTCTTCGAGTAATTCAAATGTGATCTTAACTGAAATAGCAGCCCTGGGAAACATAATGGAGAAGAGGATAAATTTGATTAAAAGAGAGTTGCATTCCACAAAACAAGTTCATGCAGTGGATACCTCACAAGCCTTGGTTATAGTATGTGAATCATGCAGTTCAATGAAGCATACTACCAGTACATGTGACACACAGCATGAAGAAGTAGCAGCAATGTATCAAGGGAGAGACAATCAATACCAAAAGAGTGACCCATACTCTAACACATACAACCCTAGTTAGAGAGACCACCCAAACTTTAGGTGGGGTTTATAAGCCAAATCAATTCCAAGAAGGTGGTGCTTCCTCAAGTAACTACCAAAATAATGCAAGGTCTATAGTTCCAACTCACCCTAATACCTTATTAACATCAAGGCCATATGAGACTTCTCAATTGTTGAAGAGTATGGCTGAGTAGATGAACAATATAGATCGTAGAATGACAAATATAGACAACAAGCTCAAGGAGAATGATGGTCAGTTCGCCTCCAAAGCTTTAATTGTCCAAAGTATACAGAAGGATAATGCAGATATGCACAGAAAATTTGAAGAGTTAAGTTCCAAGAATGCAGACATCACAAGTCACTTAACTCAAGTCTCTAATACAGTGAGTGACATCATACCTTCAAACACCATCATTAATCTGAGTGGTTTGAATGCTATATCCCTCAGAAGTGGTAGAAAGGTGCAAATTAGGAAATCTAAAAGTGCTAAAGAATAGCAGCTTATAATAAAGAAGCTAATCCAAGAGGAGAACTCACAAGCCCAAGTGGAGATACAAGAGCTGCAAGAATAAGCAGCAACAATACCAAGTCCAGCCTACAAAGGAAAGTAACCTGAGAAGAAGCTAGAGTCGAGCAAGCAAGGAGCCTCTATGAACAAAGGTAAGGAGGTAAGTATAAAAGATCTCCTTTTTCCTAACTCTTACTTTGCTGGAAAGAAAAAGATTAACCCTGATTTTGTAAAAGATGCTTATACTCTATTCAATAAGTTAGAAATAAACATCCTGTTAGTTGAATTCCTCAAGAGAAACCCTAAATATACAAAAATTTTGAAGGAATTGTGTGCTAATAAAAAGAAGTTTAGGCCTCTTAGAGAATCCAAGTGAGTGCTAATGTGTCATCACTCTTTAAGGCTGAATTATCAGTTAAGTGACAAGACCCAGGATCTTACACAATCCGATGCACTATAGGGAATATTCCTATTAAGGGAGCATTACTAGATCTAGGGGCAGCCATTAACGCAATGCCTTGGTCGATATATCAAGCTTTATGTATCAACAATCTTAGAGACACAAGCGTAGTGCTCCAGTTAGCTGATAGGTCAATTAGGTATCCTAAGGGAATCCTTGAGGATATTCTAGTACTGGTCAACGACTTAGTGTTCCTAGCTGATTTTTATATTTTAGACATATCCAATGAGTTAGTAAATGACAGCACTTTGATCCTAGGTTGACCTTTCCTCTAAACTTCCAAGACCATCATTAGTATGACGCATAGTTCCATCACAATGAAAGTTTGAGAGCATGTGGTAACCTTCAACATGAATAAAGCAATGCAATTTCCTTCTGCTAATTCTATTTTTATTGCTTTGAATGCCATTGATTATGTTGTTGAAGACACTAGGGATGAACATGAATTGAGTTTGCATAATGATAGAGATAATGCGTTTGTAAAAGGTTTGTTGAGTGATTTTGTAGGGTCCCAAGATGTTCTAGAAGCTGGAAGTGTAACAATTAAATAAGATGCACGATTGTGGAATGCTGAAGTAGGGAGAGAAGGCAATAGGGAAAACCTTCTAATCAAATAATCATCTCTCAAAGTTTTATAATTTCCCACCACCTCCTTGAGGCCAGGTTATCCATTTCCTATCTCCTACCTGTTGCACATTTTTTTATCTATAATATGTTTGATATGTTGGGTTGAGTTTAGGAAAGGGATGTTTCAGTAGGATAGTTTTCATTTTCTATTTACTCTAGGTGTATTTTGTCAGATCCCAATTTTTAAGCCTGAAAGCCTAGTATGTGGCCTAAAAAAGGTAGGCTACTAGACCCTATTGTGCAGGAGTCCCAAAAGTATATAGATGATGTTCAGGGACTAAACTGCAAGAAAGTGAAAATTTAGGGAAAATAGTGAAAGTCCCTGTGGGCTTAAAGAAGAAGTAAGAGGTGTTTCTTGGGAACTGAGCCACCAGAGTTCTTGGGCTTGGTTAGAAACCCAAGAATAGCAATCCAAGAGACCAAAAACGTAGGCCCAAGGATTATGGAGTTTAAGAGGCATTAAAATATTATTTTAGTGATTTTCCATAAAGTAAAGTGACCCGGTCAAAGATAGAACTGGGGAAAGTGATTAGATATGACTTTAGACCATGAGGTGGCATGAAAGGTGTCCTCATGGGACCCACAAGGTGCCACATGGCATTATTACAGGAAAAGAAGAAAAGTTAAGGACACATGTCATGAGATTAGAAAAAGGGGGAAAAGTAAAAAGGACACGTGGCACAATCTCAGCCGCTCATTCCAGGAAAAGGCTCTAGAATTCTCTAGAGAGGCTGAGTCAGCTGGTGAGGTGTCCCAAGGGCCCCACCAATTGTGCCACATACCCCCTGAGGTGTCCTTGGATGAAGTCATGATGGTGAGTCATCAAGAAGGGAGTTGTCATCATGATGATGCAGGCAAAGCTTTTTGAGAAAGCTAAGCAATCTGGGCCATTCATCATGATTCGATTTGAACCATCCATTCCACCTCCCTTCACCTATAATATAGGCCACCCCTCCCTCCAAGGAAGCCACGGCCAAGAGAAAGGAAAAGGAGAGAAAGAAGAGAGAAAAGAGAAAGAGAGAAAGAAAGGAAGGAAGAAAAAGAAAGGAAAGAGTTCTGGTGGAGACAAGAGTAGTCTAAGGAGCTGAGGGACTAGTCAAAGCTTAGGAATAAGGTAAGTAAGTTATCTAGTCCCTACTCTAATAAAGTATAGGATTGCTCTTAATAGTTAGAATAGAGAAATATCTCTATTAATAAAGGTAGCTAAAGGTAGAAAGAAAGCCAGGGGAATGTCAGATTAAGGATATTACCCCTAGTTAAGCATGAGTTAAGTAGAGCTATACTAGATAATAATAAAGATATTATTATGCTATGTATAGGATCTGACTTATGAAAAGAAGGGACCTTAGAGACAAGGCTAAGAGCTAGAAGGAAAGGCTTCACGCCAGGTAGTAAACTTACCTACTTGTATGCTTATACTGCTTGGATGTTTTATGTGATGTTTTCTTACCTTGATGATGTGAAGCATGTATGATCAAGTAATGCTCTATTTCTTTTTATACTATGGCCACATGTTATAATTAATTAACATGGAAGCATGTATGTTATCATGATGCAAGCATGATCATTAAGTACACACATAGTAACATCAAGCATATAGTTGCATACATTGTATGGTTTCCGTTTACTACTGAGATTTCCTCAGAAATCTCACCCCTTCCATGTAATCCCAATCCCACAGGTTTAGGATGAGGAAAGATTGAAGAAGCATGAAGAGAAGCTAGGGATTGGATAGTGCAAATGTTGGGACCAAAATGCTGGGATCAGGGAAAAACGTAAGATGAACAGTAAACTTCGGATGTTTGCTGATGTTGACCTAGTCAAGGTGTGGTCAACGAGTTATTTTTCCCTGTAAGAACATTAAGTTAGCTTCGTGTATCAATTTTAACTACTCCATTTCGATTGTTATAGACTTAGTTATGATTTTTCAAAGTCGGGTCACTCCGCTGGAATTCACACAGTGAACAGTACTCACTAAGAGTAAAATTCCAGATTGAGTAATTTGACCTCAATAGCCTTAGAAATGGTTCCATATGCTACCATTTGGTCCCTAAGATGTATGAAAATGAGGATGTTTTATCTTTCTATTTTGAAAAACAACCCGTTACTGTCCATGTGTCGCTTACTCATTGATTATTCTCTATGGAACTTACACACTCACATGCATGATCTTAGCTTACCTATCCTATCGTTTCTACCTTACTAGTATTGCTTTGCATGACTTGAATGTGACTATTTTCTAAACTGTTAATTTGCATTGAGTGATTAGGCTACCTGCTGTTTTAAAGCTAGATTTGATTGACTTTACAAAGTGATTGTGATCTTTTCTACTTTAGTTCTATTGACAGTGAGTACACTGTCAAGTTTAAGTGTGGGGGAGGATGTTATTCTGTAAAAAAACTCTTATATTAATCCAATATTTCATCACAAATTTTTGTTTTTGATATTAATGTGTGATGAATTGTTGAAAATTAGATCCCCACTTTAAACTGTGTTGATAATGGAAAGGTGTTAGCATGAAAAGCAGTTTTGGGACTTTGACAATTATCACTCGGTAATCTCTGTGAAAACTGGTCGTGACATATGTGCTTTTTGGTTATGACTTGTAATAGAATTTTGGACTTAACATGCTCTCTATGAACTACTGTCGCAAGCTATATACATAGTTGGTCACCAAAATAACTCTGTTAAATTGAGTCACGACATGAGTACCTACCTAGTCACGACTGTTCCTCTCTGTGTATTTGCATCATGAAAGGTACATTCTGTGGTCATGACAGGAAATATTTTGAAAATCATGAACATGCACCTCTGTGACAAGTGGTCATGACCTTCACTATTTTCAGTCGTGACCTATGTTTGAAAAATGTCCAATTACCTTTTCTTTGCTTTTGGATTGTTGTATAGAAGGACTCCTTATGGACTACTCAGATTCTTTCACAAATGATTCATTGTTCCCTTATTTCAAAACCTTTTTAGCTCCTAGCAATCACTGCCTCACTTGAACTTTTTAGAAAATCTTGGAAATTGAATTTGAAGCACCTAAGCTTTTGCTGTTAGATTTGGATTATCACATGGTTCTAAGTGATTACTTTGAAACTTTTAAATCATCGTTTAGAGGGTTTTCAGTTATGATGAGTGGTTTAATGCCTAGTGAATGATGAACATTGTTTGAGACTTCAGTTTATGAGCAATCTAGATCAAAACCTTTATTGGAAGGATTCTCGACCTTAAATTCTATATTGAGTGATTATTTAATTGGTTTATATCCTCTAGAACTTGTCTTGGCTTTGAGTTCAGGATTACTTGCGCATTTATCAATTGAACATGTTAGAGGCATTCTTTCTAAACCCTTTTATCCCAAACACAAGGCCACTACATATTACATCCCTAGTCACCCCTTTTGAGGCTATCACTTTTTCTTTTCATCATTCTTATGGAAAGTCATATGTGCATAAACATCATTTTGAAATATTTTTTTTCATGTCAAAAATTCATTATTGTTATGTTATTGTGCTGCAGCTTCCGTGAATGAGGTGCCAAATACAAGAAGAGAAAAGAAGCATATTGCACTGGGGAAAAAAAGAGTGCAAGAAAAAGAAAGCAAAAAGAAAAGAGCAGAGGAGAAGAGGGCACCATTATCAACTCTTATTAGCACAATTACCACATCTACATCCCAAGAGACATGAATTCATGCTACATATTTATTGTTGAATGCATATAGTATTTTCTATTTTTCATATTCCATTCCATGTGGCCAATCTCCATCATTTTAACCCTACAAGACCTCTTGATTCTTTGCATAAGTGCTATATAGTTACAAAGATTTAGAGTCATTACAAGCATATGGTAGGATGTTTTCCAATTTAAATTTGAGTGAAAGAACCCTAACAATGACAGGAAATAGAGAGCTAAACACTTACACCCTTTGAGAGAATCTATTGCGCTCATACAATTGATGTTGATTTTGCAACATCCTTACTTTTATACGTCTTAGAGACCATTCAGTAGCGTTTAGAACCACTTACAAGACTTTGGAAGTCCATTCACTAAATCTGGAATTTTTCTCTTTCTCTAATTACTGTTCATATGCCATTCCAGATTACACGATTAACTTCAAAAAATCATAATTAATTCTAGAAAAATTGAAATGAAGTGGTTCAAAAAGTTACATGAAGATAAATATTGAAATTTGAGGAAAAAATAATTTCCAGACCAAATGCTTATCCAATTAATAGAGTTTATTCATCAAAAATTACTATTCATTTTGTCAAAAATTCTAAAAAGAGATTCTGGTCCCTTACTTTGAAAAATTCGTTCTCTTTATACAGACATCAAAATAAGGCATTTTTGGTGTCAAAACAAAGCTTGACATGTTAAATAAATGTATGTAAAATTTCATACATTTATCTCATCATTTACTATTTTTCATTACATCATAATCATCACTACTTGCATTGGTCAAATAGTAATATTACATATAATAATTCCTCACATAACATTTATACTATTCAATCCCTAGCTTCTCTTCATGCTTCTTCAATACTCTTTCATCATTACCAAACCTATGGGATTGGGATTACATGGAAGGAGATGAGATTTCTGGGAAAATTTCAGTATCAAACGGTACTAAACAATGCATGCATTAATGTAAATACTTGTGCTTGCTTGTGAAAGTGTTAACATTGTGTATTGTGCATGTTTCCATGTAACATATGAAATACAATTGGCCAAAGTAATCATAAAAACAGAGCTTCATACATAAGTACATATGCAACAATTTAACAAAGCCATAGCACAACCAAGCATAACATTAAATGCATCCAAGTTTAGGATAAGTTTACTACCTTATACACTTGACTTTCTTTCACTTTATCTTGCCTTTTTCTTCTTACTTCTCTTTGACGTGTGGCTGCCTCTCTTGAGCACACCAATCAATTCCTAACATCACATAATCATTCATCCATCACAATCTAACTTCCTTGTGCATTAAACTCACTTTAACTAACATAACTTCCTCTTGAACATTAAGCTCATTTAACTACATTAACTTTCCTTAATCTTAACTAATAGACTTAGCCTTTGAATCAATTGATGTCTTGATTTTGCCCTATACAATTTCATCTTTTCAATCAATTTATGATCTTAGAATCAAGAAATTCCAGCTCCTTCATTGCCTGCTGGATAGAACTGAAAACATGCACCTAATTCCTTCAAAAATTCTCACTTGGATTCTAATGCTTCCCATACTTGTTTCTCCACTTCATCCCATACAAATTTTCATTTTAAAACCATTGGAAATATCAAAAATCATAAAATTCCAATCACTGTTCATGCAAGTGAATAGTAACAGAGGAGAATTTCAAAAACTACAATCCTGGAATTTCAATATTTCCAAGGTTCCAAACCTATCTAATCCTACACAAAATCATCATATAAATTCAATGAAAGGCTTAAATCATTGAAAATCTATTTCCTTCCATCAAGAATAGTGCAAAATGAACTGGTTCAACCATGGCAAAGTTAAGAATATCAACTTGATTCAACAACCAATCGCTTACCTAGCTTGTTTAAGCTTCAATCATAAATTTCTAACTTTAATTCCTTCTTTTCCCTTTCATCTAAGATTTTTGGATAGCATAACACCTTAGAAAAAACTCAACTTTCCTCCATGAAAACCCTAAGTTCAAGCTCCCAAATCAAAGGAAAATAAGCTATGATAGATTGCTTACCTTTAATCTCTAGCTTACTTGAACTTTGGTAACTTGAATCTTCTTTATTTTGGCTTGAGTTTTCATTTTGCAAGAGTTTCCCCAAGGGTTCTTTTCCTCACAATTTACTTCAGATTTAAGTAGGAAGGCTACAAGCCTTGTTGAGCATAAGTCCCAAAAATATACAAATGATGTTTAGGGACTAAATTGTAAATAATGAAAGTTCAGGGATTAAATTGTAAACAGTGAAAATTCGTGCGGGTATAATGGTTATTTTTTAAAAGAGATGGATTAAAGTAAAACATCTAAAAGTTCCATGGTATAAAATGGATGTAGACACAAATTACGGGCCATTAAGTGTAATTAAGAGAAGTTGAGGGACTAAAGTGTAATTTTTAAAAGTTAAAGGATAAAATGGTAATTATGGAAAGTTGAACTAGAAAAGGCCCAAAAATGACCGAAAATAGTTTAGCCCTAAATTTTACCAGTAAATAGAGAAAATTATTCTGATCATTTTAACGCAATAGGAAATTTGGATTTGAGGTCTTGATAAATTAATGTGAATTTTTGAAGAATGAAAAATTAGTATAGTATTATTTTGGACCTCATAATCAAATGAAATCTATTAGTAAATTCTTATAATTAATATAAGAATCTATGAAACTTGTAAAATTAAAAAATGAGTCCTGTAGAATTAATTATGGAATTTACGATCAAAAAGGACACTGATAAAGGGTTTAAGGGAAATGCATGTAATTTTTATTAGGACTTCTGGGTTTCAAAACATTATGAGACTTTTAAAGAAATTAATTTTACATTAGAATTAATTTATAAAAATGTCAAACCCAATAAAAGAGGTGTTTAGAATTTATCTAAAATATCATGGCAATTTAAGGATATCGGTTTAGGAAATACCTTGGGGTATTTGTCAAATATCAAGTTGGACTCAATTTGGGCCCAAAATGGCGTCATGTTCTGGCCCAAGAAGTCAAAGATTTTTTCATGTGGCCAAATAAATTTTTTAGGTTATTTTATGAATTCTTAAAGAAATAAATCAACAAAAATGCAAGATGGCATGTGCGGTGTCCTTGGTGGGACCCACAACATGTGCAAAAATGCCACATGGAAGCCAAGCAAGAGAGGAAGAGTTTTGGCACATGTGGAATTATATTAAAATAATGTAAGAATTAAGTTAATGATGATTAAGGATAACTAGTCAAGGAAAGCAACCAATGAGAGGAGAGATTAATGGATTATAATAATTAGGAACTTGAGGAGTAAAATGGTCCCTTGAACCTTGAAAGTTTTGTATAAATACCCCCATTGTTTTCACAATTTTGTGCACCTAGAGGACCCTTGGGGAAACCATGCCAAAATGAAGAGAGAACACAAAATAAGATCAACGAGAAGTCACCCAAGCAAGTACCTAAGGCAAGCAATCCTTCCTAGTTTATTTATATGTGTTTTGGAATGATAAAACCTAGGTTTTTATGGTTGGAAAATGGATTATTCCCTTGGAATCCTTGCTGTCCAAAATTCAAAGTTAAAGGAGGAAGAGGAAAATTAAGTTAGAACTATGAGATTAATGTTTAAATAAGTTAGTTTAGATGATTGTTGTTGAGTCAAGTTGATATTCTTGACTTTACCAAGGAAGAGACATTTCACTCTGAATTGTTCATGATAGAGGGATATTGAATTTCAATGGTCTAATGCTTCCATTGAATTTATATGAAGATTTTGTATAGGATTGGGTAAGTTTTAAACCTTGAAAGCATTGGAATTGAAAGTTGTAATTGTTCAAAGTCTTCTGTGTTACTATTTACTTGTATAAATAGTGATTGGAATTTCAAGATTTTGATGCTTCCAATGGTTTTAAAATGAAAAGTTATGTGGGATAAAGTAGAGAAACAAGTATGGGGAGCATTGGAATCAAAATGAGAATTTTTATAAGAAAAAGGGAAGTTATGCAATTCTATCCAGAACAGTGTGTAGTTGCTAGAATTTGGGAATTCTTATTTCATAAATGGATTCAAAAGGCCAAATTGTGTAGGGTAAGGTCAAGACATCAATTGATTCAAAGCCCAAGTTAATTAGTAAAGACTAGAGAAAGTTGTGTTAGTTAAAGTAAGTTCAATGTTCAAGAAAGTTAGATTGTAATTAATGGATGATAATGCCATGTTAGGAATTGATTGGTGTGCTCAAAAGAGGGCAGCCACACATCGAGGAGAAGTAAGAAGGAAGAAGCAAAGATAATGTAAAAGGAAGTCAAGCATGTGAGGTAGTGAACTATCATAAACTTGTATATGTTGAATGTTATGCTTGGTTGTGTTATGGCTTTGTTGAATTGTGTTTCATATGTGTATATGATTGAAGCTCTATTTCTATTATTACTTGGGCTAATTGTATTTCATATGTTCCATGGAAGCATGCACATTACACAATGTTAACATTTTCACAAGAAAGCACAAGTATTTACGTTATAAATGTATTGTTTAGTACCATTTGTTACTGAGATTTCCCCAAAAATCTCACCCCATCCATGTAATCCCATTCCCAACAGGTTCATGAATGATGAAAGAAGATGAAGAAGCATGAAGAGAAGTTAGGGTTTGGATAGTATAAATGTTATATGTAATAATGTTATATGACTAGTTTGAGCAGCAATGTTCATGATGTAATAAAAATGGTAAATGATGGAATAAATGTATGAAAGTTTACAGACACTTAGTTAACATGTCAAGCTTCATTTTAACACTAAGTATATCTTATTTTGATGTCTATAGAAAGAGAACCAATTTTCCAAAATCAGGCACCAAAATCTATTTTTATAATTTTTGACCAAATGAACAGTAAAATTTGACGTTATAGTGGACTTAGTTGAATGATCAATTGGTCTGAGGAATTATGTTTTGTTAAATTTTAAGATGTTAACTTCACGTAGGTTTTTGAACCAATTTATTTTTATTTTTATAGAATTAATTGTTTTTTTGAAGTTCATCACCGAATCTGGATATACTATATGAACAGTAACATATTTGAGTGAAATTCCAAATTTAGCTAATGGATTTCAATGGTCATGTAAGTGGTTCTAAATGCTACCAAAAGGTCCCTAAGATGTACGAAAGTAAGGATGTTATATTTTAGTATTAGAGCAAAGTTTATGGTATCATATAGGATAATTCCCAGACCCTAAACCTAAGAAGTTAACACCATGTTAAGGTTAGGGTACTTAGTGGGAAAGGTTGTATAATTTAAGTCTAGATCTTAAGTAAACCAAAGATGTTCCCTCCCTAGAATAAGATATGGGGACGGTGTTCACTGCTTAGAGAAGGATTTAGACAAAAAATAGTGATAGCCAGATAAGTAAACTATACCCTGAACCTTATAATTTTACGAGGTAGTCTTCAAGGATACCACTACTATATACTATTCTTAGTCAGTCGTTACTGCCGAGGTCTCATGTTTCTTAGCATGATGTTGCTGGACTAAGTAGGATAACATTTGGGGAGTAATTTCCTCTACTGGTAGAGACAAAAGCTGACAAGTCCAAGGTCAACGAAGCTGCAAGAGTAGCTCAAGATATTAATAGGAGAACGAATCATAATATTTCTGTGTATATAAAGCAACAACCAGATGATACAGTAACAATGATGATAAAGGTACCAGTCTCGCTGAAGTTTATCAACTAGATGATTGGTATAAGGTATGACTAAGCCAGATAGTACGAGGTACTGAGATATGGATTATCAGTTTAAGAAGATGTTCAGAAGTAGATGCTCATGTGATCATTAGGAGTAGATCTATATTACGAAAGACTTTGTTCAGCTAGTCTTTAATAAACAAAATAGTAAGAAGTTGGATTGAGACTTTTCTAGGAATGATCCTAGCACATGGCCTAAAGTTAGAGATATGGTTAATAGATAAAGAGAGCTAATGTTCCTAAAACAAAGGGACCCTATCACGAAGAAACAGTAACCTAGCAAACCTAAGGTAGTGCACCCCAAAGAGCATAAATAATAGTAGTAGATGACGAATGAGATCTATAGGACTTAAGTTCACTAGGATCAAGAAGGAGACCAGAAAGGAACCATAGTCTAGTCAAGAACAAACTAGAACTGATATACATATAGAAAAAGTTAAGAGATAGTAGAGAGATATAGAAGTTACTCCATAGAGATGGAGATTGATTTGCTCATCTGAGAAGTTTTTCTTTAGTAGTTTTATGAGAAGCAGTCCTCTTAGTAGATAGAGATGAGCATCAAGTTAAGTGTTAAAGAAAGGAAAGAGGAACCTTTTGATGAATACTTAGCCGAGTTTATCCATATAAATAAGGAGAGTGAATGGCTGAGAAGTTAATTCACGGGTTAAATTTCGTATTACAAAGAAAGAATTTTTATCATATAGTTGCAAAAGTTCAACAAGCAATAGATGTATGCAAGATTAGAAAAAGAAGTTTATGATATCTAGAGAGAGAAAGGTAGCCATAGTTTAAAAGATAAAGATACTCCCCTATGTAAGAAAGAGTTATGATTAAGAGCCAGATTAAACAGTGAAGGGTTGAGTTTATACCCTAGTAGGAGGGTAACGTCGCATCCTAAGTTAAATAAGTAGTTATCTCAGGTTCCTGAATAAATGATCAGGATCTAGTAGATAATGTGATAAAGGAAATAATATTTTAAAGTTTACCTAGTTATTTGTTTAATTGCAGTATGCGTATGATGAATGGTTGAGCAAATTATGTGATAATGATATGGCTTATGTTGCATAAGTTATGATGAATAGTTATATCTCCTTGTAGTTGTCATATGAATATACATATGTTAGAGTATGTTATGATGAATGAATACTCCCTTTTCACATTACATGAAAGGTAGAGTATATATGATGAGAAAGTTTTGTTGCTCCCATACCATACGACATGTAATAGGAATGTACCTAAGATAATAGACAGTCTCAACAAGTGAGACAATTATTACAATATGATGGGGGTTACTCAGATATTTCTATAGACTTGTGAATGTAGTACTCAGGGCCATTTCTCATGTTAGGGTTACAGGAAGTACTAAGAGGGTGGTAATGTTATAACTCTATCAAAAGAAATGGTATACAGAAAGAGCAGCAGATAACAGTAAGTAGTTTGTTTTTAGATCGCTCTTCATATAAAAGTAAGATATAAAATAGATAGCTCTCAGACAAAGCTAGATTCATGAGTGCAAATGACTCTTCAGATAAGAGTTAGATTGTATATAGATTGCTATCAAATAAGAGCACAGTTCAGATACATATTGCTCGTAGTTAGAGTACAGATAGAGATGAGATGTTATGATACAACCATAGCAATAAAAAGCAATGGAAGGTGGTTAGACCATGATTGCACAAGGCAACAACCCATAGTAAGCCATAATAGAGTAAGAAAGTAAAGAAGGAACTCTTGAGTAAGAGAGAAAATAAGTAAATTCTTGGTAAATAATATAGGCTACTAGATGTATTTGTTCTTAAAAAAATTATTGACTAAGTTATCAACAAGTGGAAGTAGTTAACCTTATAACTTAATCTGTTGGTTTTAAGATGTTTTAGAGATGATGATATAGTACAATGGAATCACAAAGGATTTCATAGGGTTGCAATTAGATCCTAACATGGCTCAAGGGTCACAGTTAGAACCTGAATAGGCTTATGATATATCGCAGTTAAATCCTGAGGTTACAATTGACCTAGCTTAAAGAAAGTAATGAGCCTTGAAGATATGAGTACAGTATAGTATCTCTCTAGAAAGATGATTAGAAAGGACGAAGTTAAGGTAAGGAAGCTTCACAAGTTGATTAACTCATCCAAAAAAATTATTTACATTCGTTTTACCCCATATGGCCTCTAATATATATAGACTGAACTTAGTTTTCCCTTAAACGAAGATGGAGTCCAAGTTCATGTATGAGTTTTAATATTTAAAGTTTTGTAGAAGTATGCCTAAGGAACAAAAAAGAGAATCACATATGTTTTGAGAATAGAGAAGGATGAGCAGATAGATCCTCCAGATGAGGATAAAGACATTAAAATGCTAGAGACCCAAAGAAGAGGGTATAAGGAAGAGTAAAGATAGAATACAGTTCTATGAAAAAGAGAATGCTAAGGCTTAGAGCTATATGAAGAGTAACCTAGCCCTAACCCAGTAGCACGCTTAACTAAAAGGTGTTGAGACAAGAGTAGCCCAATGATATGTGACCCCTGGGAAGTAATGAGAAATTGTATAAATGCCATAGAAGTTTGGCATAGTTGCACAAAGTTATGTAAGATAATAAGAAAAGTTATGAAGAGCTAGAAACGTCAAGAAAAGTTATGAAATGTAAGGGATATTCTCCTCTGAGAAACTCTTCATCCAAGTATAAATAGAGATTTGACCCTAAAATTTTGATGACAAAATTTATTTCAAGGGGAGGAGAAATGTCATATCCCAATTTTTATGACTAGAAGTACAGAATGTAATGGGTAGGCTACTAGGTCCTATTGAGCATAAGTTCTAGAAATATACAGATGATGTTCAAGGACTATACTGCAAATAATAAAAGTTTATGCATTAAATTGTAAATAGTAAAAGTTCCTGGGGACATAATGATCATTTTGAAAAAGAGAGGGACTAAAGTGAAAAGTCTAAAAGTTCCATTGTATAAATGGAAGTAGACACAAGTTATGGGCTATTAAGTATAATTATGAAAAGTTAAGGGGCTAAAGTGTAATTTTTAAAAGTTGAAGGGCAAAATGGTAATTATGGAAAGTTTAACAAAAAAATGCCCAAAAATGGTTTAGCCCCAAATTTTACCAATAAATAGAGAAAATTATTCTGATTAGTTTAACGCAATAAGAAATTTTGATTTGAGGTCCCGATAAATTGATATGAATTTATGAAGAATAGAAAATTAGTATAGTATCTTTTAGACATTCGAAGAAGATAAAATTTAGTAGTAAATTCTTATAATTAATATGAGAACTTATGAAATCGACAGAAGTCAAAAAGGAATCATGTAGAATTAATTATGGAATTTACAGTGAAAAAGGATATCGATAAAAGATTTAAAGGAAATACATGTAATTTTTATCAGGACTTTTGGGTCTTAGAAAATTATGAGACTTTATACAAAATTCATTTTGTATTAGAATGAATTTGTAAAAATGTCAGAATCAATAAAAGATGTGTTCAAAATTTATCTAAAAATTCATAGCAATTTAAGGATATCAGTATAAGAAATACCTTGGGATATGTGCCAAATATCAAGTTTGACTCAATTTGGCACCAAAATGGTGTCATATGCTTGCCCAAGAAGTCAAACAATTTTTCATAGGGCCAAATGAATTTTTTAGCATATTTTATGAATTTTTAAAGAAAGAAATAAAGAAAAATCAAGAGATAATGCAAGGTGGCATGTGAGGTGTCCATAGTGGGACCCACACCATATGAAAAGCTTCCATATTGAACCCAAGCAAGAGAGGAAGAGTTTTGGCACATATGTAATTATATTAAAATAATGTAAGAATTAAATTAATGATGATGAAGGATAATTAATGAAGGAAATCAACCAACGAGATAAGAGATTAATGGATTGTAATAATTAGAAACTTGAAGGGTAAAATGGTCCCTTGAGTCATGAACATTTGTTATAAATACCCCCATTGTTTTCACAATTTTGTGCACCTAGAGGACCCTTGGGGAAACCATGCCAAAATGAAGAGAAAACTCAAAATAAGATCAATGAAAAGCCACCCAAGCAAGTACCTAAGGTAAGTAATACTTCCTACTTTATTTATGTGTTTTAGAATGATAAAACCTAGGTTTTAATGGTTGGAAAATGGATTATTCCCTTGGAACCCTTGGTGTCCAAAATTCAAACTTAAAGGAGGAAGAGGAAAATTAAGTTAGAACTATGAGATTAATGTTTAAATAAGTTAGTTTAGATTATTGTTGTTGAGTCAAGTTGATATTCCTGACTTTGCCAAGGAAGAGACATTTCACTCTGAATTGTTCATGATAGAGGGAGTTGGAATTCCAATGGTCTAATGCTTTCATTGAATTTATATGAAGATTTTGTGTGGGATTGGGTAAGTTTTAAACCTTGGAGGCATTGGAATTGAAAGTTGTAATTGTTAGAAGTCTTATGTGTTACTATTCACTTATATAAATAGTTATTTGAATTTTAATATTTTGACACTTCCAATGGTTTTAAAATGAAAAGTTGTGTGGGATAAAGTAAAGAAACAAGTATGGGAAGCATTGGAATTAAAATGAGAATTTTTGGAAGAAAAAGGGAAGTTATGCAATTCTATCTAGAACAGTGTGTAGTTGCTAGAATTTGGGAATTCTCATTTCATAAATGGTTTCAGAAGGCCAAATTGTGTAGGGTAAGGTCAAGACATCAATTGATTCAAAGCCCAAGTTAATTAGTAAATATTAGAGAAAGTTGTGTTAGTTAAAGTAAGTTCAATGTTCAAGAAAGTTAGATTGTAATGAATAGATGATAAAGCTATGTTAGGAAATGATTGGTGTGCTTAAAATAGGGTAGCCACACATTGAGGAGAAGTAAGAATGAAGAAGCAAAGATAATGTAAAAGGAAGTCAAGCATGTGAGGTAGTGAACTATCCTAAACTTGTATGTGTTGAATGTTATGCTTGGTTGTGCTATGGCTTTGTTGAATTGTGTTTCATATGTGTATATGATTGAAGCTCTATTTCTATTATTACTTGGGCTAATTGTATTTCATATGTTCCATTGAAGCATGCACATTACACAATGTTAACACTTTCACAAGTAAGCACAAGTATTTATGTTAATGAATGCATTGTTTAGTACCATTTGTTACTGAGATTTTCCCAAAAATCTCACCCCATCCATGTAATCCCAATCCCAACATGTTCATGAATGATGAAAGAAGATGAAGAAGCATGAAGAGAAGTTAGGGCTTGGATAGTATAAATGTTATATGTAATAATGTTATATGACTAGTTTGAGCAGCAATGTTCATGATGTAATAAAAATAATAAATGATGGGATAAATGTATGAAAGTTTACAAACACTTAGTTAACATGTCAAGTTTCCTTTTAACACTAAGTACATCTTATTTTGATGTCTATACCAAAAGAACCAATTTTCCAAAATCAGGGACCATAATCTATTTTTAGAAATTTTGACCCAATGAACAGTAATTTGACATTAGAGTGGACTTAGTTAAATGATCAATTGGTCTGAGGAATTATTCTTCTAGTAAAGTTCAAGATGTTAGCTTGGTGTTGCTTTTTGAACCACTTCATTTTGATTTTTCTAGAATTAATTATGATTTTTACAATTTTATCACCCAATCTAGATATATTATATGAATAGTAACTCGTTAATGGACTTCAAAGGTCATATAAGTAGTTATAAATGCTACCAAATGGTCCTTAAGAAGTACAAAAGTAAGGATGTTATAAAAGTACAGTGTTAAGTCACAAAGTTAGAAAGAGTTATAGTATACTGAGAAAGAAAGAATAATATGATCAAATAATAGCATAAGTGCCCATGTAAAAATAGCCCAATGATAGGTGACCCCCTAGGAAGTAATGACAATGGTGTAAATGCCATAGCAGTTTGGCATAGATAGACAAAGTTATATAAGATAGTAAGGAAGGTTAAGAAATGTTAGAAAAGTCAAGAAAAATTATGAAATGTAAGGGACAGTCTCCTCAGAAACTTTTCATCAAGGTATGAATAGAGATTTAACCCTGAAATTTCGAGGATAAAATTTATTTTAAGGGGAGGAGAAATGTCATATCCTAATTTTTAGGCCTAGAAGCCCAGTATGTAGTCTAAAATAGGTAGGCTATCAAGTTATGTTGAGTAGAAGTCCCAAAAATATATAGATGATGTTTAGGGAGTAAACTGTGAATAATAAGAGTTTAGGGACTAAATTGCTAATAGTGAAAGTCCCTGGGGGCATAATGGTCATTTTGAAGAAAGAGAGGGGCAAAACTAAAAAGTCTAAAAGGTCCATGGTGCAAAATGAAAGTAGACACATGTTATGGGTCATTATGTGTAATTATGAAAAATTGAGCGACTAAAGTGTAATTTTCAAAAGTTCAAGGGCAAAATGATAATTATGAGAATGTTGAGTTGGAAAACGCCCAAAACTACTCAAAAGCATTTAAGTCCCAAATTTTACCAGTAAATAGTAAAAATTATTCTAATCAATTTAACGCAATATGGAATTTTGATTTGAGATCCCAATAAATTGATATGAATTTCTAAAGAATGGGAAAATACTACAATATTTTTGTACCTTAGAATCAAATGAAATTTGGTAGTAAATTCTTATAATTAATATGAAAATTTATAAAATTGACATAACTCAGAAAGAAGTTATGTAGAATTTATTATAGAATTTACAGTGAATTAAAACACACGATAAATACTTCTTGGGGGAATTTCATGGGAATTTAGCCCATGAAGGCAGAGGATCATATAGAAGGCCCAAAATGGGGCCTTATAGGCCCAATAATATTTTTAGAAAAGTATATGGGCCAGTTCTAATATAGACCCAAGAAATATAAAATTATGAAAATGCCATCGAATATGCCACTATATTATGCCATTGAGCAAGAGATAGATAGAGGGCATTTTGGTCATTTGACTAAGGTTAGACGGTCAATGAGAGTTCCCAAAAAGATGACCAAGGTCAGGGAATACTTTGATGATGTGTGAATAATTCCCTAGAGATATTAAAGTAAATAAAGAAGAACTAAGGGGTATTTTAGTAATTTGACAAGAAAGCTAAGAATGAAACTTGAGATAGGGTAATAATAGGAAGATACCCAGGGGACAGACAGTCTCAATGAGTGAGACAATAAGTTACAACATGATGTTTGTATTTCTACAGGCTTGTGAATATAGTACTCATACCCATTTCTTATGATAAGGTTACAACAAGTACCAAGAGGGTGTTAGTATTATAACTCTATCAAAATAAATGGTATATAGTAAGAACATCAGACAGTAGTAAAGAGATAGTTTCATATCACTTTTCATATAAGAGTTAGGTCTGTAATAGATGGCTCTTAGATAGAGCTAGATTCAGATGAGTTCAGATAAGAGTTAGATATGATACATATTGTTCTTCAGAAAATAGCACAATTAAGACCCAAATTGCTCTTAGATATAGCACAATTTAGATACAGATTGCTACTAGATAAGGCACAAATTCATATAAGAAGTTATTATATAGATCTACAGTAACATAAGGCAAATGTCTATGGCAGTGTAGGTGGCTAGGCCATGATTGCACACAGCAATAGCTCATGTAAGCCACAATAACGTAAGAAAGATGAGAAGAAACTCTTGAGTAAGAGAGGAAATAAGTAAAATCTTGATATTACTAAATGTACTTCTTAAAATTTTTTATTGGTTGAGTAATCAACAGAAAGGGAATGACCAACCCTGTAACTTTGGTATAAAGTCACAGAAGATCCTAACATATCTTGTAATATCTCAATTTTTCACTATCTATATAAGATTGATAAATGAAAGAGATTAAGAAGAGATTGGGATGATAATTAGAAGAAAAGATAATAATAATTAGATAAGGTTTAAGTCAAAGAAAGAGAGAAGGTATAAAGTTATAAAGCTTAAGGGACTAAACTACAAATAGTTAAAGTTTAGAGATTAAATTGCAAATGGTTAAAGTTCAGGGACTAAACTATAAATAGTAAAAGTCCAGGGACTAAATTGTAAATAGTAAAATGTTTAAGGGCGTACATGGAGTTTTGAGATTTTAGGGACCAAATTGGAATTTCAAATTTGGTAGAAAGGGACTAAAATGGAATTTGGCAATTTCAGGGACTAAAGTGTAATTTTTCTAAATTCATATGCAAAAGTGTAATTAGAGAAAGTTGAGTTAGAAAAGGTCCAAAATTGCCCAAAAATATTACAGTCCCAAGTTTTACTAGTAAATAGATTATATAATTTGGGCCAAGCATATATCTCATAAT